>CM059425.1:247545966-248789324 GCA_030390025.1 Squalus acanthias
GGTTAACTGTAGAGAGAGAGGGGTTAGCTGAATGGGGAGAGGGGGTTAACTGTAGGGGGAGAGGGGGTTAACTGTAGGGGGAGAGAGGGTTAACTGTAGGGGGAGAGGGGGTTAACTGTAGGGGGAGAGAGGGTTAACTGTAGGGGGAGAGGGGGTTAACTGTAGGGGAGAGAGGGTTAACTGTAGGGGGAGAGGGGGTTAACTGTAGGGGAGAGGGGTTAACTGTAGGGGAGAGGGGGTTAACTGTAGGGGAGAGAGGGTACTGAGGGGAGGGTTCAATGTCGGGGAGAGAGGGTTAACTGTCGGGGGGAGAGGGGGTTAACTGTAGGGGGAGAGGGGGTTAACTGTAGAGGGAGAGGGGGTTCAATGTAGGGGAGAGAGGGTTAACTGTAGGGGACACGGGGTTAACTGTAGAGGGAGAAGGGGTTAACTGTAGGGGAGAGGGGGTTTAACTAGAGGGGAGAGGGGGTTAACTGTGGGGAGAGGGTAAATGGTAGAGGGAGAGGGGGTTAACTGTAGGGGAGACGGGGTTAACTGTAGGGGGAGAGAGGGTTAACTGTAGGGGGAGAGGGGGTTAACTGTAGGGGGAGAGAGGGTTAACTGTAGTGGGAGAGGGGGTTAACTGTAGGGGCACAGGGGGTTAACTGTAGGGGGAGAGCGTTAACTGTAGTGAGGAGAGGGGGTTCAATGTAGGGGAGAGAGGGTCAACTGTAGGGGAGAGGGGGTTAACTGTAGAGGGAGAGGGGGGTTCAATGTAGGGAGAGAGAGGGGGTTAACTAGAGGGGAGAGGGGGTTAACTGTAGGGGAGAGGGGGTTAACTGTAGGGGGTGAGGGGGTTAACTGTAGAGGTGAGAGAGGGTTAACTGTAGAGGGAGAGGGGGTTAACTGTAGAGGGAGAGGGGTTAACTGTAGGGGAGAGGGGGTTAACTGTAGAGGGAGAGGGTGTTAACTGAAGGGGGCAGAGGGGTTAACTGTAGGGGGAGAGGGGGTTAACTGTAGAGGGAGAGGGGGTTAACTGTAGAGGGAGAGAGGGTTAACTGTAGGGGGAGAGAGGGTTAACTGTAGGGGGAGAGAGGGTTAACTGTAGGGGGAGAGGGGGTTAACTGTAGGGGAGAGGGGGTTCAATGTAGGGGAGAGGGGGTTCAATGTAGGGGAGAGGGGGTTCAATGTAGGGGGAGAGAGGGGGTTAACTAGAGGGGAGAGGGGGTTAACTGTAGGGGAGAGGGGGTAAATGGTAGAGGGAGAGGGGGTTAACTGTAGGGGGAGAGGGGGTAAACTGTAGGGGGAGAGGGGGTTAACTGTAGAGGGAGAGGGTGTTAACTGTAGGGGGAGAGGGTGTTAACTGTAGAGGGAGAGGGGATTAACTTTAGGGGGTGAGGGGGTTAACTGTAGGGGGAGAGGGTGTTAACTGTAGAGGGAGAGGGGATTAACTGTAGGGGGTGAGGGGGTTAACTGTAGGGGGAGAGGGGGTTAACTGTAGGGGGTGAGGGGGTTAACTGTAGAGGGAGAGGGTGTTAACTGTAGAGGGAGAGGGTGTTAACTGTAGAGGGAGAGGGGGTTAACTGTAGAGGGAGAGGGGGTTAACTGTAGAGGGAGAGGGGTTAACTCTAGGGGGAGAGGGTGTTAACTGTAGAGGGTGAGTGGGTTAACTAGTGGGGAGAGGGGGTTAACTGTAGGGGGGAGAGGGGGTTAACTACGGTTGAGAGGGGGTTAACTGTAGGGGGAGAGGGGGTTAACTGTAGGGGAAAAGTGGGTCAACTGTAGGAGGAGAGAGGGTTAGCTGCAATGGGGAGAGAGGGTTAACTGTAGGGGAGAGGGGGTTAACTGTAGGGGAGAGGGGGTTAACTAGAGGGGAGAGGGGGTTAACTGTAGGGGAGAGGGGCTAAACGGTAGAGGCAGAGGGGGTTAACTGTAGAGGGAGAGGGTGTTAACTGTAGAGGGAGAGGGGGTTAACTGTAGGGGAGAGGGGGTTAACTGTAGGGGGACAGGGGTTAACTGTAGAGGGGAGGGGGTTAACTGTAGGGGGAGAGAGGGTTAACACTAGGGAGAGAGGGTTAACTAGGGGGAGAGGGGGTTAACTGTAGGGGGAGAGAGGGTTAACACTAGGGGGAGAGGGTTAACTAGGGGGAGAGGGGGTTAACCGTAGGGGGAGAGAGGGTTAACTGTAGGGAGAGAGGGTTAACACTAGGGGAGAGGGGGTTAACTGTAGGGGGAGAGAGGGTTAACTAGGGGGAGAGGGGGTTAACTAGGGAGAGAGGGTTAACTAGGGGGAGAGAGGGTTAACCGTAGGGGGAGAGAGGGTTAACTGTAGGGAGAGAGGGTTAACACTAGGGGAGAGGGGTTTAACAGTTGGGGAGAGAGGGTTAACTGTAGGGGGACAGGGGTTAACTGTAGGGGGGAGGGGGTTAACTGTAGGGGGAGAGGGGGTTAACTGTAGGGGGAGAGAGGGTTAACTAGGGGGAGGGTGTTAACTGTAGGGGGAGAGGGTGTTAACTGTTGGGGGGAGAGGGGGTTAACTGTAGGGGAGAGGGGGTTAACTGTAGGGGGAGAGGGGGTTAACTGTAGGGGGAGAGGGGTTAACTGTAGGGGGAGAGAGGGTTAACTGTAGGGGGAGAGGGGGTTAAATGTTGGGGGGTAGAGGGGGGTTAACTGTAGGGGGAGAGGGGGTTAACTGTAGGGGGAGAGGGGTTAACTGTAGGGGGAGAGAGGGTTAACTGTAGGGGGAGAGGGGGTTAAATGTTGGGGGGGAGAGGGGGTTAACTGTAGGGGGAGAGGGTTAACTGTTGGGGGGAGAGGGGGTTAACTGTAGGGGGGAGAGGGGGTTAACTGTAGGGGGAGAGGGGGTTAACTAGGGGGGAGAGGGGGTTAACTGTAGGGGGAGAGGGGGTTAACTGTTGGGGGGAGAGGGGGTTAAATGTAGGGGGAGAGGTGGTTAACTGTTGGGGGGAGAGGGTGTTAACTGTAGGGGGAGAGGGGGTTAACTGTAGGGGGCCAAGGGGGTTAACTACGAGGAGAGGGGTTAACTGTAGGGGAGAGGGGGTTAACTGTAGGGGGAGATGCGTTAACTGTAGGGGAGAGGGGGTTAACCCTAGGGGTGAGAGGGGATTAACTGCAGAGGGGAGAGGGTTTAACTGTAGGGGGACAGGGGTTATCTGTTGGGGGAGAGGGGGTTAACTGTAGAGGGGTGAGGGTTTAACTGTGGGGGGGAGAGTGTGTTAATTGTAGGGGGGAGAGGGGGTTAACTGTAGGGGGGTGAGGGGGGTTAACTGTAGGGGGGAGAGGGGTTCACTGTAGAGGGGAGAGGGGTTTAACTGTAGGGGGAGAGGGGGTTAACTGTAGGGGGAACGGGGGTTAACTGTAGGGGGAGAGGGGGTTAACTGTAGGGGGAGAGGGGGTTAACTGTAGGGGGAGAGGGGGTTAACTGTAGTGGAAGTGGGGCTAACTAACTGTAAGGGAGGTGTAACTGTTACTGTGACAGGCATTTAACACTAACTGCCAATCACAACAGTACCAACAGGTGTAACAGGTAAATGTTGACACTTAAAATGGATTTTGTCAGAGACAGAGTCTGACATGAGAGTTTTCATGGCATTTGTCATGCAATTGTGTTTCCTACTCAGCACTTTTAATATATAATTGATATAATATATCCTGTTAACATGTACTCAATCTGACACCTATTGTCTTTACCTGTGTTGTCGCCTTCAAACATTTCATGTTACAAACTGTTTCGTGGAGTCATTATCTGATCTCTTCAGTATTCATTTTGTGTTAAATGATCCTGGGGTTTTGTATTCAACTGTTGTAGAGGCAGTTGGGACAACAAAGGATTATGGTTCCGAATGATTTTCTGAGTGTAGTTATTTATCTGTCTGAATAATTATACCACAAGTTTTATTATACATGTTGTTGTGTTGGAAATTTCTATCCCAGATGAGATAATGAACCGGCTGAAACCCTCATCCATGCCTTTGTTACCTCTAGACTTGACTGTTCCAATGCACTCCTGGCTGGCATCCGTAAACTTGAGGTCATCCAAAACTCGGCTGCCCGTGTCCTAACTCGCACCAAGTCCCGTTCACCCATCACCCCTGTGCTCGCTGACCGACATTGGCTCCTGGTTAAGCATCGCCTCGATTTCAAAATTCTCATCCTTGTTTTCAAATCCCTCCAAGGCCTCGCCCCTCCCTATCTCTGTAATCTCCTCCAAGATATCTGCGCTCCTCTAATTCTACCCTCTTGAGCATTCCTGATTTTAATCGCTCCACCATTGGTGGCCGTGTCTTCAGCTGCCGAAGTCCTAAGCTCTGGAATTTCCTCTCTAAACCTCTCCGCCTCTCTACCTCTCTTTCCTCCTTTAAGACGCTCCTTAAAACCTACCTCTTTGACCATGCTTTTCGTCACCTGCCCATATATTTCCTTGTGTGGCTCAGTGCCAAATTTTGTTTTATAACGCTCCTGTGAAGCACCTTGGGACCTTTTACTGCGTTAAAGATGCTGCATAAATACTTCTTGTTGTAGTGTAAGCAGAGTAGCAAGAGTTGCTAGCAAGTGTTGAGGATGAACTCACAGTGTGTCTGGCCTGACCGTTATACATTTTTTTGTTTGGAAAATGTCTGCATAGATGTCTCCAAGTTCACCCGTCCTGTGACTCTTTTATCCTGCACTGCAGGAAAGATTTTTTTTAAATTCATTTTCGGGATGTGGGTGTCGCTGGCAAGGCCAGCATTTACTGCCCATCCCTAATTGCCCTTGAGAAGATGGTGGTGAGCTGCCTTCTTGAACCACTGCAGTGCATGTGGTGAAGGTACTCCCACAGTGCTGTTAGGTAGGGAGTTCTAAGATTTTGACCCAGCAATGATGAAGGAACAGTGATATACAGTAAACTCTTTCTTATCCGGCACCTATGGGACCAGGATGGTGCCGGTTGATGAAAAATTCTGGATAACAGAGAGGTATACCTACCAAGGCAATTTTTAACACAAATAAAAATAAAAAATCAAGAAATGTACTGTATAATTGGGTACTCACCTACAGAATGTTCCATTAAATGTATGGTCGGATCGGCAAGATTACCGGTTATTGAGGTGTTGTTTTGTATTGAGATATATCTATTTTGCCGGTTATTAAAGTATTCTGGATGATAAAGTGCCGTTTAAACAAGATTTTACTGTATGTCCAAGTCGGGATGATGTGTGACTTGGAGGGCAATTTGGAGGTAGTGGTGTTCCCATGCACCTGCTGCCTTGTCCTAGGTGGTGGAGGTCGTGGGTTTGGGAGGTGCTGCCATAGAAGCCTTGGCGAGTTGCTGCAGTGCATCTCAGTGATGGGAGTATGGAATTGAGGGTCTAGGAGTAGAATTATTCCTCAGTTTATGTTGATCAAGCACCACAACATAACATTTATGTTGAGCAATATGCCGAAGCTTTGTTGTTTGTAATGGCTCCAGTACATAGAGGCTGGGATTTTCTGCTTCTGCACCATGCAGTTGTCTGTCCATTGAGGTGAACACGCAGAAAGTCGCAGGCTGGCAAGCACAGAAAGGGAAAACCTGTGGTAAATATGTCATTGGCGCCTGTACTTGTCGGACAACATTGTTCCACAATTATGCAAACATGTTCCCAATGTTTAACCCTGTCGTAATGTCCTTGTCCACTGTATTTCACAGAGCCTTTTGTAACGGTTATCTTGTGGCCGAAATCTTCTCCTGGTACTACCCTCAAGATGTTGACATCAGTGTTTTTAACAATGGAGTCTCGTTCCCTTCCAAGCTGAAGAATTGGTCACAACTGGAGAGAGTGAGTAAACGGTCTTGAGAGTTCTTTTCGGGTTAGTCTGCGTCAAATTAAACAATGCCTCCCGCGTGCACATCTGCATGCCTTTTCCACAGTTACTGCCGGGGATGCATTATGTATTCTTATAATCTACATTGGCCAGCACTTAGATAAATTCTTCCCCACTCCATACAATTGTTCACAACAGCAGTTGTACCTAAACTGAGATACAATTCAACACTTGTAAAGAACTGGTTTTGAAGGTAAAATCCTGAATGTCAATTTAGTATGAAAAATGTTTTCAGGCGCAGGCTGCAATCAGTAATCTTTATTTAAAGGCACTACAATTGAAATCTTTAGAACTTTAATGTCAGACCCTTTACGCATAACCCATTTTTAACATGCAGCAGTTTTATAAAGTAGATTTATAAGCTGGTTCTTCATCCCAAAACAATAACAACTTGTATTTATATAGTGCCTTTAACGTAGTAAAACGTCCCAAGGCGCTTCACAGGAGCGTTACGAAACAAAATTTGACATCGAGCCACATAAGGAGAAATTAGGGCAGATGACCAAAAGGTTGGTCAAAGAGATAGGTTTTAAGGAGCGTCTTAAAGGAGGAACGAGAGGTAACGAGGCGGAGAGGTTTAGAGAGGGAATTCCAGAGCTTAGGGCCCAGGCAGTAAATTCACAGCCCCCAATGGTTGAGCGATTATAATCAGGGTTGCTCAAGAGGCCAGAATTAGAGGAAGGCAGATATCTCGGAGGGGGTTGTAGGGCTGGAGGAGATTACAGAGATAAGGAGGGGCGAGGCCATGGAGGGTTTTGAAAACAAAGATGAGAATTTTAAAATCGAGGCGTTGCTTAACCAGGAGCCAGTGTAGGTCAGCGAGCACAGGGGTGATGGGTAAACAGGACTTGGTGCGAGTTAGGACACAGGCAGCAGAGTATTTATGAATCATTTATGAATCCAGTCTCCAAACTGCATAGCTGTTTTATCATGCATTTAATACAGAACCACAGTGACAGGTATTCATTTTTTAAATTTAAAATTACTTGATTTATAAAGTTGCTGATAAAATAGACCCTTCTACTGCCAAATGTTAAGGGTAATATATGGACAAGATGTCTGGGGAGAAGAATGCACCACGGCAAGGTCCTCCAATAGAACGAGACCTCACCACTGAGGCACGAGAGCAGGAGCATTGGGATGTCTGCCAATACAATCCAGTGAGGTTGTTGCTTACTGCTGAGTGCATTAAGCCAAGCAGAATAATACCTACATTTGATGTAGTGCCTCTTGCGTCTCAAAACTGTCTTGAAGCACTTTACATAATGAAAGTACTTTTTGAAGCACCATGATTGTTGTTATATAGACAGATCCCAGGCCACAGACTACTTTCAATGTTCTGACAGTTAATAAACCCCTTCCTGAATCTAGAGGGGTGATTTTCCTGGATCTGCATCCAGGTGCGCTGGATTGCCCGGACGCACTAAATATCAGCGAGTCGGGCAGGTTGGAGTCTGTAAAGGAACCCATCCGATTTTCCTTCCATTTAAAAGGACCTGCCTGTATTCGCTATGTCCAGGCAGTGTAGAATTCGCAAATTATCGCGATTTCGAAATAACGAGATAGAGACATACAGTTTCGTAAAAACAGCTTTATTTCAGCAAAATGCTGTCAGGTTCAAAAACGGACACAAGCAGCCTGTAAAATGGCTGCCGCGCCTCGTGGCAGAAGTTTCTAGACTTTTCAGTAGGCAGACAAGATGGCGTTTCAATAAATATTTCAGCAAGATCGGACAGTACTCAGCATAATGAAATAAGACAAGACGCGATCGTTTTGCATTTTGTACACCTAAGAGAATATAAGTGCTGGAATCGGTTTTCCATGCACAAACGAGGGCTATTGTACTGGGCAATTAAGGGCCCATCCAAAGACATTGATACGCAAATTCCCCACGGCTCTACGATGAGAGAGCCGTTCGCGGGTACTCACAACAAGAATTTGGAGGGCCCCAAAACCCCTCCAGGGAGACTCCTAGCCAGTTCCACAATGGGAGACACATTAACGGGTACTTAGACAGTTACAAGTATCACCGAAACCCATTAACGACAAGAACCACCCCATACAAGAAGTTTGAGCGCCAAAACATGACAAAAGATGAACATTAAGATTGGGCGGGAGATAAAGAATTACAGTACTATAACTGTAGTAAACAAACGTCCATCTTTCTCTTGATTCGACCCCTGGCTCTCGTGTGCGGCCCACCGAGCTCTTGGTCCGCTGATCTTCCGGGAGTCAACCTCGTGGCTTGCCGCGAAGATCTGTGAAGAGCTGGGCTGCGAAGGCCGGTAAGCGGGTACACCATCCCGAGGGTCGGTAGACGGTGTAGGGACCCGAAGGCCCGACGAGACGAAACGAGATGAGAAGAGAAAAAGAAGAATCCACGTGCCGCCGCGGTCAGTAAACCCCGACCTCGCCCGAAAATATAGACCAATTTTGAACTCTATAGGTTACTGCACGAACTGACGCAGGAAGACTTTTCTTCGAATTTTATCGAACTGGTGTCGATCCAGAAAGACTCTTCTTTGAATTCTACCGGCTAACTGGTGTCGGGCACAGGAAGACTCTTCTTTGAGTTTTATCAGAGTTCCGAGGTCAACACAGATCTTCATGACAGCAGACGGTCCAGCCTGCTAGCCGGAGCAAAGCGAGTAAACAAGTGGGGTACAGAGACCCCTGATCAACACTTGAATAGTCAGGTGCTGTGGCGAAACCATCCGAGCATCGTTTTAGAATTCTCCAAGTTATCACAAGTGGTGAGCATGGTTCTCGATCCTACAGATCTAGATTAGGACAGGTATTGATAGGGGAGGGTTTTTGTTTTAAGGATAATTATAATGTGTGCCCCTTTTTACGATGTGTCGTGCGCTCCTCGTTTCCCTAAACCTAGTTGCATAAATGTGTGTAAGTTTGTACTGTCATTAACCTGTGCTCATGACATGTATTTCGTAATCTTGAATAATATGCAATAAAGATTTTCCATTTCGTACTATTCAACCGGGTCTACCTGAGTTTTCTCTGCATTTACTGCTCTCGCATCTAAGTCCAGTGTCAGAACCGTAAGGGCGAGTGGGTCGAACCACTCACAGGTGTCTAGTGCTACCAGGCTGGCTGGAGACCAGAACAGGCAACAAGGCCTAACCCCGCACTAGCACCCAGGCTAAGCACAGAGCCACGCGAACCCCTTACAGCAGTTCATTGTGCACGGCTGCAGGCCCAGGTAAATCTTTTCTTGCTTAAATGCAAGGAACGTGCCTGAAGGATTAAGCCATTGAGTGGAACGAAGAGGGAATTGGATATACAGTTGAAAAGGAAATATTTGCAGAGCTGTGGGGAAAGAGCGGGGGACTGCGACTAATTGGATAGCTCTTTCAAAGAGCCGGCACAGGCACGATGGGCTGAGTGGTCTCCTTCTGTGCTGGAAGATTCTATGATTCTATGCATTTTGATGTTACCAAGTATGAGGTAGTATACTTTGGACATAAGAATGGCAGATGGGAATGGGGAAGTACTGGAGGGATGAACAAAGGAATTAAAAGCTAGCTTGCTGGTGCAAGAATCAATCAACAAAGGGTAACGGAATGCTGGGCTTCATTACAAGTGGTATGAAATATAAAAGTAAGGAAGTTCTACTGAAACTATACGGAGACTGCACTGGGAAAATTGTGTTCAGTTTTGGTTTCTCCACCTGGTGTGAAGGACTTGGATAAGAAGGTTAATCTCTTCCAGCCCCACAACCCTCTGAGATATCTGCGCTCCTCTAATTCTGGCCTCTTGAGCATCCCCAATTTTAATCACTCCACCATTGGCGGCCGTGCCTTCAGCTGCCAAAACCTTCCAGCTCTGGAATTCCCTCCCTAAACCTCTCCGCCTCTCTACCTCTCTTTCCTCCTATAAGACGCTCCTTAAAACTTACCTCTTTGACCAAGCTTTTGTTCATCTGCCCTAATATCTCCTTATGTGGCTCGGTGTCAAATTATGTTTTGTAACGCTCCTGTGAAGCACCTTGGGACATTTTACTACGTTAAAGGCACTATATAAATACAAGTTGTTGTTGTTAAGGGGTGATCTGATCAAGTTGTTTAAAAATAATGATGGGAATTGGCAAGGTAGCTGTTCCGTCTAGTAAGGAATCCAGAACAAAGAGACATAGGGCTGGATTTTCAATGACCCGTGGAGTCGGGTTTGGAGGCGGGGGGGGGGGGGTTAAAGTTGCAGATTCGGAGGTCCCGACTCCAACCCGCCTCCAACCCGCCTCCATGCCAGTTTCTCTGGCGGCGGGTACCCGACCTGTGCTGAGACCCGACTCCCGAGGCGGGAAGGGATTAGTGACAATTAACTGCCTGTTAACAGGTAGTTAACAGGCAGTTTTTTGCATAATTCCTATTTTAAAAAGAAAAGAGTGGGCTTCCCGACAGGTGGCAACCACGCCAAGTTATCGGGGCGGGCTGTTGGTCTGCAGGGGTTGGAGGGGTCGATATGTCCGGTGGGCAGGTGAGTGATGGGTGCATGTGTGCAGAGGTAAGTGTGTAAGGTAAGTGCTAAGTGTTGGAAAAAGTTTTACTTACCTTAACTTCCTCCTGCAGGTGTCAGCCCTTCAGTTCTCGGGAGTCAGAAATCTCACCGGCACAGAAAGCAGGAAAGCCGTGGTTCTGTCAAAAACTGCAGCCTTCTGTTTTCTGTGCTGGAATGATTTCTAATTCAGCCTGAGAGGAAGGACTGAAGTTAGAAATCATATTGTGAGTATTTGACAGCTTCACAGAGCTGTCGAACGCTGATATTTCATCTGTCAAAAGCTCTTGACAGCTGAAATGTCAATCTGTGACGTCACCTGTTGCCGGGTGGCCCTTAATTGGCCTGCTGAGCCCACTGGGTGGGCTCAACAAGGTCAATCAAGGGAAAATACAGTGGGTTGGCCACATCTCGATGGAGGCGGGTTCACAAGCCAGAATGTGTGATTCCCGACCCCAGTTTCAAAATCCAGCCCAAAATCTTAGATTTTAAGCCAGTTAAAAGCAAATCCAGGAAGATCTCTTCACACGTAAGATTGTGAAAATGTGTCATGCACTGCTCTGGAAGGCCACAGATGCAAATCAACTGAGGTATTTAACAGGGAGATAGATACTTACTTGGGATGTGAGGGTATTAGGAGATATAGGGAAGTGAGATTAAAATGATAGTTACCAGGGGCAACAAAATAGTGGAGCAGTCTTTCCTATGGTCCTAAAAATAAGAGTCCTTTTCAGAATAGGGGAACAACATCAATTAAATATCTACAAATTACACTGTAGTTGACATCATAACGGTGATACTTATACCTCTACATTCAGAACTGGTGCTGTTTTTGGAAGTTTGTGCGTTCAGCAATTGATTTTTTTTTTAACTGTACTTTTCCTTCCAAGTTTTTTTTCAGGAGAAAGTTGATTATTCCCAAGGAACTAATTGATGCCACAATGCATTCTAAGCCTGGGGGAGCAGAGTGTCTGATACAACACATATACACCATGCTGACAAACAGGCAGTGAGTATTTGTATTCTACACTGTATTATGACTTATTAAAGGCATGTTGTCATTTTACTGGGATGTGAGCAATTTTGTTGGTAATTACTCAGTCCATTGCCGATAGCACTGATTGCATGCAAAACGTCTGCAGACTGGAGTCCATTGTTATTCATTAAAATGTAAGTTGTGTATTCTTTGGGGTTTATTGGGTAAATATTGCCATATTGCAGTGAATATGGAACAGGAAGGTCTAGCTTCAATCTCTGCTTTCTGCTGAGTCAATTGGAGCCACAGTCGTCTAGGGAGAGGAGTGTTAACCAGAGTTTCTGCTCCTGACCCCTATCCAGTGACATACTGGGTATTGCGCACGTGTGCGGATGATGGGTTCAACCCCATCGTGGTTGGAGGGCCTGTCAACGCTCACTGTCTAGGCTTACACATGAAGAATAGTCACTTGGATCAGATACCAGACAGCTACCAGTACCTGTGGAACCAAACCCCAGCATGGATCATCGCATTCTGGGGAGGAGGGGGGGAAAAATGGCAAAAAGAGAAAAAGTTGCCTCCATATAGTTCTCAGCCAGAATGTTTGATGGCAGTAATCCATTAATTAAATGAAGATGTCTGTCAATTATTAAGTTTTTATTTGGAATATATCTTTACTGTGTACTTTTTTATTTCATGCCTTTTTGTAACCACTGTAGCAGGGTGATTCAGGGCCGGTAAGTCAGCCGCGGGGGAATGATGGCTCTGGCCCCCACCTAAGGGTGTGGCCCCTTTAAGAACATTCCCTTTAAAGATAATTGCACCTGGAGTGGGTAGAGACTTTCCCCAGCCAGGTGAGCATAAAAGGGAAAGGTTCAGGGGAAGTAAGAGTTGAGAGAGGCTGGGAGGTGAAGAGCTAAAAGGCGTATTGTGTGATCTTGCTTTGTGTTAAGTACATTAAAAGACGGTGTTTGGAACTTGCATTGATCAAGGACTACTGTTTGTAAAAGAAAGGCTCCAAGATGGGAGAGCCCTGTAACACCACCTTATGCCAACCTGCACATAGGAACAGGAGTAGGCCATTCAGCTCCTCGACCCTGTTCTGCCATTCAATGAGACCATGGCTGATCTGTATTTAACTCATGATGCGGAGATGCCGGTGTTGGACTGGGGTGGACAAAAATGAGAAGTCGCACAACACCAGGTTATAGTCCAACAGTTTTATTTGAAATTATGAGCTTTCGGAGCTCTGCTCCTTCTTCAGGTACAGTGAGGGAATATAAATCGATTACACAGTATATATAGACAGAGAACAATGTGTCTGCAGAGATACAATCTGTCAGGGAGGCATTACATCAAAGACACATCAGAGTACAGCTAAGACAATGCGGTGGGTCACAGGGGGTCCAACGTGTCAAATGCTGCCGTCTGCAGTTAGGCTTTTAACTTTAAAAAAAAAACTGGGAAACCAGACAACGATGTCGAGTCACGTTCTGTAGCGTGACATGTACCCGAGATCCCGGTTGAGGCCGTCCTCATGGGTGCGGAACTTGGCTATCAGTTTCTGCTCGATGATTTTGCGTTGTCGTTTGTCTCGAAGGCCGCCTTGGAGAACGCTTACCCGCAGATCCGAGGCTGAATGTCCTTGACTGCTGAAGTGTTCCCCGACTGGGAGGTAACAATCCTGCCTGGCGATTGTTGCGCGGTGTCCGTTCATACGTTGTCTCAGTGTCTGCATGGTCTCGCTGATGTACCATGCTGCGGTGCATTCTTTCCTGCAATGTATGAGGTAGACAACGTCTGTGTCTTTGATGTAATGCCTTCCTGACGGATTGTATCTCTGCAGACACATTGTTCTCTGTCTATATATACTGTGTAATCGATTTATATTCCCTCACTGTACCTGAAGAAGGAGCAGAGCTCCGAAAGCTCGTAATTTCAAATAAAACTGTTGGACTATAACCTGGTGTTGTGCGACTTCTCATTTATATTTAACTCCATCCACCTGCCTTGGCTCCATATCCTTTTCTACCCTTGTCTTGCAAATATCTATCGATCTCAGATTTAAAATGATTAATTGAGCTAACATCTACTGCTACTGCATATGTGATGTATGCACATTAATTGATGTCATAATTCCTGAATGGTTCACAGCCTTTGCTGTTGGGTTAGCTTCAGTGTTTAGGTTTGTTATACATCCACTTCTCCCGCGCCACAGCTGCTAAATTAAAAGCCTGAGAAACTTTTAACAATCGTTTTATTTCTCTCTTTATGTTTATTCAGATTTTCTTTCGGTTAGCTTACTATACGGCTGGAGAAAGGTACACTGGGACCACCTGTTACATAAGAACATAAGAAATAGGAGCAGGAGAAGGCCATTCGGCCCCTCGAGCCTGCTCCGCCATTCAATAAGATCATGGCTGATCTGATCTTGGCCTCAACTCCACTTTTCTGCCTGTTCCCCATAACCCTTGACTCCCATGTAGTTCAAAAATCTGTCTATCTCAGCCTTGAATATATTCAATGACTCAGCCTCCACAGCTCTCTGGGGTAGAGAATTCCAAAGATTTACGACCCTCTGAGAGAAGAAATTCCTCCTCATCTGCATCTTAAATGGGCGACCCCTTATTCTGAAACTATGCCCCCTAGTTCTAGCTTCCCCCACTAGGGGAAACATCCTCTCAGCATCCACCCTGTCAAGCCCCCTCAGAATCTTATATGTTTCAATAAGATCACCTCTCATTCTTCTAAACTCCAATGAGTATAGGCCCAACCTGCTCAAACTTTCCTCATAAGACAACCCCTTCATCCCAGGAATCAACCTAGTGAACCTTCTCTGAACTGCCTCTAATGCAAGTATATCCCTCCTTAAATAAGGAGACCAAAACTGTACACAGTACTCTAGGTGTGGTCTCACCAATGCCCTGTACAGTTGTAGCAAGACTTGCCTACTTTTATACTCTATCCCCCTTGCAATAAAGGCCAACATTCCATTTTCCTTCCTAATTACTTGCTGTACCTGCATGCTAACTTTTTGTGTTTCATGTACGAGGACACCCAGATCCCTCTGTACCGCAGCATTCTGTGGTCGCTCTCCATTTAAATAATAATTTGCTTTTTTATTCTTCCTACCAAAGTGGATAACCTCAGATTTTCCCACATTATACTCCATCTGCCAAATTTTTACCCACTCACTTAATCTATCTATAACCCTTTGCAGACTCTTTGTGTCCTCCTCACAACTTGCTTTCCCACCTATCTTTGTATCGTCAGCAAATTTGGCTACAATACACTCGGTCCCTTCATCCAAGTCACTAATATAGATTGTAAATAGTTGAGGGCCCAGCACTGATCCCTGCGGCACCCCACTAGTTACAGTTTGCCAACCTGAAAATGACCCATTTATCCTGACTCTCTGGGGGTGATTTTGCCAATGGGGGCGCGTTGGAGGCGGGACTGCTGCTTGTCGAGTTTTAGTCCCGCCTCCATCGACTTGTGGCCAACCCACGCTATTTTCCCTTGATTGACCTCGTTAATTCCGCCCAGCGGGCTTAGCAGGCCAATTAAGGGAAAGCCGGTTACAGACAACGTCAGCGTATGACGTTTCATCTGTCAAAAATTTTTGACAGATGAATTGTCATCGTTTGACCGCTTTGAGAAGCGGTCAAACATTGACATTCTCTGTTGTTTGGTGAGTTCTTGTACTCAAGGCTCACCAAAGCTGTTTTGTGAGCAGAAAACAGATGGCTGTTGCATCGGAGAATGCAGCAGCCATTCTGTCATCTCTGCCATTGAGATGCCGGAGCCTCCGCATCCCCAACAATTGAAGCCTGCAGGAAGAAACAAAGGTAAGGAAACTTTTTCTATCACTTTTCAGTCACTTCACACACTTACCTCTCCACACTTGCACCCATCACTCACCTCCACAGCGCACCTTTGGACCCCTCCGACCCCCGCAGACCCACTGCTCGCCTCGCTGACCCTGGCGGGGTTTCCTGACGTCGGGGAGCCTGCACCTATGTTGGAAAAATGGGGCTAATCCTCTTAACTGCCTGTTAACTACCTGTTTACAGGCAGTTAAGTGGCTGTAATCCCCTTCCCGCCTCCAGGAGACGGGACCCGGCGCCTCCTGGGAAGATGGCATGGAGGCGGGTTGGGGGCGGGATGGATACCCACCCCCAGATTCTGCCATTTTCCCGGCAGTCCCGCCTCCCAATCGCCTCCCCAGGGCTGGCAAAATCGCCCCCGTTGACTCTGCTTGATTGTATTATGATTTTCTAAATGTCCTGCTACTACTTCCTTAATAATGGATTCCAGCATTTTCACAATGACAGATGTTAGGCTAACTGGCCTATAATTTCGTGCTTTCTGTCTCCCTCCTTTCTTGAATATGGGCATTATATTTGCGGTTTTCCAATCCGCTGTTCCTAGATCCCTCCTAAAGCCATTCTGTATCCTGGTGCTAGCAGGTGCATGAGAGATTTTCTCTCCTTCCTTGCAGGGAACCTTTGGACCTCAGCTTGATGCTTCTCCTTTATATAACAGCTGAGATTGGGAACTCAGTATGTGTAACCGCAGCCATGAACCCATTTACTGCCACAATTTCACAGCTTATTAGAGCACCAGTGAACTGTGGCAGTATGTCCCCATATTATTACTATTTCATGGTCATTTGCTTAGTTCAGAATGTCATGTGATGCTTTTTAATAAGATATAAAGGAAGTACCTTTTCTTGCACAATAACTTGAGCATCTCTTTTCAGATATTTAACAACAACAACTTGCATTCATATAGTGGCTTTAATGTAGAAAAACGTACCAAGGCGCTTCAGCGGTATAAAGAAAAACTGATGCTGACCTAAAGAAGGAAAGTATAGGATGTGGGATCAAAAGGCTTAGTCAAAGAGGTGGGTTTCAGAAGGTTCTTGAAGGAGGAGTGGGAGGTGGAGGGGTTTAGCGAGTGGGACCTGGCTGCTTGAAAGCACGGCTGCCATTGATGGGGTGAAAGGAGGGTGTAATCCGCAGGAGATGGAATCAGAGGAATGGAGAGAGGGGTGGGTTACAGAAGCTGGATAATGGGGAGCTGGGCAGGAGAGCATTGGAGCATTGGAGTTATTGCGTCTTGAGATGACAAGAGCACAAATAAGGGTTTCAATGGCAGAAAAATTGAGGTAGGATTGGAGGTGGACGATGTTACAGAGGGGGAAGTATGTGTTCTTTGTTACGGAGAGGATATGGAGCCATAAACAGCTCCGGTTCAACCAGGACGCCGGGGTTGAGAATAGCCTGGCTCAGCCTGAGACATTGCCCTGGGAACAATGTTCCCTTTAAGCGTGACCGTGCAGCGCTCTGCTGGTCCCACACAGCCTATGAGCCGGCTTTTAAATAGAAAAACCGGGCACGCGCAGAATTTTGAATGGCCCGTGCAGTCTGTTAAAGGGGCCAAAAAAAAATTTAGAGGGAACATTGCCTGGGCAGGTATAGATTTTGTGGCGAGTAACAAAAGACGATGACTCCAGTCTTCCCGATGTTTACCTGGAGGAAATTAAGGTTCATCCAAGACTGGATATTGGACAAGCAGTCTGACAGCACAGAAGTAGTGGAAGGGCCAAGGGAAGTGGTGGAGAGGTAGAGATTGGTGCCATAAGCATACATGTGGAAGCTGACCCCATATTTGTGGACGGGGCAGACTGACCATATGGGAAATAAGGAGATTTCCCCGAGTCCCGTCGTGAAAGGTTCTAAAGCGCTGTATTATCAGTCGTCGATTCCCCCCTCACTTTTCCACTAGAATCCAGCGCCCTTTCAGGGGACCCGATCTACCCCTGTTTGTGGATAATGTCACCAAGGGCCAGCATGGAGATGAAGAAGAGGAGGGGCAGGGGGAGGGTAAGAATGGATTCTTCTTCGGGGACTCCCGAGGTGAGAATGCAGAGAGAAGCCATTGTTAGAAATGCTGTGGTTATGACTGGATTGACAGGAGTTATTTCTGGAAAAAATACCGTTTATGGGCACAAAATTATTCATGGATGTACATTGTTTTAACTTTTACCTCATTTAAAATGATTGCCTGCTAAATTCTCTATATGAATGTCTGACTGGAATTGGGATGTTTGGAAACATCTTTGTGCCCTTTTCTAAATAATCATTTTTTTGTGCCTCGTATAGATACTTCAGATAACTATGATAATTTCAAAGAAGAAGAATGAACTAATTGCACAGTTTTCTTTCAAATTCATTTTCAGTGTTTGAAAACTGCAAGGAAATAGACGTATTGAATAAGTTACCAAAGAAGGCCATTAAACTAAATAGTATAAAAGGGTTCAAGAAAGAACTATGGAGATGTTTCTGAGGAGGGATTGAGAGGGATGATTTCCTCTGCCTGCTGTATGATGGTGACATTACATACGTGGCAGGAAGATTTCCTGTATTCATTATGCCCCCCCAGTGAATTTATAAACCTGTTCTAAAAGCATGCATTTATAATTTTACTAGAAATATCATTGAGGAAATCTTCTCACAATGTACAAGATGTTGCTAACACAGCGACCAGAGTATATCTCCCCCTCCTCCACCCCTCCCCCACCCCCAAATGGTGAGAGAAAGGGGGAAGATGAGGTTGAAATCGAAAAAGGCGAGTTTAGGGGCCAAATGTGATTTTCCATTTGCTAACATTGATTGGGGTACGAGCATGGAAAGGCCACTTTGGGCCGGCAAGCACTTCCCCACTTTCCTGCCGTCCCACCGCCTCCCTACCAGGCAGTTTCATTTACTTTTAGAGCAAAACTCATCCTCGACGATGAATTGAACTTTATGGACTACACCTACCAGCAAAAGCTGCCGATGGTCGCCAGGGCAACTGTCACCAATGCTATTCGAACCAACCTGAGATTAACTGAGATGTTGGAACGACCTGATCACTTCACAAACAAACAGAAAGCCCTGGGTATTATCAACATGCACGTGCAACAGAGGCAACTGGCAAGACTGGAGCAACCGAGTGAGTAGACACACAGCTCAAATATATCTGGTTAAATGCACTCACCATATTTTAAATGGAAAAGTAGTCCATTGTATAATAATTAATTTTAAGCAGATAATGGCCCGAAAATTAAACCTAATACGCGAGAGTACGCACTGTGTACTCTCGCGTATTAGATCCCGAATTGCCGGTTTCCTGCATGCACTGCGCATGCGCGGGAAACCGGCACTTCGTGAATTGAAAAGGGGGTGGTTCCTAAGTGAACCGAGTGCGCACTACAGGCTGTGCGCACGCAGCGCACTTAGTTTTTTTTTCAGCTTTGAACGCGCAGGTAAGTGGTGAAGATTTTACACACAAAGAAAGCAAGCGTAGGACCCCCTTTTAACAAGGTAAGTAGTTAATTAAGTGTTATTTTAAATTTTTTTCAACAGGTTTATCTTTTTTAGAGACTTTAAAGAAAGGTAAGTTTATTTTTATAACTTTTAAAAAGATTTTAAAAATTTTCAAAAATTTAATTTTTTGTTTAAAGTGGTTAATTTATTTAACTATACTTATTTTATTAATGTGATGGCTTTTTTAAAAATTTAATTGAGGTTTAGCTGTTCTTTTGGGGGGGTGTAGTATTCATAGCTTTGACAGCTCTTGCCGTCAAAACTATGAATGAAAGATGGTGTGCTGCCATTGGCTCTAACTGAATCACGTGATCCCAGAGCTCGCACGAACTAATTGCGTCTCTGGGTCACGCAAGCACTGCACGGTTCCAACAGAGAGAGCCTTTGAAACTAAAGTTCGTGTGGGCCCGGAGCAAAAAGGTAGGCGCGGAGTGCGATATCGCGGGGAATCCTTACCCCCGCGGGAACCATCCATGTTTAATTTCTGGGCCAATGTAATTTTCACGGAGTTTCTATCTTAATCTAACTTTCTACCAATTTCTATCTTAACTGGTTTTATACATTGTAATAGAGCATTGGGCTAATCTTAATTGGGTTTGGATTCTCTACTGCGTGTCATTAAATTTCTCAGTCAAACTAATCAGACGTTAGGACAGAAAGTGCTGGAAATAAATTACAGGTGCACCAGCATCTGAAAAGAGAAAAGATACGTTAATGTTTTTGGGAGAAAGCCTTAGCCAGAACCACGCAACTTACATTTATATAGCACCTTTAATGTAGTAAAACATCCCAAGACGTTTCACAGGAGCGTTATCAAACAAAATTTGAGACCGAGCCAAAGAGGGAGACATTAGGACAGGTGACCAAAAGCTTGGTCAAAGAGGTAGGTTTTAAGGAGCATCTTAAAGGAGGAAAGAGAGGTGGAGAGGTTTAGGGAGGGAATTCCAGAGCTTGGTGTCTCGGCAGCTTAGAGACCTGTTTGTATTTCTGATTTCAGATTTCCAGCATTTGCATCTCTTTTTATCTCAATTGAGAAATTAGGTTTGACTGAAATTATTTTGCAATCTTCTGCAAATCAAACTGATTTAATTACATTCAGTTAAAGTGAAGTCACGGGTTAAGTTCCTAACAGTATGTGGTTTGCCTTCTGACTACTAACAATGCCCGTCATTAAAACCAGGATAGGAAGATCAGGTTTGCAATCGAATATGTAAAACCGTATACAAGCTTTAGAAACCTGACATTGGCGTTGTTAGCAGAAGAATGTTTGACACGGTCACATGATATTCCTTTGTCTGCTACTTTAGCAGAGATTTGACCCATTTAAAATTACTGGGTTAATGCCAATTAATGAATTAATAGCAGACACAAGAATTTGGTATAAAGCTGCTAAGTTTCGTACAATAACATCGTTCACCGTAAGTTCCGGGCTTGTTTGAAGGGCACTGCCTTCAGTAGAAATTGTGGGTCACCTTTTTATGCTTGCACAGTGATGTCAGCCACATGTGATCTAATGATTTAGTTCCATGCTATTTCTATAAGTTTTTCAATAATTAAAAAGAAAATTGTCAAACATTTTTTCATGAAGACTTCTTTTCTTCCCGGTTCGGGCGGGAGTCGGAGGTCAGGCCCAGAAATTAACATCTCTCCAGGCCTCGACATACGACCATAGTTGCTTGCCCAGGCCCCTCGCATGGTCCGATCCCACCCCTCAATAAAATTGGGGCCAGTGTTAGACATTGAGATTTGCTGTGTTAAGATATACTGATAAGTTGGCTATTGTGACCTTTTGGGCGACTGACCAAATGGATCACTACAACTGGATAGTAGATGTTTCACTGGATCTCATTTCCGAACAGTATTATCACTGCACTCTTGAGACATCACAACAGCAAGGTCATTTTCTAGACACTGTGACCGGACAGATGGACTGCAGTTGTTTTTACTAGTCCTGCACATTCCTATGTTCCTATGTCATAGAATCCAGGCTCCAGAATCCAGGACAATGTTGAGATTGTTGTGTTTTCCTTTTCCAAATACATGTCACTTCACTTTAAACAAACCTTTCTGGAATTTAAGAAGCATCGCTTAATTTCCGATTTGGTAGAACAGATGGTAGCTTTGATTGAGAGAGGCTTTTGGAGAAGAATATCTAAAATTCCTTTGACTTGGAAGTTTTTTTTTCCTCAGAAAAGGCAAAGATTTAAGCAAAATTTTTAAACATTTGATAGTGTGGTTTACTTGTGTTTGGTGCATCCCTTAATTCAGTGTAATTTTTTTTTAAAGAGCGTTATAATTTGAGACCCACGTTGGGAGAGCGAGCAACAAGACTTCCATTCCGTCAATATCAATACGAGTGCATGAACTCTGACAGCAAAAGAACAGCAACAGCTGAATCAAGTAAGGTCAAACTCTCTTTCTATTTCTATCTCGCTCGAAAAATCTTAAACTGCTCTCTTACATTATTAAAACTTTTTCCCACATTCATAGAATCATAGAAATTTACAGCACAGAAGAAGGCCATTCGGCCCATCGTGTCTGTGCTGGCCTAAAAAGAGCTATCCAGCCTAATCCCACTTTCCAGCTCTTGGTCTGTAGCCCTGTAGGTGAAGGCACTTCAAGTGCATATCCAAGTACTTTTTAAATGTGATGAGGGTTTCTGCCTCTACCACCCTTTCAGGCAGTGAGTTCCAGACCCCCACCACCCTCTGTGTGAAAAATGTTCTCCTCAACTCCCCTTTATAATCCTTCTACCAATTACTTTAAATCTATGCCCCCTGGTTATTGACTTCTCTGTGAAGGGAAATAGGTCCTTCCTATCCACTCCATCTAGGCCACTCATAATTTTATACACCTAATCTTTCCTCATAGCTACAATTCTCCAGTCCATTAATGGCACCCCATCCACCACCTTAAACATTCACTCCCTCCACCACCAGTGCACCGTGGCTGCAGTGTGTACCATCTACAAGATGCACTGCAGCAACTCGCCAAGCCTTCTTCGACAGCACCTCCCAAACTCGCGACCTCTACCACCTAGAAGGACAAGGGCAGCAGGCGCAAGGGAACACCATCACCTCCAGGTTCCTCTCCAAGCCACGCACCATCCTGACCTGGAAATGTATCGCCATTCCCTCATCATCGCTGGGTCAAAATCCTCCCAAACGGCACTGTGGAAGTACCTTCACCATACGGACTGCAGTGGTTCAAGAAGGCAGCTCACCACCACCTTCTCAAGGGCAATTAGGGATGGGCAATAAATGCTGGCCTTGCCAGCGACGCCCACATCACATGAACAAATAAAAAAAAATCTCCTTTCTGGACGTGCACTCCAAGGTCCCTCTGTTCCTCTACACTTCTCAGTATCCTACTATTTATTGTATATTCCCTTGCCTTGTTAGCTCTCCCCAAATGCATTACCTCATACTTCTCCAGATTGAATTCCACTTGCTACTTTTCTGCTCACCTGACCAGTCCATTCTTCCTCACTATCAACCACAAGTCCAATTATTATATCATCTGCAAACTTCTTAATCATGCTCCCTACATTGAAGTCGAGATCATTGATGTATATCACAAAAAGCAAGGGACCTAGTACTGAGCCCTGTGGAACCCCACTGGAAACAGCCTTCTAGTCACAAAAACACCCGTTGACCATTACTCTTTGCTTCCTGCCACTGAGCCAATTTTAGATCAACTTGCCACTTTCCCTTGGATCCCATGGGCTTTTACTTTTCTGACCAGTCTGCCATATGGGACCTTGTCAAAAGCCTTGCTAAAATCCATGTAGACTACATCAAACGCACTGCCCTCATTGACCCTCCTTGTTATTGCCTCAAAAAATTCAATCAACTTAGTCAGTCTTGACCTTCCCTTAACAAATTCATGCTGACTGTCCTTGATTAATCTGTGCCTTTCTAAATGACGATTAATACTCTCCCTCAGAATTTTTGCCAATAATTTGCCCACCACTGGCTGACTGCTGTAATTACTCGGTCTATCCCTTTCTCCGTTTTTAGCAGTCCTCAGTCCTCCAGCACCACACCTGTAGCCAGAGAGGATTGGAAAATGATGGTCAGAGCCTCTGCTATTTCCTCCCTTGCTTCTCTTAACAGCCTGGGATACATTTCATCTGGGCCTGGCGATTTATCTACTTTCAAAGATGCTAAACCCCTTAATATTGCCTCTTTCACTATGTTTATCTCATCTAATATTTCACACTCCTCCTCCTACAACTGTCTGCATCGTCCCTCTCTTTTGTGAAGACAGACGCAAAGTATTCATTAAGAACCATACCACGTCTTCCGCCTCCACACACAGGTTACCTTAAATAATAAAAACAGAAAATGCTGGAAATACTCAGCAGGTCAGGCAGCTGAGTTAACGTTTCAGGTCGACGGCCTTTCGTCAGAACTGGAAAAAGTGACTAAAGGTCAATGACCTGAAACGTTAACTCTGTTTCTCTCTCCACAGATGCTTCCTGACCTGCTGAGTATTTCCAGCACTTTCTGTTTTATTACAGATTTCCAGCATCCGCAGTATTTTGCTTTTGTACGCAGGTTACCTTTTTGGTCTCTAATAGGCCCTACTCTTTCTTTAGTTATCCTCTTGCTCTTTATGTATTAATAAAACAACTTTTTTTCCCCTTGATTTTACTTGCCAATATTTTTTATGCTGTTGGTATTGTTATTTTTGGTAGATCCCTTGAGTCTCCCAATTTTTCCCTGTTTGTTCTGAAGCCATCGGCTCTTGCTGGGGTGCAAATGACGCCAGCTCCTTAGTATTGCTATTCTTCCTGACTGAGCTGAGAGTGATGAGTGTTGGCAGACTGTTTGATTGTGAGGGGCATTCAAGCCAAGCCTGATCCATTGTTGCCTGAAAGCCAAACAGACGAACTACTCCTCGTCGTTGCCTCCATTTTTAAATTCGCAACCTTGTTTTCAAATCCCTCCATGGCTTTGCCCCTTACCTCTGTAACCTCCTCCAGCCCTATAAACCTCCGCGATCTCTGTGCTCCTCCAATTCTGGCCTCTTGCTCATCCCCTATTTTCATCGCTCCACCATTGATGGCTGTGCCTTCAGCTGCCTAGGCCCCCAGCTCTGGAATTCACTCCCTAAACCTCTCTGCCTCCCTCTCCTCCTTTAAGACACTATTTAAAACCTACCTCTTTGACCAAGCTTTCGGTCATCTGTCCTGATATCTCCTTATATGGCTCGGCGTCAAATTTTTTTTGATAACGCTCCTGTGAAGCGCCTTGGGACAGTTTACTATGTTAAAATCGCTATATAAATGCACGTTATTGTTGGTTAACATCAGCTAACTCGCCACAGACCACAGGACCAAACCTGGGATCTTCCTATTTGTGTAACATTCAAATGAGCTACTGAGCCACCAGGGAGAGCCCTGTCAAACCTACTTCTTTATCTGTTATGTCAGATAGCAATTTGCAAAATACTCTTTGTGTGGTTTATTTTGGCACCTATTAAGGTAAGGTTTCTTGCTGGATCAGTGACATATGTCCCTTCACTAAGATATTTGTGCCTTGTTATTTTCTGAACACCTCTGCTTCGTCTTTTCCTTCGTTCCTTCCTTCGTTCCACTCATCATCCGCCTCAGACTTTCTTATGGTTGGTAATGTTTTAGGGGAGCAAAGTTTAAATCTGTCAACGATATACCCTGGAGGATTAGAGAAGATTCTGCAACCTGACATTAAAAAAAAACCAAGTTTTTATATGTGATTTTGATTTGGACACATTTCTTCCACCTCTGCCTCAAAAATCTCTCTCCCATAGCTTAAAATTTATTTTCTGATAGTAAAGTGTTAAATGCGCTTCCTTACGCTCACACCTTTTAGAGTTGGTGATCTATATTCTTAACTTTTAAATCTGTGTTATGATTTGGGGGTGATAAAGCTGCCCTCACTATTTGTCCTATTTATTTTGTTCCCTCCTGTTTCAGAATCCACGGCCTCGGAAATCCGGAGTAAGGCCAATGTTCTCTTCAAGGAGATCAATGTGAAACAGGTGGTTAGAAATTCACAGTCACTGTCTGCAGGGCGTAAAAGCTGCACCCTTGGCAACTAAAGAGGGTCTGAAATGGAGTTAATAATAGTGGTGTTCAGTTCAGCAATAAAACTGAACTGCATTGTTTTTTTTTAAAGATGTATAGTTACACATATTAACATGGAATACCATTAATTGTACTTTAATCAATTACATTATGTAAACAATTTGCCTATACCTGATATGGCAGTCTAATTTGATCCATTGCTGAAGCTAGGTCTTCGCTATTGTTTTGAAATAAACACAATTCTTTACAGCATAAGATGTCTGGCAGTCTTTTTAAAAATGTATTTACATTCTTTCCCTCTCCCCTATTGTATAGGTTATACCTATCAGGAAAAGATGAACAGGCTGGGTCTCTTTTCTTTTAAAAAGAGCAGGCTGAGGGGTGACCTAATAGAGGTCTTTAAAATTCTGAGGTTTTGATAGAGTAGATACAGAGAGACGGTTTTGAACAAGGGTGTAACATTTGCAATTCTCCAGTCCTCTGGCACCACCCCCGTATCTATCGTGGCAGATGAAATTTAACGCAGAAAAGTGTGAAGTGATACATTTTGGTAGAAAGAATGGAGAGAGGAAATATAAACTAAAGGGTACAATCCTAAAGGAGGTGCATGAACCGAGAGACCTGGGGGTATATGTGCACAAATCGTTGAAGGTGGCAGGGCAGGTTGAGAAAGCAGTTAAAAAAGCTTACGGGATCCTGGGCTTCATGAATAGAGGTATAGAGTACAAAAGCAAGGAAATTATGATGAACCTTTATAAAACACTGGTTCGGCCTCAACTGGAGTATTGTGTCCAATTCTGGGCACCGCACTTTAGGAAGGATGTGAAGGCCTTAGAGAGGGTGCAGAAAAGATTCACGAGAATGATTCCAGGGATGAGGGACTTCAGTTATGTGGCTAGACGAGAGAAGCTGGGTTTGTTCTCCTTAGAGCAGAGAAGATTGAGAGGAGATTTGATAGAGGTGTTCAAAATCATGAGGGATCTGGACAGAGTAGATAGAGAGAAACTGTTCCCATTGGCAGAAGGGTCGAGAACCAGAGGACACAGATTTAAGGTGATTGGCAGAAGAACCAAAAGCGACATGAGGAAAAACTTTTTTACTCAGCGAGTGGTTAGGATCTGGAATGTGATGCCTGGGAGAGTGGTGGAGGCAGATCACGGCTTTCAAAAGGGAGTTGGATAAGTACCTGAAGGAAAAGAATTTGTCGGGCTACGGGGAAAGGGCGGGGGGGAATGGGACTAGCTGAAGTGCCCTTGCAGAGAGCCAGCATGGGCTCGACGGGCCGAATGGCCTCCTTCTGTGCTGTCACCATTCTATGATTCTATTCTATGATTCTATGATTGTGCGCACGTTCCAACAAGAGTCACTGTCTAGTGATCGGGAGTCATATGGCCCTGAGGTTCAAGGGATTGTGCGGTTGGTGGCAGCAGGTGGGTGGAGGGTGTGCGGGGAGGGAGGGAGTCCGAAGAAAAAGTGTTTTTTTTTTTGCTGGAACCATCTTCGTTCTGCCCCTAGGACCCCTGCAGACATTTGAGTCCACAGCGGGTCCTGGCGCAAACCCCACTATTTCCTTGGGTGCTTCTCTGCAGAGGCTAGGAATTCTCCTTTCTGTCTCATTACAATATTTACTCTGGGCCCGTGCCTACTTAAACTGAGAAGTCGCACAACACCAGGTTATAGTCCAACAGTTTTATTTGAAATCACAAGCTTTCGGAGCGCTGCTCCTTCGTCAGGTGAAGTCTTCAACTAATTCAACATGGATGTCCATCGTTTGATCTGTTGCTGCCTGATGAAGGAGCAGCCGCTCCGAAAGCGTGTGATTTCAAATAAAACTGTTGGACTATAACCTGGTGTTGTGCGACTTCTCACATTTGTCCACCCCAGTCCAACACCGGCATCTCCGCATCATGCCTACTTAAACTGAGCCTGTGTTTTAGGCATCAGGTCTCAACCTAGTGGTTAACAACTTGGTGGTGGAGACTTGACGCAATAGTTTTCTGCCCTCTTTTCCTCTTTGCTGCGCCTGGGCCCACAGCTTGGATATGGAGCACAGCACTAGCAGGGATCTGTGTGCTTGCTGTGGATCCATTCTATTTCTCTTTTTGCGATTGGTGAATCCACCACATTTCACTTGCATTTTCTGCTAAATCTCACGTGCTCTACACAGGATATACGGCACAGAAACAGGCCATATGACCCAATCAGTCCATGCCGGCATCTACATGTGCAGTTTCTTTTTCTCATTATTTCTCACACTGTTGTTTTACATGAATCTCTTCTGTGACTTTTCAACATTGCCTCCTCTCCCCCCCCACACCCACACATTTTCTATATGTCTGCACTAAATCACTGATGCTCTTTTACATCAGCTATTTTCTACTTAGTACAGCAAACTCTTTCGTATCTGGCACCGACAGGACCGGGATGGTGCCGGTTGATTGAAAATTCCAGATAACGGAGAGGTATATCTACCGAGGCTATTTTTAACAAACAAAAATAAAATAAGATTTACATAACATGACCAACTTTTATCTGGTATAATCCTTATCTGGACATCAATTTTCAGCTTTCACTGGCAAGTGTACATTGCCCTCCAAGTAACTTATCCACACCAATGCCTTCTATATAGCTTATCCACACTCACATTTCAATCTGTAGTACAGGAAACTCTTTATTAACTGGCACCGACGGGACCGGCGTGGTGCCGGTTAATCAAAAAGTCCGGATAACGGAGAGTTATATCTCCCAACGTACGAGAGCCCCGTACACATTGACATGCGCCTGCATTCGGAGCTCCGTCTCCCCGGGGACCGCCAGCTGACCATCTGTCGTGTCCGCTGCCTACCCGGGCTGCACATTCCCCTCCCAATCTACACGCTCCGATACAAGGCAAACGCCTCGGGGTTTTTTTTAAAGTTAATTTTAAACGAGAGATGAAGGAAAACCCTGGTTACCTACTCAAGAATTTTGCTGGTTAAGAGAGATTTCCGGATATTTGGGTGCCGGTTAATAAAGAGTTTCCTGTAGAAATCTGATGGTTTCATTGGATTATGCATGTTAATCCACAAGCTTTTTCCTGATCATCGCGAGCGGCAACTGTCGTCCACCTCCAGCCAACTAGAACCAGAACTCACCTTGACCCACACAAAGTTCTGCTTGCCCATATCATCTCTGTCCTTGCTGACCCACACTGGCTTCCTGTCCCCTAGTGCATCAAATTAGAATTCTCATTCTCCTCTGCAAATTGCTCCCAACCTAACTCTGCAACCTCATCCAGGCTCTCATCCATGCCCACGCCCCTGCTCTCCTTCTGCTCCACCATTGGGGGCAGAGCCTTCATAAGTCTCAATCCTACTCTCTTGAACTTCCTTTCTAAAAGCCTCCACCTCTCTTTGCTCTTAAAAGCCTCCTCAAAATCCACCCCTTCAATCAAGCCGTCGATTACTTCTCTTAATTCTCCAAAAAGACACCGCATCCACTCCTTCCTTCCTCTGAAGCACCTTGGGATATTATTTACACACAAGTTTCTATATAAATGCAAGTAGTTGTTGAGCAGATGCCATGTCTTTCGAGACCCCGTCTGCCCATCCTGGGCCAATATTTATCCCTCAATCAACATCACTAAAACAGATTATCTGGTCATTATCACATTGCTGTTTGTGGGAGCTTGCTGTGTGCAAATTGGATGCCGTGTTTCCTACATTACAACAGTGACTACGCTTCAAAAGTGCTTCATTGGCTGTGAAGCGCTTTGGGACGTCCTGAGGTCGTGAAAGTCTTGCATTTATATAGCGCCTTTCACGACCACCGGACGTCTCAAAGCGCTTTACAGCCAATGAAGTACTATTTGAAGTGGAGTCACTGTTGTAATGTGGGAAATAAGGCGCAATATAAATGTAAGTCTTTTTTTCTTTATGTGGTAGATTATTCCATTTAATAAAGAATGAAGTACATTTACCCAGCAGACCAGCGTAAGTATAAGTGTGACCGGTCCATTGGACCTTTGAGTGGAATCCAATGCTGTTGTGCTCTCATGGACAGGAAACCTCAGATGAAGATTTTTTTAGTCTTCAGAAAAAAACTGAGGGGCCAGTGGCTCAGTTGGTAGCACTCTCGCCTGAGTCAGAAGGTTGTGGGTTCAAGTCCCACTCCAGAGACTTGAGCACAAAAATCGAGGCTGACACTCTAGTGCAGTACTGAGGGAGGAGTGCTGCACTGTCGGAGGTGCCGTCTTTCGGATGAGACGTTAAACCGAGGCCCCGTATGCTCTCAGGTGGAGGTAAAAGGTCCCATAGCACTATTTCGAAGAAGAGCAATGGGAGTTATCCCCGGTGTCCTGGGCCAATATTTATCCCTCAATCAACATCACTAAAACAGATTATCTGGTCATTATCACATTGCTGTTTGTGGGACCTTGCTGTGTGTAAATTGGTGGCCGCGTTTCCTACATTACAACAGTGACTACACTTCAAAAAGTACTTCATTGGCTGTAAAGCGCTTTGGGATGTCTGGTGGTCGTGAAAGGCGCTATATAAATGCAAGTCTTTCTTTCTAAATCATAATAGGTTAATACCCGCATTAAAGCAGCACAGGAATGTCCTGTGAACATGTTAAACCTTCAGCCCTTAATAGTCACATTAATAAAAAAAAATTAAAATTTGCTTACTTTATGACTATGATTTATCTTCTCACAGTTTTTTTTTAATATGTATATTCTGAT
The DNA here is from genome assembly GCA_030390025.1 of Squalus acanthias. Classification (NCBI taxonomy): domain Eukaryota; kingdom Metazoa; phylum Chordata; class Chondrichthyes; order Squaliformes; family Squalidae; genus Squalus; species Squalus acanthias. The sequence goes on from CM059425.1 coordinate 247,575,459, forward strand.
AGAATTTCTTATTTAATGAATCAGCAATGATGTTTTTGAATGAGTTTATTATACAACACAACCTGAATAAAATACAGCTTCTCATATTCTTAAATGGAACAGGGAGAACACAGAAATGGTTGTTTGTACAGTACCACATTAACACAAAGACATTTAGACTCGGGGAAACAATCACTCACACTGGGACTTTAGACCAATTTGGTGTAAGATTACATAGTTTGCAGTAAAACCCGATCCTGTAAGATCACATTAACTTAACACAACGACATTGTAACACTATGAATGCTCATTTAAAAGGGATTGTCTGTCAACACCTGCAAATAATATGGATACTTTGCAAGTTGATTTCACTTTATTCTCTGTGCGCTTACCAAGACAGCATTCGGCAGACATACAGGTAATTTGAGAGGGTATTTTGAGGAAAAATCAGACCAATAATCATCAAAGCATGATGAAATGGTATGAATCAGATTATTTATGTTGATGAGACAGATTGCCTGCAATGAAATACAATAAATGCCTTTAAATTTCTTGTTTTCTGTTTAAAACCCTGTGTGACTGCTTACCGTGATATTCCTTACTCTTGCCTAGAATGTAGTCCAGAATGTGGCCTTTGCTACAAATGCTATTGATGCTGTTCTAGAATCATCCTGCAGGACACGTACTTGGAGCTAGATAAGACGGATGATGCTTCACTCTCCTTGCCTCCTCCCCATTCCTCGTGTGTGGACTCGTGAGAGAACAGCAAACAAGAACATGGGATGAGAAAAAGGCATTCATCCCCTCTGGCCCATTCCCTTTCACAAACTCTGTACAATCTACCTCATCGTGGGCACTACCCAATCAATCAATCCCCCTGTGGAAAAGTTTTCAAAAGTAGATTAAAAAAAACACTAAAATATCAATCTAACCTTGCTTTCCATTTGTGATAGGCTGTCTTGTCATGATATTTCCATGGTGTCAGGAACCACTATGTTCTACATAGCATGTGATCATCACCATTTCCATTTACCCATAGGACTCCTCATCCCATTCCCAAACATATTTGCTTGATTGGCACCCCATCCACCACCTTAAACATTCACTCCCTCCACCACCAGCGTACCATGGCTGCAGTGTGTACCATCTACAAGATGCACTGCAGCAACTCGCCAAGGCTTCTTCGGCAGCACCTCCCAAACCCGCGACCTCTTCCACCTAGAAGGACAAGGGCAGCAGGCGCATGGGAACACCACCACCTCCAAGTTCCCCTCCAAGTCACACACCATCCTGACTTAGAAGTATATTGCTGATCCTTCATCGTCGCTGGGTCAAAATCCTGGAATTCCAGCACTGTGGGAGTACCTTCACCACACATAGAAACAGAAAAATAGGAGCAGGAGTCGGCCATTCGAGCCTGCTCCGCCATTCGATATAATCATGGCTGATCCTCTATCTCAATACCATATTCCCGCTCTCTCCCCATACCCCTTGATGCCTTTTGTCTCTAGACTACACGGACTGCAGCGGTTCAAGAAGGCGGCTCACCACCACCTTCTCAAGGGCAACTAGTAATGGGCAATAAATGCTGGCCTTGCCAGCGACGGCCACATCCCATAAAACGAATAAAAACAAAATGGTAAAGGTGTTAAATCAGTAGTAATTTAGCTGGGACGTTATTGACTACAATATTAATTTTAGGCACTATCCATTTCCTCCATAGTTCGCCACAGTCAAACTGAAATACTCTACTTGCCTCTACATCTTCATCTCGGATTTTATAACATGGGTATTTCCCCTCACTCTTCTTTTCTCCAACTTGAATTGTTAGTTTTTCTTATAAATCACAGCCCTACGTCTTAGACTCATCTTTGCCGCACTTCTCTGATCTGTCTCCAATGCTTTGGTGTGTTTTTGAAGTTAGCATACCCAAAATTGAACACAACATTCAAAATGTGACTTCCTCAATGCTCTATAGAAGGTTAAAAGAACTACTTTCTGCTGCTAATTATGCTTCACCTCCAGTGTGACCAAGCGGATTCATTAACAAGTCCCCCTATGTGTGTTTAAAAAAAAAACTATATCCATTTGTTAGGGGGCAACTGCCATTAAATTACTAAGGGTTCCGAGATTTTCTTTTTAAACTAAAATCTAAGAATTTCAAAGAAAACAATTTACTTCACCGTTTGGCCATCCCAGTGGTCTTTTTTGCTGAATGTGGTCTCTTAAGGCAGTCGTGGATGATGGTAGATTTTTAATGTCGGTCAAAGTTTACTCATCCTGAGGAACAAAAGGACACCCCTTCCAGGCATCCTTAGTAAACCAAGGTGCTATATAAGATACGATAGCAAAATACTGCGGATGCTGGAAATCTGAAATAACAACAGAAAATGCTGGAAAAACTCAGCAGGCCAGGCAGCATCCGTGGAGAGAGAAAGAGAGTTAACGTTTCAGGTCGATGACCTTTCGTCAGATGCTCCCCCACTTCAAACCACTCAGTCAGAAGGGGAGTGATAAGTTCAGATAGAAAAGTGCACTCTGAAAAATCTTGGAGGAGCCCTTTGTCCCGCAGTATCTGTAGCTAGGAGAGAATTAGGACACTGAACCCCATGATGATCATGACACCGGTGGAGGAAGTATTTCCGCTTCACACCAAAAACCTGCAATTTATAGGCTTCTAAAGGCCAAATGTGCTGTCAGCTGATTACTGGATTCTCAGTTCTTTGTGGTCAACCCGTTCAAAAGTCATGTCAGCAAATTAAAACTCTGGTGGTCACTGTGCCACGTTTGACCTCGATCGGGGGGGTCTTCCCTATATGGGATCCTAACGAGATCCAGGAGCTCTGAGAATCAGGTCCTTCTAGACCATTAGGGACACTGCAATGACCGTTGTCCTCCTGACCTCTGTTCTACAAAGGAAAAGTGTGCAGGAACCTTCCCTGTCGGTTACTTCATGCATTGGTTGGTGTCCCCAAACTTTGTCTGAAATTTCTCTTCCTGATAGTTTTTTTAACCATTTTGTTTTAAACAGGAATTCGAGAGCAGAATTTCAGACAAATGGGATAAGCATTCATATGGGGTGCTGGAACAGAGAGACCTGGGTTATTGCACACAAATCTTTGAAGATGGCAGGACAAGTTGAAAAGGCTGTTAAAAAAGCATACAGGATCCTTGGCTTTATTAATAGAGGCATAGAGTACAAAAGCAAGGAAGTTATGCTAAACCTTTATAAAACCCTGGTTAGCCCTCAGCTGGAGTATTGCATTCAATTCTGGGCACCACACTTTAGGAAGGATGTCAAGGCCTTAGAGAGGGTGCAGAAGAGATTTACTAGAATGGTACCAGGGATGAGGGACTTCAGTTATGTGGAGAGACTGGAGAAGCTTGGGTTGTTCTCTTTGGAGCAGAGAGGTTAAGAGGACATTTGATAAGAGGTGCTCAAAATCATAAATGGTTTTGATAGAGTAAATAAGGAGAAACTGTTTCCAGTGGCAGAAGGATCGGTAACCAGAGGTCACAGATTTAAGGTGATTGGCAAAAGAACCAGAGGCGACATGAAAAAATAAATTTACGCAGCGAGTTGTGATGATCTGGAATGCGCTGCCTGAAAGGGCGGTGGAAGCAGATTCAATAGTAACTTTCAAAAGGGAATTGGATAAATACATGAAGGGAAAAAAATTACTGGGTTATGGGGAAAGAGCAGGGGAGTGGGAGTAATTGGACAGCTCGACCAAAGAGCCGGCACAGTCACAATGGGCCAAATGGCCTCCTTCTGTGCTTTATCATTCTATGAATCTATATGGATAAATTCAGGGCTTCTGTCCAGACCAGGAAAGAGAATGATGCAAAGGAAATATTGAATACTGAACACCAAGGGTGAGGACTCAGTTGTTACATTGGCCACCGGTGGAAGGCATCCAATGTTCTTAGATTCATACTAATTTCGCAGCATAGATGGAGGCCATGTGGCGGATTAGCACGTGAGAAATTTTAGCTGTCATGACCACCCTTAACAAATGAGCACGTGGCACCACAAAGACGTCTAAAGCCACAAGGCTTAGGATGCTCAGATAATGGGCAACTATATTCTGGATAACACCTGAATCACGGCCTGAGCCTAGTGAGACTGTCTTGCAGTCACAAGACATCCTTTCCTGCCTTGAGTGGATGGGGCAGTCTTACGAGTGCTTCCTGCTCGTGCGTTAGTCTCTGTCTGACCTGGAGGTAAGAGAGTGCTTTGTCAAACTAGATCCTGAGGTCTCCCTGCATCAACACAAATTGATTAATTAACAGACCATTCAGGATTTCATTCCAAAGTTGGACTCAATTGTGTCGAGGCTGTGTACTGTATAATTCTATGATTTTATGGACCGGGTGAATAGCTCTTTCAGGCAGCACGTGCGATGGGCTGAATGGTTTCCTTCTATGCATTGATCAGAGTCAACAAAAAAGAGGTGTTGTGGCTTTCTGTTCCTGGGCTTTGATGCAGATTCTAAAGCCCTGCCCTGGAGCTGCGGTTAATCAAGGTCAGGACCATTGAGATATGTTCTGAGTAGGCCATGATCCAAGATGCATTAGTTTAATTGGTCAAGGAAGCTTCAGTCTAAACTAAAATTGAGAGAGTCAACAAATCTGTGATGAAACTTCCTCTTCACACCCAGGAACTGAAAGAGAGAATTTAAAGATGTTACCTAGCAAACAAAAAAAAAATTAAATGGTGACTAGGAGAAGACAGATATAAATTTATGGCCTGTGACAGGAAGAACAGAAGGCCTACCGCAGTTCAAGGCTGTGATACAGCAGAGTGAGGGAAAGTCGCCTGATCACATGGGGCACCATCTTTCTTTCAGGTTCCTATTTTCTCCCTCTCCTCATTTCCTGTGGATACTGGGTCCTTACTGGGGTACAGTGCCACAGGCCATCCTCCACCATCTCGCCTAATTAGCCGCAATTCACACAGGGAATTTGATGGTGAGTATCACGAGGTTATTCGACCATGCAGGGCACTCTATAGTCAAATTCGATTCCTGTCAGCATCCGACGTCCACACCTGTAAACTTCCAGCAAAGGGTGGTTGGATAAGGATCAAGAGCGGATCCCCATGCCAATTTCCCCATCTTAATCTAGGAGTGTTGAGCCCAATTAAAGTATCCCTGTCACCACCCCAGCTGAAAGCAGCTAACTCAGCACAGGCCGCAGGTCAAGCCTGGGTCTTTTTCGGTCTATATGGCTCAGCTGCTGTTGCATAAAATTGCTGAGCCACTGGTGGAGCCACAATTCTATTTGTATATCGAGGTCGAATAGGATGAATTGAAGCATTTGCAGCAATTAAACGTAGGCATCAGCACCCATCAGTCATAACTGTGCAAAGCTTCCTAGCTCAGGAGCTCCTTATCTGAGGAAGGATATACTTGCCTTAGTGGGGGGTGCAACGAAGGTTCACTAGATTGATTCCTGGGATGAGAAGGTTGTCCCATGAGGAGAGATTGAATAGATTGGGCCTATACTCTCTGGAGTATAGAAGAATGAGAGGTGAGGGGGATTGACAGGGTAGGTGCTGAGAGGTTGTTTCCCCTGGCTGGCGTGTCGAGAACTAGGGGACATAGTCTCAGGATAAGGGGTGGGCCATTTAAGACTGAGATGAGGAGGAATTTCTTCACTCAGAGGGTTGTGAATCTTTGGAATTCTCTGCTCCAGAGGGCTGTGAATGCTGAGTTTTTGAGTATATTCAAGACTGAGATCGATAGATCTTTGGACCCTAGGGAAATCAAGGGACATGGGGATCGGGCGGGAAAGTGGAGTTGAGGTCGAAGATCAGCCATGATCTTATTGAATGGTGGAGCAGGCTCGAGGGGCCGTATGGCCTACTCCTGCTTCTAATTCTTATGTTCAACATCCACTATTTGCTAACCGAATTAATCACCTTCGCTACTTTAGATATGTAAGTTAGCCCGTTCAAGTGAATAGGCCCTTTGCCAGTGAAAGCTATTGACTTCTCTGCGCTAATCTAAACAATGTCCCCATTGCTTCAGCTGCCCTTGCTATTCTAAACCGGAGCAGCAGTTTTCAACATCACAACTGACTCAACTGGTCAATTGTGATGTTCTCATCGGCCCACCTTGGCTGCCAATGAATGCAAGCTGGTCGAACTTTAAAAACATGTATCTTGCGGTATAGAGGAGGTGACTGAGCAGCAGGCTTTGGCAACTAGAAACAGCACAGAGGTGAATGAATAGCGCTGCACCCGCGCACGATTGAAAATATAAGAGTATGGCGTGGGATGACTGAGCTGAAGGCAGGATGAATACTGGGCCTTGGAGCGTCATAGCTGAATGATTAACTATCATTAATTCCAGATAGTGTGAAGGCTAGCTTCCAGGCGCAGTCTGGTGGCTCAGCTCAGCTCAGCTGCAGATGGTATCATTTTAATTCACTTAAACGGGTGAACCAATTCAGTTAAATGAGCTGGAAAAACAGCAGAAGTCACAAGAAAAGGATTTTTGCACCAAAACTCATTCACTTAAATCTACTATTCTCTTATCCGATATTCACTTAAATGGGCTCCACTGTACTGGAGACCGCATTAGATACGGTGGGGTTGAATTTCAGTGGGACTGCTCCCCATTGTCAGCTGTAGCTTAACCTTACGTCGGAAGATTGGGAGAAAACGCTCACAGGAATTCTGACCCTGCTTTGATTCACTGTTACACATTACCTAAACTGAAGGTAAATATTACAGTATTTGATTTATATCGACCAGAGAAACAATTCCTAGTCATCAAACGTGTTTTGGTAACACAATCATTGTGTTTTGCTGCCGCTGGTTCTTTTTCAAATATCCAGATACTGGTAGTATGTCAAAGGGCGGAAAAAAAACCAAGTCAGAAGCCCTTTGGTACGGTGGTCTTATTTTATATTGTGCTTGATGTGAGAACTAGAGATGTAAAAAAAATAGACAAAGCTTCCCTGCTTATTCTATACGAGCACACCCTTCCTCGTTCCATTGGACTGAAACCACTCCGCAAAAAATACCAAACGCCTTTAGGTTTGCTACATTTAATGAAAATAACTCGTCAATTCCTAATGGTTCTAAAAGAACCACGGCGCTGAAATTACACCCTGGGATACCAGTGGGTGAATGTTTAATGCTTTTAACTGAAATTCCTCTCCCTACTATGTTAGTGGGGGTGTTATCCTATTTGTTTTGAATTGATTAGCACCCGCACTAACATAAAAATTCCGTGGAATTTACAGCACAGAAACAGGCTTAACTGGTCTGTGCTCCACACGAGCCTTCTCCCACCCCTCTTCATCTAACCCTATCAGCATATCTCCCTATTCCTTTCTCCCTCATGTGCTTATCTAGCTTCCCCTTAAATGCATCTATACTATTCACCTCAACCTCTCCCTGTGGTAGTGAGTTCCACATTCTAACCACTCTCTGGGTAAAGAAGTTTCTCCTGAATTCCCTATTGGATTTATTAGTGACTGTCTCATATTTATGGCCCCTAGTTTTGGACTCCCCAAAAGTGGGAACATCTTCTCTACGCCTTCCCTATCAAACCCCGTCATAATTTTAAAGACCTCTATCAGGTCATCCCTCAGCCTTCTCTTTTCTAGAGAAAAGAGCCCCAGCCTAATCAGTCTTTCCTGATAATTCTAACCTCTCAGTTATGGTATCATCATTGTAAATCCTCTTTGCACCTTCTCCAGTGCCTCTATATCCTTTTTGTAATATGGAGACCAGAACTGTTCCCAGCACTCCCAAGTGTGGTCTAACCAAGGTTCTATAGAAGTTTGACATAACTTCTCTGCTTTTCAATTCTATTTCACGAGAAATGAACCCCGGTGCTTTGTTTGAATTTTTTATGGCCTTGTTAACTTGTGCTGCTACTTTTACTGATTTGTGAATGTGTACCCTGAGATCCCTCTGCTCCTCTACCCCATAGCGGGTAGAGTAATTTCAGATGAATGCCATAAGCGCATGTGAATATCACCCACGGCATAATTTCACGGCTGACTTGCAGCCGAAACGCCGGTAAACTAAAGGGGTGATTCCATGATCCAGCGCTCCCAGAGAAGTGGTGCTCGAAAGGGAGCGCATTTCAGGCAAGATGCCCGTGATATTCCCCCCATTCAATTCATTCCAATGGTTGAAAGATGATGGGATGCGTGTCCGCGACTCCGACAGTGGAATCATCCCTTGCATTAAGAAAACAGCATTGCACTTCCTCCAATTACCCATTAATTAGTGAGGCATTCAGTTCATTGAGGGTTTGTCGTCAGTACATTTTACTCAGAATTGCAGAGAATGTCAAATGCAACCCTGCCAAAAAAAAAGAGATTTTAAAGAAGGAATTGGATGTGTGTCTGACCTATATTAAGGCACGGCTTCCATAATGTACTTAGCTAACTCTTAAAAGAAAAACAAAATCATACCAGGAGACACAGTCGATTCAGGTCTTCACAAAGAGAATCACTGACACAACTCCAAAATCGCTGCACTTAACCAAGGGGCAGCAGTACAGCTACTTCTCCTGTTTGAACTGCGCTTTGCAGTTATTTCTTTAAAAATATCTACGGATGTAAACTTAAAAGATTAAAGAGGTATTTGGCAATGGGCTGATAAGAACATAAGAAATAGGAGCAGGAATAGGCCACTTGGCCTCTGGAGCCTGCTCCGCCATTCAATAAGATCATGGCTGATCTTGGGCTCAAAGCCACTTCCCTGCCCGCTCCCCATAACCCTTCACTCCCTTAGCTTGCAAAAATCAATCTATCTCCACCTTAAATGTATTTAATGACCCAGCCTCCACAGCTCTCTGGGGCAGAGAATTCCACAGATTTACGACCCTCTGAGAGAAGAAATCCCTCCTCATCTCAGTTCTAAAATGGTGCCCCCTTATTCTGAAACTATGCCCCCGAGTTCTGGATTTCCCCATGAGGGGAAACATCCTCTCTGCATCTACCTTGTCGAGTCCCCTCAGTATCTTATATGTTTCAATAAGATCACCTCTCATTCTTCTAAACTCCAATGAGTATAGGCGGCGATCTGGTGGTTTTAAATGAAAACGCGTTACACTCTCTGCAGTTTACGTAAATCAATTCGCCATAATTCAGTAATTATGCTGACCTAACAGCATTTACAGTGCTCATAGTTTTAAAAAGTCCATTATATTAATAAATCTTTTTTTTTTAATTTTGAAGTATGTGCATAGTGCTAAGTAGCACACGATTTCTAAAGTGACTTTATAAAATCTAAATAATACGATTGTTCTACCGTCTTAACTTCTATCATCAACAGGCCGACCAATAGCTGTGGATAGCATCCATATATTGACTGCTAATGGCTGATTAAATTATCGAATGTCATATCTGCAAGGATGAAGTCTTAGTGCTTTTCTGAGTTTACTTTGTGAGATTTGTAGCAGTCATCATCATGCATCTTTTATTCAAGCTGACTATTGGATGATTAAATTATTTGCAAACGTTTTCAGAACTGGATCGTTCCCTTCGGCAGGTGAAGAAATATTTGCGGCGTCGACACTGCGTGAGGTGATAAAACTTACAACGCGCTAAATCTGGGGATTTCGTTTGCTGCGCTAGGAGGCGTGTCAAGTTTCTAGTTACTACGGTAACCACAACTCCTCTCCATTTAGGTTTCTAAAAGAAAAAATCCTTTCTGGCACCAGACAGAATTTATTTTGTCAGCAGGTCTATACATCAATATCTAGCGCTGAACTTTGGAAAACCGGTCAAGGGACGGGCCGTTCCTTGTCGGACACACTGTGCTATTGCAACGAATGCATTGTAAGATGTACAGTGTTAGTGCGATGCCATTCCCCAGTCAATCATCCACCAAGGCCAGTATACCACCAACCTTAATAATAGTCAACGATATAAAAGTACTAAAAAAAGTGTCATCTCTTTACAATAATATTCCTGTCAGAATGGATTCAGGCGTATTCCTGTTCCTAAAGGGGAGAAGGGGTTGACCTTTGCCCACATTAATGCATCGTTAAGAGAGATCGCTGACTTTCCATCCTCAAGGAAATACACTGGGCCCTAAAAAAGAAAAAAGTAAAAGTACAACGATTAAAAGATTCTTAGCGTGTACATCATGACCATACTTATAATAAAAACAGAAAATGCTGGAAATACTCAGCAGGTCAGGCAGCATCTGTAGAGAGAGAGAAACGGAGTTAACGTTTCAGGTCGATGACCCTTCGGGTTCTGACGAAAGGACATCGACCTGAAACATTAACTCTGTTTCTCTCTCCACAGATGCTGCCTGACCTGCTGAGTGTTTCCAGCATTTTCTGTTTTTCTTTCAGATCTCTAGCATCCACAGTATTTTGCTTTTGTATGACCATACTTATATCTGACTGACACTTTACTCCAAAAGGCAGTCCGTGGGGTAGTTTACACAGGATACTCCCAGTGTTTGGACCACAACCCAACTCTGTTATTTTAAATGCATATAAAACATAAGAAGCTGAACCATATAAAAGTGGTTATTATGTCTATACAGTAGTTATTTATGAATCTAATTGTGCTCTACAATATTCCTACACAACACGTAATGCCTCTCTCTGCTACTTTAATGAAGACGCTAATCTGTTCATTTTAGTGTTGGGCAGTGTGATTTCATCCCATACGTGTCATAACAGCGTTGTACAGAAATGGAAGATTTTCCAATCCAATCCTGTATGTAATGAGCCAATCTTCAAAACCACACAAGATGGGCAGCACGGTGGCATAGTGGTTAGCACTGTTACCTCACAGCGCCAGGGACCCGGGTGCGAATCCGGCCTCGGGTGCGAATCCGGCCTCGGGTGACTGTCTGTGTGGAGTTTGCACATTCTCCCCGTGTCTGCGTGGGTTTCCTCCGGGTGCTTCGGTTTCCTCCCACAGTCCAAAGATGTGCGGGTTAGGTTGATTTGGCTATGATAAATTGACCCTTAGTGTTAGGGGGATTAAATACGTGGGGTTATGGGGATAGGGTGGGATATGTGTCAGTGCAGGCTCGATGGGCCGAAATGGCCTCTATCTGCACTGTGGGGATTCTGGATTCTGTTTTTGTTTAAACTTTTAAAGAGATTATTTTGGCGCTTGACCATGACACATGGGGGCAGATTTTCCTTTCCTCTCTGCCCCCTCCCAACCCCCGTGTCTCCTGATCCGACGGTGGTTGAACATATTTTTCCAATAATTTGGGTGAGTGCCAGATGGAATTACTTGGTGCTTGCTCAAAACTTGCTCAAAACTGGGAGGAGCGGGCAGAGATTTGGGTCTTGGATATGCCAAGGATTCCAGGAGAAATACATGTCAAGCACAAATGGGGCAGAGACCTGCATATGAAGTCTTTGCCCTTTTCTTTTCTCTGCCTAAGCCCGAAAACAGGTACAGCCGATATGTCAGGCTGAGAAATATTTGGCCCTTATCACGATGAGGAATGCAAGTGCTATGGAATCTTCTTTCTTCACTTCCGTTTCTCTTCAACTCCTTGTCATCCACTGTCTCTCTTCTTCACTTCAGTTTTTGCTCCTTGTCTCTCTCTCTTTCTCCTGGCTAACATTTATCCCTCAACCAACAATACTAAAGCAGATTATTTGGTCATTTATCTCATTGCTGTTTGTGGGACCTTGCTGTGCACAAATTGGCTGAGGTGTTTCCCTGCATTACAACAGTTACTACACTTCAAAGAGTACTTCATAAGCTGCGAAGCACTCTGGAACATTCTGAGGTCTTAAAAGTCACGATATAAATGCAAGCTCTTTCTTTCCGTGCCAATTCTGTCTCTCTCCTCCTTTACCTTTCGTTCTCTTGTCCTTCTGTCTCTCTCTCTTTCTCACTGAGACTTCTCGCTCCCTGTTGATCTTCTCTTTCTCTCATTTTCCTCCTTCACCTCCTGCTCGCCCTCAATCTCCTCTTTCACATCTCAGTCGGGCAGGAAGCAACCAATTGAGTGAGGGAATCGGGAAACATTCGGAGCAGGAGAGTGGGCGAGTGAGTCAAATGAGCCGGCAACAACTTGGGCTGGGCAGAAGGTACGGGAAGCAATCAAGGCAGATGGCTGGCTGAGCTGGCAGGCTGCAAAGCATCCAGGACAGGGGGCAGCACGCAGGAGTGCCGGGAAGCACTCAGAGCAGGCGGGAAACAGTTAAGTTAGGTACAACAGCCATTGGCAAGTCGTGTCAGCCGTGGCTCAGTGGTAGCGCTTCTTGCTTCTGAGTCAGGTGGTCCTGGGTTCAGATCCTACTCCAGAGACTTGAGCACATAATCTAGGCTAATACTGAGGGAGTACCGCACTGTCGAAGGTGCTGTTTTTTTGATGAGACATTAAACCAAGGCCTCTTCTGCCCTCTCAGGTGGACGTAAAAGATCCCGTGGCACTATTGGAAGAAGAGCAGGGGAGTTCTCCCCGGTGCCCTGGACAATATTTATCCCTCAATCAACATCACTAAAAACAGATTATCTGGTCATTATTACATTGCTCTTTGTGGGACCTTGCTGTGTGCAAATTGGTTTCCGCATTTCCTACATTACAGCTTTGACTGCACTTCAAAAAGTACTTCATTGGCTGTAAACTGCTTTGGGATGCCCTGAGGTCGTGAAAGGCGCTACATAGGAATAGGAGTAGGCCATTTACCCCTCGAACCTGTTCAGCCATTCAATGAGATCATGGCTGATCTGTGACCCAACTCCATGTACCTGCTTTTGCCCCATATCCCTTAATACCTTTAGTTAATAATAAATCTATCAATCTCAGATTTAAAATTAACAATTGATCTAGCATCAATTGCCATTTGCAGAAGAGTTTTCTAAACTTCTACCACCCTTTGCGAGTAGAAGTATTTCCTAACTTCACTCCTGAAAGGCCTGGTTCTAATTTTTAGACAATGCTCTCCAGTCCTAGGGGGGAAAATTTGTCCCCTTAGTGCTGCCCATTAGCGCCAGTAGATGGCGTTAACGGGGCGCTAGGCCAGTATTGCCGGGGCGAGGCGAATCCAGCGCCGCACGCCAAATCCGGCCCTCCCGTAGCGCCGCCGGTAAGAGGTATCGCCGGGAACATCAACGCCAGGTAGATCGTGACGTTAGTGAGTGTGCAACGCTCACTGACAGCCCGATTTCCAAAATTGATTCCCGCCACTTACCTCACTGCTTGGAGGAAACACCGACAGGGAGAGCTGATGTGCAGCACCAAGAAGCCGGCTCCAGGGATGTTATTTAAAGGGATCATCAGTAATCACTTGCAGCTGTCAGGTTAATGCAGTTTCAGTGTTTTTTGTTAGTTTCAGCTATTGTAACAGTTTCATTCAGTAATTTCAAGGTTCTTTTGTATCAGGAGTCTTCTGGCAACTAAAAAGTAGTTACATTTATTCTTCAAAGATTCAAACTGCTACACTTGGTAACATTAATGGGAGCTGTACTAGCATGCCCCCTCGCCCTCCAGGATCTACGGCGGAGGGAACGTAGGCAGCGAGAAATACGGGAACATGTGCGCAGAGAGATGAGGAGGGACTTCAGGGCTCTCTCCAGGAGGCCTTACCCTCCGAGGGTATTCCGAGAGCACTTCTCCTACCTTCAATGAAGCGAGGAGCAGTGTATTAGACGGCTCCGCTTCACCAAGGTGGTGGTCACAAAACTCTACCATCTCCTCCAAACAGACCTCCAGCCTCACACCAGGATGACTTAAACCCCAGATCCCCTTTGCTCACCACATTCCCATCATTCCATCTCTCTTGCAGGCCATATCACAGCACAAAGCTGAAATGAGAGACACCACAAAAGAATGGTAAGTGAAGTAATAAATTTATCAAAAAGTAGTGGACACATATTTACACCAAAATTATTTACTTTTAACCCTTGTGCAATCCCTTAGTGCCTGTCGTTACTGTGCCTTTGCCTACTCCAGTGCTTCTACAAAGTGTTGGCCCAGTGGCTGCAGCACGGCTGGTGATAGGTTGCTGAATGTCCGTGCAGGAGACTTCAGATGACCTTGCAGGACGTCCTCGACAAGCTCTGGACCTGGAAGGCCCGGCTGTAGACTGCACCACCTCAGCATGGGCGGCAGCAGTCTGGGCTGACTGGATGACAGGTAACGACAAGGGCAATGGTGGAGTGGCAGTGGTGGGAGCAGGAATGCTGTCATCCCGAGAGAGGACAGCAGGTTCCTGCTCCACTGACCCACTGCCTCTCCCCCGGGGCAGCATCTATCAATCTGTTGGAGCACAGATTTGCTGGCCTGCTGCGACACTGTGAAAGCCCCGGTCGACGGTGGTAGACCCAGCCACGATGGCAGCAGTCAGAGTTTGCGTGGCATCAAGCTGAGATTGCATGAGAGCAGTCTGAGATTGGATGCCACCAAGCATAGACTGCATTACAGCACTAAGACGTTGCGTCGCTTCTGCCTGTGCTGCAATGGAAACTGCCAGATCGCCCATTACACGCGGCATCAGGTCTGGGTCGCCACGGTCTCTCTGGGAGTCTACCTTCCTTTGCAGATTGGAAATGAAGGGCTCCATGGTGCGCGCAATGTTGGTGGTGGACTCCTCCACGCTCCTTACCATTGTCGAGAGGCTCTCGGGCACCCTTGTCATTGCACCTATTATCTCCGTGTGCATGCCCATCACCCTTCTTTTAAATGCCTCCCCATCGAGGTCCTCATCTGAGTCCTGTGCAGCAGAACTTGCATGCGAACTTGCCCTCCGTGGAGCTGGCCCTCGAGCTACCCTTTCCCCCTGGCCTTGCTGCAGCCCACTCGTCCCCGGTGCCTCACCCTGTGCAGATCCCGCTACTATACTAGCCTCTAAAGAATGCTAGTGCCAGTATCTGAGCTGGTGCCTGTGGGTGAGACAGGGACAGGCTGCTCAGGTGCTTGCTGATTATCTGAAAGCATAAAGGCACAAGAGTCAGGATAAGGTGAGGGGAGGGGGCAGGAAGGGAGAAATCCATGCATACAGCATGATTAGCTGGAAAGTGCGAAATGCTTGTGGGGTGAGGGGGAAGTGGGATGTGAGAAGGAGTCGGGATGAACAGACCGTTGTTGTCCCCAAGGGGGGTCAATATCGCCGGTGGCCACGGCGCCCACCACCTGGCGCCCAATAATCTCCAGTACTCTATTCTCCAGCGCAGACAGTGGATGGGTGTCGGCTTGTCCCCCGCCTGTGCGCTCCTGCTCCCTCCTGTTGTGAGCCACCTTGGCCTACAAGAGAAAGGAAAGTGTGTGAGTGAGTGTGGAGCAATGTGTTTGGGTGATGTGCTTGCCATAGTTGAATAGCTGTCATTGTGTGCAAGGTGTGAGATGTGGGTGTGAGTGTTGGTAGGTAGAGATTGTTGGTGGGTGAGTGCTGGGGGTGTCATGCTTTGGGCAGTGTGTGAAGACTGTGGTTCAGATGGTGGTATGCAGCATTTGTTGAAGCGTTCACTCACTCTGACTGCCTGAGTGAGGTCGTTAAATTTCTTCCTGCACTGTGTGTGGGTCCTGGGGACCACAGTGCTGCCCGAGACGTGCTGCGCTACCTCCCTCTACATGGTGCGGAAGACTTATGGCGAGGGCCTCCTGCCACTTGCCGGGTAAAGCACCGCCCTCTGTCTCTCCACAGCAAAAACCAATGCCTCCAATGCTTCATTGGAGAATCTGTGGGGTCTCTCCCTGGGGTGTGGACCTGCCATGGGCACACCTTGTTCAGTCCTCCGGTACCTTCTCCTTGTTCTGCTACTGCTTGCTGAGGCAGCTGCACAGCCTGCAATGCTGAGAATGAGGTGCTGCAGCATCAATGATCCTCCCCTTTAAGTTGTGAAAAAAGCCTTTGGCAATGATGCGTTGCGATTAGACTGCACCCGATATTGGTCCACCCTTTAAGTGTAACGCCAATGAGGTTGGGTTTTAAGACTTGATTTAGGATTCCAATCATTTTATTGAGCAGTGAGGATGAATTTTTTCATACAGTTTAAAGCATTTGCGCCTGGCGCTAATTCTCCAACTTTTCTACTGACACCGCCCATTCCTTAGCTATAACGAATTTCTAGCCCCAAGACTCCACAACCAGCGCAAATAGTTTCTCTCTATCTACCCAAGTACTTTTTCAAGAGCCTCAGCCTCTATTTGGAGCTCTAGCCTTTTTCCAGATATCTCGGGGGCGAAATTCAGTAGCGCCCAAGAAGGGGCGCTAACATTTGAGAAGTTGGAAGTTTAGCGCTAGGCTCTAATCAAGCTCGCTGCCCGCTAAATTCAGTCTCAGCGCTCAAAGAATGCAGGGGAGTGCTAAATCAGGTGCCAATGGTGTAGGCGAGTGGCGTTAGGCTCCAAGCAATAACGAATATCAGGTGTTGTGTAATCGGGAGTGAGCATTGGCGCAGGCGCCTTCCAGCCATTAAAGGGGAGGGTCACTGGAGTCTGCACACCAGCCCCCAGTGATTCGGGGAGTGCAGAATGGTGATATGCTGTGGGATGAAATGCAAAGTCCTTTGACAACCCGCAACACTCCGGGGACTAAGTAGCCTTTATTTGGCTGCAGATACATCCTGCGCTCTCTGCCACTCATAACTGATCTTTGGAACGTAAGTTCTTTGACAGCTGGCGGCGCATCCCTTTAAGTAGCGCCCCGCCAGCTGGCTGCTTCACGCCTCCACTCCCTGGTGCTGTTGGCGCGAGGCGGTAAGGCTGGGGGGGCGCTACTGAAATTTGCAGATTGGGCATCCAGCGAGCGTTGCACATTCACTAACGTCACGATCTGCATGGTGAAATGGACCGAGGCGCCAACTGTTATCGCCGGCGCTACGGGGCCGGCAAATTTGCCGTGTGGTGCAATTCGCCCCGCCACGGTGCTAACTGGGGGCGTTAACCTACTGAATTTCTCCCCTCTAGAGTTCTAGGTAATTGCTGGGCTGAACTCCCCTGCTCTTCTTCGAAATAGTGCCATGGGATCTTTTACGTCCACCCGAGAGGGCAGACGGGCCTCGGATTAACATCTCATCCGAAAGACAGCGTATGCCTCTCTGAGGAAACATTTTCCAGTGATAGGCAACAATTTACAGTAACAATAAGCATTTTACCCTGAATGGTTTCACATAAATGTTCAGGTTGGTGAAAAATTCCAGATTGTGTCTCAAACTAATTTCACTAAATTTTTGGAACAATTTGATTCACCAGTTTCTGCTACACACCAGTTTTAAGATTGGGAGCTGTAAAAAAAAAATGATCAGTTTGATTACTCAGCCTCTGCTGCTTGCTCATTCCTCATTGACCCAATCAAACTACTTTTGATTTGTTCATATTTAGTCATTTGGATCTTGGATTGGTAATTTAACAGGTCAGTCCTCACTTCTGCCAATCACAAATTTTTGTCCCACTGATTTGGCACCCTAAGGTGTGACACTTTCAGATGTCATGCATGAGACCTTTGAAAGGCACAGCACGTTACAGTGCAAGACTAACACCGGCATAGACCAGTTGGGTCGAATGGCCTGTTTCTGTGCTGTACATTAAATTCTAGCAGGTCTACTTTGTTGATATACAATTTCATGTGTGTTAGCCGTGGCTCAGTGGGTAGCACTCTTGCCTCTGAGTCAGAAGGTTGTGGGTTCAGGTCCCACTCCAGAGACTTGAACACAAAAATCTAGGCTGACACTCCCAGTGCAGTGCTGAGGGAGTGCTGCACTGTCGGAGATGCCGTCTTTTGGATGAGATGTTAAACTGAGGCTCCGTCTGCTCTCTCAGGTGGACGTAAAAGATCCCACGGCACTATTTCGAAGAAGACCAAGGGAGTTATCCCCGGTGTCCTGGCCAATATTTATCCCTCAACCAACATCACTAAAAACAGATGATCTGGTCATTATCACATTGCTGTTTGTGGGAGCTTGCTGTGCGCAATTTGGCTGCTGCATTTCCTACATCACAACAGTGACTACACTTCAAAAAGTACTTCATTGGCTGCAAAGCGCTTTGGAACGTCCGGTGGTTGTAAAAGGCGCTATATAAATGCAAGTCTTTCTTTCTTCATACACTTGACTATAAGTACAAAACTGCACAAATAAAATTGCCATTACAACAAAGGCTAACTTCGACTACTTAATATATGAAAATAAAAATAAACATGCTTTCATACCTGTATCCGTAAACCTGTGAGGCAGGAGATATGGACATCAGAGTGACTGGGAAGATTAGAACCTGTGACATAATCGGGGCCGATCAGTCCTTTGACGGGTTCCTCTTTAATCCTATTTAGCAAAATCCTGTAGACTTCTCTTTGAGACTCGGAAGGAGGGGTATACGGTAAGTCCTCGAATGACCTGGCATAATTTGGAAATCAACTAATGTATGATATACATGTATTTCGAAAGACACAGTGTTAAAATTAACAATGTAGCTCACGATTATGAACTTTATAACCAACACCGTAGAGTGAGTCATGAATAACTTAGAACACTTTTGATGCGGAATAAATGTGAAGAATTCATCATTCGCACTGCTAGGGTAACAAGATAATTGAAAGGTAGACCTTGATCAAGTCAAAGAAACAGATTTACATAAGAAAGGTTCAGTTACTAAAATAGGCTTTAATTCTATGAGTTAGTGCTCTCAGCGTGACGGGAGCGCCTATCGTGAATTTGAGCGTGGCGATCAATCCGTAACCTGCACCATGCGCCCTTTACGTAAATGACCCTGTACCTGGTGCTACGCCAGACTGGCAGCCGGAACTCCCGCCTCACCATGTTTCCAGCGAAGTTGAGGGATTCCTGGCCCATAATATTTAAGGTGGGTACTGTGGGTGCTCATTCATGGGATGTGGGCGTCGCTGGCAAGGCCAGCATTTATTGCCCATCCCGAATTGCCCTTGAGAAGGTGGTGGTGAGCCGCCCTCTTGAACCGCTGCAGTCCGTGTGGTGAAGGTACTGCTGTTAGGGAGGGAGTTCCAGGGTTTTGACCCAGCGCCGATGAAGGAACAGCCGATATATTTCCAAGTCAGGATGGTGTGTTACTTGGAGAGGAACTTGGAGGTGTTGGTGTTCCCATGCGCCTGCTGCCCTTGTCCTTCTAGGTGGAAGAGGTCGCAGGTTTGGGAGCTGCTGCCGAAGAAGCCTTGGCGAGTTGCTGCAGTGAAATGTATGTAACTTATATTGCTCGCCAGATTGGTGGACTGGACTGTGCTTCACAGCAAGTTTGTATTAAACGGAACAGAAGTGTTTCTCTTTTGTTTGGTTTTCGGGGCCACGCAATCTGCGCTGTTTATGACGTCAGACAATGCAACAAATATTCCAAAAGATTTGTCTCATCAGAACTCTGGAGTAAAAGACTCGGGCTAAATGTAGTCATTGTATGCAGTCTGACAGCATTCACGGTGGTTCTTGGAGAGTGTGGTTACAGAAGCTCCTGCTCAGTGGGCCAATAGTACGGAAATACTTATGCACACTCGATCAATTGAAAATTTAAAAACTGACATCGATAGATTTTTGTTAGGTAAGGGTATTAAGGGATATGGATCAAAGACTGGTAAATGGAGTTAAGATACAGAGAAGCCATAATCTAACTGAATGGCGGAACAGGCTTGAAGGGCTGAATGGCTTCCACCTGTTCCTATGTTCTTCCTACTGTCAAAAATGAGAAGTCGCACAACACCAGGTTAAAGTACAATAGTTTTATTTAAAATTACGAGCTTTCGGAGCTGCTGCCCCTTCGTCAGGTAGCCCCTCTACCTGACGAAGGGGCAGCAGCTCCGAAAGCTCGTAATTTTAAATAAAACTGTTGGACTATAACCTGGTGTTGTGCGACTTCTCATTTTTGTCCACCCCAGTCCAACACCGACTTCCTACTGTCAGTCCACTTGTGTATTGAATACTACTGAGCTGATGCATTAAGAATTGCTATCAGCATAATTATCCATCATCTTATCCTCCCCAATAGAGTAGCAGCGCTCGATACTATAGAAAAAGAGGGGCGTATAAGAGGTTGATTGGCAGTTCTTGTAATACAGCACTAATTTAATGCTGCCTTTAGCTTGAAGTACTACTGGTGGCAGCAGCCCTGACCTTGGCGGCAGAAGATGAATGAGGCATCACTGCTCCCTCTAGTGGCGCAGGGAGATGTTGCCACGAGTTGTCTTTCCCCCCCCCACCCCACCGCACCGATGCCAACAGCGTAAACAGCCGGCGTGACGTCTTGAAAATCAGTTTCCTTTTTTAAAAAATAAAATAGGCTAAATTCCTCAGAGCTGCTCCCGCTCCTCCGCCGTAACCTCGCCGTAAAACCCCAACGTGGGAGCAGCTGGGAAGGAATTTCGCCACAGTCTCCGTACAGTTAAACAAGGTTCCGCCAGTGCAGCGAGTTTGGGTGGGTTAAGTATCTGCATACTCACTTGCTGGCTGACTGCGTGCATGCTCTCCACCCATCCAGCTCCACCGATAAGTGCTCGATCTGTATCGGGACCGTCACCTCTCTACGCTTCAAGAGCTGGCTGTAACAAAGAGGGCAGATCTTTGAGGCACGACTGAAAGTCAAGTGGACAAGTAAAGTGCGAGCTGGGCCTCAAAGTGAGATTCAAGACGCTGATTTCTGACTCTCGTTCAACCACCCTAGTTTTTAAAAAAAACACCTCGTGAGCCAACCTAAAAATAGCAGGGTGTTCAGCACCCAGACTGTAGTGAGCTGACTGCACAATTCTTTAGTTCCCAGTTCTAATGCTTGTTTAAAGGCAGAATAATTTGAATCTTGGATTTAATTTGTTGCGGGGGTGTGGGCAACACTGGCAGGGCCGGCATTTATTGCCCTTCTCCAGTTGCCCTGAGAAGGTGGTGGTGGGCCTTCTACATAGGAAGGAACATTAAGAACAGGAGGAGGCCGTTCAGCCCCTCGAGTCTGTCCTGCCATTCAGTAAGATCCTATTTCTTATGTTCTTATGTAAAATAAATTCCCACTGTTAATTTTTACAGCTGTTTTTCCTTATTGATTTCGTATTTCTCCCCGAGATGTAAATAAGGCTGTATTTTCGATGTGAAGTGCTACTTTAAGAAATATTGACTGCAATATTTCTTCCCCCCTACCCCAAACTTCTCCCTTTCTCTCCTCTCCTTCAAAAGCTGAGACTCGTGGTGGGGTTACAGCGCCATAGGTACCAGCTACCCTCCACCAGTGAAGCTGGATAGTCAATGTCGGCGGGTAATGGAACTTGGGACATCACATCCATGCCCCGATCCTGTCATCATCTGGGGGTAGGCGGTCCCACTCCAGTGCACCGACCGGTGGCGGGGGGAATGGCTGCTGCCCAGTTGCAGTGGAGAGGAATAAGCAGCCGAGAGCCCGTTACATCAGGTCTTTTTTTTAATATTCGTTTATGGGATGTGGGCATCGCTGGCAAGGCCAGCATTTATTGCCCATCCCTAATTGCCCTTGAGAAGATAGTGGTGAGCTGCATTCTTGAACCGCTGCAGTCCGTGTGGTGAAGGTACTCCCACAGTGCTGTTAGGGAGGGAGTTCCAGGATTTTGACCCAGCGACGATGAAGATCTCTCGCGCCTCCACCTTTTAGAATGATACAGCACAGAAGGAGGCCATTCGGCCCATCGTGCCTGTACCAGCTCTTTGAAAGAGCGATCCAATTAGTCCCTCTCTTTCCCCATATATAAGTATTTATCCAATTCCCTTTGGAAAGTTACTATTGAATCTGCTTCCACCGCCCTTTCAGGCAGCGCGTTCCGGATCACAACATTGCAGCACCCCACCACTGTCTGGGCTGAGATTGACTAACTCTGCACCTAGCAACGGTTCAGCCTGCGACTTTGCTGCTTTGTGTGGCTGAGGACCAGGCCACCTGGCTCATTAACCCTCCTGCTCAGACAGCTTCATTTTTAACTTTGAAAGGCATTTTGACCTTCAAAGCATTTTGAGCGAGCAAATTGATTAGGTGACAAGTGTTTCAAAAACCTAACCCTTTCACAGTATATATATATATATATATATATCTCCGAATAATGTAACAATCAAATTGTCATTAATCTATTTCACAAAATCTCCATTTTAGATATTTTATTTAAAGATTCACGATAATTACTGTCTCTGTACTGACTCTTAGCAGAAATGTTTCAGTGTATACTGCCCTCACCTGGTGTACTCATAAAGTGCAGGTACAATACTGTTGTAATGTCTTCTAATAGCCAGTAATGCTGCAATGTAGCCACAGAATATAAGTAGCTCATTCCGAACTCTGCAAGACAAGAACAGAGTTCACAATCATATCACACACCAAAATGAAGATGATTTTATTTCCCTTTGTCTATTTCAGGGAAGCTTATCGTACACTTTTATATATCTACATAAACTTCTCTCACATGCTCATGGGAAAAGTTAGATCATAGAATGATACAGCACAGAAGGTGACCATTCAGCCCATCGTGCCTTTGAAAGAGCTCTCCATTTAGTCCCACTCCCCTGCTATTTCCTGATAGCCCAGCAAACTTCTCATTTTCAAGTATATATCCAATTACTTGATCAGGCTAAAGCTAACTTAAAGCCATAAAGCAGTTTTACAGCAATGGCACATAGGATATAAGAACATAAGAACATAAGAAATAGGAGCAGGAGTAGGCCAATCGGCCCCTCGAGCCTGCTCCACCATTCAATAAGATCATGGCTGATCTGATCCTAACCTCAAATCTAAAGAACACAAGAAGTAGGAGCAGGACCCGGCCACTCAGCCCCTGGGCCCGCTCCGCCGCCCACAGGGCCTCGACCGATCCGAACTCAGCCTCATGTCCAATTTCCTGCCCGCTCCCCGTAACCCCTAATTCCCTTTACTTCTAGGAAACTGTCTATTTCTGTTTTAAATTTATTTAATGATGTAGCTTCCACAGCTTCCTGGGGCAGCAAATTCCATAGACCTACTACCCTCTGATTGAAGGAGTTACTCCTCATCTCAGTTTTGAAAGAGCAGCCCCTTATTCTAAGATTATGCCCCCTAGTTCTAGTTTCACCCATCCTTGGGAACATCCTTACCGCATCCACCCGATCAAGCCCCTTCACAATCTTATATGTTTCAATAAGATCGCCTCTCATTCTTCTGAACTCCAATGAGTAGAGTCCCAATCTACTCAACCTCTCCTCATATGTCCACCCCCTCATCCCCGGGATTAACCGAGTGAACCTTCTTTGTACTGCCTCGAGAGCAAGTATGTCTTTTCTTAAGTATGGACACCAAAACTGTATGCAGTATTCCAGGTGCGGTCTCACCAATACCTTATATAACTGCAGCAATACCGCCCTGTTTTTATAATCTATCCCCCTAGCAATGAAAGCCAACATTTTGTTGGCCTTCTTGATCACCTGCTGCACCTGCATACTAACTTTTTGATTTTCTTGCATTAGGACCCCCAGATCCCTTTGTACTGCAGTACTTTCCAGTTTCTCGCCATTAAGATAATAACTTGCCCTCTGATTTTTCCTGCCAAAGTGCATAACCTCACATTTTCCAATATTGGCCCAAAAATTAGTCCCGCGACGCGAGAGTACGCACTGTGTACTCTCGCGTATTCTGTCACCAATTGCCGGTTTTCTGCATGCCCTGCGCATGCGCTGAAAACCGGCACTTGGTTTTTGGAAAAGGGGGCGGTTCCTCGGTGCACCGCGTGCACGCTACAGGCTGCGCGCACGCTGTGCACTTAGTGCTTTGGACGCGCAGGTAAGGACGGAAGATTTTAGAAATGAATAGAGGAGTAAGACCCACTTTTAACAAGGTAAGTAGTGAATTAAGTATTATTTTGAATTTTTTTAACAGGTATATCTTTTTTAGAGACTTTAAAGACAGGTAAGTTTATTTTTATAACTTTTTAAAAGATTTTAAATATTTTCAAAAATTTAATTTTTTATTTAAAATGGTTAATTTATTTAACTATACTTATTTTATTAATTTGATTTTTTTTTTAAATTTAATTGAGGTTTAGCTGTTATTTTGGGGGTGTGTAAGATTCATAGCTTTCACAGCACGTATGTGAAACTTATGAATGGAAGATGGTGTGCTGCCATTGGCTCTAACTGAGTCACGTGATCCCACAGCTCGCACGAATTCACTACGCCGGTGGGATACGCAAGCACTGCCCAGCTGATGTCTAGAACATCAAGTTCGTGCGAGCTGGATCTGAAAAAGCCAACGCGGAGTGAGAGATCGCGGGGAAGCCTTACCCCCGCGTCAACACTCAGTCTTTAATTTCTGGGCCATTGTATTGCATCTGCCAAATCTCCGCCCACTCACCCAGCCTGTCTATATCCCCTTGTAGGTTTTTTATGTCCTCCTCACTTTCTACTTTCCCTCCCATCTTTGTATCATCTGCAAACTTTGATATGTTACACTCAGTCCCCTCCTCCAAATCGTTAATATAGATTGTAAAGAGTTGGGGACCCAGCTCCGACCCCTGCGGAACACCACTGGCTACTGGTTGCCAGTCCGAGAATGAACCATTTATCCCAACTCTCTGCTTCCTGTTAGATAACCAATCCTCCACCCATGCCAGAATATTACCCCCAATCCAGTGATTTTTTATCTTGAGCAATAATCTTTTATGTGGCACCTTGTCGAATGCCTTCTGGAAGTCTAAATACACTACATATACAGCACAGAAGCAGGCCATTCGGCCCAACCAGTCCATACCGGTGTTTATGCTCCACTCGAGCCTCCTCCCGTCTTTCCTCATCTAAATCTATCAGCATAACCCTCTATTCCACTCTCCCTCATACGCTTATCTAGCCTCCCCTTAAATGCATCTATATTATTGGCTTCAACCACTCCCTGTGGCAGCGAGTTCCATATTCTCACCACTCATAGAAACAAAAAAACATAGAAAAATAGGAGCAGGAGTAGGCCATTCGGCCCTTCGAGCCTGCTCCACCATTCAATATGATCATGGCTGATGCTCTATCTCAATACCATATTCCCGCTCTCTCCCCATACCCCTTGATGCCTTTTGTGTCTAGAAATCTATCTATCACCTTCTTAAATATATTTAGTGACTTGGCCTCCACAGCCTTCTGTGGTAGAGAATTCCACAGGTTCACCACCCTCTGAGTGAAGAAATTTCTCCTCATCTCAGTCCTAAATGTCCTATCCCGTATCCTGAGACCCCTCGTTCTAGACCCCCCAGCCAGGGGAAACATCCTCCCTGCATCCAGTCTGTCTAGCCCTGTCAGAATTTTATACGTTTCAATGAGATGCCCTCTCATTCTTCTAAACTCTAGTGAATACAGGCCTAGTCGACCCAATCTCTCCTCATACGACAGTCCTGCCATCCCAGGGATCAGTCTGGTGAACCTGCGCTGCACTCCCTCTATGACAAGTATATCCTTTCTTAGGTAAGGAGACCAAAACTGCACACAGTACTCCAGGTGTGGTCTCACCAAGGCCCTGTATAACTGTAGTAAGACATCCTTGCTCCTGTACTCAAATCCTCTTGCAATGAAGGCCAACATTCCATTCACCTTCCTAACTGCTTGCTGCACCTGCATGTTTGCTTTCAGTGACTGGTGTACAAGGACACCCAGGTCCCTTTGTACATCAACATTTCCCAATCTATCACCATTTAAATAATACTCTACCTTTCTGTTTTTCCTTCCAAAGTGGGTAACTTCACATTTATACTGTATCTGCTATGTATTTGCCCACTCACTCAACTTGTCTAAATCGCCTTGTAGCCTCTTTGGGTAAAGAAGTTTCTTCTGAATTCCCTATTGGATTTCTTGGTGACTATCTTATATTGATGGCCTCTAGTTATGCTCTTCCCCACAAGTGGAAACATTCTCTCTGTATCCACTATCAAAACCTTTTATAATTTTAAAGACCTCTATTAGGTCACCCCTCAACCTTCTCTTTTTTCAAGCGAAAAGAGACCCAGCCTGTTCATCCTTTCCTGATAGGTATAACCTCGTATTTCTGGTATCATCCTTATAAATCTTCTCTGCACCCTCTCCAGTGCCTCTATATCCTTTTTATAATATGGCGACCAGAACTGCACGCAGTACTCTAAGTGTGATCTAACCAAGGTTCGATACAGGTTTAGCATAACTTCCCTACTTTTCAATTATATCCCTCTGGAAATAAACCCTAGTGATTGGTTTGCTTTTTTTATGGTCTTGCTAACCTGTGTCGCAACTTTTAGCACCTTGAGTATAAGCAGTAGGGCCGATTGCAGAGAGTCCACTGCAGACTCTGCTCCTGTAACATCCCACGATGAGCTCCCTGTGAGTGTGGCTCCCGGCTGGGAGTGCGGGAGAGTGACAGCGGACCTCACATCTATAGAGTTCACAAGTGGAATTTTCCAGTGGGCCTTGCTGGTACCAATAACTTTACCCAGGCCAAACCCCTCTACCCATATAACAACAGTTTTTACCTGTATAACAACAGGCTTTATCTATCCACCAACTTAAACATCAACTCCCTCAACCACCGGCGCACCGTGGCTGCAGTGTGTAGTTAGATATAACACTCACAACTAGGGGGATCAAGGGGTATGGCGAGAAAGCAGGAATGGGGTACTGAGGTAGCATGTTCAGCCATGAACGCATTGAATGGCGGTGCAGGCTCGAAGGACCGAATGGTCTACTCCTGTACCTATTTTCTATGTTTCTATGTTTCTATCTACAAAATGCACTGCAGCAATTCGCCAAGGCTTCTTCGACAGCACCTCCCAAACCCGCGACCTCTACCACCTAGAAGGACAAGGGCAGCAGGCACATGAGAACACCACCACCTCCAAGTCACACACCATCCTGACATGGAAGTATATCGCCGATCCTTCATCGTCGCTGGGTCAAAATCCTGGAACTCCCTCCCTAACAGCACTGTAGGAGCACCTTCACCACACGGACTGCAGCGGTTCAAGAAGGCGGCACACCACCACCTTCTGAAGAGCAATTAGGGATGGGCAATAAATGCTGGCCTTGCCAGCGACGCCCTCATCCAGAGAATGAAAAAAATATACCAACAGTCTTTACTCGTATAACAACAGTCTGCGCGATTGCGTAGAGCATTTTTGAGATGTTTTAACGTGAAAGGTGCTTTATAAATGCAAATATTGTTGATTGTATTACTGTATTATAAAATAGTGCAGCACTCCCTCAATAGTGCATTGGGGTGTCAACCTTAATCATGAGCTCAAGTTCTGGAGAGGGAGCTTGAACCCATAACCTTCAGACTCAGGTACAACAGTGCTGCTATTGAGCTAACCGGACAAATGCAGCAATGTTGTGGCACTGCTTGTGTAGAACGGCACAGCAGCATAGCTTGTTCGGATACTGGCACGGTAGCTCAGCTTGGTGCTAAACAAACACAGTGGCTCACAATGTTGGTGTACTAGAATTGTGGCCCAGCTTGTGTCTACCAGCATTGTGGAACGGCGTGTCGGTATGTATACCAGCACAGTGCTACAATGTTTTGGTATAAGCAGTGTGGAACAGTGTGTTAGTAGAAGCATAAAAATTGTGATGTGGCAGGTTAGTTTACTACCATTCCAAGCTACTTTTTAAAAAATTCATTCCTGAGATGTGGGCGTCACTGGCAAGGCCAGCATTTATTGCCCATCCCTAATTGCCCTTGAGAAGGTGGTGGTGAGCCGCCCTCTTGAAACGCTGCAATCCGTGAGGTGAAGGTACTGCCACAGTGCTGTTAGGAAATGGGAGTTCCAGGATTTTGACCCAGCGACGATGAAGGATCGGCGATATACTTCTAAGTCAGGATGGTGTGTGACTTGGAGGGGAACTTGGAGGTGGTGGTGTTCCCATGCGCCTGCTGCCCTTGTCCTTCTAAGTGGCAGAGGTCGCGGGTTTGCGAGGTGCTGCCGAAGAAGCCTTGGCAAGTTGCTGCAGTGCAACTTGTAGATGGTACACACTGCAGCCACGGTGTGCCGGTGGTGGAGGGAGTGAATGTTTAAGGTGGTGGATGGGGTGCCAATCAAGCAGGCTGCTTTGTCTTGGATGGTGACGAGCTTCTTGAGTGTTGTTGGAGCTGCACTCATCCAGGCAAGTGGAGAGCATTCCATCACACTCCTTACTTGTGCCTTGTAGATGGTGGAAAGGCTTTGGGGAGTCACGAGGTGAGACACTCGCCGCAGAATACCCAGCCTATGACCTGCTCTTGTTGCCACAGTATTTATGTGGCTGGTCCAGTTACGTTTCTGGTCAATGGTGACCCTCAGGGTGTTGACGGTGGGGGATTCGATGATGGCAATGCCGCTGAATGTCAATGGGGGTAGTTAAACTCTTGCTTGTTGGAGATAGTCATTGCCTGGCACTTGCGTGTTACTTGCCACTTATCAGCCCAAGCCTGAATGTCGTCCAGGTCTTGTTGCATGCGGGCATGGACTGCTTCATTATCTGAGGAGTTGCGAATGGAACTGAACACTGTGCAATCATCAGCGAACATCCCCACTTCTGAACTTATGATGAAGGGAAGATCATTGATGCAGTAGCTGAAGATGGTTGGGCCTGGGACACTGCCCTGCACTGATGCATCCTGCAGCAATGTCCTGGGGCTGAGATGATTGACCTCCAACAACCACAACCATCTTCCTTTGTGCTAGTTATGACTCCAGCCAGTGGAGAATTTTCCCCCCGATTCCCATTGACTTCAATTTTACTAAGACACCTTGATGCCAGACTCGGTCAAATGCTGCCTTGATGTCAAGGGCAGTCACTCTCACCTCACCTCTGGAATTTAGCTCATTTGTCCATGTTTGGACCACGGCTGTAATGAGGTCTAGAGCCGAGTGGGCCTGGCAGAACCCAAACTGAGCATCAGTGAGCACATTATTGGTGAGTAAGTGCCACTTGATAGCTCTGTCGACGACACCTTCCATCACTTTGCTGATGATTGAGAGTAGACTGGAACAATACGTCATGGAACCAACCAGGGAACAGGCTATTTTAGATCTTGTATTGTGTAATGAGTCAGGGTTAATTAGCAATCTCATAGTAAAGGATCCTCTGGGGCAGAGTGATCATAATAGGATAGAATTTCACATTAAGTTTGAGAGTGACTTGCCTAAGTCTGAAACTAGAGTCTTAAACTTAAATAAAGCCAATTACATAGGTATGAAGGCGAGTTGGCTAAAGTAGTTTGGAAAAATAGATTAAAAGGTATGGCGGTAGATAAGCAGTGGCTAGCATTTAAAGAAATATTTCATAATTCTCAACAAAAAATTGAGAAACAAAAACTCCACGGGAAAAGTGATCCAACCGTGGCTTACTAAAGAAGTTAAGGATAGCATTAGATTGAAAGAAGAAGCTTATAATGTTGCGAAGAATAGTTGTAAGCCTGAGATTCGGAAAAAATAGAATATGAGAGAAAACTAGCAAGAAATATAAAAACAGATTGTAAGTGCTTCTACAAGTATGTAAGTGCTTCTACAAGTATCCCTTAGCGGCTGAGACAGGAGCAATTATTATGGGGAATAAGGAAATGGCAGAAACGTTAAACAAATATTTTGTATCTGTCTTCACAGCAGAAAGCATACCAAAAATGGTGGGGAGCCAAGGGTCTAATGAGGGTGAGGAACTTAACGTAATTAATATAAGTAGAGAAAAAGTACTAAAAGCCAACAAATCCCCTGACCTGATGGCCGACATCCTAGGGTTCTAAAAGAGGTGGCTGCAGAGATAGTGGATGCATTGGTTTTGATCTTCCAAAATTGATTCTAGAATGGTCCCAGGGGATTGGAAGGTGGCAAATGTAACACCGCTATTCAAGAAAGGAGGGAGAGAGAAAACAGGGAACTACAGGCCAGTTAGCCTGACATCAATCGTTGGGAAAATGCTGGAATCCATTGTTAAGGAAGTGGTAACAGGGCACTTAGAAAATCATAACATGATTAGGCAGAGTCAACATGGTTTTATGAAAGGAAAATTGTGTTTGACAAATTTATTAGAGTTTTTTGAGGCTGTAACTAGCAGGGTAGATAAAGAGGAACCAGTGGATGTAGTATATTTGGATTTCCAAAAGGCATTTGATAAGGTGCCACATAAAAGGTTATTACACAAGATAAGGGCTCATGGGATTGGGGGTAATATACTAGCATGGATAGAGGATTGGTTAACGGACAGAAAACAGAGAGTAGGGATAAACGGGTCTTTTTCAGGTTGGCAGGCTGTAACTAGTGGGGTGCCGCAAGGATAAGTGCTGGGGCCTCAGCTATTTACAATCTATATGAATGACCTAGGTGAAGGGACTGGGTGTAATGCATCTAAGTTTGCTGACGATACAAAGCTAGGTGGGACAGTAAGCTGTGAGGAGAACATAAAATGTCTGCAAAGATAGACTAAGTGAGTGGGCAGTAAGGTGGCAGATGGAGTATAATGTAGGGAAATGTGAGGTTATTCACTTTGGTAGGAAGAACAGAAACACAGAATATTTTTTAAATGGTGAAAAACTTTTAAATGTTGGTGTTCAGAGAGATTTGGGTATCCTCGTGCAAGAAACACAGAAAGCTAGTGTGCAGGTACAGCAAGCAAGAAGGAAGGCAAATGGTATGTTGGCCTTTATTGCAATGGGCTTGGAGTATAAGAGTAAGGAAGTCTTGCTACAATTGTACAGGGCCTTGATGAGACCACACCTGGAGTACTGTGCACAGTTTTGGTCTCCTTATCTAAGGAAGGATATACTTGCCTTGGAGGCGGTGCAACAAAGGTTCACTAGATTGATTCCTGGGATGAGAGGGCTGTCCTATGATGAGAGATTGTGTAGAATGGGCCTATAGTCTCTGGAGTTTAGAAGAATGAGAGGTGATCTCATTGAAATATACAAGATTCTGAAGGGGATTGACAGGGTAGATGCTGAGAGGTTGTTTCCCCTGGCTGGAGAGTCTAGAACTAGGGGGCATAGTCTCAGGATAAGGGGTAGGCCATTTAAGACCGAGATGAGGAGGAATTTCTCACTCAGAGGGTTGTGAATCTTTGGAATTCTCTGCCCCAGAGGGCTGTGGATGCTGAGTCTTTGAGTATATTCAAGGCTGAGATAGATAGATTTTTGGACTCTAGGGGAATCAAGTAATATGGAGATCGGGCAGGAAAGTGGAGTTGAGGTCAACGATCTTATTGAATGGCGGAGCAGGCTCGAGGGGCCATATGGCCTTATCCTGCTCCTATTTCTTATGTTCTTATGTTCTAATATCCTTATGCTCTTATGACTGATGGGGTGATAATTGGCCAGATTGGATTTGTCCTGCTTTTTGTGGACAGGACATACCTGGGCAGTTTTCCACATTGTCGGATAGATGCCAGTGTTGTAGCTGTATTGGAACAGCTTGGCTAGAGGCACGGCTAGTTCTGGAGCACAAGTCTTCAGCACGACAGCCGGGATGTTGTCAGGGGCCATAGCCTTTACTGTATCCAGTGCGCTCAGCCATTTCTTGCTATCACGTGGAGTGAATGAAATTGGCTGAAGACTGGCTTCTATGATGGTGGGGACCTCAGGAGAGGCTGATATGGATCATCCACTCGGCACTTCTGGCTGAAGATGGTTGCAAACGCTTCAGCCTTGTCTTTTGCACTCACGTGCTGGGCTCCGCCATCATTTAGGATGTGGATATTCATGGAAACTTCTCCTCCCGTTAGTTGTTTAATTGTCCACCACCATTCACGAATGGCAGAACTGCAGAGCTTTGATCTGATCCGTTGATTGTGGGATCGCTTAGCCCTGTCTATAGCATGCTGCTGCTGCTTTTTAGCATGCATGTAGTCCTGTGTTGCAGCTTCCCCAGGTTGGCACCGCATTTTTAGGTACACCTGGTGCTGCTCCTGGCATCCTCTTCCAGACTCCTTATTGAACCAGGGTTGGTCCCCTGGCTTGATGGTAATGGTAGAGTGAGGGATATGCCGGGCCATGAGGTTACAGATTGTGGTGGAATACAATTCTGTTGCTGCTGATGGCCCACAGCACCTCTTGGATACCCAGTTTTCAGCTGCTAGATCTGTTCTGAAGCTATTCCCCATTTAGCACGGTGGTAGTGCCACACAACACTAGCTACTGTGACAGCCCAACAAACACCATTTTAAGGAGGTTAACTTTTAAGTCAAGATTCCTGCTTTTCATTTAAATAGGCAGCAGCATTTGTATTGTAACTTACTCACTACACTTGTGCAGCATCAGCCGGTCAGTGCGGATGTAGCTGAGCAGGTCCAAGATCTGATGGACAGAGTCCAAGGTCCAATCAGAGCTACTTAGCTGTTCTGTAGGATGGGAAGAAGCACAGTCAGTCAGCTGCCAGATTTTGGACCATCTTTGCAAGCAACAGTTGATAGGATTTTCAAACATTTGTTGTAATAGGCGATACTGTAATAGGCAGCAAGGTATTTATTAAACGAGTACTTTGTATCTGTTTTCACAGAAGAGGATAGAATACAAGTGATAGAAGGGAGCTGGACTGGGGCAGAGATCGCATCATATAAAAGGTAAGTCTCTTCATAGATAACACTCTGTCCGTGTGATCTCCTGGACTGGTTTCGATCACCTGAGGGGGCTGGAGAGGAATTTTACAGAGTATTATTTTCCCTCATTAGCCCTGGGTTTTTTCCTTTTTTGCCCCTCCCAGGAGATTATAAGGTTACGGCGGTGGGGGTTGGAGTGTTTAGCCATGGTGGTCACGCCATGGTGGTGTGGGGAGAGGGGCGGAGGGAAGGAGCGTTTAGGCATGCTGGTCCAGCCATCATGGTATGGGGTAGGCTTGATGGACCAGCTGGTCTTTTCCTGCCCGTCAATCTTGTATGTTCGTATGTGGTTGACTCTTAAGTGCCCTCTGAAAAGGCCTAGCCAGCCACTCAGTTGCATAAGGCGGCTCACCACCGCCTTCTCAAGGGCAATTAGGGATGAGCAATAAATGCCGGCTTTGCCAGCGACGCTCACATCCTGTGAATGAATAAAAAAAAACTAACAATAAATCAAGGGGAGGAACTTATTGGATTCAACGAGGTAGATCTTGATTTTGTGTGCCCGTGTAAAACGGGTGATAGTGAGTTGGTAGCCCGTTTTACACCTCTCCCCATTTTTATTTCCATTGACTTCATGGAAAGTTCTGAAACTCAATTCTGAGCTAATACCAGGAAACGAAAATGCAAGCTGCTGGGTTTTTGTAAGAAGCCACCTGGTCCCCCAGTGTCCTTGAAGAAAGGGAACATGCCTCCCTCCCTGCCTGGCCTACACATGACTACCAGTGGTTGGCATCTACTGGTCTAGCAAGCCAGTTAACCATAAACAAGGAAAAAAGGTCCTTCGCTTTCTCGGGGCAACTATGGATGGGCAATAAACATGGGAGTGTCAGTGTCACCCAGAGGGTTGTGAAGCTTTGGAATTCTCTACCCCAAGGGGGTTGTGGATGCTGAATCGTTGAATATCCTGACTTGGAAGTATATCGCCGTTCCTTCATCGTCGCTGGGTCAAAATCCTGGAACTCCCATTTCCTAACAGCACTGTGGGAGCACCTTCACCACACGGACTGCAGCGGTTCAAGAAGGCGGCTCGCCACCACCTTCTCGAGGGCAATTAGGGATGGGCAATAAACGCTGGCTTTGCCAACGACGCCCACATCCCGTGAACGAATAAAAAAAATATATATTCAAGGCCGAGACAGATAGATAGATT
This sequence comes from Squalus acanthias, assembly GCA_030390025.1. Classification (NCBI taxonomy): domain Eukaryota; kingdom Metazoa; phylum Chordata; class Chondrichthyes; order Squaliformes; family Squalidae; genus Squalus; species Squalus acanthias. The sequence continues at coordinate 247,609,048 of CM059425.1, forward strand.
TTCGAACTCTCGGGGAATCAAGGGATATGGGGATCGGGCGGGAAAGTGGAGTTGAGGTCGAAGATCAGCCATGATCTTATTGAATGGCGGAGCAGGCTCGAGGGGCCGTATGGCCGACTCCTACTCCTAATTGTTATGTACTCACCCACATCCTGAGAATGAATTAAAAAAAAAATTACTTCTTAGCAATCAGGACAGCTCTGGCATTCGCATATTTTTATAACATAAATGATCTTAATCACAGGACAATTAGTAAGATGACTACCTTTAACGTAAAGAAGGCCAATTGGAAGTGCTTTTTCCGGCACAGGACTCAATAAATAATATTTTACTGCTTGGAACGTCTCCCCTTCATCGTGATACGTTTCCGCGAATTGTAAACACTCTTCTGTGGTTGGTAAGTGACACTGTGAAGGGATTTTTACATGAGATGTCAATCACGGCATCAATAAAATCACACCGTGTAAAATCATGCTGCATTACAAAGAGACAGCATAAGAACATAAGAAACAGGAGCAGGAGTCGGCCAATCGGCCCCTCGAGCCTGCTCCGCCATTCAATAAGATCATGGCTGATCCAATCTTGGCCTCAACACCACTTTCCCGCTCTCTCCCCATACCCCTTGACTCCCATGTAGTTCAAATGTCTGTCAATCTCCGCCTTGAATATATTCAATGACCCAGCCTCCACAGCTCTCCGGGGTAGAGAATTCCAAAGATTCACGACCCTCTGAGAGAAGAAATTCCTCCTCATCTCCGTCTTACATGGGCACATCCCTTATTCTGAATCTTTGCTGCTGCTGCATGGGCTGGATTAAAACAAGTTATGTCCCGATTGTAAACACTGATCAATCACCTTCAAATCTTTACTCAAGCTTCTATTTTCTCCATATATTAAAATTTAAAAAGAATGACCTGCCCTGTTCAGGATTCTTCATCGGCCCCCCACACCCCCGGCAGGTGCCAACTAACGGCCCATGCAGCTCGCCCGAAGATGTAGACGAGGCCCCGAGGGCAAATTTCCAGACCACCTCGGGCCTCTCTGTTCGGGCCGAGACTAATTACCAACCCGTTGAGCCATCCGGGGGGGGGGGGGGGGGGGGGGTGAGGGGGACTCTCTCTTCTTTTTAAGATGTTTCCTCTCCTTCCCTTTTCTTGGGTCCCCTTGTGCCACGCAACAAATGGATTGGTGGGCATCTGCACCCAGGGCTCTGCTTCTGAAACTGACTGCCGTCATGACTGCACCTCTTTACCTCCTTGCCTATGATGGGCATCCATTGGCCTCCCATCCCTTCAGGTTAACAACCCATCATGTGGAGAATAGTATATGCAACCCCGTATTTTACCGCTCCACAAGGCACAGCATAGCGGGATTCCAGTGCGTCCGCACCGCTGCCCCTCTGATTCTGTGCCTTTTATCTGGAAAATAATCAAAAGCCAAGCAATATAATTCCCTTAAAATCAGAGGGCATCAATCTGCTTCACTCTTGTGACTGCCCCACCCCTCTCCCCTCCCCCATCCCCCCGCCGCCTCCCTCCCCCTCCCCTCCCCCCCCCTCCCCCCCCCTTCCGCCACCCCCTCCCCTCCCCTCCCCCTCGGGGGGGGGGGGGGGTGGGGGAAGAGAAGCAAAGGGGAAAGAGAGGCGAGGGAGAAAGAGGCGGGTAAAGAGAGGCGAGGGGGAAAGAGAGGCGAGGGGGGGGAAGAGAGGCGAGGGGGGAGAGAGAGGCGAGGGGGAGAGAGAGGCGAGGGGGAGAGAGAGGCGAGGGGGAGAAGAGAGGCGAGGGGGGAAGGGAGGCGAGGGGGGAAGAGAGGCGAGGGGGGAGAGAGGCGAGGGGAGGAGAGAGGCGAGGGGAGGAGAGAGGCGAGGGGGGGAGAGAGGCGAGGGGGAGAGAGGCGAGGGGAGGAGAGAGGCGAGGGGGGGAAGAGAGGCGAGGGGGAGAGAGGCGAGGGGAGGAGAGAGGCGAGGGGGAGAGAGAGGCGAGGGGGAGAGAGAGGCGAGGGGGAGAGAGAGGCGAGGGGGGAAGAGAGGCGAGGGGGGGAAAGGAGGCGAGGGGGGAAGAGAGGCGAGGGGAGGAGAGAGGCGAGGGGGGGAAGAGAGGCAGGGGGAGAGAGAGGCAGTGGGGGAAGAGAGGCGAGGGGGAGAGAGAGGCGAGGGGGGCAAGAGAGGCGAGGGGGGGAAGAGAGGCGAGGGGGGGAAGAGAGGCGAGGGGGAGAGAGAGGCAGTGGGGGAAGAGAGGCGAGGGGGGGGAAGAGAGGCGAGGGGGAGAGAGAGGCGAGGGGGGGAGAGAGGCGAGGGGGGAGAGAGAGGGCGAGGGGGGAGAGAGAGGGCGAGGGGGGAGAGAGAGGCGAGGGGGGGAGAGAGGCGAGGGGGGGAGAGAGGTGAGGGGGGGAGAGGCGAGGGGGGAGAGAGAGGCGAGGGGGGGAGAGAGGCGAGGGGGGAGAGAGAGGCGAGGGGGGGAGCGAGGCGAGGGGGGGAGAGAGGCGAGGGGGGAGAGAGGTGAGGGGGGGAGAGAGGTGAGGGGGGGAGAGAGGCGAGGGGGGGAGAGAGGCGAGGGGGGAGAGAGAGGCGAGGGGGGAGCGAGGCGAGGGGGGGAGAGAGGCGAGGGGGGAGAGAGAGGCGAGGGGGGGAGAGAGGTGAGGGGGGGAGAGAGGTGAGGGGGGGAGAGAGGCGAGGGGGGAGAGAGAGGCGAGGGGGGAGCGAGGCGAGGGGGGGAGAGAGGTGAGGGGGGGAGAGAGGTGAGGGGGGAGAGGTGAGGGGGGAGAGAGGCGAGGGGGGAGAGAGGCGAGGGGGGGAGAGAGGTGAGGGGGGGAGAGAGGTGAGGGGGGGAGAGGTGAGGGGGGGAGAGAGGCGAGGGGGGAGAGAGAGGCGAGGGGGGAGAGAGAGGCGAGGGGGGAGCGAGGCGAGGGGGGGAGAGAGGCGAGGGGGGGAGAGAGGTGAGGGGGGGAGAGAGAGGCGAGGGGGGGAGAGAGAAACAAAATCACAGAACAATCTTGAACTGGCAACTGGAGCATAAAAACTGCTGCCTTGTAGAGCCTCTTAAGGCGGTTTATCGTGTACAGTGTTCTGCAAAAAGGAGTGCAGATAACCCACGTAACTCAGGAGTTTTACCTTCTCGTGAAGATCGTTAACCTCTGCAGTGCCTCCTGGGTAGAATGTGCACAGCTTGACCAACAACAGCTCGCTGTCAGGTATCATGGTCAGCAGATCAGCCGCGAGATCCCTGCAAAAACATATCGCAATATTTAAGCAGAACTTATAAGAGAAATAGAAAGGACGTATTGTACTGGAGCCACTCCATCTCCGGTAAAACAAAAGCAAAATACAGCGCATGCTGGAAATCTGAAATAATAATATAACATAAATACTCATCAGGTCAGGCAGCGTCTGTGGAGAAACAGAGTTACCGTATCAGGTCGATGACCTTTCATTCTGAAACCCTGTTTTTGTCTCTCCACAGATGCTGCCTGACCTGCTGAGTGTTCCCAGCAGTTCCTGTTTTTATTTCATCTCCAGTAAATACTTGCATTGGAAAGTGCATTCGAGCCTTTTGTTCGTCACTCCCTCTGTCCACTCTGTAAGACATTTCCTTCAGTTCTTTAAGTCCTTTCATGCCACGTACCAATCTGACTGAGCAGGTGGGGAGGTGACCACCTGTTGCCAGACCTGTACTCCGGCAAACCAGTCACGAGCAGGATTGATTTTCTTTCCCTCTCTCGGAGCCTAAGCTCCTCGCTTCCATCAAAGGCCTCCCCAGAGAGCCTGGCTGGGATCAGGCAGCCCCAGCATCAGGCAGCACCATGCCACAGTGCGCTTGCTCACTGAGATGCTTTGCTATGTATTGCCACGTGCCTTTCATGTAAACACATATCGTTACTTGAATATCGGTGAACAGGTGTCAGCCGTGGCTCAGTTTGTATAGCACTCTTGCCTCTGAGTCAGAAGGCTGTGGGTTCATAGACCCACTCCAGAGACTTGAGCACAAAAAATTTAGGCTGATACTGCAGTGCAGTGCTGAGGGAGTGCTGCACTGTCAGAGGTGCCGTCTTTCAGATGAGATGTTAAACCAAAGCTCCGTCTGCTCTCTCAGGTGGACGTAAAAGATCCCATGGCACTATTTTGAAGAAGAGCAGGAGAGTTATCCCCGGTGTCCCTCAACCAAAAAAAAAAAAGACTTGCATTTATATAGCGCCTTTCACGACCACCGGACGTCTCAAAGCGCTTTACAGCCAATGAAATAGTTTTGAAGTGGAGTCACTGTTGTAATGTGGGAAAACAACCAACATAACAAAACCAGATTTTCTGGGTCATTATCACATTGCTGTTTGTGGGAGCTTACTGTGCCTAAATTGGCTGCCGCGTTTCCCACATTACAACAGTGACTCCACTTCAAAAAGTACTTCATTGGCTGTAAAGCGCTTCGGGACGTCCGGTGGTCGTGAAAGGCGCTATAAAAATGCAAGTCCTTCTTTACCTGTTGGTAAAAGAGGACATTATTGTCCTTTTATATACAGTAACTTGATAGCATGGTCTTAACATTAATGTTCCTTCACAATTTTAAAAATCTACATACAAGGACAAAAGAAAGGATGGAATGGGGAAATCCCATTAAGTCAGCCCTTGCACAGGCCATACACAATCAGCTTAATAATGGACTTTACCGCAGCCATTTAATACCCTGAAGGAAAATTTTCCCTGACCTCCAAGGGGTAACCAAGCAAAACTCTAGGATATTCATCGATCCTCACACCTCCACTATTCCATCCAGGTCTGCTGCCTCCAGCCAGGATTCCCCTCTTGTTTTAGCAGTACAGGAAGCACTGTGCTCTGCAGCGTGTTTGATCATCTCAGTCTGTGCCTAAGCCACCAAACCCGCTGACCAGCCAGCTCATTATTATAGCAGTTAATCAATCGTCTGAACCTCAACTGCTTTTGCTGGGAAACATGCAAAAACACATTTTATATTGCAGAATGGTTCACATTATTCCCTATTTTTTTTTAATATACCACCTTTACCCTTTAAAATGCTCATCCTGGTTTTCAAATCCCTCCATGGCCTCGCCCCGCCCTATCTCTGTAATCTCCTACAGCCCCACAACCCCCCGCCCCCCCCCCCCCCCCCCCCCCCCCCCGAGATATCTGCGCTCCTCTAATTCCGCCCTCTTGAGGATCCCTGATTATAATCGCTCAACCACTGGCGCCCATGCCTTCTGTTGCCTCGGCCCTAAGCTCTGGAATTCCCTGCCTAAACCTCTCCGCCTCTCTACCTCTCTTTCCTCCTTTAAGATGCTCCTTAAAACCTACCTCTTTGACCAAGCTTTTGGTCACCTGCCCTAACTTCTCCTTATGTGGCTCGGTGTCAAATTTTTTGTCTTATAGTACTCCTGTGAAGCGCCTTGGGACGTTTTACTACATTAAAGGCGCTATGTAAATACAAGCTGTTGTTGTTAAAATGATGGCATGGAAAACACTCAGCATGTCACATAATCCTGATTGGTGTGAAGTTACCTTAAGAACAAAGGAATTTTCAAAATAATCATACAAACACAGTTTTGATGATCGTTCCTTTTCTCTAATATAGTTAGGAAAAAAAATGTCTGCCTTCTTACTCCTAACTTGCCTAATTTTTTATGTGGTATTTGAACCCATCACCACAGAGATAATGCTGTCGCCATTATATTTGTCGAATTCCTTTCATAATCTTGAGGAACTATTGCGTCCCGTGGAGTATTTGGAAAAAATTGAAGCAAATCTTTTGAATGTAGCTGGCAATTATTTTAGAATTTTGAATGGCCCCTGTTTTACATACTTAAATCGACAGGGCAGCATACGGGTGTAACACTTTATTCATAGAAATTTAGGGCACAGAAAGAGGCCATTCGGCCTCAGCCCATCGTGTTGTGTCTTGATTGAACAAAAAGTGAAGAGAGCATGAAAAGAAATTTGGGTTAAAACCAGCTTCAATTTTCATTGCGTTCAAACAAGTACAGGTGTCCTTATGTATTACTTGGAAGAAAAGTGTCAAGATAGAAAAAAAAAACAGAATTATAGTTAATTGTGAGATCTATTTCACTTTATTGATTTATCCCCAACAGCGTCAAGCAAAACGACTAAATGTCTTTATGCAGTACACGTAAGAGATATAAAGCAATCAGCTTACACCAAGACATGTCAAAGGTTACATAATGTACCCTATGGCTATGTCCACAGACCCTCTATTAATTAAAAAAACACTCAGTACAACCTCCCCCACCCACTGCCCCGCACCCTCGTCACCCCAAAACAAATTCCACCTTTATCACTGCATTCTACTGGCTTCAGTGATACTTGCAACAAACGTGTTTCTGTGTTCATTTAAAATTCTTCAATGAGCTATATTAATTTACTTTAAAAGGGTGTACATAAGAAATAGGAGGAGTAGGCCATTCGGCCCCTCGAGCCTGCTCCGCCATTCAATAAGATCATGGCTGATCTGATCTTGGCCTCAACTCCACTTTCCTGCCCACTCCCCATAACCCTTGATTCTCCTGTTTTTCAAAAATCTGTATCTCCACCTTGAATATATTCAATGGCCCGTATTTTCCGATCGCAGGCCTCCCGCGGGCGGAGGCCTGTGATCTGGAAAAATCTACGCCCTTACCTGAGGGCTCCCGGGACACACACGCTTCCACTCCTGGGCCTCTCCAAACTCCAAGTGCGCAGGGCCCACGTATCCCAGAGGCGCAGGCGGTTCGCAGCATCCCTGGGATCACGTGGGCCATGGGGAGCCAATCACAGAAGGGACTCTCCCTTCATACACTTGACAGGAAGACCTGTCAAATATATGAATGGAGATCACCCCAAAACATAGTAAAACTTTAAATAATTTTTTTTTAAAAAAATCACATTTTTAAAATGACTTGAAATTACAATAAATTAAGTATTTTAAACAAAAATTAAATTTTTTGAAAAAAATAATTAAAGCTTTTTACGGGGCTAAAAATAAACTTACCTTTTTTTAAAAGTATTTTTAAATGATAAATCAGTGAAATTTAAAAAAAAAACTTTTTCCAACTCTTATCCTGGTAAAAGCAGGCCTGCTTTTACCAGGCGTAAGAATTGTAAGGGTTTTCTGCGGGCGGAGGGTCTCCAAAAAGCAGAACTCTCCACTCGCAGAGGCCCTTCTCCAGGGCAGCTGGAGGACCTGTCAAGACCATTCTTTACAGATCGGAAATGCTGGTTTACAAGCGCATGTGCTGTGCATGCCTGAAACCGACGTTTCCGATGTCTCTACGGGTGGGTAGGGATCAGAATATCTGGGCCAATGACTCAGCCTCCACAGCTCTCTGGGGTAAAGAATTCCAATGATTCACGACCCTCTGAGAGAAGAAATTCCTCCTCATCTCCGTTTTAAATGGGCGACCCCTTATTCTGAAACTATGTCCCCTAGTTCCTGATTCCCCCACGAGGGGAAACATCCTCCCTGCATCTACCCTGTCAAAGCCCCCTCAGAATCTTATATGTTTCAATAAGATCACCTCTCATTCTACTATACTCCAATGAGTATAGGCCCAACCTGCTCAACCTTTCCTCATAAGACAACCCCTTCAACTCGAGAATAAACCTAGTGAACCTTCTCTGAACTGCCTCCAATGCAAGTAAATCCTTCCTTAAATAAGGAGACCAAAACTGTACGCAGTACTCCAGGTGTGGTCTCACCAACGCCCTGTACAGTTGTAGCAAGACGAATGTGTTAAAAATCTGCACAGAGGAATTATGTACGGGTGCAGCAACGCATTCAGTGTGAACATCACCGACAGTAATTTCATCCTATGTGAGAGGGCTGAATTCCTTCGGTGCTTCATATTAGCATTGGCCGACAACAAACGCAATTGAACAATCATGCAAGATGACTATACGGGGTAGACTTGACAAATTAGCGGCTCCGGTGCAGTGCTTCACCCGACAGGAATGCATATGGAGAACTCGGGCAGCGAGATCAGTGTTCCTGCATGATTTCCCATGCGCTAGGGTTAACAAACAGAAAACCGGGCAGGGAATCGCTGGCCAACGCAGCTCCCAATATTCATTCCCGTCACGTGAAGCTTTGTGCCACCAGGAGCACAAATTTGTAAGGTGCATACATCCATGCGCGATATATAAAACACACTGCAAACCTACAACAGCACCAAGCAAAAGCAGAAATGTTTATACGCAATGTGAGAACAGCGAGTCCGCATGCAGTTTCAAGAGCGACAGGCTATAGTTACGCTTTGCACCAACAGTGACAATACCTGTATCCAATACACGGAAAGCTAAAAGCAGAAGGTGAAAAAAAAAGTAAATGAAAATAGTCACTCTCTCTAAAATGACAGCGCAAATGAAATATATAATGGATGAACAAATTACACTCAAACATGCACGTGGCAATGAATAACTTGTGACCCAGTGATGGTGAAAGCATTGTGTCATGGATTGACAAGGATGGAAGTTTATGGCTTCAGGTTCTCAAATGTTTGCCCTGCATAACAACAACCACTGCACTTCAAAAAGTAATTAATTGTGTGAAGCTCCTTAGAGGATCTCAATGTGCTGTGCTTGAGCATTATCAGCACCAACAAAGACAAATGATCTGGTGATTTGTCTCATTACTGTCTGTGGGACTTTGCTGTTCACGAGCTGGCTGCCTAGTTTCCCTACATTACAAGAGTGACTACATTTCAAAAATACTTCACTGGCTGTGAAGCGCTTTGAGACAGCATGGGCTGGATTTTGCCAGTGGGGAGCTTTTGGAGGCGGGACTCCCACTTGTCGGGTTTCAGTCCCGCCTCCATCAACTTCTGGCCAACCCACGCTATTTTCCCTTGATTGACCTTGTTAAGTCTGCCCAGCAGGCTTAGCAGGCCAAATAAGGGGAAGCCGGTTACAGAGAACGTCAGCGTATGACGTTTCATCTGTCAAAAATTTTTGACAGATGAATTGTCATCGTTTGACAGCTCTGTGAAGCTGTCAAACACTGACATTCTCTGTAGTTTGATGAGTTCTTGAATTCAAGACTCATCAAACCTCTTTCTTTAGCAGAAATTAGATGGTTGCTGCATTGGAGAATGCAACGGCCATCTGTCATCTCTGCCGCGGAGGTGCGAGACTCTCCGCATACCCAACTCTTGAAGCCTGCAGAAGAAACAAAGGTAAGTAAACTTTGACTCACACTTTCCACTCACCTCACATACTCACCTCTTCACACTTGCACCCATCACTTTACAGCGCATTTTTGCACCCGTCCGACCCCCGCAGACCTACTACTCGCATAGGTGACCCTGGCGGGGTTCGCAGCCTTCGGGAAGCCCGCATTTGTGTGGGTAAAATGGGGATAATCCTCTTATCTGCCTGTTAACTACCTGTTAACAGGCAGATAAGTGGCACTAATCCCCTTCTCGCCTCCAAGGAGACGGGACCCGGCGCGGGTCGGCTACCCGCCTCCTGGCAAGATGGCACGGAGGCGGGTTGAGGGCGGGATGGGCACCCACCCCCAGATTCTACCATTTTCCCGGCAGTCCCGCCTCCATACCCGCCTCCCCAGGGCTGGCAAGATCGCACTCCATAAAGGCCATGAAAGATGCTCTATATTAATGCAGGCTCTTTATTTCTTGGATGATTATTTTGAGTTACTGGACTTGGCTGTGCCACTGGGGTGGTGTGAATGCATCAAGTGTAGACGAGGCACCTCTGGACAGGGTAGGAGATACTATCAAGAGTGAAATCACCTCCTCATAGAAAGAAAGAACTTGCATTTATATAGTGCCTTTCACATCTTCAGGATGTCCCCAAGCACTTTACATACAATGAAATGTAGTCACTGTTGTAATGTAGACAAACACAGCAGTCAATTTGTGTACAGGAAGGTCCCATGAACAGCAAGAAGATAAATAACAAGATATTTTAGTGGTGTTTGTTGCAGAATAAACATTGGGTAGGACATCAGTAGCACTCCCCTGCTCATCTTCAAATAGTGCCATGAAATCATGCACATCCACCTGAAAGGGAAGACGGGTCCAATCTTAAACATCACATCTGAAAGACGGTACCTCTGACAATACGGCACTTCCTCAGTGTTACACTGAAGAGCCAGCATAGATTATGCACACAAATCTCTGCAGTGGGTCTTCAACCCATAACCTTCTAGCTCAGAGGTAAGGCTGCTCCCACTGAGCCAGGCTGACATCTAGCACCTCACCTATAATTCCCAACTCCTGGGGCCTGTTGGCTGTAGGAGGAGCCAATGAAAAAGAAGAAAATGAATATGATCATCAAAAAGCTCTAAATCCTGGAGTGATCACAGAATGGTGATCTAATCAAACACCACCACCTCCAAGTCACACACCATCCTGACTTAGAAGTATATCGCCGATCCTTCATCGTCGCTGGGTCAAAATCCTGCAACTCCCTACGTAACAGCCCTGTGGGAGCACCTTCACCATACGGACTGCAGCGGTTCAAGAAGGCGGCTCACCACCACCTTCTCAAGGGCAATAAATGCTGGCTTTGCCAGCGATGCCCGCATCCCATAGACAAATTTAAAAAAAGTTCAAATGACCTCACACATTGGAATAGCAAAGCTTGGCCAGTTTGTTACAAGAATCTCAGTTTCGGCTTGACTCAGCGGACCGCATTCTTGCCTCTGAGTCAAGAGGCTCTGGGTTCAACTCCAACTTCGTGATAAGCATGTAACTGAGGCTGATACTCCAGTGCCGGGCGTGCTGCACTATTGGAGCTGTTGCCCTTCAGATGAGGCGGGTGAAACTGATCTTCACAGTCGCGTGTAATGGGCTCGTAGCGAATCGGCAGCTCGTTTTACACTGTTGCCGATTTTCCATTGAAGTCAAACTGTCGTAGACCAATTTCACGCCCGAGCTGTCAGACCAAGGCCTGGTCTGCCAGTTCCTGTGGTTCAGGGTGGATGTTAAAAATCCCTCAGCACTATCTGAAGAAGAGGAGGAAGGACTTCTCTTTCTCCCCCAACCAGCACCACTAAAAACAGATTAACCAGTCAGTCATTCATCCTGAAGTTGTTTGTGGGATTTTGTACATTTGCTATTGTTCGTATTTATGTTATGATGGTCATAAACTGCATAGCTGTATGTACCACGCTTGGGAGGAAAAAGGTGACTTTGGACAGCAGGCAGTTAGGAAGGCAAATGGTATGTTGGCCTTCATTGCAAGAGGATTTGAGTACAGGAGCAAGGATGTCTTACTACAGCTTTACAGGGCCTTGGTGAGACCACACCTGGAGTACTGTGTGCAGTTTTGGTCTCCTTACCTAAGAAAGGATATACTTGCCATAGAGGGAGTGCAGTGAAGGTTCACCAGACTGATTCCTGGGATGGCAGGACTGTCGTATGAGGAGAGATTGGGTCGACTAGGCCTGTATTCACTAGAGTTTAGAAGAATGAGAGGGGATCTCATTGCAACGTATAAAATTCTGACAGGGTTAGACAGACTGGATGCAGGGAGGATGTTTCCCCTGGCTGGGGGGGTCTAGAACGAGGGGTCACAGTCTCAGGATACGGGGGAGGACATTTAGGACTGAGATGAGGAGAAATTTCTTCACTCAGAGTGTGGTGAACCTGTGGAATTCTCTACCACAGAAGGTTGTGGAGGCCAAGTCACTGAATATATTTAAGAATGAGATAGATAGATTTCTAGACACAAAAGGCGTCAAGGGGTATGGGGAGAGAGCAGGAATATGGTATTGAGATAGAGGATCAGCCATGATCATATTGAATGACAGAGCAGGCTCGAAGGGCCGAATGGCCTACTCCTGCTCCTATTTTTTTTATGTTTCGCAAAGCTCTCCAGCACTGGGGTTTTCCTCATGTCTGGGTCTGTGGTAGACTGATCGATAGAGATTGATTGCTAATGATTAGCCAACAACTCCATTATCGTGGTATCATGCTACTACTAGGATGGTAGAAGACGAACTAAATGGACCTTGCTCTTTTTTGGTCTAGTAATTCCTATGTTCCTATGTGAAGTGCTATGGGATATTTCGGAGAGGAAGAATAAGGCACAAAATAAATAGTAATCACAGAATTTACAGCACAGTATGTTATTTAACCCCTCAGGTCTTACTTCTAATCCCAGATGTTTGACTCCACCATAAACTGCTAATTTTATGGGGTGATTTTATTTTGTTGTTGTGAACTGTTATAGCAGTGCCTGCCACAGTGCTCCAAGTCTTTTTGTATTTGCAGTAGTACGATCGCTGTTCACAATGATTCATACACAATGATTCATTTAGAAGACTGACAGCATTACTGCAAATATACTGAGAAATCATTTTCAGTTGAATAGCCAGTGAATTCTACGGGTATTGAGCACAACCTTGGCAAAAGAACCAGGGGGGGAGATGAGGAGGATTTATTTTACGCAGCGAGTTGTTATGATCTGGAATGCGCTGCCTGAAAGGGTGGTGGAAGCAGATTCAATAGTTACTTTCAAAAGGGCATTGGATATATGCTTGAAAAGGAAAAGCTTGAGGAACGAGCGGGGGAGTGGGACTAATTGGATAGCTCTTTGGAAGAAAGATGGGCCGAGTGGCCACCTGCTGTGCTGTAACGTTCTACGATTTAACATCGCTGCGAGTCGATGATCCTCGGCGTACATTTCACCCCCAGTTGTTGCTCTCAGCTGCTCCGTCCACTCACCAGGTCGTTGCTGACATGCACTTCCGGGCCAGAAGATCCAGGGCGTAGTTTGTCACAGGCGCGGCGCCGTCGCCGAGCACGGTTCCCACACAAACTGCCAACTCCAGCTCGTTCCCGCGGATCAGATTCGACATTGCAAGCTGTGCTCAAAGCGAAAGATTCGACAACGTTATCAACACAGTTTTGAGTTCTTAACAACGATTTTGGGGAACAGTTCTCTGCAACAAATGGTACAGAAGCATGTCTTAAAATTAAGATGATTCCTTAAGTTTAAACAAGTATCCCTCAGCAGGATGATGTAGTCCTTATTCGGCTAATGTCTATTCAGTGAATTTTCAGATTTCCCATTAGCATTCACTGCATTTGACAGTTTGCACAAACAACAACCGCATACTAATTTTCATTTTTATTTTTGGTTAATTAAATTAAGCAATAATAAAATTTACCAGAATTGTTTTAAAGAGAAAAATATTGTAACTGTAACCTAACCAAACAAATCAATATTGTAACAATTTAAAGAAAGTCAGCTCAGAATTTTATAAGTTATGCAACGGAAACCAGTTCATGCTTTAAATATGAATAAAGTAATTACATGAGCATTACATTGTGAATAGAGCAGCTCTTAAATATCTTGGGAGTTAAATTTCCTCTGCGTTATTTTTAGCAAACTGGATAACATGTTCTGGGTTGAGCGACTTTAAGACAGTCTTAGGTCCACAAGATAGTTACAGATGTGGAAAGCCATTTGATCATTTATGTTTAGTCATCTTGCGAGGTCCTATCGTCCTCCCCACATTGCATCATCCAATTGTTCCCTAAATTATTCCAGGATTTTCACCTTCGCTACTCCGTCTGGAAGTTTATTCCACACTCTTTGTGTGAGGATGAATTTCCTGGCATCAGTCCTAAATTTTACATTTTACTAGTTTGAACCTGTCACCTTGTTCTACTCTCGCCATTCAATTTAATTCTGAATTTTCCATTCCCATAACTATCTTATTTACCTCTGTAAGATCAGCTCTTAAGACACCCATTCTCCAGGCTGAATAGCCCAAGGTTCTCCAGTCTTTCTTCATAACTCAGACCTTTGACACTAGGCCCTCATTAGCTCTTCTCTGCACTGCCTTCTGCACTTGAATGTCTCCCTTGTGTCTTGACCACTAGAACTGGACACAGCACTCAAGGTATGGCCTTGTGTATTGTGTGCAGTTTTGGTCGCCTTATCTGAGGAAGGATGTTCTTGCCATGGAGGGAGTGCAGCGAAGATTCACCAGACTGATACCTGGGATGGCAGGAATGACGTATGAAGAGAGATTGGGTCGATTAGGCTTATATTCACTAGAGTTTAGAAGAATGAGAGGGGATCTCATTGAAACTTATAAAATTCTAACAAGACTAGACAGACTAGATGCAGGAAGGATGTTCCCGATGGCGGGGGAGTCCAGAACCAGAGGTCACAGTCTAAGGGTAAGGGGTAAGCCATTTAGGACTGAGATGAGGAGGAATTTCTTCACCCAGAGAGTGGTGAACCTGTGGAATTCTCTACCACAGAAGGCAGTTGAGGCTAATTCATTAAATATATTCAAGAAGGAGATAGATATATTTTTTAAGGCTAAAGGGATCAAGGGATATGGGGAGAAAGCAGGGACAGGGTACTGAATTTGGATGATCAGCCATGATCGCATTGAATGGCGGAGCAGGCTCGAGGGGCCGAATGGCCTACTCCTGCTCCTATCTTCTATGCCTGGCCAGAGCGCTGTGCAGTTTCCAATAGCAAAACACTGCAGCTGCTGGAAACACTCAGCATCGAGGAGAGGAGAAACAGAGTCAACATTTTGGGTCGAACTCTTCGTCAGAACTGGAAAAGGTTAGAGAGGAGAGATTTTTAAGCAGGGGCAGGGAGGAGGGGAGGAAAGAACAAAGGGAAGGTCTGTGATAGGATGGAAGGCAGGAGAGATTGACTGACAAAAGAGATGATGGTGCAAGGCAAAAAGAGAGGTAATAGGACAAGTTAAAGGAACAGCGTAAGCTCGAGGAACAGCACCTCATCTTTCGTTTAGGCCCTCTGGACTCAATATCGAGTTCAACAATTTTAGATCATAACCTCAGCTCCAATCACATTTATATTTTATTTTTTCCACCCTTTTATTTGCCCCCCCCCCCACCTTTTTTCTTCCTCCTAGAAGCTGGCAGCTGTCCTTCATTCTGCCAGTGGATTTCACACTTCTTTCAGCCTTAATCTGTCACATTAACACCAACTCTAGCCTTGCATATCTCTTAATGTCTCTTCATCTCCCCCTTTGTTCCTTTATCCCCTCCCCCTTTTCCCAGCTTTACCCTGGCCTTAAATCTATTTGATTTCCGGCTCTTCCCAGTTCTGATGAAAGGTCATCGACCTGAAACGTTAACTCTGTTTCTCTCTCCACGGATGCTGCCTGGCCTGCTGAGTTTTTCCAGCGTTTTCTGTTGTTATTTCGGATTTCCAGCATCCGCAGTATTTTGCTATCGTTAAAGGAACAAAAGATGACTCTAGATGATGTGTGGATGATGATGATGGCAGCAACATTAACAGCTGCCATGTGAGGAAACAAGAGAGAAAACTGCAGTTTAGTGGTTTTCATTAGCACGGATAGGCATGCGATGCAAACACATTATCCAGTCCATTAAAAATAACGCACGGAGGAAATGAAACCTTTTTTGTGAACTTATATATAAAGCATTTCATTATTTTCATTTTACAATTTTTTTTACTAACCTAATACTCTACTCGAAAAATGTATCTACAAAATTATCCTTTGAAAGTCAGGACCGCTGAGTTGTTTTGTTGCGCTAGCAATCCAACTAATGCATTCATAGTGCTGAGAGTATAAAGCAGATCTAGTACAGTACATAGCTATATAATCAACAACAGTTATATTCGCTCCATTGGAAATACATTTCAGTGAAAAATAACGATTTAAAAAAAACCTAACAGAAAGCATTGATTGCCTGTAACCTCTTTAAACTTGTAGATCCTTCTGAAATACAAGTTCCTGCTTTACTGAAGGAAGCCAATTAGCCTCGGCAGCATCTTTGGTTTGAGTGGTTTTCTCAGAAACCTCCTTGTGGTTATTTAGGTTTTATTCCGAGGGCACAGGTTAGGCCCTCGACATGTTTGTGATGGGCTCGCCCATTGGCACTGACCCCCGACAGGCTCTTGCTTTCGAAGGTGGTGGGTTGTGCACTGAAAGCCGCACCACGTGTGACCGATCAGCCGTGGCTCAGTGGGTAGCACACTCGCCTCTGAGTCAGAAGGTTGTGGGTTCATAGTCCCACTCCAGGGACTTGAGCACATAATTCTAGGTTGACACTCCAGTGCGGTGCTGAGGGAGTGCTGCACTGTCGGAGGTGCCGTCTTTCGGATGAGACGTTAAACCGAGGCCCTGTCTGCTCTCTCAGGTGGACGTAAAAGATCCCATGGCCACTATTTCGAAGAAGAGCAGCGGAGTTGTGCCCGGTGTCCTGGCCAATATTTATCCCTCAACCATCATAACAAAAACAGATTATCTGGTCATTATCACATTGCTGTTTGTGGGAGCTTGCTGTGCGCAAATTGGCTGCCACGTTTCCCACATTACAACAGTGACTGTACTTCATTGGCTGTAAAGCGCTTTTTGAGATGTCCGGTGGTCGTGAAAGGTGCTATATAAATGCAAGTCTTTCTTTCTTTTTAATCTCTACAGTGTGACCGCTGACGGTTCAAATGCCTGATGGTGATGCTCAGGAATGTTATTACAGCTGGGTACCACTCCCATTATCCCCCAGTTCATCAATATTCATTCACAAAAAAAAAATCTATGGCCAGCATATGCAGCAAAACTGATTAAAAATATGTAAAAGAACGTATTGAGTTGCTTGATCAATGGGTGGGGAAGATAAGTGAATGAGCAGTAATATTTATTACTCACCTAGGAGTACACTTTCAATCAACTTTAAAAAGAAAAGACTGCTTGGTTGTAGCCCATTTTTCTTAAATCTAAGGGGGTGATTTTGCCAATGGGGACGTGATGGAGGCGGGACTGCTGCTTGTCGGGTTTTAGTCCCGCCTCCATCGATGCCCGGCCAACCCACGCTATTTTCCCTTGATTGACCTTGTTAATCCCGCCCAGCGGGCTTAGCCGGCCAATTAAGGGAAAGCCGGTTACTGGTGACGTCAGCGAGTGACGTTTCATCTGTCAAGAGCTTTTGACAGATGAAATGTCAGCGTTTGAGAGCTCAGTGAAGCTGTCAAACACTGACAATCTGTCTTCTAAGTTGAGTCCTGGGACACAGGCTCACTTAGAGATCTCTCCTGAGCAGAAAGCAGAAGGCTGATGCATTTGAGAATGCAGCGGCCATTCTGCTTTCACTGCTGGTGAGATGAGTGACTCCCGAGATCTGAAGGGTTGAAGCCTGGAGGAAGAAGCAAAGGTAAGTAAAGCTTTTAAAACACTTAAGACTCACCTCACATACTTACCTCTGCACACATGCACCCATCACTCACCTGCACACCGGACATCTCGGCCCCTCCGACCTCCGCAGACCCACGGCCCGCCTCGCTGACCCTGGCGAGGTTCGGAGCTGTCGGGAAGCCCACACTTCAGGGCTGAAAATAGGGATTATCCAAAAAACTGCCTGTTAACTACCTGTTAACAGGCAGTTAATTGGCACTAATCCCCTTCCCACCTCGAGGAGACGGGACCCGGCGCGGGTCGGGTACCAGCCTCCTGGGAAGATGGCACGGAGGCGGGTTGGGGACGGGATGGGTATCCGTTCCCAGATTCTGCCATTTTCCTGGCAGTCCCGCCTCCATACCCGCCTCCCCAGGGCTGGCAAAATCGCCCCCTATGAGTCTTCTTGAATGGAATTTTCAGTTGAAAGGGTAAAGATGCAACAAGAAAGAAAGAAAGAGAGAAAGAAAGACTTGCATTTATATAGCGCCTTTCACGACCATTGGACGTCTCAAAGCGCTTTACCACCAATGAAGTACTTTTGGAGTGTAGTCACTGTGTCAAGCACAGGACTGGATCTATTCGGGAGCACGTGTACATGTAGAAGATTAAGCAGAGATGCAATACCTCGATATCATCCACTGCCAGGTGGCAACATGCAGCCAACACTGCTCGCCCATCCTGGAAGTACCATTCCGCCAGCTCCTTACTCACCCTGTGCAACAGACTGCAGGACAAGACATAGCTCTCAGTACCAGGCTATAGAATTACACAACAACAACTGACATAAGTAGTGAATTGTTCTGCTGTATAGAATTAGGCAGCAGGGAATACTCTCGGGGATAATGCGATTTAATGTGCCACTACACACCAATGTCGTTTAAATTTTGAATTCCAGGAAATGGGTATTTTTTTTTTTAAATCGACAAGTCGCCTAACTTCAGTGGTCTATAACCTCATTTTTCAGACCGAGCGAGAGCTTGCGTTTCACCAACATGTCGAGTTTTATTTTATTTTTTTCCTCGGGATGTGGGCGATACGGACAATTCCTAGTTGGCCTGAGGATGTCTAAGAGGCCCCAAGAGTCAACCACACAGCGTGGGACTGGATTCACGTGTAGGACAGACGTGTCCCTAAAGGACATTAGCGACCCAGTTGGTAAAGGTCATTCCTTTTGATCCTTTCACTTTCTATATTTAAAAAAAACTAAAAAAATTCTTGCCCTTATTTTAGGTCTCAGTACCCATAAGATGCCTGGGTCCTAGGACTGGGGTTGTTCTCCTTAGAGCAGAGAAAGTTAAGGGTAGATTCGATAAAGGTGTTCAAAATCATGAAGGGTTTTGATAGAGTAAATAAGGGGAAACTGATTTCAGTGGCAGAAGAGCCGGTAACCGGAGGACACAGATTGAAGGTGATTGGCAAAAGAACCAGAGGCGAGATGAGGAAACATTTTTTTACACAGTGAGTTGTTATTTGAAACGCACTGCCTCAAAAGGGCGGTGGAAGCAGATTCAAAAGTAACATTCAAAAGGGAATTGGATAAATACTTGAAGGGAAAAAAAATCACAGGGCTATGGGGAAAGAGCAGGGGCGTGGGATTAATTGGACAGCTCTACCAAGGGGCCGGTACAGGCACGATGGGCTGAATGGCCTCCTTCTGTGTTGTATCGTTCTATGATTCCATGACTTACAATGGTGCTCTCGAGCAAACTGCTAGGAGCTGTATTCTTGATCTTTCTTGCCCTCTAAGGAGTGGTCTGGATTGTAAAACACCATTAGGGCCCATCAGGCCAATCCCAAAGTCTGGAAAATAGCATACTTCATTCTATTCCCCATGTTCCGCAACCGCGTCCCTTGCCAAACAGTTATTCAGCATCCTCTTAAATTTAACAGTGCAGATTTTCCCATGAGATGGAGTTAGGCTTCTGCTCAGAGGAACATCAGCTGAGATGTGGAAATTTCTTGTTAAGTAGTTATTTTTTTCTTGAGGAGAAGGTTATTTAAAAGGAAACGACTTGCATTTACTTCTATATATTAGTCACAGAATTCTGTATTAGCTGCTCGCTAACTGTCTATGTGAAACAGGAAGTAGCTTACTCATTGTAATCTTCCGCCTTGTTATTCCCGTCACCACATGCCGCTCCATTCGGTGCTGAGATCTGTGGTCCTTGAATATTCCCTTCACGGGCTGCCTACAGATAAAATACAAAAAAGGAAACGGTATTATGGGTCAAATCTCCACCTGACTGCTGACGAAGACAGTGGTGGCTATCAGATATCCTTTTATATCACTATGATTGAGGGGACCATCTCCCTAATGGATAAGAGAAATTGGCAATTGACAATTGAGGGCCCTCGAATTACTGTGTACTGATGACCTCCCTGCTTTGCTTCAGTCCTCTCCAGCATGCCTCTGCCAGCAAGAGCATCTACCTCTACAACTGTCACCCCACAGCTTCTCCATGCATCCTTCCTTTGACTTGTGTGACTGGTTCTGCCACAGATCCAAGAGGGAGCTCTGCAAAATACTCCCAGGGCCATGTAGCTCCCCAGCTGAAGAGAGGAACTGCTGAAGTTTGGAAGGGTGAGGAATGACCACGTTGGGAAATGTAACATTTTCCACTTTATTTTGCATCTGGTGTCAACATCAAGTGTTCCCAGCTCAGGTCAGATGCAGAGAAAAACTCACTCTACTCTAGCTCAACTCTATCTTTGGAAAAGCACCATAGGAGTCATCCTTATGATCTCTGTGAATGACTAACAGTTTAGTGCTGTGGACGCATGCTCATTATGAGTTGGGTTGAGATTGGCCAAATCTGTTTCACTTTAGACTTTTCCCAGCAAAGCATTGTGCCTGTATATATAGGGAAAATCATTGCCCTGTAACATAAAGTGAAACAAAAGCAGACATCATTGCAGTTCAAACCATGTGGTACAATTAGGGTTGCCCACTCTTGTTGGAGGTTTGATCACATGACGTTCAGACCATGTTTTAGCATTTACCGTATAAGGGTTGGGTTCCCTGTAGTTGAGTATCTTTGCTCGTGGTTTCGTGCCAGCAGCTGTTGTGTGAGAAGTTCCGAGAGCCAGGAGGCCACCTGTGAGCAGGCGAAGAAGGGAAACCGAGGGCGGGGAAAAGGGCTGCCCAGTGTGGAAGGTCTTGGTTCGATCCCTGGCCATAGAGTCACTGGCTGGAATTTTGCCGGCGCTCAGGGAGCGGGTTTGGAGGCGAGACCTCCGGCAAAATCCCAAAGATTGACAGCGGGTCGGAAAGCCGCTGTCAACCTTCCTCCAATCAATCTTCCCAAGTGTCGGGTCCCCGATTTGCGCAGTGACCCGACACCTAGCGGCAGGAAGAGGATTATGGCCACTTAACTGCCTGTTAAAGGTTGTTAACAGGCAGTTAACAGGCTCTTTTTCAATTTTGACACTTCTACTTCACGCTTCCTGACATCCGGACACCACGCCAGGTAAGTGTGGCGTGTTGTAAGTCTGCTGTAATGTTTCTGCATTGATGACAGCTGCAGAAGTGGTGTGAAGGATCCAATGGTGCACTGGTGAGTTTTAGAGGTAAGAAAATGTTAGGAAATTCATTTTTAATGCATTTAGACTTTTCTGTAGGTAACAAGTTTTGAATTGTATGTGCAGTCCCACCTCAGTGGGAGAACCTCTCTCACCAGTGACAGATCGCTTCTATAACCTCACCTGCAGCTGCCATCTGTTCTAGCCTAAGGAGGGAGTCACTGGAGAGCCTGGGTGCAAGAACTCACCTGTGAACAGTCATTGTCAGTGTTTGCAGCACCTCAATGCTGTCAAACACTGAGAAATTAGCTGAAAAATTGTGCATGGTCCCTTTAAGAAAACCAAATCAAATGATGTCATCTGACCGACTTCTTCTTAATTGGCCGGCAAGCCCACAGGGCAGGCTTAACAAGGCCAACTGACGTAAAATCACGTCCATGAGCCGGATGAAGTTGGGGGCGGGACTGGAACCCGGAAACCAGCTGATCCGCTCCCAAGCCGCATCGATCGAGAAAATCGCGGCCATAGAGTCACAATGGCACAGAAGGAGGCCATTCGGCCCATTGAGTCCGTGCCGGCTCTCTGTCGAGCAAGCCAGTCAGTCCCATTCCCCCGCTCTATCCCTGTAGCCTGGCAAATTTATTTCCCTCAACTGCCTATCCAGTCTCCCCTTGAAAATATTGAGTGTCTCCGCTTTCACCACTTCCATCGGCAGCGAGTTCCAGGTCCTCACCACTCGCTGCGTAAAAAAGTTTTCCCTCACATCCCCCCTGTATCTCTTGCCCAAAACCTTAAATCTGCGTCCCCTAGTCCTTGTACCATCAACTAGTGGGAACAGCCTTTCCCCGTCTAGCCTATCCAAACCCGTCATAATCTTGTACACCTCTATCAAATCACCCCTCAACCTCCTTTGCTCTAATGAAAACAAATCCAGCTTCTCCAACCTGTCCTTGTAGCTAAGATCCCCCATTCCCGGAACCATTCTGGTAAATCTCCTCTGCACCCTCTCAAGGGCCTTCACATCCTTCCTAAAGTGTAGTGACCAGAACTGGACGCAATACTCCAGTTGTGGCCTAACCAGCGCATTATAAAAGTTCAGCATAACTTCTCTACTTTTGTACTCAATACCTCTATTTATGAAGCCCAAGATCCCATATGCTTTGTTAACCACTCTCTCAATATGTTCTGCCACCTTCAGGGACCTATGCACATTAACTCCCAGGTCCCTCTGTCCCTGCACACTCTTTAAATTGTGCCATTAAGTGTATATTGCCTCTCCCTGTTCCTTCTGCCAAAATGCATCACCTCACACTTCTCTGTATTAAATTCCATCTGCCACTTGTCTGCCCATTCTGCTAGCTTTTCTATATCCTGCTGCAGTCGATTGGTATCATCCTCACTGTTTACCACACCCCCAAGCTTGGTGTCCTCGGCAAATTTAGAAATTCTACTCTGTATTCCAATAGCCAGGTCATTTATATATATCACAAAAAAGCAGTGGCCCCAGCACTGACCCTTGGAGAACACCACTGTCTACCATCCTCCAGTCTGAAAAACAGCCATTTACCACAACTCGTTGTTTTATATCCTTAAGCCAATTCCTTATCTAAGCTGCCACTGACCCACCTATTCCATGAGCCTCAATTTTTTTAACCAGCCTTCTATGTGGTACTTTGTCAAACGCCTTCGTAAAATCCATGTAGACAACATCCATTGCATTCCCTTCATCAATCCTCCCTGTTACTTCATCAAAAAATTCAATTAGATTAGTCAAACATGATCTGCCTTTTCCAAATCAGTGTTGGCTCTCCTTAATTAGCTTAAACCTCTCCAAGTGCCCGTTAATTTTTTCCTTGATTATTGTTTCTAAAACTTTACCCACCACTGATGTTAATCTGACCGGCCTGTAGTTACTAGGATTGTCCTTTCACCCTTTCTTGAACAACGGTGTCACATTTGCCACTTTCCAATCCTCAGGCACCTCCCCCATGTCTAGGGAATATTGGAAAATTATGGCAAGCCCTTCCGCTATCTCCTCCCCCAATTCCCTTAGCAACCTGGGATGCAAGCCAACTGGACCAGGCGACTTATCCACTCTAAGCATACCCAGCCTTTCTAGTACATCCTTTCTATCAATTTTCGCCCCTTCCATTGCTTCTACCTTTTCCACTTCTACCGATATTTTGTCAGCATCCACCTCCTCAGTAAACACCGATACAAAGTACTCATTGAGTATTCTAGCCTTGCCCTGCGCCTCTAAGCATATATCACCTTCTTTGTCCCTAATAGGCCCCACCCCGCCTCTTACTACCCGTTTACTGTTTACATGCCGGTAGAAGATTTTTGGGTTCCCTTTTGTGTTAACCGCCATTCTACTCTCATATTCTCTCTTTGCCAATCTTATTTTCATCTTCTTATTCTGTGCTAAGTTAGCTGACCTTAGCCAGGGTAGGTGTTGGAGCACCATAACTGGCCTCAATACCCCTGGGTTGGGGAAGGAGAACCAAATTAACCAAGGTTTCTGCTCCTGATCAGTACAGGGCAAATTCATCAGGTTCTGCTCCAGCAGGGAGCCATGTTCCATTCGAGCTTGGCTCGGAGAATCAGTGCTGCAGTTTTGTAGATCCCTTTGACCACCACTCTGTACTGGGACTGCGGGATTGGTGAATTTACCCATATATGTGGGTGGATATCAGGTGATGGCAGGATTGGTCTATGCTGTGATGCCTCTGATAGTCAGATAGACTGCAGACACTTGTTCATACATAAATAATGCCAACTGGTGCGAGATGGCGGATAGCCTACATACATCAGACATCAACACAGATCAATGCAGAGTAAAGCTCCCTCTTCTCTGCCCAAGCAATGTGCCTAAACTTCAACCTCAACCTCAGAAGAACAGTCCCTACTGCACTGGTATGGATTTATTTCCATTTCCCACACCAGCCATCCAGTGGCCTCTCTGACTGAGACTTCCAGTTAGGGGAATCAGTGGAACTGTATCCCAGCTTGAATCAACACCTTGAAGAGAGAAGACAACAACAAAAGCATGTTGTAGTAAAACGTCCCAAGGAGTATTCACGGGAGTGTTCACGGGAGTGTTAAAAGACAAAAATTTGACACCGAGTCACATAAGGAAAAATTAGGGGTGATGACCAAAAGCTTGGTCAAAGAGGTAGGTTTTACGGTGTGTCTTAAAGGAGGAAAGAGAGGTAGAAAAGTGGAGAGGTTTAGGGAGGGAATTCCAGAGTTTAGGGCCTGGACAACCAGAGGGAGGAGCCAATAAAATATGTATCATAAAGAACACCACAGAGGCCGTGATTTCCCCTACCTCGGCAGGTCCTGTGTGGCCAGGGTCGGTGGCGGGGTGCGACCCCGCTGCTGGCTCCAGCCTAATGTTCAAAGTGATTTTACGTAGATTGGGCTCGTTAAGCCCGCCCAGCGTGTTTGCCAGCCAAATGAAGTAAGCGGGTCTGATGACGTCACTTGATGACACATCATCAGCCGGTTTCCTTAAAGGGACCATGCGCAAATTTATTTTGACCGTTGTGCTGTCAGTGTTCCACAGCATTGAGGTGCTGCAAACACTGACAAGCACTGCACAGAAGTTCACGGCTGCACCCAGGCTCTCCCATGGAGTCACAGCACACAGGGAGGTCCTCTTCCCTTCCCATGGGCGGAAGAGACCTCCCCCAGGAGATCAACACAGCCTGGTTGCACACTGCACAGGAGGACACAAGCAGGGATGTCGTCAGGAGGACCAGGCTGCAGTAGCGCAAACCTTTCAATGATCTCAGTAGATCACGAAACGTTACTGCAAAGCCATACTCAACCTCATCCTGCTGTGCCACTCATCACATCCCCATCACTCTGCCTTCCCTACCCTACTCCTGCACATCCTTACTCACACCAACTTACCTTGCACCTCCTCTCTATCTACATTATCACTTTCCCATCTCACTAGCCACTCCTCACACTCACCCTCATCCTAGTCCAATCTTACTAACTAACAACATACAAGGGTAGGCACTTGCGTGTTTTAGCCAATGTTCATGTGAAGTTTCTGTTAATGTGCTGTCAAACATTGAAACTTTTATTTTCAACACTTTGCTTTCTTGGACAGATTTGTGTGCATCTTTGGAAGTGGCTTAGTGAGTTGCAGTGAATGGTGAGACATAACGGTATCCCCCGCAATGGTGATGAGTGTGACAGGAATGGCTTGGGCATTGTAGGATGCTTTATGGTGTTGGTGTGGGGTGGTGCCAACTTGGTGCATCATGTGGCAGCCAGGGTGTACAGTGTCAAGTGACGTAAATCTGGCTATGGTGAGGCCATCCCTGGCGTCCCGGGTAGCAATGTGGTCGGGTGCTGATGCCCTGTGTCCTGTGCAGCATCAGTTGATTGCAGAGAAGGTTGGTGTTGTTGTTCTTGCTGCTGGTGTGCCTGGTGCTGCTGGTTTTGGGGCTGATCGTGGTGGAATTCTGAGGACCAAGGTGTAATAGTTTCAAGGGCACTGATGCTGATGTAATAGATGGCAAGTGAAGTTGAGATGACAGAAGCGATGTCAATGGTGAGAGAGATTGTTCCAATGAGGTGACACTGGATAGAGAGTTTACTCCAAACACTTGCAACCTGCATAAAGCTCAATCTGTCTTCCAAATGCAGTAAGCAACAGCTTCTGAGCTTGTAAACTGAACAGCTGTGAGATGGGAGCTTTTATAGCACATTTGCAGCTGTCAAGTAAAGAGTATGATTTCATGGTAGCACAACTCACGACCTGCTTAACTGACGTGATCCCTGAGCAGTGGGGAACCCGTGGGCGACCTTGTAAAATTTAAAGGTGAGCACAAAAATCCTTTTTAAGTGGCTCTTAACAAGGTCATAATGACTTAAATTGCCTCCCCCGCCACTGCGTGTCAGGTCTGTTCAGCGTCGACAGACCCGACATTTGAGAAAGTTGCGTGGCAGCGGGTTGACAGTGGGTCCCCTACCCGCTGTCAAAAAATGTTTTCCCCTCCCGATCCACCACCAAATGCGTCCGCTGACCCCCCGAAAAATTCCCCCCGGAGTGTTTGAAGAATGTAGAAGATGTCATATTCAAGTGACTCTGATAAAACCGTGTAAGTTCTACTCTCATGATCTTTACTCTAACCTTGCTCCGAGCACAAAAGTGTTAACTTGAGCCGTTTCAGCGATGCTATCTTGTATATATTTTGATATGACAGTATTAAATATGATTATGAAGAATATTCAGGAACTATCCCGAATCATTTATTCAAACTTGTTCAGATATTTAAAAAAATAAGGAACTTTGACTTCATAGGGTTAATTCTGTGACCCCAGCAAGGAGCAGCACTGATGGGGAGTGAGGATCAGAGATTCAGGGTTGCAGTGCTGTAGCCCTGATCCCTTTGAACATGGCTTCCCTGCTGAGGTGGTGGGATTAATCCTCATACGTAATAAGACAAGCAATTGGTAATTCCAAGTTACCTGAGCAACTAGCAGTGCTTCTTTCAGCTGGCCTCGAGAGGTGAAAAAGGTCACCAGTTTCTTCACATCCCCGGTAGCAATGCAGTATGGGATGACTTCATCATTCCCTTCCTGGATCAGCTGATCGGCTCTCCTGAGGAAACAGTAACACACTGGCTGCTTCAGGTAGCTACATGTTTTCCTGTTATGATTACTCTGATGGACTAATCAGATTTTAAAGGTGTATTTTTTTGGCTCTTTTTCCTCTGTGCCCCGGATTTTCTGCCCTAACTTGGTCCTTCCGGGAAACGTGACTTCTGTGGCCAAGTGGGCAGGATTGGCAACCGAACCAAAAGGCACGGCTAATTCTGCCGTTGAAGGCCTGGTGACGAATACCACTTAAAATTGTGCTATCTTCCCCTGAGGAACATACCTATCCCCTCTCCGGAGCGGAGATCAGGAGTGGGGGAAATCAAAGCTATGTTCCCCTCCTTCTGCCACCCATTATAGGATCTGCCCCTTCATTCTTTTCCATCTTCTAAACCCTACTAAATATTTCAGCAATTTGTAGTCTCTTGATATAAACATTGTGGTTGTGAGAGAATCTAGTTTAATTTATTTTTCATGTTCAAAAACACTTTATTTGATCATTCATTTAACTTGTTGTTTGTGGGACCTTGCTGTGCACAATATGGCTGCCATGTTTGTGGCTACATAACAAAAATGATTGTGTTTCAAAATTCCATGGTTGTAAAGCACTTTGGAACATCCTAAGGATATGGTTCGATGCAAATTCCTTCTTTCCTTTCTTATTTATAAAAGGATTTTATATGTTTTGCTAATTTGGCTCCCATTATTCTCACCTTATTGGTGCTGGTTGAGTGAAAGAAAGAGCTGGTTGGCTAACTTAAAGGCAGCACTTAAATGGATTATAAATCAGGCAAAGGCTCATACCAAGCAACAGGCATTTCAAATATTGATCGTTGATTGCGTGCCAACATTGCAACAAAGTTCTGGAGCTACAGATCAATAATGCATTCTGTGTAAATGGATTTGAGAATGTGTTTACCTATAAATAAAAAAATTCTCACACTTGCACTGTACATTTCATCTTTAAACAGCAAGAGCGTCACAGGGTGAAGAGCATTCATTACGCACAGTGAACAATTTACTTGCTTTTGGTTCTATAAATGTAAGTTGATGATAGGAACACTTGCATTTATATGGCGCCTGATCACATCAAAAGGTTTCATAGGAACGGGACTACGTCACGGGCCAATTTTCCCCCTAGTTTTTTTTTGGGACGGCCCATTCAAAGGTCCGTGCGGGACTGGCAGACCGCTGGGCGTTTGTCACAGGCCCATCGAGCGTTTCCCACAACGAACTGCTTGCGACGTACAGTGACTGTTGTTACATTAGCAAATATGATGCCTATTCTGTACCGGCAGCGCCCCACAAAATGAGCGGAATAATCAATCTATTCTTGTTTTGAATGCGGGAGGAATGTTGGCCAGGATATCGAGAGAACAGACTTGTGAGCCAATTGGTTGTGTAATGTGGTGTTTGAAGCCATTATAAAAAGACCTCACCTCTGCATCAGCTTCTTCCAGTATTTCATTGATACGCCAGGTGCCACTGATAGCGCTTTGTCCCACTGAAACACCAATGAAGGTTTTCTTACCCAGATGTACTCTTTGTTTCTTAAATATCTTTATAAATATCACAGCAGCCTTTGTGCACTGTCATCTATTTCAATTTCGATTACAATGTCAGAGGAAGACAGAATAAAGTACTGGTTGTTGCCATGGTGATTCTGCATTCACTCTCTTTCTACATTTTGGTTCATCTCACTGCAAGATCTGTTTTCGATTAATTTTAAAATGCCACATTACTTTTGGCTGTTTAAATCCGCCCCCCTCCCACCCAAGTCTCTTCTTTGTAATGAAGGCGAATTATCTTTTACTGCAAAGAAAGAATCATTTAACAGATCTGGTCAAGAATAACACGGGGAAGTCGTCATCTTTTGCCAGATGCTAGAAATACTGGGGTTGATTTTCCTGGCTCCCCTCTGCCCCAGCACTGGACGGGCGTAGAGCAGCCAAAGTGCACGGCACCTGCACAGGCCAAGCAGCCTCTGAATTTGTTGTACTGGGCCATTAACATGCAGCTGTGACGGGAGCCCAGCAGCCTGATGATCTGGAGGGTCACAGAATCATAGAATGGTACAGCACAGAAGGAGGCCATTTGATACATCGCGCCTGTGCCAACTCTTTGAAAGAGCTCTCCAATTAGTCCCGCTCCCCTGCTCTTTCCCCATAGCCCTGCAAATTGTTTCCCTTCGAGTATTTATCCAATTCCCTTTTGAAAGTTACTATTGAATCTGCTTCCACCGCCCTTTCAGGCAGTGCATTCCAGATCATAACAACTCGCTGAGTAATTTTTTTTTCCTCACGATGCCTTTGGTTCTTTTGCCAATGACCTTAAATCGATGTCCTCTGGTTACCAACCCTTCTGCCACTGGAAACAGTACTGGGTCAGTCGAAAATCTTTCTTATCTGCTCCCTTAGGGTCTTCCTCGTCTTGCTGCTGGGTCCCCTCAGACCATTGATCTGAGGCCCACCACCAGCTTCTTGAGGCACCTGTGTCTGGTCACTGCTGCCTTTTGCCCCCACCTTTATGCCTAAGAAACAGACGTTCCCCGAGGACACAGGCCAGGAAAACTGGCCCCGACTTTTCTGAGACTTTTTGAGAATTCAGGAATAGTCTATCAAAATGCAGTGAAACTTTGTTCTGAAAAAAAAAGAGAAAGGCATGATTTTTGAATCAGTGAATCGCAGCGGGTAACTCCAGTTACAGATACCCAAGACCTTTCTCCAACAGGTAAGGTAAAACAAAATGGAATTTCATTTGGTTAAAAACAAACATTATGGGCAAGAAATTCATTATAGCCCAGGAGTGGGCGCTAACTTTGGAAAAGTTTGAGATTTAGCGCCAGGCGCTAATGAATCTCGCTGCACGCAAAATTCAGTGTCATCGCTCAAAGAAAGGATGGGAACGCTAAATGAAGCGCTAATAACCGAGCTCAGTGGCGTTACACTCAAAGCGCTAACCAATTTCAGGTGCAGTCTAATCACAAGTCATCATTGTCACAGGCTCTTTCCAGTTCATAAGGGGAGGTTCATTGATGCTGCAAAACCTCATTCTCAGCATTGTTGCCTGTGAACCTGTGTCAGCGAGCAGGAACAAGCCAAGCCCAAGGAGCTAGACGACTCAACCAGCTGTACTCATGGCAGATCCACGCCCCAGGGAGAGAGCCCGCAGATTTTCGGACCAAGCATTGGAGGAGTTGGTTTCCGCTGTGGAGAGACGGAGGGCGGTGCTCTACCCGGCAAGTGGCAGGAGGCCCTCGCTGCAAGTCTTCCGTGCCATGTGGAGGGAGGTTGCCCATCAGGTCTTGGGCAGCACTGTGGTCCCCAGGACCCACACACAGTGCAGGAAGAAATTTAACCACCTCACTTGGTGAGTCAATGCCTCAACAAATGCTACATGCCACCGTCTGAACCACCGTCTGCACACACTGCCCAAAGCACCACACCCCCAGCACTCACCCACCAACACTTACATCTACATCTCACACACAATGACAGCTATTCAACTATGGCAGGCACATCACAACACATTGCTCCACACTCACTCACACACTTTCCTTTTTCTTGCAGGCCAAGGTGGCTCACAACAGGAGGGAGCAGGAGTGCACAGGCGGGAGACAAGCCGACACCCATCCACTGTCTGCGCTGGAGAATCAAGTGCTGCAAATCATTGGGTGCCAGGTGGTGGGCGCCATGGCCACCGGAGACGTTGACCCCCTTGGAGACATCTACGGTATGTTCATCCCTACTCCTTCTTCTCACATCCCACTTCCCCCTCACCCCACAAGCTTTTCGCACTTCCCAGCTAATCATGCTGTGTGCATGCCTTTCTCCCTTCCTGCCCCCCTCCCCTCACCTTAACCCAACACTTGTGCCTTTATGCTTTCAGATAATCAGCAAGCACCGGAGCCACCTGTCCCTGAGGGTACCATAGAGAGCGAGGTGGGAGAAGTGGAGGAGGAAGAACACACCGCGTCACTGCAAGTCTCACCCGCAGGCACCAGCTCAGATACTGGCACTACGCATTCTTTAGAGGTTGGTATAGTAGTGGGATCTGCACAGGATGATGCACCAGGAACAAGAGGGCTGCAGCAAGGCCAGGGGGAAAGGGTAGCTCGGGGGCCAGCTCCCCGGAGGGCGAGTTCTGCTGCACAGGACTCAGATTTGGACCTCGATGGGGAGGCATTTAGAAGAAGGGTGATGGGCATGCACACGGAGATGATAGGTGCAATGGCAAGGGTGCCCAAGAGCCTGTCGGCAATAATAAGGAGCGTGGAGGAATCGGCCTCCAACATCGCACAAAACTCTGTGCACACCTTGGAGCCCATCATTTCCAGTCTGGAAAGTTAGTAGACTCCCAGAGACCGTGGCGACCCAGACCTGACCTGGCAGCTACCATTTTAGCACAGGCCGAAGCGACGCAACGTCTTAGTGCTGTAATGCAGTCTATGCTTGGTGGCATTCAATCTCAGACTGCTCTCATGCAGTCTCAGCTTGATGCCATGCAAGCTCTGACTGCTGCCATCATGGCTGGCTCTACCACCGTCGACTGGTGGTTTCACGGTGTCGCAGCAGGCTAGCAATCTGTGCTCCAACAGATTGCTAGGGATACTGAGGTGCTGCCCCAGGGGAGTGGCAGTGGGTCAGTGGAGCAGGAAGCTGCTGTCCTCTCTCAGGATGACAGCATTCCTGCTCCCACCGCTGCCACTCCACCTTTGCCCTTGTTGCTGCCTGTCATCCAGCCAGCCCAGACTGCTGCCGCCCATGCTGATATGGTGCAGTCTACAGCTGGGCCTTCCAGGCCCAGGGCTGGTCGAAGGCGTCATGCAAGGCCGTCTGAAGTCTCCCGCACGGACACACAGCAGCCTTCCACCAGCCCTGCTGCAGCCACTGGGCCAAAACTTCATAGGAGCACTAGAGTTGGCAAAGGCACAGTAACGCGAGGCACTAAAGGACTGCACAAGGGTGAATAGTAAATATTGTTGTTGTAAAGATGTGTTCACTGATTACTGATAAATTTATTAATTCACTTCGGATAATTTAGTACTGTCTCTCATTTCAGCTGTGCGCTGTGATATGGCCTGCGACAGGGATGGAATGATAGGGATGTGGTGAGCAATGGGGATCTGGGGTTGAATTTACTGGAACCGCAATCGGAAGGCCGATTGAGTGGCTGCCTCCTCCCTCGTTCCTGTTCATCTTCCTCGTCCTCCTCCTCCTCCTCTCTCTCTTCCTCCTCCTGAGGTGGTCCCGCAATTCCTGCTGGCAAGGGCTGAGCCCTCATGATGGCCAGATTGTGGAGCATGCAGCAGACCTCGACGAAATGAGACACCCGCTCCGGCGAGTACTGGAGGGCTCCTCCCGAGCGGTCAAGGCAGCGGAACCGTTGCTTGAGCACCCGATGGTCTGCTCAATGATGTTCCTGGTGGCAGCATGGCTCTCATTATATGAGTGCTGTGCAGGAGTGTTGGGGTTGGGGAGGGGAGTCATGAGCCAGGTGGAGAGCGGATACCCCTTGTCTCCGACCAGCCAGCCGCGAGCTTGACGTGGTGGCTGGAAGAGTGCTGGCACACCAGTCTGGCACAGGATGAAGGCATCGTGGCTGCTGCCAGGATAGCGGGCATTCACATTGAGGATTCGCTGTCTGTGATCACACACCAACTGCACATTAAGTGAGTGGTAGCCTTTGCAGTTACGGAAGATCTCAGGATTGTTATGCGGTGCCCGCAAAGCCACTTGGGTGCAGTCAATGGCGCCCTGCACCATGGGGAATCCCACTATCCTGGCAAAGCCACATGCACGTTCATCCTGCTTCTCTCTGGTGATGGGGAAGGAAATGTAGTTCCTTCTCTTACTGTAGAGGGCCTCTGTGACCTCTCGGATGTAGTGATGGACGGCGAACTGCAAGATGTTCGCTATATCTCCTGTTGCAGACTAGAAGGAACCGCTGGCGAAGAAATTGAGGGCGACGGTGACCTTGACTGCCACTGAGGGGAATGTGGTTGCCCTGATCTGAGGCTGGAGGTCTGGTTGCAGGAGGTGGCAGTGTTCTGTGACCACCTCCTTGCTGAAGCGGAGCCTTCTAATACACTGCTTCTCGCTTAATTGGAGGTAGGAGAATTGCTGTCGGAAGACCCTCGGAGGGTAAGGCGTCCTGTTGAGAGCCCTGGTGGCCCTCCTCCTCCCTCTGGCCACAAGTTCCAATCTTTCTCGCTGCCTGCGCTCCCTCCGCAGTAGATCCTGGAGGGCGAGGTTGACTGCCAGTACAGCCCCCATTAATGTAAGGAAGTGCAGCACTTTGATATTTTGTGAGAATAAATGTAACTAATTTTTATTAGCCACAACACTCAGGAGACTAAACAACCTTTAAATGACTGATTTAAACTGTTGCACAATGTCAAACTGACAAGGAAGCAGTGAAACTGAACTAACCTGAGAGCTGTGACTCATTACTCATGATCCCTTTAAGTAGTGCCCCTGGAGCCAGCTAACGCCTGCTTCACGCCTCCTCTCCCTGTCGCTGTCGGGGCAAGGCGCTAAGGCAGGGGGCAATACTCAATTTTGCACGTTTCCACACTATTGCCACAGAAATAATTTTTAAATCATTTTTCTTGGAAATCGATAAACGTTACGGTCTCTGCTCAAACTACTGTTTTACCACAGGGAATAGATTTGCCCAGAGACCTTGCATCTTTTAAGGGAAGAGTAGACAAACATCTGAAGCACATGATGACACAGGGCCTACGGGGAGAGAGCAAAGAGTTGGCACAGACATGATGGGCTGAATGACCTCGTTTTGTGCTGTAATTTACTACGTTTCTATCTTATTTGGAAAACCGCAACAGAGAACGAGTTGCAAATAATCTCACAACAAAAGCAGTCACAAAAGCCACACATTATAGGGTAATTTTGCAAGGCTCCTTGTAGGAATGCAGCCTCGCTACATGCAAGTGCAGGTCACAGAATTGGGGCTGATATGTTATAGCCCTATCCTCAAACCATGCTCACAAATAGCAAGGCTCAAATAGCCAGTGAAGACTCATAAAATTAACCCTTATTTCCCAGGTAGAGGGAGTTGTGTATAATCTGACATGTCCATTTAAGGCCACAAAGTATAATTACACATCCTAAGATCAACTAAAGGCCAGTTGCTCTTAAACACTGCCTGAGACCAATTAGAGGGTAACTGTTTCTCTTGTCTAGTTAGTTAGAATCTCCAGTGGCTCGTGGCACATGAGGCTTTATTCCACTATACATCCAACAGATCGTGGCTTTGCACAGTTGATGTCTATGTTTGCAAGTCTGTAACAGGCTCGTCATGTCTCTGTGTTATTTTCGTAACAGGAGGTATTTTAACATGGACAAGCCATTAGCCCGACTCACAATCCCCTCGCAGGAGGACCGGTGCGCTGCCTTTAGTCTGGCTCCTACTTTTTGACCTGTTTGGCTTAGGCAGTCCAAACAGGAGTTCTCCCGCCAGCACAGCTCTCGGGGTCGTGGGACAACGCAAGCCTATCTTCTACGTCAAGGTGCAATCCCCAGGGAAGGCTGTGGATTGGCAGCAGCAGGAAATGTCCAGAAATCTTTCTCCTCTTTTTAAAAAAAAATACTTTTCTTAAAGATTGTTTTGCATCTGTCGCAAAAGAGTGAAGTCCGAAGTGTGACGGACAGAATCTAATGTTTTTACATATTTAGATTTTCTCCCCTTCTGAAGGTATTGGCTCCTGTGAGGTGACAGGCACTCTTCATTAACTCACCCAAGTGACTATTCTTTATGTGTGAGCCTAGACAGCGAATGTCCTCACCCAATACTGTGTACAACTCTGGTCGCCATATTATAAAAAGGATATAGAGACACTGGAGAGGGTTCAAAAAAGATTTACGAGGATGATACCAGAAATGCTAGGTTATACCTATCAGGAAAGGATGAACAGGCTGGGTCTCTTTTCGCTTGAAAAGAGAAGGCTGAGGGGTGACCTAATAGAGGTCTTTGAAATTATGAAAGGTTTTGATAGAGTGGATACAGAGAGAATGTTTCCACTTGTGGGGAAGAGCAAAACTAGAGGCCATCAATATAAGATAGTCACCAAGAAATTCAATAGGGAATTCAGAAGAAACTTCTTTACCCAAAGAGTGGTGAGAATGTGGAACTCGCTACCACAGGGAGTGGTTGAAGCGAATGGCCTGTTTCTGTGCCGTATATCCTGTGTAATATCTACGCAGTCACACTTTCCAGTACGAATGACTGGATAGCGATCAGGAATGGGAATCCTGGCTGATTTTCTCTTCCCCAAGCTCAGGGCAATTTAAGCATCTCTAATGCAATCAGCTGTCACTTGAACCTGGGACCCGCTGGTATATGGCTCAGCTGGTTTAACCAAATGAGCCATCCAGGGGGTTGTTTATTGAGACTTTTTTTGTGTGAATTAGAACTCATCAAGGTCAGAAATGGAGACATTTTCATCTTCACAAGTACTACCAACATGAACCACAGTCAGGGTAGTTGTAGCATGTGTTAGATGTGGGGAAAACTCTCAACACACAGACAGAAGACTGCTTCAATCCCATTAGCCTGCTCCTACTGCACTAAACATGGCACTGGCATTTAGTTACTGTTTTAATTGCTTTGAGGTTGTTCAATTAGTGTCAATTTGTGCCAAATGACAGGTTGTGGATCCACAGGGACCAGCATTGACACTGGCCACATTAATTATACTTAAACCCAGCTCCCAGAGAAAGAACACGTTTATCCTATCTCTACTGGTTGAATTTAAACCCAAGTCCCACAGGTGAGAAGACTGTGGGGTAGAATTTACAGAGAGATTTCTTGATCTGCCGTAGCTGCAGCGGAAACCCTGGAGAAATGGCATAAGATGACCATTCATGCCATGAGTTCCCACCAAGCTGCCACTGAAATTATGGTGGGAGATTGAGTGAAGCCCCGTGGAAATTTGAGGTGTGTGTGTGTGTGTTCTTAACCAACTGTGCCACCCCATTCCCGACCGATTGTCATTTTTAAGTATTTACCTCCCCAAGCTCCACCATTAGTTCACAGTATCTCTGGATCTGACCTAGTCTCAGATGAATCTCAGCTGCCTCCTTCAGTCTCTCCTCCTTGCTTGGCGCACCAATTCCACCTCCAAACTTGGACATCTTCACCGTTGTCAACTCTTGAGCTTTAGACTGACCAAAAACAAATTCAGCTTTAAACCATTCGCACGCGACAGTCAATATTAATCCACAAGTGATGGCAAAGAGTGGATTTAAATGTGATGGTTTTATATGCAATTACATCTTAAATATTTTAATGGCTACCATATGTTTATGCATCTCTTAATCGATTCGAAATAATGTGCTTGTTTTATACACGTAGCTCACCATTTCTCCCCGCACGTGTCACATTTCCACAAACCCCCTTTGGGTAAGA
Source organism: Squalus acanthias (assembly GCA_030390025.1). Lineage (NCBI taxonomy): Eukaryota > Metazoa > Chordata > Chondrichthyes > Squaliformes > Squalidae > Squalus > Squalus acanthias. The sequence goes on from CM059425.1 coordinate 247,644,768, forward strand.
CGCCAGTTGTGATCTGGGCTGTAGACCCCCCTGAGCACCCTCAGGCATACACTGTGGCAGGACTGCAGAAGGTGTTAGTTCCAGGATGGGGTTACTCCACAGGGTTCTGGTTGGGCCTGCATTTGGCGGCTGAATTCCAATTAAGAAAAGCAAGGGAAACAAGCTCGAGTGGCAGGTACGCCCACGACTCCAACAGCGGGGCACACACGTGTCCCTTGATTTGAAAATTAAGTGCGGCTACCAAGCACACTATAGGTAGAAATTAATGTTTGTGATAACACTTCAGTGGTGATTCTGCGATCTTCCATTTTAATGGAGGTGTTAGCCTATTTAAAATAAATGAGTCAGTCCATCCGTTAAAATAGTGGACAAAGTAATGTCACTCGAACATATCAAGCCTTTGTACACTAATAAAATGTGCAGGGTGTTTTCCCTGGCTGGAGCATCTAGAACTACGGGTCACAGTCTCAGGATAAGGGGGTGGCCATTTAGGACTGAGATGAGGAGGAATTTCTTCACTCAGAAGGTGGTGAATCTTTGGAATTCTCTGCCCCAGAGTGCTGTGGATGTGCAGTCGTTGAGTATATTCAAGACTGTGATCGATAGATTTTTGGACTCATGGGGAATCAAGGGATATGGGGATAGTGCAGGAAAGTGGAGTTGAGGTCGATGATCAGCCATGATCTTATTGAACAGCGGAGCAGACTCGAGGGGCAGAATGGCCTACTCCTGCTCTTATTTCTTATGTTCTTATGTAATTTTTAGGTCTGTCTTTCAGATTTAGAAGGTTTCTCAGAGGTTAACACAGATCAAAAAATACACATTACCATTTGAAAAAAATGTTCTCCAAAACACCTGTGTTACCTCTTCCTTAATGCTTCCATTTAATCGACCATTATACCTAAATCCCATCATCACTGCAGAAATGCAGATGCTGTAAGTACATATTTTTCCTTTTGTTTCCCGCATTTTTTAAGCGCTGTTTTGTCTTTTGTCAGCAAGTGCACCCTGGCTTCTGCCAATGGTGCTTGCAGTCCAGTTTTCCCCAGGGAAGTGGCTGAACTCCACTTGGTATCCTATCTGGTTGTGATTGGGAACTTGCATCCTAGAAAACTGCGGGTTAACACCCACGTTCTACCACTGTTGTGCACTGCATTAGGGATCTTTACCACATTTTTTTTTTATTCGTTCATGGGATGTGGGCGTAGCTGGCAAGGCCAGCGTTTATTGCCCATCCCTAATTGCCCTTGAAAAGGTGGTGGTGAGCCGCCTTCTTGAACTGCTGCAGTCCGTGTGGTGAAGGGAGGGAGTTCCAGGGTTTTGACCCAGCGACGATGAAGGATCGACGATATATTTCTAAGTCAGGATGGTGTGTGACTTGGAGGGGAACTTGGAGGTGGTGGTGTTCCCATGCGTCTGCTGCCCTTATCCTTCTAGGTGGTAGGGGTCGCAGGTTTGGGAGGTGCTGCCAATGAGGCCTTGGCGAGTTGCTGCAGTGCATCTTGTAGATGGTACACATTGCAGCCACAGGTGGAGGGAGTGAATATTTAAGGTGGTGGATGGGGTGCCAATCAAGCGGGCTGCTTTGTCCTGGATGGTGTCGAGCTTCTTGAGTGTTGTTGGAGCTGCACTCATCCAGGCAAGTGGAGAGTATTCCATCACACTCCTGACTTGTGCCTTGTAGATGGTGGAAAGGCTTTGGGGAGTCAGGAGGTGAGACACTCGCTGCAGAATACCCAGCCTCTGACCTGTTCTTGATGCCACAGTATTTATGTGGCTGGTCCAGTTAAGTTTCCGGTCAATGGTAATCCCCAGGATATTGATGGTGGGGGTTTCGGCGATGGTAATGCCGTTGAATGTCAAGGGGCGGTGGTTAGACGCTCGCTTTTTGGAGATAGTCAATGCCTGGCACGTGTGTGGCGCGAATGTTACCTGCCACTTATCAGCCCAAGCCTGAACGTCGTCCTGGTCTTGCTGCATGCGGGCATGGACTGCTTCATTATGACCGTAGTTCACATTTAAGCGTACGGTTGTGTACTGGTTGTGTTACTGGACTAGTAATCCAGCAGCCTGGATAACTAAACCAGTAACATGGGTTCAAATTCCAATGTGGCAAATTGAGAATTTTAATCCAGTTTCAAAAATATGGAAATAAAAAGAATAGTATCAGTATAAATGGCCATGAAGCTGTCAGATTTTTGTAAAAACCCAACTGGTTCACTGATGTCCTTTAGGGAAGAAAACCTACCACCCTTACCCAATCTGGCCTATATGTGACCAACTCAGTTGTATCAAACCACTACAATACCACAGGGACTGCAGCGGTTCAAGAGGTGGCCCACCACCACCTTCTCAGGGCAACTAGGGATGGTCATTAAATGCTGTCCTTGCCAGCGACGCCCACACCCCGAGAATGAATTAAAAAAATATACACTTCAGAACTGAATATTATGTTGCTTAAAACTGTAAATAAAACAACAACTGGACTGGCTAATTTTTCAGAAAGTACAAAAAAGCTGCTGAAGTGTCAGTTTTTGAGCTGAGATGACCGGCAGTGATGTCAAGAGGACTAAAATGGGGGACAATAGCCTGGTTCTCTTGCGGATTATTGTATTGTCTTGAAAATGCTTTGTGATATCAGGAACCGATATGCTTGCATGCAAAATAAGCGCCCAAAGGAATTCAACATTTTAACCTGTTCATTACTTTTATCGCACAGTGTAACATCAATCCGCATGTGTCACGGTTTGACCTTGCAGAGAGTTGAATCGCAGTACATAATCTTTTCATTATTTAATTCGTTTCACATTCGTCAAATATTTTCCTTTGTGAGCCTATCTTTAATTTGAGATGCTGGATTAATTTTAAATTGTGTGATAAACCCTCGGCAAACATTACTTACAGTTTTGAATCGGACCAGGTGTTTCATGTGCATTACTCCTTTGCAGTAGTTCTGTGGAAGCAGGCTGTCATCCTGGTCTTTCAACACAGCCACCAAGTCCCAGAGATTCTTACTGCCTCCTGGGGGCTAAAAAGAACACATTTGGAACTGTTGTCTGTTACATACAGATCCAAGTATGGAAGCTCTAAATGAAAAACAGAGGTGAATGGCAAGCAATGAAGGCCAAATATTCAAATGTCAGAGAAACCATTGAACAGACCACTACCATCATGACCAACAAATTACAGCTGCATGGCTATAACATTATGGCCTAAAAGTTCGGTTGCTTCGCGCCCCGTGGCACTGCGCCGCCAGCGATGACGTCATCGCCGTGCGCAGCGCCCCGCTCGTATCCCCGGCCGCGATCATCAGTAGCGCCCCCCTGACTTGCCACCGGTGCCTGCCAGCACCTGCCCCCGTTGCCGTCCCCGGCCTCCTCTGCAGCCCTCCCTGCGGAGTGCCGGCTGCGCTCCGTGAGCCTGGCACTTCTCTTGAGTGCCGGGCTCGTTTGCCGGCACTCCGATCCCTGGTGGCCCAGCTGGGCCCCGGGTTGCGCTGCGCAAGGCCCCTCCCCTTTAAGGGGAGGAGGCCTGCAGTACCGCGGCGCGACGTGTCGCAGCGCCCCAAGATGGAGGCGGGGCATTTCCAGTAGCACCCCGCTTCCCTCTTGGGGCACTACCAATGAATTTCGGTTGCGGGGGTACTAATTTTTTTGGGGCGCTAAAAGTAGTGCCCCGGCGAAGTTAACGCCCCAAGGGGGGTGCAACTCCATTTTGCCCCCTATTTCTCTTGACACTTGACTTAAACAAAAACTCATATTTTGAAAAAATAAAATAAAATAGAACCATCCAAGTGTTTGCAAATTTCCTAAATACCAACAACAAATTGATGTAGCAGATATATTTATACTATAGAAAATGTACTTAGCTGTCACATATCCTCGAGCAGGGAGGTTATGCTTGAACTGTATAAAACACTAGTTAGGCCACAGCTAGAGTACTGTGTACAGTTCTGGTCCCCACATTACAGGAAGGATGTGATTGCACTAGAGGGGGTGCAGAGGAGATTTACGAGGATGTTGCCTGGGCTGGGAAATTTTAGCTATGAGGAAAGATTGGATCGGCTGGGGTTGTTTTCTTTGGAACAGAGGAGGCTGAGGGGGGACCTAATTGAGGTGTATAAAATTATGTGGCACCTAGATAGAGTGGATAGGAAGGACCTATTTCCCTTAGCAGAAGGGTCAATAACCAGGGGGCATAGATTTAAAGTAATTGGTCGGAGGTTTAGAGGGGATTTGAGGAGAAATTTTTTCACCCAGAGGGTGATGGGGGTCTGGAACTCACTGCCTGAAAGGGTGATAGAGGCAGAAATCCTCATCACATTTAAAAAGTAATGGATATGCACTTGAAGTGCGGTAACCTACAGGGCTACGGACCAAGTGCTGGAAAGTGGGATTAGGCTGGATAGCTCTTTGTTGCCCGGCGCAGACAAGATGGGCCGAATGGCCTCCTTCTGTGCTGTAAATTTCTTTGATTCTATGATTCGATTAATGGGCTGTGAGAATCACACTCAGAACTCAAAGCACAGAGTAAACAGAACCATTGCCAAGCCATTGTTAGAAAGCAGAATTTATTCATGCTGAAATATTTTGTACCAGTAGATGGATTATTCAAACACAGGGACCTGGGAGTTAACCTGAAGGTGGCAGGACATATTGAGAGAGTGGTAAGCAAAGCATATGGGATCTTGGGCTTCATAAATAGAGGTATTGAGTACAAAAGTAGAGAAGTTATGCTGAACCTTTATAAAGCGCTGGTTAGGCCACAACTGGAGTATTGCGTCCAGTTCTGGTCACCACACTTTAGGAAGGATGTGAAGGCACTTGAGAGGGTGCAGAGGAGATTTACCAGAATGGTTCCGGGGATGGGGGATCTTAGCTACAAGGACAGGTTGGAGAAGCTGGATTAGCGTGAGGAGGATGCAGAGAAGCTCCAGTATGATTTGGACAGGTTGGGTGATTGGGCAGATGCATGGCAGATGCAGTATAATGTGGATAAATGCGAGGTTATCCACTTTGGTGGCAAAAACAGGAAGGCAGATTATTATCTGAACAGCAATAGATTGGGAAAAGGGGAAGTGCAACGAGACCTGGGTGTCCTTGTGCACCAGTCGCTGAAGGTAAGCATGCAGGTGCAGCAGGCGGTTAAGAAGGCAAATGGTATGTTGGCCTTCATAGCGAGAGGATTCGAGTACAGGAGCAAGGATGTCTTGCTGCAGTTGTACAGGGCCTTGGTGAGACCACACCTTGAGTATTGTGTGCAGTTTTGGTCACCTTATATGAGGAAGGATGTTCTTGCCATGGAGGGAGTGCAGCGAAGATTCACCAGACTGATACCTGGGATGGCAGGAATGACGTATGAAGAGAGATTGGGCTTGTATTCGCTAGAGTTTCGAAGAATGAGAGGGGATCTCATTGAAACTTATAAAATTCTAACAGGACTAGACAGACTAGATGCAGGAAGGATGTTCCCGATGGCAGGGGAGTCCAGAACCAGGGGTCACAGTCTAAGGAGGGTAAGCCATTTAGGACTGAGATGAGGAGGAATTTCTTCACCCAGAGAGTGGTGAATCTGTGGAATTCTCTACCACAGAAGGCAGTTGAGGCCAATTTTTAAAATATATTCAAGAAGGAGTTAGATATATTTCTTAAGGCTAAAGGGATCAAGGGATATGGGGAGAAAGCAGGGACAGGGCACTGAATTTGGATGATCAGCTATGCTCTCATTAAATGGCGGAACAGGCTCGAGGGGCCGAATGGCCTACTCCTGCTCCTATCTTCTATGTTTCTATGTTTTCCTTAGAGCAAAGGAGGTTGAGGGGTGATTTGATAGAGGTGTATAAGATTATGATGGGTTTTGATAGGCTAGACGGGGAAAGGCTGTTCCCACTAGTTGATGGTACAAGGACTAAGGGACACAGATTGAAGGTTTTGGGCAAGAGATACAGGGGGGACGTGAGGAAAAACTTTTTTATGCAGCGAGTGGTGTGGAGCTGGAACTCGCTGCCGACAGAAGTGGTGGAAGCGGAGACACTCAATGTTTTCAAGGGGAGACTGGATAGGCACTTGAGGGAAATAAACTTGCAGGGCTACGGGGATAGAGCAGGGGAATGGGACTGACTGGATTGCTCTACAGAGAGCCGGCATGGACTCGATGGGCCGAATGGCCTCCTTCTGTGCCGTTATGACTCTATGACTATGACAGTGATCAGGTACTAATGTGTGGTATGAGTCAGCAACAGCAACAATACAAAGGCAAAATACTGCGGATGTTGAATTTTGTCATCGACCTGAAACGTTAACTCTGTTTCTCTCTCCACAGATGCTGCCTGACCTGCTGAGTATTTCCAGCATTTTCTGTTTATATTTACACAATGACGACAACTTTAATTTATACAGCACCTTTAACATAGTAAAACATCCCAAGGCAGTTCACAGGAGTGTTATCAAACAAAATTTGACACCGAGCCACATAAGGAGACATGACGACAGGTGACCAAAAGCTTGGTTAAAAGGGTAGATTTAAGGAGCGTCTTAAAGGAGGAGAGAGAAGCAGGGAGGTGGAGATGTTTAGGGAGGGGATTTTCAGAGCTTAGGGCCTAGTCAGCTGAAGATACACGGCCGCCAATGGTGGAGCGAAGGAAATCAGGGGATGCACAAGAGGCCGGAATTGGAGGAACGCGGAACTCTCGGAGGGTTGTAGGGCTGGAGGAGGTTACAGAGATAAGGAAGGGCGAGGCCATGGAGGGATATCAACACAAGGATGAGATTTTTAAATTTGAGATGTTACTGGACTGGGAGCCAATGTAGGTTAGGGTTGATGGGTGAACGGGACTTGGTGCGAGTTAGGATACGGGCAAGAGAGTTTTGGATGAGCTGAAGTTTACAGAGCGTGAAAGATGGAAGGCCGGCCGGGAGATCATTGATGTAGTTGGGTCTGGAAGTGACAAAAGCATTTATCTATATTAAATATAATAAAAGTATTTACATTAAATAACACAAGTATTAAAGGCCAGATAGAAGAACTCTCTATTGCTGCACTAGTAATGGAACTGCTTTTTGTTCAGAGACACGGTTGGCGTCCCACCCTTAGCAAAGAATGTCTTTCCAGCCAAATAATAACAATGTTTGCATCTTTGGTGCTGGGACAAATATCCCTTTCCTTGATTCCCTCAGTACTCAGAAACACAGAAAGTTAACATGCAGGTACAACAAGCAATTTGTAAGGCAATTGGTATGTTGGCCTTTATTGCAAGAGGGTTGGAATACTAGAGTAAGGAAGTCTTGCTGTAATTATACAGGGCTTTAGTGAAACCACACCTGCAGTAACGTGACCAGGTTTGGAGTAATGTGCCTCCGTACCTAAGGAAGGATATACTTGCCTTAGAGGGGGGTGCAACGAAGGTTCACTAGACTTGATTCCTGGGATGAGGGGGTTATGCTATGAGGAGATGTTGAGTAGAATGGGTCTATACTCTCTGGAGTTTAGAAGCATTAGAGGTGATCTCATTGAAACATACAAGATTCTGAGAGGGCTTGACAGGGTAGATGCTGAGAGGCTGTTTCCCCTGACTGGAGAGTCTAAAACGAGGGGTCACAGTCTCAGGATAAGGGGTCGGCGATTTAGGACTGAGATGAGGAGAAATTTCTTCACTCAGAGGGTTGTGAATCTTTGGAATTCGAGGGGCCAAATTGGCCTACTTCTGCTCCTATTTCTTATGTTCTTATGTTACTGAAGTACATGAGTACGACCAGTGAAACAATTATATTTAATGGCTTTGAATTTTTTTTAAAATTCGTTCCTGGGATGTGGGCGTTGCTGGTAAGGCCAGCATTTATTGCCCATCCTTATTACCCTTGAGAAGGTGGTGGTGAGCCACCTTCTTGAACCACTGCAGTCCATGTGGTGAAGGTACTCCCACAGTGCTGTTAGGGAGGGAGTTCCAGGATTTTGACCCAGCGACGATGAAGGAACGGCGATATATTTCCAAGTCAGGATGGTGTGTGACTTGGAGGGGAACTTGGAGGTGGTGGTGTTCCCATGCGCCTGCTGCCCTTGTCCTTCTAGGTGGAAGAGGTCGCGGGTTTGGGAGGTGCTGCCGAAGAAGCCTTGGCGAGTTGCTGCAGTGCATGTTGTAGATGGTACACACTGCAGCCAGGGTACGCCGGTGGTGGAGGGAGTGAATGTTTAAGGTGGTGGATGGGGTGCCAATCAAGCGGGCCGCTTTGTCCTGGATGATGTCGCACTTCTCGAGTGTTGTTGGAGCTGCACTCATCCAGGCAAGTGGATTACTTCTAACACATCCATTTGAATTTCCTCTCTGCACCATTTCAGCAGAATTGTTAAGCTGTTTAAAATAAATGGATTGGCGCCTCTACTAAAGCAGCGGAGAGAGGAAGTTAGTGTTCCAGCAATATTTCAAATGTAGGCTCAGCATCAACTTTGTGAAATACTTTGGCAGTAAACTTAGCTGGCAGTAAATCTGCAAATGCTGCAGAAAGACAAAGCCAGGGAGAGACTTCCCTCGAATACGAGTGAAAGGTCGGGTCCAATTCCCGCATCAACAAAGAAATGCGCACCTTCATGAGACGGAGCGGTGACAATGAAAGGACTTACTGACAAACATTCAGAGAACCATCTCAGCTTCTTTATCCGCACATTACTCGTGAGCTTATCCAGCTCTTGCTTGATATCGCGGGACACTTTTCCGCAGAGCAGCGGCGGAGCGCCCGATGCCATTGCACGATCTGAAAAAGAGTGGATTAGTTTAGGTGTGAACGACTCAATAAGGGGGCCCCTCCTGGTTTGCTGCCGTTCTCGTACAGGAACCTGTATGTACTGGGGAGCAGTCAGAGGATGACATTAACAATTTTGAGAGGGCCAGATTTTCAAACCTGCTCAAAAAATAATGCATCGTGAATGTGAACAAGATGGGTCAGACTTTGCTGGAGTGGGTCATCTCACGGCGTGCCCCGTTAGTTAGACTTGTTCGCGCAGGTTCAGGTTTTAAAAATGTTTTACCCACAAGGTTTCTGGATGAACGAGATGATAACGGCGCAGCGAGGGCAACAGGGCATCTGGGGACCTTGGTGAATGAGGGGTCAGACAGTGCATCTCCTTAACCAATGAGATTTAAGGATGGAGAAACAAACCGAGGAAGGACTGAGAAGGAGGGTGAATTAGAGTAGGTGAATTCAATGTCAAATCAGGCACAGAACAAGAATTAAAGAGAGGGAAAGAAAGATTGAAGAGAAAGAGAAAGAATAAATACATTTTAAATTCGGCATTTTTAAAATCTCATAAAACAATTCACAACCTGAAGGAATGAGACTCCACACTTCGAACTGTTCACTTTCTGGGCCAGAGAGGTGGATTGGCAGTCTTTAACTATTATCACGTCGTTAAAAGGGTACTTACGTTATTAATTACTAGACTTAACTCTTTGTGGTGCGTTAATGGGCAATTAATTTGCAAATGCAGCAACAGCATGAAAATCATGGGGAGGGTAAGTGTGAGATGATGTTTCCGCGAAGCTAACAGCGGAGAGGCGTAATTCATCCAGCAACTTGCAGCGATTCACAATTCACGGGGCATCTCTTCCTCGCCAGAAGTTGCTGGCCGATTTACGCATTGACAACGGCGTGCGTCGTTCAGACGCTGTTATACTTTCAGCAAAATCTGGCCGGGTGTGATTGAGGTACCAACCGGTAAGAGCACAACTATGTATAAGACTTAACATAAGAACGTAAGAAATAGGAGCAGGAATAGGCCACTTGGCCCCTCGAGCCTGCTCCGCCATTCAATAAGATCATGGCTGATCTTGGGCTCAAAGCCACTTCCCTGCCCGCTCCCCATAACCCTTCACTCCCTTATCTTGCAAAAATCTGTCTATCTCCACCTTAAACGTATTTAATGACCCAGCCTCCACAGCTCTCTGGGCAGAGAATTCCACAGATTTACGACCCTCTGAGAGAAGAAATTCCTCCTCATCTCAGTTCTAAAAGGGCGACCCTTTATTCTAAAACTGTGCCCCCGCGTTCTAGATTTCCCCACGAGAGGTATCTATATGTTTCGATAAGATCGCTTCTCATTCTTCTAAATTCCAATTAGTGTAGGCCCAGCCTGCTCAACCTTTCCTCATAAGTCAACTCCCTCATCTCAGGAATCAACCAAGTGAATCGTCTCTGAACTGCCTCCAATGCAAGTGTATCCTTCCTTAAATAAGGAGACCAAAACTGTATGCAGTACTCAAGGTGTGGTTTCACCAATACCCTGTACAGTTGTAGCAGAATTTCCCTGCTTTTATACTCCAACCCCTTTGAAATAAAGGCCAACATTCCATTTGCCTTTTTGATTACTTGCTGTACCTGCATGCTAACTTTTTGTGTTTCATGCACAAGGACCCCCGGGTCCCTCTGAACTGTAGCATTTTGTAATCTCTCTCCATTTAAATAATAATTTGCTTTTTTATTTTTCCTGCCAAAGTGTATAACCTCGCACTTTCCCACATTATACTCCATCTGCCAAATGTTTGCCCACTCACTTAGCCTGTCTATATCCCTTTGCAGGTTCTTTGAGTCCTCTGCACAACTTGCTTTCCCACCCATCTTTGTATCATCCGCAAACTTGGCTACATTACACTCAGCCCCTTCATCCAAGTCATTAATGTAGATTGTAAATAGTTGAGGCCCCAGCACCGATCCCTGTGGCACCCCACTAGTTACCGTTTGCCAACCGGAAAATGACCCATTCATCCCGACTCTCTGCTTTCTGTTAGTTAGCCAATTCTCTATCCATGCTAATATATTACCTTTCATGTGGCACCTTATCGAATGCCTTCTGGAAATCCAAATACACCACATCCACTGGTTCACCTTTGTCCACCCTGCTTGTTACATCCTCAAAGAACTCCAGCAAATTTGTTAAACATGATTTCCCTTTCATAAAACCATGCTGACTCTGCTTGACTGCATTATGATTTTCCAAATGCCCTGCTACTGCTTCCTTAATGAAAGACTCCTGCATTTTCCCAACGACAGATGTTAGGCTAACTGGTCTATAGTTTCCTGCTTTCTGTCTCCCTCCTTTCTTAAATAGGGGAGTTACATTTGCGGTTTTCCAATCCGCTAGGACCCCTCCAGAGTCCAGGGAATTTTGGTATATTGCAACCAATATATCCACTATCTCTGCAGCTACTTCTTTTAAGACCCTGGGATGCAGGCCATCTGGTCCAGGGGACTTGTCATCTTTTAGTCCCATTATTTTACCAAGTACTATTTCCTTAGTGATAGTGATTGTCTTTAGTTCCCCCCTCCCTGTGGCCCCTTGATTATCCATTATTGGGATATTTGATATTCATTTAGATACAGTTCCCATTATAAGATGTAAGCAAACATGGGGAATTTAGGATGGAGATATATTGCCACATTCATGTTGACGCAAATATTTTTGGGTGCACATTGACCAGAAGTGGTAGTGCACTCAGGAACTGGGTTGGCAATGTGACTCCTGAGCAGACTAAATCAAGAGGTTTGAGTTGTTAGTCTCACACTGCTGCAACATCAGTGTTGGATAAACACTTTAAAAAGTGCCCAGGTGGTCCACTGAAGTTCTTGGAAGCTTCATAACATTAAAACATTGGAAAATATGTTCATGTGAGAAGTGCTAATCCGTTATAACATTACAAATTAGGTGGGTCGGAGGGGTGCAAACGTGCGCTGTGGAGGTAAGTGATGGGTGCAAGTGTGGAGAGGTAAGTATGTGAGGTGAGTGGAAAGTGATAGAAAATGTTTACTTACCTTTGTTTCTTCCTGTAGGCTTCAACAGTTGGGGATGCGGTGAGTCTCACATCTCACCGGCAGAGATGACAGATGGCTACTGCATTCTCCGATGCAACAGCCATCTAATTTCTGCTCACAAAAGAATACAAGGACTCATCAAACAACATAGAATGTCAGTGTTTGACAGCTTCACAAAGCTGTCAAACGATGACAATTCATCTGTCAAAAATTTTTGACAGATGTAACGTCATACGCTGACGTTCTCTGTAACCGGCTTCCCCTTAATTGGCCTGCTAAACCCGCTGGGCGGGCTTAACAAGGTCAGTCAAGGGAAAATAGCGTGGGTTGGCCACAAGTCAATGGAGGCGGGACTAACACCCGACAAGCAGCGGTCCCGCCTCCAACGCGCCCCCATTGACAAAATCGCCCCCCAGAATGCGGGTCAAAATTAATTGTCACTTGGAAGAACATTGGTTAATAAATGACAGCCAGCACAGATATGTGAAAGACCAATTGAGTCTGACAAACATGATTGACTTCTTTCATGATGTAACGGAGAGGGTTGACGAGGTTAGTGCAGGTCATGGTGTGTATTGAACTTTCAAAAGGGGTTTAATAAAGTGCCACATAATAGTTGTTAGCAAAATTGAAGTCCATGGGATTAAAGGGGCTGTGGCAGTGTGGATACAAAATTAGCTAAGAGACAGAAAGCAGAGAAAGAAAGAAAGAAGACTTGCATTTATAGAGTCACTGTTGTAATATGGGAAACGCGGCAGCCAATTTGCGCACAGCAAGCTCCCACCAACAGCAATGTGATAATGACCAGATAATCTGTTTTGGTGATGTTGGTTGAGGGAGAAGTATTGGCCAGAGTAGCGATGAACGGATAGAAGTATATCGTGGTGTCCCCCAGGGGTCAGTATTTGGGCCAGTGCTCTTTTTGATATATACTAATGACCTGGACTTGGGTATAGAGGCTATAATTTCAAAGTTTCCAAATTACACAAAACTTGGAAATGTAGTAAACAATCAGGAGGAAAGTAACAGATTTCAGGACGTAGACAGACTGGTGAAATGGGCAGACACATGGCAGATTAAATTTAATGCAGAGAAGTGTGAAGTGGTATAAACTAAACGGTTCAATTTTAAAGGGGTGCAGGAACAGAGAGACCTGGGGGTTCATGTATACAAATCTTTGAAGGTGGCAGGACAAGTTGATAAAGTTGTTAAAAAAGCATATGGGATCCTTGGCTTTATAAATAGAAGCAGAGTACAAAAGCAAGGACATTATGCTAAATCTTTATAAAACACTGGTTAGGCCTCAGCTGGAGTCGTGTGTTCAATTCTGGTGCACCTCACTTTAGGAAGGACGTCAAGGCCTTGGAGACGGTGCAGAGGAGACTGACTAGAATGGTACCAGGGATGAGGGACTTCAGTTACATAGAGAGACTGGAGAAGCTGGGATTGTTCTCCTTAGAGCAGAGAAAGTTGAGGGGAAATTTAATAGAAGCATTCAAAATTATGAGAAGTTTTGATAAGAGTAGATAAGGAAAAACTGTTTCCAGTGGCAGAAGGGTCAGTAACCAGAGGACACCGATTTAAGATAATTGGCAAAAGAACCAGGAAAGAGATGAGCATTTTTTTTTTTTACGCAGCGAGTTGTGATGATCTGGAATGCGCTGCCTGAAAGGGTGGTGGAGGCAGATTCAATAGTTTCTTTCAAAAGGGAATTGGATATCTACTCAAAGTAAAAATTTGCAGGACTGTGGGGAAAGAGCGGGGGGAGTGGGACTAATCGGACAGCACCTTCAGAGAGCCGGCACAGGCACGATGGGCCGAGTGGCCTCCTTCTGTACTGTATGATTCTATGAACTCAAGTACGCTCACTGTGCATTGCACTAAACAGATTCTGGTCTCAGATCAACACCTGTACCATAAATACAGCCAGAAAGAGAATATTATTTTCAAGCCAATGTCAAGCGATAAGGACTGCAGACAAATTATACTTTGCTCTGCTCCTTCTTTGCAACCGCTCTGGAAGCCTTTGATTCAAGGAGGCTTTATTAATATGCAAATTATTTATATTTTGAGCATTAGTCAGTACGCGTCACACGCCATTTTCTATCAGTCTTTATCTGATCATGGATGTTTTCACTTTGGAACTTGGAAAGTAAGTTTTCCACTGATTCTAAGCTATCAACCATGAAATGTTATTTTGAAATATCAATGTGGCAATTGCTTTGCAAGTAAGCAATGTTCCCTCTAAGCTGCGCGGCCATGCAGTGCTCCAGGGAAGCCGCGCAACCGTTTTTTCGATACAAAAATCCCGCGTGCGCGGTATTTTGAATGGGCCGCATGGCCCCGCCAAAAAAATAAGAGGGTACATCGCTCGTAAGTATAAATTCAGCAGTTTAAAAGTTCTAAATCCCGTCCTGAAATTAATTTTGTTTACATATATAATGAAATACGGTCAACTGACAAAGCAGGTTTACATATATTAGGATTCCAATTCTATCCCACGTAAAATTTGGAGCCAATTATTTCCAAATTAGGGTCCACACCTTCCTGTGGAAAATACTGAAAAACTGTAATATTCACATTCATGAAATAGTGTAAGATCAAGACTTGAGATTGTAGGAGTGAAAAAGGAACAATTATTAGCTTCCTTGGAAAGTTATTCTGGAGACATTTACCTTTCCTTGCACAAAACAAACAACGCTTTGAACATTGGCACATAACAGTCACCAGCAAACACTAATTAACTCCTCCACCCCAGTTAGTCGTGCATTATAAAATCGGGCGTTGTTACTTCTCTGACAGCTCAGTTGGTGAATCTTCCTACTCCCCCCTGAGGCTCACACATGAAGAATGGTCTCTTGAAGGAAGAGAGAAACTGTTCCCGTTGGCGGAAGGGTCGAGAACCAGAGGACACAGATTTAAGGCGATTGGCAGAAGAACCAAAGGCGACATGAGGAAAAACTTTTTTACGCAGCGAGTGGTTATGATCTGGAATGCACTGCCTGAGAGGGTGGTGGAGGCAGACTCAATCTCGGGTTTCAAAAGGGAATTGGATAAGTACCTGAAGGAAAAAAGTTTGCAGGGCCACGGGGAAAGGGCGGGGGAGTGGGACTAGCTGAAGTGCTCTTGCAGAGAGCCGACACGGGCTCGACGGGCCGACTGGCCTCCTTCTGTGCTGTGACCATTCTATGATTCTAGTGATGTGTGGCTGGCATCTGAGGGACCGTAAGCCAACAGGCGTCATTGGCTGTGGCAGTCACCTTCCAGTTCTGATGAAAAGTCATCGACCTGAAACGTTAGCCTCCTTTCTTCTCTTCACAGATGCTGCCTGACCTGCTGTGTATTTCCAGCATTTTCTGTTTATATTTCACGGCTTCCAGCATCCGCAGTATTTTGCTTTTGCTTTAGGAGTCAGTGGCTGATGGTTTATGCTTCTGTGCTCGTCAGCTTCCGTCATGGGTGGGGAAAAATCGGGCGTGGCGGTGAGGGTGGGTGGGTGGGAGAGGGGGGACTGGCGAGCGCAGAAATGGAGCGCCCTGGTTCAGTGTCTTCCGGAAGAGGCGAGAATATTTCAAGCAAAGAAATCAAATCGTTTGTTTTTTGAGCAAAGCTAATCTTTAGCTGGAACGCACAACTGAATTCCAAACAGAATTCCAATTTTGTTGAATCCCCCATTTGCTGGTTAGCTGATGCTCTGAGAAAGCTCACATTACCAGAACACGAGGTCACGTCGAATCCATTTGTGTTTATTTTCTTGAGAAACTAAACTGAAGGGCCAGGACCATCCAGGAGGACACCCTCAGGGTTCAAAATAAAGTAGGAAGGACAATGAGATAAATCGTGAAGTATTCAGGTGACACACTTACCTGTATTCCCAATTATTTCTTCCCACTGTTGGTCAGCTAGAATGTTTATTTGGAGAGGAGAAATGAGAGGTGTTAACGACCAAAGCCTCACGGTGGAGTCTCTTGAACATGATGCCATGGTGAAGGGCCTGTTGGGATGACAGGTCAAACCTGGGTGATGGAATTAAGTTCCTGTTATTTACAGCACAAATTCAAAAAGGCAAGGTTCGAATATTAAATTCTGAAAAGCCATAGTCTATTATCAAATACGCTGAACTTGATGGGCTGAATGGCCTCCTTCTGTGCTGTACTATTCTATGATTCTATGAAATCCAAAATAAAAAAGGTAAAATAATAATAATAATGATGAGCTGCAAATCGTTAATCTGCAGATATCCTGTTACAAATAAAACTAGGTATGGGATCGATTAGGGACATGCTGCTTCAAGGTGCAGCCTCACAGATTCAGGAGGCTTCAGGTTCGACCCTGACTCCAGAGTTTCTGATCTGCACCACTGTCCAAGGTAGCATTGAGCAGAAGTTGGAAGTCTACTTGCTGGTGGTCAGGAAGGTAACCCCAGTGGGCTGATATTACGTGCCTCGCAAAGAGGACTGATATTACGTGCCAGCCAACCAAAGAGATCCGTCGTTAGTTCTCTGGGAATAAGCCCCCTGCATGCCCCCACAGCAGCATAGGCACACGGCCCCCAAAAAGGACCTTCGAAGGGGAGAAAATTGAGCAAATAAATAAAATAGAAAGGTGGACGATTGAGACTGGGAGGTAAAACCTTCATTTAAAAAAAAAAGTATTTAAGAACATAAGAAATAGGAGCAGGAGTAGGTCATTTGGCCCTTCGAGCCAAATATTTAGAAGCATGACAGAGAGAAGAGGTTTACTGAAAAATACTCCAAGGGGTCACATCAGGCCTACTATGTCTCGGGCGGCAGGCTGAAGGATTTATAGGCCTGGTTTCTCAGCTTTGCTTATTCTGGTAAGCCACTGCTCCCCTCGTTGGCCATTACTGCGAGTTGTGATGAAAGGATTCCACCCCGAAAATGGCGGGCAATTTCCTCGGGGCTTTTCTCGCTCTCCCGCTGCAACTTTGCTGCTGGACATGCGTTGGAAGCTCCCGAGTTAGGGCGGTGAAGCGAGGGGAGGCCTGAGGCAATTCTGAGCCTATCGTTTGCTTTCAGGTGCTGACTGATCCACTCTGCATTTTGTAAAACGCTTTACACCTGCTCCCTTTCCCAATACAGCCGTAAACTCTTTCGAATGACAACGGCCAGTATTGTGGGAGCGCACACAGCTGTTTCCAAGTCTACACTATCAGCACCTATTAAAGGCTTGATAATGTCTTCATGGAAATAATGACTAGAATCATCAATGCTGAGAAAGGGGGTAATGATCAACGCTTATCACTTGACCCGTTCAAAGTAAACAGTCAGCAAACAGTGTTCCAGAACATTTTTGATTTGTGCGTATATACTTATTATTAATAATTTACTAGAATCTGACATCAAACAGCATAAAACACTTGCTTTTCACTAAACAAATGTCTCACTGGATTATTTCTATGGCTGAAGTATCCCAATTGACTCCTGCCAATTTTAGATTCATTGAATGAATTCAAAAAATAAATAATCAGCTCTTTAAACTAATTCATAAGCAACATCTTCAGCAAACAAATTGCAGCAATAAATTAAAAAACCCTTTCCAATGGGGAAACGGTCAGAATAAAATAACTGCAAAATATAACAAAGGAATTTTACGTGAGGCAGACCATTTGATGCTAGGCATTTAGGAGTACATTGCAAGAGCTCATGGATTTCAGATGATATTAAAGAGCATTGGGGTGAAGGGGACTAAAAATTCGGTTGCTTTGCGCCTCCCATTAGCGCCCTCAGAGGGCGCTAACGGGGCGCATAGCAACTAGTGCCTGGGCGCGGCGCCGCCAACGCCTCCCGTGAAATTCAGTGGGAGGTTAGCGACGGCAGTAACCGTTAGTGCCCCGCGGTGCTGTGCCGCCGCCGATGACATCATTGCCGTGCGCAGCGCCCCGCTCGCACCCCAGCCGCGATCTTCGGTAGCGCCCCCTGACATACCGCCGGACGCTATGTCCGACGGGGTCAGGGGGGCCTACCTGCGGCCGGAGCGGCGCTAATTAATTTTTGTTGCTGGCCACCTGCCAGCACCTGCCCCTTCTGCCGTCCCCGGCCTCCTCTGAAGCCCCCCCCCCGTGGATTGCCAGCTGCACTCCGTGAGCCCAGCACTTCTTGAGTGCCGGGCTCTTTTGCCGGCACTCCGATCCCTGGTGGCCCAGCTGGGCCCCGGGTCGCGCTGCACTAGGCTCCACCCCTTTAAGGAGGGGAGGAAGGCTTGCAGTACCGCGGCACGTAGTGCCACGATATTCACTCGCAGCGCCCCAAGAGGGAGGTGGGGCGCTTCTAGTAGCACCCCGCTTCCCTCTTGGGGCGCTATTGGTGAATTTCGGCCGCGGGGGCGCTAATTTTTTCCGGGCGCCCGGCGAAGTTAGCGCCCCAAAGGGGGTGCGACTCAATTTTTCCCGCTTTCCAAATCACTTATTCCCCCAGATGTTCATTGCTCTGAAATAAACATGTCTGTTAATTTATTCGATACACAGAATATTTTTGGGAGATTATTCAACTGAGCAGCGGCAAAAGAAAGCCACGTGACTAAAACTGAAGTCATGTAAAGTTATTTTTAATATTCTGATAACAGGAAATGGGACGCCTTGAATTTTTTTTTTTAATCCATTGTGGGCATTGCTGCCAAGGCCAGAATTTATTGCCCATCCCTAATTGCCCTTCAGAAGGTGGTGGTGAGCACAACTGAGTGACTCGCTGGGCCATTTCAGAGAGCAGTAAAGAGTCAACCACTTTGCTGTGGGTCTGGAGTCACATATAGGCCAGACCAGGTAAGGACGGCAGATTTCCTTCCCTAACGGATATTAGTGAACCAGATGGGTTTTTATGACAATCCGATAATTTCATGGTCACCATTACTGATACTAGCTTTTTAATTAACTGAATTTAAATTCCCCAGCTGCCATGGTGGCAGTTGAACTCCTGTCTCCGGATTATTAGTCCAGGCCTCTGGATTACCAGTCCAGTAACCACTATGCTGCCGTTCCCATCAATTATAAAGGTTTCAGCTGCTGACAATGAAAGTTCCCTCTCCCCTCCTCCACCCCCCCCACCCCCACCACCCCATCAAGTTTGAAAAGACACCACAAAAAATCTACATCCAGGTAATTAAGTAACCACCCCCCACCCCTTCAATAAAATGACATTGTTTAGAAAACTGAAAGGTACAGAAAAGAACAGGTAAAAGCTTTAGCGGGCTAAATTCGGCTGATGTGCGCCTCCCGTTAGCGCCCTAAGGGAATGAATTCTACTCGTCATCAGTCTCAAAGCGAAGCCTCGCTCAACGGGAGGACAGATTGAACAAATCGGGAATGGGGGGGTCAGTGGGCGTGACTTGCTGCAATCCCAATTTTCCCGATCATTAAAATTAAAAAACCGGAAAATTGTAAAATGCCATAAATCAGGAATGCTGACTTCCGCAACCGATTGTCCGATATGTCCACTCGGCAAGCGGGACTCCTAACCAGGAAAGCTAATTCATGCAATGTACTCATATATGTCCATTCCGACGTTACCACTTGGTTTGGGAATATCATAGAAGGGAATTGAATGACAATAGGCTGTAATTCTATGCTTGATGAGTCTATGAGATTAATAACACTACCGCCTCAAACACAAATCTCCACTCTCATTTCTCATGGCATATCTGTATATTCTGAGCTGGCCTCGTAAAAACAAGATGCGCCATTACCATAAACATCTGCACCATGGTCGTACACAGTGTCCAGACAAGTTCCATCCCTGGTGTCCCAGACACGAATAGTGTAGTCCCAGCTGCCCGATATCAGGAGGTAGGGGACTTCTGTGTTCCACATCAGACCTCGTACTGGTGCTTTGTGTCCACTTAGAATATTTATACAGGCATCCTGTGTATAGTCCCATATCCTTACAGTACTGTAGAGAAAAGACAGAAAGCTTACAACAACTACTGACCTCAAACAAAATCCCAGACACTCAGATGTAACCCTCTTGTCATAAAATACATTTCGAAAAGGCAATTTGCTTTACAACTAAATAAAAAGAAAAAAAAAATGCAAATGCTGGAAATCGGAAATAAAAACAAAAACAGTTTGAAAATATACAACATGTCTGCCAGCACTTGAAAAGGAATAAAAAGATAAGTTAATGTTTTCAGGTCAGTATGGCTCCTGCGATGCGTCTCTGCCAGAAACAAGAATCTTATCTTTTTTCTTTAGAGATGCAGGTGGACCTGTTGTGCAGTTCCAGCAATTTTTTTTTTTTTTTGCTTCACGACCAGTTTGTTTATGCAGTTGCACAATTCTGTTGCTGATAGAAATGATACTCGCAACCAATTCATTGATAAAATGTTCTTAAAGACTGGGGCAGAACCAGATTGGTTTTATTCATATGCTGATGTAATTGGGGTCAAGGGTTTCTTCTTTGAACACAAAATTCCAGGCTGACACGCCAGTGCAGTACTGAGGGAGTGCTGCGCTGTCGGAGGTGCCGTGTTTCAGATGAGACGTTAAACCGAGGCCCCGTCTGCTCTCTCAGGTGGACGTGAAAGATCCCAAGGCACTATTTCGAAGAAGAGCAGGGGAGTTCTCCCTGGTGTCCTGGGCCAATATTTATCCTCAATCAACATCGCTAAAAACAGATGATCTGGTCATTATCACATTGCTGTTTGTGGGAGCTTGCTGTGCGCAAACTGGCTGCCGCGTTGCCTACATTGCAAGTGTCTACACTTCAAAATTACTTCATTGGCTGTAAAGCGCTTTGAGACGTCCTGAGGTCCAGAAAGGCGCTATAGAAATGCAAGTCCTTCTTTCTTTTCTGTTTCTAGGAGAGCCAGCCAAATCTGATTGGCCCAAGTGCCCAGATCAACAAACACTTTGGGGGTGAATTTCCGTGGGATTTCTCTCGAGCGCATGCTGTAACTTCAGAGAGAAGAGCCATTTATGCCAATTTTTTCAAGGGTTTCCTTGGCTCGTCCGCCAAAGTTACGGAGAATCCCAGTGGAAATTCACCTCCTTTAATACTCCAATGTCTCTTACCGTATCTCACATAAAATCCTTTCCAAACCCCAGGCTTGTTTGCCACTTCTGGTCTTTTCATGCATTTATCCTGAATCTCACCATCAGCGATGCCACGGGAGATCCACTAGCCAACTCAGTTGGAAGTTACAACTGTCGCCCATGTTCTTCCTGAGCCAATACATGGTTTAGAAGCCAGATCTTTAGCAGCTTCAATTATCTGTTCGCCCCCTCGTTAATCCCCTGTATTGATCGATATTGATTCGGATGCAACTGCAAACAGCTATGAGAGGCAGTTGCTAAGTGCAGGCTTCAGGCCTTCTGCATCAAGCCTGGTTTTTTTGCAAAATATGTTGGTTAGGTTTGATTTTTGGCTTTTACCGTCCACCGTGAATAGCGGGCAAATTGCGTTAACACCAACGTGCCCGCTACAAGAGGCGGGGACTGTATTATCAAAATAGAGCTTCCGTATTTGAATGGTTAAAAGCCGTCCTTAAAGACAAGACGATTGCAAATGGAGAAAGAGATTCTTTTTCACCTTCAGTAATCACTTTTCAAAGTAGCTTCGCGTGATGATTCACTGGGGTAAAAGCTTTTGCCACCACCTATTTTACTGAGCGCAAGAAAAGATACCTGTCATCGGAACCACTGCAGAGGATGCCTTCTCTCAGCGGAGACCACCTGACATGAAACACTTTGGCAGTGTGCCCTGTGAAAACCTTCAGTGGCTGGTCAGAACTGGTGGCTAAATAGTAAACCCGAACATTCTTGTCCTCACAGCCAGTGGCTATCATATCTCTGGAAGGCAATGAAGACATTTAAATAAAAAAAGTGAAGAAACACTTTTAAAAATATAACTTTTGGTTTTTTTTATTTGTTCCCATCATGGTAAAGGATGTTACTACGAGAGAGTGGAACGCTTCACATTTGCAATTGTCCAGTAACAATAATGAACATGAACACCCTCAGGTAGGGTAAAGTACTGAAGAGAGTTCCCTCAATTCTGCCTCAATTGTTCATCTCCATCCTCAGAAAAGCAACCACACTGTTACCAGTGTGACATTTTCCATTTTGCACGCCTGCGTTCTTCACGGCTTGAGTGAGGTTATCAGTTCTGTGCCAATCAGCGGTGGTACTGTGCTTGAGCCCACGCCTGCTAGGAAGCGTACTGTGACTGCCCAAAGTCACCTCTTGTAGGACCACTATAGCCAGTCGGTAGAGGGGATGTTCCTCCTCAGTCTGGGCTCCGTTCGAACACGGGTTCCAGAAATGGTGTTAACCAACTGCATTAACTTAATTCCTTTTTTCTTGCTTTCGTACTCCCTTCTCCTCCATTGCTCAAACACACCTGCCAGTGGAATGACCATGGAGTTGCAAGAGGCTGAGGGGAGACTTAATTGAGGTGCATAAAATTATGAGGGGCCTAGATAGAGTGGATAGGAAGGATCTATTTCCCTTAGCAGAGAGGGTCAATAACCAGGGGGCATAGATTTAAAGCAATTGGTGGAAGGATTAGAGGGGAGTTGAGGAGAAATGTTTTCACCCAGAGGATGGTGGGGATCTGGAACTCACTGCCTGAAAGGGTGGTAGAGGCAGAAACTCTCATCGCATTTAAAAAGTGCTTGGATGTGCACTTGAAGTGCCGTAACCTACAGGGCTACGGACCAAGAGCAGGAAAGTGGGATTAGGCTGGATAGCTCTTTTTCGGCCGGCACAGACACAATGGGCCGAATGGCCTCCTTCTGTGTCGTAAATTTCTCTGATTCTCTGATAGCATCTGTGAAGATGTTCAGTGTCTGGATTATCCCACCCTCCTGACTGAGGAGATATCGGAGGTGCGAAGAGCTCTTTTACATCAAAAAACTGCAAATTAAATTCAACCATTTTCATTGCATGTCAACATTGACCCTGCTGAATAAACATGGAGTCCACATGGGCAGCGCAACAAATATGTGCCTCACACTTTACAGGGATAAGTGGTTGCAAATCCAAAAGAATAAGTGACTGAGCAGTCCCGTTAGAAGGATTTACTTACTTATTATTCTGGCTCCAATCACAGCCAAAAACAGCAGCTGGATGCTTGTACTTGTGTAGGATTTTCCCATCGATTGTCCGAATAATGCTGCAATGAACAACATGTCAATAGTACTTGGGCAGCAGCACCACAGACAGAGATCGTTGCAGTCAACCAAGAACTATATGCTACCCCTGCCTCCGTCACTGCACATTTCCCCTGCTCCTGTTTCCACACTAGGGTATAAAAGAAATAGGTGAGGAAATTGCAGATGCACTCGTCATAATTTTCCAAAGCTCTCTAGATTCAGGAATTGGAAAATTGCAAATGACATCCATTATCTAAGAAAGGAGAGAGGGAGAAACTCCGAAACTATTGACCTCAGCTATGGGCAAGTTACTGGAACTTATCATCAGAGTGACTGAGCACTTGGACTAGTATGAGCTAATCAAAGAGAGCCAGCGTGGACTTGTGAAGGGTAGGCCATGTATGATTAACCGAGTTGAATTTTGAGGAGGTCACTAATATGGTGTATAAGGGAGGCTCCAGAGGGTTGTCATCTCATTTTTACACTGTTCATATGGCATGGCACAGACGTTCTTCACCTGTTGAGCACAAGCCTAGGAACAAACCTGACTCTGGTCCAAAGCCGGTCACCTCTCCGCTCATCTTATCAGATGGAGAAGTTACATGAAGAGAGAAAGTTCATTCCCTGTATCCTCTCTCTTTCTCTCTTTATTTTTGCTCTCTGCCTTGTGTCTTCAGTGCTGGGATTCAGACTATTCTTTTTCCTTATTCTCCATTGAAGGAAAGCAAGAGAACAATGTTCGAAAGCTGGGCTATTCCAACATCCACAGTGTGAGTGAACTTGCTCTATTACATAGAATGTACAGCACAGAAACAGGCCCTTCAGCCCAACTGGTCCATGCCCGTGTTTATACTCCACCGAGCCTCCTCTCACCCCTCTTCATCTCACCCCTTTCACCATACTATTCCTTTCTCCCTCATGTGCTTATCTAGCTTCCCCTTAAATGCATCTATGCCATTGGCCTCAACTACTCCATGTGGTAGCGAGTTCCATATTCTAACCACTCTCTGGGTAAAGAAATTTCTCCTGAATTCCCAAATTGATTTATTAGTGACTATCTTATATTTATGGCCCCTAGTTTTGATCTCCCTCACAAGTGGAAACATCTTCTCTATACATCTACCCTATCGACCTTTTCATAATCTTAAAGACCTCTATCAGGTCATCCTCAGCCTTCACTTATCCAGAGAAAAGAGCCCCAGTCTGATCACGCTTTCCTGATAGGTATAACCTCTCAGTGTTGGTATCATCCTTGTAAATCTTTTTTGCACTATTATGGCCATAGTGCTGATCTTTCACCAGTGAGAGGGTGAGCTAGGCTTGTTGTCAGAAAGCATTCCTTCACTTTCTCTAGCTGGAGGCGAATTGAAGGAAAGGAATGGGAAGAGCGCGGAATACCAGCAACTTCTGACAGCTGAACGAGCTGGGAACGGCGACAGAGAGATTCAGGGAGCAGGAAATTTGCTAATGGCTGAAGGCCATGGTTAGAGTGAAAATCAGGTTGCTCCAGTCTATTATAAAACATGCAAATATCTGTATACTATCTATGCCTCCTAACGCCCTTGCATACTTTTAGCAGTGAAAAAAATGAGACAAGTGACAGAAACAACACTTACCAGAATCCGTCCCCACTACACGTCGCTATCCTTTTGGAATCTTTGTGGCTCCAAGCAATACAGAAGATTCCATTTTTCCCGTGCTTCAAGGAATAATAAAAGACACTAACTACCAGTACCATTACAATGAAATAAAATCATGATGTTCATCTAAAAAGAAACTGGCTGCATTGGCGGTTGAAATGACCGAATGGAGCATCAGTGTTCTGTAGTTTTGTTTCATTAACAGCCTCCTGCGCTCTACCATTGCTATTACAGTACTTGGAAAGAAGAATGAGGTATCTTGGGATCCAGATGAAGCTGATAATGTGCTTGTGCTGGGCTGTATGGCTTTTTATCATCTGAATCCCTTGATGCGTCATTGGTTTGTAACTCTCACTGGACGATCTACGTGTTATTCTTGATTTAGCCTGCGAGTGAAACATTGCATGCCAGGCTCAGCACTGAAAGGATTCGCAAAATTTCATGTGTCCCCTCCCCACCCGAAGATTTTTGTTAGAGTTATTAATAAGGGGTACCCTAGACAAAGTGGCTTCTAGACCTCGTGGCAGAAGCCTGCGACATTGAACAGAAACCAGGGCCCTGCAAAAACAGCAGGCCAGGTAACATTTTTAAACATACCTCAGTACAGGCTGCCAAAGGAGGCGGGGCTGGCCTCTACAGACAGGTGGTCGACCCGTCTCCAGCCCCATCAAACTGTTTAGCATTTATACAAAGACGTACTCAACACAAATGAACAACCATCAGACCAGCAATCATCCTCCACTTAACAAATATTTAATATCGTTAAAGGCCATCTCCTGCCATTAAAGTTAACTACCTTAACGAGCCCACCAGAATTAAACAAAGCACTGGGAAGATTTGGCGGGCAAATAAGGAACAATCGAACAGTATGACTTTAGACTGGAACAAGCTGGAGTGCTACAGAGACCTGCGCTGGAACAAGCAGGAGTTCTACACAGAGAGGCCACAAGCAGGACAGCTGAAGCACAGGAGTTCTCCAGTACACAGTTCAACAGAAACAAGACCGTTCAACAAAGAAGGCCAGTGGCTCCAGAAACAGACCGACACGCAAGAAACCAGAGCAACGGTTCCAGTGACCATCAAACACCTCGAGGCACAAGGGCCTTATGAAACTTTTTACTTAAAAGGACTTTAAACCATATCTCAACTGTCAAAGGATTCGTTTGGTGAGCATTATCCCTGGTCCTCAAGAGTCCAACTTAGCTAGTAAAGTGGGGTTGGGAGGGGTGAGGTATTGTTCTACTGTCATTTCCCTCATTTATATCGAAGTTAAGATTGACATGTTATGTTTCATCTCTGTTAAATAAACATTGGTTTTCCTCACACCAATCCACGGGTCTGTTCGTTTG
The DNA here is from genome assembly GCA_030390025.1 of Squalus acanthias. NCBI lineage: Eukaryota > Metazoa > Chordata > Chondrichthyes > Squaliformes > Squalidae > Squalus > Squalus acanthias. Next base: position 247,670,661 of record CM059425.1, read on the forward strand.
TCCTTATCGCCGCTCGATAAGTCCTGGGCTCAGAACTAGGAAGGGGATAGCGATTCGCAACCGCACAACGGGCAGGACAGTCCAGGAAAACATAACTGGCTGACCTACAAATAAGCCCGAGACAAAAACCCCTTACAGCACATCTCCTTGGCAAAGGCGTCTGGAGAGCTGAAAGTGATGCCTTCAACAGAAGTTAATCTTCAAGTCGAACATATAGGCCTGGATTGTACGGGGTTATGTGCGTACGCCCTCGTAAGCACCCTGCAAGTTCCGGGTTTTTGTGTGCGATGCGCGAGCGCGAAAACCCGGAACTTGCGATCTGTCAAGGTTCGCCTCGACAGATCGTACGCATCCGCAGGAAATTCACTTTCGCAGCCGCAGATTGGGGCTGTTTGCCCAACTACTGTCCAGCGATACCCACGAACCCCTTATGCCTGGTAAAAGCAGGCCTTCTTTTACCAGCGTAAGGGTTAAAATAAAGGTTAAAATAAAATATTTTAAATGATTTAAACATTCACTTACATTTAAAATTAGTTTAGGTTATTTTTGTCCCGTTTAAAAATGTTTAAATTTATGTCAAAAATTTAATTTTTAAATGTTTAATTAAAGGGTATTTTAATTAATTTTGAACCTGTGATCATTTATTTTTATTTCAGTGCTGTGAAATTGTATTTATTCGGTGATTTCTATTATACTTATGGGGATTCGGTACGTAAATGAAATCCCCATAAGCATCATAGGAATCCCCTTTGTCATTGGTCGGCCTGGCCCACGTGATTCCAGGGACCCTTGCGAACCGCAGGCACCCCCGGGATACGTGGGCCTTTACGCAGGCGTGCGCCTGCAGGCCCAGGACCGCAAGAGTCCGAAGTTCCGGAACCATCAGGTAAGTACGTAGTTTTCTTACGGTTCGGAGGCGTACGCGAGCGGCAAGCCTCCGACTGCAATTTCCAGGCCAATGTCTCTATATTAAGGTAAAATTTGATTAGAAACACTTGATTAGATACACAAATAGGGTATATTTGATGCTAATGTTGAGCTGTGCCAGAGGCTGTTTAGGAGCGTTCTACATTTCACTTTCTGAACATCTGATCCTAGTAATGACTCCGATTTTCCTTCTCATTTCCTGGCACGCGCTCAAAAACGCATGCAAATCCATGCACGATGAGTCACACGTGTTAATCTTTCATGGTCTTATTTCAATGCGTTTCTGTAGTACTTGAACAACTTTAGCAGGCACTTTGTGAACTTTGCATGCAGGGTGTGTCAGAAGATAAAGTACTCCTCAACATCAGGGGGGTTGTCCATGTATAGATACAGACTGCTTGAGGCTATTTCTCCCAAGCAGGCAGTTTTCCCCTTCCTATCTGATGTGCCTTGAGATCCACCTCCCACCCATACAATGTGAAGTCTGAGTTCCCCCCATAAGTCATTTGGCTGACCTTCCTTTGTCATACTCTATAAACTCTAACTTATTCGAAACTCAGCTGCCCATTTCTTGTACTGCTCACCCATCACTCCTATCCTTCCTGACCTACAATAGCTTCTGTCCAACAATGCATTAACCTTACAGTCCTCGTACTTATCTTCAAATCTCTCCATGACTTTGCTGCGTCCTAGCCCTGCAACCTCTTCTACACTTACTTTCCCTCCCACACGCTTCGATCGTCCAACTCTGGCCTCCTGAGCATCTCCCCTTTCTTCGCCCCTCCTACTTTGCTCCAACATTGGTGAGATACTTTCAGACATCTCGACCCTACTCTCTAAAACTCTCTCCCTCAACCCCTGTGCATTTATACTTCTCTTTCCTCCTTTAACAATCTTCTCTAAACCCATCTTTTCATCGAAACCTTCAGTCACCCATCCTAAACTCTTCGCTCTGGCTCAGCACTCGATTCTTCTTGCTACTACTTTTGTACATTAAAGATTTTATATCGAGACAAGTTCTAATTGTAGATTGTGCTGCTTTTTTCTGCTCTCAGTCTCACAGTGAGAGATTCAAGGAATGGCACTGGGACGGTGAGCTACTCCAGCCTCTCTTGCTTTCTGCACTAGGCCAGTACCCATAATGATAATGGCCAGGCTTCAGAGCATGAGGGAGGCCGGGTTAGCTCAGTCTCCCAGGAGCAATCTTCCAATGTGTCCTTCACTACAGAATGACAGGAGGAGAAACCACTGCCATTTTAAACAGACAAAATACTGGGTGGGGGAGGGACTCCGAAAAACTTGGTAGGGAAGAATCAGACTCACACTGCATGAGAGGCAACACATGGGGTCTTAGCGAGGTGAGAGATGGGGAAACGAGGGGCATTCGAGGCACGATGGGCATTCTGGATTAGGAAGAGCGATGAAAGCATTCAATGAAATATGTGAAGGCACGAGGGCAATCAGAGGCCTTGAGAGACATCAAGTCATCAGATTGGGCAGATGCATGGCAGATGCAGTATAATGTGGATAAATGCGAGGTTATCCACTTTGGTGGCAAAAACAGGAAGGAAGATTATTATCTGAACGGCAATAGATTGGGAAAAGGGGAAGTGCAACGAGACCTGGGTGTCCTTGTGCATCAGTCGCTGAAGGTAAGCATGCAGGTGCAGCAGGCGGTTAAGAAGGTAAATGGTATGTTGGCCTTCATAGCGAGAGGATTCAAGTACAGGAGCAAGAATGTCTTGCTGCAGTTGTACAGGGCCTTGGTGAGACCACACATTGAGTATTGTGTGCAGTTTTGGTCGCCTTATCTGAGGAAGGATGTTCTTGCCATGGAGGGAGTGCAGCGAAGATTCACCAGACTGATACCTGGGATGGCAGGAATGACGTATGAAGAGAGATTGAGTCGATTAGGCTTATATTCGCTAGAGTTTAGAAGAATGAGAGGGGATTTCATTGAAACTTATAAAATTCTAACAGGACTAGACAGACTAGATGCAGGAAGGCTGTTCCCGATGGCGGGGGAGTCCAGAACCAGGGGTCGCAGTCTAAGGATAAGAGGTAAGCCATTTAGGACTGAGATGAGGAGGAATTTCTTCACTCAGAGAGTGGTGAACCTGTGGAATTCTCTACCACAGAAGGCAGTTGAGGCCAATTCATTAAATATATTCAAGAAGGAGTTAGATATATTTCTTAAGGCTAAGGGGATCAAGGGATATGGGGAGAAAGCAGGGACAGGGTACTGAATTTGGATGATCAGCCATGATCGCATTGAATGGTGGAGCAGGCTAGAGAGGCCGAATGGCCTACTCCTGCTCCTATCTTCTATGTTTCTATGATTCAGGATAGGCATCAGGCATGGGGTGGCATGAGGTAATAAAGGACATCAGGAAGGAAGGAAGGAAGGAAAGAAACATTGTGTTTATATAGTGCCTTATCGTGTCTTTCAGAAACATCACAAGTGCTTCATATACAGCGCAATCAATAACTGTTAGGAAGGCAGTGAGGCGCATTAGGGGAATATGTGGAGGCATGAAGAGCATCAGAGGCATGAAGTGTAAGAATAAAGGGCATAGGAGGCACGGAACATTAAGAAAGGAAAGTAAGACAGTCAATACCGCTGTCTACTATTAACCCAGCAAATTAAATGCCTGGGCTCAAACAGCTGTTACAGATGCACATAACACAGTAGACCCTAGGTGGCACTGTAACAGGATACATTTAATTCTTTGCAGGTGAAGTTGGAGTAGTTTACACACATCACCTGAATCCTGAGGTGTGTTGTAGCCTTGAAACGCAGTGCTGCTTTTCATTCGACATGTGAATTGAAAATATTATTCTATATATTATGTGGAAGACCTGTGTTAAAGTTACAGTGGTTGGGAACTTAATGGTGAGCAGGGATAAGTGAAGACTCAGAAATGGCTGCAAGCTGATGGTGGCTTGTGATATCTGAACTGAAGTGATGTAATGCCATATGACAGGGCAGTGCGTGCTTATATTTTAGAGTTTAATACTAATGTACGAAGTACTTTGTATATTCTATAGTCAAATTCTGAATTAAGTAGTAATTGGTGACAGTATTGATGACACCACTGTGACAATCAGTGTAGTTCTAATAGTCCGCAGTGCTATCCTTGACATAACAAGAATAACCAGAATACAGCACTAGCACAACAGAGCTCTCGCAAATGTAAATCAACCCCAGTTAAGTTTAGTCGTAAACTGTACACTAATGTTATCTCCGTGTCAGCTATGGCTCAGTGGGTAGCACACTTGCCTCCTGATGTTAGAAGGTTGTGGGTTCAAATCCCACTCTAGAGCACCTGAGCACAAAAACCTAGGCTGACACTCCAGTGCAGTGCTGAGGGAGTGCGGCACTGTCGGAGATGCTGTCTTTCGGATGAGATGTTAAACCGAGGCCCCGTTCTGCTCTCTCAGGTGGACATAAAAGATCCCATGGCACTATTTCGAAGAAGAGCAGGGGAGTTCTCCCCGGTGTCCTGGGCCAATATTTATCCCTCAATCAACAAAACAAAAACAGATTATCTGGTCATTGTCACATTGCTGTTTGTGGGAGCTTGCTGTGCGCAAATTGGCTGCCGCGTATCCCACATTACAACAGTGACTACACTTCAAAAGTACTTCATTGGCTGTAAAGCGCTTTGAGACGTCCGGTGGTCGTGAAAGGCGCTATATAAATGCAAGACTTTCTTTTTACTTTATTTTGTTAAGATGGATAAATGTCAGTTTCATTGATAAAAAGTTACACAGCCCTGCTCCGGGAAAAGACCAGACAGCACTAAACACAGGCCCGTCAGCCATGGTTCAGTGGGCAGCACTCTCATGTCTGAGTCAGAAGGTTGTGGGTTCAAGACCAACTCCAGAGCCTTCAGCACAACATCTAGGCTGACGCTCCAGTGCAGTACTCAGGGAGTGCTGCGCTGTCGGAGGTGCCGTCTTTTGGCTGAGGTGCTAAACCTAACTGCCATTTCAGGTAGATGTCAAAGATCCCGTGACACTATTCAAAGAAGAGCAGGGGAAATGTCCCCGGTCAGCATTTGCCCCTCAACCAACACCACTAAAACAGATTATCTGGTTATTTGGTACCTTGCTGTGTGCAGCATTACCGCTGCCTTTCCTACATTACAACGGTGACTACATTTCAGAAGTACTTCATTGGCTGTAAAGCACTTTGTGACATTCTGAGGATGTGAAAGGTGCTATATAAATGCAAGTCTTTCTTTCTTTCTACTGCAGACACTTCCAAATAGACAAATCAGATCTGAATATAACGTCTTCCAATTCTGACAAAAGGTAATCGACCTGAAACGTTAACTCTGTTCCTCTCTTTACAGATGCAGACTGACCTGCTGAGTGTTGCCAGCATTTTCTGTTTTTTATGACTGTCCAGTTACACCGAAATACAAAACAAGTCAACTTCTGCATTCAACTGTAAGAAGACGAAACCCAGCAACTTACCTCACTGAATCTGGTAATCGTTTTTCCTTTTTTCACATCCCATATAAAAGCTCCGTTTCGTGAGGTTGCGCCCGCGATGCAGTTTAGGTCACCTTCAAGTAAAGAGGACATTAATGTGTAGTTGTGAAGTGTAGGCCGCCTACATTTAAAAGTTTTTAAATCAGTAAACAGCTCTTGTTCTAGTCACTACAGATATAGACAAAGAGGCCTTACAGATAAAGTTAGTGATACATTTAAAATGAGTGTCAATTTAAAGGAACAGCTCCTGGAAAGTGCAAATGCGGTAACATAACGTTAGGATGGGATCTGACTTGGCTGTGAGGCAGTATTGGAGGGAGACAGGACAGGCTTATTTGGGGATTCACTAGCAAAATTATGTAAAATAAAATCACGCTATCTGCCTAATGGTTGAGTGTATACTACAACAACTTGAAAATTAATTTTTAATTACTGGTTCAAATTCAATTATTGTCAGTCTGGTATTAGATAATCTCTTAGAATCAGCCCATTGGGCCTGTGCCGGCTCTTTGAAAGAACTATCCAATTAGTACCACTCCCCTGCTCTTTCCCCATAGCCTGGCAAATATTTTCCCCTTCAAGTATTTATCCAATTTCCTTTTGAAAGTTATTATTGAATCTTCTTGCACCGCCGCCCCACCGCCACCGCCGCCGCCCCCCGCCCGCCCCACCCCACCCCACCTCTTTCAGGCAGTGTACTTCAGATCACAACTCACTGAGTAATTTTTTTTTTCCTCATTTCCCATTCTGGTTCTTTTGCCAATCACCTGAAATCTGTGTCCTGATCATAGAATTATAGAAAGTTACAGCACGGAAGGAGGCTATTTCGGCCCATCATGTCCGCGCCGGCCAACAAAGAGCTATGCAGCCTAATCCCACTTCCCAGCTCTTGGTCCATAGCCCTGCAGGTCAGAGCATCCCAAGTGCACATCCAAGTACTTTTTAAATGTGGTTAAACATAGAAACATAGAAGATAGGAGCAGGAGTAGGCCACTCGGCCCCTCGAGCCTGCTCCGCCATTCAATGCGATCATGGCTGATCATCCAAATTCAGTACCCTGTCCCTGCTTTCTCCCCATATCCCTTGATCCCTTTAGCCTTAAGAAATATATCTAACTCCTTCTTGAATATATTTAATGAATTGGCCTCAACTGCCTTTTGTGGTAGAGAATTCCACAGGTTCACCACTCTCTGGGTGAAGAAATTCCTCCTCATCTCAGTCCTAAATAGCTTACCCTTTATCTTTAGACTGTGACCCCTGGTTCTGGACTCCCCCGCCATTGGGAACATCCTTCCTGCATCTAGTCTGTCTAGTCCTGTTAGAATTTTATAAGTTTCAATGAGATCCCCTCTCACTCTTCTAAACTCCAGTGAATATAAGCCCAATCGACCCAATCTCTCCTCATACGTCATTCCTGCCATCCCAGGTATCAGTCTGGTGAATCTTCGCTGCATTCCCTCCATGGCAAGAACATCCTTCCTCCGATAAGGCGACCAAAACTGCACACAATACTCAAGGTGTGGTCTCACCAAGGCCCTGTACAACTGTAGCAAGACATCCTTGCTCCTGTACTCGAATCCTCTCGATATGAAGGCCAACATACCATTTACCTTCTTAACCGTCTGCTGCACCTGCATGCTTACCTTCAGCGACTGGTGCACAAGGACACCCAGATCTCATTGCACTTTCCCCTTCTCCCAATCCATTGCCATTCAGATAATAATCTGTCTTCCTGTTTTTGCCACCAAAGTGGATAACCTCGCATTTATCCACATTATACTGCATCTGCCATGCATCTGCCCAATCACCCAACCTCTCCAAATCATACTGGAGTTTCTCGGCATCCTCACAGCACACACGCCCACCCAGCTTTGTGTCGTCTGCAAACTTGGAGATATTACATCTAGTTCCCTCGTCTAGATTATTAATATATATTGTGAATAGCTGGGGTCCTAGCACCGATCCCTGCGGTACCCCACTAGTCACTGCCTGCCACTCGGAAAAAGGCCCGTTTATTCCAACTCTTTGCTTCCTGTCTGCCAATCAGTTCTCAATCCAAGTCAGTACCTTACCCCCAATCCCATGTGCTTTAACTTTACAAGCTAATCGCTTATGCGGGACCTTATCGAAAGCCTTCTGAAAGTCCAAATACACTACATCCACTGGTTCTCCCTTATCTATTCTACCAGTTACATCCTCAAAAAAAAAATTCCAGTAGATTAGTCAAGCACAATTTACCTTTTGTAAATCCATGTTGACTTTGTCCGATCCTGTCACTGTTTTCCAAGTGCTCTGCTATGACATCTTTTATAATGGATTCTAGCATTTTTCCCACTACTGATGTCAGGCTTACCGATCTATAATTCCCCGTTTTCTCTCTCCCACCTTTTTTAAATAGTGGGGTTACATTAGCTACCCTCCAATCCATGGGAACTGTTCCAGAGTCTATAGAATTTTGGAAGATGACCAGCAATGTATCTACTATTTCTAGGGCCACTTCCTTAAGTACCCTAGGATGTAGATTATCAGGCCCTGGGGATTTATCGGCCTTCAATCCCGTCAATTTCCCTAACACCATTTCCCTACAAATACTGATTTCATTCAGTTCCTCCCTCTCATTAGACCCTATGTTCCCCGACATCTCTGGGAGGTTATTTGTGTCCTCCTTTGTGAAGACAGAACCAAAGTATGTATTTAATTGGTCAGCTATTTCTTTGTTCCCCATTATAAATTCCCCTGATTCTGACTGCAAGGGACCTACGCTTGACTTCACCAATCTTTTTCTCTTCACATATCTGTAGAAGCTTTTACAGTCAGTTTTTATGTTCCCTGCAAGCTTACTCTCATACTCTATTTTCCCCCTCTTAATTAATCCTTTTGTCCTCCTTTGCTAAATCCTAAACTGCTCCCAATCCTCAGGTTTGCTGCTTTTTCTGGCCAATTTATATGTCCTCTCCTTGGATCTTATGCTATCCCTAATTTCCCTTGTTGGCCACGGTTAGGGTTCCTGCCTCTACCACCCTTTCAGGCAGTGAGTTCCAGACCTCCACAACCCTCTGGGTGAAGAAATTTCCCCTCAAATCCCCTCTAAACCTTCTCCCAATTACTTTAAATCTGTGCCCCCTGGTTTTTGATCTCGCTGCTAAGGGAAATAGGTCCTTTCTATCCACTTTATCTATGCCCCTCATAATTTTATACACCTCAATAAGGTCTCCCCTCAGCCTCCTCTGTTCCAAGGCAAACAGACCCAGCCTATCCAGTCTTTCCTCATAGCTATGATTCTCTACTCCCGGCAACATCCTTGTAAATCTCCTCTGTACCCTCTCTAGTGCAATCACATCTTTCCTGTAATGTGGTGACCAGAACTGCACGCAGTACTCTAGCTGAGGCCTAACTAGTGTTTTATACAATTGAAGCATAACCCCCCTGCTCTTGTATTCTATGCCATGGCTAATAAAGGCAAGCGTTCCGTATGCCTTCTTAACCACCTTACCTACTTGGCCTGCTACCTTCAGGGATCTGTGGACATGCACTCCAAGGTCCCTTTGTTCCTCTACACTACTCAGTGTCCTACCATTTAATGTGTATTCCCTTTCCTTGTTAGCCCTCCCCAAATGCATTACCTCACACTTCTCCGCATTGAATTCCATTTGCCACTGTTCTGCCCACCTGACCAATTTATTGATATCTTCCTGCAGTCTACAGCTTCCTTCTTCAGTATCAACCACACAGCAAATTTTAGTATCATCTGCAAACTTCTTAATCATACCCTCTATATTCAAGTCTAGATCATTGATATATAACACAAAAAGCAAGGGACCTAGTACTGAGCCCTGCGGAACCCCACTGGAAACAGCCCTTCCAGTCACAAAAACACCCATCAACCATTACCCTCTCCTTCCTGTCTCCGAGCCAGTTTTGAATCCAACGTGACACTTTGCCCTGGATCACATGGGCTTTTAACTTCGTGACCAGTCTGCCATGTGGAACCTTATCAAAAGCCTTGCTAAAGTCCATATACACTACATCAAACGCACTATCCTCATCTACCCTCCTTGTTACCTCCTCAAAAAATTCAATCAAGTTTGTCAGACACGACCTTCCCTTAACAAATCCGTGCTGACTATCCTTGATTAATCCGTGTCTTTCTAAATGAAGATTTATCCTGTCCTTCAGAATTATTTCCAATAATTTTCCCACCACTGAGGTTAGGCTGACTGGCCTGTAATTACTCGGTCTATCCTTTTCTCCCTTTTTAAACAAGGGTACCACATTAGCAATCCTCCAGTCCTCCAGCACCACACCTGAAGCCAGAGAGGATTGAAAAATGATGGTCAGGGCCTCTACTATTTCCTCTTTTGCTTCGCTTAACAGCCTGGGATACATTTCATCCGGGCCTGGGGATTTATCCACTTTTAAAGCTGCTAAACCCCTTAATACTTCCTCTCTCACTATGTTTATTTCATATAATATTTCACACTCCTCCCCCCTGATAGCAATGTCTGCTTCGCCCCTCTCCTTTGTGAAAACTGACGCAAAGTATTCATTAAGACCCCTATCGACGTCTCCCGCCTCCACACACAGATTACCCTCATGATCTCTAATAGGCCCTACCATTTCTTTAGTTATCCTCTTACTCCTAATATATTTATAAAACATCTTTGGGTTTTCCTTGATTTTACTTGCCAAGAATTTTTCATGCTCTCTCTTTGCTTTCCTAATATCCTTTTTAATTGCACCCCTGCACTTTCTGTACTCCTCTAAAGATTCTGGAGTATTTGGCCCTCGGTATCTGTCATACGCCTCCTTTTTTTCTTTATCCGACTTTATCTGATTACCAACTCTCCTGCCACTGGAAACAGTTTTATCCTTATTTACTCTATCAGAACCCTTCATGATTTTGAACACCTCTATCAAATCTCCCCTTCACCTTCTCTGCTTTAAGCAGAACAATCCCAACTTCTCCAGTCTCTCCCACATAATTGAAGTCCCACATTTGCTATTATTCTCTGAGGTGGTTGTCAGACCCTATCTACGCCCTCTGCTGCATTGTTATAACAGCTCCTTATCATAGAATCATAGAAATTTACGGCACAGAAGGAGGCCATTCGGCCCATCGTGTCTGTGCCGGCTGAAAAAGAGCTCTCCAGCCTAATCCCACTTTCCAGCACTTGGTCCGTAGCCTTGTAAGTTACGGCACTTCAAGTGCATATCCAAGTACTTTCTGCCTCTACCACCCTTTCAGGCAGTGTGTTCCAGACCCCCACCTCCCTCTGGGTGAAAATAATGTCTCCTCAACTCCTCTCTAATCCTTCTACCAATTATTTTAAATCTGTGCCCCCTGGCTATTGACCTCTGTGCTAAGGGAAATAGCTCCGTCCTATCCACTCTAGCTGGGCCCCTCATAATTTTATACACCTCAAATAAATCTCCCCTCAGCCTCCTCTGTTGCAAAGAAAACAACCCCAGCCTAGCCAATCTTACCTCATAGCTAAAATTCTCCAGTCCTGGCAACATCATCATAAATCTCCTCCGTATCCTCTCTAGTGCTATCACATCCTTCTTGTAATGTGGTGACCAGAACTGTACGTACTCTAGTATTGGCCTAATTAATGTTTTATACATTTCCAGCATAGCCTCCCTGCTCTTATATTCTATGCTTCGACTAATAATGGAGAGTATCCCGTATGCCTTCCTATCCGCCTTATCTACCTGTCCTGCCACCTTCAGGGATCTGTGGGCATGCACTCCAAGCTCCCTCTGTTCCTCTACACTTCTCAGTATTCTACCATTTATTGTGTATTCCCTTGCCTTGTTAGCCCTCCCTAAAAGCATTATCTCACACTTCTCCGGATTGAATTCCATTTGCCACTTTTCTGCCCACCTGACCAGTCATAGAAACATAGAATCTAGGAGCAGGAGTAGGCCATTCGGCCCGTCAAGCCTGCTCCACCATTCAATACGATCATGGCTGATCATCCAAATCCAGTACCCTGTCCCTGCTTTAATCCCCACAGTACACATATCCCACCCTACCCCCATAACCCCACGTATTTAATTCCCCCTAACATATCCCATCCTATCCCCATAACCCCACATATTTAATCCCCCCTAACACTAAGGGTCAATTTATCATAGCCAAATCAACCTAACCCGCACATTTTTGGACTGTGGGAGGAAACCGGAGCACCCGGAGGAAACCCACGCAGACACGGGGAGAATGTGCAAACTCCACACAGACAGTCACCCGAGGTCAGATTCGAACCCGGGTCTCTGGCGCTGTGAGGCACCAGTGCTAACCACTATGCCACCGTGTTGCCCATTGATATCTTCCTGCAGTCTACAGCTTTCTTCCTCACTGTCAACCACATGGCAAATTATTTCCCTCTGTCTTTCCGTTGATTTGTAGGTTCTTAAAACCCAAGCCTCGGCCTCACCGAATCACTATTTCTTGATGTGGGTCGTCTTCACATGCATTATTTGCAATCTTTGGGATGTGTGGCCTGATAGCTTTAACCCTTCGCCTGGCCTTCTCAATAAAAGGAATAGTCCACGTGAGGACAATGTGGTGCAGCTTCAATGGCCTCACCCGCTGCTCGGCATGATGTGTACATGGTATTTAACAGTACAGGCACGAGGCTCCTGAGAACATGAGCAGTGATATCTTACCTGGAGCCCAGGACAGGGAGTAGATGACGCCCTCATTACCAGGTGAAGTGTAGACTGCTGTCAAGGTGTTTATGTCCCACACTTTTATTGTCCCATCAAATGATGCCGTGGCTAGGAGGTTGGGGTCGTCTGGTTTAAATTTACAGTCAAAGATTGTTTCCACGTGACCCTGGAATACAAAATAAAAACAAGACCTGTTTTGGGGTCTGTTAGCCTTTTCTAATTATGATTGTTTAGAATTATTTGTCTTTCAACCATTACAGCACAAAGGATACTAATGATATAGCCACTACGGGGGCAATTTAAAATAAACAATCTTTCCTGGAGCCTACCAAATCTCTCAGAAAGTTCCACTTCTTAGCTCCCATGTCATACAGCCCAACTCCGCCATCCATGAAGCAACACACAGCATGCCCAGGCGGAAGAGAAAACGCTTGATTTTGAGAGAGGGTGGGAGGGGGGACGGCTTCACTGGTCGATGACGTGTGGTGGTTCTTTGACGGTGAATGTGCAGAATAGTCTGAAAAGGACATCGTGAAAGTTCATTTCTAACATTTTTTTTCCCTTTGAAAATAGCTGTCGTTAACCTACAGCACTTCAACAACACGCCGAGCTATTCAATAATCCCCATTAACTGGCACTGAGGGACATTCGTAAAAAGTTTTGGGGAGCTATGTTCGTGAAAGCGTCTAGAAACATAGAAAAATAGGAGCAGGAGTAGGCCATTCGGCCCTTCGAGCCTACTCCGCCATTCAATAAGATCATGGCTGATCCTCTATCTCAATACAGGAAACTCTTTATTAACCGGCACCGACGGGACCGGCGTGGTGCCGGTTAATCAAAAAGTCGGATAACGGAGAGTTATATCTCCCAACGTACGAGAGCCCCGTACACATTGACATGCGCCTGCATTCGGAGCTCCGTCTCCCCGGGGACCGCCAGCTGACCATCTGTCGTGTCCGCTGCCTACCTGGGCTGCACATTCCCCTCCCAATCTACACGCTCCGATACAAGGCAAACGCCTCGGGGTTTTTTTTAAAGTTAATTTTAAACGAGAGATGAAGGAAAACCCCGGTTACCTACTCAAGAATTTTGCCGGTTAAGAGAGATTTCCGGATATTTGGGTGCCGGTTAATAAAGAGTTTCCTGTACCATATTCCCCCTCTCTATTGCAGTTTTATGTCTCAGACGTTATACCCACAGAGATATTTTAGTTTTATTGTTATGCAACTCATCTAAAAAGAGGATACAGAATATTGACAAATCATTTGCTTTTATTTTTTTTTTAAACTTCTACAATTAGATGATGTTCATTTGTTCTTTTGCCATGCAATTATTGAGGAGCAGGATTCTGTGTAACACAACAGCTGCTATTAATGGCTCTGAGGCCAGGCCTCAGGCCTATCGGGCCTCAGGGTTTCTACCCTTGCGAATCTAACTACTGGGGTTCTGACGAGCTGCTACTGCCTGCTCAATGCCTGGTGCTGTTGTCCCTGTTGGAAAACATTAATTGGGGCCTAACTCTTTAAGGCCTGAATTGATTGTCTTTTGTTCCCTACTGAAGTCTCGACATAAGGCCCTCAAGGAGAAGACTCGATTTTCCCCTGTCTAAATTTTAGTGAATCTTGCAAAAAAGGCACTTTTTATGAAGTTTTTGATTCTTTGCCAACAACTCTATTACATCAACAAAATTGTATGCAATTTGTCACCAGATATTTATTCGAAAGAGTCCCCTGTGTAATCATTAGTTCTTTTTTTGTCCCCGTCAAAATTGAACATTCCTAAAACTCCAAGAGTACATCTGAGAAAGGAAGACAGGTGACACAACAGTGTTAACTCCAAATTCAATCAGGACAATTTGGGACACATCCTTCGATTCATTTCTCCCTCATGCGTTTATCTAGCATCCCCTTAAATGCTTCAATGCTATTCGCCTCAACCACTCCCTGTGGAAGCGAGTTCCACATTTTAAGCACTCTGTGGGTAAAGCAGGTACTCCTGATATATTGGTGACTGTCTCATATTTTATGGCCCCTAGTTTTGGTCTACCCCTCACAAGTGGAAACATCTTCTCTACGTTTACCCTATCAAACCCTCTCTCAATTTTAAAGATCTCTATCGGGTTCCCCCCCCCCCCCCCACCCTCAGCTTTCTCTTTTCTGGAGAAAAGAGCCCCAGCCTGTTCAGGGTGAGGCTAAGGCAGAATTGTAAGAACTTTGCAGTTGGCTACGTTGCACTCTATCTGCGGGTAATGTTGACACTGGGTACCCAAACAGAGACCCTCACCTTAATGAGCAAAAGGAAATCAAATACCAAAAAACACGTCATTTAAAAAGAGAATGCATTTAAGAGTGTAATTCATTGCAAGGGAATATAAATTTGTGCTGTGAAAGTGCACTTATAACAGGTAAATATTATAAACAGATATCAATTCGGCCCAGTATTATTATGGACTGTGGTAAGCACCATAACTTTAATCGATTAACTTTCCAATCCTCACCATAGGCCATGAATGATAGTTTCTTTCAAATTGCTACCTACATTTTTTCTTTGGTGAGGAATTCAGCACATGTAAAGCATGAAACCCTGTCTTCTTCAACTTGAAGTTATCGATTGGTGTTGTTCTTGAGACATTCCAAACACGCAAGACACCAACTTGAGAATCTAATGACCAGAAAAAGAAAACTGGAGTACGAGAAAGAGGGTAGGCAAGCACGACAATGAGTCCCTAGTTAATCACACAGTTTCAGACAGTGGGCCACACAAGCTTGTCACTCTGAGACCATCTGGACATGAACAAGATAATATTAGGTACTACCAGCTTAAGTTTCAGATAAAGGGCTGCATAAACCTCTCAACTTTAAGAATAGCAGGAAAGGAACAAGGTGATTTCAGATACCAATGTCAGTGTCCTCGCTCAGGCCGACATCCCCAGCATCGAAGCTTTGACCACGCTCGATCAGCTCCGATGGACGGGCCACATCGTCCGCATGCCCGATACGAGACTCCCAAAACAAGCGCTCTACTCGGAGCTCCGGCACGGCAAGAGAGCCCCAGGT
This sequence comes from Squalus acanthias, assembly GCA_030390025.1. Lineage (NCBI taxonomy): Eukaryota > Metazoa > Chordata > Chondrichthyes > Squaliformes > Squalidae > Squalus > Squalus acanthias. The sequence goes on from CM059425.1 coordinate 247,685,816, forward strand.
GGGCAGAGAAACGCTTCAAGGACACCCTCAAAGCCTCCTTGAAAAAGTGCAACATCCCCACCGACACCTGGGAATCCCTGGCCCAAGACCGCACAAAGTGGAGGAGAAGCATCCGGGAAGGCGCCGAACACCTCGAGTCTCTTCGCCGGGAGCAAGCGGAAGCCAAGCGCAAACAGCGGAAGGAGCGCACGTCAACCCGAGCACCCCACCCACCCGCCCCTTCAACCACCGTCTGCCCCACCTGTGACAGAGACTGTAGGTCCCGCATTGGACTCATCAGTCACCTGAGAACTCATTTTTAGTGTGGAAGCAAGTCATCCTCAGTTCCGAGGGACTGCCTAAGAAGAAGATAAACCTCTCAACTTTAAGAATAGCAGGAAAGGAACAAGGTGCTTTCAGATATCACTGATATAATCCCACTAGTATCTCTTACAAAATAATTGAGAGATCGCAAAGTAAGAAGAAAGACTAGCATGTATACAGCGCCTTTCACGATCTCAGGATGTCCCAAAGTGCTTTACAGGCAATGGAGCACTTTCGAAGTGTAGTCATTGTTGTAATGTAGGAAATGCGGCAACCAATTTGCGCACAGCAAGCTCCCACAAACAGCAATGTGATAATGACCAGATAATCTGTTTTAATGATGTTGTTTGAGGGATAAATATTGGCCAGGACACCCCTGCTCATCTTCATAAAGTGCCATGTCCATCTGAGAGGGCAGACGGGGGCTTGGTTTAATGTCTCATCTGAAAGACGGCACCTCCAACAATGCAGCACACCCTCAGTACTGCACTGGAGTGTCAGCTGTACGAAAGGTTGATATTTAGTAGACGAGAATCAGATATGTATAACTTCAAGTGTAGCCATTGACCAAATAATATTACCCATAATTACTCCTGGGTAACTAAAAAGCTAAGACTTGTTCAAAATGTAGCTGCAGACAGTCAAAAGCAGTTTTGACTAAGTTTTGATAACAAACAGCCACAGACTGCGAGTGAAGGTTAAATCATTAAATAACATATTATGATGCTGTATAGAACTTAGAATTCGCTTACCAAAACTAATTGCAATGATATTTAAAAAATAATTAGTATAAGGACATAAAATGAGAGAGATCATGGAGATAAGGTATTTATCTGGTAGATTAAAGTGAGATAGTTTGGATACCTCAAGACTGGTGAAACAGCGCTGATATGGGCCCTTGGTATAAAGGCCTTGTACCAGGGAAGCTAGAAATGAAAGAGATAAAGACCATTCCAATGGAGTGAAAAACTATAAACAAGATAACACTGAACATGGTAAAGTTGGTGGAAAAATACTGGAAAGGCGGGATGCTACCTTAGTCTGAGTGACAATGGTATTTTGACCATTAGAACCAATTATAAAAGGTGATTTTGTTAAAGACCATATATGGACACTGGCCAAACGAACTGTTGATAAGAAAAGGGTTAAAACCTCAATACTCAAAGAACAACTTCACACAGACGTACTGCGAGGACAAAGGAACAGACTTAAGACAACGTCATCTGTGTCCGAGAGGTTCCAGAGACCAAGGGCTGCGAGCTACTCGTTAAAACTATCGCCTAATATTAAGTATATTACGCTGAATGCTTAATAAATCTTGATCTATTGCTCAAACATACTGGCTGCTGCCTATTGGTGTCTTGTCCAAGAACTCAGAGATCATTAAGATCTTACACAGCCTAGATCACGTACTCAAGTCTCTGGAGTGGGACTGGAACCCACGTCCTCCTGACTCAGAGGCGAACCAGCCACGGCCAACACCTAATGACTCATACGTGGGCATCAGTAGTTTTATTTTTCACTCACGTGAATTAGTAACCTACTGGGCAAAGCTAAATTATTGTTTACTCATGCAAAAGTAATATAAATATATACATAATTAAATAGATGGAGCCAGTAATGCGAGCTGACAGCACTTGCTCAAACACAGCACATCCCATGTGTGAGGATAAGACTACAAGAGCCACTATGCACTGCTCTCTGGAACTCTCTTCCAAAACCACTTTGCCGAGATGAGCTTCTGATCACATAACCTCGTCCTCACCAAGACCGCTTACTTCCACCGCCTTAACATCACCCAACTCCGCCTTTGCCTCAGCTCATTTGCTGCTGAAAACTTCAACCATGCCTTTGTTACCTCTAGACTTGACTTATTCCAACACTCTTCTGGCCGGCCTCCCATCTTACACCCTACATAAACTTGAGCGCATCTAAAACTCGGCTGCCCGTGTCCTAACTCGCACCAAGTCCCATTCACCCATCAGCCCTGTGCTCGCTGACCAACATTGGCTCCAGGTCTGGTAACGCCTCCATTTTAAAATTCTCATCCTTGTTTTCAAATCCCTCCGTGGCCCCCCCGCTCCCTATCTCTGTAACCTCCTCCAGCCCTACAACCCTTAGCGGTCACTGCACTTCTACAATTCTGGCCTCTTGCGCATCCCTGATTCTAATCGTTCCATCATTGGCCGCTGTGCCTCAGCTGCATAGGCCCTAAGCTCTGGAATTCTCTTCCTAAGCCTTTCCGCCTCCCTACCTCTCTCTCCTCCTTTAAAATGCTCCTTATAGCCTACCTCTTTGACCAAGCTTTTGGTCATCTGTCCTAATATGTGGCTCAGTGTCAAACTTTGTTTGATAACGCTCGTGTTAAGCGCCTTCAAACGTTTACGTTAAATGCACTATATAAATGCAAGCTGTTGTTGTTGTTTGCTGAGCTGCCTTTAGAAGCCTCCTAAAACTCTGTCTTCAAACCAGCCCCTCCTCGGTGTCCCCCTTTAAAACTTTTGATTCCGTGCTTGGCTTCCGCTTCTCCCCCTTGTGAAACACTCTTGAGGAGCTCTTTAATGTGAGGAGTGCGATCTAAGCGTGAATTGTTTGTTTTGATTTTACGAACGATCTGGAATGGAAATCTTGCCTGGAATTTCCGTGGGAGATCCCTGGCGGATGACCAGTGGAAACCTCCCTCAGAGTAAACGACTTCTCTGGGAGTTCTGCTAATGTCCTGCCGAAGTTCTGTCAGGAAATCCCCGTGGAAATTCAGGGCCTGTGTTTTTTGTTTGTCGCATATCCACGGCTGACACACTTCAGAGCTCACTATTACAGGCTTACATAGGATTACATAGGATATACGGCACAGAAACAGGCCATTCGGCCCAACCAGTCCATGCTCCACTCGAGCCTCCTCCCGTCTTTCCTCATCTAAATCTATCAGCGTAACCCTCTATTCCCTTTTCTCTCATATGCTTGTCTAGCCTCCCCTTAAATGCATCTGTACTATTAGCTTCAACCACTCCCTGTGGGAGCGAGTTCCACATTCTCATCACTCTTTGGGTAAAGAGGTTTCTTCTGCATTCCCTATTGGATTTCTTGGTGACTATCTTATATTAATGCCCTCTAGTTATGCTCTTCCCCACAAGTGGAAACATTCTCTCTGTATCCACTCTATCAAAACCTTTCATAATTTTAAAGACCTCTATTAGGTCACCCCTCAGCCTTCTTTTTTCAAGAGAAAAGAGATCCAGCCTGTTCATCCTTTCCTGATATGTATACCCTCGCATTTCTGGTATCACCCTTGTAAATCTTCTCTGCACCCTCTCCAGTGTCTCTATATCCTTTTTATAATCTGGCGACCAGAACTGTACGCAGTACTCCAAGTGTAGTCTAACCAAGGTTCGATACAGGTTTAGCATAACTTCACTACTTTTCAATTCTATCCCTCTAGAAATAAACCCCAGTGCTCGGTTTGCTTTTTTTATGACCTTGCTAACCTGTGTCGCTACTTTCAGTGATTTGTGTATTTGTACTCCGAGATCCCTTTGCTCCTCTACCCCACCTAGACTCGCACCCTCCAAGTGATAAGTGACCTCTCTAGTCTTCCTACCAAAATGTAAAGGCTTAATTATCTTACCCATTAAGTAAGTCCTAATATTTAATTACTGCAAATCAGAGAAGAATTGTTTTAGGAAGATTTTTTTTGTGGTTGTTGTTGACAATTTTCTCCCTACCTCCAGTTATAAACATCCCTGGAGCACTGGGAATCCAGGCCAAACACTGCACTGATGCTGCAGCGCTGGGGAAACTGAAGGTTGTAATGCAGGACAGCGACTCCGAATCAACCAGCCGAATTCCATTGTGTAGATTGGCCACCAGCAGGTAGTCAGTAGAGAGCGGATCCCATTCCAGAGCTGTGATTGGATCTTCTTCATCTGTTCCCTCTAGGGATTCTGGTCTCAGCACGTGCTTCTGACTCTTGGCACCTAGTGCCCATATCAAGTTAGGGCAGAGAAAAAGTACAGGCAATTATTTCCAACCTAGAAGGAGCATCATTTGTATAAAAGCGAATCAGCTTGGCGTAAATATATTCCGCACGTTATCTCAACGTCACAGAAAGTCTTATGTTACACTGCTCCCCATCTTTGCACATGTATTTATCATCACTCCTCTGACTCGCTCATATAAATATGCATGCACTCACCCGTTTATTCATAATTGTCCACTTGTACAAACACAAAGGGGGATGGGGTGCGGCAGGGTGACGGTGAAAAAATAAAAGGGTGAAATTGGGTGGTGTTGGCCTACCACTGCCACACTGCCCTAACCGGGATTGACCCCCCCCCCCCAACCCCCACCGTCCCTGCCAGGACCGCCGTTGGCCAACCCCACCTGCTGCATGCAAATTTTCCTTATGCCACTGGTGTTATCACCGGTACCCAGGTCACCATGGCGATGGCAGCAGTAGGCCCCGGGAAGCGTCAATTCACAGTTCTGAAGTAGTAGATAAGGAAATGTCTATGGATGTAGTTTATATGGACTTCCATAAGAGGGAACGCCAGCCCACAACATTTAATAATATATATAAATTGGTTGTGCGTGTCACTCCGCTATTTAAGAATGACGAGAGAGGGAAACCAGGGAATTATAGACCTAACATCTGTTGTCAGAAAATTGCTAGAGTTTATAATTAAGGAGAGGGTGACTGAACACCTCGAAAATTTTCAACTGATCAGAGAGAGCCAGCATGGATTTGTGAAAGGTAGGTCATGCCTGACAAACTTGATTGAATTTTTTGAGGAGGTGACTGAAGTAGTGGACAGCGGAATGTCTATGGATGTTATTTATATGGACTTCCAGAAGGCATTTGATAAAGTCCCACATTAGAGAATGTTATCTAAGGTAGAAGCCCACGGAATTGAGGGCAAATTATTGACCTGGTTAGGAAATTTGCTGAGCGGCAGGAGGCAGAGAATAGGGATAATGGGTAGGTACTCAAATTGGCGGGATGTGACTAGTGGTGTCCCACAGGGATCTGTGTTGGGCCTCAACTATTCACATTTACTAACGACTTAGATAATAGCATAGAAAGTCATATATACAAATTTGCCGATGACACAAAGATAGGCAGCATTGTAGGCAGTGTAGATGAAAGCATAAAATTACAAAGGGATATTAATAGATTAAGTGAATGGGCAAAACTGTGGCAAATGGATTTCAATGTAAGCAAATGTGAGGTCATCACTTTGGACCTAAAAAGGATAGAACAGGGTACTTTCTAAATGGTGAAAAGCTAAAAACAGTGGATGTCCAAAGAGACTTGGGGGGTTCAGTTACATAGAGTCATTAAAATGTTATGAACAGGTACAGAAAATATTCAAAAAGGCTAATGGAATGCTGGCCTTTATATCTAGAGGACTAGAATACAAGGGGGTAGAAGTTATGCTGCAGCTGTACAAAACCCTGGTTAGACCACACCTGGAGCACTGTGAGCAGTTCTGGGCACCACACCTTAGGAAGGATATATTGGCCTTGGAGGGAGTGCAGCGTAGGTTTACCAGAATGATACCCGGACTTCAAGGGTTAAGTTATGAGGAGAGATTACACAAATTAGGGTTGTATTCCTTAAAATTTAGAAGGTTAAGGGGTGGTCTGATCGAAGTTTTCAAGATAGCAAGGGGGACAGTTAGGGTAGATAGAGAGAGACTATTTCCGTTGGTTGGGGATGCTCTGACTAGGGGGCATAGTCTAAAAATTAGAGCCAGACCTTTCAGGAGTGAAATTAGGAAACACTTCTACACACAAAGGGTGGGAGAAGTTTGGAACTCTCTTCTACAAACGGCAATTGATGCTAGACCAATTATTAATTTTAAATTGGAGATTGATAGCTTTTTGTTAACCAAAGGTATTAAGGGCCAAAGGCGAGTATCTGGAGTTAGATCACAGATCAGCCATGTTCTCATTGAATGGTAGAACAGGCTCAAGGGGCTGAATGGCCTACTCCTGTTCCTATGGTTAACGACCAAGGTATCTTGTAACTATACTAAACCAGCTACATATTATTGGCTGTATGGCACAGTATTCACAGAGACCTACCAGGCTGAAAGATAGACAGGCTCCCATCTGTGTGTCCAAATACCACCTTTCCTTTCTTTCTAGGATGCCACCTAAAAAGGCAGATGTCTGACAGGAAGCTGTGTGCCTCCTTATGTACTGCTACCCCACAGTCTGGTCCAGAGATAGTCCAGATGTACAGTGGACCCCGATGAGAGACAAATGCCACTGCTTCACCTGAATTCCAACACCAACTGAGGGAAGCGGGAATCCCTGGAGAGAAAAAAAACCAAGTTAGTCGGAGGGTTAAAATAGGATCAGACATTCACAGAAACCTACAGCACAGAAGGAGGCCATTCGGCCCACTGTGCCTGTGCTAGCTCTTTGAAAGAGCAGTCGTGCTTAGTCCCACATCCCCGCTTTTTTGTCCGTAACCCTGTAAGTTGATCATCTTAGGTCTTTGCGAAACCTTGGCTAACATCACGACACTGCTGCATATAGTGGAACGTTAAATTAAAATGTTAACCTCCAAAGCCTCACAGTATTTTCTCGAAACAGTATTCTGTATCCTGACACTATAAGAATATATATTCAGCCTGTCACTCAGCAGCGAGTACAATTAGAGTGTAAAGGGTATTGTACCTTTTGTGTTGTCGAGTCTCGCTATCACCTTTTGTTCTGCCACATTCCAAATGATAACGAGGTTGTCGGCACTGGCGCTGGCAAACATGTCCGGGTTGTGAGGACACCAGGAGATAGCCGTGATGGTCTTCTTGTGTTCCGACATGATTGCGTGAAGCTTGAATTCATTGTACCTGTGATCAAGCTGAATCAGGCAACACAGCAAAATTAGAATGCGACTTTTAGTGGGAATAGTTAATAGCTGAGGGCTCATTTAGAATTTCATGATTCCAGGTTTTATTTCCTTGCCCATTTTTTTGGGGGGGGGATAAGTATTTGGGTAAATGCAAATTCTGGATCTAGCATAAAGAATTTTGCAACTGAAGAAGCACAGCCTCACTGCCGACAAATCAGACGTCCCTCCAATAACATTATTGGGGATTAAAGAGCTGTATCTCCACTCAAGGTTGCATAACACTCACTAACTGAATTATCCAGGATTAGAAAGACAGAGCCCACCACTTGGTATCTACCCTTCGAGGTAGCAGCGCCACCACCTGGAAACTATACAGTTTCCCAACAAAACCACCGAGGATTAAATATTTCCATCACAAGACCCCATTTCTATTCCTTGCACACAGTAAGACATGGCATGTGGTAAGTGCAGCACGCCTGGGAAGGAAAAGGTGACTTTGGACCTATGGTTCCCAATGCTCTCCACCACTAGGGTTTTTCCCTTGTCATGTCTGGGTCTGTTTTAGACTGATTGATAGAGATTGATTGCTATGGTTAGTCAACAACTCCATTATTATTGCATCAGGCAACTACCAGGATGGTGGAAGACGAATTAGATGGACCTTGGTCTTTTTACGTCTAAAAATTCCCATGTTCCTAGGTTATCAAGGAGTAGACAGATATCTAAGGAGAGAAGAAAGAAAGAATTGCATTTCTATAGCACCTTTCACGACCACCGGACGTCTCAAAGCGCTTTACAGTCAATGAAGTACTTTTGAAGTGGAGTCACTGTTGTAATGTGGGAAATGCAGCAGCCAATTTGCACACAGCAAGCTCCGACAAACAGCATTGTGATAATGACCAGGTAATCTGTTTTTGTTATGTTGGTTGAAGGATAAATATTGGCCAGGACACCGGGGATAACTCCCCTATTCTTCTTCGAGCAGAGGAGTTATCCCTGGTGTCCTGGCCAATATTTATCCCTCAATCAACATCACTAGCAAAAAAAACAGATTATCTGGTCATTGCCTTGTTTGTGGGAGCTTGCTGTGTTTCCTACATCACAACAGTGACTACACTTCAGAAAGTACTTCATTGGCTGTAAAGCGCTTTGAGACGTCCGGTGGTCGTGTAAGGCACTATATAAATGCAAGTCTTTTGTTTTCAACAGGTACATTTTTTAGCCTACTTAACCGTAGCATTTAGCTTACCTGGTAAACATAAATAGCCAGTGTAGCACAATATGCAAATCTGTCTCCACTGGCAACACAAACATCTTTGTTCCATGGCTGACAGCCAGCAGCCAAAAGTCCGACCTGTTTAACCTGTGACATCTTCACCTGTGAACATATGATCCATGTGTTAATAAAAATTGAAACTAGCTCAAATATTTTAGTTAATAATCGGTAACAATTTCTGGTGTCGGTCATTTTAATGAAAAATAAAGGTGCAGTTTTCTCGCAGGCCACGAGATGCCTATCCAACAGGAAGGAAGGAAGGCAACCCAACTCAGGCCACACTTCATCGACCCTATAGAGCAGCGCCGAGGAAAATTGGAGAGATGTGTAATATACCATTGCCCAGCTAAGAGGTAACCTGTTCATAAGACTCTGACATTCCCATTCTGGACTCATCCTTTCATTTTCTCTTCCTCCTCATGGGGAACCACTTCCCCCTGAAATCTGGAAATCATGGAGGGATTTGAAATTCCCCTGCGAGTTATTTTTAGTGCCTGATTAACACATTCGCATCAAACTCCTTTTACACATTTCGGTGAATAAACACCTTCATTGAAGTACGGCACAAAGGAACTTGACAGAAAGGCATTGCCCAGTCTGCTAAAATAGTGTACAGAGGGATTTCAATCCCTATTTGGGAAAGTATATCCACAATACCATTCAACAGCACAATATCTTAGTTACCCAACTTGCTGCGTGACAAGTTCATTATAGAAATGCACAATTTTAAGCCTGCAGGTCTCTACTACAGCAATGCCTACCCCAGTGTGTGGAACAGGCTAGTAAGAAAATAAAATCATGGGTCATTTTCATTCTTTTCCCCTATTTTCTCTTTTCTTCTTTTGAAGGTGGTACTGGGGTGTCATTCCTTAGATACTTCCAGTTCCTTGCCAGGGTGTTACCTCATTTCGTACATGAACCTAGTTGGTGAGTGCGAGCATTTTGTTCAAATGTGGTGGACAGCACATCTGAGCCCAATCCTGTCCTCACCCAACATTCAGACTGGCACTCTTTCCAGCAGAGATCACTGGGTAATGACCGGGAGAGGAACCCTTCTTGATTTTTGTCCTCTCTATCCCAAACGCTATTATTTCTATATTATTTTTAAGTCATTTTCAGTTATTTAAAATCGTGTTACTCACAGGTGGTGGACGAGACACTGATTTACAATGCATATTTTTTGTGACTTCCCATTTTCAGCGGTATTAATCAAACTGCGCCAGGGTATCACTCTTAAATATCTCAAGAAATCTTTTTTAAAGCAAAATTAAAATTAAAAGTGGTTCATGGCAGATTTATGTTCAACGATATGCAAATGAGGTTGAGTGCAAGCTTGAGCAAAAAACATCACTTCTGAAAAGTAGCGCAATTTTGAGCGCAATTTGCCCCCATTTCGCCGAAAGCGGAAACCTTTGGCCCAGATGTTTAACTGGGGCCCCATCTGTGGATGTTACAGACTCTTCTTTCATCACACAGCTGGCTTTATGTCCAGTTTTTCAGGCCTCGTGCAGCGATCCCAATATATACTTAGCATGGAATATATGAATTCTTTTGAGAGTTTTGCTGTTTTGAAATCCTGCTGCCTTCTGTCCGGATGCCTGTGCCTTTGCAGTAACCCCTGCTCCCCAAACCCTTGCTCCATTGGCCTGGCCTGGCTCCTGGTCCAGCATCCTGTTCTGCTGCCACTCGGGCCAACTCCTGGCCTGCTGCACTGCGTACAGTTTTGGATAGGAACAAGGTGACAATCAGTGTTCCCTTTAAGCTGCGCGGCCGTGCAGCTGGGCAGCGGTCTGGAGCTCACCGGTTTTTAAATGCAACAATCGCGCGGATTTTTGAATGGGCCGTGCAGCCCGTAAAGGGGCCGCCCGGCCCGAGAAAAAATAAGAGGGAACATTGGTGATAACCCCAATTGGTTCACAATCACATCTCTTACCAGTGTCACAGTGTCAGCTGTGGCTCAGTGGGCAGCACACTCGCCTCTGAGTCAGAAGGTTGTGGGTTCAAGTCCCACTCCAGGGACTTGAGCACATAAAGCTAGGCTGACACTAGTGCAGTGCTGAGGGAGTGCTGCACTGTCGGAGATGCAGTCTTTCGGATGAGACGTTAAACCTGAGGCCCTGTCTGCTCTCTCAGGTGGATGTAAAAGATCCCATGGCACTATTTCGAAGAAGAGCAGGGGAGTTATCCCTGGTGTCGTGGTCAATATTTGTCCCTCAACCAACATAACAAAAACAGATTATCTGGTTATTATCACATTGCTGTTTGTGGGAGCTTGCTGTGTGCAAATTGGCTGCTGTGTTTCCCACATTCCAACAATGACTCCACTTCAAAAGTACTTCATTGGCTGTAAAGTGCTTTGGGACATCTGGTGGTTGTGGAAGGTGCTATAGAAATGCAAGTCTTTCTTTACCAAGGTCAGTTTAGCACTGATATTTAACTGGATGCATAGCTGAGCCATCAGAGGAAAAAAGAGCAAGACTGTGGCCGGAATTTTGAAGTTTCTGACCTGCCTGGAGTGGGCAGACCCGGTAGACCGCGGGAAACCCGTAATTCCGGTTTTCCCCGCACGCTGTGGAATGTTGACGTCATGGACAGATTCCCCACCCTGATTGACAGGCTGGCTTCCAGTCGGGCAGGTGCAGGGTCCGGTCCCGGTGGCGGCGGCGGGGGGGAGGGTTCCAAGCCCGGGCGGGGATTCGATCCCCGGGGTGGGGGTATCCGTTCCCCAACTCCGGGGACGTCAGATCACCGACCCGGGGGGGGCAGGGGTGGTGTTTGTATGGGTGGGCTGATGGTGGGTGAGCTTGGGGCGCCGGAAGGAAGCACTCCTGCTCCTCCTGTCCCACAGAGATTGCTCCCCGAGGCTGCCCTCGTCTCGCTGCAGCTACCGGGAATCCCGAGGCCCGGAACCCCAGCCGGCCACAGTTAAACCTGCACAACAGGTTAAATCAGAGGCTTCAGGGCTCATTATCATATTTAAAGTGCCAACCCGCCTCTTGGCAGCGGTTGGCTGCGCCTCCCCCAACCCGCCTCCGTTAAACCCGGAAGTGGGCGGGTTGGAGGCGGGTTAGGGTCAGGATTTTGATTTTTAATACTTTAACTTCCCCCACCACCCCGCCCACCCTTTTTTTAGGTTAAAATTCCCCCCTGTAGGACAACACGGTGGCATAGTGGTTAGCACTGTTGCCTCACAGCGCCAGGGACCCGGGTTCGAATCCGGCCACGGGTGACTGTCTGTGTGGAGTTTGCACATTCTCCCCGTGTCTGCGTGGGTTTCCTCCGGGTGCTCCGGTTTCCTCCCACAGTCCAAAGATGTGCGGGTTAGGTTGATTTGGCTATGATAAATTGACCCTTAGTGTTAGGGGGGATTAAATACGTGGGGTTACGGGGATAGGGTGGGATATGTTAGGGGGGATTAAATACGTGGGGTTACTGTCGGTGCAGGCTCGATGGGCCGAAATGGCTCTATCTGCACTGTGGGGATTCTGTGATTCTGTGAACTCAGCGGTAAAGAGCTGGAGCACTAATCTGATCCATGGTGAATGTCAGAAATGTCTGTTCTCCTTAAAGTGTTAGTTACAGCAACTGCTCCATATGGAGCTCCAGATTATTCAACAGGTTACGGGTTAGAACCACCTGCTTGAGTTAAATGTGTTTTGGCAATTCTCAGCAGGGATGGCAGGAAGGAGCACCACATGCAGTCAATGCATTCTGTCTTGGTTAAGGATACAATTACAATTACTCAAATGATCTGGAAGAAAAACGTACTGCTGCACTAAAAAATGACCAGGTCGGGAACCCTTGCTGATTTTTGCAGCACTTAATTAACCAGCAATCTTCATCGGTCCCTAGAAACAATAAATGATGTTGCCCCCACCCCCATTCAAACACACACACACAGAGAATACCAGTTACTGCTTCAATTATATTTAAAAAAATATATATTAATAGAATAGACACCAATTAAAATTGAAAGCTCATTTCTTTTGGACGAGATGTTAAACCGAGGCCGCAGCTGTCCTCTCAGGTGGACGTAAAAGACCCTACGGGACTATTTTGAAGAAAAGCAGGGGAGTTCTCCCCAGTGTCCTGACTAACATTTATCCCTCAACCAACATCACTAAAACAGATGATCTGGTCTTCATCACATTGCTGTTTGTGGGAGCTTGCTGTGCGCAAATTGGCTGCCGCGTTTCCTACATTGCAACAGTGACTACACTTCAAAAGTACTTCACTGGCTGTAAAGTGCTTTGGGACGTCCTGAGGTCGTGAAAAGAGCTATGTAAATGCAAGTCTTTTCTTCTTTTCTTTTTTATGTCACCTTACTGGTGAATCACTCCATGGGTCAAGGTTTACCCTATGCCCTATGTCTAATAAAATCATCGTTCTTCTCTCTTAGGCAGTCCCTCGGAACCGACGATGACTTGCTTCCACATCAAAAATGAGATTTCAGGTGACTGATGAGTCCAATGCGGGACCTACAGTCTCTGTCATTTTAAAGGGTGGAAGATGCCTGTGCGTGAATTCTTTTAACGTGGGGTGGCCGTTGCACACCAGCTACCACGCGGGCTTGACAGAGCAAGGTCTTGGTCCAATGGCAAGGGGGTCCAAGATGATTGGAGACCAGGCTCTGCTACCACGGCCTAGCACACACACACAAACATACTCCTACTGTCCTCCTCCCTCCTTCCCACAGGTCCTCTCTGCCTGGGTTTCGTAGGATGCATTGTGGTCCTCCCGACCTCGCTGTTGACCCGTGCCGCACCTTCCCTGGGCCCCGACCCCGCTGCTGGTCCACGCTGTGCCACATAAAATCATAACTCTGTTGTTTAATAACAGGTGTAGAAATATTTGCAATACAATGCATCGAGGAAATCTGCCTCCCAGTCACTTAGTGCAGGGCTTTGAGTCTCAAATGATCTCACCTGATTTCATATCCTCGTGACCATTTATTTATTTAAAAAAACTAGGTGAAAGCCCAAGGCTGATAGAGCAGGAAGGTGAGTCAAGAAGCAATGACTTGGTCACACCAAGTTTCTCATGTTTTTAAAAGTCTGCAGATAGTAAGAGGAACCGAAGACTGGAGGAATTAAGGAGCTCCACAGTTTTGAAGTTCTGGGAATGAATCAAGTTGTGGAGGCGATGATCTAATGAATTTAAATTCCAGCACAGTGAGGTGTAGGAGGAATAAGGAAGAGTGCATATACATAGTACACGCTGAATAAGTTGGAAGTGTATCGTGTACATGTATCACTGTAAAGTACACTTGGAGTACAAACTGGAGCTCGTTGCACCCGTTTTACGTGCGTAAAAACAAGAGCAAAGAGGCCTCTATTCCGGGGACCAACGTCCTGCGGCCTAAGGACGCCTGAAAAAACGGCCATCCTGAAATTGCGTCAGGCCATTTTTCAGGTTTCCGGGGAAGCTGCCTAAAACAGGTGTTCGGCCCCTTGCGTTTCCTGACGGCAGGTTTAGAAACCCTCCGGGAAGTTGGGCTGCCCTGAGCGGAGCGGGGGTCGGATATGGATCGGTGGTTACCGATAACGGGCAACATTCAGCAGGACAGTTGGGCTTTTAGCCGTTCTTGCCGTTTCTTTAGGGTTTCCGCTTAAATTACGGTGGGTGAGCGGGAGAACCTAGCGGAAATTCTCCTCAGCGATTTCAAGTTAAAACCCTTTATAATCAAATTGGTACTTCAGTGTTGACGATAGAGCTCGAGGATATATGCTGTGATCCATCCACTCTGTGGTAATCCTTTTCTATTTAAAGAGCGTTGCAGGCACAACTCTCTCTTGTGGTGCCCCGGGAACAATGCTGATTATCGGATTTACAATCATTATTCTTGTATTCTCAGGTAAATGTCAGCCCTGCATTAAACAGCAGGAATTTTTCACTGCAAGGCTCTTTTGTCAGCCCCCGGGGATTTCCTTACTGGATAAGGATACGGTTCCACGGATGGACGTTGCATTCTCCAACCCCCCGCCCAGTACCACACTCAAGAGGCCATTATTCACGTGTGAGCCTTGGCTGTGGAAGACATCAAGGCTCACCAAGGCTGGCCAGGACCTCCTGCTTGAGTTAGGCCAGCTGTCTAGTGTAACTCCCGTGAATGGGGGTGGGAATTTCTTCAGGAACTGCTTCACCAACTCGCCCCCACCACTTCCAGGAATTTATGTTGGAAGTGATGGGAAGGGAGGTGGAGAGGTAGGGGGGTAAAATACATCCCACCCAAATATAGGCAGATGTATTCTAAGGGCATTGTCACGTTTTGGGATCCTCTGACCATTTTTCCACAGAAGCATTTGGAAAGATATTTATGTTAACTATAATGGCCCGGAATTTGCGGTGGGCAGCGACGGTGAACTGTCCGCGTTCGCCGTCATTGCCCCTCTGAAACTGACCGCAACCACTGGATTTAGCGCATGCGCATCTACACGTGAAAATCCTGAAGTTGTGGTCAAGTCATTCACTGCTCCGACACTGACTGCGCTGTGGTCCCCACACCCACCACTCAGCCATAACCCCCATCCTCGCTGACCTACACTGGCTCCCAGTTCCCCTACATCTCAAATTTAAAAATCTTATCCTTGTATTTAAATCCTTCATGGCCTGTCCCTCCCTCCCCGGACCATACACTGCACCAGTTATCATTGCTGTCTACCTAAAACTGACGACTTGCCTAGATTTAATCATTTTGTTGATATAAAAATAATAACACATCAATGGACATCTGAAAGATCCAACTGAATTTACAGGAGTCCTTTTCTGATTAAGATGCGGCCTTTCCCGCAGGAGCGCATTTTGCAAATATCGAACGAGGCCTGTGGGGCAGAACTTGAGCCGGGTTTAAAGAGTCGTGCGTCTCCTGCCGCTGTTTGGGATTCGCAGAAGTAGGTGAGCGAAAAACCCCCCCGCTTCAGACAGTCGCTGTGCCCCTGCCAACGTTACTTAATCTGCTCTACACATGTTATTTTGCTCTCGCTATGCCCACGTTCCTCGCCGCCAGAGCCATATGAACGTATTGTCTCCAGTCCTGGTCAGGAATGGTACTTGGCATGGAGAGGAGCAAAGAAGACTGCGTACAAAAATAGGAATGGGGGAGGGAAATGAATGATAAAATAAATCTACTGAATCGTTTTGCCTATTATGCACACAAGTGTGGCAGGCAGGGCAGTGACATCTCTCCCTCTCTTCCTTGCAAGTTATTCTTTTTCTTTTTAAATATATATATAATCTGTCACAGATCATAACGGGGATGTTAGATCATTTGGTCAACAGCGGGCATCAAAGCAGAATCCCGCTGTTGAACACAGGACAAGACATTTTAGCCTCTGGTCTGCTAGACGCTTCGGAGGCAGGATGCATCGCTGCAACTAAAAATAACCACTTCAGACGCTTCGACTGAATGAAAATGGAGACAAATCAGAGCAGAACATTTCGCAATCCCCATTTCTTAACGTGTTGCTGAATGCAAAGAGCAGTTTTAGTTCAAGGGTTTGAATTGTGGTGAGGGGGGGGGGGGGGCGGTGTTGTTTTTTTTTGCTGCAGAAAACTCATTAGGAAAATTTATAATTCATGAGCTGCGGCATTTATAAATAGGATGTTGGGCTTCCGAACAGGGTTTTTTTTTTAAATTTGTCTTTTGGAAAAAGGAAATCCCGCGCAGATTTTAAGACCATGGCAGTAAACACCGATTCAGTCTGTGCTAAAAGCAGATCCTGGGTTGCCACGGAGATACTGTAGGAGGAGGAGGAGAGAGAGAGAGAGGGGAAAAAAATCAAAGAGCCTTTCAATCCCGGTCTTCTTTAGTCATCCTGTCTGCATGGGTAATGTTCCACGCTTACAAAATTCAAATTCTCTTCATCAAAACTAAACGTAAACAACATGTCAAAGGCAACATTTACGGCCGTCTCAATTTTTGTCCCTCTCACATTGTCACAATAGGCCAAAATTGGTCTAGAGGAGCCCCAATTCACAGTATGAGCGTGGCTGTGCGGTGCTCTATCTCTCTCTCTCTCTCTTTCCCTTGAGCAAATAACGCTCTTACCTTCTTCACCTCTGCATCGTTTTCGGTGAACCACTTCAGAATTCCGGCATCCGTGTCAGGGTCCATCTGCGCCGAGAAGAGAGCAGTCTCGGGGAGCAACAGGATCACGTACCTGCTCCTCTTCCCTGCCCCAGATCCAGCAGCCAAGCCCAGGCTGACCATTCGGCAGCACAGCCCTTGTGTGTTTTTTTTTTGGTTGAACCAAGAGAGAGAGAGAGAGATGCTTCTTACAGAGAGAGAGAGAGAAAAAAAGAGCCAGAGCCAGTCACGCTGCTTCTGGAACAGGACTGACTGTCAGTAGCCTAGCAACTAGCAAGATTTCTTTATTTAAGTAATCTTTCTTGTGTTTCCCCAGTCACTCTCCTGTTCTTTTTCTGTGTGTGTGTGTGTCTGGACTTTCTCCCTATATTAGTGCTCCTTTGAGCCCTGGAGCTCGGTCACCTGACCGCAGTTGTGTTTCACCTGCCCATGAAACCACTTAAAAGGATGACAAAATGTACTCCATCCAATAGTGTTTTTTGGTATTATAATTGGCCATCTAATATTAGAAAGACAAATTAGGCTTTGAATGTTCCATTTAAATTTGAACTATTGAGATCCCTCGTTCTTTTCGCCAGCGCACATTTTTCTAGATGCAAACCGGTTTCTAAATGCTTTACGTGATGTGAAATGTCAAACATCAGCTAAAGTTAGAACTTCAAAAACGCAGTGTGTTTTTTTATTCCGAATTTATTTAACTAGCTCTTATTTAAATCTGTAAATGTTCCCTTGTGGCTGAACACGCACTTGATAAGTCTCTAATAACAACAGAAAACGCTGGAAAAACTCAGCAGGCCAGGCAGCATCCGTGGAGAGAGAAAGAGAGTTAACGTTTCAGGTCGATGACCTTTCATCAGAACTACCTTGATAAGTCTCTGTCTGGCAAGCTCCTTTTAGTTCCTAATCAACACGAAGATACATTCTGCTTCATCGTGCTACATATAAGTGGATAGCAGTGTCCAGTGGAGTCATTCTGACCCCATCTTTCGACAGGGAGGGAATTAATGATGTATAAAGGACTGTTCAACAGTGCTGTATCCGAGGCCATATAACTGCAAATTCTAGGCGCGTTTGATTCACACAATCCAACCATAATCTTCTATCATCACGAAAAGAAAAGTCTGCTACAAGTCAGCATTTTGCAATAAAGAAAGAACTTGCATTGATATATCTCCTTTCTCGTTCTCAGGACTTCACAAACCACTTCATAACCAAAGAGGTGAAAAAAAAGAAAGACTTGCATTTCTATAGCGCCTTTCACGACCACCGGACGTCTCAAAGCGCTTTACAGCCAATGAAGTACTTTTGAAGTGGAGTCACTGTTGTAATGTGAGAAATGCAGCAGCCAATTTGCACACAGCAAGCTCCCACAAACAGCAATGCGATAATGACCAGATAATCTGTTTTAGTGATGTTGGTTGAGGGATAGATCTTGGCCAGGACACCAGGGATAAACTCCCCTGCTCTTCTTTGAAATAGTGCCATGGGATCTTTAACATCCACCTGAGAGAGCAGACGGCGCCTCGGTTTAACGTCTCATCTGAAAGACAGCACCTCCGACAGTGCAGTACTCCCTCAGCACTGCACTGGAGTGTCAGCCTAGCTTTAAGTGCTCAAGTCCCTGGAGTGGGACTATGAACCCACAACCTTCTGACTCAGAGGCGAGTGTGCTACCCACTGAGCCACAGCTGATACTTTTGAAGTGTAGTCACTGTTGTAAAGTAGGCAAATGCAGCCGTCAATTTGTGCAGAGCGAGGTCCCACAAAACAGCAATGCAATAAATCACTAGATAATCTGTTTTGTTTTAGTGGTGCTGGTTGAGGGGAAAATGCTGGCCAGGACCCCTGCTCTTCTTCATAAAGTGACATGGAATTTTTACATCCACCTGAGAGGGGAGACGGGCACTCGGTTTAATGCTTCATCTGAAAGATGGCACCTCTGGCAGTGCAGCGCTCTCTCAGTATCGCAGTGAAGTGTTAGCCCTAGATTGTGTGCTGGAGTGGGATTTCAAGCCACAACCTTCTGACTCGGAGGGAAGAGTGTGACCACTAAGACAAGGCTGACATCATAACCTGATCACTATGAATAAGACTAGAATATGAATGCAGAAGAACATATGAACAGGAGTAGCCATCTATCCCCTCGAGCCTGTTCCGCCATTCAATTAGATCATGGCTGATTTGCATCTTAACTCTCTCTACCCGCCTTGGTTCCATAACCCTTAACATCCTTGCTTAACAAAAATTGCTCATCTCAGTTTTGAAATTTTCAACTGACTCCCAGCCTCAACAGCTTTTTGGGGGAGAGAGTTCCAGATTTGCAGAAGTGCTTCCTGATATCACCCTAGAACGGCCTAGCTCTAACTTTAAAGTTAAAAAAAAAATTAATTCACGGGATGTGGGCGTTGCTGACAAGGCCAGCATTTATTGCCCATCCCTAACTGCCCTCGAAAAGGTGGTGGTGAGCCACCTTCTTGAATTCAACTGAGTGGCTTGCTCGGCCATTTCCGAGGGCAGTTAAGGGTCAACCACATGGGTTGACTCTGGATCTGGAGTCACAGATTATCTGGTCATTGTCACATTGCTGTTTGTGGGAGCTTGCTGTGCACAAATTGGCTGCCGTGTTTCCAACATTACAACAGTGCCTACACTGCAAAAAGTATATAATTGGCTGTGAAGCGCTTTGGGACGTCCTGAGGTTGTGAAAGGCGCTATCTAAATGTAAGTCTTTCTTTTTCTTTCTTTCCCGTAAGGTTGAAGACGAGGGCGAAGAGGATCAGGGCGAGAAGAGGCCCAAACAGGTCAGTTGTTTTTTACTTTCTTTGTGGGGCCAGGAGGAGCACCAGCCTCCCCTGCTCCAGACTCAACACCCCCTCCCACCATTCTCGATCACGAGACCCTTGGCAGCCGACCCCGCCACCTACAGAGAGCCGTGGAGGCTGGGTCATTGAATATATTTAAGGTGGGGATAGACAGATTTTTGAACTATAGGGGAGGTCAAGGGTTATGGGGAGCGGGCAGGGAAGTGGAGTTGAGGCCAAGATCAGATCAGATCAGCCATGATCTTATTGAATGGCGGAGCAGGCTCGAGGGGCCAAATGACCTACTCCTGCTCCTACGTCTTATGTTCTTATGTACCTGGTATCAGGGGGGTGGTCTCTGAGCCGCGTGATTTTCCGCCATCTTCCCGCCCGGAATGGGATTTAAAATGCGGCCCGGGAGTTAAAATAACCCGGTCTCATTTCTGGAGCAGTGGGTGAGTTTCTAACTCACACTGTTACCCACCCGCCCAAAACCCACCCGGGCTTAGATTTGTCCAGGAATATGGCTGCTGCTTCTCCCAGCTTTGCTATCATCCCAGCAACTTGCACAGAGCTTTTCAACAACTCACTTTGGGAGCTGAAGAAATCTAGAATTTTAAATAAAAGCTAAGACAAACTTCATAATGCAGACCCATTAGCAGACTTACAAATTTATACTTTGCACACATGTATACTTCCCTATGGTGTTTACAGTAAAGTGGTTATAAGATGGCAGGTGCAACTGACAGAGGCAAAGGCAATTTTTTGCTATTTCAGTCAGCCTGATAGTAGATCAAATGGCAATTTTGGAACTGGCAGGAAAAAGCCATATCAGATTTACTCCTAAATTCTGTCGCCTGTTGAGATATATATCAGAACATGTTCTGCAATTCCCCTCAATTACTTCCACCTTTACCCCTCTGACTTCACCAGCCTCCTGTCCTCACTCAATCTCATCCTGTATAAAAACTCTCTCACCTATACCCATAGGCACTGCTTCAATCTCTACATCACGTGGGACCTTGTCACCTCTGGCAAAACCAGATTCCCCGAAGATTGGGGGAACTCCCCGATGACAGTGGCTGTGTTGGGGCTGGGGAGCCCCAAGGACTCCTTGTAGGGTCTAGGGGAGCACTACTGCTGTTCATGGCCCACAAGTTCAAACACAAGTAAAAAAATTTTAAAAGCCCATTCTGAAGCTTTCCATCCTGTCCAACTACCATCTCATCTCCAACCTTCCCTTTGTAAAAACACTGGGAACGATGCCCTGGCAAAAATATTCATCAAAAGGCACCAGACAGCAACAATGAAGGAGGTATTAGGAGAGGTGCCCAAAAGCTTGGTCAAAGAGGTGGGTTTTAAGGAGGGTCTTAAAGGAGGTGAAGGGGTTTGGGGATGGAATTCCAATGCATGGGGCCTAAACAGCTGAAGACTCGGCTGCCAATGGTGGAGGCAAAGGAGAAGGGGATGCAACAGAGGGCAGAGTTGGAGGAACGGAGAGTTAGGGAGGAGGGTTGTAGGGCTGGAGGTAGATTACAGAGATAGGAAGAGGCAAGGCCATGAACGGATTTAAATACAAGGAACTCAATTTTCATGGGGGGCAGAGGGCAGGTAGGTAGTAGGAAGGGTGTGGGGCAGTCCGGTAGCGGGCGACAAACCCGGCAAGCCTGGGGCCGTGGAGATCTTGCCGATCTGATCATCTTAACGGCAGGGCCTCACTTAAATAAATCTATACAGAGTCCTGCCCGATAAACGGTCATATCGACTACCTGGCCGGCAGGCGGGAGTGTGCATCTAGTGACAGGAGGCCACAGTCGGGGACCAGTGTGAGATTTTTTCACCTTTGTCTCTCTGTTGGAGAGGCACTTCCCGATTTTACAGAGACACCCTTCTATATATGAGAAGTCGCACAACACCAGGTTATAGTCCAACAGTTTTATTTAAAATTACGAGCTTTCGGAGCTGCTGCCCCTTCGTCAGGTAGAGGTAGCAGCTCCGAAAGCTCGTCATTTTAAATAAAACTGTTGGACTATAACCTGGTGTTGTGCGACTTCTCATTTTTGTCCACCCCAGTCCAACACCGGCATCTCCGCATCATGACCTTCTATATATAGTAGACAAAGTACCCCTACACTTTCCACTACAAAGACTACTACAAGAACTAGAACTAAACTAAGAACTAAGGATTCACGATTGAAGGCTGAGGACTTTAGTCTCAAAAACACCATCTTATATATCCTTAGTTTCCAAATAAACCTCCTCTATTGACCAATCAGAGTTACACGTGTTGGTACCCTGATGACCTTCAAAGCAATGAAGCACCGGTTTATATACTCCCTAGCTTCTCAGATCTTTACTAACAAATAATCTCACACAGGTCCAAATAAGGCAGGACATACTTATGCTTGCCTTAATGAGACCTCTCCGGGCCTGTGGCCTTGACGTCTTGTCTGTCTCTCCCTGGTAAGGAATGTTTTGTTTGTATAAGCCTGTGTACCATTCGCCCTTTCCTAGCATTCAGTCTGACTACTGACTTCATTTTAAGGACACATTTAAGGCGATTCTTAGGGCATTTCTCCTGCACCCTCCTCTCCAAGGTTGTTCACCATGTTGTCACAGCCCAACTCCTCATCCATCTCTTCCGTCAGTCTCATTGAGTCCCCTCAATTCAGTTTCCATCCCACCCACAAGCCCATTCAAAGCCATTAAGGATAATCTGTGAGAAAGCAATTATGGTGCTTTGTCTCTCCTAATCCACCTCAACCTCTCCGCAGTCTTTGGGACAGTCAACCACTCCATCCCTCTCCACTGCCTCTTTTCCAGTGTCCACTTCCCCAGCACTGTGCCGTTCCCAATACAGTCAGCACATCGCTTGCATCGGCTTTTCCTCCCAGGTCCAACCATCGTCTCCAGTGTACTCAAAGCTTGCGTATTGGCCCCCTAATATTCCTCATCTATATGCTGCAAGCACTTGGCCAGCTTCTATATATAGGATGGCAACAGCCAGTATTACTTTACACCACCCTTGAATCTGTAACTTTTGCTCTGTCTTCTGACTGCCTGTCCAACATCAAATTGTGGATGAGTGCTTTCTCCAGCTCAATATTGGCAAGACCCCGCTTGAAACTTAGCACCTTAACCGTCAACTCCATTTCTCTTCCCAGCCCTCATATAAAGGTAGGAATCACCGGCAGCAATGTTAACCTCCGTTAAAATAGTGGAAAAAAGAATTTGCTACGAGTGCATTAAGTGTTCATACAATTACAATGAATCCTATGTGTCAGCCGTGGCTCAGTTGGTAGCACTCTCGCCTTTGAGTCAGAAGGCTGTTGGTTCAAGTCCCACTCCAGAGACTTGAGCACAAAAATCTAGGCACTCCAGTGCGCTGCTGAGGGAGTGCTGCACTGTCAGTAGGTGCCGTCTTTCAGATTAGATGTCAAACCAAAGCCCCGTCTGCTCTCTCAAGTGGACGTAAAAGATCCCATGGCACTATTTCAAAGAAGAGCAGGGGATTTCTCCCAGTGTCCTGGTCAATATTTATCCCTCAATCAACATCACTAAAAACAGATTATCTGGTCATTATCAGCTTGCTGTGTGTAAATTGGTTGTTGCACTTCATTGGTTGTAAATGCTTTGGGACGTCGTGAAAGGCGCTAAAAAAATGTAGGTTTTCCTTTTATAATTGCTAAAGAGAAAAAAATAGCGAAAGAGAAGGCAGCTAGAAACACCGATGAAAGGGAAAAATGGGTTAAGATAGTGAAAGAAAGACTTGCATTTATATAGCGCCTTTCACGACCACCGGACGTCTCAAAGCACTTTACTGCCAATGAAGTACTTTTGGAGTGTAGCCACTGTTGTAATGTGGGTAACGCGGCAGCCAAATTGCGCACAGCAAGCTCCCACAAACAGCAATGTGATAATGACCAGATCATCTGTTTTTGTGATGTGGATTGAGGGATAAATATTGGCCAGGACACCTTGGCTAACTCCCCTGCTCTTCTTTGAAATAGTGCCAGGGGATCTTTTACGTCCACCTGAGAGAGCAGACGGGGCCTCGGTTTAACGTCTTACCCACTGAGCCACAGTTGACACACAAAATAAGAAAAGGTAATATTAAACAAAAGAATGGAAGTGAAATAAGAAAAGGTAATATTAAACAAAAGAATGAAAAGATAAAAGTAGAGTGGCAGCAATAGTTACTGTTATATGTATTACGAGACAGTTAAACCAATAATTAATGGGAGACGCATTCTGAACCCTAGACTTTATTTCCCCTTTAATTGGTGGTTCAATTGGTTTACAGCTGTCTGCTCAAACTGGACACACAAATGCTGGCGATACAGCATAATGTTCGGTGCAACATAACCAGGGTCTTAAGCACCGCTGGTGTGAAAGAAAAGCTGAAGTGGTTCACTTAGTGCTAGAGAATGAAAAGCAAAATTTCCTGAAAGCCTTTGCCAAAATAACAGCATACGTTTGGCGTAACGCCGACTTTCAGCACAAAAGATTGAGGAAATTCAGGCATAGGATGACTTACGCTAGTCTTTATGCTGTGCCTCAATCTTATTAGACGATTCCACGACAACTCTGCCGCTCATTAACATAGCTCTGCCCCCGTGCAGAAGTGCAACGTGTGCATTTTCTGCATGTACGCCAGTTAGCAATGGGCTGCAAGTTTACACCTAAAATTTGAGATGCAACGGGACCCGAAGTCACATTTCTGGTGTTTTATGGTGATTATTTTTTAGGCGATATTTCTGGTTTCTCCTCACTAAGACCTGCGATGTATTTTCTGTATCTTTGAATGCCTCTTTATGGCATCAGTGATTTGCATTATAAACTGAAAACCAACCACAATTGCATTTTCTTATACATGCTGGGCTAGAGTTTCTGCTTTGGGTGCAAATCGGTGATTCCGGCACAAATTGCGCCCAGAATTGCGCCCGTTTTGACAAGTATTTCCTCCCCCCACCCCGAGTTTCCGCTCAAACTCATTTGCATATCGCCGAACGCAAAATCTGCCATGAACCAGCGCAAGTGGGCTGTGTTTTAAACCGTAATCTTTAAAAAAGAAAACCATCATTTATTTAACAGTGGTAACTAGGTGAAATTTGATTAAAACAGCTGAAAGTGGGCTTATCACAAAAAATAAGCACTTTTAATCACAGTGTCGATCCACCACCTCTGATTTTAAATTACTGAAATTCACTTTTAAAAAAATATATAAAACTATTTTCTAGTTATATTGGGGTACATTAGTCAGTTCCTTAGTAAACTAAAACAGAAATCACGTTTAAAAGCTTTTAAAACGTACCTTTTAGTATCCTGGCGCCCAAAAGATCCAGCTTAATTTTTAGAGCCTCCTCGAAGGCCCCGCAAACGAGTGCAATTAGTGGAAACTCCCAATGGTAATTAACTCACCCCAGGGGCGTGGCCAGTTTTGTGGGCGGGGCCTGCTTCCAGCGCGATGTTTTTAAAACTACCGCAAGAGATCGCGGAAAATCGATTTGCGCTGAACGCAAATTGCACTTAAAATACCGCGATCTTTTTACACAGGATGTACGGCACAGAAACAGGTCACTCGGCCCAACCAGTCCATGCCAGCGTTTATGCTCCACTTCAGCCTCCTCCCGTCTTTCCTCATCCAACTCTATCAGCACAACCCTCTATTCCCTTCTCCCTCCTATGTTTGTCCAGCCTCCCCTTAAATGCATCTATGCTATTTGCTTCAACCACTCCCTGTGGGAGCGAGTTCCACATTCTCACCACTCTCTGGGTAAAGAAGTTTCTTCTGAATTCCCTATTGGATTCCTTGGTGACTATCTTATATTGATGGCCTCGATAGTTATGCCCTTCCCCACAAGTGGAAACATTCTCTCTGTATCCACTCTATCAAAACCTTTCACAATTTTAAAGACCTCTATTAGGTACCCCTCAGCCTTCTCTTTTTTCAAGAGAAAAGAGACCCAGCCTGTTCATCCTTTTCCTGATAGGTATACCCTCGCATTTCTGGCATCATCCTTGTAAATCTTCTCTGCACCCTCTCCAGTGCCTCTGTATCCTTTTTATAATATGGCGATATAAATACAATAATATTTTGTGCCGGTTACGCATTCGATTTCAGTCGAATTGCGCCGAAAAAAAACAGCGCGATCAAGCGGAAACTCCAGGCCGCTGCGCCTAATGCGCATAAATAAAGGTTTGTTGTTGTTGTTGTTGTAAATGAAGGTTTGATGGCTTGAAACTTTAATTTTCACGCTTAATGGAGAAATATGACACAAATTCAGTGCTTTCCTCGGGCCTCGACTGTTTTCTGCTCGTTTGATGCCAGTTTTTGCATTCCGGCGTCTGCTAATGAGATCCTCAGGAAATTTAGCCGTAACTCGACGGTGGGAAGATTGGCGTAACTTGCCGTCTGTACCGTTTCAGGAGATTCTGGGCCACATCCCAGAAGCGCGGCTCGGACAGTAGAAACACCATTAGGGGAACCGACCGTGAAACAAGAGCAGGAAGAGGAAGGAGCCGCCATGTAATAGAATGCTTCAGCTAACGAGCAATTAGCTAGCTCTTTCAGCAAGGTCGTGCATGGGGCGGCGGGGGGGATTTAAGCTCAGTAGTTAATTCTTAACTGACCCACTGTCAGGAATTGCAGCAGCAGATTATAATTACTGCTGCTCCACCGGTAGCAGTGAAAATAACAGCAGCGATTGTTCTATCGCACGGACTTCCTCAAGGCGCCTTACAGAGATTGTGCAGGAATCAGCCCACCGTGTCACACTGCACATACAACAGGTTACAGATGCCCTGCTCAAGCGGGCGCGTTATTACAATCGCTCCCCGACGACCAAATAACAGTAACTGGAACTCCGGCCTGGTGTCAGGTTTCCAGTGGTGCTGGGTGCTATTAAATGCACATTTAGACGCACACTCACTTAAAAGGAAAAAAATGTTTTCAATGTTTTTCCTGGGACCAGGTGAAACATGAACCCTATCCCGGAACCGGTTCCACCCCCCCCCCCCCCGCCCCCCGACCCCACCCCGGCTAATATTTCTTTACTCACTGTGACCGGCTCGGCTCCACGGTGGAGCCACTGGGTGTCCTGCCGCTTCTGATCGGTGAGCTGCCTATCGGCACTTGTTCTAACCGCCTCCCGCCCAGTGGAGGTGTTTGCATGAAACTCGACCCCCGTGGGCTCAAGTCCAAGCTGAAGAAAGAAAGAAGGAAAAAAGAAAGAATATAAAAAGAAAGACTTGCATTTATATAGCGCCTTTCACGACCTCAGGATGTCCCAAAGCGCTTTACAGCCAACGGAGTACTTTTGAAGTGTAGTCACTGCTGTAATGTGGGAAACGCGGCAGCCAATTTGCGCACAGCAAGCTCCCATCAACAGCAATGAAATAAATCACCAGTTTTAGGGATGTTGGTTGAGGGATAAATATTGGCCAGGATACCGGGGAGTATTCCTCTGCTCTTCTTCGAATAGTGCCATGGGATCTTTTACGAAAGACGGCACCTCCAACAGTGCAGCACTCCCCTGGTACTGCACTGAAAAGCCTGCTCTGCCACTCAATAAGATCATGGCTGATCATCTACCTCAACTCCAGTTTCCCGCACTATCCCCATATCCCTTGGTTCCGTTAGTATCCAAAAATCTATCGATCTCTGTCTTGAATATACTCAACAACTGAGCATCCACAGCCCTCTGGGGTAGAGAATTCCAAAGATTCACCACCCTTTGAGTGAAGAAATTTTTCCTCATCTCAGTCCTACATGGCCAACCCCTTATTCTGAGACTGTGACCCCAGTTCTAGACTCCCCAGCCAGAGGAAACATCCTCCCGGCATCTACCCTGTAAAGCCCCTTAAGAATTTTATACGTTTCAATGAGATCACCTCTCATTCTTCTAAACTATAGGGAATATAGGCCTAGTCTACTAAATCTCTCCTCATAGGACAATCCCCCCATCCCAGGAATCAGTCTAGTGAACCTTCATTGCACTCCCTCTAAGGCAAGTATATCCTTCCTTAGGTAAGGAGATTAAAACTGGACACAATACTCCAGGTGTGGTCTCACCAGGGCCTTATATAATTGCAGTAAGACTCCTTTACTCTTATACTCCAATTCTTTTGTAATAAAGCCTAACATATCATTTGCTTTCCTAATTGCTTGCTGTATCTGCATGTTAACTTTCAGTGATTCGTGTACAAGTACACCCAGGTCCCTCTGAACACCAACATTTCCCAATCTCTCACCATTTAAGAAATATTCTGCTTTTCTATTTTTCCTACCAAAGTGGATAACTTCACATTTCTCCACATTATATTCCGTCTGCCATGTTCTTGCCCACTCACTTAACCTGTCTATATCCATTTGCAGCCTCTTTGCGTGCACCTTACTTTTCCACCCAGCTTTGTATCATCAGCAAACTACACTTGGTCCCCTCATCTAAGTCATTGATATAGATTGTAAATAGCTTCGGCCCCATCACTGATTCTTGCGGTATCCCACTAGTTACAGCCTGCCACCCCGAAAATGACCCATTTATTCCTACTCTCTGTTTACTGTCTGTTAAGCAACATTTAATCCATGCTAATATATTATCCCAATCCCATAAGCCCTAATTTTGTTTAATAACCTCTTGTGTGGCACCTTATCGAATGCTTTTTGAAAATCCAAATACACCACATCCACTGGCTCCCCCTTATTTACCCTGCTAGTTACATCCTCAAAAAAACGCTAACAGATTTGTCAAACACAATTTCCCTGTCATAAATCCATGTTGACGCTGCCCAATCAAAATGGGCTGTAATTTGTGGTGGGTAATAACGGCGAACTAACAGTGCAACTTCAGATTGTAGCGCATGCGCATCTAAACGTGGAAATCCTGAAGTTGCAGTAAGTCATTCACTGCTCTGACACTGGCTGCGCTGTGGCCCCCGCCCTGACTACCCCCATAGCCGGCAATCAGTGTAATCAGTGAAACTGACGAAAACTTGAGCTTTTCCGCGGTAATACCGCTGTGAAATACCCCATTAAATGTTAGGCCTTGTTGGATTTGGTGTAACTGGGGTTTTAACAGCGTAATGACTGCTAAACAAAAGTTGTGGCCCTGAAAAACTAATTTTAATTTGGCGGAGTGTCAAATTTCTCCATTATGATAAAAATTACAATTTTTAAGAAAGTTAAAAAAAAAATTTAAAAATATTTTTTTAAAGTTTGTTCATATTTATTTCAGGTTTACCTTATCCCCATGTGAGAGCCCCAATCTTTGTTTTGCTCTCTGTAACATTTTTAAAAAGTCAGAATAAAAGCAGGTTCTCATTTCCTGCTTCCCTGTCTGTGAGAATTCTGCAATGTGATTGGCTGTTTAGGCAGCTTGTTGACATCAGAGCAGGGATTCCCCATTATAGAGCGCTGCAATCTCTTACACGGCGAAAAAGGCAAACTTCTCGCCACAGAGATCGCGAGATCTTTGTGGGCAGCTTTCTTCAGGGCCAGCAGCGAACGCCTTTGCCTCGCCACTGACCGCAAATTCCAGGCCATTATATTTTACTCATACTTTTTCATGCTTAAATAGGAAAGAATAACTAAAAGTTAAAAAGAAACATGACAAATGCTGAAAATCTAATATAAGAACAGAAAATGCTTATTTTCCGCCCACCGGCCGAATGCTAATGAGGCCCGTCCCTCAAAATGGACCAGGTCTCAAACCAGAACTATTGGGCGGCCGGGGGTTGCACTCTCCACTGACTGGCCACCCAAAGTCCAGACCAGGTGGAATAGCTACCCACTTCATTCTAGTTCGGGTCATCTGCTCTCTGAATACTTTATTCGTATTTTCTCAAGTCTCGACAGTTGGGGATTGGGCCATGATCTCAAGACGACTCCCCGACTTAATTGAGAAACTTTGCCAAATGCTGATATTACCAAATGCACAGACCTGCAAATAACTAGCCAGAGAATGAACCTTTGCTATATTGATGTGCTTTCGCTATCTTAACAGTTTGAGTGGTGGTCTTCAATGTGCCACACACACGCAAAAGTCTGCAAGATATTCTCCAGTACACTCTCTTGAACATCATTGGTATTCAGTATGATGGGACTTCAGAGTCAGTGGCACCATGGTGGCACTTCCAGAGGCGAGTATGTGAACCTTAGCCTTGGATGCCAATGTGCCTGGTGGTGAAGGTCAAGAGGCTGCTACAGCTAAAACAGACAGGCAATATAATCCAGCATTCCAAGAACATCTCCCAACACCAACACAGAATTCAAGTGAATTATTCCACAACATTAAAGAGAATTCTTCTTCTGACCATGTGATACAAATACCCCACAACCTGGGATAGCAATATTCATATGATGGGTAAGCACAATATATGAAGATGCCCTTGTAGCCCTTATACGCCTTAAATTATTAAAAGCGACTGCGAGACACCTGACATCAGTGAAAGTCGTAGAAATGAACACGAGGAGCACTACAAGGAAATTCAAATACAAAGCAAGGCAACAGATACCATAGGTCATGAATTATAGTGAAAGCTGTTTGTGTTCACATTTAAATTATTGATTAAATGTGGCGGATGTGGCCGCAGCATTGTGTGTCCTCTCTGCTACGTCAAACTGCTGTTTGTAAAGAAAATAGGAGGCAAGAATAACCTGCTACAGATATGCGGAATTTTAGCTTAGCTTTGACATCTGAGGTATCTGAACAGGTCCAATTGCTATCTGCTCTGATCTGGATGCAGAAGAGGTTTGATCTGAGACCACGCACAATAAGGCGACTTATTATAAAGTCAAAAAAAAAAGGAAATGCTTGCAGGGCTATGGGCAAAGGGCAGGTGAGTGGGACTAATTGGATAGCTCTTTCAAAGAGCCGGCACAGGCACGATGGGCTGAATGCTCTCCTTATCTTCTGTAATTTTTTTATTTGTTTATGGGATGTGGGCGTCGCTGGCAAGGCCAGCATTTATTGCCTATCCCTAATTGCCCTTGAGAAGGTGGTGGTGAGCCGCCTTCTTGAACCGCTGCAGTCCGTGCGGTGAAGGTACTCCCACAGTGCTGTTAGAGAGGGAGTTCCAGGATTTTGACCCAGTGACGATGAAGGATCGGCGATATACTTCCAAGTCAGGATGGTGTGTGACTTGGAGAGGAACTTGGAGGTGATGGTGTTCCCATGCGTCTGCTGCCCTTGTCCTTCTAGGTGGAAGAGATCGCGGGTTTGGGAGGTGCTGCCGAAGAAGCCTTGGCGAGTTGCTGCAGTGCATCTTGTAGATGGTACACACTGCAGTCACGGTGCGCCGGTGGTGGAGGGAGTGAATGCTTAAGGTGGTGGATGGGGTGCCAATCAAGCGGGCTGCTTTATCCTGGATGGTGTCGAGCTTCTTGAGTGTTGTTGGAGTTGCACTCATCCAGGCAAGTGGAGAGTATTCCATCACACTCCTGATATGTGCCTTATAGATGGTGGAAAGAACATTGTCCTGAAACCTTTTGCAGAGTCTCCTACCAACTGGATGAGTGAAGTCTAGAAGACATCTCACGCTGCAGATGGCCAAAACAGGGCAGTCCAATGAAGGGGACAATTTTCTCCTGCCACCCGCCCATTTCACATCTGAAAAATGGGCAGATGGCAGGAAATCTTGGCTGCCCCTTGGACACCCAAGGCCCACATGATGAAAGAAAGGTTTACATTTATGTAGCGCCTTTCACGACCACCAAACGTCTCAAAGCGCTTTACAGCCAAAGAAGTACTTTTGAAGTGTCGTCACTGTTGTAATGTGGGAAACGCGGCAGCCAAATTGCGCACAGCAAGCTCCCACAAACAGCAAAGTGATAATGACCAGATAATCTGTTTTTTGTTACGTTGATTGAGGGATAAATATTGGCCAGGACACCGGGGATAACTCCCCTGCTCTTCTTCGAAATAGTGCCATGGGATCTTTTACATCCACCTGAGCAAGCAGACAGGGCCTCGGTTTAACGTCTCATCCGAAAGACAGCACCTCCAGCAGTACAGCACTCCCTCAACACTACATTGGAGTGTCAGCCTAGATTTTTGTGCTCAAGTCCCTGGAGTGGGACTGTGAACCCACAACCTTTTGACTTAGAGGCGAGTGTGCTACCCACTGAGCCACAGCTGACACTATGATGCACATTTCAGGCTGGTTTGTAAATGGGTGGACAGCACTCCCCCGCCTGTTTCGGGCAGGAGGCCGTTTAATTATGCAAATCGGGGTGCTACTCTGTCGTACAGATGGGCGGAGCGTGTGCCCTGACAATGAGTGTCCTAACCAGCGGCCCTTAAAGGAACTGCGGGTGGTCGGCCGCTCCACAAAAGGGCCCCAAACCTCTTTTTCTTTTTTTTTGTGTGAGGCCTGAAGGAACAACAGGAGTACTCCTCTTGGTTTCACAGTAGAACATAGAACATAGAACATAGAATAGTACAGCACAGTACAGGCCCTTCGGCCCTCGATGTTGTGCCGAGCATTGTCCGAGACCAAGATCAAGCTATCACACTCCCTATCACTCTGGTGTGCTCCATGTGCTTATCCAATAACCGCTTGAAAGTTCCTAAAGTGTCCGACTCCACTATCACAGCAGGCAGTCCATTCCACACCCCAACCACTCTCTGAGTAAAGAATCTACCTCGGACATCCCTTCTATATCTCCCCCCATGCACCTTATAGTTATGCCCCCTTGTAACAGCTGCCTCTACCCGAGGAAATAGTCTCTGAACATCCACTCTATCTATCCCCCTCATCATCTTATAAACCTCTATTAAGTCGCCTCTCATCCTCCTCCGCTCTAAAGAGAAAAGCCCCAACTCCCTCAATCTTTCCTCATAAGACCTCCCCCCCAAACCAGGCAGCATCCTGGTAAATCTCCTTTGCACTCTTTCCAATGCTTCCACGTCCTTCCTATAGTGAGGTGACCAGAACTGCACACAATATTCCAAATGTGGTCTCACCAAGGTCCTGTACAGTTGCAGCATAACCTCACGGTTCTTAAACTCAAAACCTCTGTTAATAAACGCCAACACACCATAGGCCTTCTTTACTGCTCTATCCACTTGAGTGGCAACCTTCAGAGATCTGTGGATATGAACCCCCAGATCCCTCTGCTCCTCCACGTTCCTCAGAACCCTGCCGTTGACCCTGTAATCCTTATTCAAATTTGCCCTACCAAAATGAATCACCTCGCACTTATCAGGGTTAAATTCCATCTGCCATTTTTCGGCCCAGCTCTGCATCCTATCAATGTCTCTTTGCAGCCTACAACAGCCCTCCACCTCATCCACTGCTCCACCAATCTTGGTGTCATCAGCAAATTTACTGATCCACCCTTCAGTCCCCTCCTCCAAGTCATTGATAAAAATCACAAACAGCAGAGGACCCAGCACCGACCCCTGTGGCACACCGCTGGTAACTGGTCTCCAGTCCGAAAATGTTCCATCCACCACCACCCTCTGCCTTCTATGAGATATGATGCGGAGATGCCGGTGTTGGACTGGGGTGGACAAAATTGAGAGGTCGCACAACACCAGGTTATAGTCCAACAGTTTTATTTGAAATCACAAGCTTTCGGAGCTATCGATTTGCTCCTTCCTCAGGTGAGGAAGGAGCAAATCGATAGCTCCGAAAGCTTGTGATTTCAAATAAAACTGTTGGACTATAACCTGGTGTTGTGCGACCTCTCAATTCTATGAGATAGCCAGTTACTTATCCAATCGGCCAAATTTCCCTCTATCCCACAACTCCTTACTTTCTTCATGAGACGACCATGGGGAACCTTATCAAACGCCTTACTAAAATCCATGTATACGACATCAACTGCTCTACCTTCATCTACACACTTAGTTACCTCCTCAAAGAATTCAATCAAATTTGTTAGGCAAGACTTACCCTTCACGAATCCGTGTTGACTATCCCTGATTAAGTTGCCCCTTTCCAAATGGTCATAAATCCTATCCCTCAGGACCTTTTCCATTATCTTACCAACCACTGAAGTAAGACTAACCGGCCTATAATTACCAGGGTCATTCCTATTTCCTTTCTTGAAGAGAGGAACAACATTCGCCACTCTCCAGTCCTCTGGCACCATTCCCGTGGACAGTGAGGACCCAAAGATCAAAGCCAGAGGCTCTGCAATCTCCTCCCTTGCCTCCCAAAGAATCCTAGGATATATCCCATCTGGCCCAGGGGACTTATCGACCCTCAGGTTCTTCAAAATTGCTAAAACATCTTCCCTCAGAACATCTACCACCTCCAGCCTATCCACCTTTATCACACTCTCATCCTCAAGAACATGGCCCCTCTCCTCGGTGAACACTGATGAAAAGTATTCATTCATCACCTCTCCTATCTCTTCTGACTCCATGCACAAGTTCCCACTACTGTCCTTGACCGGCCCTACCCTCACCCTGGTCATTCTTTTATTTCTCACATAAGAGTAAAAAGCCTTGGGGTTTTCCTTGATCCGACCCGCCAAGGACTTCTCATGCCCCCTCCTAGCTCTCCTAAGCTCTTTTTTTAGATCATTCCTTGCTACCTTGTACCCCTCAATCGACCCAACTGAACCTTGTTTTCTCATCCTTACATACGCTTCCTTTTTCCTCTTGACTAGACATTCAACCTCTTTTGTGAACCATGGTTCTCTCACTCGGCCATTTCCTCCCTGCCTGACAGGGACATACCTATCAAGCACACGCAGTAATTGCTCCATGAAAAAGCTCCACTTTTCGTTTGTGCCTTTCCCTGATAGTTTCTGTTCCCATCTTATACTCCCTAATTCTTGCCTAATCGCATCATAATTACCCCTCCCCCAATTATAAACCCTGCCCTGCCGTATGGCCCTATCCCTCTCCATTGCAATAGTGAAAGTTACCGAATTGTGGTCACTATCTCCAAAGTGCTCTCCCACATACAAATCAAACACTTGGCCCGGTTCATTACCCAGTACCAAATCCAACGTGGCCCCAGCTCTTGTCGGCCTATCCACATATTGTGTCAGGAAACCCTCCTGCACACACTGTGCAAAAACTATCCCATCCGAACTGTTTGACCTATAAAGGTTCCAATCAATATTTGGAAAGTTGAAGTCACCCATGACAACTACTCTGTGACCTCCACACCTATTCATAATCTGCTTTGCAATTTCTTCCTCCACATCTCTATTACTATTTGGGGGCCTGTAGAAAACTCCCAACAACGTGACCGCTCCTTTCCTATTTCTAACTTCAGCCCATATTACCTCAGACGGCAGATCCCCCTCGAACTGCCTTTCTGCCGCTGTTAAACTATCCTTGATTAACAATGCTACTCCTCCACCTTTCTTACCAACTTCCCTACTCTTACTGAAACATCTATACCCCGGAACTTCCAACAACCATTCCTGTCCCTGTTCTAACCATGTCTCCGTAATGGCCACCACATCGTAGTCCCAAGTACCAATCCACGCTCCAAGTTCTCCTACCTTATTCCGAATGCTCCTTGCATTGAAGTAGACACACTTCAAGCCATCTTCCTGTCTGCCGGTACATTCCTGCGACCTTGATACCCTCCTCAGTACCTACCTACACTCACCACTGGCTCCTGGACTACAGCCCTTTTTCCCATCCCCCTGACAAATTAGTTTAAACCCCCCCGAAGAGCCGTAGCAAATTTCCCTCCCAGGATATTGGTGCCCCTCTGGTTCAGGTGCAAACCGTCCTGTTTGTACAGGTCCCACCTTCCCCAGAATGTGCTCCAATTAGCCACGTAACTGAAACCCTCCCCCCTACACCATCCCTGCAGCCACGTGTTTATCTGCACTCTCTCCCTGTTCCTCAACTCGCTAGCACGTGGCACCGGCAACAAACCAGAAATTACAACATGGTTTGTACTGGCTCTCAGCTTCCAACCTAGCTCCCTAAATTCCTGTTTTAAATCCCCGTCCCTTCTCCTACCTATGTCGTTGGTACCGATGTGTACCACGACTTGTGATTGTTCCCCCTCCCCTTTGAGGATTCTGAAAACACGGTCCGAGACGTCACGGACCCTAGCACCCGGGAGGCAACATACCATCCGTGAGTCTCTTTTGCTGCCACAGAACCTCCTATCTGTCCCTCTGACTATTGAGTCCCCAATAACTATTGCTCTCCTGCTCTCCCCCCTTCCCTTCTGAGCCACAGGGACGGACCCAGCGCCGGAGATCCGGTCACCATGGCTTACCACTGGTAAGTCGTCCCCCTCAACAGTATTCAAAGCGGTATACCTGTTACTGAGGGGAACGACCACAGAGGATCCCTGCACTGACTGCTTCCTCCTAGCCCCTCTCACCGTCACCCATCTATCTTCACGCTTTGTAATGCTGTGAGAACTCTCCATTCAGCTGTGTTCAGGAGTAAATTACAAGACAACGCTTGTCCCCGCCTACAGAGTTCCTGCACTTCTGATTGGTCAATCATCGCTGTTAGTCATAGAGTTATACAGCACAGAAAGAGGCCCTTCAGCCCATCGTGTCCGCGCCGGCCATCAAGCCCTGTCTATTCTAATCTCATTTTCCAGCACTTGGTCCGTAGCCTTGTATGCTATGGCATTTCAAGTGCTCATCTAAATGCTTCTTGAATGTTGTGAGGGTTCCTGCCTCTACCACCCTTTCAGGCAGTGAGTTCCAGATTCCAACCACCCTCTGGGTGAAAAAGTTTTTCCTCAAATCCCCTCTAAACCTCCTGCCCCTTACCTTGAAACTATGCCCCCTGGTTATTGACCGCTCTACTAAGGGGAAAAGTTCCTTTCTATCTATCCTATCTATGCCCCTCATAATTTTGTACACCTCAATCAGGTCCCCCCTCAGACTTCTCTGCTCGAAGGAAAACAACCCCAGCCTGTCCAGTCTCTCTTCATAGCTGAAATGCTCCAGCCCAGGTAACATCCTGGTGAATCCCCTCTCCAATGCAATCACATCCTTCCTATAGTGTGGCGACCAGTCATCAATCACTCAGTGCAAGTGAGCAATACGTCACCAAACACAAACAAAAAAGCTGCTCACTCTCTGGTTGACATGCAAGTGGCAACCTACCACCCTCTGACACAACTCCAATATTCTGTGGCACTCCTCCTTGAAGTAAATCTACTACTATCTTCTGGTTGTAATAAATTTTAGGCCCCTCCAACAGTGTCATTATAATCAGAAGAGAAACCCTCAACGAAACAGTTCCAGATACCATGCCATACCTCAGGGCTTTTATAATGATCTACGGTTTCACTGCACGGTGAGCACGTCACACTGCACTATGAAACATCATATGGGCAACGTTACGGAATAGAACTCCTGTCTTAATTATCTGCGATGTCCATGGGAAGCAGTACGACTGTTAATGCACACACCGTTCAGCCGTAAAAATTTGGTTTACAATGACAGGAGTGCTAAAAAGACAAGAGCATTTCTCACTTTACCTTTGGTACGGCTATGCGGCTCCGTTAAGGACTGAAACTCTTCTGAATGCAGGTCGTGGAGCATCAGCGTCTTCAACAGTGCTTAGTCCATGGCGATAACAAACAGCTCCAGTGTTGTCAAGCTGCAGTAAGACATGAGCAAACATTAGTGCAATGCAGTCGAACTACTAACGGCCCTTTTCTGCCGACCTGCTGTACAGTAGGAAGACTAAAGGGGATCAACCTGATTGAAAGTGAAGGCCGGATATGCAGGATATATTTTTTTCCCCCCTTCCTCAATGCTGATTGGCAGCACATCGGCAACTCCCTCTTCTCAACAGGGCAGAGCCATCTGGTCGGTTCAAACCTCTTACAGCGTAAGAGGTCCTATGAGCAGGTTTGATGGGTATTTTCTACAGGCTTTGTAAGAACTAGCAGTGTTACATGGAGAAAAGTCTCGATTTTAATCGGGCTTGAATTACAGCAAAGAACAATGAGCTTCACACTTCCTCTTTAGCCCTTTGCTGTTATTTCTATGCGACTGAGTGATTACAAGGCAGGAATGTCTTTAAGGGATTCAGGTGAGTGCAAGTGAAACTTGAACTAGCCTGAAACCCAAGATGAGATTAACTTATGTGTTTATTATCACTGAACAAGCTTGAAAAACACATAATGAAGTAGAGCTTGCTGCCTGTATTAACATTCAATGGTTTATGCTGTTGCTCTTGGACATGTGTTAGCTCTGATAAGTTCAGTCAGGAGGGTTGTAACACATGCATTGCTCACCTCATGGCAAAGCCGAAGGAATTCTTCTTTCCTAAAGAAAAAGCTGGATTAGCATTTATTGGAGATCTTTTGCTTTTCACTCCTCCCAGTACTGTTGAATCTGGCCAGCCACGAGCACTCTTCAAACGAGATGACCGATTCACGCTTCGGACAACTTGATCCAACGGGCCATCTTTGAACCACGGTAATTGTGGGCTATGGCACTGGATTAAAAAGTTCTAAAAAAGTAAACAGGAAGGAAGAGCTCCAATCCGTTCCTCTAATAACATTAAGGGGCTGATAATCCTCAACCTTTCTGGCGCACACCAGTCGTGGAAACTAGGTGAGGATGTGGATATGCCAGAACCAGGCCTAATGCTGGGGATTCGGTGGGGACTGGAAAAGGGCTGGGTGCTCCTTACAAGGCAAGTGCTGTAGGCAGGGGATCAGCCGGGGAATGGCGGGGGGGGGGGGGGACTTCCAACGCTGGGAGCTCCCACGTCCCTGGCACTCAGAGAGACCAGCCACAGCATCAACAAACTTGCATTTATATAGCGCCTTTAACATGGTAAAAACGTCCCAAGGCGCTTCATGGGAGCTCTATCAGATAAAATTTGACACTGAGCCACATAAAGAGATATTAGGCCAGGTGACCAAAAGCTTGGTCAAAGAGGTAGGTTTTAAGGAGCGACTTAAGAGGAGGAGTGTTGGAGAGGTTTAGGGAGGGAATTCCAGCGCTTAGGGCCTAGGTAGCTGAAGGCACAGCCAGCAATGGTGGAGCGATAAAAATCGGGGATATGCAAGAGTCCAGAATTGGAGGAGCGCAGAGATCTCAGAGGATTGTAAGGCTGTCGCTGGTGGTCCTCCTGGTGGGACTACGTACACCAGCCACCAACTGGCATAAGTGGCTCCACCTCGGTATCCGGGCCAGGACCATGGTCTGGACCCTCAAAGAAACATGGCGTGAATTTTTTTATATATAGATTAAAGGCTATAAATTCGGTGCATCTGCGCCTCTTGTTAGCGCCTCTGGGGGGGGCGCTAACGGGGCGCAAACGACTTTTCGCCCTGGGCGCGGCACCGCTAACAACTCCCGCTAAATTCAGCAGGAGTTTAGCGGTGGCGGTAACCGGTAGTGCCCCGCTCTGCTGCGCAGGCGATGACGATGTCATCACCGTGCGCAGCGCCCCGTTTTCGCCCCGCCTGCAAAATTGGTCTGAACCCCCTGAATCTGCGGCGGGCGATGACAGCAACCGATTCACGGGGCGGGAACGGAGCGGCAGGAGGCTCGTGGGGCGGTAAGTAAAGGGGAGGTGGCGGGCGGGGAAAAAAAATCGACTGACTTACTTGTCGCGGCCCGTTGCATCTTTGAACGCGGGGTTCGTGCCGCGATCTGGCAGCCCGTCACTCCTCTTGAGTGCTGGGCTGCTGGCTCGGCACCCCGCTCCTCGGTGGTCCAGGTGGGGCCCCGCAGAGTTGTGGGCTTGGGCCCTCCCCTTTAATGAGGGGAGGAGCCCTTCCATGCGGCAGCGCTACGTGGCCCAGTGCGCAGCGCTGCAGAACGCACCGCCCCGATATTCGGGGTTAGCGCTCTAAGAAGGAAGTGGAGCACTTGAATTAGCGCTCCACCTCCCTCTTGGGGCGCTAAAACTGAAGTTAGCGATCGCTGGCGCTTTAGCGCCCAGGCGATGTGAGCGACCCACAATGGTCACTAATGAACTTTTCCCCCCATACTATTTAAATGCAATTCCCTTACAAATGGAGCAACAGAGGTGGGCACAGCTTTTCACTTTCTGGGGCCACCAACGCCCCTACCCCAACACGATGCTACATTTTGTGGAGAGTGGGTGCCAGAGATGTGCCTCTAGGGCATAGGTCCCCGCCAGTATCATGTAAGATCGGGAACTTTCCCCTGAAAGACCACCGGAGTCAGCAGTTAGAGGGTCCCAGTGGGTGAATCCCGACACTCACACGGGGTTATGTCCCTCCCCCAGTCCCCTTTGGATTTGGAGCCCCAAACAATCAGAAATAGTAGCTGTTGAGGAAAAGGTCAAAGGAAAAAAGGACAGGACATGCATTTCTACAGCTCCTTTCACAACCTCAGGACGACCCACTTCGTTTCACAGCCCGCAAGGTACTTTTGCAGTGTAGTCACTGTTGTAATGTAGGCAAACTCGGCAGCACAAACGTCAACGAGATAAATGACCAAGTAATCTGTTCTTAGTGGTGTGAGTTGAGGATTAATTGAATAGCTCCACAGGATCTTTTGCATCCACCTCAACAGGCTTAAACATCCAATTCCTGCACCGTGGCTGCAGTGTGTGCTATCCAAAGGATGCACTGCAGCAACTCCCCAAGGCTTCTTCGACAGCACCTCCCGAACCTCCACCACCTGGAAGGACAACGGGCAACAGGCGCATGGGAACACCATCACCTCCAAGTCACACACCATCCCGACTCAGACATGTATCGCTGTTCCTTCATCGTCGCTGGGTCAAAATCCTAGAATTTCCTACCTTTGTGGCAGCATCTTCACCACACGGACTGCGGCGGTTCAAAAGAAGGCCCACCACCACCTTCTCAAGGGAAACTAAGGATGGGCAATAAATGCTGGCTTCGCTAGCGACACCTATATCCCAGGAACGAATTTAAAAATGTTTTAGATGCACCATGCATTTCTGGTGCCTACCTATCAGTCTTCCAAAGCATGGGCCCTGTACTTCCTCCTCTGTGCCCTCTCCAGCACTCTGTGTCTATTAACGGGGAAGAGGACCTCCACGGTGCCATCGGAGATAGGGGGAGGGGGTGAACAGTCATTTTTGACACAGCAGTAGGTACAGAAGCCGGCATTAACCACTGGCACCTTCCCTTTAAGAGTTGCTGGCCGCCTTTAAATTGCGAACTCCACCGGTTTTCCCAGTCCCAATGGACAAGCCAATTACAAGCGCGAATAGCGCTGAAAGCTCCTAGTGAAATGAGGCACGTGCCTCAAAATAGTGCGTGCCTCATGTGATCAGCTTTGGGCGGGCATAGCACATGTCCCGCCCATACTGTGCCTGTTTCAGGCTGAAGATAAATATCTAGGCTATTGACAAACATTCACTGACTCCCATAGCTACCTGGACTACACTTCCTCCCACCCCGCTTCCTGCAAGGAATCTATTCCATTCTCCCAGTTTCTCCGTCTCCGTCACATCTGCTCTGACGATGCCACCTTCCATACTAGTGCTTCCGATATGTCTTCCTTGTTCCTCAACTGAGGATTCCCCTCTACCGTGGTTGACATGGCCCTCGACCGTGTCCGTTCTATTTCCCGCACTTCTGCTCTCACCCCTTCCCCTCCCTCCCAGAACCACGGTAGGGTTTCCCTTGTCCTCACCTTTCACCCCACCAGCCTGCACATTCAACGGATCATCCTCCGCCATTTCCGTCACCTCCAGCGTGATCCCACCACCAAACGCATCTTCCCCTCCCCTTTCAGCATTCCGAAGGGACCGCTCCCTCCACAACACCCTGGTCCACTCCTCAATAACCCCTAACACCCCTTCCCCTTCCCACGGCACCTTCCCGTGCAAGCGCAGGAGATGCAACACCTGCCCTTTTACCTCCTCCCTTCCTACTGTTCAGGGCCACAAACACTCCTCCAGGTGAAACAGCAATTTACTTGTACTTCTTGCAATTTAGTATACTGTATTCGCTGCTCACGATGCGGTCTCCTCTACATTGAGGAGACCAAACGCAGATTGGGTGACCGCTTTGCGGAACACCTCCATTCAGTCCGTAAGTGTGACCCCGAGCTTCTGGTCGCCTGTTACTTTAATTCTCCGCTCCACTCCCACTCTGACCTCTCCGTCTTCGGCCTCTTACACTGTTCCAACAAAGCTCAACGTAAGCTCGAGGAACAGCACCTCATCTTTCTATTAGGCACTTTACAGCCTTCTGGACTCAACATCGAGTTCAACAATTTCAGACCATAACCTTGACCCCTATTTTTTCTTTCACATGGCAGCTGTCGATCATTCTGCCATTCCCATTTACACCTCATCTAGAGTCATCTTTTGTTTCTTAACTTGTCCCATTACCATCTCCTTTTGCCTTGCTCCATCATTCCTTTTGTCTTTTAATCTCTCCTGCCTTCCACCCTATCACAGACCTTCCCTTTTGTTCTTTCCTCCCCTTTCCCCTTTCCCTGCCCCTGCACTTGCTTAAAAATCTGTTACGTCTCTAACTCTTTCCAGTTCTGATGAAGGGTCATCGACCTGAAACGTTAACTCTGTTTCTCTCTCCACAGATGCAGCTGAGTATTTCCTGCTGAGTATTTTCAGCATTTTCTGTTTTTATTTCAGATTTCCAGCATCCGCAGTATTTTGTTTTTGTATAAATATTTCTCCTCTCCCCCAAAATCAGTTCATAAAATCAAATGATATATTTTCATTTTCTTAAAAAATCAATTGGAAACTAATATTTAAATTAAGTTGAACAATCTTTAGTTAAAAGATTTTCATCTTATCCTTTATGACAATCCTTACGGCTTTCTAAAGGGAAGTGCTCAAATCAAAGTTACAACAGATAAACTAGTCGTGTACAGCATAACCTGGGAGCACTTGATACTGTCACTGGGTCTTAAATATGGAAAAGGATTCAGTTCTCTCACAATTATCTGGTAAATACAACATCTATCCAAAAATCAATTAAAAATCTAATTCTTGAAAGAAAAAGCACCTTTCTCCGAACACCGGACGTCCCAAAGCGCTTTTCACCCAATGAAGTACTTTTTGAAGTGTTGTGATGTAAGAAACGCGGCAGCCAATTTGCGCACAGCAAGCTCCCACAAACAGCAATGTGATAATGACCAGATAATC
The DNA here is from genome assembly GCA_030390025.1 of Squalus acanthias. Lineage (NCBI taxonomy): Eukaryota > Metazoa > Chordata > Chondrichthyes > Squaliformes > Squalidae > Squalus > Squalus acanthias. The sequence goes on from CM059425.1 coordinate 247,728,180, forward strand.
TGTTTTTTAGTGATGTTGTTTGAGGGATAAATATTGGCCCAGGACACCAGGGATAACTCCCCTGCTCTTCTTCGCAATAGTGCCATGGGATCTTTTAGGCCCACCTAAGAAGGCAGACGGGGCCTCGGTTTAATGACTCATCCTTGTGTTTAAATCCCTCAACTTTCCTATCTCTGGAACACGCTAGCCCTACAACTCCCCACCGCCTCTCTCCCCCCCCGCCACGCCCCCCACCCCCGCCTCCACATCACCCCCCGAACTGTCTGTGACCCTGGCCTCTTGTGCATCCCCACTGTAGGAGATAGAAACATAGAAACATAGAAGATAGGAGCAGGAGTAGGCCATTCGGCCCCTCGAGCCTGCTCCGCCATTCGATGAGATCATGGCTGATCATCCAAACTCAGTACCCTGTCCCTGCCTTCTCCCCATATCCCTTGACACCTTTAGCCTTAAGAAATATATCTAACTCCTTCTTGAATATATTTACTGACTTGGCCTCAACTGCCTTCTGTGGTAGAGAATTCCACAGGTTCACCACTCTCTGGGTGAAGAAATTCCTCCTCATCTCTGTCCTAAATGGCTTACCCCTTATCTTTAGACTGTGACCTCTTGTTCTGGACTCACCCGCCATCGGGAACATCCTTCCTGCATCCAGTCTGTTAGAATTTTATAAGTTTCAATGAGCTCTCCTCTCATTCTTCTATATGCCCTAAGTATTGCCTTAAATGTGTCCTCCAAACGGAGTCAGTAGTCAGACTGAATTCTAGGAAAGGGCTAATCGTAATTCAACCATGAAGACTCACACAAACAAAGCATTCCTTACCAGGGATAGAAAACAACCCATCAAGGCCGCAGGCTCAGAGAGGGCTCGTTAAGTGGACATAAACACATCCTCCCTTATTCCGACCTCTGCGCGACCCCTTTGTTAGCAAAGGCCTGAGAAGCTCGGGAGTAAACGAGCGACCTGGCACATCTAGGTCACTGAAACCAATGGAGAATAATATTGGACGGTGTGTAAAACCGGCGATCCGCCCGATCCGGTGGGGGTTCCCGCCCGGCGAGTTAGGTTAGAATGGCCCCCGGTGAATCTCAGCTGCTGCTACAATTGGCCTTAATGACCCTGAACTTGGTAGGGGTGGGAATCAGTCAGACTTCCTCCTACTGCTCCTGTTTGAAATTGTGTGTACATATAAACATCAGGTGAGGGCAGAATCGGGCTCGGCTCCTCTGTAGTCAAATGGCCTTCACTCTCTGAGCCCACACAGGACGAATGTAACTTGGCTGAAGTACTCGAGAGTGTGTGTGTGTGGAACCATTCACCAGCGGGGGACAATGCCATTCGGAGAGGGCAGGGCGAGGCGAGGGAAGATAAAGAGAGACAAGAAACGACTATTCAACTCGTCCACAGCAGATCATCAAACAGAAGTTAGTCAACTCGGTAATGTATTAAAAATGCACTTCCCCAGTTTACCGTGGCACTGTGAATGCCTCCACGTTTACTGTCGTACTGGGAGTGTTTTACTGGAAGCGGACTGACTGGCAGATGAAGGATTTTGTTCTCTCGGTTTGGTATTCACGGTGTTTGGTAAATCATTGCTGAACCACCATGCTAAGCATGAAAACAGGAAAACAGCATGAATAGCAATGTGGTTTTAACAAAATTAGTCCCTGCTAAGGGTTTAAAAGGTTAGGAGTAACCTTTGACCATTTTATAGTACGGACACTTCACAACCCCCTATTAAGTTCCTACCTCTCCTATTTTAACAGATGCGGAGATGCCGGTGTTGGACTGGGGTGAACAAAAGTGAGAAGTCGCACAACACCAGGTTATAGTCCAACAGCTTTATTTGAAATCACAAGCTTTCGGAGCGCTGCTCCTTCATCAGGTTTTAACAGAGGCATTAACCCAGGTTAACATCTCCGCTGACAGAGCAGAGGGAAAAATTTGATACAAGTGTGTTCAACAACTGCATGATCGCAGTGATTTCCACCCTTAAACCAGATTCTGATTAAAACTGAACTTATACAACAGTACTTTGTCCAAATATCACGACTTTCCAGCTTTGAAACTTCAAATTTAAACAAAGACATCCTGCTTCTTTGGTGCACGCTGGTTTATCTCTGGTACTGTGCCCAATTAGCTGCTCCAGCACAGGCTAGCTTACAAACATTAACCTCTCAAATTATACTTCACGTTTCCCACTAAAACACACGCACAATGCACTTTCATTATTGCATCTGCGAAGATCATTACTCACCAAACAGCACGATAAATCTGGCTTTGTTAACACAGGACTCAAAGTATTAAGCTATGCCCCGTACAGTACCAACTTCCAAACTGTGCTGGAATATGAGCTCTAAGATCGTCCAAAGCAGTTGTTTGCGGCCCCCACCCCCCCCAAGGAAAACCACTTGAAGAAAATAAAAACATTTCCGTTTCACATTCAATTATGAAAAAGCCCTGAGGCACTAACAGCATCAGTTGTGTTCATCTAATCAGACATCTTTACAACCATCTTCAGCCAGAAGTGCCGAGTGGATGATCCATATCGGCCTCCTCCTGAGGTCCCCACCATCACAGAAGCCAGTCTTCAGCCAATTCGATTCACTCCACGTGATATCAAGAAACGGCTGAGCGCACTGGATACAGCAAAGGCTATGGGTCCCAACAACATCCCGGCTGTCGTGCTGAAGACTTGTGCTCCAGAACTAGCCGCGCCTCTAGCCAAGCTGTTCCAGTACAGCAACAACACTGGCATCTATCCGACAATGTGGAAAACTGCCCAAGTATGTCCTGTCCACAAAAAGCAGGACAAATCCAATCCGGCCAATTACCGCCCCATCAGTCTACTCTCAATCATCAGCAAAGTGCTGGAAGGTGTAGGCATACACATACCCTTAATTCTTAATTTTTAATTTCGATATATATTGAAATGCTTTGCCAGGCCAAAAGGTTTTTTTCAAAGTGAAATATAAAGTTGCCACTGATAAAGACATGGAATTTGCTTTGATAGACAACAGAGATAAACACACCCCCTTAGTTTTGCAGACATGTTGGGGGTGATTTTCTGACGTCCGAGGAGGCGGGTTTGGATGCAGAAAAGGCGGGAAAATCAGAAACAATGAGTGCGGGTTCGGAACCCGCCTCCAACCCGCCTCCGCGGAATTTTGCCGGTGCCGGTTTTGCAGGGCGGGAAACGGTCCCGCCTCCAGCTGGCCAGAGAGCTTGTTAAGAGGCTTAAATGCTTGTTTAGGGCCTCTCTAAGCCTATTTTGAGAAGCCCTCGTGATTTTAGGACCATTTCAGCGTGTTCCACGACCCTCCTAAACCACGCCAGCTAAACCTGGCGGGTTGACTAGTGGGTGGTCTCCTCACAGCTGCAGGTCCAACATTAAATCGTTTATTTCATCAGGGATTAGTTGCAGGTGGCAGATCTTTGCTTTAAAAGGTCTTTGAGCACTTTTAGAAGGCCTTCTGAAGTCGGAGGTCTGCAGCTTGAATCTATCAACTGTGGGACCTCCTGGGAAGACCATCTCCCCGCTTGCAATGAGCGCTTACCCAACGGAGGCATCTGCAAGCAGCATGGGAACCATTCGTTTTCTTTCACCATGGACCTCAGATTCAGATGAGGAGCAGGCTGAGGAGGAGGAGGCTGAGGAGGAGGAACATAAGAACATAAGAAATAGGAGCAGGAGTAGGCCAATCGGCCCCTCGAGCCTGCTCCACCATTCAATAAGATCATGGCTGATCTGATCCTAACCTCAAATCTAAAGAACACAAGAAGTAGGAGCAGGACCCGGCCACTCAGCCCCTGGGCCTGCTCCACCACCCACAGGGCCTTGACCGATCCGAACTCAGCCTCACGTCCAATTTCCTGCCCGCTCCCCGTAACCCCTAATTCCCAGGAGCAGGAGGAGGAGGAGGATCTGGAGGAGGAGGAGGATCTGGAGGAGGAGGAGGATCTGGAGGAAGAGGAGGATCTGGAGGAAGAGGAGGATCTGGAGGAGAGGAGGATCTGGAGGAAGAGGAGGAGCAGGAGGAGGAGGAGCAGGAGGAGGTCAGAGCGCCGGTGTATCGACCAGCAGCAGTGGCAGTATGCGAGCCCATGGCTGCCCAGGATGCAAGGGATGAAACTTATCCTGGCCAGATTTGCATAGGTTGCCCAAGTTGGCACATGTCCTTGGCTCTATCCTAAGACATCATTGACAATGAACATGACTCTCTGGCCTCCTTTCAATCAGGCTACCAACCTGACAACGCAAGTGTGGCGGTGCCCGCAATGTGGAGCTGCCTAAGGTGAAAGAACAGATGCTATAACGCCAACATTTTGGCATCAAATCATTTTAATGCTTTCCAACAGGGATGGCATTTCATCAATACACAGAAACATTTACCCAATCTGCTCACAGATCAGGAGGTTATATCCCTTGCCAGCTGTACCCACACAGCCTTGGTTTCTTTGGGAGGCCTCTTCCTCCCAGATGAGTGGAAGAGCACCTCCCTGCTAGTTGTCACTCCCTCAAACAACATTTGCAGCGCCTTGCCTTGGAATTGGACATAGTGGTTTCTCAGAATATGTTGCAGGTGGTGCAGCATAGGCAGAAATCCTGTGAAATGATCCAAGGGAGCAAGAAGCCATAAAATCAGGCTGGAATAGTGATGTCAGCAGAGGCGGGTTTTAGTCCCAAAACACTAATTGACCAAGGGCAACCCACACCTCTGAAATCAACTGGCCAATCAAGGGGAAAATCGCAATTTTTTGAGAACTATCAGTGGAGGCGGGTTTCAAACCCACCCAAACCGAAACCCGCCTCCATCTCGCCTCCAGTGGGAAAATCGCCCCCGGTGTCTCTGATGACTTTTCGGAGGTTACAGGGGAGAAGTCAAACCTCTGAAGTTTTGAAATGCAGAATACGACGTAACTCATGGACCGTAACCAAATGGTTTTCTGCCACTTTTGTAAACTTTAGGAGTGAATGAACAATTTTGGGCTGTGATAATGACAACTAATGGATCGCGACACGGGATGAGTTAATGTGAACGTTTCACTGCTCAAACAGCTCAGACCAGCATTAAAGGAACATTTCACTATCTCTGAATGATTGATTTACTGCAAAAGGCAAGGAAAACTGTATAAAGCACAATGGCTAAAGAATATCAGCACTGCAGTCAGAAGAAGGTGGTTTGGCCAGTCATCTCGCCTACGAGGATCAGACTGCAGTTGGAAGGAGGGGCCTGGCCAGTCTTTTCGAATGGAGGACCTACAATCAACGCTGGACTGATCATCGGCGGGTGGTTGTATGTATGATTTCCTGTAATATTATTGGTGGACTGCTCGAATAGTGGTTGGGGTTTTGAATCTGTTTTAGGAACAATAAAAGGTTAAAGACAGAACCCGTGTGTCTGGTGTAATTTCTCATAAGTCTCAAGTCCGAACTCTGTAACCTGTTGGACGGGGCGAGGGGTAATTCCTGCACGTCTTACAAAGGTGTCGTCGACAGTGCTATCAATCAGCACTTACTCACCAATAACCTGCTCACTGATGCCCAGTTTGGGTTCCACCAGGAACCACTCAGCTCCCATCCTCATTACAGCCTTGGTCCAAACATGGACAACAGAGCTGAATTCCAGAGGTGAGGTGAGAGTGACTGCCCTTGACATCAAGGAAGCATTTGACCGAGTGTGGCATCAAGGAGCCCTAGTAAAACTGAAGTCAATGGGAATCAGGGGGAAAACGCTCCACTGGCTGGAGTCATACCTGGCACAAAGGAAGATAGTTGTAGTGGTTGGAAGTCAATCATCACAGCCCCAGGACATCGCGGCAGGAGTTCCTCAGGGCAGTGTCCTAGGCCCAACCATCTTCAGCTGCTTCATCAATGACCGTCCCTCCATCATAAGGTCAGAAGTGGGGGTGTTTGCTGATGATTGCACAGTGTTCAGTGCCATTCGCAACTCCTCAGATAATGAAGCAGTCCATGCCCGCATGCAGCAAGACCTGGACGACATTCAGGCTTGGGCTGATAAGTTGCAAGTAACATTCGCGCCACAGAAGTGCCAGGCAATGACTATCTCCAAAAAGCGAGGGTCTAACCATCGCCCCTTGACATTCAACGGCATTACCATTGCTGAATTCCCCACCATCAATATCCTGGGGGGTCAGCATTGACCAGAAACTTAACTGGACCAGCCACATAAATACTGTGACAACAAGAGCAGGTCAGAGGCTGGGTATTCTGCGGCGAGTGTCTCAACTCCTGACTCCCCAAAGCCTTTCCACCATCTACAAGGCACAAGTCAGGAGTGTGACGGAATACTCTCCACTTGCCTGGATGAGTGCAGCTCCAACAACACTCAAGAAGCTCGACACCATCCAGGACAAAGCAGCCCGCTTGATTGGCACCCCATCCACCACATTAAACATTCACTCCCTCCACCACCGGCGTACCATGGCTGCAGTGTGTACCATCTATACGATGCACTGCAGCAACTCGCCAAGGCTTCTTCAGCAACACCTCCCAAATCCGCTACCTCTACCACCTAGAAGGACAACGGCAGGAGGCGCATGGGAACACCATCACCTCCAAGTTTCCCTCCAAGTTGCACACCATCCTGACTTGGAAGTATATCGCCGATCCTTCATCAAAATCCTGGAACTCCCTACCTAACAGCGCTGTGGGAGTAGCTTCACCACATGGACTGCAGCGGTTCAAGACGGTGGCTCACCACCACCTTCTCAAGGGCAATTAGGGATGGGCAATAAATGCTGGCCTTGCCAGCGACGCCCACATCCCATGAATGAATAAAAAAAACGCTTCTTCTGCACAGTCAGGGTAACTCTGAAGCAATGCCGACACAAAGGTGATTCCTGCTCCAGTATAATCAAATGAATACTTCTAATTTCCTTTCAATAGAAAGACTACATGAGGGTCGATAATGCAGCCCTGGTGCGACAGCAGCTGGAGCACTGCTTTGTTTTTGGGCACTGCCTGCATGTAGCGCAATGAGTTGTCTTTGCACAATAACGCAAGGCCAGCTATTTTTGCAATATCATTGCAGCGGTGCAGTCGCTCGGCTAAAGCGATGCTTCGATTGAGCATCTGGGCCAAGGCCTGTTGGTTGTCTCAAAGCTGTACTGCTACCGAGAGGAGAAAACGGTAGGAACTTAGGAACAGGAGTTAGGCCATTCAGCCCCTCGAGCCTGTTCTGCCATTCAAGTAAAGCATGGCTGATCTGTATCTTAACTCCATCTACCCCTCGAGTTGACGAACACAACTGATGCTGTTAGTGCTCCAGGGTGCTTAGTGTCAGCCGTGGCTCAGTTGGTAGCACACTTGCCTCCGAGTCAGAAGGTTGTGGGTTCAAGTCCCACTCCAGGGACTTGAGCACATAAAGCTAGGCTGACGCTGCAGTGCAGTGCTGAGGGAGTGCTGCATTGTCGGAGGTGCCGTCTTTCAGATGAGACATTAAACCGAGGCTTCGTCTTCCCTCTCAGGTGGGTGTAAAAGATCCCACGATATGATTCGAAAAAGAGCAGGGGAGCTCCCGCCAGTGTCCTGGCTAATGTTTATCCCCAACCAACATCACTAAAACAGATTATCTAGTTATTATCACATTGCTGTTTGTGGGAACTTGCTTTGCGCAGATTGGCTGCCGCGTTTCCTGCATTACAACACTGACGACATGTCAAAAGTACTTAATTGGCTGTGAAGCTCTTTGGGACGTCTTGAGGTGGTGGAAGGTGCTATATAAATTCAAGACTTTCTTTCTTCTACTCACCTTGGTTCCCTAAGCCTTAACATTCTAACATAGAAAAATAGGAGCAGGAGTCGGCCATTCGGCCCTTCGAGCCTGCTCCGCCATTCAATATGATCATGGCTGATCCTTTATCTCAATACCATATTCCCGCTCTCTCCCCATGCCCCTTGACGTCTTTTGTGTCTAGAAATCTATCTATCGCCTTCTTAAATATATTCAGTGACTTGGCCTCCACAGCCTTCTGTGGTAGAGAATTCCACAGGTTCACCACCCTCTGAGTGAAGAAATTTCTCCTCATCTCAGTCCTAAATGTCCTACCCCGTATCCTGAGACTGTGACCCCTCGTTCTAGACCCCCCCAGCCAGGGGAAACATCCTCCCTGCATTCCAGTCTGTCTAGCCCTGTCAGAATTTTATACGTTTCAATGAGATCCCCTCTCATTCTTCTAAACTCTAGTGAATACAGGCCTGGTCGACCCAATCTCTCCTCATACGACAGTCCTGCCATCCCAGGAATCAGTCCGGTGAGCCTTCGCTGCACTCCCTCTATGGCAAGTAACAAAAATCTGTCAATCTCAATTTTGAAATTTTCAATTGACCCTCAGCCTCTACAAACTTTTTGGGGGAGAGAGTTCCAGATTTCCACTACCCTTTGTGTGAAGAAGTGCTTCCTGACATCACCCCTGAACGGCCATGCTCTAATTTTAAGGTTACATTAACGGCACAGTTTCAAGATGTAGCCCTGGAGGTCCTGATCCAGGATGTGTTGGCAAAAGGGTGGTCCTCTTGATGTGGAGAGGCACTCTGCTTTGAAGAGCAACGGGAGAGTGGTGTGGATGGAAGTGGCAGAAAGGATCAATGCAGTTTTACCTGTGATAAATCATGGGAACAGATGCACAGGAAACTTATGGGTCTCTGAAAGCTGAGTGCTATCACACTTTGATAAACAAATGTTAATGTCTTAAAGCTTCTGCTCGCAGAACTTCAGTGTAAGTTTGGCACAGTAGTACAGAGGGAGAATGGCCAGCACTCTGGCAGCTGTTCACCTATTTTCCAAATGCACAGGCATAAGAACATAAGAAATAGGAGCAGGAGTAGGGCATTTGGCCCTTCGAGCCTGCTCCGCCATTCAGTAAGATCATGGCTGATCTTCTACCTCATCTCCACTTTCCGGCACGATCCCCATATCCCTTGATTCCCTTAATATTCAAAAATCTATCGATCTCTGTCTTGAATATACTCAACGACTGAGCCGCCACAGCCCTCTGGGGTAGAGAATTCCAAAGATTCACCACCCTCTGAGTGAAGAAATTTCTCCTCATCTCAGTCCTGAATGGCCGACCCCTTATTCTGAGACTGTGACCCCTGGTTCTAGACTTCCCCAGCCGCCATGCCCTTGTTTTCACTGCTGATTTTGTACTGCTGCCATCGCAGATGCATTTGTTCTGTGGTTCGTGAAATGGGACAAGGTGACATCACACGCTACCTGCATGTTCTGTGTTCAGATGCTCACATAACAGAGGAGGTGGCTTGCACACTTGGGTGACTGACATCTTCTCTCAGCTTCCTTGTTTCAGCGTATGTCCCTTTTTTTTATCTAGTTGCAGGAGAAGGCCGCAAATAGCAGATGCCACCAACCGCGGATGGGAATGTTCACATCAAGCCAGAGATCCCTTACAAGGACAGCAATAAGTGCTATTTAGGTACACTTCAATTATAGTTCCGTCAGCTAACACCCAAGGATTCCAAAAGGGGTGGAAGATTTAATAAAGTGAATAGCTGCAGAAATGAAATCCAAGAACACCATGAAATAAAAATGGCCCAGAAATTCGCCTCTCCGGCTTGCCGCGGGGGTAAGGATCGCGCGCGCACTTACCTACCGCATCTGCCATTCTGCTTCTGGCCCACGGGGACTTCAGCTCCTGGGCCTGCCCCAACTGCCGGCGCGCAGTGCTTGTGTATCCCAGGGGCGTAGTTAGTGCGATGCGTCCCCTGGGATCACGTGGGCCATGGAGAGCCAATGACAGCAGACCATCTTTCATTCATAGATTTGACAGGAAGACCTGTCAAATCTATGAATTGAAATCGGCCCCAAAACAACACCTAAACTTCAAATATTTTTTTTTTAAAACCATCACATTTTTAAAATAACTATAAGTTAAATAAATTAACTACTTTAAACAAAAATTTTAATTTTTGAAAAAATTAAAATACTTTTTAACAGTGCTAAAAATAAACTTACCTTTCTTTAATGTATCTAAAAAAGATAAAGCTGTTGAAATTTTTTTAAAATTATAATTAATTAACCACTTACCTTGTTGAAAACGGGTCTTGCGCCTCCTTTTTAAAAGCGCAGCTTCTTCAATACTTACCCTCCCGGAGAAACCTGAAAAAAAAACTAAGTTTGCTGCGTGCGCGCAGCCTCTCCCGCGCACGCTGTTCACCTCTGAACCGCTCCCTTCACGAGACCGGAAGTTCAGGTTTCCCGCGCATGCGCAGTGCATGCAGGAAACCGGCACTTCAGTAGGCCTTACGGGTGAGTACACAGTGCGTACTCACCCGGCAAGTGCCGAATTTTTGGCCCAATGAAATCACTGGGTTGGAAGCAAGTACGTTGCTGCAACTACCAAGTAGACTTCCCTTTAATCAACAGGAACCAATCAGTGCTCATTTTATAAAAAAGAAAGCCTTCCATTTATATAGCGCCTATCACACCCGATGGAGATAGTGCGGGAAGGTGGAGTTGAGGTCGATGATCAGCCATGATCTTATTGAATGGCGGAGCAGGCTCGAGGGGCCGTATCGCCTACTCCTGCACTTATTTCTTATGTTCACGACCACCAGACGTCCCAAATCGCTTTACAGCCTATGAAGTACTTTTTTGGAAGTGCAGTCACTGTTGTAATGTCGGAAATGAGCACTGAGCTCCAGCAGTGCTGTTCAGGCTTGAGACCACATTATGGGACAAGGACCTCATTTCTGTTTTTCTCAGGCCTTTATGAGCCCGGTGCGTACCTAGTGGGCTATTCCTGCTCCTATCTTCTATGTTTCTATGGCATTTCTCCACCGCATTATCCTGCTTTGTACACAGCGAAAGCACAGTTGGCCTCTGTGTCCGTCAATACCGGGGGTGTCCCCTGTTTGATGCACATTAGTGCTACGGATATTGAGCATGGGTCCCAGTGTTGACGATGATGTTCAGAATGGTGTGCACCTTATTTCATCATTCACAATCCTCAGATTTTAAAATTCACAATATTGTACAGATTGTTCCACATTTGTTCTGTTAATATAAAGGAAATCTCCAACAAGAGAGCATAACCGCCTCCCCTTGACATTCAATGGCATTACCATCGTCGAATCTCCCACCATCAACATTCTGAGGGTCACCATTGACCAGAAACTCATATGGACCAGCCACTTTAAATGCCGTGGCTACTAGAGCAGATCAGAGGCTGGGTTTTCTGCAGTAGCGCATCTCCTGATTCCCCAAAGCCTCTCCACCACCTACAAGGCACTAGTCAGGATTGCGATGGAATACTCTCGACTTGCCCAGATGAACAACACTCAAGAAGTTTGACACTATCTAGGACAAAGCAGTTTGCTTGATCGGCAGGACTGCAAACCAGCATCAGAACAATTTCAATGACCTCAGCGGGGCTGTCAAGGTAACACACTGTGGACTCTCTCCTTTTCTTCCTTGCCCACCCTCGGCAGCACTTTTGAAGCAACACTTCCCAAACTAACGCTTCATACTGGACTCTGGTTAAGGACAGCTCTAACTTCATATCCTGCACAAGGGCTATACATGTCCCCTAACAATAATAACTGGCAGGCAAAACCCGAAAACTCCTTCCTCCACTTGAACAGTCTCATGCCACCACATCTCTTACTGCACCTCTCCCATGCCGCTCAGAACACAATTCTCAATGGCTAGCCTTGTTCTCATTTATCTTCTTGCAGGGCTAATTAGCACACAATGCCCGACAAAGGCAGGCCACCGAGGGGGCATCTCCATTTTTAAACCCCTCACCCCCTTCTAGGACAAGGCCATGGTGCTAGTGGGAAGTCAATCTTCTGTGGGAGAGGGTGAGGTCATTGGTATCTTGCCGGTGCCAGGTTAGTGACTGAGCATTACACTGCTGCCCTGGCATCCCTGAGAAGCACCGCATAGACACAACATAAGAACATAAGAAATAGGAGCAGGACTAGGCCATTCAGCCCCTCGAGCCTGCTCCGCCATTCAATAAGATTAACTCCATGTTTGAATCCCTCCAATCAGGTTTCCGCCCTTGTCATAGTACCAAAACGGCTCTCATCAAAGTCACAAATGGCATCCTTTGTGACTGTGACAAAGGTAAACTATCCCTCCTCGTCCGTCTTGACTTGTCTGCAGCCTTTGACATGGTTGACCACTCCATCCTTCTCCAACGCCTCTCCACCGTCATCCAGCTGGGTGGGACTGCACTCGCCTGGTTCCATTCTTATCTATCTAATCGTAGCCAGAGAATCACCTGCAACGGCTTCTCTTCCCGCTCCCACATCGTTACCTCCGGTGTCCCCCAAGGATCTGTCCTTGGTCCCCTATTTCTCATCTACATGTTGCCCCTTGGCGACATCATGCGAAAACACAGCATCCGTTTCCACATGTACGCTGATGAGACCTGGTTCTACCTCACTACCACTTCTCTCAATCCCTTCACGGTCTCTAAATTGTCAGACTGTTTGTCCGACTAAGCAGAAATTTTCTCCAATTAAATATTGGGAAGACCGAAGCTATTGTTTTCGGTCCCCGCCACAAACTCCGTTCCCTAGCCACTGACTCCATCCCTCTCCCTAGCATCTGTTTGAGGCTGAACCACACTGTTCGCAACCTTGCTGTCATAGTTGACCCTGAAATGAGCTTCTGACCGCATATCCGCAGCATAACTAAGACCGCCTATTTCCACCTCCGTAATATCACCCGTCTCTACCCTTGTCTCAGCACATCCGCTGCTGAAACCCTCATCCATGCCTTTGTTACCTCTAGACTTGACTATTCCAACGCACTCCGGCTGGCCTCCCACATTCCACCCTACGTAAACTTGAGGTGATCCAAAACTTCGCTGCCCGTGTCCTAACTCGCACCAAGTCCCGTTCACCCATCACCCCTGTGCTCACTGACCTACATTGGCTCCTGGTTAAGCAACGCCTCAATTTAAAAATTCTCATCCTTGTTTTCAAATCCCTCCATGGCCTCACCCCTCCCTATCTCTGTAATCTCCTTCAGCCCCACAACCCCCCGAGATATCTGCGCTCCTCTAATTCTGCCCTCTTGAGCATCCCTGATTATAATCGCTCAACCATTGTTGGCCGTGCCTTCTGCTGCCGAGGCCCTAAGCTCTGGAATTCCCTGCCTAAATCTCTCCGCTTCTCTTTCCTCCTTTAAGACGCTCCTTAAAACCTACCTGTTTGACCAAGCTTTTGGTCACCTGCCCTAATTTCTCCTTATGTGGCTCGGTGTCAAATTTTTTGTCTTATAATACTCCTGTGAAGCGCCTTGGGACATTTTACAACGTTAAAGGTGCTATATAAATACAAGTTGTTGTGGTTGTTGATCATGGCTGATCTTCTACCTCAACTCCACTTTCCTGCCCTATCCCCATATCCCTTGATATCCAAAAATCTCTCGATCTCTGTCTTAAATATATTCAACAACTGAGCCTCCACAGCCCTCTGGGGTAGAGAATTCCAAAGATTCACCACCCTCTGAGTGAAGAAATTTCTCCTCATCTCAGTCCTAAATGGCCGACCCCTTATTCTGAGACTGTGATCCCTGGTCTTGCCTTGAGTTTAGAAATGTGAGAAGTTGCACAACACCAGGTTATAGTCCAACAGCTTTATTTGAAATCACAAGCTTTCGGAGCGCTGCTCCTTCGTCAGGAGCAACGCTCCGAAAGCTTGTGATTTCAAATAAAGCTGTTGGATTATAACCTGGTGTTGTGCGACTTCCCACATTTGTCCACCCCAGTCCAACACCGGCATCTCCACATCTTGAGTTTAGAAGGTTGAGGGAGTGATCTAATTGAGGTGTTAAATGATAAAAGGATTCAATAGAGTATGTAGAGAGTAGCTATTTCCTTTTGTGGGGGACTCTAGAAGAAGGGAGCATAATCTTGAAATTAGAGCTAGGCCATTCAGAAGTAAATTCAGGAAGCGCTTTTTCATATAAATGGTAGTGGGAATCTGTAATTCTCTCCCCCAGAAGGCAGTGGCTGCTGGGGTTCAACTGAAATTTCCAAGACTGAGATCGCTATGAGGTAAAGGTATCAAGGGATATGAATCAAGGGCGGGTAAACGGAGTACAGATCAGCCATGATCTAATTGAAGGGCGGAGCAGGTTGAATAGCATTCTCAATGCCAGTGAAAATTCTGTTTGGACACACGCCTGGAGGTTTCATCACAAGACCGCCCGCTCCCAAAGCCCCTAAACAGACAAACAGCTGTCCTTTCCATTTCCAATATTTCCATAACTAACAAGTGTACCAAGAATATGAAAAAAAGTAATTTTTTTAATGCCCCTATGATTTTCCTTCTGGGTTTTGCTCGCAGCAGATTAATCTTCAATTCCTGGAGGCTCCAGGGCAATCTTGGAGGGTTGGCAACCCTTCTTCATATTCCAGGATGCCTCTCACAACCATAAAACTCGCTTGCCGTTGCCAAATCTTAGGCTGACAGGGGAGCAGTAGCACAGCGGACAGAACAAGTGCTCTACTCGGAGCTCCGGCACAGCAAGAGAGCCCCACGTGGGCAGAGGAAACGCTTCAAGGACACCCTCAAAGCCTCCTTGAAAAAGTGTAACATCCCCATCGACACCTGGGAATCCCTGGCCCAAGACCGCACAAAGTGGAGGAGAAGCATCCGGGAAGGCGCCGAACACCTCAAGTCTCTTCGCCGGGAGCAAGCGGAAGCCGAGCGCAGGCAGCGCAAGGAGCGCACGTCAACCCAAGCACCCCACCGACCCGCCCCTTCAACCACCGTCTGCCCCACCTGTGACAGAGACTGTAGGTCCCGCATTGGACTCATCAGTCACCTGCAAACTCATTTTTAATGTAGAAGCAAGTCATCTTCGGTTCCGAGGGACTGCCTAAGAAGAAGAGAAGAAGAGCACAGCGGGCAACGGAGGCTTGTTGCAAGCAAGCGGGACGGGTGGTTTAATGTGCGTAAAGGGGCAAGTGTGAGGAGAAGCTTCAGTAAGGCAGGCTGGAAAGATTTAAGTGTCAGTACCTGGAGCAGGGTTGAACGCAGACATCGGTTGGGGAGCCAAATGGGTTCAACTGCGAACTGTCAACTTCCCCTGGGGCTGGTGGGGGGGGGTGGTTTATGACATACACATTGAAGAGTGGTAATTGTGTCACATTCCTTTCCACGCTAATTCCCACAGCTTACACTATGTCGATACAAAAGCACCATAATCATCAACATCAAATGGCCCAGCAGAGTTAGTGCTGTTTCACGACCACATTGGAATGTACAATGATAGGTGCTCGTGCATAAATTGTAAAAATGTGTTCCACGGGATGTATTAAGGGATAGATAATTACCTTTTTACTTCAGGAGCACTATCAAGTGTAAATTTTTGATTGCACTTGACACACTTCTATGAAAGAACACAAGAACATAAGAAATAGGAGCAGGAATAGGCCATACGGCCCCTCGGGCCTGCTCCGCCATTCAATAAGATCATGGCTGATCATCGACCTCAACTCCACTTTCCCGCCCGATCTCCATATCCCTTGATTCCCCTAGAGTCCAAAAATCTATCGATCTCAGCCTTGAATACACTCAAAGACTGGGGCAGAGAATTCCAAAGATTCACAACCCTCTGAGTGAAGAAATTCCTCCTCATCTCAGCCTTAAATGGCCCACCCCTTATTCTGAGACTATGCCCCCTAGTTCTAGACACTCCAGCCAGGGGAAACAACCTCTCAGCATTTAGCCTGTCAATCCCGTTCAGAATCTTGTATGTTTCAATGAGATTACCTCTCATCTTTCTAAACTCCAGAGAGCATAGTCCCATTCTACACAATCTCTCTTCATAGGGCAGCCCTCTCATCCCAGGAATCAATCTAGTGAACCTTCACTAGGATTAATAGAAAACGGTTTCACCATCACGCGTCCAACATTTAGCATATTTCATTTGGCTTCAGGTGTGGTGCCGGAGGACTGGAGGACTGCTAATGTGGTACCCTTGTTTAAAAAGGGAGAAAAGGATGGACCGAGTAATTACAGGTCAGTCAGCCTAACCTCGGTGGTGGGAAAATTATTGGGAAGAATTCTGAAGGACAGGATAAATCTTCATTTAGAAAGACACGGATTAATCAAGGATAGTCAGCACGGATTTGTTAAGGGAAGGTCGTGTCTGACAAACTTGATTGAATTTTTTGAGGAGGTAACAAGGAGGGTAGATGAGGGTAGTGCATTTGATGTAGTGTATATGGACTTTAGCAAGGCTTTTGATAAAGTTCCACATGGCAGACTGGTCATGAAGTTAAAAGCCCATAGGATCCAGGGCAAAGTGTCAAGTTGGATTCAAAACTGGCTCGGAGACAGGAAGCAGAGGGTAATGGTTGATGGGTGTTTTTGTGACTGGAAGGCTGTTTCCACTGGGGTTCCGCAGGGCTCAGTACTAGGTCCCTTGCTTAGGGAAGGGAATACACATTAAATGGTAGGACAATGAGTAGTGTAGAGGAACAAAGGGACCTTGGAGTGCATGTCCACAGATCCCTGAAGGTAGCAGGCCAAGTAGATAAGGTGGTTGAGAAGGCATACGGAATGCTTGCCTTTATTAGCCGTGGCAGAGAATACAAGAGCAGGGGGGGTTATGCTTCAACTGTATAAAACAGTAGTTAGGCCTCAGCTAGAGTACTGCGTGCAGTTCTGGTCACCACATTACAAGAAAGATGTGATTGCACTAGAGAGGGTACAGAGGAGATTTACAAGGATGTTGCCGGGAGTAGAGAATCTTAGCTATGAGAAAGACTGGATAGGCTGGGTCTGTTTTCCTTGGAACAGAGGAGGCTGACGGGAGACCTTATTGAGGTGTATAAAATTATGAGGGGCATAGATAAAGTGGATAGAAAGGATCTATTTCCCTTAGCAGAGGGGTCAAAAACCAGGGGGCACAGATTTAAAGTAATTGGGGGAAGGTTTAGAGGGGATTTGAGGGGAAATTTCTTCACCCAGAGGGTTGTGGGGGTCTGAAACTCATTGCCTGAAAGGGTGGTAGAGGCAGAAACCCTAACCACATTTAAAAAGTACTTGGATGTGCACTTGGGATGCAGTAACCTGCAGGGCTACAGACCAAGAGCTGGGAAGTAGAATTAGGCTGGATAGCTCTTTGTTGGCTGGCGCAGACACAATGGGCCGAAATGGCCTCCTTCCGTGCTGTAAATTTCTATGATTCTATGACTTACTGTCCATGTCTTTTGCCGTTTTCTGGCTTGTCTAACATCATAAACACTTCATTCGAAGGGTTTTCAGTGTCGCCCAGAATAGGAAAAAAAATCTCCCATCTGTATCTGCTTTTTTAATTGGCCAGGTTAATGACATCTTCTAAATGGCACCTTTAGTTGTGATTGGGATGGTGCATGTGTGTTGTACGGAAGATTCCGGACTTGCCTGCAGCGTGAAACAATTCTGACTGGTCCCTGCTTCTAACATATAACAGTGTCGGCAGCCTGTGGGCTTAGACAGAAAGACAGGCAACAGAGATAGGCTACTCTGCAAGTAAGCCTTGATTGCCAAGCCACTGTTGTACACATCCTAGCAGCTGGTTTCAGACCTGGGGAGATATTGGGCTGGAATATGCGGTGGGTAATAACAGCAAACTAACAGCGTTCGCTGTTATTACCCCTATGTAACTATGTAACTGGCCGGACCTTCAGGATGTAGTGCATGCGCATCTAAACGCGGAAATCCTGAAGTTGCGATCAGTCATTCACTGCTCCAACACTGGCTGTGCTGTGCCCACCACCCCCCACCCCCCCACCCCCATAGCTGGTAATCAGTGCAATCAGTGAAATCAGACGAAAACTTGGGCTTTTCCGCAGTAATATCGCTGTTAAATACCCCGTCAAATGTTAAATAGAAACAGAAAATGCTGGAAATACTCAGCAGGTCAGGCAGCATCTGTGGAGAGAGAAACAGAGTTAACGTTTCAGGTCGATGACCTTTCTTCAGAACTGGAAAAGGTCATAGATGTAACAGATTTTAAGCAAGTGTAGGGGCAGGGAAAGGGGGGAGGGGTGGAAAGAACAACAGGGAAGGTCTGTGATAGGATGGAAGGCAGGAGAGATTAAATGACAAACGGGATGATGGTGCAAGGCAAAAGGAGATGGTAAAAGTAAAGCAAAATTAAATGTTAAGCCTTGTTGGATTAGGTGTAACTAAGGTTTTAACAGTGTATTGACTGCTAAACAAACGTTATGGCCCTGAAAAACTAATTTTAATTTTGTGGAGTGTCAAATTTCTCTATTTTGATAAAATTTACAATTTTTAAGAAACTTAAAAATTGTTTTCATATGTTTTAAAAGTTTGTTCATATTTATTTTGGGTTTACCTTTTCCCATGTGAGAGCCCCAATTTTTGTTTTGCTCTCTGTAAGATTTTTTAAAAGTTGGGATAAAAGCAGGTTCTCATTTCCTGCTTCCCTGTCTGTGAGAATTTTGCATTGTGATTGGCTGCTTAGACAGCTTAGACAATGTGGACCACTTTCCATACCTCGGGAGCCTACTGTCAACAGGGGCGGGCGTCGATGGCGAAGTCCAACACCGCCTTCAGTGTGCCCGTGCAGCCTTCGGTCGCCTGAGGAAGAGAGTGTTTGAGGACCAGGAGCTCAAACCCAGCACCAAGCTCATGATCTACAGAGCAGTAGTGATACCCGCCCTCCTGTATGCTTCAGAGACATGGACCATGCACAGCAGGCACCTCAAAGCACTGGAGAGGTTCCACCAATGCTGCCTCCGCAAGATCCTGCAAATCCATTGGCAGGATAGGCGCACGAACATCAGTGTTCTCGCTGAGGCCAACATCATCAGCATCGAAGCTTTGACCACGCTCGATCAGCTCCGATGGACGGGCCACATCGTCCGCATGCCCGATACGAGACTCCCAAAACAAGCGCTCTACTCGGAGCTCCGACACGGCAAGAGAACCCCAGGTGGGCAGAGGAAACGCTTCAAGGACACCCTCAAAGCCTCCTTGAAAAAGTACAACATCCCCACTGACACCTGGGAATCCCTGGCCCAAGACCGCACAAAGTGGAGGAGAGGCATCCGGGAAGGCGCCGAACACCTCGAGTCTCTTCGCCGGGAGCAAGCGGAAGCCAAGCGCAAACAGCGGAAGGAGCGCACATCAACCCAAGCACCCCACCCACCCGCCCCCTTCAACCACCGTCTGCCCCACCTGTGACAGAGACTGTAGGTCCCGCATTGGATTCATCAGTCACCTGAGAACTCATTTTTAGTGTGGAAGCAAGTCATCCTCGGTTCCGAGGGACTGCCTAAGAAGAACAAGAGACAGCTTGTTGGCATCACATCAGATCGCGGTAGGGATTCTCCACTATAGAGCGCTGCAGTCTCTTACGCGTCGAAAAAGGCAAACTTCTCGCCACAGAGATCGCGAGATCTAGAAAACCATACAAAGTTACAACACGGAAGGAGGCCATTTCGGCCCATCGTGTCCGCGCCGGCCAACAAAGAGCTATCCAGCCTAATCCCACTTCCCAGCTCTTGGTCCGTAGCCCTGCAGGTTACAGCATCCCAAGTGCACATCCAAGTACTTTTTAAATGTGGTTAGGGTTTCTGCCTCTATCACTCTTTCAGGCAGTGAGTTCCAGACCCCCACAACCCTCTGGGTGAAGAAATTTCCCCTCAAATCCCCTCTAAACCTTCCCCCAATTACTTTAAATCTGTGCCCCCTGGTTTTTGACCCCTCTGCTAAGGGAAATAGGTCCTTTCTATCCACTTTATCTGGTCCCCTCATAATTTTATATACCTCAATAAGGTCTCCCCTCAGCCTCCTCTGTTCCAAGGAAAACAAACCCAGCCTATCCAGTCTTTCCTCATGGCTAAGATTCTCTAGTCCCAGCAACATCCTTGTAAATCTCCTCTGTACCCTCTCTAGTGCAATCACATCTTTCCTGTAATGTGGTGACCAGAACTGCACGCAGTACTCTAGCTGAGGCCGAACTAGTGTTTTATACAGTTGAAGCATAATCCCCCTGCTCTTGTATTCTATGCCACGGCTAATAAAGGCAAGCATTCCGTATGCCTTCTTAACCACCTTATCTACGTGGCCTGCTACCTTCAGGGATCTGTGGACATGCACACCAAGGTCCCTTTGTTCCTCTACACTACTCAGTGTCCTACCATTTAATGTGTATTCCCTTTCCTTGTTAGCCCTCCCCAAATGCATTACCTCACACTTCTCCGCATTGAATTCCATTTGCCACTGTTCTGCGCACCTGACCAATTTATTGATATCTTCCTGCAGTCTACAGCTTCCTTCTTCAGTATCAACCACACAGCCGATATTAATATCATCTGCAAACTTCTTAATCATACCCTCTATATTCAAGTCAAGATCACTGATATATAACACAAAGAGTAAGGGACCTAGTACTGAGCCCTGCGGAACCCCAGTGGAAACAGCCTTCCAGTCACAAAAACACCCATCAACCATTACCTTCTGCTTCCTGCCTCCGAGCCAGTTTTGAATCCAACTTGACACTTTGCCCTGGATTCCATGGGCTTTTAACTTCATGACCATTCTGCCATGTGGAACCTTATCAAAAGCCTTGCTAAAGTCCATATACACTACATCAAACGCACTACCCTCATCTACCTTCCTTGTTACCTCCTCAAAAAATTCAATCAAGTTTGTCAGACACGACCTTCCCTTAACAAATCCGTGCTGACTATCCTTGATTAATCCGTGTCTTTCTAAATGAAGATTTATCCTGTCCTTCAGAATTCTTTCCAATAATTTTCCCACCACCGAGGTTAGGCTGACTGGCCTGTAATTACTCGGTCTATCCTTTTCTCCCTTTTTAAACAAGGGTACCACATTAGCAGTCCTCCAGTCCTCCGGCACCACACCTGAAGCCAGAGAGGATTGAAAAATGATGGTCAGGGCCTCTGCTATTTCCTCTTTTGTTTCGCTTAACAGCCTGGGATACATTTCATCTGGGCCTGGGGATTTATCCACTTTTAAAGCTGCTAAACCCCTTAATACTTCCTCTCTCACTATGTTTATTTCATATAATATTTCATACTCCTCCTCCCTGATAGCAATGTCTGCTTTGCCCCTCTCCTTTGTGAAAACAGACGCAAAGTATTCATTCAGAACCCTACCGACGTCTCCCGCCTCCACACACAGATTACCCTCATGATCTCTAATAGGCCCTACCCTTTCTTTAGTTACCCTCTTACTCTTAATATATTTATAAAACAGCTTTGGGTTTTCCTTGATTTTACTTGCCAAGAATCAGCGGGCAGTTTTCTTCGGGGTCAGCGGCGAACGCTTTTGATTTACCGCCGACCGCAAATTCCGGGCCATTATTGAAATTTACAAAATCCACATAAACGGAACCTTCAATGTGGTTTGACATAACTGCTACATTCTGCTACAATTTTCTAAGGCCTCACAAGTAAGTGTACCCTTGATCCTTATGGCCCAGAGAGCGTCCATACCCATCCAATGTCATAGAATCATACAGCACAGAAGGAGTCCATTTGGTGCTTCTGTGACTCAATGATATTGGACAAGTCCAGGCACTCGCTGGGCCATTAGGCACCTGTCCAATATCTAACTAATTTATAAGAAGTCCAGGGGGGGTCAAACAAAAGAAAACTCAATACAAGATTGTTTCTTACTGGCTATATCATCTGATCATCCTTCATTTTGGTAGGCAGCAGGTAGGCTTACGTTATAAACTGCCAAGTGCATTTATTAAGTAGAAAATAAATATGATAACAGAAGCAATGGTGCACGGTACACGGGTTTAATCACCCTTCTTCAGAACACAAGGGGGTGAATTTTCACCTTCACAGTTTGGGCGGTAATCCATCTGTTGTAGAACCCGCCCAATTTTCGTCCCATTCATTTCAATGGAAGGAAAATCAGGCAAGTTCGACAATGGGCAGATGATCCACTCCTGCCAGATTACCACCCAAGCGGAGAATTTACCCCAAGCCGCCTAAATATTAATCTTCTGTGGCACTTTGCTGCTGATCACCCATGGAGTCTCTGAGCTATTTAGCTGTCTGAAGGCTTCAAAATAAGCCTCCCGATTGCAACAAGGTAGGCTGAGAAATACTTTTCAAGATTTGACCACGACAAGGGAAATCTAAGAGTCTTAGGGGGCAAAATTCAGTTGCTTTGCGCCTCCCGTTAGCGCCTTAAGAGGGCGGTAATGGGGCGCAAAGCAACTAGCGCCTGTGCGCGGCGATGTTTGCGCCGCTCGCGAAATTAACTAGACATTTTGCGGCGGCGCTAAACACTAGCGCCACGAACTCCTGCGCCAGCAGATCGTGACATCAGTCGAGTGCGCAACGCCCCGGTAGCGCCCCGGAGTGGATATTGAATGGCGCCCCCTGCCTTACCACCTGCCGTTAGCAACGACAGGTTGAGGGGAGCGTTTTGCAGTCAGGAAGGGACTGGGGGAGCGCTATTTAAAGGCGAACGCTTCCTGCCTTTTTTTGTTGGCGACATTTTTGCACCACGCATTCTGAGAGAGAGAGAGAGACTTCTGGAGAGATTCAACGCTGTGTGAAGGAGTTTTGGGTACTGAGCAGCACTTTGCAGGTTCATTTTGATTTGACCTTTCTTGCATCGATTTAGAAGAGACTGTGGGGGCTGCACTCTGAGCTCTTTCCCTGTTCCTCTCCATTGTTCTTTCCAGCAGATTTGATGTACAGGTCTCTCCAGGCCGAGATTCAAGGCTGCAATGAGCAGGATGTGGATGGAGAGCAAGATCAACCCTCCCCTTTAAGAACTGGCCGGCGCCATTGTGTCTCTGTTCCACTGCTGACTGACATCACATGAGCTTCGCCAGCGCTCTGAGGTAGCGCCTCGCTCCTCCTCGGCCTTTGCGCCTTACGACAGGTGTGAAGCGCCTGATTTAGCACTCCAATCACCTCCAGGGGCGATAAAAGCCAAGTTTGCAGTCAGAGGCGATAATTAGCGTCAGGCGCTAATCTTTGCGCCCGGCCAATAATTGCGCCCCAAATGGGGCGATACTGAATTTCTCCCCCTTAAACTCTAAAAGAGCTGCCAATGAATTGTAAATACAACAAAGACCACAAGATACTTATATTGAATTACGTGGCTTGTCTCCTCCCTCGGATGAAGATGTAACAACTTGAAAACGCGTGGGCCGCATCTCATTTATTGGTGCCCTCCAGTGATGGCCTTGTCAGAGTTTGTGGGGTCAAGATGGTAAACAAAATGATTCAGGGGGTTTAAGAGTTATAAGCCTAGAAATTTCTTTTGGCGAATATTAGCAGATACTCAATGGCCCAGAAATTAGGCTCCCTGGCTTCCCGTGGGTGCAATGATCCCGCGCGCACCTACCTACCGCGCCTGCCGTTGACCTCTGGGCCCACGGGGACTTCAGCTCCTGGGCCTCCTGCAGCTGCCGGCGCACAGTGCTTGTGTATCCCAGGGGCGTAGTTAATGCGATGCGTCCCCTGGGATCACATGGGCCATGGAGAGCCAATGGCAGCAGACCATCTTTCATTCATAGATTTGACAGGACCTGTCAAATCTATGAATTGAAATCGGCCCCAAAACAACACCTAAACTTCAAATAATTTTAAAAAAAAACCATCACATTTTAAAAAATAACTATAAGTTAAATAAATTAACTACTTTAAACAAAAATTTAAATTTTTGAAAAAATTAAAATACTTTTTAACAGTGCTAAAAATAAACTTACCTTTCTTTAAAGTATCTAAAAAAGATAAACCTGTTGAAATTTTTTTTAAATTGTCATTAATTAACCACTTACCTTGTTAAAAACGGGTCTTGCGCCTCCTTTTTAAATGTGCAGCTTCTTCCATACTTAGCTTCCCGGAGAAACCTGAAAAAAAACCTAAGTTCGCTGCATGCGCGCAGCCTCTCCCGCGCACGCGGTTCACTTCTCAACCCCTCCCTTCACGGGACCGGAAGTTCCGGTTTCCCGCGCATGCGCAGTGCATGCAGGAAACCGGCACTTCAGTAGGCCTTACAGGTGAGTACACAGCGCGTACTCCCCGGCAAGTGCTGAATTTTTGGCCCATTATACTCGTATAACATTCCTCTGTCTTCTATTTTAACGGTGACATTAATCCTGTTTATTAAAGTAGGTTAATGTTGCTGTTAAAATAGCAGTCAGATGAATGTCACATGAATGTGTTAAGTGCTTGGATGATAATATCACCAAATATAATTTCTAGGTTATTTCTACGGTACTTTTTGAATTTTGTGACAGGCCAGATGGCCCACAATGTCTTTTCCAATCCTGTACATTCCTGAATAAAAAGTTATTCAATCACCTCAGCTAACCCAGTATTCCAAATCCTCTCTCTAGCCCTGATCTTCCATTTATCATCTCTGTCCTACTTCTAAAAAAAAAACTCTCTATTCCTTTCTAATTCAGGAATCAATCCAATTCCTGCCTGAATCGAAAATAGAAAATGCTGGAAACACTCAGCATGTCAGAACAGACAACCTAACATTTCTAGAGTAGACCCTTTGTCAGAACTGGAAGGGATTACAGATAAACCGTATTTAAAAAGGAACAGAACAACAGAAAAGGGGAGGAAAAACACTCCTACACACACACACACACACGACAAGAATTAGAATAATCTGTATAGAATTAGAAAGATCTCTAAAAAGTGATTCAATGGAAAACATTGTTAAATGGCTGAAGTAATATTAACATTAGGAACAGGAGTAGGCCATTCAGCCCTCAAGTCTGCTCCACCATTCAATGAGATCATGGGCTGATCTGTATCTTATTTCCATTTACCTGTCTTTGCTCCATATCCCTTGATACCCTTACCTAACAAAAATCTATCTCAGTTTTGAAAGCTCCATAAGTCCTAGAATCCACAGCCTTTGAGGGAGAGAATTCCAGATTTCTACTACACTTTGCGTGAAAAAGTGCGTCCTGAATTCCTGACTGGAGACAATAGGTAATAATGATAGAAATTAAAGGCATTTACAACGCAATGAGAATATGTGAATAGCTGGGGCAGTGGTGGGGGGTAAGGCAGGTAGAAATGGAAACAGGAAAAACTAGCAAAGTAACTTCCAGTGTCCCAGGAACTTGAGAGAATAAAATAGCAGGTCAACACCAAGGGTGCAGACTGGAGGGTGCACACACCAAATCACAACCTGCCACCCCCGCCACCCCGAAATGATGGTACACCCATCAGGCACTATCAGCACAATCTGCTGAAGAGAAAGTGGGGGATGCAGTTCGGGCCAGGTGGATGCAAAGTAACTAATAGAAAAATACGGTGCTGTTCTTCACTGGGCTTTCCAATGGTCTGGCGCCAGATGAAAGACAGACAGAGGGAACAGTACTGTAGTCTGCACCTATTTGAGTCAGCTGTTAATTTCA
The DNA here is from genome assembly GCA_030390025.1 of Squalus acanthias. Classification (NCBI taxonomy): domain Eukaryota; kingdom Metazoa; phylum Chordata; class Chondrichthyes; order Squaliformes; family Squalidae; genus Squalus; species Squalus acanthias. Next base: position 247,753,587 of record CM059425.1, read on the forward strand.
GTTTAATTCTAATGTATTCCAAAAATGATTTTAGCTGGGACGGGCAGGGGGGCGAACTGCCTGCAATTTCTTTACTCGCTGAAACAATAGAATCATAGGCCCAGAAATTAAACATCGATGGTTCCCGCGGGGGTAAGGATTCCCCGCGATATCGCACTCCGCGCCTACCTTTTTGCTCCGGGCCCACACGAACTTTAGTTTCAAAGCCTCTCCCTGTTGCAACCGTGCAGTGCTTGCGTGTCCCAGAGGCGCAATTAGTTCGTGCGAGCTCTGGGATCACGTGATTCAGTTAGAGCCAATGGCAGCACACCATCTTTCATTCATAGTTTTAACAGCAAGGGCTGTCAAAGCTATGAATACAACAAACCCCCAAAAGAACAGCTAAACCTCAATTAAATTTAAAAAAAAGCCATCCCATTAATAAAATAAGTATAGTTAAATAAATTTAAAATCTTTTTTAAGTTATAAAAATAAACTTACCTTTCTTTAAAGTCTCTAAAAAAGATAAACCTGTTGAAATTTTTTTAAAATAACACTTAATTAACTACTTACCTTGTTAAAAGGGGGTCCTACGCCTGCTTTCTTTGTGTGTAAAATCTTCACCACTTACCTGCGCGTTCAAAGCTGAAAAAAAAACTAAGTGCACTGTGTGCGCACAACCTGTAGCGCGCACGCGGTTCACTTAGGAACCGCCCCTTTTCAATTCACGAAGTGCCGGTTTCCCGCGCATGCGCAGTGCATGCAGGAAACCGAACCGGCAATTCGGGATCTAATACGCGAGAGTACACAGTGCGTACTCTCGCGTATTAGGTTTAATTTTCGGGCCATAGAATCATAGGATCGTTACAGCACAGTAGGAGGCCATTTGGCCCTTCGAGCCTGTGCCGGCTCTCTGCAAGAGCAATTCAGCTAGTCCCACTCCCCCGCCCTTTCCCCGTAGCCCTGCAATTTTTTTTTCCTTCAGGTACTTATTTACTTCCCTTTTGAAAGCCACGATTGAATCTGCCTCCACCACCCTTTCAGGCAGTGCATTCCAGATCATAACCACTCGCTGCATAAAAAAGTTTTTCCTCATGTCGCCTTTGGACCTTCTGCCAATCGCCTTAAATCTATGTCCTCTGGTTCTCGACCCTTCCGCCAATGGGAACAGTTTCTCTCTATCTACTCTGTCTAGATCCCTCATGATTTTGAACCCCTCTATCAAATCTCCTCTCAATCTCTGCTCTGAGAACAATCCCAGTTTCTCCAGTCTATCCACGTAACTGAAGTCCCTCATCCCTGGAACGATTCTTGTAAATCTTTTCTGCACCCACTTTAAAGCCTTCACATTCTTCCTAAAGTGTGGTGCCCAGAATTGGACACAATGCTCCAGTTGTGGCCGAACCAGTGTTTTATAAAAGGTTCATCATAACTTGCTTTTGTACACTATGGGCTGGATTTTCAATGACCCGTGGAGGCGGGTTTGGAGGCGTGTGGGGGGTTAAAGTTGCAGATTCGGGGGTCCCGACCCCATCCCGCCTCCAACCCGCCTCCATGCCAGTTTCGCTGGCGGCGGGTACCCGACCTGTGCTGGGACCTGACTCCCCAAGATGGGAAGGGATTAGTGACAATTAACTGCCTGTTAACAGGTAGTTAACAGGCAGTTTTTTGCCTAATCCCTATTTTGACGGCTGAAATGTGGGCTTCCCGACAGGTGCCAACCACGCCAAGTTATCGGGGCGGACCATGGGTCTGCAGGGGTTGGAGGGGTCGATATGTCCGGTGGGCAGGTGAGTGATGGGTGCATGTGTGCAGAGGTAAGTGTGTAAGGTAAGTGCAAAGTGTGGGAAAAAGTTTTACTTACCTTAACTTCCTCCTGCAGGTGTCAGCCCTTCAGTTCTCGGGAGTCAGAAATCTCACCGGCACAGAAAGCAGAAAAGCCGTGGTGCTGTCAAAAACTGCAGCCTTCTGTTTTCTATGCTGGAATGATTTCTAACTCAGCCTGAGAGGAAGGACTTAAGTTAGAAATCATATTGTCAGTGTTTGACAGCTTCACAGAGCTGTCAAACACTGATATTTCATCTGTCAAAAGCTCGTGACAGATGAAATGTCAATCTGTGACGTCACCTGTTGTCGGGTGGCCCTTAATTGGTCTGCTGAGCCCACTGGGCAGGCTAAACAAGGTCAATCAAGGGAAAATACAGTGGGTTGGCCACATCTCGATGGAGGCGGGTTCACAACCCAAAATGTGGGATTCACGACACCAACCCGACCCCAGTATCAAAATCCAGCCCTATGCCTCTATTTATAAAGCCCAGGATCCCGTATGCTTTTTTAACCACTTTCTCAACCTGTCCTGCCACCTTCAATGATTTGTGCACATATACCCCCAGGTCTCTCTGTTCCTGCACCCCCTTTAGAATTGTATCCTTTAGTTTATATTGCCTCTCCTCGTTTTTCCTACCAAAATGTATCACTTCGCACTTTTCTGCATTAAATTTCATCTGTTACATGTCTGCCCATTCCACCAGCCTGTCTATGTCCTCTTGAAGTCTATCACTATCCTCCTCACTGTTCACTATACTTCCAAGTTTTGTGTCATCTGCAAATTTTGAAATAGTGCCCTGTACACCTAAGTCCAAATCATTAATATATATCAAGAAAAGCAGTGGTCCTAGTACCGATCTCTGGGGAACACCACTGTATACCTTCCTCCAGTCTGAAAAACAACCGTTCAGCACTACTCTCTGTTTCCTGTCACTTGCCAATTTTGCATCCATGCTGCCACTGTCCCTTTTATTCCATGGGCTTCAACTTTGCTGGCAAGCCTATTATGTGGCACTTTTGGAAATCCATGTACACCACATCAACTGCATTGTCCTCATCAACCCTCTCTGTTACCTCATCAAAAAACTCAATCAAGTTGGTTAAACATGATTTGCCTTTAACAAATCCGTGCTGGCTTCCCTTAATTAATCCTCACTTGTCCAGTGACTGTTAATTTTGTCCTGGATCATCGTTTCTAAAAGCTTCCCCACTACCGAGGTTAAGCTGACTGGCCTGTAGTTGCTGGGATTAACCTTACACCCTTTTTTGAACAAGGGTGTAACATTTGCAATTCCCCAGTCCTCTGGCACCATCCCCATATCCAAGGATGATTGGAAGATTATGGCCAGTACCTCCACAATTTCCACCATTACTTCCCTCAGCATCCTAGGATGCATCCCATCCAGTCCTGATGACTTATCTACTTTAAGTACAGCCAGCCTTTCTAGTATCTCTTCTTTATCAATTTTTATCCCATCCAATATCTCAGCTACCTCCTCTTTCACTATGCCTTTGGCAGCATCTTCTTCCTTGCTAAAGACAAATGCAAAGTACTCATTTAGTACCTCAGCCATGCCCTCCGCCTCTATGTGTAGGTCTCTCTTTTGATTCCTAATCGGCCCAACCCCTCCTCTTCCCACCCGTTTACTAGTCATATGCCTATGGAAGACTTTTTGATTTCTTTTTATGTTAGCTGCCAGTCTATTCTCATACTCCCTCTTTACCCCTCTTATTTCCTTTCTCACTTCCCCTCTGAACTTTCTGTATTCAGCCTGATTCTGACTTGTATTCTCAACTTGACATCTGTCATATGCCCCTATTTTCTGCTTTATCTTACTCTCTGTGGTAACACAATACAGCTTCCTGTGACTCGAACTTTATTGCATCACTTCCTGTGATTAGTCCAGGATAAATACTGGGCTGATCAGTTGGATCCTGGAGAGGCATAGAGTAAGACCTCTTTTGTATGTAGCACCTTTTTAGTTGATTAAAGCTTACTTTAAGTTCACCATGCGTAAGGCTCATTCTTATCGACAATTTAATCAACTTTGAAAAACTTCGCACTCAAACTTTTTGGACGAACTCGGAACTGAGGATCCAGGGAATCACCCATCATGGAAAACATCCTTAAACCATCGCGTCTTGACTTGGACCCAAACACCCCAGCAACCGGTAAGGTGTGGAAACACTGGTATCGCACGTTTGACAATTTTCTCGAATATTGCAAGGCTGATGATGACTCAAAATTGCGGATACTCATCAACTGTGTCACCCCGAATGTATTTCAGTATGTCGAGGAATGGGGCAGTTACGAGGAGGCAATTCGGACGCTTAAAAGACTATATACTAAGACACCGAATGAGGTCTATGCCAGACATCTACTAGCTACAGCCCAACAAGGGCCGGAGGAATCCATTGATAAATTCCTCCAAGAGCTTCGCAGACTTAGTATGGACTGTAACTTTCAGGCGGCCTCAGCTGAGCTGTACCGTGAAGAAATGATCCGTGATGCTTTCATCTGCGGGCTTGCCTCCCCATTTATACGCCAGCGTCTACTGGAAAGTAAGACACTTGAGCTTCAGAGAGCTTATGACATGGCTTGCTCTCTAGATCTGGCAAAAAGAAATGCAGACCTTTATACAGTGCCCAGACCTCGGTCTGCTGCCTTAACTACAGTCAGGCAATTTAACTCTATTAGGGAGGACTTTATCCCTGACGATCAATCTGATGACTTCACTGATGAAGAGGATGATGACCCCACTGTGGCAGCCTCTTGGCAATCTAAGAAATGCTTCTTTTGTGGTGATGAGTTTCACCCTCGGAAATTCTGCCCTGCTCGCAATGCGTTTTGCAGTCATTGCAACAAAAAGGGTCATTTTGCAAAGGTTTGCCTATCAAGAGCCTCTACGAGGGCTTATCAAGCTAAGTCCTACCGAACTGCCCCGGTAAGGGCCTATCAAGATGTTCCGGCTAAAATCTATCGTGCTTCCTCTCGGGTTTTCTCTCGAAGAAACACACCTAGAGTTTCAGCCACTCTTTGTGCAACGACACCAATTACAGCTGCTTGTCCTCAGAACCTATTCCATGCAGCTACAAAAGCATCAATTAATGGACATACTTTAGATGCCTTAATTGACTCAGGTAGCACTGATAGTTTCATTAGGGAACAGATTGTTGCAGAGTTAAAGCTACATGTTTTCCCATCGGACCAGGCAATTGCGATGGCTCAGTCATCACTTAATACCAGAATTTCTGGCTTTTGTATGGTTGAAATAACACTTAATGGTCACAGGTATCCCTCCACCCGGCTTTCGGTGCTCAAGGACTTATGTAGTGATCTTATCTTAGGGCTAGATTTTCAAAAGCAGCATAAGAAGCTCACCATTGAGTTCGGCGGATCCAAACCTGAACTCACTATTTCTAATATACGACCTCGATTACCATTCTGTGCATTGTCAGCAGCTTCACTGGATGAACCCTCACTGTTTACCAGTATCCCTCCTCGATGCAAACCGATTATAACAAAGTCACGACGTTTCAGTCAGGAAGACCAGTCTTTTATTGCGGCTGAGATTTCTCGGCTTTTAGCAGAGGATATCATCGAGCCTTGTTCGTCGCCATGGCGCGCCCAGGTCATTATTGTTAAGAACCCTCTACAACCTCACAAGAAACGGCTGTGCATTGACTATTCACAGACCATCAATCAATATACGGACTTGGACGCATACCCATTGCCGCGCATCGATGATATGGTTAATAAACTGGCTGAGTACACGGTGTTCTCAACATATGATCTGAAAAGTGCCTATCATCAGGTACCCTTGAAGGTCTCAGACAAGCAGTATACGGCCTTTGAAGCCAATGGACGGCTGTATCAATTTCGTCGTCTCCCCTTTGGGGTCACTAATGGAGTGGCTGTCTTCCAGCGAGCAATGGATGACCTGGTCAAACAGGAAGACTTAAAGGATACGTTTCCTTATCTGGACAATATTACTGTCGCAGGTCGCAATCAGCGGGAACATGACGCCAATCTCCAACGATTTTGGGATGCACTCCAGCACCGTAATTTGACATTAAATGCGGCTAAATCCATTGAGTCACAACCAACCATCAACATCCTTGGCTATTGTGTGGGCAATGGCATCATTAAACCTGACCCTGAAAGGCTTCGCCCACTCCAAGAACTCCCGCCACCTAAGAATCCGGCCTCCTTGCGCCGGGCCCTCGGCCTGTTTGCATACTATGCTAAATGGATTCCTAACTTCTCGGACCGAATCCAACCGCTACTGAAGGCCAGCACATTCCCACTAGACACAGCGGCTGTTGCAGCCTTTAACCTCCTGAAAAAACAGTTGGAGAAAGCGGCTCTTCACTCCATCGATGAGAGCCTTCCTTTTGTTGTTGAGTGTGATGCCTCGGAGGTGGCGATCTCGGCCACTCTGAATCAGGAAGGTCGTCCGGTGGCATTTTTGTCCAGGACTTTTCAAGGGGCTGAGCTACATTATCCTCCAGTCGAGAAAGAAGCTACAGCCATCATAGAGGCAGTACGGAAGTGGACTCATCTCCTAGCTCGCCAGCACTTTACCTTAATCACGGACCAGCGATCGGTCACCTTCATGCTCGATAATCGAAAACGGACCAAAATTAAAAATAATAAAATCCAGCTTTGGCGGCTGGAATTGGCCTCTTTTGGTTACACCATCCACTATCGACCTGGCAAGGAGAATGTGGCTCCGGATACCCTCACACGAGCATTCTGCTCCGCCATGGCACCCTCTACGCTCGTAGACATCCATGATGGGTTGTGTCATCCGGGCGTTACTCGCATGCTACACTTCGTGCGGTCCCGAAATCTCCCATTCTCTACCGGGGATGTAAAGAAGATGTGCTCGGACTGCAGAGTCTGTGCGGAATTGAAACCTCAGTTTTTCCGCCCCTCGGGTGGTATACTCATACATGCGACCCAGCCAATGCAACGGCTTAGCATCGATTTTAAGGGGCCGTTGCCCTCTTCAACTTGCAACACTTATCTATTGACCATGGTCGATGAGTATTCCCGTTTTCCGTTTGCCTTTCCCTGCCCCAATATGCTGACGACCACGGTTATCAGCTGCCTTGAGCAGGTATTTGCTTTCTGTGGCATGGCATCCTATGTTCATTCGGATCGGGGCCCTTCTTTTATGTCAGGAGAACTCAAGGCCTATCTCTCGGAACGGGGTATTGCTGCCAGCAGAACGACGCCTTATCATCCGGTCGGGAATGGGCAAGTCGAGCGTTTTAACGCTATCATCTGGAATGCGGTACGTCTGGCTTTGAGATCTCGGGGCCTACCCAACCAGCAATGGGAAGCAGTACTTCCAGACGCATTACACTCCACACGGTCCCTCCTTTCGACCGCCACAAATACGACGCCTCATGAACGGTTCTTCCGATTTCAGCGTCGCTCATCCTATGGGATATCTCTCCCGTCGTGGCTGACTGCACCGGGACCAGTGCTACTCCGAAGATATGTTCGGGCGTCTAAGAATGACCCCCTGGTAGATGAGGTTGAGCTCACTGACGTCAACCCTACCTACGCCTATATTCGGTATCCTGACGGTCGAGAATCTACCGTGTCATTGCGGGATCTGGCTCCCTGCCCGCCGAAACATAGAGGGACACCAGGGGATGATATTGTACCAGGCACATCTCTGGGCTCGCCAGGTGCCTCTCATCACGATCTGGATCTGACGCCGGCTGGTACCTCACTCCAGCGTGCCGACCTGGGGCTGACTGACTATGAGCCCGTCGGGGCTCGCACGCGCAGCCACGATCCACCCCGTACCATACGCTCGGAAACGGATCTGCCACAGCCCTGCCCGACACCCGTTCGGGCACCAGTACACAGTCAGGATCGTCCTGACCCCTCACAGAGCGGGCTGGATCACTCGGACTCTGGTCCACGGCCCGCGGCAGGTAAACGGGCTAGGGGCCCTCTACCGCTACGAGAACCCAAACGGGTGCGGCTCTCCCTCGTCCAGCGGCTACGAAATGGAGGGAGAATGTGGTAACACAATACAGCTTCCTGTGACTCGAACTTCATCCCGGCCTCCTAATCTTTTGGGGGGGGGGAGAATGTGGTAACACAATACAGCTTCCTGTGACTCGAACTTTATTGCATCACTTCCTGTGATTAGTCCAGGATAAATACTGGGCTGATCAGTTGGATCCTGGAGAGGCATAGAGTAAGACCTCTTTTGTATGTAGCACCTTTTTAGTTGATTAAAGCTTACTTTAAGTTCACCACGCGTAAGGCTCATTCTTACGACACTCTCTATCTCTTTCATCATCCAGGGAGCTCTGGCGTTGATTGCCCTACCTTTCCCCCTCGTGGGAATGTACCATGACTGTACCCGATCCATCTCCTCTTTAAAGGCAGCCCATTGTTCGATTACAGTTTTTCCTGCCAATCTTTGATTACAATTTACCCGGACCACTGAAATTGGCCTTCCTCCAGTTAAGTATTTTGACTCTAGATTGCTTTTTGTCCTTTTCCATAGCTAACCTAATCCTTATGATACTATGATCACTGTTCCCTAAATGTTCCCCTACTGAAACTTGATCCACCTGACCCACCTCATTCCCTAGAACCAGATCCAGCAATGCCTCCTTCCTCATTGGGCCGGAAATGTACTGATCAAGAAAGTTGTCCTGAACACACTTCAGAAATTCTTCCCCCTCTCTGCCCTTTACACTATTACTATCCCAGTCTATATTAGGATAGTTGAAGTCCCCCATTATCACTACTCTATAGTTCTTGCACCTCTCTGTAATTTCCCTGCAAATTTGCTCTTCTATATCCTTCCCACTAGTAGGTGGCCTATAGAATACACCTAGTAGTGTAATGGCACCTCTATCGTTTCTTAACTCGAACCAAATAGATTCTGTCCTTGACCCCTCCAGGACATTCTCTCTCTCCAGCACTGTAATATTCTCCTTAATCAATACTGCCACCCCACTTCCTTTCTTTCCTTCCCTATCTTTCCTGAACACCTTATATCCAGGTCTATTTAGTACCCAATCCTGCCCTTTTTGAGCCAGGTCTCCGTTATCGCCACAACATCATATTCCCATGTGGCTATTTGCGCCTGCAGCTCACCAAATTTATTTACCACACTTTGTGCATTTACACACAAGCACTGTAAACCTATCTTAGACCTTCTTGTATTCTCTCTTAGTCTGACCCCACCTTATACCGTACTATTTCTTACTCTAGTGCTATCTGTCTCTCCCACTCTTTTGTGCACCTTGTTTCTCCTTTCTAATGCTACATCCTGGTGCCCATCCCCCTGCCAAGCTAGTTTAAACCCTCCCCAACAGCACTAGCAAACCCCCCCACGAGGACATTGGTTCCGGCTCTGTTGAGGTGCAACCCGTCCGGCCTGTACAGGTCCCACCTCCTCCAGAACCGGTCCCAAAGTTCCAGGAATCTAAAGCCCTCCCTCCTGCACCATCTCTCCAGCCATGCATTTATCTGCTCTATCCTCCTATATCTATACTCGCTAGCTCATGGCACCAGGAGTAATCCAGGAGATTACTACCTTTGAGGTCCTGCTTTTTAATCTTTTTCCTAGCTCCCTAAAATCTGCCTGCAGGACCTCATTCCTCTTTCTACCTATGTCGTTGATACCGATATGGACAACGATCTCTGGCTGTTTACGCTCCCCCTTCAGAGTGTTCTGCAATAACGTAAGCGGTGTTATATTTGTGTCCTATAAAGCTGTCAGCCATCCTTGTGCCAACACAATTCCTACTCAAGCTGTCACACTGACGGCAGGATTTACTAGAAAAAAAAATTGATCGCCATTGACAGCACCAGTGCAAACACCTGCAATAACAATTCCAGCACCATTTCAAACACAAATGCAACAAAGAAATGACTATGACAGCATTTCTGATGTGATGAAGAAATTATTCCGACACCACTTCTTCCAGTGGTTGGGGTATCCGAACAGCTACACACTTGTCAATTTGGTTTGCGTGATTTGATACGAAGGCAGCTTGACTGCACTGGCTTACATGAATGGTACTATTTACACTGCATATCAAGTTAATCTCTATTTTTACCACAACAATTTGGCAGCACTAGTATTTGATGCATGAATTATTCGTTTTTAAACGATTGCAAATTGGGAAGATAAAACAGTGACAGTATAATCTATACTTGTTTGCTTTGCTAGTATTGTGCCTTCTGCTGTGAGCACAGTTTTACATTGGGCCAGGTTTTGCTGTCAAAATAACGGTGAGGCTAATGGCGCTCGCCGTTATTTAGGCGTAAATGGCACAGCAACTTCAGGCGAGGGGCTGATGCGCGGTTAAACTGAAATATCCAAAAGTTGCTGTCCGAGTTGCGTCGCTCCGCCATTAGCTTCACGAAAACGGCATCTCGCTTCCTGCCTCACCATTGAAATGCATTGAATGTTGTGATGTTGCTGTATTTGCGCAGTAGGTATGAACTAAACTCGCCACAGATATTTAGGGTTAGTAATTAGCAGCATAAGAACACTTTTAACGACATGATAATTGTTGATTACTGTGAGTCAACCTCTCTGGCACGGAAAATTAACTATTACAAGTGTGGCGTCTCATTTCTTCAGGTGTTAATTGTTGTTGGAGATTTTTAAAAAGTCAAATTTAAATGTTTTTATATTTCTTATTAAGTTTCCTTTCTGTCGCTTTTTTCTCTCTCTCTTAATCCAATCTTTCTTTCCCTCTCTTTATTTCTCTTTCTATACCTGATTTGACATTGAATTCACCCACTCTAATTTACACTTCCTTCTCACTGTTTATTTCTCAATCCTGCAATCTCAGTGGTTAATTAAAGGAGATACCCTGTTGCTTGCCCTGTTCACTCAGGTCCCAGATACCCTGTTTCTCTGGTTGCGCCGTTACCAGTGCGCACTTCCAGCAAGTTAGTGGGCAAAAAATGTTTTGAGCTGAAGAGCACAAGGCCAAGTCTAACTTAGATGCCCTGCTACTGCAAAAATCTTGCTATAATCGCCATAATGTTATACTGGCGGCTGGTCCCGGTTGTGATTGGTATCTTTTGTACACATCTGAGTTTGTGTATTGTTATAGTTGTATAAAGTTAGAATTCATCTCATGTTACGCAAATTTGCGATCCTGATTAACAAAAGATCGAAAAACTTTATACCATATTTCAACCCTCTGAAGTTTTCATTGCGTGTGCAAATTGTAATGACCATGGATTGACCTGACCAGATTGTTCCTTGTAATTACTCCGTCATCTTACAAGGGTGAGACTTCCTACGATGCACCATTATTTAGGACAGGCTGTTACACTAGAGTATAGTAGCATCAAACCAAAAAAAAGAAATCGCACAGATCTGAATTTGAGCTGCAAAATTATCATTATTCTGGACAAAAAGTCAAAGTCGTAGACTGAATTAGCAAAAAAAAAATATGGTGTCACTCAAGCAAAATCTACAAAGACAGCTGGATTCTGTCTTGAAGTGGGTCAGAAGCGGAGATTTCAGAAGTGACGTGAAAAGGCCGCTCACTTACTTCCAAACTCGATGACGTTGGGCCAGAATGTTTTGAATGGTTCAAAGCAGAGTGCAATAAAAAAATCCCCCCCCCCCCCCAGAATTTCAGGCCAAATTTTAATTAGGACAAGCCGTCAAACTCGCAGAAGAAACCAGCTTTAGCGATCTCTCTAAAGTCAACTTGGGGTGGATCAAGGCACGGAAAAGAGTTCATGCCGTAACTCTTAAGAAAATGGTCGGAGAAGCCAGTGAAGTAATCTCCAAAATGATAAACAAATGGCTTTCATCAACTCTGCCTGCATTACTTTAAAAGAGCCGGTGATGTGTTCAACCTCTCTGGAAGGGGACTTTTCTGGAAGCTTCTTCTGGGGGGGGGCTCACACTTTTCACGGCAGAAAGCGCGTTGGTGAGAAACGTGGCCAGGAGTGGGTGGCTCTTCTTCTGGGTGCCAATGTGGACACATCTGAGAAGCTTCCTCTTCTGTTCATCAGTAAAAGTGAGCGGCCAACGTAGGAACTTGGGAACAGGAGTCGGCCATTCAGCCGCTCAAGCCTGTTCCACCATTCAATTAGATCATGGCTGTTCTGTACCTCAACTCTATTTACCAGCCTTTGTTCAAGAAGATGTTTCCAAAATGTATGACATTTCCCCAGAGGCATCATTTTCAGTTTCAGTCAGCAATCATGGATGACTGCTATGATTTTGGAGGAGTACATTCGCTCTCTGGACAGAAAGTTTCAAGCTCAATGCTAATCACTATGGTTAACTGCCCTGCGCATCTTGCACTTTCTCACCTAAAGGATGTGGAACTTGTCCTTCTTCCAAAGAATACAACTATAAACTAAACGGTGCAATTGTAAAGTGGGTGCCGGAACAGAGAGAACTGGGGGGTGTACGCACACAAGTCGTTGTAGGTGGCAGGACCAGTTGAGAAGGCTGTTAAAAAGGCATACAGGATCCTTGGCTTTATAAATAGAGGCATAGAGTACATAAGAATTTAAGAAATAGGAGCAGAAGTAGGCCATGCGGCCCCTCGAGTCTGCTCCGCCATTCAATAAGATCGTGGTTGATCTTCTACATCAACTCCACTTTCCCACCCTATCCCCTTATCCCTTGATTCCCTCAGTGCCCAAAAATCTATGTTTCTATGTTCTATTTAATATACTCATCGACTGAGCATCCACAGCCCTCTGGGGTAGAGAATTCCAAAGATTCACAACCCGCTGAGTGATGAAATTCCTCCTCATCTCAGTCCTACATGGCCGACCCCTTATCCTGAGACTATGACCCCTAGTTCTAGACTCTCCAGCCAGGGGAAACAGCCTCTCAGTATCTACCCTGTCAAGCCCTCTAAGAATTTTATATATTTCAATGAGATCACCTCTCATTCTTCTAAACTCCAGAGAATATAGGCCCATTCTACTCAATCTCTCCTCATAGGACATCCCTCTCATTACAGGAATTACTCTTGTGAATCTTTGCTGCACCCTCGCTAATAAAGTATATCCTTCCTTAGGTAAGGAGACCAGAAATGTACATAGTACTCCAGGTGTGGTCTCACCAAAGCCCTATATAACTGCAGCAAGAATTCCTTACTTTTATACTCCAACCACCTTGCAATAAATGTGAATATACAATTTGCCTTCCTAATTGCTTGCTGTACCTGCATGTTAACTTTCAGTGATTCGTGTACAAGGAAACACAAATCCCTCTGAATACCAATGTTTACCAGTTTCCCAACTTAAAAAAAATATTCTGCTTTTCCATTCTTCCTACCAAAATGGATAATTTCACACTTCCCCACATTATACTCCATCTGCCACCTTCTTCATCAATCCTTTTGCAGCCTCTTTGCATCCTCCACACAGCTTACTTTCCCATCTAGCTTTGTATCATTAGTAAACTTGGATATATTACACTTGGTCCCCTCATCTAAGTCATTGATATAGATTGTAAATAGCTGAGGCCCAAGCACTGATCCTTGTGGCACTCCACTAGTTAAACACTGCATCCCGAAAATAACACGTTTATTCCTACTCTCTGTTTTCTGTCCATTAACCAATCCTCAATCCATAATATATTACCCCCAATCCCACGAGCTCTAATCTTGTGTAACAACCTCTTGCATGGCACCTTATCGAATGCCTTCTGAAAATCCAAATATACTACATCCACTGGTTCCCCCTTATCGATCCTGCTAGTTACATCCTCAATTAGATTTGTCAAACATGATTTCCCTTTCAAAAGCAAGAACGTTATGCAAAACCTTTATAAGACACTGGTTAGACCCCAGCTGGAGTAGTGTGGCCAATTCTGGGCACCACACTTTAGTCCTTAGAGAGGGCGTAGAGGCGATTTACTACATTGGTACCAGGGATGAAAGACTTCAGTTATGTGGAGAGACTAGAAAAACTGGGGTTGTTCTCCTTAGAACAGAGAAGGTTAAGGGGAGATTTGATGGAGGTGTTCAAAATCATGAAGGGTTTTGATAGAGTAAATAAGGAGAAGCTGTGGCAGAAGGGTCGGTAACCAGAGGTAATTGGCAAAAGATTTAAGGTAATTGGCATAAAAATCAAAGGCGACATGAGGAAAAAAAAATTATGCAGCAAGTTGTTATGATCAGGAATGCACTGCCTGAAAGGAGGGATGGAAGCAAATTCAATAATAACTTTCCAAAGGGAATTGGATAAATACTTGAAGTGGAAAAAAGTGCAGGGCTATGGGGAAAGAGCAGGGGGAGTGGGACTAATTGGATTGCTCTTTCAAAGACCCGGCATGGGCACGATGGGCCAAATGGCCTCCTTCTGTGCTGTATCATTTTATGATTCATTCTGCCCAACCCCATTGGTTAAATCTTTGTCAGATTTCCCACCTGAATTATCCACGGTACTCTCAATGAAATGTGTTGGGCCAATCAGAGGTTGGGTAGGTCTCTGACAGTCCTGCTGTACGATTGGTTGGCTGCTGTGATTCTAAGCTTCACCAATGGACACTGGACTTCTCAAGCTTTTCAACGGTCACTATTGGAAGTTTCTGTCTATGAAAAGCTAGCTGCTTACTAAGCCAAGACTGAATTCACGACCCGTTGGCTAGAAGCCAAGGGGTAAAAATTGAGTCGCGCCCCATTTGGGGCGCTAACCTCGCCGGGGCGTGACTTTTAGCGCCCCGAAAAAATTAGCGGCCCCGCGCCGGAACTTCAGTGGTTGCGCCCCAAGAGGGAAGCGGGGCGCCACTGGAAGCACCCCGCATGGCGCTGCGGCACGTCGCGCCGCGGTATTGCAGGCCTTCCTCCCCTTCTTAAAGGGGAGGGATCCTGCGCAGCGCGAACCGGGGCCCAGCTGGGCCCCCAGGGATCGGGAGTGCCGGCAAAAGAGCCCGGCACTCAAGAGAAGTGCCGGGCTCTTGGAGCGCAGCCGGCACTTCACGGTGGGGGGGCTTCACGGGGGCCGGGGACAGCAACGGGGGCAGGTACTGGCAGGCGGCCAGCAACAAAAATGGCCGCCTGCCACCTCCCCTTTAAATATCGCCGCCCCGGCCGCACGTACGCCTCCCTGAACCCGTCGGACATAGCGTCTGGCGGTAAATCAGGGGGCGCAACTGAAGATCACGGCCGGGGCGCGAGCGGGGTGCTGCGCACGGCGATGACGTCATCGCCGGCGGCGCAGCGCCACAGGGCGCTACCGGCTGCCGCCGCCGCTAACCTCCCACTAAATTTTTCGGGAGGCGTGGGCGGCGCTGCGCCCGGGCGTTAGCTGCTTTACGCCCCATTAGCGCCCTCTTAAGGCGCTAACGGGAGGCGCAAGCAGCTGAATTTTTCCCCCCAAGAATTTTGTTGCTAGAAGTTGGGATCTCAAAGCAACGTTGTGAGCTGCTTTCGCCCTGCGTGTATTTTTTTAAATTCATTGGATGTGGCGTCACTGTCAAGCCCAGCATTTATTGCCCATCACTAATTGCCCTCGAGAAGGTGGCAGTGAGCAGTGAGCCACCTTCTTGAATAAGTGGCTTGCTAGGCCATTTCAGAGGGCAGTTAAGAGTCAACCACATTGCTGTGGGTCCTGAGTCACATATAGGCCAGACCAGGTAAGGACAGCAGATTTCCTTCCACTAAAGGACATTAGTGAACCGGAAGCATTTTTACAACAATACAGTAATTTCATAGCTTTTTTATTCCAGATTTATTTAATTAATTGAATTTAAATTCCCCAGCTGCTGTGGTGAGATTTGAACTCACATCTACCAGATCAATTAATCCAGGCTTTACGTGGATTACTAGTCCAGTGACAGTACCACTCTGCTACCGTACCCCAGTATGGTCAATGAAGAAGAGGAGAACTTGGTGGAGTTTGAAGAGATTGAAAGCAACCCTGAGCTGTCGAGCATTTGGGAGAAAATACCAGCCAGCAGGACTGATCCCTGCTGATGTTCTTCAGTCTGACGGCCGATGACTCTTTGATCGCCCGAACCTACATCAAAGCTTTGAGCTGACCCGAGCTCCGCGAAGTTAAATCATGACGTTACTGAGGATCGCTTGCTGATATTAGATACCTTTTATATGCAATGCTCATCTAGAGACATGTTTGACTCAAAAATGTTGTTTAGTCTGCAAACATTTTAAAAACAATCATTCGTGATTCAATTTTGAAGATAAAACAATCCAAAATAACTGACTTGGTTGAAAAATAACCCTTATTATAATAAAATGAAAGTATATTGGATTTTTAATTTTCTTTTCTTATCTTTAAAATTATTAATGCTTTCAAAACAGTCTAGAAGGACTTGCAAAACGTTTATAAGGATAAGGAACGTTCCCCTATTGTTAGTAAATACGTTAAGATTTTGTCCAATCCGACCGATTATAACATTAGGAGGACTCGACTGTCCATTTTACATATGAAGTACCTGTTACTCCAGGAGATGGCACTATGATAGGCATTTTCAATGTGAAAGATGTCACCGTGTGTGACACACAATAGCTGCCATTTTATAGCGAGAATACATGACCGTGTGATTGCATAATCTGGCCATCAGGTTCCCACAATTGCTCAAAATGCTTTCTGATATTTTTTAATCCACCATATTTTTCTGAGTAACTGAAATTTCTATTGCCCAAGTTAAGCATTTATACATTTATTTCACTCAAAAGCTTCAGCCTCTCCCAAAGGCCAGGCTTGGGCTTGATATTTTTGCCCAGAACTCGTATCAGAGAAAAGGGGGTCAGAGAGAAAGGGAGCATGTCTTTCTTCACGTAATATTAATTACATTTTCAAACAAAAATATTAGTTGGATCTTGTAGCCAGCTAATTACCTTACCTGTGTTTTACTGACAGTTAGAAACAGTTACTTCTCATCACATACACGTGTGAGACAGAGATTATCATTTCTAACAGTTATGAGACAGAGGAAGAGTGAGAAAAGACAAATAGAGAGAAAGTCAGTTTCTTTCCTCATTCTAATTTGATGTATTTTATGTTAAAAAAGCAAGTTCCTCTTTGAAGCCAAACAAAGTTTCCTTGAAAGAAGCAGATAGGAAGGGAGAGTATGAAGGTGATGAAAGGAGGGAAGCTAATTGAGGGTGAGGGAGCCTGTGGCTGTTTGAGTGGATGAGGTCTTGTAAGCTCTGAAAGTTGTTAATCACATGTAGACTTGAGCTATTTAATAGACTGGCTACCCAACACTGTTAACTTGTCATCTATCTATGGAACTACTCTAGTTGTAACCTTAGACTCTGGTCACTGCTGTAACTAATGTTCAGCATCCGTCCATCCAGCTACTGAGGGCTGCAGGACTCATTAACCCCACATTTACCACCAGAAAGTACAGCCTCCAGCCCTCGGCAGCTCCCTTCCTGGCATTCCACTTCCTACCTGGAAGAAAGGAAGGAAATGACAGAGAATGAAGCAGAAGGTGACAAAGACAGAAGCAACAAAAAAAGTTAGGGGGAGAACGAGGCAGAAGAGTAAGAGAGAGCAAGAAGTATAAGAAGACAGACAGTTAGCAACTGGAAGATTACAGAGACAGATGAGAGAAAGACCCGAATCTTCTGACTTACCGTGTGCAACACCACAGGAAATCCACTTGCGTGTGTATGAGATATACACATACATTATTGGGCCAGAAATTCAGGTCTCCACGGGTGAGTATGCGCTGTGTACTCACCCGTAGACCCAACGAAAGTGCCGGTTTCGCGCATGCACTGCGCATGCGCTGGAAACCGGAACTTCCGTTCCCTTGAAGGAAGGGGGTTCGGAGGTCAAACGCGTGCGCGGGAGAGGCAGCGCGTACGCATCGAACTTCCGCTTTTTTTTCAGGTTTCTCCGTGAGGGTAAGTCCCTAGCAGCTGCGTGGGGAAAAAGCAGGCGCAAGGCCTGCTTTGAACAAGGTAAGTGGTGAATTAAGTAAAATTTAAACAATTTTTCCACAGGTTTATCTTTTTTAAATACTTTAAAGAAAGGTAAGTTTATTTTTAGCCCCGTTAAAAACTGTAATTAATTTTTTCAAAAATTTACATTTTTGTTTAAAATAGTTAATTTATGTAATTTAAAGTTATTTTAAAAATGTGATATTTAAAAAAAAAATTATTTGAAGTTTTAGTTAGGTTTTGAGGCCGATCTCTATTCATAGATTTGACAGGTCTTCCTGTCAAATCTATGAATGGAGATTCCCTGCTCCGATTGGCTCTCCATGGCCCACGTGATCCCAGGGGACGCTTCGAACTAACTGCGCCTCTGGGATATGCAAGTACTGCACACTGGCAGCTGGAGGAGGCGCAGGATCGGAATCCCACGCGGGCCCACAGCACAACGGCAGGCGCGCTATGTAAGTGCAGGTCTGGGGCTTGCACCCGCGGGAAGCCTCCGACCCGAATTTCTGGCCCATGGTGTTTAGCACATATCCATCATACTTCCGTTTGTTCAAAGTATAAGAACAAAGAGAAAGAAAGCCAGTCATCCGCTGCTGGGTTTTCTGTCCTACACAACCCAGCCTCTCCCCAAGGGCAGGAGCTGGAGATATAACATGCAACTCCAATCTACACAAACTTTCCTGAACAATTAGCCTCTGATTAACCTCAGAAGGTTCTTATTCAGAGCACTTGCTCACAGGATGTACCTATATGCAGGCCTTAGAAGAACACCCTAGGATAAACACAGTTCCCAGACCTGCTAGCACCTAAAAATCACAACCATGCTTCAGATTTCAGATTACCAGGTAAATCAACTAGTTTTATATACAGGTAAACAGATAGTTTATTCCCACGTTATCTGTAATAATACGTGCCCTTCTCAAACCCCTCCCCTCCTTGAAGATGCTCCTTAAAACCTACTTCTTTGAACAATATCTCCTATGTGGCTCGGTATCAAATTCTGTCTGCTAACGTTAAAGACACTAAATAAATGCGGGATGTTGTTGTTGTACTGAATAACTATAAGAAAACTAAAATGCTAAGCACCCAACGTTCCTCCACGTGCTTAGCTGTTCAACACCCACCTCTGGCGGTGAGCCAGCTGCGCGGGAGCTCCAGACCGCTGTGCGGCCGCACAGTTTAACAGGAATATTGCACACCTCTTAATATCTCCTTCTTTGTCTTAGCCCCCATTTTTACCTGATTATGCCTATGTGACATTTTTAAACACACTATAACATTAACTCTGTTTCTCTCTCCACAGATGCTGCCTGACCTGCTGAGCATTCCCAGCATTTTCTGTTTTTATATCAATGCAAACTGTTCTTAATACATGCCTCTCCAGCTCATATTCCAATTTCATCCTCAATTTGCTGTTCACTGCTCTGTGGCCTATAATAATCTCCCAGGAATCCGACCGACCCTTTGCAAAGGAACTCCGTTTGGACCACTTCTTTAAATCCTTATGACTTAGTGCTACAATATTGTCTCTAGTACCTCCGGTGTTCCTCCTTTTCGTCCTTCCCTATCCCTCCTTAAACTTCTATACCTAGGTACAGCCACATTTCAGTTATTGCTATTATGACACAATTTCCTATTGTAATCTGGGGTGCAGTTTCCGCTTTGGGCTCAATTGGGGAAATTGGCCGCAAATTGTGTTTGAAATAGCGCGGGTTCGGTTACAATTCATGTGTCCGCGAAATTGCATTTTCATAATCACAAACGTATGAACTAGTGCAATCGGTCAGCGTAATGGAATGTAATCGTAAAATAATTCCTCGATGTATTTAACCTGGTGTCGTTTTATTAATACAGCGGAAAATGGATTTATCACCAAAAAAATAACCATTTTGAGTAAGTGTCGAGCCCACTACCTGTGAGTAACCTGATTTTAAATATTGCAAATGATTTCAAAAAACTATACTGAACCATTTACCAGTTTCATTGGTGTACACTAGTCAGTTTCTGAGTCAATTAAATATTTTTTTAGTTTGCAAAAAACTTTTAAAACGTGCCTACTAGTGCCGGCGCGCCTAAGAAAACCAGCTCAATTTGAAGACCCCCCTCAAATGGCCGCAAATGGATCCGCGATCGGCGGAAACTCGCCATCCTCGATCTGGGGGCGTGAACAGTTTTGTGGGAGGGGCCGGTTTCGGGCCAAATAATTTTTAAACCAGCGTTAAAGATGGCGTAAACTCGAGTTACGAATGTACGCTTGATTTTCCGCGATCTTTTGCGCTGGTTCGGCCAATTCCGCCCAGATTGCACTGATAAAACTAGCGCAAACTAGCACAAACTCTGGGCCAAATCTAGGTAGCCAGTTTTGTTTCTTATATTCTGTGTATTGACATACATAAAACATTTTCAGCTTGGATTTGGCAATTCAGCTCTTCCCCCCACCCCACCCGTCCCTCTTCCCCATTTCTCCCTTTTGCAATGCACATTCAGCACAGGGTCTCTGCAACAAATCTTTTTTTTACCTGTTTGTTCAATACTGAACAGTGACAAGTAGAAGAAACCCACACATACAAATGTCAATATTGCATTGGCATTAAGATACGAAAATCCTGCGCCTGCACCACAGACACTGACTCAGTCAAATGCAAACAGGCTCGAGATTGTCATTCGAAATGATTATAAATGAATTCAGTTGCAAGTGTGTCACTTACTGGGTGCTCCACTGGATAGCAGAGTGGTGCTGAAAGCCTCACACTGACAGCGGTAGAGACCAACCACACTTGACTGGCGGAAAAGCGGCGCGAGCCCCCTGCTCCGATTGGCTCCGCCCGGGCTCCCAGATACAGAGCGCGGCTCTTCATTGGTCGCCGCGACTGTCGCTCGCCCGCGAGACCCGTTTCACGTTTGGTTGACTCTCTCGTTGCAAAAACCTTGGGTGGGTGGGTGGTGGAGATCTGGAGGAGGTGTCATCATGGGCAATGCCAGCCTTCCACTCCAGCTGTCTGCTGTGTGCAGTGGGCGGGGAGGCAGGCAGCAGCTGTGCTGTGACAGGGGATGCGGCGCAGTCTTGCTGAGGGCTGCTTGCACAAAATGTTGCAGCATTGGAAAAATGCACTCAAGCTTCCATCCTGTTGTCGCATTTCTAAATCAGTCATTGCAATCCAGGTTGGACTCAGGCCGCTGAAAGCTTTCGTAGAAAAGTTAGTAAACAGCAATCCGTTCTCTCCTGCTATAAGGCATTGGCCGAAGGGAAAGACAGATGGTGGGCAACACGGTGGCATAGTGGTTAGCACTGGTGCCTCACAGCGCCAGAGACCCGGGTTCGAATCTGACCTCAGGTGACTGTCTGTGTGGAGTTTGCACATTCTCCCCGTGTCTGCGTGGGTTTTCTCCGGGTGCTCCGGTTTCCTCCCACAGTCCAAAAATGTGTGGGTTAGGTTGATTTGGCTATGATAAATTGACCCTTAGTGTTAGGGGGGATTAAATATGTGGGGTTATGAGGATAGGATGGGATATGTTAGGGGGAATTAAATACGTGGGGTTACGGGGGTAGGGTGGGATATGTGTACTGTGGGGATTAAAGCAGGGACAGGGTACTGGATTTGGATGATCAGCCATGATCGTATTGAATGGCGGAGCAGGCTCGACGGGCCGAATGGCCTACTCCTGCTCCTAGATTCTATGTTTCTATGTTTCTATGTATCTGCTCTAAATTGTAACTTTGAGCGTCAGCTGTTGCTCAGCACTCTCTCTCGCCTCTTGAGTCAGAAGGTTGTGGGTTCAAGACCCACTCCAGGGACTTGAGCACATAAAGCTAGGCTGACACTCCAGTGCAGTGCTGGGGGAGTGCTGCACTGTCGGAGGTGCCGCCTTTTGGATGAGACGTTAAACCAAGGCCCCTTCTGCTCTCTCAGCCGGACGTAAAAGATCCCATGGCACTATTTTGAAGAAGAGCAGGTGAGTTCTCCCCGGTGTCCTGACCAATATTTATCCCTCAATCAACATCACTAAAAAACAGATTCTCTGGTCATTATCACGTTGCTGTTTGTGGGACCTTGCTATGTGCAAATTGGTTGCTGCGTTTCCTACTATAGTGACTACACATCAAAAAGTACTTTATTGGCTGTAAAGCGTTTTGGAATGTCCGGTGGTCGTGAAAGGCGCGATATAAATGCAAGTCTTTCTTTTTTTATTTGTTCCCTTGACTTGGGGTGGAGTGGATTGTCAACTGCCTGAAGTGGCATGTCAGGGGCTTCACGACTTAAAGGGGCTGCGCTATAACTGCAAAGCTCCTTGCAAACCATTTATCCTGCTTCTAAACCTAATTAGTCTGTGCCCTGACATACAGAAATTTTCAGCTTGGATTTGATAATTCATCGTTCACCTGCCCCCCTTCCCTCATCCCCAGTGTAACAGAGAGGGTGGATGAGGACAGTGCAGTTGATGGACTTTCGAAAGGCGTTTGATAAAGTACCACATACTAGACTTGTTAGCAAAATTGAAGCCCAAAAGGAGCAGTAGCAGCAGGGATACAAAATTGGCTAACAGAGCGATGTAGTGAATGGCTGTTTTTTGGACTGGAGGGAGGTATATAGTGGCATTCCCCAAGGTTCAGTACTAGGACCACTGCTGTTTTTGAGATACATTAATGACTTGGACTTGGGGGGGGGGGGCGGGTACAGGGCACAATTTCGAAATTTGCAGATGACACGAAACTTGGAAGTGTAGTAAACAGTGAGGAAGATAGTAATAGACTTCAGGAAGACATGGACAGTCTGGTGGAATGGGCGGACACGTGGCAGATTAAATTCAATGCAGAGAAGTGTGAGTTGATACATTTTGGTAGGAAGAATGAGGAGAGACAATACAAGCTAAATGATAGAATTTTAAAGGGGAGGAGCAAGAAGAGAGAGACCTGGGGGTGTTTGTGCACAAATCTTTGAAGGTGGCAGGACAGGTTAACAAAACAGTTAATAAAGCAGATGGGATCCTGGGCTATAAATAGAGGCATAGAGTACAAAAACCGGAAGTTATGCTCAACCTTTATATAACACTAATTGGCCCCAGCTGGAGTATTGTGTCCAATTCTGGGCACCGCACTTTAGGAAGGACGTGAAGGCTTTGGAGAGGGTGCGGAAGAGATTTACTAGAATGGTTCCAGGGATGAGGGATTACAGTTACGTGGATAGACTAGAAAAGCTGGGGTTGTTCTCCTTGGAGCAGAGAAGGCTAAGAGGAGATTTGATAGAGATGTTTAAAATCATGAAGGATTTAGATCGAGTAAATAAAGAGAAACTACTCCCAATGGCTGAAGGGTCAATAACGAGAGGGCACAGATTTAAGGTGATCGGCAAAAGAACCAGGAGCGACATGAGGAAAAACTTTTTTATGCAAAGAGTGGTTAGGATTTGGAATGTACTGCTGATAGGTTGGTGGATACAGATTCAATAGTAGCCTTCAAAAGGGAATTGGATAAATACTTAAAGGAGAAACATTTGCAGGGATATGGGGAAAAAGCAGGGGAGTGGGACTAACTGGATTGCTCTTCGAAAGAGTGGACGCAGACTCAATGGGCCGAATGGCCTCCTGCTGTGCTGTACTACTATGATTCAATGATACTATTATAAGCCAAGAGGAGCCTATATAAAACCTTAGACCTCAGTTAGAATACTATATGCAGTAGTGGGCTCGACACTGTAAGGTTTCCAAAATTTGGAGATCCCCAAAAACCTAAGGAAAAAGGACTTTGGAACTACCTCAGAGTGATAAAAATGCATTTGGGCCTAACCTAAGGAATTTAAGACCAAAAACCAAGTTTTGGCATTTTAAAACCATGTCTGTGCCTGTAAAGGGACAAGGAGGTGTGTTCGACCTCTGTAAAAGCAGTTTAGTTATTGCAGTTAATTGCACTGTCTGGGGAAGCAGGATGACCTCACTCAAGCCCCAGCAGACATTAACATTTTGACAATAGACCCTGGGAGAAGGCAGTCCCACCCAAAGACAGGCCCCATCAAACCGATTACAGGGCCCATCAGAAACATGCATAATACAAATCACTCAGACCCATTTCTATAGAAAGACCGAGTCCAGCCTAGAAAACCAAACACAAAACCAATCAACTGTAATCAACCAAGGAGATCGACAGGACGCAAGCCATCCCAAAAACCAGTTAACACACTAGTAAAGTCGTTACTGTTAACGAGGCCTCCAAAATCTTACAATGACCGGGATTTGATTTTGGTTTTGATAAGGAAGCTTCAATTAGTATAATTGAAAGGCTGTTTTCTCAAGAAGTCAGTTCAGCAGTTACAGCAGTTCAAGTTCAACAGAAGGCAGTTCTGCAGTTTCGAGTTCAATTGAAAGCCTGTTTTCAGCAGAAGTCAGTGCTGGAGTTACAGAGTTCAGGAGAAGCAAGTTGGGCAGTTAAAGAAGACAGTTCAGTAAGAAGGGAGTTCTCCAGTTCTCCAGCACAACAGTTCAAGTTCGAGTTCTCCAGTAGAGTTACACAGCAGCAAGGAATTCAGCAAGCAGTCTGGCAGAAGGCAGTTCCACAGTTCTGCAAGAAGGCAGTTCCACAGCTCTGAAGAGGACAGTTCAACAAAGAAGGCCAACAGCTCCAGAAGCAGGCCGACATGCAAGAAGAAACCAGAGCAACAGTTCCAGTGACCATCAGACACTTCGCGGCAACAAGGGCCTTACGAAACCTTTTACTCAAAAGACTCTAAACCCTAACTCTCAACTGTCAAGGATTCGTTTGGTGAGCATTATCCCTGGTTCTCCAGAGTCCAACCTAGCCAGTGAAGTGGGATTGGGAGGGGTGAAGTATTCTTCTAATGTTATTTCCCTCGCTTGTACCGAAGTGTTCCCCACCTTTAGAGTGTTAAGAGTGTTTGTGTTGTGTTTTATTTTCTTAAATAAAGATTGAAGTTCTTTCATCAAACTCAGTTGTCTGCTGCACCTTTTATCACAACCCCCAAATAAGTCCAAGGTCTAGAACCAAGGGAGTGGGAGCGATTCGAACCGCTCAGAAGTCAGAGGTGAAGCTGACACAAACCACCACCTGCTACAAAACTATTGGAAGGATATTGATGCTTTAGAGGGTACCACCCAGATTCACTAGGATACTGCCTGGTACGAGAAGTTTTCCCGTTGGCGTGAATCTGTAGTAAGAGATATTGCTTTCTTAAAGGAATTAATTGTGGACGTTTATTAGTTTTTAATAAAAGAAAAGGTAATTTTGAAAATAACTTCTTGTATAAGTAACTCATATAAATTACTTTTTTTTGTATTGGTAGCTGTGGGATTGAGTTATTGAAGATGGATGCTCCCTGCTGTCGAGTTATTCTTTTCCCTTGGGGAAGGTTTCATAGAATAGGCTCCCATTCTTCATAGAAGTTTCTATAGTCCGTGAACTCAAACAAAAGCAGAGCTATTCCACATGACCGTTTCCTAATTTTCATTTCAGGTCTAAATGTTTCTCCATTAACAGTGAAATAGGTTCTGGGCAAATGTGACACAAATACTTTTTAAAAATTCATTCACGGGATATGGGCATCACTGGGATAGCCAGCACTTATTGCCCATCCCTAATTTCCCTTCAGAAGGTGGTGGTGAGCTGCCTTCTTGACAACTGAGTAGCTTGCTGGGCCATTTCAGAGGGAAGTTAAGAGTCAATTACATTGCTGTGGGTCTGGAGGCATATATAGGCCAGACCAGGTAAGGACAGCACATTTTCTTCCCTAAAGGACATTAGTGAACCAGATGGGTTTTTACATGGTCACCATTACTGATACTAGCTTTATATTCCAGATTCATTAATTAATTGAATTTAAATTCCCCAGCTGCTATGGTGGGATTTGAACCCATGTCCCTGGATCATTAGTCCAGACCTCTGGATTACTAGTCCTGTATCATAACCACTATGCTACCGTTCCCATCATAATAATACTATAATACATAGTACATTAAAAAAATTATTTATATGTATTTATTCTTGGTTATCCTGAGAAGATGGTGATGGGTCTTCTCCTTGAGGAGATGGTGCACTCACAATAAGAACATAAGAAATGGGAGCAGGAGTACACCATACGGCCCCTCGAGCCTGCTCCGCCATTCAATAAGATCATGGCTGATCATCGACCTCAACTCCACATTCCCGCCCGATCTCCATATCCCTTGATTCCCCTAGAGTCCAAACATCTATCTATCTCAGCCTTGAATATACTCAAAAACTCAGCATCCACAGCCCTCTGGGGCAGAGAATTCCAAAGATTCACAACCCTCTGAGTGAAGAAATTCCTCCTCATCTCAGTCTTAAATGGCCAACCCCTTATCCTGAGACTATGCCCCCTTAGTTCCAGACACTCCAGCCAGGGGAAACAATGATGTCAGGTTGGTAATTCCAGGATATTGACCCAGTAATGATGAAGGAACAGCATTTTCTGACCAAGTCGGGATGGTGCGTGGCTTGAATGGGAACTTGTAGGTGACGGTATTCCCATGATATTGGTGCTCTTCTCTTTTTTGGTAGTGGAACTGAGAGGTGCTGTCAGTATAAGCTTGGTGAGTTGCTGCACTGCATCCTTTAGCTACTGCATACTGCAGCCACAGTGCACTCATGATGGAGGCGGGTAGCAGGGATGCAGATCAAGCGGGCTGCTTTGTCCTGGATGGTGCTGAGTTTCTTAAGTGTTGTTGCAGCTGCACACATCCAGGCAAGTGGTGAATATTCCATCGCACTCCCGACAATCCTTGCAGAATACAAGGTGGAGAGGCTTTGAGGGGTCAGGAAGTGAACTTATTGCAGAGCACCCAGCCTCTGTCCTCTTGTAGCATAGTATTGTTAACTGGTCCAGTTAAACTTCGGGTCAATGGTGACCCCGCCCCCAACAGGGTTTTGATAGTGGGTGGCTCGGCAATGGTGGTGAGGTTAAAGGTCAGGGGGCGGTGAATCGGCCTTTCCTCGTGAACATCAGTATCCCATACTGAAATCTAACATGGCAGAAGCTTAGCCATATTCTTAAACAGATGATATATGCTTGGAAGCAATGGTGTGAGGAAAAATAAGTTAGAGAAGATGAGAAAGCAGATTAAAGTGATGTTAGGATGAATTACACACATGCGATGGGCCTGCATTTATGGTGCCAAGCACGTTTTTCATACATTGCCCCTGGATTTGTGTTAAGTTTAGTGCACTAACCCCACCTAATGGCTGTTCTATGCATAATAATGGTGTTACTGCCACAGGATTTGATCATATTTGATAGCCAAAACACCCAGTTTTGGTTGAAGAGATGCATCATAGCTGATTTATCTTTGGTGTACACATAACAAATTGGAATGGGCGTGTGTTTCCCGAAATGGGCAGGAAGTGGCAGCTGGCGGGAGTGGACGTTCAGGTGGCAGGAGACTGCCAGCTAACACCAAAGGGAAGCTCACCGGACGCTCAGGAAAGTGGTGGGAAAGGGGTTTGAGGTGGGTCTCGTGGGAGGGAAGGGGAGAGCCCAGGGCAGGGGGGGTGCCTAAACATTGCTT
This sequence comes from Squalus acanthias, assembly GCA_030390025.1. Classification (NCBI taxonomy): domain Eukaryota; kingdom Metazoa; phylum Chordata; class Chondrichthyes; order Squaliformes; family Squalidae; genus Squalus; species Squalus acanthias. The sequence continues at coordinate 247,780,830 of CM059425.1, forward strand.
GTGGAGCCCGGAGGAACACTCCTGTTTCACCAGGCCCCACAAAGGAAAGGAAGAAAACAGACCTTAAATGGCCTCTTCTGGTCCCGAATCCTCTTCCCGCTGTCTTCACCTGGCGGGCAAGCCACAACGGCTTCCCCACTCAGGCCCGAGCTAAAATTACAGTCGGACCCCGATGATGTTCGTGGACCCCAATCTGCATATTTAAAGTAGGACCCCGCCGGCTTCGGACAGCTGCCCTCGCTGCCTGCTCAGAAGAGCAGGTCAAAATTCGAGACAGTGGAATCCATACAAGACATTAGTGGGTAAGTCAGCCGTCGATTTTAACTGCGGATGGTAGGGTTAAAATTGCCCCTTTTAGGCATTTTGCCTTGAAAGGAGGCTTTCTAGATGTAGATAAGATAATAAAAGAGTATAGAAAAGATAAATACCAAACACCAGCTCAAATTAAACTGTGATGTTAGAGCAAGGGGAGAGGCCAACTTTACATAGAATTTATAGCACAGAAATAGGCCATTCAGCCCAACCGGCCTATGCCGGCGTTTATGCTCCACACGAGCCTCCTCCCACCTTACTTCATCTCACCCTATCAACATGTCCTGTTCTTTTCTCCCACATGTACTTAACTAGCTTCCTCTTAAATGCATCTATGCTATTTGCCTCAACCACCCTGTCAAACCTTTTATAATTGTACAGACCTCTATCAGGTCACCTCTCAGTCTTCTCTTTTCTAAAGAAAAGAGCCCCAGCCTGTTCAGTCTTTCCTGATAGTTGTACTCTCTCAGTTCTGGTGCCATCCTTGAAAATCTTTTTTGCACTTTCTCCAGTGCTTCTATATCCTTTTTGTAATATGGAGACCGGAACTGTGTGCAGTACTCCAAGTGTGGTCTGACCAAGGCTCTATACAAGTTTTAACTTGTAGAAGTGTCAGCTGTGGCTCTGTGGGCAGCACACTCACCTACTGAGTCAGAAGGTTAGTGGGTTCAAGTCCCACTCGAGGGACTTGAGCACATAAATCGAGGCTGACACTCCAGTGCAGTGCTGAGGGAGTGCTGCACTGTCGGAGGTGCCGTCTTTCGGATGAGACGTTAAACCGAGGCCCCATCTCTTCTCTCAGGTGGATGTAAAAGATCCCATGGCACTATTTTGAAGAAGAGCAGGGGGGTTATCCCCAGTGTCCTGGCCAATATTTATCCCTCAATCAATATAACAAAAACAGATTATCTGGTCATTATCACATTGCTGTTTGTGGGAGCTTGCTGTACACAAATTGGCTGCCGCATTTCCCACATTCCAACAGTGACGACACTCTAAAAAAGTACTTCATTGGCTGTAAAGCACTTTGAGACCTCCGGTGGTCATGAAAGGCGCTATATGAATGTAAGTCTTTCTTCTAACATAACTTTTCTGCTTTTCAATTCTATTCCTCGCTTAGGAAATTCTTCATACAAAAAAAGTGATCAACACATGGAATGGACATCTGGGTAGGGACAGGAAGCGAAAAACCTGGAATCACTTAACAAACAGATTGATGTTGTGATAGGGAGGACTGCAGGTTCTTTCCAGATTCTAGGAGGATCTGAATAGCGTTTCTTTTGATCAGTGTCGTTGTTGTGGATGTGAAGGAATAAGCCATATAACCTATTCAGAAAAATACACTATCTTATGAAAGAATTCTGGCCTTATTAAAACATGACAAACTGGGTTTGGAAATTTAGAAACCTAACTATGAAATAGCTATGAAAGCATTCTGGCTATTGAGATAAGACAGTTATTGACCCTGAATAAATAACCTTATTGAAACAGAAGGTGAAGGACTCCGACAGGCTGAACTTTTGGGAACAAAATAATGGTTCACCCTGGATAAGGTGTTCTAATTTACACTTTGTAAAGAAGCACATAAGATAAGGAACATCTGCCCTCGTAAAGATGACATAAAGTAAGGAACACCTGCCATCACACCGTTTTTATATGGTAAACTTAGAACACCTAGAGATGAGACACGAGTCTGGCTGAGGTGGCAGTAAGAGTTGCAGAGGTTAGCAGAAAAATGACTAGAGATAATTAGCTTGCATCAGCTGAAAACCTCAAAGGAAATACCACTGGAAAAGGGTATAAATATTGAACTCTCAAATGGGATAACAGACTCGCTTTAATCGGGCAAAGCAATTCTCAGCTTCAGAGGCGGCTCTGTAGTCTCCAACTCTTTGTACCTCGGGGATCAAAGGTATTTGATTTTGGTGGATATCCTGTAGAACATTTTAAGAATTGTAAAACTGTAGCGAAGTTAAGATTTAAAAGTAAGATTCTCTGATAATAAGATTGTAAGTTTTCTCTTTTTGGAACTGTTAATGTTGCGACTGACTCACCAACTGTAAATTGCATGCCGGTTCTTTAATAAATCTATATATTTTTAGAATTGTCTCACATGAGACTTCTGTATCAAAAACTCGTGAACTCAATCTCTGTACACTCTTTGGTGAGGAGTTGCAGAATTCTGGGGGAGTTTTCCGGACCCTCATAATATCCGGAACGTTACAGTCTAGCTAAACTTATTAAAAGCGCTATCTGGAGGACGGTAACATTCTCGGGTTGTTCCTTTCCTTTAGGGAGAGATAGTCCGGAACTTTAGACCCAATTAAATGTCTTTAGGATTTGGCTACCTCAAACTTAAGTTGAAAGTGAACGTCTGAGGAATACGTCTGATCCAGGGTAGCCCTAAAGGGGCTAGGACTAGTAATTATCCCTTCATGGAGACCTCAGGTATAATTTTTCATCATCTTGTTTGGTGGGCTCAGGGGAAAAGGAGACTGATATTGGAGGTTTTGTTTTATTAGGCTTGGTCACCTGTATTCTGCCAACATTTCTCGTGGGAATGGGCTTTTTCTATATAATGAAAAGAATCGGGTAAGTTTAAAACATGGTCATAGCGGGGTGAATTTCCACAGTGTGCTCTCTCTCTATCTGTGGCGGATGATCCACAGAAATCTCGGAAAAATGGCATAAATGGTGTTTACTCCTTTTCTCCAGGGTTTACGCAGCTCTTCCACTGAAGTCACGATGGTCGAGTAGAATCAGAGAATTATAGAAATTTATGGCACAGAAGGAGGCCATTCGGCCCATCGTGTCTGTGCCGGCCAAAAAAAAGAGCTATCCAGCCTAATCCCACTTTCCAGCTCTTGGTCCATAGCCCTGTAGGTTACAGTACTTCAAGTGCATATCCAAGTACTTTTTAAATGTGATGAGGGTTTCTGCCTCTACCACCCTTTCAGTCAGTGAGCTCCAGACCCCCACCACCCTCTGGGTAAAAACATTTCTCCTCAACTCCCCTCTAATCCTTCCACCAATTACTTTAAATCTATGCCCCCTGGTTATTGACCTCTCTGCTAAGGGAAATAGGTGCTTCCTGGGGGTTGAAAACCCCCCATTATGACATTAGGATTCATGAGGGCTACTGGCAGGTCCATCACAGAACTCAATCAACCTATGCTCGCCATTCCTTTAATATTAGGGATCATTTCCGTGTCACTACAGCCTCATTTGTGCCTGTAGCATAGATGCATTTAAGGGGAAGCTAGTTAAGCACATGAGGGAGGAAGGAATAGAAGGATATGTTGATAGGGTGAGATGAAGCAAGGTGGGTGGAGGCTCGTGTGGAGCAGAAACACCGACATAGACCAGTTGGGCCGAATAGCCTGTTTCTGTGCTGTAGACTTGTTGTAAATATGGGGCGGTAACGGGTCCAAAATGGCAAGTGGAATCAAAGCACCGACCTACCGCCCGTTCTGATTTTTGGGAGGACCTCGATGTAAGCGGCCAGAGCTCCCGCTGGGAACAGGTGAGGGCCTCATGAATAAATGTCATTCGGGGTCAGATGATCTGTTTACCAGCTGGATGCCATTTCCGTCTCTGCTTGCATTGCTACTGCCAGTTAGGGTCGGCAACCATGCAGGATTGTCCCGGACTCTCCAGGAATGAAAGATTAATCTCCGGACCTCTGCCCACCCCCAAACCCTCGACCTCTGCCACCTAGAAGCACAAGGGCAGCAGGCGCATGGGAACACCACCACCTCCAAGTTCCCCTCCAAGTCACACACCATCCTGACTTGGAAGTATATCGGCCGTTCCTTCATCGTCGATGGGTCAAAATCCTGGAACTCCCTCCCTGACAGCACTGTGGGAGTACCTTCACCACACGGACTGCAGCGGTTCAAGAAGGCGGCTCACCACCACCTTCTCAAGGGCAATCAGGGATGGGCAATAAATGCTGGCCTTGCCAGCGACGCCCACATCCTAGGGACGAATAAAAAGAAAGGACACTGCTGCGAGCAAACCCGGCAGAAAAATCATCGGGGTATTAAAAATGGTTTCCATTTTTTTCTTTTAACACTTCCGTTTATTCATTATAAAAATGTTAGCGATGGGAAAACAAGACTGTATGACCGACAGTCAGGAATCATCCAATCAGATAATGAAGAGTCTGTTTGCTTTCTAATTGGCGTGGGATACCAGTGTGCTACGGAGGTGGACGTGCCAGGTGACCAATGGCGGGTGTGTGGGGGTGGGGCGATGGGAGGCGGGAGGCCATCTGATAAAACCTCCAGGAATGTGTCCAACCACAGTTGGCAACCCTATGTGCCAGTTCCTGATTCCAACCACCAATCATGGGCAGCAGAGGTTGGGAGGTGGCCATTTGGAGCATTCTTTAAAGGAATCTTTCGCTGCATTAAGGAAAGCTGGAAGCAGGTTTGATATTCATGTTTACTGCAGTTGCTTGTGGGTTTTTTAGCCTTAAGGGCTTCCATATTTATTGTCCGCGCTGCTATACGTGCAGCAATATTTTTCCCTGCTGATGTATATTTCTGCTCTGCTTAACTCCCAACCCCTCCACCCCTTCCCTATAAGAGGCTACTGCAGTCCCTTCAAAATTGGCCATTCTATTGGATTACCTGCCCCCAGATTGACGAGATGCCTATTGAAAAGGAAATTTCTCGCTGGCACTTTGCCGAATTTATGTGAACGCTTTCTTCAAAATTCCCCCTCCGCCCCCCCGCCCCCCACCCATTTTATAAAAAGAGAGCACAATCAAGGTCCTATTGGATACCTCAATAAATCGATAATCTCAGAACACTGCTGTCACGTGTACGATTCAGATGGCCTCACTACCTGAAGAAGTGCTGGATCCTGACATGTATTCCTTATTTGTTTCATTTAAGTAGAAAGAACTTGCACTTATGTCGCCCCTTTCACATCCTCAAGACATCCCAAAGTGCTTTACAGGCAAATGAAATATTTTTGAAGTGTCGTCACTGGGGCAACGCAGCTGCCAATTTGTGCACAGCAAGCTCCCACAAACAGCAATGAGATAATCATAGAATCATAGAATCATAGAAGATAGGAGCAGGAGTAGGCCATTCGGCCCCTCGAGCCTGCTCCGCCATTCAATGCGATCATGGCTGATCATCCAAATTCAGTACCCTGTCCCTGCCTTCTGTGGTAGAGAATTCCACAGGTTCACCACTCTCTGGGTGAAGAAATTCCTCCTCATTTCTGTCCTAAATGGCTTACCCCTTATCCTTAGACTGTGACCCCTGGTTCTGGACTCCCCGACCATCGGGAACATCCTTCCTGCATCTAGTTTGTCCTGTATACTGTAATTAGATGAAACGTTCCAGTGACGTTGGCTCAGGGATAAATGTCGGCCTTGACACTGGGAGAGCTCCCCTGATCTTCTTCAAATAGTGATACAGGATCTTTGATGTTTACTTGAGAGAACAGCAGGTTTAATTTCCCAGCTAAATGCACCAATGACAGTGCAGCACTCGCTCAGTACTGCACTCAAGCGCCAGCCTGGATAATGCGCTCAAAACTCTGGAGTGGGGCTCGAACCCACAACCTTCTGACTCGGAGGCGAGAGTGTTAGAACTGAACCGTGACCATTAAATAAAATGTTTCTGGTTTGTGGTTGACTGTATCCAGAAGTGCGATAGTGTTGCAGTTTTCCTAAATGCAATCATTCGCTTTTACGTAACAGCTTTAAGGTAGTAAATTTCCCCAAAGCATTTCACAGAGGCAAAAATGAACGTTCAGCAGACAGTGATGATGAAAGGCATAATCAAAGAGGTAGGTTTTAATTCGGCTTTTGAAGGGGCAGTTGGTAGCAGCTGAATGAAGAGGGTTGAGGAAGAGCATTTTGAAGTGTGGGGCTATGGGCCCTGAAAATTAAAACTTGACTTCTAAATAAACGGTCATGCACTTGAGTTCTAACTGAGCTCCTCGAATGAAGCCAATGACCGTGAAGGTCCCATATTTGACCTCTGCTCTATGCTGAGTTAGCTGATCTGAGCTGCGGCAGGCATAAGCGCGCTGCTTCTGGCCTTGGGCTCCCCTGGTTTAGTGAGGGGGAAAATCAGGTAGGGTTCACACTCCTGGCCACTATCCAGTGATTGCTGCGTGCGTATGGATGTCAGATGAGAACAGCCTTGGGCTCGACTATGAAACACCCCCGGCCAAATAGCCTGCTGACACCACTGTCAGGGTTCACATTATCTGGCCATTATCACATTGCTGTTTGTGGGAGCTTGCTGTGCGCAAATTGGCTGCTGCTTTTCCCTACATTACAACAGTGACTACACTTCAAAAAAGTACTTCATTGGCTGTAAAACGCTTTGGGCCGACCTGAGGTCGTGAAAGGCGCTATATAAATGCAAGTTCTTTCTTTTTTTCAACAACAACAACTTGTATTTATAGAACACCTCGAACGTCGCAAAACTTCACAAGGTGCTTCACAGGAGCTTTATCAAAAAATTTTTGACGCCAAGCCACCTAAGGTGATATTAGGGCAGGTGACCAAAAGCTTGGTTAAATAGGTAGGTTTTAAGGAGCGTCTTAAAGGAGGAAAGAGAGGTAGCGAGGCGGAGAGGTTTAGGGAGGGAATTCCAGAGCTTAGGGCTTAGGGCCCAGGCAGCTGAAGGCACGGCCACCAATGGTGGAGCGATTATAATCAGGGATGCTCAAGAGGCCAGAATTGGCAGAACGCAGAGATCGCGGAGGATTGTAGGGCTGGAGGAGATTACAGAGATAGGGAGGGGGTGAGGCCATGGAGGGATTTGAAAACAAGGATGAGAATTTTAAAATCGAGGCATTGCTTAACCAGGAGTCAATTTAGGTCAGTGAGCACAGGGGTGATGGGTGAACGGGACTTGGTGCGAGTTAGGACACGGGCAGCAGAATTTTGGATGACCTCAAGTTTACGGAGGATACAACGTAGGAGGCCGGCCAGTTGTGCGTTGGAATAGTCAAGTCTAGAGGTAACAAAGGCATGGATGAGGGTTTCAGCAGCGAATGAGCTGAGGCAGGGACCGAGTTGGGCGATGTTCCGGAGGTGGAAATAAGCGGTCTTAGTGATGGCGTGGATATGTGGTCGGAAGCTCATTTCAGGGTCAAATATGACAACAAGTTTGCAAAAAGTCTGGTTTAGTCTCAAAACAGTTGCCAGGGAGAGGGATGGAGTTGGTGGCGGGGACTGAAGACAATGGCTTTGGTCTTCCCAATATTTAGTTGGAGGAAATTTCTGCTCATCCAGTACTGGATGTCGGACAAGCAGTCTGACAATTTAGAGACTGTGGAGGGGTCGAGAGAGGTGGCGGTGAGGTAGAGCTGGGTGTCGTCAGCGTACATGTGGAAACGGACGCTTTGTTTTTGGATGGCGTCGCCAAGGGCCAGCATTTAGATGAGAAATAGGGAAATTATGATGACTTGGGTGAGGTACAGGAGGGCCATGGCATCTGTGGAACTTTACCCAAACAAGGAGTTAAAGCCTTCAGGAAAAGAGCAAAGGGAGGAAACTGGCAACAAAAATGAAGTCCTAGGGGGTGAAATTGGGTGTCGTCCCGTTAACTTTTAAAAGTTTGATAAATTAGCGCCAGGCGCCATGTTTTTCTAACTTTTATAAAATTCGGTTTTCTCGCTCCAAGAGGGAGGTGGAGCGCTAAATCAAGTACTCCACTTCCCTCTTGGAGCGCGATCGGCAGCAGGCGGGACGGTGAGTTCTGCAGCGCTGCACACTGGGCGTGCGGCGCTGCCGCGTCGGAAGGCTCCTTCCCTCCCTTAAAGGGAAGGGCCATCGCTGCAGGCTCTGCAAAAGAAAGAGCACCTACCTGGACCACCAAGGGAGCGGCGAACCCGCGCGATCAGCCCGGCACTCACTCAGAGTGCAGGGCTTATCGATCGCGGGCGGGACCCCGCGGAAAAAAACAGATCAAAAAAGGTACTTTTTTTTTACTTGCCTCGGCCACCTCGCCTTTAAGCGGCCGGTCGCCCGACGCACGTCCCCCGAAGCTGGCGTTGTTTTCGCCCGGCGATGCTTCAGGGGGCGGAAATGAATTTCGGGTCCGGAGCGATGCACAGCTGGATGACGTCACGATCTCCAACCGCAGGCAGGCGTGGCGATAGGGGTTACCGCCGCCGCAAACCGGCAGGTGAATTTCGCGGGCGGAGGTAACATTACCGCGCCCAGCGGTAAGTCATTAGTGCCCCGTTATCGCCCCCCGGAGGCAATAACAGGAGGCACGAAGGCACTGAATTTCTACCCCCTCGAACTGGTTGTCACTGGTATTCACTTGCCCTCTGTTGACTAAGTTTCATAATTTCTCAGCCCAGCCACTAGATGGAGCACCACACAGCTTTTGATGGTACTGACTGGAGTATCCAGCCTCAGAATATCACAATCATTATGCTAAAGTATTTCCTTTCTTCAGCAAAACACTTCTATTACTAGGTGTTAATCATATCCACATGTCAAATGCTAACTCCTAATATTAAGTAAAATCCATCATCATTTATACTGAATTAAAAAAAATTATCTCATTGCTGTTTGTGGGAGCTTGCTGTGCACAAATTGGCTGCCGCGTTTCGTACATTACAACAGTGACTGCACTTGAAAAGTATTTCATTGGCTGTAAAGAGCTTTGGGACACCCTGAGGTTGTGAAAGGCGCTGCTGTATAAATGACAGTCTTAAAAAAATATCAGTGTTTGTATAATCAAGAATATATGATTTTTGTAAGCTATACTTCTTGGGGAAAATATTGAGGAAATGGTTTGCTGAAAATAATGCAACCGAACTGATCATTCAGTCTGGTTATTTGTACATAAGACTGACGTAACGTTAAACATCAGCTGCTGCTCATCCACAGCTCGCTGCTGTTCTAATGGTGACTGCTGGCTGTGAGGTAGATTAGATTAAATTAGTTTTCATTAACGGAGGCTGCTTACTGTGGAAATGCAGGCTGTCCTCCATTTTTCATGGTTTACTACTGAAAAGCAAATCCAAACGTTAATGGCAAATGTCATGCAAATTGTTAATATTTCATTTCAGTGAAAATCCCTCCGATTCAATCTCTCAGGCCAGCATTGGGAACAGGAACAATTACTGAATTAGTAATGACATTCCAACCCATTTGGACTGCATGATTGACATGTTCATCAACCCACACCGCGCGCCTAAACTGAAGTTATTAAAAGCAACGAGGGGCTCTGAAATGGCAGATAGTGATTAAATAATTAAAATATACTCGTGATTACAGCAGGTCAAACTATTAACATTTTGTTTTATTAACAAGGTAGATAGCTTCCGGCATGAATTAGTTTACATTTACTATGATATTTATTTTTGTTCATTTTGCTGAAGACTCAAAGGGCCTACTCCTGCTCCTAATTCTTATGTCTGTTATTTATAAATGCAACATATAAGAAAAACTGTCATTTATACAGCGCCTTTCATGACCTCAGGATGTCCTAAAGCGCTTTACAGTCAACGAAGTATGTTTGAAGTGTAGTCACTGTTGTAATATTATTGAGTAGGATTGACAGAGTTAAAAAGGGCCTGTTGGACATTTCCACAACACCAGATTTTTTAAAATCCTTAAATATAAAGAAAATACCAACCACATAAAGAGATATCAGGACAGGTGGCCAAACGCTTGGTCAAAGAGGTAGCTTTTAAAGAACGTCTTAAAGGAGGAGAGGGAGGTAAAGAGACGGAGAGGTTTAGGCAGGGAATTCTAGAGCTTCGGGCCTAGGCAGTGTCCTCAGCGTTGGGTAAATTGGTGAAGTTTTGGGCACCGCACCTCAGGAAGGATATATTGGCCTTGGGTGGGGTGCAGCACAGATTCACCAGAATGGCTATGGGGTTATGAGGATAGATTGCATAAACGTGGCTTGAATACCTTTGAGTGTAGGAGATTGGGGTGCGTTCTATCAAGGTGTTTAAAATGTTCAAAGAATTTAATAGGGTAGATATGGCTGAACTATCTCCTCTGGTGGGCGAATCCAGAACAAGTGGAGATAATCTTAAAATTAGAGCCTGGCTACTCAGGAGTGAAATCAGGAAGAACTTTTTCACACTTAGGGGTTGTAGAAATTTGGAACTCTCTCCCTCAAAAGGTTGTGGGTGCTGGGACAGTTGGAACTTCCAAGACTGATATAGATAGATTTTTGTTCGGTAAGTTTATCAAGGTGATATGGAGCAAAGGAGTTGAAGATGCAGATCGGCCATGATCTAATTGAAGGATGGACTAGTCCCAAGGGGCTGAATGGCCTCCTCCTGTTCCTAATGTTCCTACATTACGTCGGTGAAGCTCTGAGGAAATTCCAGGCCAATGACTTAAATTTCTGTAATGCACCTCATATACGGAAGGACATCTCAAAATGCTATACAGAGCAGGAGGATAAAATGGAAATGGAATTAAGGGGTGGAGCCAAGAGCCTGGTTGACTAAGATTCCATCCCAATTAATTTTCGCAGAAACATAACTTGGACATGATATACGTGCCTAAGGAATTTTTTTGTTGTTGTTCCTGTTGCTGGACATTTGACAGATTATTGGTCCATGGAATAACATGTCCCAAGTACTGAGGATACAAGGCAGATTTCCAACAGTGGTGGAGCTGCTCTGTATCCATGAACGTAGTCATTTCTGTTACTTGTATTGTACAGTTGTTACCCAACAACTTGTATTTATATCGCACTTCTATAAATGTAGAATCATTTCCAAAGGGTCTTCACACAGTGGCAAAGGAATGCACCCTAAGACTTTACACAGGGTCAGGAGAGGTGACCAAAAGCTTAGTTTTAAAGGTTTTTGAGAAGGCTTTTGAAGATAGGGAGGGAGTTAGAAAGTAAGAAGGGTTTAGGGAGGGAGGGAGCTTTACAGAGTAGGGTTGAGACGGCTGAAGGCACAGCCATCACGGTGGAGTCCAGAGGTGAGCAAGGTCTTTCGCAGCAATGTGGATGAGGTAGGGATTGAAGTGGGCAGCGCCGCAAAGGTCTTGATAATACATAGATGAGTTTTGAAGCTCAGCTCTTGAGTCGAGCAGAACGCTGAGGTTCAGTACAGCCTGGTTCAGTCTTTTTTTTAATCATTTCTGGGATGTGAGCGCCACTGGCAAGGCCAGCATTTATTGCCCATCCCTAATTGCCCTTGAGAAGGTGGTGGTGAGCCACCTTCTTGAACCGCTGCAGTCTGTGTGGTGAAGGTACTCCCACAGTGCTGTTAGGGAGGGAGTTCCAGGATTTTGACCCAGCGACGATGAAGGATCGGCGATATACTTCAAAGTCAGGATGGTGTGTGACTTGGAGGGGAACTTGGAGGTGGTGGTGTTCCCATGCGCCTGCTGCCCTTGTCCTTCTAGGTGGAAGAGGTCGCGGGTTTGGGAGGTGCTGCCGAAGAAGCCTTGGCGAGTTGCTGCAGTGCATCTTGTAGATGGTACACACTGCAGCCACGGTGCGCCGGTGGTGGAGGGAGTGAATGTTTAAGATGGTGGATGGGGTGCCAATCAAGCGGGCTGCTTTGTCCTGGATGGTGTTGAGCTTCTTGAGTGTTGTTGCAGCTGCATTCATCCAGGCAAGTGGAAAGTATTCCATCACACTCCTTGTGCCTTGTAGATGGTGGAAAGGCTTTGGGGAGTCAGGAGGTGAGACACTCGCCACAGAATACATAGAATCATAGAATCATAGAAAATTACAACACGGAAGGAGGCCATTTTGGCCCATCGTGTCCGTGTCGGACAACAAAGAGCTATCCAGCCCAATCCCACTTCCCAGCTCTTGGTCCGTAGCCCTGCAGGTTACAGCATCCCAAGTGCACATCCAAGTACTTTTTAAATGTGGTTAGGGTTTCTGCCTCTACCACTGCTTCAGGCAGTGCGTTCCAGACCCCCACAACCCTCTGGGTGAAGAAATTTCCTCTCAACTCCCCTCTAAACATTCCCCCAATTACTTTAAATCTGTGTCACCTGATTTTTGACTCCTCTGCTAAGAGAAATAGATCCTTTCTATCCACTTTATCTAGGCCCCTCATAATTTTATACACCTCAATAAGGTCTCCCCTCAGCCTCCTCTGTTCCAAGGAAAACAAACCCAGCCTATCCAATCTTTCCTCATAGCTAAGATTCTCTACTCCCGGCAACATCCTTGTAAATCTCCTCTGTACCCTCTCCAGTGCAATCACATTTTTCCTGTAATGTGGTGACCAGAACTGCACGCAGTACTCTAGCTGAGGCCTAACTAGTGTTTTATACAGTTGAAGCATAACCCCCCTGCTCTTGTATTCTATGCCACGGCTAATAAAGGCAAGCATTCCGTATGCCTTCTTGACCACCTTATCTACCTGGCCTGCTACCTTCAGGGATCTGTGGACATGCACTCCAAGGTCCCTTTGTTCCTCTACACTACTCATTGTCCTACCATTTAATGTGCATTCCCTTTCCTTGTTAGCCCTCCCCAAATGCATTACCTCACACTTCTCTGGATTGGATTCCATTTGCCACTGTTCTGCCCACCTGACCAACTTATTCATATCTTCCTGCAGTCTACAGCTTCCTTCTTCAGTATCAACCACACAGCCAATTTTAGTATCATCTGCAATCTTCTTAATCATACCCCCTATATTCAAGTCTAGATCATTGATATATACCACAAAAAGCAAGGGACCTAGTATTGAGCCCTGCAGAACCCCACTGGAAACAGCCTTCCAGTCACAAAAACACCCATCAACCATTACCCTCTGCTTACTGCCTCCGAGCCAGTTTTGAATCCAACTTGACACTTTGCCCTGGATCCCATGGGCTTTTAACTTCGTGACTAGTCTGCCATGTGGAACCTTATCAAAAGCCTTGCTAAACTCCATATACACTACATCAAACGCACTACCCTCATCTACCCTCCTTGTTAGCTCCTCAAAAAATTCAATCAAGTTTGTCAGACACGACCTTCCCTTAACAAATCCGTGCTGACTATGCTTGATTAATCCATGTCTTTCTAAATGAAGATTTATCCTGTCCTTCAGAATTCTTTCCAATAATTTTCCCACCACCGAGGTTCGGCTGAGTGGCCTGTAATTACTCGGTCTATCCTTTTCTCCCTTTTTAAACAAGGGCACCACATTAGCAGTCCTCAGTCCTCCGGCACCACACCTAAAGTCAGAGAGGATTGGAAAATGATGGTTAGGGCCTCTGCTATTTCCTCTTTTGCTTCGCTTAACAGCCAGGGATACATTTCATCCGGGCCTAGGAATTTATCCACTTTTAAAGCTGCTAAATCCCTTAATACTTCCTCTCTCACTATGCTTATTTCATCTAATATTTCACACTCCTCCTCCCTGATAGCAATGTCTGCTTCGCCCCTTTCCTTTGTGAAAACAGACACAAAGTATTCATTAAGAACCCTACTGACGTCTCCCGCCTCCACACACAGATTACCCTCATGATCTCTAATAGGCCCTTCCCTTTCTTTAGTTATCCTCTTACTCTTAATATATTTATAAAACATCTTTGGGTTTTCCTTGATTTTACTTGCCAAGAATTTTTCAATACCTAGCCTCTGACCTGCTCTTGTTCACCACAGTATTTATGTGGCTGGTCCAGTTAAGTTTCTGGTCAATAGTGACCCCCAGGATGTTGATGGTGGGGGATACGGCGATGGTAATGCCGTTGAATGTCAAGGGGCGGTGGTTAGACTCTCGCTTGTTGGAGATAGTCATTGCCTGGCACTTGTGTGGCGCGAATGTTACCTGCCACTTATCAGCCCAAGCCTGAATGTTGTCCAAGTCTTGTTACAGGCTTAATTATATGAGGAGTTGTGAATGGCACTGAACACTGTGCAGTCTTCAGTGAACATCCCCATTTCTGACCTTATATTGGAGGGAAGTTCATTGATGAAGCAGCTGAAGATGGTTGGGCCTAGGACACTGCCTGAGGAACACCTGCAGCAAAGTCCTGGGACTGTGATGATTGACCTCCAACCACCACAACCATCTTCCTTTGTGCTAGGTATGACTACAGCCAGTTGAGAGTTTTCCCCCCGATTTCCATTGACTTCAGTTTTACTAGGGCTCCTTGATGCCACACTTGGTCAAATGCTGCCTTGATGTCAAGGGCAGTCACTCTCACCTCACCTCTGGAATTCAGCTCCTTTATTCATGTTTGGATCAAGGCTGTAATGAGGTCAGGAGCCAAACTGGGCATCAGTGAGCAGGTTATTGGTGAGTAAGTGCCGCTTGATAGCACTGTCGATGACACCTTCCATCACTTTGCTGATGATTGAGAGTAGACTGATGGGGCAGTTATTGTCCGGATTGGATTTGTCCTGCTTTTTGTGGACAGGACATACCTGGGCAGTTTTCCACATCGTCAGATAGATGCCAGTGTTATAGCTGTACTGGAACAGCTTGGCTAGAGGTGCGGCTAGTTCTGGAGCACAAGTTTTCAGCATGACAGCCGGGATGTTGTTGGGGCCCATAGCCTTTGCTGTGTCCAGTGCGCTCAGCTGTTTCTTGATATCACGTGGAATGAATCGAATTGGCTGAAGACTGGCTTCTGTGATGTTGGGGAACTCAGCAGGAGGCCAATATGATCATCCACTCGGCACTTCTGGCTGAAGATGGTTGCAAATGCTTCAGCCTTGTCTTTTGCACTCACGTGCTGGACTCTGCCATCATTGAGGATGGGGATATTCATGGAGCCTACTCGTCCTGTTAGTTGTTTAATGGTCCACCACCATTCACAACTGGATGTAGCAGGACTGCAGAGCTTTGATCTGATCTGTTGATTGTGGAATCACTTAGCCCTGTCTGTAGCATGCTGCTTCTGCTTTTTAGCATGAATGTAGTCCTGTGTTGCAGCTTTCCCAGATTGGCACCTCATTTTTAGGTACGCCTGGTGCTGCTCCTGGCATCCTCTTCCAGACTCCTTATCGAACCAGGGTTGGTCCCCTGGCTTGATGGTAATGGTTGTGAGGGATATGCCGGGCCATGAGGCTACAGATTGTGGTGGAATACAATTCTGCTGCTGCTGATGCCCCACAGCGCCTCATGGATGCCCAGTTTTGAGCTGCTAGATCTGTTCTGAATATATCCCATTCAGCACGGTAGTAGTGTCACACAACACGATGACTATGCGGTGGTGACTGCTACCAATACTGTCATGGACAGATGCATCTGCGACAGGTAGATTGGTGAGGACGAGGTCAAGTAGGTTTTTCCCTCGTGTTGGTTCTCTCACCACCTGTTGCAGGCCCAGACTGGCAGCTATATCCTTCAGGACTCGGCCAGCTCGGTCAGTAGTGGTGCTACCGAGCCACTCTTGGTGATGAACATTGAAGTCCCCCACCCAGAGTACATTCTGTGCACTTGCTACCCTCAGTGCTTCTTCCAAGTGGTGATCAGCTGTGGCTCAATTGGTAGCACCCTCGCCTCTGAGTCAGAAATTGTGGGTTCAAGTCCTACTGTAGTAGACCTGAGCACACAAATCTAGGCTGACACTCCAGTGCAGTACTGAGGGACGTGCTGCACTGTCAGAGGTGCCGTCTTTCAGATGAGACGTTAAACCGAGGCCCCGTCTGCTCTCTCAGGTGGATGTAAAAGATCCCACGGCACTATTTCGCAGAAGAGCAGGGCAGCTATGTCCGGTGGCCTGGCCAATATTTGTTCCTCAATCAACATCACTAAAACCAATTATCTGGTCATTATCACATTGCTGTTTTTGGGAGCTTGCTGTGTGCAAATTGGCTGCCGTGTTTCCTACATTACAACAGTGACTACACTTCATTGGCTGTAACGTGCTTTGAGACGTCCGGTGGTCATGAAAGACGCTATATAAATGCAAGTCTTTTTTTTCAACATGACGGAGTACTGATTCATCAGCTGAGGGAGGGCGGTAGATGGTAATCAGCAGCAGGTTTCCTTGCCCATGCTTGATCTGAAGCCATGAGACTTCATGGGGTGCTGAGTTAATGTTGAGAACTCCCAGGGCCACTCCTTCCCGACTGTATACCACTGTGCCGCCACCCCTGGTTGGTCTGTCCTGCCGGTGGGACAGGACATACCCAGGGATGGTGATGGAGGAATCTGGGACATTGGCTGAAATCTATGATTCTGTGAGTATGACAGGCTGTTGCTTGACTAGTCTGTGGAACAGCTCTTCCAATTTTGGTACAAGTCCCCAGATGTTAGCTGAGGAGGACTTTGCAAGGACGACTGGGCTGGGTGTGCCGTTGTCGTATCCAAAGCCGGTGCCGAGGTCGATGCCGGGTGGACTGTCTGGTTTTATTCTTATTATTGTTTTTCATAGCAGTTTGTTACAACTGAGTGGTTTGCTCGGCCATTTCAGAGTCAACCACATTGTTGGGGGTCTGGAGTAACATATAGGCCAGACCGGGTAAGGATGGCAGATTTCCTTCCCTAAAGGACATGAGTGAAGCGGATGGGTTTTTACGACAATCCAGTAGTTTCATGGTCACTATTACTAGTACCAGCTTATTATTCCAGATTTATTTAATTAACTGAATTAAAATTCCCCAGCTGCCGTGGTGGGATCTGAACTCACATCTCCAGATCATAAGTCCAAGGCCTCTGGATTACTCGTCCAGTAACATAACCACTATGCTACCGTACCGGTAAACGAGCAGACAAGGAGGAGATGGAACCAGTGGCAAGGGCACTGAAAACAGCACTTTCCCGATGTTCAGTTGAAGTAAATTCTGGCTCACACATGACTTAATGGCAGGCGGACAATCTGACAGCACAGAGGTGGGGTCATGGGATCAAGGGAAGTGGTGGAGAGGTCAACATACACATGGAGGCTGACCCCCATGCCTTGAGAAGAAATGCACTGGTTGTGATCACCGATCGTATTGATGCGGCGATCGAATCCTGTCCGCGAGAGGCCATTTCAGTTGAAAGTCCAGATCACAAGGTGCCAATTCTGGGAAAGAAGGTGAAATCTTGAGACAACCTGTGGAGCAGCTGTCAAACCAAAACTGGCACTTTGAACAGAGCTGTGTTATTGAACAGCTGAGCAGCACCGAGAGCAGGCACTGCTGTGAAACTAGAAATGAGCTTTTAAAGCCCTGTGGTGCCACGAGCACTCAGCAAGGTACAAGGTTCATATTGATCCATTAAATGCAGCAATCCTTTGTTCACAGCAAGTCCCATTCACCCATCACCTCTGTGCTCGTTGACCTACATTTGCTTCCGGTCCTCGCTATCTCTGTAATTTCCTCCAGCCCTGCAACCCACCAAGATCTCTGCGCTCCTCCAATTATGGCCTCTTGCGCATCCCCGATTTTCATCGCTCCACCTTTGGTGGCCATGTCTTCAGTTGCCTCAGCCCTAAGCTTTGGAATTCCCATCTAAACATCTCTGCTTCTCTACCTCTCTCTCCTCATTTAAGACACTCCTTCAAACATACCTCTTTGAGCAAGCTTTTGGTCACCTGTCCTAATATCTCCTTATGTGGCTCGGTGTCAAATTTTATTTGATAACGCTCCTGTGAAGCGCCTTTGGGACATTTTAGTATGTTAAAAGACCTATATAAATGCAAGCTACATCATTACATAAATTAGCTACATCATTACATAAATTTAAAACAGAAATAGACAGTTTCCTAGAAGTAAAAAGGAGGGAGGGAGAAAGCAGGGAATTATAGCCTGACATCGGTCGTGGGTAAAATGATGGAAGCAATTATTAAAGATGTCATAACAGACCATTTGGAAAGTGGCGACATGATAGGTCCAAGTCAGCATGGATTTGTGAAAGGGAAATCATGCTTGACAAATCTTCTGGAATTTTTTGAGGATGTTTCCAATAGGGTGGACAGGGGGGAACCAGTAGATGTGGTGTATTTGGACTTTCAGAAGGTCTTCGACAAGGTCCCACACAAGAGATTGGTGAGCAAAGTTAAAGCACATGGGATTGGGGGTAATGTGTTGACGTGGATTGAGAACTGGTTGGCACACAGGAAACAAAGAGTAGGAGTAAATGGGTACTTTTCAGAATGGCAGGCAGTGACCAGCGGGGTACCGCAGGGTTCGGTGCTGGGACCCCAGCTGTTTACATTATATATTAATGATTTGGACGAAGGGATTAAATGTAATATCTCCAAATTTGCGGATGACACTAAATTGGGAGGCAGTGTGAACAATGAGGAGGATGCTAGGAGGCTACAGAGTGACTTGGACAGGTTGGGTGAATGGGCAAATGTATGGCAGATGAAGTACAATGTGGATAAATGTGAGGTTATCCACTTTGGTGGTAAAAATAGAGAGGCGGACTATTACCTGAATGGTGGCAGATTAGGGAAAGGGGAGGTGCAACGAGACCTGGGCGTCATGGTACATCAGTCACTGAAGGTGGGAATGCAAGTGCAGCAGGCAGTCAAGAAAGCAAACGGAATGATGGCCTTCATAGTAAGGGGATTTGAGTACAGGAGTAGGGAGGTGATGCTGCAGTTGTACAGGGCCTTGGTGAGGCCACACCTGGAGTATTGTGCGCAGTTTTGGTCTCCTAACTTAAGGAAGGACATTCTTGCTATTGAGGGAGTGCAGCGAAGGTTCACTAGATTGATTCCTGGGATGGCCGGACTGACATATCAAGAAAGATTGGGTCAACTGAACTTGTATCCTCTGGAGTTCAGAAGAATGAGGGGGGATCTTATAGAGACATTTAAAATCCTGACTGGTTTAGACAAATTAGATGCGGGCAGAATGTTCCCAATGTTGGGGAAAACTAGAACCAGGGGTCACAGTCTAAGGATTAAGGGGAAGCCATTTAAGACTGAGCTGAGGAGGAACTTCTTCACCCAGAGAGTGGTGAATCTATGGAATTCTCTTCCACAGAAAGTTGTTGAGGCCAGTTCGCTAAATATATTCAAAAGGGAGTTAGATATAACACTCACAACTAGGGGGATCAAGGGGTATGGCGAGAAAGCAGGAATGGGGTACTGAGGTAGCATGTTCAGCCATGAACGCATTGAATGGCGGTGCAGGCTCGAAGGACCGAATGGTCTACTCCTGTACCTATTTTCTATGTTTCTATGTTTCTATGTTAAGGGTTACGGGGAGCGGGCAGGAATTTGGACATGAGTCTAGGTTCGGATCGGTCATGGCCCTGTGGGTAGCGTAGCGGGCCCAGGGGCTGTGTAGCCTGATCCTGCTCCTATTTCGTGTGCCCAATTCTGTTAGGTTCAGGAGATGGTTCTGTGATAGAAGATTGGCGGTTAGGATCAGATCAGCCATGATCTTATTGAATGGCGGAGCAGGCTCGAGGGGCCAATTGGCCTACTCCTGCTCCTATTTCTTATGTTCTTAAGTTGTTTTTTTTTTTAACAGTGCCTGTTAAATTTTTAAAATACAAGAGCTTTACTGAAGGTGAGGAGAGGTTGAGCAGCACACTGGGGATTTAACAGTTTGCCAATCCAGCATTTATTGTCCATCCCTAGTTGCCCTTGAGACAGTTGTGGTGGGCCGCCTTCTTGAACCACTGCAGTTCATGTGATGAAAGTGCTCCCACAATGCTGTCAGGTAGGGAGTTCCAGGAATTTGAGCCAGTGACGATGTAGGATTGTATGTGACTTGGAGGGGAATTTGGAGGCGATGGCGTTCCCATGCAACTGCGACCGAGGTGTTGGAGATCTTGGGCTTGTAAGGTGCAGCACAGAAACAGGCCACTTGGCCCAACTGGTCTATGCTGGTGTTTATACTCCACATGGGCTTCCTCCCACTCCAATTGCCTTTTCCTACCCTCCCTCCGTATCCCTCTCTCCTGTGTGCATCACTGCTCGCTGCTTCAACCACTCCATGTGGTAGTGAGTTCCACATTCCCACCACTCTCTCTGGAAAGAAATTCCTCCTAAATTCTTTATTTGATCTGTTAGTGACTATCTTATATTTGTGCCCCTTTCACATGGTGGGTGATATTGAGGCTCTAGAAAAGGTTCAAAGGAGGGTTACTAGAATGATCTCTAACCTAAAAGCCGTTAGTTATCATGATATGCTTGTAGAGCTGGGGCTATTTACGCTAGAAGCATAGACTTCCGTGGAGATTGAATTGAAGTATTTAAAATGTTGATTGGACCAGACCATGTCTTTGTGGACAGAATATTTGAGCTAGATAGGTTAGGGAGAATGAGGGTCATACCTATAAGCTAGGACTAGGTTAGACGTTAGGAGATTTTTCTTTTTGCAGAGGGTATCGATGTCTGGAACAAGGTGCCGGGTCGAGTGGTGAGTGCGGATTCGCTGCGACAGTTCAAAAAAGAACTGGACGAGTTCCTCGCTGTGGCCAATGCCACTGCGTACAGACGGTAGGTGGGACAAGGACTTCTACCTCATGGTCACTGTGATCTCCTTGAACTTATTTTTGATCATCTTAGAGGGTCTGAGAGGAATTTCCCGGATTTGTTTTCTCCGAATTGGTGTAGGGATTTTAATTTTTTTTTTTGCCTCTCTCGGGAGATTATGGGCCGGATATTCCGATCCCTACGGGTGTGTACGCGCTGTGTACCCACCCGTAGGGACATCGGAAATGCTGGTTTGCACTGAAAACCGGCATTTCCGATCTGTCAAGAATCCTCCGCCTGCCCTGGAGAAGGGCCTCTGCGGGCGGATAGTTCCGCTTTTTGGAGCCCCTCCGCCCGCAGAAAACCCTTACAATTCTTACACCTGATAAAAGCAGGCGTAAGGCCTGCTTTTACCAGGATAAGAGTAGAAAAAAAGTTTTTTTTTTAATTCTCACTGATTTATCATTTAAAATACTTTAAAAAAAGGTAAGTTTAGCTTTAGCCCCGTAAAAAACTTTAATTATTTGTTTCAAAAATTAAATTGTTGTTTAAAATACTTAATTCATTGTAATTTCAAGTCATTTTAAAAATGTGATTTAAAAAAAAAATGTATTTAAAGTTTTACTATGTTTTTGGGACGATCTCCATTCATATATTTGACAGGTCTTCCTGTCAAATGTATGAAGGGAGATTCCCTTCTGTGATTGGCTCCCCATGACCCACGTGATCCCAGGGACGCTGCGAACTACCTGCGCCTCTGGGATACGTGGGCCCTGTGCACCTGGAGTTTGGAGAGGCCCAGCATTGGAACTGTACGCGTCCCAGGAGCCCTCAGATAAGGGCACAGATTTTTCCAGATCGCAGGCCTCCGCCCGCGGGAGGCCTGCGATCGGAAAATATGGGCCTATATGACTACTAGTGGGAGAGTATACTGAGAGTCACAGTGCTTTGTTTCATTGTGACTGTTTGGGATAGGCTCGATGGACTAGCTGTCGGTTTTTCTGTCCGCCTGTTCATAAGAGGCAAACATGGAAGATTAAAATCCAGATAGCCATTGATTTCTGTGGAATACAGTTTGATAAATTCCCTCAGTTGGATTGAAGCGTTATTCATTTAGCTCTTTCACATTTAATCTCGAGTAAAATTACCTCCAAATTCTGTTATTTTTGACTGATACTGAACATTTTATCCTGTTATGGATCCACATTAAAATGAAGTAACGCAGTATTAATCTTGTTTTTATTGACATTTAAACTATAAATGCATTCTACAAGTGGCCATGCTTTTGGCATTATGGACTTCAGTTCTTTAAGATAATGTACTAGAAATGAACAACAGATTAGCATCATTGCAGAGACTTGGATGATGGTCAGAATAAAAGGCCATCAATTAAGACCCAGAGACATCTCAGGAAACTAAATGGTTGTGATCAAATAATTCCCTTCCATTAGACTAGCTGATTATATTGAGTGTAATAAAACGCAAATCAAATTCTTTAATATTGAGAAGCAGTTTTTAACGTCGTAAATAATCTTGACAATCTGCTAAGGACTGCTCTTTGGTTCTGTGGCTCCAATGAAAACTACAACTTTTTTATTTTTTCCCCCTCACAGTCCGCCTAACCCAGTTTGATACTGAAGAAAGAATTTGTTGTATGAATTCTGTATTCATTTCCAGACCATGCTTTTAAAATGGTGCAATAAAAATGGTCATCTGTTCCTCTGCACCAATATACTTAAATTATATTACTTAAAAAACCCACTTAGAAAAAGGAAAAGAAAAAGGAAGGAAGGAAGGAAGGAAGGAAAAGGAAGGGAAAGGAAAGAAAGAAAGAAAGAAAGAGAAAGGAAAGAAAGGAAAGAAAGGAAAGGAAAGAAAGAAAGAAAGAAAGAAAGAAAGGAAAGGAAAGAAAGAAATAAAGGGAAAGGAAAGAAAGAAAGAAAGGGAAAGGAAAGAAAGAAAGAGAAAGGAAAGAAAGAAAGGGAAAGGAAAGAAAGAAAGAAAGAAAGGGAAAGAAAGAAAGAAAGAGAAAGGAAAGAAAGAAAGAAAGAAAGGAAAGGAAAGAAAGAAAGAGAAAGGAAAGGAAAGAAAGAAAGAAAGGAAAGAAAGAAAGAGAAAGGAAAGAAAGAAAGAGAAAGGAAAGAAAGAAAGAGAAAGGAAAGAAAGAAAGAGAAAGGAAAGAAAGAAAGAAAGAAAGAGAAAGGAAAGAAAGAAAGAGAAAGGAAAGAAAGAAAGGAAAGGAAAGGAAGAAAGAAAGAAAGGGAAAGGAAAGAAAGAAAGAAAGAAAGAAAGAAAGGGAAAGGAAAGAAAGAAAGAAAGAAAGGGAAAGGAAAGAAAGAAAGAAAGAAAGAAAGAAAGAAAGAAAGAAAGAAAGAAAGAAAGAAAGGAAGGAAGGAAGGAAGGAAGGAAGGAAGGAAGAGAAAGGAAAGAAACCTGGGTGGAGCGGCTGCGGCGAGGCGGAGGACTCAAGAGGCGGCGGCAACCAGGTAGGCCCACAGAGGCTTTTAAAGTGCGGGACGCAGTGGTTGCTGGGTAGGTGATTAATTTTTACCTGTATATAAGTTGGGCGGTTCCTAAACCTGAGACACTACATTTGTAGTGTCCCCCACCCTTCCACCTCCTCTAACCTAAAGGAGGTGAGTGACTATCAGGTAAGCTCTTTTTTGTTCTAGTTTAATCTGCAAGTTAGCTGGAGGGGATGGCAGGGGAGGCAGTGAAATGTTCCTCCTGCAGAATGTTTGAGGTGAGGGACGCCGTAGGTGTCCCTGCTGATTACACCTGTGGGAAGTGCACCCATCTCCAGCTCCTCGAAAACCGTGTTAGGGAACTGGAGCTGGAGCTGGATGAACTTCGGATCATTCGGGAGGCAGAGGAGGTCATAGATAGAAGCTTCAGGGATGTAATTACTCCAAAGCATGAAGATAGATGGGTGACGGTGAGAGGGGCTAGGAGGAAGCAGTCAGTGCAGGGATCCTCTGTGGTCGTTCCCCTCAGTAACAGGTATACCGCTTTGAATACTGTTGAGGGGGACGACTTACCAGTGGTAAGCCATGGTGACCGGATCTCCGGCGCTGGGTCCGTCCCTGTGGCTCAGAAGGGAAGGGGGGAGAGCAGGAGAGCAATAGTTATTGGGGACTCAATAGTCAGAGGGACAGATAGGAGGTTCTGTGGCAGCAAAAGAGACTCACGGATGGTATGTTGCCTCCCGGGTGCCAGGGTCCGTGACGTCTCGGACCGTGTTTTCAGAATCCTCAAAGGGGAGGGGGAACAATCACAAGTCGTGGTACACATCAGTACCAACGACATAGGTAGGAGAAGGGACGGGGATTTAAAACAGGAATTTAGGGAGCTAGGTTGGAAGCTGAGAGCCAGTACAAACCATGTTGTAATTTCTGGTTTGTTGCCGGTGCCACGTGCTAGCGAGTTGAGGAACAGGGAGAGAGTGCAGATAAACACGTGGCTGCAGGGATGGTGTAGCGGGGAGGGTTTCAGTGATGTGGATAATTGGAGCACATTCTGGGGAAGGTGGGACCTGTACAAACAGGACGGTTTGCACCTGAACCAGAGGGGCACCAATATCCTGGGAGGGAAATTTGCTACGGCTCTTCGGGGGGGTTTAAACTAATTTGTCAGGGGGATGGGAAAAAGGGCTGTAGTCCACGAGCCAGTGGTGAGTGTAGGGAGGTACTGAGGAGGGTATCAAGGTCGCAGAAATGTACCGGCAGACAGGAAGATGGCTTGAAGTGTGTTTACTTCAATGCAAGGAGCATCCGGAATAAGGTAGGAGAACTTGGAGCGTGGATTGGTACTTGGGACTACGATGTGGTGGCCATTACGGAGACATGGTTAGAACAGGGACAGGAATGGTTGTTGGAAGTTCCGGGGTATAGATGTTTCAGTAAGAGTAGGGAAGTTGGTAAGAAAGGTGGAGGAGTAGCATTGTTAATCAAGGATAGTTTAACAGCGGCAGAAAGGCAGTTCGAGGGGGATCTGCCGTCTGAGGTAATATGGGCTGAAGTTAGAAATAGGAAAGGAGCGGTCACGTTGTTAGGAGTTTTCTACAGGCCCCCAAATAGTAATAGAGATGGGGAGGAAGAAATTGCAAAGCAGATTATGAATAGGTGTGGAGGTCACAGAGTAGTTGTCATGGGTGACTTCAACTTTCCAAATATTGATTGGAACCTTTATAGGTCAAACAGTTCGGATGGGATAGTTTTTGCACAGTGTGTGCAGGAGGGTTTCCTGACACAATATGTGGATAGGCCGACAAGAGCTGGGGCCACGTTGGATTTGGTACTGGGTAATGAACCGGGCCAAGTGTTTGATTTGTATGTGGGAGAGCACTTTGGAGATAGTGACCACAATTCGGTAACGTTCACTATTGCAATGGAGAGGGATAGGGCCATACGGCAGGGCAGGGTTTATAATTGGGGGAGGGGTAATTATGATGCGATTAGGCAAGAATTAGGGAGTATAAGATGGGAACAGAAACTATCAGGGAAAGGCACAAACGAAAAGTGGAGCTTTTTCATGGAGCAATTACTGCGTGTCCTTGATAGGTATGTCCCTGTCAGGCAGGGAGGAAATGGCCGAGTGAGAGAACCATGGTTCACAAAAGAGGTTGAATGTCTAGTCAAGAGGAAAAAGGAAGCGTATGTAAGGATGAGAAAACAAGGTTCAGTTGGGTCGATTGAGGGGTACAAGGTAGCAAGGAATGAGCTAAAAAAAGAGCTTAGGAGAGCTAGGAGGGGGAATGAGAAGTCCTTGGCGGGTCGGATCAAGAAAAACCCCAAGGCCTTTTACTCTTATGTGAGAAATAAAAGAATGACCAGGGTGAGGGTAGGGCCGGTCAAGGACAGTAGTGGGAACTTGTGCATGGAGTCAGAAGAGATAGGAGAGGTGATGAATGAATACTTTTCGTCAGTGTTCACCGAGGAGAGGGGCCATGTTCTTGAGGATGAGAGTGTGATAAAGGTGGATAGGCTGGAGGTGGTAGATGTTCTGAGGGAAGATGTTTTAGCAATTTTGAAGAACCTGAGGGTCGATAAGTCCCCTGGGCCAGATGGGATATATCCTAGGATTCTTTGGGAGGCAAGGGAAGAGATTGCAGAGCCTCTGGCTTTGATCTTTGGGTCCTCACTGTCCACGGGAATGGTGCCAGAGGACTGGAGAGTGGCGAATGTTGTTCCTCTCTTCAAGAAAGGAAATAGGAATGACCCTTATAATTATAGGCCGGTTAGTCTTACTTCGGTGGTTGGTAAGATAATGGAAAAGGTCCTGAGGGATAGGATTTATGACCATTTGGAAAGGGGCAACTTAATCAGGGATAGTCAACACGGATTCGTGAAGGGTAAGTCTTGCCTAACAAATTTGATTGAATTCTTTGAGGAGGTAACTAAGTGTGTAGATGAAGGTAGAGCAGTTGATGTCGTATACATGGATTTTAGTAAGGCGTTTGATAAGGTTCCCCATGGTCGGCTCATGAAGAAAGTAAGGAGTTGTGGGATAGAGGGAAATTTGGCCGATTGGATAAGTAACTGGCTATCTCATAGAAGGCAGAGGGTGGTGGTGGATGGAACATTTTCGGACTGGAGACCAGTTACCAGCGGTGTGCCACAGGGGTCGGTGCTGGGTCCTCTGCTGTTTGTGATTTTTATCAATGACTTGGAGGAGGGGACTGAAGGGTGGATCAGTAAATTTGCTGATGACACCAAGATTGGTGGAGCAGTGGATGAGGTGGAGGGCTGTTGTAGGCTGCAAAGAGACATTGATAGGATGCAGAGCTGGGCCGAAAAATGGCAGATGGAATTTAACCCTGATAAGTGCGAGGTGATTCATTTTGGTAAGGCAAATTTGAATAAGGATTACAGGGTCAACGGCAGGGTTCTGAGGAACGTGGAGGAGCAGAGGGATCTGGGGGTTCATATCCACAGATCTCTGAAGGTTGCCACTCAAGTGGATAGAGCAGTAAAGAAGGCCTATGGTGTGTTGGCGTTTATTAACAGAGGTTTTGAGTTTAAGAACCGTGAGGTTATGCTGCAACTGTACAGGACCTTGGTGAGACCACATTTGGAATATTGTGTGCAGTTCTGGTCACCTCACTATAGGAAGGACGTGGAAGCATTGGAAAGAGTGCAAAGGAGATTTACCAGGATGCTGCCTGGTTTGGGGGGGAGGTCTTATGAGGAAAGATTGAGGGAGTTGGGGCTTTTCTCTTTAGAGCGGAGGAGGATGAGAGGTGACTTAATAGAGGTTTATAAGATGATGAGGGGGATAGATAGAGTGGATGTTCAGAGACTATTTCCTCGGGTAGAGGCAGCTGTTACAAGGGGGCATAACTATAAGGTGCATGGGGGGAGATATAGAAGGGATGTCCGAGGTAGATTCTTTACTCAGAGAGTGGTTGGGGTGTGGAATGGACTGCCTGCTGTGATAGTGGAGTCGGACACTTTAGGAACTTTCAAGCGGTTATTGGATAAGCACATGGAGCACACCAGAGTGATAGGGAGTGTGATAGCTTGATCTTGGTCTCGGACAATGCTCGGCACAACATCGAGGGCCGAAGGGCCTGTACTGTGCTGTACTGTTCTATGTTCTATATATTCTAAAGAAAGAAAGAAAGGGAAAGGAAAGAAAGAAAGAGAAAGGAAAGGAAAGAAAGAAAGAGAAAGGAAAGAAAGAAAGAAAGAAAGAAAGAAAGAAAGAAAGAAAGAAAGAAAGAAAGAAAGAAAGAAAGAAAGAAAGAAAGAGAGAAAGAAAGAAAGAAAGAAAGGAAGGAAGAGAAAGGAAAGAAAGAAAGGGAAAGGAAAGAAGGAAAGAAAGAATTACATATATACCACCGGCGCACCGTGGCTGCAGTGTGTACCATCTACAAGATGCACTGCAGCAACTTGCCAAGGCTTCTTCACGCCCACCTTAGCTTGGGCTAAGGCAGGAGGGGAATGAATCTGTGCGAGTTCTGATTAGGAATATGGAAACTGCAGATGCTAAATAGGCTCAATGTCTTTCTCTGGTTCCTCCATTGTTAAAAAACCGGCCCATTATTTGGATTCTTCTGTCAATTAAAAAAGATTAATGAAAACAGAAGACAGGCAGGAGGTCCACCGGGATTAGTAAAGAGAAAAGATATTGTTAGCGTCTCAGGTATAGATCTTTAATGCTGTACAGATCCTTAAACAAAACCCTTTGTGAATTCATGGCAGAAAGCCACCCAACTGGATCAAGGGTAAAATGGGTCCCGCCTCCTAAAAGTTTAACTTCTGAATAACAGTCACATATTTAACAGACATTTAAGGGGAAGCTAGAGAAGTACATGAGGAAGAAGGAATAGAAGGATATGTTGATAGGGTGAGATGAAGTAAGATGGGAGGAGGCTCATGTGGAGCTTAAACACCGGCACGGACCAGTTGGGCTGCATTACCTCTTTCTGTGCTGTAGATTTTACGTAATTCTATGGTTTTTTTTATTTGTTCATGGGATGTGGTCGTCGCTGGCAAGGCCAGCATTTATTGCCCATTCCTAATTGCCCTTGAGAAGGTGGTGGTGAGCCACCTTCTTGAAATGCTGCCGTCCTTGTGGTGAAGGTATTCCCACAGTGCTGTTAGGGAGGGAGTTCCAGGGTTTTGACCCAGCAAGGATGAAGGAACGGTGATATACTGTATTGCCAAGTCAGGATGGTGTGTAACTTGGAGGAGAACTTGCAGGTAATGGTGTTCCCATGTGCCAGCTGCTCTTGTCCTTCTAGGTGGTAGAGGTCGCGGGTTTGGGAGGTGCTGCCGAAGAAGCCTTGGCGAGTTGCTGCAGTGCATCTTGTAGATGGTACACACTGCAGCCACGATACGCTGGTGGTGGAGGGAGTGAATGTTGAAAGTGGTGGAGGGGGTGCCAATCAAGCGAGCTGATTTGTCCTGGATGGTGTTGAGCTTCTTGAGTGTTGTTGGAGCTGCATTTAGGCAAGTGGAGAGTATTCCATCACACTCCTGACTTGTGCCTTGTAGATGGTGGAAAGGCTTTGGGGAGTAAGGAGGTGAGACACGCACTACAGAATACCTAGCCTCTGACCTGCTCTTGTTGCCACAGTATTTATGTGGCTGGTCCAGTTAAGTTTCTGGTCAATGGTTACCCCCAGGATGTTGATGGTGGGGGATTTGGCGATGGTAATGCCATTGAATGTCAAGGGGCGGTGGTTAGACTCTCACTTGTTGGAGATAGTCATTGCCTGGCACTTGTGTGGTGCGAATGTTACTTGCCACTTATCAGCCCAAGCCTGAATGTTGTCCAGGTCTTGCTGCATGTGGTCATGGACTGCTTCATTATCTAAGGAGTTGCAAATGGAACTGAACACTGTCCAATCATCAGCGAACATCCTCACTTCTGACCTTATGATGGAGGGAAGGTCATTGATGAAGCAGCTGAAGATGGTTGGCCCTAGGACACTGCCCGGAGGAACTCCTGCAGTGATGCCCTGGGGCTGAGATGATTGACCTCAACAACCACAACCATCTTCCTTTGTGCTAGGTATGACTCCAGCCAGTGGAGAGTTTTCCCCCTGATTCCCATTGACTTCAGTTTTACTAAGGCTCCTTGATGCCACACTCAGTCAAATGCTGCCTTCATGTGAAAGGCAGTCACTCTCACCTCACCTCTGGAATTCAGCTCTTTTTCCATGTTTAGATCAAGGCTGTAATGAGGTCTGGAGCCGAGTGGTCCTAGTGGAACCTAAACTCAGCATTGGTGAGAAGGTTGTTCGTGAGTAACTGCCGCTTGATAGCACTGTCGACGACACCTTCCATCACTTTGCTGATGATTGAGAGTAGACTGATGGGGCGGTAATTGGCCGGATTGGATTTGTCCTGCTTTTTGTGGACAGGACATACCCGGGCAGTTTTCCACATTGTTGGGTAGATGCCAGTGTTGTAGTTGTACCTGAACAGCTTGGCTAGAGGCGCGGCTAGTTCTGGAGCACAAGTCTTCGGCATAACAGCTGGGATGTTGTCGGTGCCCATAGCCTTTGCTGTATCCAGTGCGCTCAGCCGTTTCTTGATATCACGTGGAGTGAATCGAGTTGGCTGAAGACTGGCTTCTGTGATGTTGGGGAACTCAGGAGGAGGCCAATATGGATCATCCACTTTGCACTTCTGGCTGAGGATGGTTGCAAATGCTTCAGCCTTGTCTTTTGCACTCGCATGCTGGGCTCCGCCATCATTGAGGATGGGGATATTCATGGAATCTCCTCCTCCCATTAGTTGCTTAGTTGTTCACCACCATTCACAACTGGATGTGGCAGGACTGCAGAGCTTTGACCTGATCTGTTGATTGTGGGATCGCTTAGCTCTGCCTGTAGCATGCTGCTTCCGCTATTTAGCATGCATATAGTCCTGTGTTACAGCTTCCCCAGGTTGGCACCTCATTTTTAGGTACACCTGGTGCTGCTCCTGGCATGCTCTTCCGCACTCCTCATTGAACCAAGGTATGTCCCCTGGCTTGATGGTAATGGTAGAGTGAGGGATATGCCAGGCCATGAGGTTACAGATTGTGGTGGAATACAATTCTGCTGCTGCTGATGGCCCACAGCGCCTCATGGATGCCCAGTTTTGAACTGCTAGATCTGTTCTTAATCTATACCATTTAGCACAGTGGTAGTGCCACACAACACGATGGAGGGTGTCCTCAGTGTGAAGACAGGACTTATTATCCACAAGGTGCCCTGCAGTGCCCTAAACCTTTATGCTACAACAGGTACGGTATCATAGTGATTATGTTACTGGACTAGTAGTCCAGAGGCTTGGACTGATCTGGAGACATGAGTTCAAATCCCACCACGGCAGCTGTGGAATATAAATTCAATTAAATAAATCTGGAATAACAAGCTATTATGGTGAAACTACCGTATTGTTGTAAAAACCCATCTGGTTCACTAATGCCTCTTAGGGAAGGAAATCTGCTGTCCTTACCCGGTCTGGCTTACATGTGACTCCAGACCCACAGCAATGTGGTTGACTCTGAAATGGCCTAGCAAGTTGTATTCAAGAAAACGGCTCACCACCACCTTCTCGAGGGCAATCAGGGATGGGCAATAAATACTGGCCTTGCCGGCGACGTCCACATCCTGTGAATGAATTAAAAAAGAATTATCGTAGGCTACCTCTAGGAATATTAGTAACATTACTAAATCAGCTCTGTAGAGATACACCGAGGACTTGAGCCCATAATGTAGATTGGTGCTTCACTGCAGTGTTGAGGGAGCACTGCATTGTTGGATGTGCCATCTTACAGATGAGACATTAAACCGAGGCCTGATGTGCCTGTTTAGGTGGCACTGTTTGACGAAGAGCAGGAAGGTCCCCTGGTGTCCTTGGCCAATACCCTTTGCACACCACCAAAACAGATTAACTGGTCATTTATCTTATCACTCTTTGTGGGACCTTACCGTGTCTGCCTCCAAGACAACAGCACCGCCATTTCAAAAAGTAATTAGTTGTTTGTGACATGCTTTAGGACATCACAAACATCATGTGGACATGAAAGGCATTATATAAATGCGGGGATTTTTTTTTCTTTTTACATTGATAATGCACATTGAGTATGGAGGGAGTGTGAAGTGCTTTGGGACATCCAGAGGACAAGAAAGGCGTTATATAAAAGAAAGCTTTTCTTACTTTTTACATTGATGCTGTGCATTGGTGTGGAGTGAAAGGATTCGCAAAATTTCATGTGTCCCCCCCACCCCGAACATTTTTGTTGGACTTATTAATAAGGAATCCTGGTCTGACTGAGTTTTAAAATCCAGGACATGGCTGCGGTCAGACCTTGTGACCAAGAGCTTTTCAGACGCTGGCAAACTATCAGCTTGTGTATTCCGATGCAATGGGGACGCCCCAATCAGGTCTACGCATAAGGCTTTCAAGGTGTTTGCTCAAATAATCAGCGGGGACATTGAGACTGGGCTGGCCCCCATCAACGAACCTGTCGGACAAAGGGGGCAGTTGAAGAACTGGTATGATACAATTACCGGCCATCTAACATGATGGGCCAAGATCTGTACCTGTTGTTAAAATTCATCATGCCCAGATCAGACAATAGAAATGAGCTGATCTGAAGGGAGATTAGGATGACCGCGAGGGTATAACTGGGAAGACCCAGCCTCTCTCTCTCTCTCTCTGCCTGGACCCCGGTTCACTCTGTCTGTCTGCCAGCAGCCCAGAAAAAAGACGACCAGAAACTTCACAGCCACATTTCGACGGCAGAAACAGAGCACAGGGCCAGGTTTTTCCATCCATTTCACCGGTGAGCATTATCTTCTTCTGGCTGTCGCAAGACAATTTTAGTTAGGCATAAGGGTGGGAATTAATGGGGATATTGCTAAAATTGTAATTTTAGGATTTTCCCTCGATGTGTCCGTTCTCCTCCCATGTTAAGTGTAAAACCGTCTTCATACGATACTGTTTCTCTGTAGTTTTACTTCTGTAAATAAACATTGGTTTTCCTCGCACCAATCCACGGGTCTGTTTGTTTGTCCTTATCGCCGCTCGATAAGTCCTGGGCTCAGAACTAATAAGGGGATATAGAAACATAGATAGAACATAGAATCTAGGAGCAGGAGTGGCCATTCGGCCCGTCGAGCCTGCTCCACCATTCAATACGATCATGGCTGATCATCCAAGTCCAGTACCCTGTCCCTGCTTTAATCCCCACAGTACACATATCCCACCCCGTAACCCCACGTATTTAATTTCCCCTAACATATCCCACCCTACCCCCGTAACCCCACGTATTTAATTCCCCCTAACATATCCCATCCTATCCCCATAACCCCACATATTTAATCCCCCCCTTACACTAAGGGTCAATTTATCATAGCCAAATCAACCTAACCCACACATTTTTGGACTGTGGGAGGAAACCAGAGCACCCGGAGGAAACCCACGCAGACACGGGGAGAATGTGCAAACTCCACACAGACAGTCACCCGAGGTCAGATTCGAACCCGGGTCCCTGGCGCTGTGAGGCACCAGTGCTAACCACTATGCCACAGCGGGCAGGACAGTCCAGGAAAACATAACTGGCTGACCTACAAATAAGCCCGAGACAAAAACCCCTTACGGGAGAGAGTGTGAAGTGCTCGCTTTGCCAAACAGGAAAAATGGTTATGTGTGCTGTACTAAACAGGAGTTATCTGAAACTGATATTTCCTGGTTTAATCAATTTATTCCTAATTTTGGAAACAGTCGTTCACAAGGCTAAGGCAATAATTTGGTTTTCGGTGTGTGTTAACTATAAAATTAGGAGACTTAACTTAATTTAAATGAATAAATAGAAGGAAATCTTACATCAAAGGGGAGACGGAGAGAATTTTTTATATTAAACCTAGCTCATGAAAATATTATTGGAGCGCAGGTCCAGTGACATTATCTTACCACTGCCCTTAAATATAAGTCATCCCTAATCAATCAATGAGCAGCTGAGAAAAGGCAGCTGCACATGAGGATAATAATTACAACAGATTTATTATTACATTATTTATAGAATAAATAGCCAATTCTGGGCACCGCACTTTAGGAAGGATGTGAAGGCTTCAGGGAGGGCGCAGAAAAGATTTACAAGAACGGTTCCAGGGATGAGGGACTTCAGTTACGTGGATAGACTGGAGTGTTAGAATAAAGTCCCAAGGGTGTGTTAGATGAAGAGTGCAGATTGATCCCTCCACTGCATTCATATTATATCTCAACCTGATCTCAAGATACATCTCTCTCTGTTTTCACACATTGAGGATATCAAGCGCATAACTGGTCTGGGAAAGGCCCATATTTGCGGCAGTGGCTCAGGTTAGCCCCTATTATTATGCTCTTCTTTGATTCAAAAAGTACAGCAAGCAATGCCACACCTTTGCAGTCAATAAAAAGGGTGCTTATTTTTCTCATTTTGATTTGAAATTTGCAGCAAAGGTTAAACATAAACACCTCCCCCCGGCTCTGACTGAGATTTTGCTGTACTCTGACTGAGTTGAAATTAAGAGAGCAGGGCTGCAACAGGTTGGAAATAATGGGGGGGCGGGGATTTTTAACTGGGAACGGGTTTCGGGTGGGCAAGGTGGTGGGGCGGGGGCGGGGGGGGCAAGCGTCAAATCCCCCTGCTGGCATCAATTTGAGGCCCAGGCTATTTCAACTCCTGGGCCTCATTTACATCCTGCCGACCAGCTGCCCGCCCGAATCGGGCCTAAAGGGGCAACCGGCTGACTGCCGGCAGACGAAGATCAGGTGACCCAGATGCCACCCGCTGGTGTTCAGGTGAGTCGCGGGCAGGTTCTTGGCAGGATCTCATGGGTGGGAATGTGGAGGGGAGCCTGGAGCAGCAGAGGCCCGTACTTCCCCTGCAGGGCCTAAAGGAGCTCTCCTGCTCCTCCTGGCCCTACAAAGCTAAGTTTAAAACTTAAATAAAAACAGAAAATGCTGGAAATGCTCAGCAGGTCAGGCAGCATTCTGTGGAGAGAGAAACAGAGTTAACGTTTCAGGTCGATGACCCTTTGTCAGAACATTTTGCTTTTGGATAAGTTTAAAACTTACCT
Source organism: Squalus acanthias (assembly GCA_030390025.1). Classification (NCBI taxonomy): domain Eukaryota; kingdom Metazoa; phylum Chordata; class Chondrichthyes; order Squaliformes; family Squalidae; genus Squalus; species Squalus acanthias. The sequence continues at coordinate 247,815,005 of CM059425.1, forward strand.
TGCAGGGACTCCACTTGTTCCCCGACAGGTTTTACTGAGCGGGGTGTCCAAAGAGTGTTCAGTCGGGTGTTAAAATGCCATTGGGGTCCTATTACGTCAAAGGACATGTATTGATGAGGCTCCCACTTGAGTCAGGCCTCAACCGCCTAAAAAAAGGCCCCAGTTGAAGTGGGGGCAAGTGGGAATGAAGCAAGAACTGGGCTGTAAACTTTCAGAACCGATTGGAACTGCACGGCCACCCTCTTCCCTTCAGGCGGGGGTGGGTTAAAATTCCCCCGCAACTGGACAGAGCTCGAGCTAAGATCTGTCCTCCAGCTGGCCTTCTGTTCTGAAGGAACCAGTAATTCCGAGGAGACATCTTCCAACAACCGGACAATGGTGTTTTGAACAGGAGAGAGCAGGAGTTATACACTACCTCAGCACAAACCTCACTAAAGTTCATTATTAAGTCATTGGAGGAGGACATGTGCATTGTTCTTAGATACTAACAAAAGGACATAATTGATGTTGGTAATGCTCTAAACTATTATCAGAATCTCTTCCTAGGAAGACAACAGGTAATGCACATTTCATTTTTATTAAAAGAACCTCTTGTCTCCCTGTCTCTATCTTTAATAATGAATGCAGCTTTAATTAGAAATAAATGCAGATGAAGGCTTGATCATGCATAACAAGACATGTCTCCTCATGTCCAATTTACACCACTAGGTGTGTGTGTGTGCATACTGGAAAGGTGATGTTCTGCGTTAAGGGTTTGTCTCCCACGTTTTAGGGACTTCTGTGCCAAATTACAGAGTGAGGAGGTTGAGAGACAGTCCCTGGTGAGTACCTCTTACTGTACCAATATGTCCCCACAGTCTCTCTGAAGATGATTGCAGAATTCTCGGTAGTTTTATGCCGTGGACTGGTACCCACTGGGATTCGGAATGAGGTTGTCCCACAGGCAGTTCACTCGGGACATTCAGTGCTGGCAGAGGGAGGAAACTTTCATCCCACTTCTCTGGGCTGGGTTCCAACTCAAGTCCCAACAGTCACAGAGAGGCAGGCTCTAATTTCCTGCACCACCTGGCTCTCAATTTTGATGTAAAAACTGCTCTTCGATTATCTTCTCTCTCTTTCTAATAACATGGTATGCATCCCCTGATGAGTAACCCTATAAAATAATGGTTGCAAGTTATAATGAAATAGTTCCAAATATACGGTATGCTTGTGGGTCGACCCATCACCTAATGAAAAGCTAATTTGTTTCACCATTTCTGAAAGCTATGCAGCCACCAATTCATTGCAAAATTACAATCTTATTGATTACCTGATCCGCTTTTTAAGCCAACTTGTGTTAGGTTCCCAGAATCAGTGGAGTTACTGATTGTGAAGGTGCATAAGAATAGTCATGCCCCACTTCAGGTGGTCAATCTATGGAACAGACTCCCTAGGAAGCCAGTGGAAGCAGTTAGTATTGATTCATTCAAATGCAAATTAGATGAACTTCCTTCCAGAAAGTAACATTTTGGGATACAGTATAAGAGTAATTTGAGACATGACGTGTGGTAAGTGTCGCACGCTTGGGAGGAAAATCTGACCTTTGACCTATGGTTCCCAAAGCTCTCCACCACTGGAGTTTCCATGCGTCATTTCTGAGTCCGCTGTAGACTGATTGATAGAGATTGATTAGTCAACAACTCCATTATCGTTTTACCATGTGATTTACCAGGATGGTAGAAGGCGAACTAGATGGACCTCGGTCTTTGTTCTTGTCTAGAAATTCCTATGTTCCTAGGTCTTTCGTGCTTACAACTCCAGAATGCCCCATGATGCTGCAGTTGTGCAGTCTGGGCTTCACCAGGGCAAAGGGTCTGAGGGAAGCGGACGAAGACTAGTGACACCAGCTGTTAGCGACGTCAGATCAGAGTGAGGAGATTCCCAATCACCAATAGGCAAGGAGCTGAATGTAAGTCCGTTGAAGCAAAGGTCCATACAAGAGGTTGAATGAAGTCCGCCATTGCTTGTATTTGAGTGCTAACAATGTTACTCGATTGTGATTTCTACTTGATGGAGCCAATCAAGAGCAAAGATGTGAATTTGGGTGGAATGTTATGCCAGGGTTTGGTTTGAAATGGAATATTATTCATGGACCTTCTAATGTGTTCCTTCAGTTCAAATCAATGAGGGTGATTTTAGCTCTATATGTCTGGTGGAAACTAGTTGGATGGTCTTCACTCAGAGGCTAGTTTAAATGTCCTTGGTTACTTACCAGCCAGAAAGCTGCATGGAGCCCACACTTCTGGACAGATAGCTAAGCCACCCACCCAAAGCCGGCAAGATCCTAATTCACATACTAATGCTACACATGCTAATCGGGGTCGGATGACATCATTGGGTCCCGACAACAATTTTAACTTCAGCCTGATGCTGAGGGGCTGTTTCCCCTAGCTGGAGAGTCTAGAACTCTAGTTTGGAGGGACATAGGATAAGGGGTCGGCCATTTATAACTGAGATGAGGAGGAATTTTTTCACTCAGAGGGTGGCGAATCTTTGGAATTCTGTACCCCAGAGGGCTGTGGAGGCTCAGTCATTGAGTATATTCAAGAGTATGTTCTTATGGAAGTCTGAAGAGGATGGTGAAGTTGAAGAGGCCCTCCAGGTAAGTATTTTTTACTGTGAGCCCAGGATGCTTCTCTGGGCCCCATGGGGAATGTTTAGGCTTCCCCTGCCCTGGACTCCCCCCCCCCCCCACACTCCGAGACCATCCCCCCACCGATACCCCCTTCCCCCCACTTCCCTGAATGCTGGCAGGCAGCCCTTGGCCATCTGATTTTCCAAAGGCCCACAGCCACTTCTGGGCTGGAAGCAAACCAGCGGAATATTAATAAGACCCAGCAGTTAAAATCGTAGTGGCCTCATACTGCCGTGGGCGGGTGGAAACGTACTAACACCAGCTGTTGCCGGACAGTTAAACCCCTAACCCTTCACACCCCTCATCCCCCAGCTCCTCCCAACTCCCCATCTCCCCAAAACCCCATTCCCCCAAACTCACCACCCTCCATTCCACCTCAACCCCTCCCATCGCCCTAACACCCCCATTAGCCCCCAATACCCCCATCACTCCCAACCCCCCCATTGCTCTCCAAGCCCACCATCCTCCCAATGTCCCATGCCCCCTCAACCCCCCCATCACCCTCATCAGCCCCCAACACCCCCATCGCCCCCAACCCCCCCCATTGCTCCCCTAAATCCCCTCCCCATCAACTTTAAAGTCACAACCATGATACGTATCATAATTGCATATTATTAGCTGAACACTAGATGGCTCTCATGATGGGAGTAAGCACATTGTAGCAATTACACTCCAATGTCCTCTCTTATATTACATCGTATTGTTAGGTGGAAGATAGTCGAGGTCTTGGGGGGGAAAAGGGATGTTTATTGAACACAAGAGCGACGGCAAGAATGAAGGACTGTGCATTGTTAAAATGGTTGAATATTGGATGTCTTTGTTACTTAGCAAGTCACTGAGCTTACCTTGTCCCTGAATTATTTTAAATCATATTGGCACTGCCTGAAAGGGCAGTGGAAGCAGAATCAATAGTAACTTTCAAAAGGGAAGTGAATATCTGCTTAGAATGGAACAAAATTGCAGGGCTATGGAGAAAGAGCGGGGGAGTGGGACTAATTGGATAGCTCTTTCAAAGAGCCGGCACAGGCACGATGGGCCGAATGGCCTCCCTCTGTGCTGTATGATTCTACGATTAGAAAAAGTAAGATTATTGCATGGGATCGAGCTGGAGTGAGGATGTAGAACGATTTAATTTTTATCTTAAGGGACATGCATTTTCAATAAATGCCAAAAAGCGAGCAATTTTACTCACTATCTGAGAACCTCTACCATATGTGTTGATTAAGAATCTGATCACTCTGGCCCAGCCGAATGACAAAATGTGTAAGGAGTTGGTCCAAACGGTCAAAGAACATTTGAGTCCGAAGCTAATTGTTATTGTGGAATGGTGCACTTTTAAATGGAGGAAGCAATGGGATGATGATAGTGTCTCAGTTTGTGGCAGAACTGGAGAGTGTCCGGATCATGTGACTCGGAGTGGGGTGGGGTTTTCTCGATGATGCAGTAGTTACATTGAACATACAGAACAGAAACAGGCCATTCGGCCCAACTGGTCTATGCCGGTGTTTATGATCCACACGAGCCTCCTCCCACCCTATTTCATCTCACCCTATCAGTATAACCTTCTAGTCCTTTCTCCCTCATGCTGTAAGACTTTCTCTTACTACTGTTCGGACCTCGAGAATTATGAATAAGCGTAACAATGACAGATAAGTATGTGATCAATAAAATTGGTCTTTATTCAAACTACAGTTCAAAATTCAAGTGTACGTAGAAGCATTCTCTTGCAATTAATACGCTTACAATTTACCGTACGTAAAAGTACTTCCCAGCAACTTATATGCTAATTCCTGGCGATTCATATCCCAAGTCAACCGTACATAAAAGTACTCTTTAACAATATCTAAGCTTTATGTCCGACTTTCATACATACTATTATCCCAAGGTGATCAGTCTGGAAAAGTAGTAGGTTGCCCACATAGACTGGCCAGTCAAACCGCTCCTTTGTCTCTTCTTCTCCTGCTTCCTTCTGAATTTCTCGCCTCTGGGTCATTTCTTTATAGGGCCGTTCTGCCGGCCCCCCTCGTATATCTCCATCTGCCTTCCTCTGATAGGTCAGTTTCACTCCAAACCTTCCCTGATTGGAGTTCCTTCTGCATGACACGTTCATGTTCCTGTGATGTGTGTGGGGGCGGGACTTCCTCTTCATCTGACGTTTCTCCTTCCTGTCCATGTGGTCTCACAAACAAAGGACCATGCTGAGCCCTTACAGGCAAAGGACCCCCTGCTGACTTCCTCCATTTTGTGTCTTCACAAACAAAGGAACGCACGCTGACTTCCTACAATTTGAGTCCATCCGTTACCATTTCACAATCCGTTTGCGGTTTCGATCTCCACACGGTAGCAGCGGTTTTATTATGGTTTTTAGAATCTGACAGTGCGTTTATCTAGCTTCCCCTTAAATGCATCTATGCTGTTCACCTCAACTACTTGCATGCGGCAGCGAGTTCCACATTCTAACCACTCTCTGGGTAAGAAGGATTTCTACACCTTTGTACGTATTATGAAACAGATTCACAAGATGCGTGGCAACCACGTGGAACAGTGCGAGCTGTTCAAAGTTCTTTTAGCACTGGTCCCGGCCCATATTCGACAGTCTGTACCTGCTGTTTAGTCAGCAATGGTAGAATCATGTCAGCTGCCTGACGCAAAACGCATTTCCACTTCTCCTCATTCTCTTTGTGACACTGTTGCAACACCGGAATCAACATGTCCAGCACCTGCAATAACGGAAAATGCAATTAGCGACGGCTTTGACTGCGGTTTGAAGGAAACGTTGATACAGAGGGCACTCTTGGTAGAAGACAGACCCCCGTCTGCTGGAGCTCTCGATACAGCACGTAGGGTGGCGACTGCTGCCACCAATGCTGCCGAATTACATGCCACAGGGTCCAACAGATCCTCAGAAGGCTTCAGATCTTTCGCCTCTTCCCAGGTGTAACGAACCAGGACCTTGTTCGTTCTCCTGATTCTGGTGGGAACTCTCCAGGACGGTCTCTGAAGAAGCAGTGAATTCTGACAGTGTTGAAACCGAACCCGAGAAGTTCCATCTACTGCTCCTGTTATTAGTCCCAGCTGGTCCATTGTCAATCCTCCTCGATGATATCCTCAGAGATCAAGGAGAGCTCCAAATCATTAGGGCTTGTAGATAGTTATGAGTGTAGTGGGTTTCATTATGGTTTAAAGTTGGCATAACCCATCTTTCCGGCATACCAGCGGGGGAACGCTTTGGTTATTTTTTATCACTTTATTGTAAGATGTAGTTGCTAAATTTCTTTACCGAAAGTTTTTTTTAGCTGTTAACCAGGCTCATTCTCGGAGATGAAAGACAGACTTGCATTTATAGGGCACCTTTCCCGACCTCAGGACCTCCCAGAGCGCTTTACAGTCAATGAAGTACTTTTGAAGTGTAGTCACTGCTGTAATGTAGGAAACGCGGCTGCCTCCTCCCAAACCTGCGACCTCTACCATCTAGAAGGACAAGGGCAGCAGGCGCATGGGAACACTACCACCTCCAAGTTCCCCTCCAAGTCACACACCATCCTGACTTGGAAGTATATCGCCCTTCCTTCATCGTCGCTGGGTCAAAATCCTGGAACTCCCTCCCTAACAGCACTGTGGGAGCACCTTCACCACACGGACTGCAGTGGTTCAAGAAGGCGGCTCACCACCACCTTCTCAAGGGCAATTAGGGATGGGCAATAAATGCCGCCCTTGCCAGCGACGCCCACATCCCAGGAACGAATAATCAAAAAAAGCCAATTTGCACACAGCAAGTTCCCACAATTGATGATTATTTTCACCTTGTAATTCTGTGGGGGAAAATGATATGTCTGGTACTTGGATATTGTTAACTGAGCACTAGATGGCCCCTTGATGGGTATAAGCGCATTGTAGCAACTATAGTCCAATATCCTCTCTTGTGATACTGCGGTATTCTTTGTCGGAAAATTCTCGAGGGGCCTTGGAAATTAAAAAGCTGCTGATTATTACCACACCAATTGGAGTGTTTATTCGGATACAACAACCCACAAAAGAGCCCATGCACTGTCCCAATCCAGTCCGATGCAGTGCAATCAGGGACAATTCCTTGGATCATGGCCGGGGGGTGAAGTGGTACCTTTTAGTGAATGTGTTTTCAAATGGAGGATAGCAACATGGGCAAAGACAGGTGATGTTTTGTGACATTTAATTGTAAAGGAAATAATGTGTAGCTTCAAATGTGGAGCTGGAAGTAGATCATGACAGCTGCCACAGTGAATTCCTATTTTGTGAGGAGATCTGGTCGCGCTTTGCCATACACTCCATTTAATGTGTTGGAACAGACTGCGGTAGCTGAACACGCCAGTAAATTATTATATAAATGAAATCTGAAAAGCTGGGTTTTGTTACTGTGTCTTTATTTTTATTCACTCTCAGGATGTGGGCATCACTGGCAAGCCTGGCATTTATTGCCTATTCCTAGTTGCCCTGAGTTTGATAGGACTGAGTGGCTTGCTAGGACCACTTCAGAGGGCAGCTAAGAGGCAACTACATTGCTGTGGGTCTGGAGCCACAGATAGGCCAGACCGGGTAAGGATGGCAGGTTTCCTCCCCGAAAGGACATTAGTGAACCTGTGTTTTTTTTTTAATTATGACAATCTGATAGCTTTATGTTCACTTTTACTGATACCAGCTTTTTATTTCCAGATTTTTTAAAAAGTAAATTCAAATTCTCAAACTTCCATAGTGGGATTTGAACTTCTGTTCTACTGGGTTATCAGTCCAGTCACATAGTGGTTACGCTTGCAAGCTAAAACTAGTAATTATTGATGACTGTGCCAGAAATATACTTGTGTAACTATATCTCCATGGTAACCTAGCACTTTTTTTGATATTTCTGGAGAATATAAAGAAAACTGTCACATTTCATCATTGTCTGATTTAAAAAAAAAAATGTTCCAACAAGGTCTCCATCATGGAACAATCAGGAACAAAAAAAGGTAAATCGGTTTCTAAATTAAATTTCACAGATATTTTATTTAATATTCGGCATTGCCGGTTTATTTAGACTGTCATTCTTAACAAGATTAATCAAGCTTTGTCGAGGTTTAAAATGAAGTCATTAAAACAAGTGCTGCAGTGTTTGTAGAGAAGACGTTTACACTGCCGTTACACTCGCGCCTCTCCCCTCTCTGTCCATCTGCATGTGTGAAACAACAGATTTCTGACTCAAACTGCCTTCCCAATTTCTCCTTCTTCCCTTTGCTATCTTTTTCGTTTCGACAAGATAAGAGGTGAGAGGATTGGTGGGGGTTTTTGCTGATCCAGAAATCACAGCTTCTTCAAACGCAGGGAATAAATCTGTCACACTCCCACGTCCCATCTGTTCTCTCCAGCTCCACCAGTCTTGGTGAAAGATGACAAAACCTCCTCGCCCTCGTTGCAGGTAGGTTAAGAGTGTTGAGCTCCAGGAGGAGACAGAGGTGTAAATGTTCTTCCCAGCAGGGAGTATTCAGCCCTCAAAAGAGTATGGAAAAGTACGCTCGGTGGCGTTTACACTAGCACGGTCTATATCTTAGATGCTGTCATTTTCTAATGCTGCTGAATGTATAGAGGAATTTTTGGTATCTGGAGTTTGCCACATCTCAAGAATGGTTAGTCACCAAAGTGACGCTGTGCTAATTTTTACAATTCCTTCGATAATGAAGCAGTCTGTGCCCGCATGCAGCAAGACCTGGACAACATCCAGGCTTGGGCTGCTATGTGGCAGGTAATGTTCATGCCAGACAATGACCATATCTATGGAGAGAGAGCCAAACCACATGACATTCAATGGCATTACCATCGCCGAAGCGCCACCATCAGCATCCTGGAGTCACCATGAACCACAAACTCAACTGGATCAGCCACATAAATACCGTGGCCACTGGAGCAGTTCAGAGACTGGGTATTCTGCGGCAAGTGGCTCACCTTCTGACTCCCCAAAACATCTCCACCACCTTCTTTGCATCTGCCCTTCCTTTTGCCCGACCAATGGTCGCAGTGCTTTCAACCACCTGGGGTCCTATTCTTTGGAACTCCCTCTCTGTCTCACCACCTCTCTATCGCCATCTTTCTGAAAAAAATACTTTTTCTATACCCATCACTTTGATGAATCAGAGACATCATTTACTAGAATGGTCCCAGGGATGAGGGATTACAGTTGTGTGGATAGACTGGGGAAGCCGGGGTTGTTCTCCTTAGACCAGAGAAGGCTAAGAGGAGATTTGATAGAGCTGTTTAAAATCATGACGGGTTTAGATAGTGTAAATTAAAGAGAAACTGTTTCCAATGGCTGAAGGGTCAATAACCAGAGGGCACAGATTGTAGGTGATTGGCAAAAAAATCAGAGGCGAAATGAGGAAGCCTTTGATCACTTTCCTAATCTCTCCCTTCATGGCTCAGTATCTTGTTTTCCTTATGCTCATTGGTGAAGTGCCTTAGGGCATCTCTTTCCATTAAAGATGATATACAGTGCAAGTTGTTGTTGTTAGGAAACTGGAGATTAATCTGTCTGATCTTTAATTCCCATTGTGTCTCATTAGTTTCAATTCCATTTGCTTGAGTAGTCTCTGGTTATATCTGTGATTAAGGTTTGTTCCTTTTGATAATGTTCCTTTATCTTTTTTTTGCAGTCACTGGTAATTCATTGTCCAAAATTAGCATCAGTTTTTCAGAACTAGGTAAGAATATAATTAAAATGTCTTGCTTTTTTAATGAGTATTTCCACAGTCTTGTGAATGCAAGTATTCCCCATCTCATTCAGCTAACGGTATTGCATAACATTAGTTATGGTTACAACGACCATAACCCCTCAGATTTCCCCCCAAAGAAGATAGTCATTCACTAGTCATTGGATAGGGGAGGACAGAGAAACATAGGACATTCAGCCCCTCGAGCCTTGGCAGAATCTGACCCGCACTACTTAAATGAAACGTTATATTCAATCATTTTTCAATTGGAATGAGAAATACATAAAAATGAAGTGGCCAATAGAGGGTGCTCATCAGATTCCTAACTGTGAGGAAAATGGCCCTGAATCAGATCTTCATGGCACTTTGCCTGCTGGTGTGCCAATTCGCTCCGCCACATTTCAAGGGTACCAATTTGGTGAGATTTCAAGCGGAGGTGAAGAAAGAGGCAAAATCCGAGCGGTAATTCCATGCCGCAAATTTCTGAGCCAGGTTGTCCGAGGGGGTGGGAGCAGATTTGTCCACTGCTTGTTTAGGCTGGAGTGTGCTGGGCTCTGTAAGGCAGGTCGAGAGAAGTAAACACACTCGGGAGGATGGGCTGTCCAATTTCCAGTGCGCAATCACCTTGGAAGTGAAGGGGATCATTTGGGAATTTTAAGGGCACTTTAAGGGATGGCGTGCGGTCAAACAGGACGTCGTATTTGTACCACTCTGACAGTGGCGATAGAATTGCGCCAGCCAGATTTATATCATGTTTTAAAAAAAAACACCTTTTGGCAGCAGCATCCTTTTCGAGGCAGGTTTGTGGACATTAGAGAAAGGCACAATACAAATGTTGTCACTGTTTGTGTTTATCATTGGAAACTGTAGCTTACCCTTCCAGTACCCTCACAAAAAGGAGGTGAAAATAATCCTACCAAATCAACAACTAATTAACTCGGGAAATGGCGATTGGCTGGGATCTATTTTACCTGCTTAATATTCAGCTCTGATTATCCTTGCAGCAAGATTCAACCCGCTTCATTATTGCAGTCCTGACACTTAACCAGTGAGGCGCTGGTAAATGAAGAGGATGCAGTGGGAATCAGCAGGGCTTTTGGTAATCTCCTTAATTGAATTAAGGGTGTTCTTTTAGTTGGTCTTAATTTTTTAAGAGAATTTGAGAAAATTCCTCTCCTTTTTTTGCTTTAGAAAAAACAGCATTAAGTTTTGCTGATAAACAGTCTTATTCTATAGTACACACACAGTGGTGCTCAATTAACCTCATCATGCCATGTTGAGTTCCTCGCAGTAGCTTATTGAGACTACAGTCAAGTGTCTTTCCTTTCACCTCATCTCATGTCCGCAGCACGCGGTCTTTGCACTTACTTCGAATATTTCAGCACTCGGGTAGATTTGCTAAAGTCCTGGGTTAGTAAGAGGCGAAGGAAAGTGTAATTATCGGGCAGCTGATCCATTGGTGGAAATTCCCAAGTGGCTCGTAGCCGAAGGCAACTAACACTTTTAAAAGGTAGAAGCGCAGTTTGACTATCAGACACAATTTCCCAGGTGGACAGCATGACTCCGAAAGCAAATCTGCTCTCTACTTTCCGCGAGGTTAAAGATGTTCAGAAAACTCACACGTTGGCAAGGTGACTATGCCAACACACTCCTGGCCCACCTCCCATCATCCACCCTCTATAAACCTAAGTTCATCCAAAACTCTGCTGCCTGTATCCTTTTTTTATTGTTCCTGGGATGTGGGCGTCGCTGGCAAGGCCAGCATTTATTGCCTATTCCCTAGTTGCCCTTGAGAAGATGATGGTGAGCTGCCTTCTTGAACCGCTGCAGTCCGTGTGGTGAAGGTACTCCCACAGTTCCAGGATTTTGACCCAGCAACGATGAAGGAACGACGATATATTTCCAAGTCAGGATGGTGTGTGACTTGGAGGGGAACTTGGAGGTGGTGGTGTTGCCTTGCGCCTGCTGCCCTTGTCCTTCTAGTTGGTAGAGGTCGTGGGTTTGGGAGGTGCTGCCAAAGAAGCCTTGGCGAGTTGTTGCAATGCATCTTGTAGATGGTACACACTGCAGCCACGGTATGCCGGTGGTGGAGGGAGTGAATGTTTAAGGTGGTGGATGGGGTGCCAATCAAGCGGGCTGCTTTGTCCTGGATGGTGTCGAGCTTCTTGAGTGTTGTTGGAGCTGCACTCATCCAGGTAAGTGGAGAGTATTCCATCACACTCCTTACTTGTGCCTTGTAGATGGTGGAAAGGCTTTGGGGAGTCAGGAGGTGAGACACTCACCGCAGAATACCTAGCCTCTGACCTGCTCTTGTTGCCACAGTATTTATGTGGCTGGTCCAGTTAAGTTTCTGGTCAATGATGATCCCCAGTTGCTGCAGTGTGTACCATCTACAAGATGCACTGCAGCAACTCGCCAAGGCTTCTTCGGCAGCATCTCCCAAACCCATGACCTCTACCACCTAGAAGGACAAGTGCAGCAGGCGCATGGGAACACCACCACCCTCCAAGTTCCCCTTGCAAGTCACACGCCATCCTGACTTGGAAGTATATCGCCGATCCTTCATCGTCGCTGGGTCAAAATCCTGGAACTCCCTACCTAACAGCACTGTGGGAGTACCTTCACCACACGGACTGCAGCGGTTCAAGAAGGCGGCTCACCACCACCTTCTCAAGGGCAATTAGGGATGGGCAATAAATGCTGGCCTTGCCAGCGACGCCCACAGCCTGTGAACGAATAAAACTAATCCTTGCGATTGAGCATTCAGGAGAAGAGAGGGACCTTGAGAAAGTGGCAGAAGGTGACTCTGACCAGGGCATGAAAACATGTTGGTATGACCAATTAAGGTATGGTGTCCTAGTAGTTATGGCATTGCACTAGCAACCCAGAGATGTTCAAATGCCACCTTTGACAAGTTGTGGAATTGAATTCAGTATGTCTGGTAATATGTGGCTCAGCATCATGACAGTTAACGCTGTTGGAGTTTTGTTTTAAAAAATGACAGTCAGAATAAACTGGTGGTGCTGAATATTAAATAAAGATCTGTGAAATTTAATTTAGAAACCAATTTAACTTTTTTCTTCCCTGATTATTCCATGCTGGAGACCTCATTGTAACATTTAAAAAAAATCAATGATGAAATGTGGCACAGTTTTCTTTTTTTATTCTCCAGAAATATCAAAAAAAGGCTGGGTTACCATGGAGATATAGTTACACAAGTGTAATTCTGGCACAGTCATCAATAATTACTAGTTTTAGCTTGCAAACATAACCACTACGTACTGGACTAATAACCCAGAGAACAGGAGTTCAAATCCCACCATGGAATTTTAAGGATTTGCATTTACTTTAAAAAAATCTGGAAATTAAAAGCTGGTATCAGTAAAAGTGAGCGTGAAGCTATCAGCTTGTCATAATAATAAAAAAACAGGTTCACTAATGTCCTTTAGGGCAGGTGATTGGGTGAGGGGGAGGATCAGGGATCAGGGGGTGGGGGGGCCGAAGGAGAGAGGATCAACGGGGAGGGGTCAGCCGGAGAATTGGGGATCAGTGAGGGGGGTGGCGGTGGAGGGGGTGGGGTTTGGCCAGGAATTGGTAGTGGGGCGGCGGGGAGAGAGGATCGAGGACGGTCACCGGAGGATTGTGGCCGGCCTCAGCTTCATCGGTGGGGTGATGGGGAGGCCTCACGGTGGGGATCGGAGGCCTGGGGAGGGGGTCTCCCGATCGCGGGGGGGTGGGTTAGGCAGGGACCCTGGATCCAGGAGGTAGGTATAAAGCCACTTACCTCCTGGATCCAGCAGTCCCCGCCTCAGTTTAACTGCCGGGTTTCACGAGTTGTGTGAAACCCGTCCACAGGCTGTTAAATTCAAAATGGAGGTGAAAAAAGAGGCTTCCAGCCTCATTATAATATTTAAATTGATGTACCGCCTCCTGGGAGCGGGTTGGTTGCCCGCCTCCGTTAAAACCGGAAGTGGGCGGGTTGGAGGCTGAACTAGGTCGGGAATCCCATTTTTAACAATTTAACTGCCCCCGCGCTACAAACCCACCCGTTTTTTAGGGGAAAATTCCAGCCGTTTACATGTTTGACTCTGATTGCAACTAGCGATTGCCGATAAATACCGATGTTGTCCACATCCCAAGAACACATAACAAACGTGCCATGTTAAGTCAGGCTCTGATAAATCACACTTCCACTTCAGTGTCTGAACCACCCTGTGTATAATAGAACAGATTTGTTCCAAATCCTGCAAACCTAAAGCATCTCTGCTATTGCCTCACTAGAGAAGGGTTCTCTGACACGAACTGAGAGATTCCTGTTAAGGAAACTTTGGATTATTTCAGTGACTCACGTTGAAACAGTTGGGCCATTACAATTTTAAATTAAGTCAAATCCCATGAAAACGGACTAATTTCTCCTAATTATACCCCGTCCCAAATGAACTCACACGACACATTAGAGTACTAGTTAACCCAAATTTTATTCACCCTAACAGTGTGTTCAATGTATTTTATCTGAAGAACTTTCAGTTGAAACAACATCCACTACACTGGGTAGAAGACTTTTTTTTTTACAGTTGAATGACTCTACACATAAATAAACTATTCATTAAGCTAAATTTGACCTCAGTTCATGTCTTCTATCATTTGCAATCATGTTATCCGGTTTTGACGGGATGAATATCTCTCCATATCAACATTATCAATTTCCTTCATCATTTTAGAAGCTAGATCGTTTCTGCCCTTAGTCTTTTTTTCCATCGATAATACAATTAGCTTCTCTCGATTGTTCCATGATGTAAAACCTGGAAACGTACCAATGAAAGACAGTGATAGCGAATCGGCAGCCTGTTTGACACCTCGCCCCACTTGCTTTTTCGCAAAGCTAGATAAGTACATGAGGGAGAAAGGAACAGAAGGATATGCTGATAGGGGGAGATGAAGTAGGGTGGGAGGACTCTCGTGTCGAGCATCAACACCGGCACCGACCAGTTGGGCCGAATGGCCTGTTTCTGTGCTGTAAATGCTGTGCAAAATGACTCCAACAAACTCTGGACAGTTGAAGACCTGTGACCCCGAGAGGAAGGGTTCTCTGAAGGGAATCAAAGGATTCCTATTGAGGGATCTGTTCGAAGGAAACTTTGGATTATTTCAGTGCTTCACATTGAAACTGTTGTGAAGTGACAGGTTTAAGTCAGCGGAGGTGCCTCACTTAAATCCAGCAGTTGAACTGACCGCCAGAAACAGGTGTCCAGAGGCTCCTGGCTGGGTTCTGGCCAGAGCATATCGGACGTCCTGAAGGCTGCCTGGAAGGCACTGAGGTAAGTTGAGGGGGGAGGAAGTATCAGGAGGGTTTCTCGAATGGAGTCGGAGAGTGCAGTTAAAATGGAGCTGGGGCCTTAACCACACCTTTCCCAACCCGACCTGATGGACTGCAATTTTAAATTGCAGCCGGCAAGGCCACCCTGGCCCCAAGCCGGCAGGGTCCTCTTTAAATATGCAGTTTGGGTTCTGATGACATCATCAGGACTGTGGGGGAAAAATTCTGTACCTTAGCGCCTCCCGTTAGCGCCAGCAGATGACGCTAGCGGGGCGCTAGAGCATTATTGCCGGGGCGAGAGGAATCCAACGCCGCATGCCAAATCCTGCCCCCCCCCGCAGCACTGCTGCTAACAGTTATCGCTGGGAGTCTCAACGCCAGGTGGGTCGTGACGTCAGTGAGTGTGCAATGCTCACTGACCGCCCAATCTGCAAAATTGATTGGCACCACCTACCTTAGCGCCTGGAGTAAACAGCGACAGGGAGAGCTGGCATGAAGCACCAGGGAGCCAACTCCAGGGACATTATTTAAAGGGATCATCAATAATGAGTCACAGCTGTAGGTTAGTGCAGTTTCAGTGCTTTCTTGTCAGTTTCACATAGTCCAACAGTCTCATTCTGTAATTTCAAAGTTATTTAGTATCAGGAGTGTTGTGGCAACTAGAAAGTAACTACATTTATTCTTTAAAAAATCAAACTGCTACACTAGGTTACACTAATACGGGCTGTACTGGTAGTCAACCTTGCCCTCCAGGATCTACGGTGGATAGAAGGGAGGCAGCAAGAAAGACTGGAACATGTGGCCAGAGGGAGGAGGAGGGACATCAGGGCTCTCAACAGGAGGCCTTACCCTCCGAGGGAATTCCGAGAGCACTTCTCCAATTAAGCGAGTAGCAGTGATTTAGAAGGCTCCGTATCACCAAGGAGGTGGTCACAGAACTCTGCCACTTCCTGCAACCAGACCTCCAGCCTCAGATTAGGGTGACCACGGCTCTCTCAGTGGCAGTCAAGATCACCTTCGCCAGCGGATCTTCCAGTCTGCAACAGGAGACATAGCTAACATCTCGCAGTTCGCCGTCCATTGCTGCATCCGGAGGTCACAGAGGCTCTCTACAGTTGGAGAAGGGACTACATTTCCTTCCCCATCACCAGAGAGAAGAAGGATGAGCGTGCATGTGGCTTTGCCAGGATAGTGGGATTCCCCATTGTGCAGGGCACCATTGACTGCACCCATGTGGCTTTGCGGGCACCGCATAACAATCTTCCGTAACCGCAAAGGCTACCACTCACTTAATGTGCAGTTGGTGTGCGACCACAGTCAGCTAATCCTCACCATCAATGCCCGTTATCCTGGCAGCAGCCACGATGCCTTCATCCTGCGCTAGACCAGTGTGCCAGCACTCTTCCAGCCACCACGTCAAGCTCGTGGCTGGCTGCTCAAAGACAAGGGCTATCCGCTCTCCACCTGGCTCATGACCCCCCTCTGCAACCTCAACCCTCCTGCCCAGCCCTCATACAATGAGAGCCATGCCGCCACCAGGAACATCATCGAGCAGACCATCGGCCCTGCTGAAGCAATGGTACCGCTGCCTTGACCGCTCAGGAGGAGCCCTCCAGTATTCGGCTGAGCAGGTGTCCCATTTCGTGGTGGTCTGCTGCATGCTCCACAACTTGGCCATTATTAGGGCCCAGCCCTTGCCACCAGGAATTGCGGAACCACCTCAGGAGGAGGAAGAGGCAGATGAGGAGGAGGATGAGGAGGATGAGGACGAGGAGGAGCAGGAGCGAGGGAGGAGGTAGCCACTCAATCGGCATTCCAGAAGGGCAGTCCGTGACCGCCTCATCAGACTGCGGTTCAAATGAATTAAACCCCAGATCCCCATTGCTCACCACATCCCCATCATTCCATTCCTGTCACAGCGCAAAGCTGAAATGAGACACACCACAAAAGAAACCAAACTGAATTAATAAATTTATCAAAAATCAGTGAATACATATTAGTGCCTCTGGTTACAGTGCCTTTGCCTACTCTAGTGCTCTTATGAAGTGTTGGCCCAGTGGCTGCAGCAGGGCTGGCAGAAGGCTGCTGAGTGTCCATGCGGGAGACTTCAGATGGCCTTGCAGGACGCTCTCGACAGCTCTGGGCCTGGAAAGCCCGGCTGTAGACTGTACCATCTCGGCATGAGCGGCCTCCCGCTTCACTCTCTACGGTGCCCTCAGGGACAGGCTGCTCAGGTGCTTGCTCATTATCTGAAAGCATAAAGGCACAAGAGTCGGGTTAAGGTGAGGGGATGGGGGCAGGAAGGGAGAATGCATGCATACAGCATGATTAGCTGGAAAGTGAGAAACGCTTGGCTGGCTGGATGACAGGCAGCGACAAGAGCAATGGTGGAGTGGCAGTGGTGGGAGCAGGAATTCTGTCATCCTGAGAGAGGACAGCAGGTTCCTGCTCCACTGTTCCACTGCTACTCCCCCAGGGCAGCACCTCAGCATCACTAGCAATCTGTTGGAGCATAGATTGCTGGCCTGCTGCGACACCGTGAAAGCCCCAGTCGATGGTGGTAGACCCAGCCATGATGGTAGCAGTCAGAGTTTGCGTGGCATCAAGCTGAGACTGCATGAGCGCAGTCTGAGATTGGATGACACCAAGTATAGACTGCATTACAGCACTAAGACATTGTCGCTTTCGCCTGTGCTGCAATAGAAGCTGCCAGATCGCCCATCACATGCGGCATCAGGTCTGGGTCACCACGGTCTCTCTGGGAGTCTACCATCCTTTGTAGACTGGAAATGAAGGGCTCCATGGTGTGCGCAGAGTTCTGTGCAATGTTGGAGGCGGACTCCTCCACGCTCCTTATCATTGCTGAGAGGCTCTCAGGCACCCTTGCCATTGCACCTATCATCTCCACGTGCATGCCCATCACCCTTCTTCTAAAGGCCTCCCCATCGAGGTCCTCATCTGAGTCCTGTGCAGCAGAACTCGCCCTCCAGGGAGCTGGCCCCCGAGCTACCCTTTCCCCCTGGCCTTGCTGCAGCCCACTCATCCCCGGTGCCTCTCCCTGTGCAGATCCCGCCACTATACTAGCCTCTAAAGAACGCTAGTGCCAGTATCTGAGCTGGTGCCTGCGGGTGAGACACGCAGTGACGCGGTGTGTTCTTCCTCCTCCTCTTCTCCCGCCTCGCTCTCAACGGTGCCTTCAGTGACAGGCTGCTCAGCTGCTTGCTCATTATCTTAAAGCATAAAGGCACAAGAGTTGGGTTAAGGTGAGGGAAGGGGGGCAGGAAGTGAGAAATGCATGCATACAGCATGATTAGCTGGAAAGTGTGAAACGCTTGTGGGGTGAGGGGGAGAGGGATGTGAGAAGGAGTAGGGATGAACATACCGTTGTTGTCCCCAAGGGGCTCAACATCGCCGGTGGCCACAGCACCCACCACCTGGCGCTCAATGACCTGCAGCACTCTATTTTCCAGCGCAGATATTGGTTGGGTGTCAGCTTGTCCCTTGCTTGTGTGCTCCTGCTCTCTCTTGTTGTGAGCCACCTTGGCCTGCAAGGGAAAGGAAAGTGTGTGAGTGAGTGTGGAGCAATGTGTTTAGGAGATGTGCCTGCCATAGTTGAATAGTTGTCATTGTGTGCAACGTGTGAGATGTGGGTGTGAGTGTTGGTAGGTACAGATTGTTGGTGGGTGAGTGATGGGGGTGTGGTGCTTTGGGCAGTGTGTGACGAATGTGGTACAGATGGTGGTATGTAGCATTCGTTGAGCATTCACTCACCCTGAGCACCTGAGTGAGGTTGTTAAATATCTTCCTGCACTGTGTCTGGATCCTGGGACCACAGTGCTGCCCGAGACGTGCTGCGCTACCTTCCTCCACATGATACGGAAGACTTGCGGTGAGGGCCTCCTGCCACTTCCCGGGTACAGCACCGCCGTCCGTCTCTCCACAGCGAAAAGCAATGCCTCCAATGCTTGATCGCAGAATATGTGGCCTCTTTCCCTGGGGCGTGGATCTGCCATGAGTACACCTGCTTCAGTCCTCCAGCTCCTTCTCCTTGTCCTGCTGCTGCTTGCTGAGGCAGCTGCACCCCCAGCAATGCTGACAATGAGGTTCTGCAGCATCAATGGACCTCCCCTTTAAGGACTGAAAAATGCCTGTGGCAATCATGACTTGTGATTAGACTGCACCTGATATTGGTCCACCCTTTGAGTGTTATGCCAATGAGCTTGGGCTTAAAGACTTGAATTAGGACTCCAATCATTTCTATGAGCAGTGAGCACAAATTTTGCGTGCCGTCTAAAGCATTAGCGCCTGGTGCTAATTCTCCAACTTTTCGAATGATATTGCCCATTCCTGGGCTATAATGAATTTCTAGCCGTGTAGGCTTGTAGCCTGAGTGGAGGAGCAGTTGTGGTTTCCCCACCAGGACAAAGCTGCTGGGAACAGAAGCCAGGGCCAGAAGCCAGGGCCAGATGAGGTCCAGTAAAATAAGTTTTGTGGGAGCACAGAGGATCAGGGATGGTGTTCCAGGCCCACAAGGAAATCTTGGGCATCCCCTAATCTGAGAGTTGCCAACTCCCGATTGATAGATTTTTGAATATTAAGGTAACCAAGGGATATGGGGATAGTGCAGGAAAGTGGAGATGCTGTAGAAGATCAGCCATGATATTATTGAATGGTGGAGCAGGCTTGAAGAGCCAAATGGCCGACTCCTGCTCCTATTTCTTAAGTTCTTATGTTCTAACTCAGCTGGACTATATTCCTGGATGTTTCATCACATGACCACCTGCCTTCAATTGCCCCGCCCCCACACTCCTGCCAATGGTCACTCAACATGTCCAACTGCCCCGCCCCCATACTCCTGCCAATGGTCGCCCAACTTGTCCAACTGCCCTGCCCCCCACGCTCCTGCCAATGGTCACTCAACATGTCCAACTGCCCTGCCCCCCACACTCCTGCCAATGGTCACCCAACTTGTCCAACTGCCCTGCCCCCCACGCTCCTGCCAGTGGTCACTCAACATGTCCAACTGTCCCACCCCCACGCTCTTGCCATTGGTCACCCAGCACGTCCATCCTCACGATGACCCGCCTTCTCACCATGCCAATTGGAAAGCAGAAAGATTCTTCGTTACCCAATTCTTGACTGCCAGTAAAACACCACTTTTTTGAATCTCCAATAATTTTATAACTAATAAACGGAAACATTGAAAGGAAATGAAAGAAAACACAATTTTAATGTCCCTATGATTTTTCTCTCTGGTTGCTCACAGTTGTGTCCTGGAGATTAATCTTCAGTTCCTGGAGACTCCAGGCCAATCCTGGAGGGTCAGCAACCCTAAATACTCTGGGATTTCCCCACCCAGGACAGGATTTGCCCCTCCCTCTGCCTATCCACTTACTTTAGTGCCTGGAACCGTTCCCTCTGGTCCCTGGCGGGTGCCTCCGAGCCTACCGATTTTAATGGCCGGGCAGCTACTTCCCATTGTTTCCTGGCCACTATGGTCAGGAATTTGGCAAGTGGCATGCTAATGAGGCCTGGCCGTTAAAATCAGCCACGCCAGCCTGCTGCTGCTCCTGGACAAGGACTCCGCTCGCACGGCTGCATTCCTGCCTGTGACTGGGGGGAAGGAAAGGGAAAGGCCTGTGGTGGTGGGAGGGAAAGGCCTGTGGTGGTGGGAGGGAAAGGCCTGTGGTGGGGGGAGGGAAAGGCCTGTGGTGGGGGGAGGGAAAGGCCTGTGGTGGGGGGAGGGAAAGGCCTGTGGTGGGGGGAGGGAAAGGCCTGTGGTGGGGGGAGGGAAAGGCCTGTACTGGGAAGGGAAAGGCCTGTGTCGGGGGGGGGGGGAAAGGCCTGTGGTGGGGGGAGGGAAAGGCCTGTGGTGGGGGGAGGGAAAGGCCTGTGGTGGGGGGAGGGAAAGGCCTGTACTGGGAAGGGAAAGGCCTGTGATGGGGGGAGGGAAAGGCCTGTGGTGGGGGGAGGGAAAGGCCTGTGGTGGGGGGAGGGAAAGGCCTGTGGTGGGGGGAGGGAAAGGCCTGTGGTGGGGGGAGGGAAAGGCCTGTGTCGGGGGGAGGGAAAGGCCTGTGGTGGGGGGAGAGAAAGGCCTGTGGTGGGGGGAGGGAAAGGCCTGTACTGGGAAGGGAAAGGCCTGTGATGGGGGGAGGGAAAGGCCTGTGGTGGGGGGAGGGAAAGGCCTGTGGTGGGGGGAGGGAAAAGCCTGTGGTGGGGGGAGGGAAAGGCCTGTGGTAGGGGGAGGGAAAGGCCTGTACTGGGAAGGGAAAGGCCTGTGATGGGGGGAGGGAAAGGCCTGTGGTGGGGGGAGGGAAAGGCCTGTGGTGGGGGGAGGGAAAGGCCTGTGTCGGGGGGAGGGAAAGGCCTGTGGTGGGGGGAGGGAAAAGCCTGTGGTGGGGGGAGGGAAAGGCCTGTGTCGGGGGGAGGGAAAGGCCTGTGGTGGGGGGATGGAAAGGCCTGTGGTGGGGGGTGGGAAAGGCCTGTGGTGGGGAGGGAAAGGCCTGTGGTGGGGGGAGGGAAACATAAGAACATAAGAAATAGGAGCAGGAGTAGGCCAATCGGCCCCTCGAGCCTGCTCCGCCATTCAATAAGATCATGGCTGATCTGATCCTTATCTCAAATCTAAAGAACACAAGAAGTAGGAGCAGGACACGGCCACTCGTCCCCTGGGCCCGCTCCGCAACCCACAGGGCCTTGACCGATCTGAACTCAGCCTCATGTCCAATTTCCTGCCCGCTCCCCGTAACCCCTAATTCCCTTTACTTCTAGGAAACTGTCTATTTCTGGTTTAAATATATTTAATGATGTAGCTTCCACAGCTTCCTGGGGCAGCAAATTCCACAGACCTACCACCCTCTGAGTGAAGAAGTTTCTCCTCATCTCAGTTTTGAAAGAGCAGCCCCTTATTCTAAGATTATGCCCCCTAGTTCTAGTTTCACCCATCCTTGGGAACATCCTTACCGCATCCACCCGATCAAGCCCCTTCACAATCTTATATGTTTCAATAAGATCGCCTCTCATTCTTCTGAACTCCAATGAGTAGAGTCCCAATCTACTCAACCTCTCCTCATATGTCCACCCGCTCATCCCTGGGATTAACCGAGTGAACCTTCTTTGTACTGCCTTCGAGAGCAAGTATGTCTTTTCTTAAGTATGGACACCAAAACTGTATGCAGTATTCCAGGTGCGGTCTTATATAACTGCAGCAATACCTCCCTGTTTTTATAATTTGTCCCCCTAGCAATAAAAGCCAACATTCCGTTGGCCTTCCTGATCACCTGCTGCACCTGCATACTAACTTTTTGATTTTCTTGCACCAAGACCCCCAGATCCCTTTGTACTGCAGTACTTTCCAGTTTCTCACCATTAAGATAATAACTTGCTCTCTGATTTTTCCTGCCAAAGTGCATAACCTCACATTTTCCAATATTGTATTGCATCTGCCAAATCTCTGCCCACTCACCCAGCCTGTCTATATCCCCTTCTAGGTTATATAAGTCCTCCTCACTTTCTACTTTCCCTCCCATCTTTGTATCATCTGCAAACTTTGATATGTTACACTCGGTTCCCTCCTCCAAATCGTTAATATAGATTGTAAAGAGTTGGGGACCCAGCACCGACCCCTGCGGAACACCACTGGCTACTGGTTGCCAGTCCGAGAATGAACCATTTATCCCAACTCTCTGCTTCCTGTTAGATAACCAATCCTCCATCCATGCCAAAATATTACCCCCAATCCAGTGATTATTTATCTTGAGCAATAATCTTTTATGTGGCACCTTGTCGAATGCCTTCTGGAAGTCTAAATACACTACGTCCACTGGTTCCCCTTTATCCACCCTATACGTTATGTCATCAAAGAACTCAAGCAAATTTGTCAGACATGACTTCCCCTTCATAAAGCCATGCTGACTTTGTCCTATTAAATTATGTTTATCTAAATGTTCCGTTACTGTCTCCTTAATAATAGACTCCAAAATTTTACCCACCACAGAAAGGCCTGTGGTGGGGGGAGGGAAAGGCCTGTGGTGGGGGGAGGGAAAGGCCTGTGTCGGGGGGAGGGAAAGGCCTGTGTTGGGGGGAGGGAAAGGCCTGTGTCGGGGGGAGGGAAAGGCCTGTGATGGGGGGAGGGAAAGGCCTGTGTCGGGGTGAGGGAAAGGCCTGTGTCGGGGGGAGGGAAAGGCCTGTGTCGGGGGGAGGGAAAGGCCTGTGTCGGGGGGAGGGAAAGGCCTGTGGTGGGGGGAGGGAAAAGCCTGTGTCGGGGTGAGGGAAAGGCCTGTGTCGGGGGGACGGAAAGGCCTGTGGTGGGGGGAGGGAAAGGCCTGTGGTGGGGAGAGGGAAAGGCCTGTGTCGCGGGGAGGGAAAGGCCTGTGTCGGGGGGAGGGAAAGGCCTGTGGTGGGGGGAGGGAAAGGCCTGTGGTGGGGAGAGAAAGGCCTGTGGTGGGGGGAGGGAAAGGCCTGTGGTGGGGAGAGAAAGGCCTGTGGTGGGGGGAGAGAAAGGCCTTTGGTGGGGGAGGGAAAGGCCTGTGGTGGGGGGAGGGAAAGGCCTGTGGTGGGGGGAGGGAAAGGCCTGTGGTGGGGGAGGGAAAGGCCTGTGGTGGGGGGAGGGAAAGGCCTGTGGTGGGGGGAGGGAAAGGCCTGTGGTGGGGGGAGGGAAAGGCCTGTGGTGGGGGGAGGGAAAGGCCTGTGGTGGGGAGAGGGAAAGGCCTGTGGTGGGGGGAGGGAAAGGCCTGTGGTGGGGGGAGGGAAAGGCCTGTGGTGGGGGGAGGGAAAGGCCTGTGTCGGGGGGAGGGAAACATAAGAACATAAGAAATAGGAGCAGGAGTAGGCCAATCGGCCCCTCGAGCCTGCTCCGCCATTCAATAAGATCATGGCTGATCTGATCCTTATCTCAAATCTAAAGAACACAAGAAGTAGGAGCAGGACACGGCCACTCAGCCCCTGGGCCCGCTCCGCAATCCACAGGGCCTTGACCGATCCGAACTCAGCCTCATGTCCAATTTCCTGCCCGCTCCCCGTAACCCCTAATTCCCTTTACTTCTAGGAAACTGTCTATTTCTGTTTTAAATTTATTTAATGATGTAGCTTCCACAGCTTCCTGGGACAGCAAATTCCACAGACCTACCACCCTCTGAGTGAAGAAGTTTCTCCTCATCTCAGTTTTGAAAGAGCAGCCCCTTATTCTAAGATTATACCCACTAGTTCTAGTTTCACCCATCCTTGGGAACATCCTTACCGCATCCACCCGATCAAGCCCCTTCACAACCTTATATGTTTCAATAAGATCGCCTCTCATTCTTCTGAACTCCAATGAGTAGAGTCCCAATCTACTCAACCTCTCCTCATATGTCCACCCCCTCATCCCTGGGATTAACCGAGTGAACCTTCTTTGTACTGCCTTCGAGAGCAAGTATGTCTTTTCTTAAGTATGGACACCAAAACTGTATGCAGTATTCCAGGTGCGGTCTCACCAATACCCTATACAACTGCAGCAATACCTCCCTGTTTTTATAATTTGTCCCCCTAGCAATAAAAGCCAACATTCCGTTGGCCTTCTTGATCACCTGCTGCACCTGCATACTAACTTTTTGATTTTCTTGCACTAGGACCCCCAGATCCCTTTGTACTGCAGTACTTTCCAGTTTCTCGCCATTAAGATAATAACTTGCTCTCTGATTTTTCCTGCCAAAGTGCATAACCTCACATTTTCCAATATTGTATTGCATCTGCCAAATCTCCGGCCACTCACCCAGCCTGTCTATATCCCCTTGTAGGTTTTTTATGTCCTCCTCACTTTCTACTTTCCCTCCCATCTTTGTATCATCTGTTACACTCGGTTCCCTCCTCCAAATTGTTAATATAGATTGTAAAGAGTTGGGGACCCAGCACCGACCCCTGCGGAACACCACTGGCTACTGGTTGCCAGTCCGAGAATGAACCATTTATCCCAACTCTCTGCTTCCTGTTAGATAACCAATCCTCCATCCATGCCAAAATATTACCCCCAATCCAGTGATTATTTATCTTGAGCAATAATCTTTTATGTGGCACCTTGTCGAATGCCTTCTGGAAGTCTAAATACACTACGTCCACTGGTTCCCCTTTATCCACCCTATACGTTATGTCCTCAAAGAACTCAAGCAAATTTGTCAGACATGACTTCCCCTTCATAAAGCCATGCTGACTTTGTCCTATTAAATTATGTTTATCTAAATGTTCCGTTACTGTCTCCTTAATAATAGACTCCAAAATTTTACCCACCACAGAAAGGCCTGTGCTGCGGGGAGAGAAAGGCCTGTGGTGGGGTGGGAAAGGCCTGTGTCGGGGGGAGGGAAAGGCCTGTGGTGGGGAGGGAAAGCCCTGTGGTGTGGGGAGGGAAGGCCTGTGGTGGTAGGAGGGAAAGGCCTGTGTCGGGGGGAGGGAAAGGCCTGTGTCGAGGGGAGGGAAAGGCCTGTGGTGGGGAGGGAAAGACTTAAAACATAGAAACATAGAACAGTACAGCACAGTACAGGCCCTTCGGCCCTCGATGTTGTGCCGAGCATTGTCCGAGACCAAGATCAAGCTATCACACTCCCTATCACTCTGGTGTGCTCCATGTGCTTATCCAATAACCGCTTGAAAGTTCCTAAAGTGTCCGACTCCACTATCACAGCAGGCAGTCCATTCCACACCCCAACCACTCTCTGAGTAAAGAATCTACCTCGGACATCCCTTCTATATCTCCCCCCATGCACCTTATAGTTATGCCCCCTTGTAACAGCTGCCTCTACCCGAGGAAATAGTCTCTGAACATCCACTCTATTTATCCCCCTCATCATCTTATAAACCTCTATTAAGTCGCCTCTCATCCTCCTCCGCTCTAAAGAGAAAAGCCCCAACTCCCTCAATCTTTCCTCATAAGACCTCCCCCCCAAACCAGGCAGCATCCTGGTAAATCTCCTTTGCACTCTTTCCAATGCTTCCACGTCCTTCCTATAGTGAGGTGACCAGAACTGCACACAATATTCCAAATGTGGTCTCACCAAGGTCCTGTACAGTTGCAGCATAACCTCACGGTTCTTAAACTCAAATCCTCTGTTAATAAATGCCAACACACCATAGGCCTTCTTTACTGCTCTATCCACTTGAGTGGCAACCTTCAGAGATCTGTGGATATGAACCCCCAGATCCCTCTGCTCCTCCACGTTCCTCAGAACCCTGCCGTTGATCCTGCAATCCTTATTCAAATTTGCCCTACCAAAATGAATCACCTCGCACTTATCAGGGTTAAATTCCATCTGCCATTTTTCGGCCCAGCTCTGCATCCTATCAATGTCTCTTTGCAGCCTACAACTGCCCTCCACCTCATCCACTGCTCCACCAATCTTGGTGTCATCAGCAAATTTACTGATCCACCCTTCAGTCCCCTCCTCCAAGTCATTGATAAAAATCACAAACAGCAGAGCACCCAGCACCGACCCCTGTGGCACACCGCTGGTAACTGGTCTCCAGTCCGAAAATGTTCCATCCACCACCACCCTCTGCCTTCTATGAGATAGCCAGTTACTTATCCAATCGGCCAAATTTCCCTCTATCCCACAACTCCTTACTTTCTTCATGAGCCGACCATGGGGAACCTTATCAAACGCCTTACTAAAATCCATGTATACGACATCAACTGCTCTACCTTCATCTACACACTTAGTTACCTCCTCAAAGAATTCAATCAAATTTGTTAGGCAAGACTTACCCTTCACGAATCCGTGTTGACTATCCCTGATTAAGTTGCCCCTTTCCAAATGGTCATAAATCCTATCCCTCAGGACCTTTTCCATTATCTTACCAACCACCGAAGTAAGACTAACCGGCCTATAATTACCAGGGTCATTCCTATTTCCTTTCTTGAAGAGAGGAACAACATTCGCCACTCTCCAGTCCTCTGGCACCATTCCCGTGGACAGTGAGGACCCAAAGATCAAAGCCAGAGGCTCTGCAATCTCCTCCTTGCCTCCCAAAGAATCCTAGGATATATCCCATCTGGCCCAGGGGACTTATCGACCCTCAGGTTCTTCAAAATTGCTAAAACATCTTCCCTCAGAACATCTACCACCTCCAGCCTATCCACCTTTATCACACTCTCATCCTCAAGAACATGGCCCCTCTCCTCGGTGAACACTGACGAAAAGTATTCATTCATCACCTCTCCTATCTCTTCTGACTCCATGCACAAGTTCCCACTACTGTCCTTGACCGGCCCTACCCTCACCCTGGTCATTCTTTTATTTCTCACATAAGAGTAAAAGGCCTTGGGGTTTTTCTTGATCCGACCCGCCAAGGACTTCTCATGCCCCCTCCTAGCTCTCCTAAGCTCTTTTTTTAGCTCATTCCTTGCTACCTTGTATCCCTCAATCGACCCAACTGAACCTTGTTTTCTCATCCTTACATACGCTTCCTTTTTCCTCTTGACTAGACGTTCAACCTCTTTTGTGAACCATGGTTCTCTCACTCGGCCATTTCCTCCCTGCCTGACAGGGACATACCTATCTAGGACACGCAGTAATTGCTCCATGAAAAAGCTCCACTTTTCGTTTGTGTCTTTCCCTGATAGTTTCTGTTCCCATCTTATACTCTCTAATTCTTGCCTAATCGCATCATAATTACCCCTCCCCCAATTATAAACCCTGCCCTGCCGTATGGCCCTATCCCTCTCCATTGCAATAGTGAAAGTTACCGAATTGTGGTCACTATCTCCAAAGTGCTCTCCCACATACAAATCAAACACTTGGCCCGGTTCATT
This sequence comes from Squalus acanthias, assembly GCA_030390025.1. Lineage (NCBI taxonomy): Eukaryota > Metazoa > Chordata > Chondrichthyes > Squaliformes > Squalidae > Squalus > Squalus acanthias. The sequence continues at coordinate 247,842,487 of CM059425.1, forward strand.
ACCCAGTACCAAATCCAAAGTGGCCCCACCTCTTGTCGGCCTATCCACATATTGTGTCAGGAAACCCTCCTGCACACACTGTGCAAAAACTATCCCATCCGAACTGTTTGACCTATAAAGGTTCCAATCAATATTTGGAAAGTTGAAGTCACCCATGACAACTACTCTGTGACCTCCACACCTATTCATAATCTGCTTTGCAATTTCTTCCTCCACATCTCTATTACTATTTGGGGGCCTGTAGAAAACTCCTAACAACGTGACCGCTCCTTTCCTATTTCTAACTTCAGCCCATATTACCTCAGACGGCAGATCCCCCTCAAACTGCCTTTCTGCCGCTGTTAAACTATCCTTGATTAACAATGCTACTCCTCAACCTTTCTTACCAACTTCCCTACTCTTACTGAAACATCTATACCCCGGAACTTCCAACAACCATTCCTGTCCCTGTTCTAACCATGTCTCCGTAATGGCCACCACATCGTAGTCCCAAGTACCAATCCACGCTCCAAGTTCTCCTACCTTATTCCGGATGCTCCTTGCATTGAAGTAGACACACTTCAAGCCATCTTCCTGTCTGCCGGTACATTCCTGCGACCTTGATACCCTCCTCAGTACCTCCCTACACTCACCACTGGCTCCTGGACTACAGCCCTTTTTCCCATCCCCCTGACAAATTAGTTTAAACCCCCCCGAAGAGCCGTAGCAAATTTCCCTCCCAGGATATTGGTGCCCCTCTGGTTCAGGTGCAAACCGTCCTGTTTGTACAGGTCCCACCTTCCCCAGAATGTGCTCCAATTATCCACATAACTGAAACCCTCCCCGCTACACCATCCCTGCAGCCACGTGTTTATCTGCACTCTCTCCCTGTTCCTCAACTCGCTAGCACGTGGCACCGGCAACAAACCAGAAATTACAACATGGTTTGTACTGGCTCTCAGCTTCCAACCTAGCTCCCTAAATTCCTGTTTTAAATCCCCGTCCCTTCTCCTACCTATGTCGTTGGTACCGATGTGTACCACGACTTGTGATTGTTCCCCCTCCCCTTTGAGGATTCTGAAAACACGGTCCGAGACGTCACGGACCCTGGCACCCGGGAGGCAACATACCATCCGTGAGTCTCTTTTGCTGCCACAGAACCTCCTATCTGTCCCTCTGACTATTGAGTCCCCAATAACTATTGCTCTCCTTGTGGTGGGGAGAGGGAAAGGCCTGTGGTGGAGTGAGAGAAAGGCCTGTGGTGGGGAGGGAAAGGCTTGTGGTGGGGAGAGGGAAAGGCACGTGGGTGGGGAGGGAAGGAAAGGCATATGAAGGAAAGCGAAATCTGTCATGTTTCATGTTATAAAATCCTTTCAATTTAAATTGGAAACAAGGCCAGGACTCTGGGATATTAGCTATATTTCTGTTATATTCCCTTTTGTCCTTTGAGATTGTGAGGTGTTGGCAGAGTAAATATACACCTCTATCTGGAGACATCGGCTTCAATTTTGTCATTTGATGTGGGTTGGGAGTGGGTCAGGTGGTTTCCGGCTTCCAGTCCCGCCCCCAACTGTATCTGGCCCGCGGACGTAATTTTATGTTGATTGACCTTGTTAAGTCCGCCCTGCAGGCTTGCCGGCCAATTAAGAGGAAGCCGGTCAGATGACATAATTTGATGACGCATCATCTGCTGGTTTTCTTAAAGGGACCACACACAATTTTTTTTTGACAGCTGATTTCTCAGTGTTTGACAGCATTGAGGAGCTGCAAACACTGACAATCACTGTAGAAAGGTGAGCTCTTGCACCCAGGCTCTCAAGTGACTCTATCCATAGGCTGGAATAGATGGCAGCTGCAGGTGAGGAGACAGGAGCGATCTGTCACTGGTGAGAGGGGTTCTCCCAATGAGGTGGCACTAGACATCGTTTTCAAAACTTGTTACCTAAAGAAATGTGTAAATGCATTAAAAATGATTTTCCCAACATTTTCTTTCCTCTGAGACTCACCATGTGCACCATTGGATCCTTCACACCACTTCTGCAGCTGTCAGCAATGCAGAAACATTACAGCAGACTCACAACACGTCACACTTACCTGGCGTGGTGTCCGGATGTCGGGAAATCCGAGGCAGAAGCTGCAAAATTGAAAAAGAACCTGTTAACAACTATCAAGTACCTGTTAACAGGCAGGTAAAGTGGCTTTAATCCTCTTCCCGCCGTTAGGTTCGGGTCTATGCGCAAATCGGGGCCCCGACACTTGGGAAAATTGTTTGGAGGCGGGTTGACGGTGGGATCGGACCCCGCTGTCAATCAAAACGATTTTAACCTTTGACCCACCTTCAAACCCGCCCTCTCAGTGCCGATAAAATCGTGGCCTTCATGTGTGATTGACAAATTTAAAATGCTATCAGTTCTCTGAAATGCTAAGAACAGGAATGCTATCTGGAAGCAACCACGCTGCATGATATGCCAACCAGGCAGCTGAGAAGACAGCTGAGAGTGATTCATCTGGTGAACAAGCAGATGAAGCGGGGGGGAGTAGCAATTCGAGCTCCATCTGGATCGAAAGACCGATTGGTTACAAAGTTGTCTGCCTGCCTGTTGAGAAAGGGATTCGTCAAATAAATCTGCTTCATGGGGAGAAGACTCTTTTTTTTTTGAGTGTTCTGAGGTGTGAGAAGCAGTCTGGACCAGTTATACCCCAGCAGCAGCCCAAGGTTATTGAGTTCACTTGTTTGTACTGCCCAGTCAAGCCATTGTGGTGAGACAGAAGACTGCGGAGCTCACGGTGCCCATGTTACAAATCTCTAATACACGGTTAAAGGGACTCCTGAATAAGACTCTCGAGTTAAATTTACTGATCCCGTGCTCTCAGCTGGAAGTCATACTAGAAGTGGGTGTCATTGAGTGAATCGAGGCCATGCCTTTGTAGCCCTATCTCCGCCCTGTGCTTCCTTCCAAGTCATTTCCCTGTTGGCGGGGTGTGGGGGGGGGAGGGCGGCGGATGCAGTGCATTTACCCTTTATAGGAAATTAGAAACGCTTCACTATTTTAGTGTCAGTAAATTGAGTTTTCTCAAGGTGCAGGGAAGAGGAAAATCGCAGTAATTGAAACGGGGAAGGCCATGCTAGTTCGACTCCTTGATTTGCTAACATGCTCTCAGATTCGAAAAAAGGGAGAATGTTCAAAGTAAACTAGTCGCAACAGCAGTGAACTGCAATTAAAAAAAAAACACCCAAAGCAAGTGTTTTGTCGCTGGCACACAGCACTGAAATGAAACGGCACAGGTTAACCCTTTTGAGTGCGGAATGTCTTTTGGAACTTGCACATTTTGTTAAGTGTGGTCTAACCAATATAAATTTAACGTTAATACAAAAGGTCATCGACCTGAAATGTTAACTCTGTTTCTTTCTATACAGACGCTGCCTGACCTGCTGAGTATTTCCAGCGTTTTCTGTTCTTATTTTAAATTTAACCTTACTTCCCTGCTTTTGTATTCTACTCCTCGAGAAATAAACCCAATACTTTGCACTTTTCATGGTCTTACCAATTTTTGTTGCTACTTTTCGTGATTTATGTATCTGTAACTGTTACATAGATACTGTTAGAAGTCTACTTAATGGAAAATACTAACTAACTGTAGGTTTCAGCCGCGGCTCTGTTGGTAGCGTTCTTGCCTCTGAGTCAGAAGGTTGTGGGTTCAAGTCCCACTCCAGAGACTTGAGCACAAAAATCTAGGCTGACACTACCGTGCAGTGCTGAGGGAATGCTGCACTGTCGGAGGCGCCGTCTTTCGAATGAGATATTAACCCTCAGGTGGATGTAAAATATTCCATGGGACTATTTCGAAGAAGAGCAGGGGAGTTCTCCCCAGTGTTCTGACCAATATTTATCCCTCAATCAGCATCACCAAAAAACAGATTATCTGGTCATTATCACGTTGCTGTTTGTGGGTCCTTGCTGTGCGCAGATTGGCTGCCGTGTTTCCTACATTGCAGAACTTCATTCATTGTAAAGCGCTTTGGGACGTCCTGAGTTTGTGAAATGTGCTGTATCAGTACAAGTTTTATTTAGTTACAGATCACAGAACTGCAGAGATAACCTTGACTGAAAGAGCACTTATTCAGTTAAAGTAGGGCTAATTTTATCCAGTTCGCACTGGCTGTACAGCCTGGGTAAGCATAACTATTGGATACTTCAAACCCCTCTCCTCACACAAATGGAATGATCTAATTGTTTAGTTATATCTGGGACTGCACCAGTTTGCTCCTGTGCGTGTCATCACACCGAGCCAGACATCCTTCCAGATGGGTGACCGGTCGCATACTATTCATCTTAATCCACTCCTTTTAAGGCTAAATATAGTATTGTCTTTTCAATGATGAGCGTCTTTGACAATGATGGACTAGCACAATTCGTTCTCTTCCGTGGATCCTGGAAAGTGAGAGAAGAAAGAAGGGGAATAAACAGTGGTATAGGAGGGGAGCAATTGTTCCCTCTCATTTTTTTTTTGTGCGGCGTCCCTTTAACTGGCTGCACAGCCCATTCAAATTTTCACGCATGCGCCGTTTCTCCCATTTAAGAGCCAGTGAGCGGCCTGCATGAGACCTCCAGACCGCCGCACGGTCGTGCAGCTTTGCGGGAACGTTGGACGGGAGGTGTCGGATTTGACTCTAAAAATGGAAAGAGTGGAGGAATGCGTGCGGTGCGGCCTACCTGTCATCTTGCACATGCTCCAGGTTTGCCCTGGAGCCTCCAGGAATTGAAGATTCACAACTCCTCAGATAATGGAGCAGTCCATGCCCGCATGCAACAAGGCCTGGACGACGTTCAGGCTTGGGCTGATAAGTGGCAGGTAACATTTGCACCACAGAAGTGCCAGGCAATGACTATCTCCAACAAGCGAGAGTCTAACCACCGCCCCTTGACATTCAACGACATTACCATCGCCGAATCCCCCACCATCAACATCCTGGGGGGTCACCATTGACCAGAAACTTAACTGGATCAGCCACATAAATAGCATACAAGCATACAAGATTATTACAGGGCTTGACAGGGTGGATGCTGGGAGAATGTTTCCCTTGGCTGGGGAGTCTAGAACCAGGGGCCACAGCCTCAGGATAAAGGGTCGGCCATTCAGGACTGAGATGAGAAGAAATTTCTTCACACAGAGGGTGGTGAATCTTTGGAATTCTCTACCCCAGAGGGCTGTGGAAGCTCAGTCATTGGGTATATTCAAAACAGAAGTCGATAGATTTCTGACTAGTAAGGGCATCAAGGGGTATGACGATAGGGCTGGTGAATGGATTTGAGGCAGAAGATCAGCCATGATCTCATTGAATGGCGGAGCAGGCTCGAAGGGCCGAATGGCCTACTCCTGCTCCTATTTCTTATGTTCTTATAAATACTGTGGCAACAAGAGCAGGTCAGAGGCTGGGTATTTTGCGGTGAGTGTCTCACCTCCTGACTCCCCAAAGCCTTTCCACCATCTAGAAGGCACAAGTAAGGAGTGTGATGGAATACTCTCCACTTGCCTGGATGAGTGCAGCTCCAACAACACTCACGAAGCTCGACACCATCCAGGACAAAGCAGCCCGCTTGATTGGCACCCCATCCACCACTTTAAACATTCACTCCCTCCACCACCGGCGTTCTGTGGCTACAGTGTGCACCATCTGCAAGATGCACTGCAGCAACTCACCAAGGCTTCTTCGGCAGCACCTCCCAAATCCGCGACCTCTTCCACCTAGAAGGACAAGGGCAGCAGATGCATGGGAACACCACCACCTCCAAGTTCCCCTCCAAGTCATACACCATCCTGACTTAGAAGTATATCGCCGATCCTTCATCATCGCAGGGTCAAAATCCTGGAACTCCCTACCTAACAGCACTGTGGGAGTACCTTCACCACACGGACTGCAATGGTTCAAGAAGGCAGCTCACCACCACTTTCTCAAGAGCAATTAGGGATGGGCAATAAATGCTGGCCTTACCAGCGACGCCCAGATCCCATAAGCGAATAAAAAAAAAAAATTAATCTCCAGGACACTGCTGGGAGAAAAACCGCCCCGGTGAAAAATCATTAGGGGCATTTAAAAAAAAATTATTCCCACACTTTTGTTTGTTAGTTATAAAAATGTTGGAGTTGGGAAAGAAAAGGATGTTTGACTGACCATCAAGCATCGTCCAATCGGGTAATGAAGAGCCTGTCCCTTTTCCAACTGCTGTGGGAAGGCGTAACAGCGCGGGAATGGACATGTTGGCCGGCCAATGGTGGGAGTGCGGGGGTGGGACGTTGGATGGAGAAGGTCCAGGAATACATCAAACCAGAGTTGGAAACCCCTAGGCATGAGCATTGTGCACCCGGACCAAGAGGCCTCGCCTGCATACTCGGCCTCACCTTCATACACCAGCTGGCCTCTGCTGGCGGCTTGCCCTGACAGGAAAAAGACATTTTTCAACATATAACAAGGTCCATACCCTTTAGAATCTTGATTATTGCAATAAGATCACCTTTCCTTCGCCAATGTAAACATTCTCATTGAAACGTATAAAATTCTTCGAGGGCTTGACAGGGTAGATTCTGAGAGGCTGTTTCTCCCCGGCTGGAGAGTCTAGAGTTAGGGGGTCATAGTCTCAGGATAAGGGGTCGGCCATTTAGGACTGAGATGAGGAGAAATTTCTTTACTCAGAGGGTGGTGAATATTTGGAATTTTCTGCCCCAGAGGGCTGTGGATGCTCAGTCGATGGGTATATTCAAGACTGAGATCGGTAGCTTTTTGGACACTAAGGGAATCAAGGGATATGGGGGAGTGGAGTTTAGGTCGAAGATCAGTCATGATCTGATTGAATGGCGGAGCAGACTCGAGGGGCCGTGTGGCCCACTCCTGCTCCTAATTCTCCGCTTCTGCAGCCTCTCCTTATAACTCAGATACCTAATTCCAGCTGCCACTTTAGTAGCCCTTCTCTGCACCTTCTACATTACCTGGATGTCTTTCTCATGGTATGACTACCAGAATGGTACACAGTACTCCGGGTGGAGCCAGACCAGCACTCAGCACAAACTCAGAATCAATTCCTAAGATTTGCGCTCTATTGGTTGAAGCTACAGGGTACGGGATCCCCATTGCTGATTTTATTACTGCTGCCACTGTGCCAACTTCAACAGTCTTATCTCCAAATCCCCCCCTATCTGTTGCCCCATAGAACAATACCATTTGGTTTATATCGCCACTGTTTCTTATCCTTTTTCAAACTCATGATTTTGGATCTGTACAAGGACGTCTTGCTGCAGTTGTACAAGGCCTTGGTGAGACCACACCTTGAGTATTGTGTGCAGTTTTGGTCGCCTTATCTGAGGAAGGATGTTCTTGCCATGGAGGGAGTGCAGCGAAGATTCACCAGACTGATACCTGGGATGGCAGGAATGACGTATGAAGAGAGATTGGGTCAATTAGGCTTATTTTCGCTAGAGTTTAGAAGAATGAGAGGGGATCTCATTGAAACTTATAAAATTCTAACAGGACTAGACAGACTAGATGCAGGAAGGATGTTCCCGATGGCGGGGGAGTCCAGAACCAGAGGTCACAGACTAAGGATAAGGGGTAAGCCATTTAGGACTGAGATGAGGAGGAATTTCTTCACCCAGAGAGTGGTGAACCTGTGGAATTCTCTACCACAGAAGGCAGTAGAGGCCAATTCATTAAATATATTCAAGAAGGAGATAGATATATTTCTTAAGGCTAAAGGGATCAAGGGATATGGGGAGAAAGCAGGGACAGGGTACTGAATTTGGATGATCAGCCATGATCTCATTGCAGTCAGATACGGGGGAATATATAACGGGAAATAAGGAAATGGCAGACCAACTAAATGCATACTTTGGGTCAGTCTTTACGAAGGAAGACACAAAAAACCTCCCTGGGATATTGGGAAAAATAGGGACATTGGCAAAGGAGGAACTGACGCAAATCAATATCTCTAAGGATATGGTGTTAAGGAAGCTAAAGGGATTGAAGGCGGACAAATCCCCAGGGCCTGATAACATGCATCCTAGGGTACTGAAGGAGGTGGCCCTAGAGATAGCGGATGCACTAAGTATGATTTTTCAGAATTCATTAGACTCGGGAACAGTGCCCATGGATTGGAGGGTAGCTAACGTTACCCCACTATTCAAAAAGGGGGGTAGGGAAAAAGCAGGTAATTACAGACCTGTAAGCCTTACATCAGTTGTGGGCAAAATGCTGGAGTCCATCATTAAGGATGAAATAGCGGAGCACTTAGCAAATGGGGACAGGATAGGACAGAGTCAACATGGATTTACAAAGGGTAAATCGTGCTTGACTAATCTATTGGAATTTTTTGAGGGAGTAACTGGTAAAATAGATGGGGGAGAGCCAGTAGATGTGGTGTACCTGGACTTCCAAAAGGCCTTCGACAAGGTCCCACATAAAAGATTAGCATGGAAAATTGAAGCTCATGGGATAAAGGGGAAAGTATTGACGTGGATAGAGAACTGGCTGTCAGATAGAAAACAGAGAGTTGGAATAAACGGCTCATTTTCTGAATGGCAGGCAGTAACAAGTGGGGTACCACAGGGATCTGTCCTGGGTCCCCAGCTGTTCACAATTTACATTAATGACCTGGATCAGGGAGTCGGATGCAGCATTTCCAAATTTGCAGACGACACTAAACTAGGAGGGGGGGTGGGCTCAGAGGAGGAGACCAGGAAGCTCCAGAGCGATTTGGACAGACTGGGTGATTGGGCGGATACATGGCAGATGCACTATAATGTGGACAAGTGCGAAGTTATCCACCTTGGGTGCAGGAACGGGAGGGCAAATTATTATTTAAATGGCAATAAATTGGGAGAGGGGAAAGTACAGAGAGACCTGGGTGTTCTTGTACACCAGTCACTGAAGGCGAGCATGCAGGTGCAACAGGCGGTCAAGAAGGCAAACGGTATGCTGGCCTTCATAGCAAAAGGGTTGGAATACAGGAACAGGGATACCTTGCTGCAGCTGTACAGGGCACTGGTGAGACCACACCTCGAGTACTGTGTACAGTTTTGGTCGCCTCATCTGAGGAAAGATGTTCTTGCCATGGAGGGGGTGCAGCGGCGATTCACCAGGCTGATACCAGGAATGGCGGGATTGACCTATGAGGAGAGACTATGTAGTTTAGGGATGTACACACTGGAGTTTAGAAGATTGAGAGGGGACCTCATAGAAGTGTATAAAATTCTGACAGGTCTAGACAGACTAGATGCAGAAGGAATGTTTCCCTTGGCGGGTGAGAACAGAACTAGAGGACATAATTTAAGGATAAGGGCTAAACCATTTAGGACAGAAATGAGGGGGAATTTCTTCACTCAGAGGGTGGTGAACCTGTGGAACTCATTGCCACAGAGGGCAGTGTACGCCAGCTCATTAAATATATTTAAGAGGGAATTAGATATATTTCTACAGGCAAAAGGGGTTAAGGGTTACGGAGAGAAGGCGGGGACGGGATACTGAATTGGAGGATCAGCCATGATCTCATTAAATGGCGGAGCAGGCTCGAGGGGCCGAATGGCCTACTCCTGCTCCTATCTTCTATGCTTCTATGCCAATCATCAACCCAATATATCAACATCATTCTGTAGTTGATCAGTCTGTTCCCGGTTGTTTGTGGTCTATCCCAGTTTTTTTTTTCCATCTGCACAGAATTTTGTTTCTGCCCACACTTCCAGGTCATTGTAAACAAGCAGTGTTTCCTCAATCACTTGGCACTGATCCTTCAGGTACCCTGCTGGTGACCTCCTTCCGTGTCAATCCTGCTCCACTTATAACCACTCTTGCTTCTGCTGTTTCAGCCAATATTCGATTCATTTCAGAAACACTCCATTTACGCCGTTCCTTCCAATCTTGTGAAAGAATCTCCTGTCTCGCACTGGATCAAAAGCTTTGCTGAAATCTAGATCCTTTTGCTTTGTAAAATCTTTCCTGTGAAACATTGCAAGGCATCTGGCATAGATATGTGGCTTGTTTACAAGAGCCGGTAACATAGCTTAAAGTTACCTATGGATCCAGCGACATGGCCCACTCAATGCTTACTGTCTTACTGACAGAAATAGTCCCAATCAGAAAGTGCCTATGTCAGCACTTTCGTATCCAGTGACAGTGAGGTTAATGCATTCCCACCACATACACATCATTGTTCATACATTATATGTACAGTGACTGATTCTACAGGGAAATAATCATCACACTGGTAAGTGGCAAGTAACATTCGTGCCACAGAAGTGCCAGGCAATGACTATCTCCAACAAGCGAGAGTCTAACCACTGCCCCTTGACATTCAATGGCATTACCTTCGCCGAATCCCCCACCATCAACATCCTGGGGGTCACCATTGACCAGAAACTTAACTGGACCAGCCACATAAATACTGTGGCAATAAGGGCAGGTCAGAGGCTAGGTATTCTGCGGTAAGTGTCTCACCTCCTGACTCCCCAAAGCCTTTCCACCATCTACAAGGCACAAGTAAGGAGTGTGATGGAATACTCTCCACTTGCCTGGATGAGTGCAGCTGCAACAACACACAGGAAGCTCGACACCATCCAGGATAAAGCAGACCGTTTGATTGGCACCCCATCCACCACCTTAAACATTCACTCCCTCCACCACCGGCGTACCGTGGCTGCAGTGTGTACCATCTACGAGATGCACTGCAACAACTCGCCAAGGCTTCTTCGGCAGCACCTCCCAAACCCGCGACCTCTTCCACCTAGAAGGACAAGGGCACCAGGCGCATGGGAATACCATCACCTCCAAGTTCCCCTCCAAGTCACACGCCATCCTGACTTAGAAGTATATCGCCGATCCTTCATCGTCGCTGGGTCAAAATCCTGGAACTCCCTACCTAACAGCACTGTGGGAGTACCTCACCACACAGACTGCAGCGGTTCAAGAAGGTGGCTCACCACCACCTTCTCAAGGGCAATTAGGGATGGGCAATAAATGCTGGCCTTGCCAGTGACGCCCACATCCCATAAGTGAATTAAAAAAAAACGCAACTATGCTGAGAAGTGCGAGATGGCAACATTTACCCCTTTCCTATGTTACAAAAGGACTTGTTGGGAAAGTAATTTAAAAAATGTATTCATTCTGGGGATGTGGGCGTTGCTGGCAAGGTCAGCCCTTCATTGGCCTTCCCTAGTTGCCCTTGAGAAGGTGTTGTTGACCTTTTTTCTTGAACCGCTGAGGTCTGTGTGGTGAAGGTACTTCCACAATGTAAAAACAACAAGCTCTTGGGACTTTAGGCATCAAAATAGATGAAGAAAGACTGCACCTTAACACACCTCTCAGAACTGTCTCAAAGCCCTTTACGTACAATGAATTACTTGGACTGTTATCTAGGCAAAAGCAGCAGCCATTTTGCCTACAGCAAGAACCCATGAACAGAGATGAATGGTCCTGGTGGAGGAATGTTCGCCACTGGGATATAACAACAACAACTTGCATTTATATCGCACCTTTAACGTAGTAAAACCTCCCAAGGCGATTCACAGGAGCGTTATCAAACAAAATTTAACACCTAACCACATAAGGAGCTATTAGGACAGGCGACCAAAAGCTTGGTCAAAGAGGTAGGTTTTAAGGATGAAAGAGAGGTAGAGAGGCAGAGAAGTTTAGGGAGTGAATTCCAAAGCTTAGGGCCCAGACAGCTGAAGGCACGGCCAGCAATGGTGGAGCAAAGAAAATTGGGGATGTGCAGGAGGCCTGAATTTGAGGAACGCAGAGACCTCGAAGGGTTGTAGGGCTGGAGGAGGTTCCAGAGCTAGGGAGGGGCAAGTCACTGAATTCACTGATATCGCCACAGCCACCAAAGCAAGTCTGAAAGGAGAAAGTGACAGCAGTGTTGTGAAACCTAGTCATGTGATGCAGCTTACGATGGTTGAAGGAGGGGCCCTGTGAAGAAATAGAAACACTGCTCCGCTCGGCCACAGCTGTTGTATAATAGACATTATTGTAACTAGATTTCAGAGTGCCAACAACTCAGTGACTTCAGTTGAAACATTGGGCTCGATTTTAATAGCCCTGAGGAGGTGGGTTTGGAGGTGGGTCTGTAGTGAAAATCGGGAAAAAATGGCTTCAGACGTCCAACCCGCCTCCATCCCGCCCTCACCCAATTTTCGTGATTGTCTGTTCAGCTGCTCCCAAACTGAACCGATTGGAACCGATGGGACAGGGCGTTAAGGCAGTTAACAGGCTGTTAACTGCCTTGCTAATCCTATTTTTACAGTGGTTTCCCATTTTCCTGCTTCTGGCTCCTGTTTCCCGACTTGTCAGTAACAGGCCAGGTTCAAGGAGACGAGTTGCTGGAGGACATGATTTGTATTCATTGGTGGAGCACTTTAAAAGCGCTCCTGTAACATGGTTGACACTCAAATGCAACAACTTTGCTGTTGTATGTATGGGATAAGATTATGCACATCTACTGACCTTGTGACTGTTCAAGCTAACACCCATCTGCAGCGTGACTTGAATGGAATAATTTCAGGCCACTTCAACTGTGCGCTTGCAAGATTGTTGCCTCAAATGAATTCTATAGCAAGGGAAAGATTTATGCCCTCTCATCCTGGTCCTCATAATCGGAGGTGTAGCAACCGCATGGCTCAGCACAGATCTTCCTGGGAAGAGGAGTAGAAGGAGGACGAGGGGCACCTTGCATGCCCTGTTGTGACCAATGCAGCATCCCTCCAGTTCACTGCTGCCCGTCAAGCAGGGTATGCACACTGCCATGCCACAGTAGCATAAGCTTACTCTTCAACCATAGGTGGCTACCATATGGCTCTGTAATTGCAGGCGGCACTTGTCCAATGTCATACATCATCTCTGCTATACCCTGTTATTTCCTATCACTTTTACCATCCGCATTACAAAAGCAAGTTGCCCTGAGCTCTCAATGCGCTTTTGCCATTTCCCATCACGCATAGGCCACACAATCAACTGTTTGACATAATTTATCTTTTACACATGACAAAAGGATAATAAACCAGCAACAGTCAGAAAAAAAAGATAAATCATCCAAGTGACTCCCCTTGTGGCTATAGGTGCTTAATCTTTCTCTTACATGTGCTTCTACATGGTGCTTCCCCTGTGGCTTCAGCAGAAGAAGAGGCACCTTGCTGACTAGGATGCTGCGCCTGCTTAGACGCCTTTGGCGGGCGTCCTCTGGGTTTGGGAGTCTGCTCTTCCTGCGGCTATGCAGGGGGCTGAAACGGCCATCTCAGTTGTCTCTGCAAAGTGGGTCTCTGACCGAGGGCTCCGCAGTGGCATGGTCGTGTGAGTGCTTTGAGAGGAGCCTACACTTCCTTCTGTCCTGCCAACCACATCCCTCTCATGGGTCAGCCGTACCTCAGTCCTGGCAAATGGCTGGAGGGCACCTTGCTGAACTTCAGGGGGACCATGAGGACCCGTATCTGCACTGGCAGTCCTCATCACAAGGCCGTCCATGAAGCTCTGGTCTCTCTGCTCAAAAGCTGCCCAGCGCTCCTCCAGAGATGACATTCTATTTTGAACAGTCACCATGTTTTCCTGACCCTGGCGACTTATTTCCTCCATGGCCATAGCCAACCTTTCCACAGAGGTTGCCATCCTATCCATGGTGCTGCCTTTTTCACCAAAATGTTCTGTAAATACCGTACTCTCAAATCCTGCAGAATCATTTTGTTTTCAGCATTGTTCCCACCCTATAGAACTAAAAGGGCAGGACTTTTCTATATCCATGTGCTGAGTGATAACATTCTGAGTCTGAGGGGCTCCCTTGGGGAATCACATAGTCCTCTCAAATCAGAGGAAGGAATTCAAATCACACTCAGAGCAGTGATTGTACCAAATGGTAAGGATCTCACAATAGTCTATAATCCAAATCTTTAGCACCTCATGGCTGGACTACTCCAATGCCCTCTTAGACAGCCTCCCCGCTTCAACCATTCATAAACTACAAGTGATCCAGAATGCCCCAGCCCGCTGTTCTCACTCGCTCAGAGGCTCACAGCCCCAAAACCCCTTTTTTCCCAGAGAATCGATTTTAAAATTCTTGTCCTTACCTTCAAATCCCTCCACAGCCTCTTACCTCCCTATATCTCTGCTTTCATTTAACCTTATGACCCCTGCGCACACCCTCCGGTCCTCCAACACTGACCTACTTTCTGTTTCCTGCTCTCTCCCCTCCACCCTCAGCAGCTGCTCCTAAAACCACTCTGCTTCCCAGCCTCGACATGTCTTATCAGGACCACTGCTCTACCGCCTTCATCCTGTCCTTTAAGAGCCTCCTAAAGGCCCTTCTTTTTGGACTTTGCTTTTGCTACATCTTAACTCTCTTCATTTCTTCCCCCTGCTTGCTGTCCTCTCTCTATTCACTGCCCTGTACACAATGAGCATTATAGAAATGTAAACTGTTGCTACATTTTAGGAGTGCTGTCATGAGCTGATGGTAGGCAACCAGCACCTGGAATTTCCCCTGAGGGCAACTTCTCAATGTCTCTGGCCTTAGTAAGAAAAGTAAATTGAGAAGAGACTAGTCACTTCCTTGCAGAAGGGGAGGGAAAATTGGTGGATGAACAGTCACAACAGATAGCTTTCCTGAACCCGTTGATGGCCCATTGGTGGAAGGGAGGGAGGGAATGAAGGAAGGAAGACAGATCACCACCTCAGGTCATCTCAAAGCGCTTTACAATCAATGAAGTACTTTTGAAGTGTAGTCACTGTCCTTATGTAGGACGAGGTACAGTAGCATAGTGGTTAAGTTACTGGACTAGTAATTCAGAGGCCTGGACTAATGATCCAGTAGACAGGAATTCAAATCCCAACATGGCAGCTGGGGAATTTAAGTTCAGTTAATTAAATAAATGTGGAATGTAAAGCTAGTATCAGTAATGATGACCATGAAACTACTGGGTTGTTGTAAAAACCCATCTGGTTTACTAATGGCTTTTAGGGAAGGGAAATCTGCCATATATGTGAATCCAGACCCACAGCAATGTGGTTGACTCTTAACTGCCCTCAGAAATGATGGCTCGCCACCACCTTCTCAAGGGCAATTAGGGATGTGTAATAAATGCTGGCCTTGCCAATGACGCCCACGTCCCATCCATCCCATGAACGAATAAAAAAAATACGTCAGCCAATCTGTGCATAGCACGATCCCAGCAACAGCAATATAATAACCACATAATATGATGTTGGTTGAGGGATAAATATTGGTCAGGACACCAGGGAGAACTCCCCTGCTCTTCTGCTAAAATCTGGGTCCATCTGAGAGAGTAGAGGGGGACTCGATTTAATGTCTTATCTGTAAGATGGCACCTCCAGCAACACTCCCTCAGTACTGCACTGGAGTGTCAGCCTGGATTTTGTACTCAAGTCTCTGGAGTGGGACTTGAACCCATGACCTATCTGGCTCAAAGTCGAGAGTGCTACCACTGAGACACCGACTCAAAAAGGAGGAAGGAATCATTGAAGCATACAGCACAGAAGGAGGCCATTCGGCCCATTGTGTCTTTGCCGTCTCTTTGAAAGAGCTATCCAATTAGTCCCACTCCCTTACTCTTTTCCCCCTAACCCTGCAAATTTCCCCTTTTCAAGTATATATCCAATTCTCAATAATAATTTAAGACTGCAAGAGGGATCAAAATATTTTGTTGTGACAGTCCAGATTGCGCTATTGAGCCACGAGCACTCAGCCAATACATTCACCTCAACCCACAATGTTGTACTTAGAATTTTTGTTTTTGTACTCAACCTATGGTGAAAGAACAAAAGGACATATTGTTCTTAACTACTAGACCAGAGCTCTAAGTTTAATACCAGTAGATCTCGCTGAAGAGATATAATGACTCAGATGCCTGACAAACTCCTACCTACTAATGATTCCATAGTGGCTGGGAGCTGCGTGAGCTGGAGTGTGCACATGCAATTACCAGTGAAAGTGTTTGACCCACTCCTTCCCGGTTCTGTTGAAAATACACAAAAGGCAAATAAATGCAATGAGATATTTCCCACTTATCATAGAATCATAGACTCATAGAAGATAGGAGCAGGAGTAGGCCATTCGGCCCCTCTAGCCTGCTCTGCCATTCTATGCGATCATGGCTGATCATCCAAATTCAGAGGACGCCCTCAAAGCTTCTATGGTAGGGATTAATCACACTCACTCCATCATTGTGGCTGAAACACTGCTTGTGTCCCTCCTTGCAGGAAAAGATAGGCCACAATAAGAGGGAGAGAGCAATGACTGGAGGAGGAACACCTACCCTAGCAACATTGACCAGTGCTGAGGAGGCTGCATACGAGATTGTTGGCAGGTGGCGAGGACCTGGAAGTGGCGATGGAGAGATGGACACACTAGAGGAAGCTGGTGACATAATAGAGTTTCATCCCTCTCAGAATGCAATGGCATATGATGTTCATAGAGAATCGTATTGTATCATCTGCTCAAAAGTATGTGTGGGCTACATCAATATCAGATGTCTAAATCATGCCTTTACTCTCCCACAGGACCATTGAGTGCCCCCCCCTCCCCATGATCCAGGATGAAGAGCCGGACAACTCCTCAGAGGAACCTGAAGCCTCTGAGGGAGCAGCGTCACCAGGACTCAGCGCACCCAGCACCAGCGCAGCAATGCACGCCTCGGTGGGGCCATCGCGACTTAGAGTAGTGTTGCCACCTGGTCTATCACAGCGCAGAAGTGAGCATCAGCAGATGGTGGAGACAGCAACAGCAGTGGAGTGTCCTCGGCGGAGGTCGCAGCAATCTCCTAGCTCTGCTGAGCTGCATGCGGATGCTGTGCCTCTGGGGCCATCCAGAAAAAGAGCATCTCGGGAAATACAGGAACAAGTGCAGGCGTCTCTGGAAGGGTTTGCCTCCAGGGTTAGTGCGAGTGTGGAGAGAATGGAGGTGTCCTGATCAATAGTTATCCCTCAACCTACAGCACTAAAACTGATTATCTGATCTTGTATCTCATTGTTGATTGTGGGACCTTGCTGTGCGCAAATTGGCTGCCACATTGCCTACAGTGCAACAGCGACTACACTTCAGAAGTACCTCATTGGCTATAAAGCACTTTGGGACATCCTGAGGTGGTGAAAGGCGCTATATAAATCTTTCTTTCTTTAAACTGATCTAGTACCGTGGAACATGGTACTAATGCGATATAGCAGCAGGCCATTAGTAATAAAATGTGGGCCTAAGATTGCATGTGTTCCAGGTACTACCTGTGCAACAAGTTGTAAGTACAACTACCCACGCTGCTTGGCTAACAGGGCAAGGACCAAGAGCCTGGGAGCAGAAGATTACAGATCCCCCTCATGCCTGACAGACACAGGTGAGGCTTATGTACTTCAGCCACTGCGACACTAACAGCTTGCTTGGTTGTTGGTAAAAGATGTGCGTAGCGCGTAGATTCATGAATTATCCAGTATGCTGGTCTGATTATTCTTTTTTGGAAGGTATTTTTCCAAGAAGGGTTGCCCTTTCTTCGGTTGCCTTCTCTTGGCCACAATGATGGAGTGAGGGTCAATAATCCCTACCATAGAAGCTTTGAGGGAGATGAAGATGGGTTAAGGTGCCAAGAGAAAGCTAGCTCCCTGTGCGTTGTCAGTTGTTGTCACTGCATGACAGTGAGAGCGAGTCTAAGAGGTGCATAGAAGTGATTCAGTGCAGAGACAGAGATGGATAGGTAAGGGTGCAAGGGAAGTAAGAGTAAGGTGGGATGTGAAGGAGGAGGCTTACAACGCAGAGTGCTGGTGATGAGAAGAGAAGGGAAGCAGAGTGAAGGCAAGTGAGATGGGATACTCACAAGATCATTAAACCTTTTTCAGCACTGGATCCATGAGCGTGAACATACGGACCTTGCGCTGACCTCCTGAGCAATGCGCAGCCAGGCTGCCTTGGTCTGCTGAGGAGGCTTCCTCCGGCCATCCGGAGGGAAGAGAATCTCCTTGCACCCTCTGACAGCATCCACAAGAACATGGAGGGAGTCATCATTAAACCGAGGAGCTGCCTTGCCTCTGGAAGAAGTCATTGCATTTAAATCAAGTCCAGGAATCCACAATAGAAAGGCTCAGGCTGGAAGGCAGCTTTAAAAGCAGCTGCTATTATGATGTCATCAGAGGCGGCCAGCTGACCCGATCCCACTCATTGGACCGGCCAGCGCGTCTCCATGAAATTAACAAGCTCATTGAATCAAAATCGGACATCAGCAACTGATCCCGCCGGAAGCGGCTCCAGAACTCGCCCACCATGCAACCCGACTCCAACCCGCCTCGAGAATTAAAATCGAGCCCATTGTCTCACCAGGAGCACCAGAATTTTCTGTCTGAAAATAATTGATGGAAGTGTTGGAAGCATAACATTCAATTTTAAATAGTTGGAAGCTAGAGAAAGCAAAACAAGTTTTCCTGGATTTGCAAAAATATTGCAAATCTATTACCTGGCTCCATGCAGATTGGAACAAGCGGGATTATGTTTTTTTTTTACTTATTCCTTACCCAGCTTGGGGGAGTCAATCAGAGCCTGGGGTCCCTGTGGATGCATCAGAACATAGGTACAGGAGTAGGCCGTTCAGCCCCTTCAAGCCTGCTGCGGAAACATATCTGAAAGTTATCTGTGGATCCAGCGACCTGTCCCACTCAATGTTTACCGCCTTACTGACAGACACTTTCCAAATCAGAAAGTTGCTGTGTCAGCAAGCCTTCCATTCCATTGGGATTGGGATTTTCAGGTAGCCTATGTTCAGGCGAGGAACCAATCACCATTCAGTAGGGTTGCCAACCCGCCAGGAGTGTCCTGGAGTTTCCAGGAATTAATGGTTGATCTCCTGGACAGTGCTGGGAGCAAACCTGGGAGAAAAATCATAGGGGCATTCAAAAAAAAATTGTTTTTTTAAATTTTCTTTTCACACTTTAATTTTCTTTTAACACTTTAATTTCTAAGTTATGCAAATATTATAAATTGGGGGGGGGATAAAGGCTGTTTGACGGAGTGGGATGGTTGGAGGCAGGAAATCATATGATGAAACCTCCAGGAACAGCTCCAACCGGCGTTGGCAACCCTACCATTCATAGTTCAAATAATTCGCTGGTTTGAGTCCGCAGCGAATTCAGAAACTCCAGACTCTAGGGTGTATTTGATTTAGTGAGACTAAAGTAGGGAGCCTTGCGCTGCTGGTTAACAGAATACAAAGTCTGTCGAGTATTTTTATCCACCTTCATTATTGATAACAGGGGCTGTGTCGCGGCTGGATTGGTGCTGCCGCCTGTCTTTCACCATTCTGATCTCACTCTTGCATCCATGAGGGTCCGCAAAGCGAAGGCCAGAAACCTCCTAGGTGCGAAAAACACCCCAGAGTAGCTGACTAAAAACCAGTCACAGAGCACCATTAACAATGATAAGGTTACGTTGTTACGAACATACGAACATGCCAATTAGGAGCAGGAGTAGGCCACTCGGCCCTTCGAGCCTGCTCCGCCATTCAATAAGATCATGGCTGATCCGATTACTCCACATTCCCGTCTACCCCCGATAACTTTTCACCCCCTTGCTTACCAAGAATCTATCTACCTCTGCCTTAAAAATATTCAAAGACTCTGCTTCCACCGCCCTCTGAGGAAGAGAGTTCCAAAGACTCACGACCCTCTGTGAGAAAAAATGTCTCCTCATCTCTGTCTTAAATGTGCGACCCCTTATTTTTAAACCGTGACCCCTAGTTCTAGATTCTCCCACAAGAGGAAACATCCTCTCCACATCCACCCTGTCCAGACCCCTCAGGATCTTATATGTTTCAATCAAGTCACCTCTTATTCTTCTAAACTCCAGCGGAGACAAGCCTAGCCTGTCCAACCTTTCCTCATAAGACAACCCGCCCATTCCAGGTATTAGTCTAGTAAACCTTCTCTGAACTGCTTCCAATGCATTTACATCCTTCCTTAAATAAGGAGACCAATACTGTACACAGTACTCCAGATGTGGTCTCACCAATGCCCTGTATAACTGAAGCATAACCTCCCTACTTTTGTATTCAATTCCCCTCGCAGTTGTTAACTGGCTTCTTGGTTGGCTTAAATGGAAGGGAAAGGAAAAGAATATGTATACAAATACTTCCATAAAAAAACTTCTATTATAGCCAATTTTCTTCACATCACCATTGGCGGCTGTGCCTTCAGCTGCCTGGGCCCTAAGCTCTGGAATTCCCTCCCTAAACCTCCGCCTCTCCACCACTCTCTCTCCTCCTTTAAGATGCTCCTTAAAACCTACCTCCTTGGTTGCCTGTCCCAATATAGTTCCCTATCTTGCATGATTTTGGTGGCACCTACACCCTAGAGGCACGTCTCTGTCACCCACTGGCCACAAAATGCAGCATAGTGTCGGGGTAGGGGCGTGGTGGCTGTAGGTGGTTTGCTTTGGTGGTTCGAATCACCCCTCCTACTTAGTTCTATACGACAGGAATTACAGTGAACAGGATTGGGACACAGACAAGCTTTTCAGACTAAACCGTACGGTGTTTAATAAGGTTAACACACACACCTGCCTCCAGTACATAAAATGTCTGGTGGCGTAAAACAAACAGTACAACAATACAACTTGGCCCGTCGAACAGGCCCCTGTCTCGTATTAAGACACCTAAAATCACACTGTGTTGCTATACAGTGTATAACATGAACTTGTCCCACAAACCCCGGAACATACACTATATAATACACACAGAACCTCCCCACTAAACCCCTCTGGATTGGTTGGAACACACAACACCCCCTCACACAGTACCGGTGGTCTTAAGGATGCATGGGCTTGGACAATGCTCACCCCGATTGTCCGTTTTCTTGCTCGCTGCTTCCCTGTGTAGAACATGTCTCCTGGTTCCGTATCGCCGATGCAGTATCCAAGTCCCAGTTTCGAGGTTCGTTCCTACAGTCAAAGAGCAAGGCAAGGCTCTTGTCGCTCGTGGTGGTTTAGAGCAAGCAAGAGAGAAAATGGCCAAATCTGCCTTCTCTATATCCTCTCAGGTCTGTGTAGTTGCAGTGATGTCTTTTTAACCACCCTTCTTTGTCTTCTTTGTCTGGTTTCCCGCCTTTTTGGGCTATCCCATCTAGGTGCTCGTCTTAATGGCAGATGATGGGCAGCACTTCTCACCTGATCCTGGGTTAAGTGGCTTCCCATTTATTTACAATGGCCCTCTTTTGTCCGGTTCCCGCCTTCGGGGCTATCTCATCTAGGTGCTCGTCACTGTAAGAGTCACCTAGCCCGGGCCCATTGTCTTCCCAAAGAATTCTGTCTGCCCAGAAATTCTCCCATAATTAGTTTGTAGGCCTGGCTGGAATCTCCTGTTCACGAACACCTGGGCCCCTTCCATCTTCTCCAAACAGGCTGTTGGTAACAATCATTCAAAAAGTCTGAAATGAACTTGGGGCCTGCGTTCAATGCTTACATGGCCCCAGAAAGTGAAAATATGTGCCCCCCCCCACCCCCTCTGTTGCTCCTTTTTTACAGGAATGGTGTTTAAATAATATATCTGAAAAAAAATTTCACTCAACGTTTCTTTGAAAATCCAGTCTATGATGGTGGCCTGAGGTGAAGCCACTTATGCTAAGTTGGTGGCCGGTGTACCTAGTCCCACCAGGTGTACCACCACCAACAGCCCTACAACCCTCCAAGATCTCTGCACTCCACCAATTGTGGCCTCTTGAGCATCCTCAATTTCCACCATCGGCAGCCGTGCCTTCAGTTGCCTGGGCCCTAAGCTCTGGAATTCCCTGCCTAAACCTCTCCGCCTCTCTACCTCTCTCTCCTCCTTTAAGTCGCACCTCAAAACCTACCTCTTTGACCAAGTTTTTGGTCACCTCTACTAATATCTCCTTATGTGGCTCGGTGTCAAATTCTGTCCTGATAACGCTCCTGTGAAGCGCCTTGGGAAGTTTTGCTACGTTAAAGGCACTATATAAATGCAAGTTGTTGTTGTTCTTTATATACTTGGCAGGCGGTCCCTTAGTATCATTTTGCTAAGTTTTGGTTTCAGCCCTATTACCATAGAGGACATAAGGGTGAATCCACTGATGTCATGCTTTCAGTAGGGAGTCATATTTGAAGGGAGTTCAAGTCAGACAACCTGTGAGACAGTACTGTCACCCTATCTCTGACCCACGCTCTCATCAAGTGCCGCGCTCCACTGAGAGCATGGGATTGATTGATTTACCCTTTGGTCCTGTAAGTTCTTATAAATGATGGTGGAAATGAGAAACAGATGTGCTAGAGGAGGACATCGATCAATTAGTAGAGAAAACTGTAGAAAGGAATTGTTTTTGAAAAGAATTTAGCAGAACTGAGGATGGATAAGTCACCAGGCCCCGGTGGCACGCACTCTTGGCTACTAAGAGAAGTCAGAGAGGAGATAGCAGAGGTTCTTGGCCACAAGCCTTCAATCGTCCTTAAATATGTAAACTGTGATTTGTTTTCGTTCTCAATTTGCCCAGTTACAATCAATTTGGGGCGTACGACCAATTATCCACATTTCAGGTATGCGAAGTGGCAGATGACGTCACCATTACCAGATTTTGCCTACATAAAACGAGTCGCTGCACTTTATCGAGTGAAATGATTTGAAACATTACAATGTGATAAGGTGCAAATAAAGTGTAGTTATTATTATCTTATTATGATTTCACATTTGGCCACCTGCACCTCAATTTATGATTTAAAAAGTCCCAATTATTGTGCTCTAAGTCCTGAATTCAGATCTGGGCTTCTCGATGAACTTGCGCCTATCCAATACTATGAAAATGTGGAGAGGGCGTATCACTGTCACCGGTAACTGGTTCCACCATCTGAAGAGCATGATCAGTGTTTAAGATGTGTTTAAGACTTCACCTGACGAAGGAGCAGCCGCTCCGAAAGTTTGTGATTTCAAATAAAACTGTTGGACTATAACCTGGTGTTGTGCGACTTCTCACTTTTGTCCACCCCAGTCCAACACCGGCATCTCCGCATCATGTGTTTAAGATGATTATGGTAGAAGCTGTGAGAAATGACCAGCCTTGAGTTGGATTAGAGTCAATTCTCCCACATCCCAGCACATTTCATTTTGGATCAGTCATAGATTATTGTTTCACAATTCTTTTAGAATAGAGCATGATCTGCTTTGTACTTTAATTGTACAGATATACTTTCTACACGCTGTTCATCCCATTCCTTTGGTGTTACATAGAATTCGTATTTCTTTCAATTTCTGAAGTGCTTATTATGAGTAAAATTTGAAATATTTCTAAATGTGAAATACCTTAGGTTTGGAATAGTTACAAATCAGGTTCTCTTTAAAACGCCATCTGCTTTTATTTGGCTCTATTTCCATTAATGTACCAGAGAGCAACTAATCCTCTGGTAACTAGTCTTCATTTTTCTGAACTGGCAGTTAAAAAGCATGGGCTACTTGTTGGTTAACTGATCAGCAGCTAAATTATCCCGCGTTTTGGAACAACTGGGTGACAGAATTTATTGCCACAAAATGAATGTCCATGTCATGCGTGAAGTAGGCTGCTGATGATGGAATGTATTTGTAAATGGAGTATCTGTAATAGCCACCCATATATATGACTCTGGACATTGTTGTTGTTTTGTTTTACAATACCTCTGATGCTGAGAAAAATAGCCTGCATGCAATCAGACTAGTCCTTATGGGCATTACAGATGTCATGAAAATTAAGACCGTGGCCTGAGAAATTCGGCCATGCAGCGCCTCTAATATGGCAGGCAGGCAGCTCATGCTCATTAAGAGTTGGAAGTATGCTGCCCGCCATATTGGTAAAGGCCAAAAAAATCATCATGTGGCGCCCACGTCTGAAAATGGCATTAGGCTCTTTGCAAATGCAAATGTCTGTTTGAGGTAGCCACTGCATTGGTTTGCCCTGTGGTGGCTGCACTCAGGGAAACTGGGTCTACATGTGGTTCTTAAAGAGACTGGCTTATGAGGAGAGATGACATACTGGTAAACCTGTAAAAAGAAGAAAGATTTGCATTTATATAGTGCCTTTTATGACATCAGGACGTCCCAAAGCGCTTTACAGCAAATGAAGTACTTTATTTTGAAGTGTAGTCACTGTTGTAATGTAGGAAACTCGGCAGCCAATTTGTGCACAGCAAGCTCCCACAAACAGCAATGTGATATTGACCAGGAAAACCAGAGATAACTCCTCTGCTTTTCTTCAAAATAGTGCCAAGGGATCTTTTACATCGACCTGAGAGAACACACGGGGCCTCAGATTAACATCTCATCCGAAAGACGGCACCTCTGACATTGCAGCACTCCCTCAGTACTGCACTTGATTGTCAGCCTAGATTATTGAGTTCAAGTCTCTGGAGTGGGACTTGAACCCACAACCTTCTGACTCAGAGGCAAAAGTGCTACCCACTGAGCCACAGCTGACACTCCAATGTGTTGATCCATGGTGTAGTAGATTGCAGGTTTAATGCCCACTATTCTCAACATGGATTTTATGGCTTTCTTCTTTGGTTCCATCCTTGAATCAAGATGGTCCGTAGAAACCTTTAATTGTGCTCCTTCATCCATAGGTACAATCTAATTGGACAGACTGTCAAAATAAGTTGAGACTGCATGATACTGCACACTGAGGAACAGAGCGATCTCACAATATCCAATTTGAATCTTACAAAACTTTACCAGTTTTCTGACTCAGAGTAGGGCATGCTTCAAATGCAAGACAACTATATTCACTGTAATCGTCAGTTTTGATAGCACTGGCCCTTACATGTATGAGTATCCTTTGAGTAATTTTAAACAATCACCAACTATTTAGAAGGACAAGGGGAGCAGGTGCATGGGAACACAATCACCTCCAGGTTCCTCTCCAAGTCACACACCATCCTGACTTGGAAATACATCGCCGTTCTTCATCGTCGTTGGGTCAAAATCCTGGAACGATCTCCCTAACAGCACTGTGGGAGTACCTTCACCACACAGACTGCAGCGGTTCAAGAAGGCGGCTCACCACCACCTTCTCAAGGGCAATTAGGGATGGGCAATAAATGCTGGCCTTGACAGCGATGCCCACATCAGGCTTGGGCTGATAAGTGGCAAGTGACATTTGCACCACAGAAGTGCCAGGCAATGACCATCTCCAACAAGAGAGAGTCTAACCACCGCCCCTTGACATTCAACGACATTACCATCGTCGAATTCCCCACCATCAACATCCTGGGGGTCACCATTGATCAGAAACTTAACTGGACCAGCCACATAGGAACATAGGAACAGGAGTAGGCCATTCAGCCCCTCGAGCCTGTTCCATCATTCGATGAGATCATGGCTGATCTGTGATCTAACTCCATATACCCGCCTTTGGCCCATATCCCTTAATACCCTTGGTTAACAAAAAGCTATCAATCTCTGATTTAAAATTAATAATTGATCTAGCATCAATTGCCATTTGTGGAACAGAGTTCCAAACTTCTACTACCCTTTATGTGTAGAAGTGTTTCCTAATTTCACTCCTGAAAGGTCTGGCTCTAATTTTTAGACTATTCTCCCTAGTCCTACAATCCCTAACCAGCGGAAATAGTCTCTCTCTATCTACCCTATCTGTTCCCCTTAATATCCTGAAAACTTCGATCAGATCACCCCTTAACCTTCTAAATTCTAGGAAATACAACCCTAATTTGTGTAATCGCTCCTCGTAACTTAATCCATGAAGTCCAAGTAAACCTACGCTGCACTCCCTCCAAGGCCAATATATTCTTCCTGAGGTGTGGTGCCCAGAACTGCTCACAGTGCTCCAGGTGTGGTCTAACCAGGGTTTTGTATAGCTGCAGCATAACTTCTACCCCCTTGTTTTCTCGTCCTCCAGATATAAAGGCCAGCATTCCATTAGCCTTTTTGCTTATTTTCTGTACCTGTTCATGAGATTTTAATGATCTATGTACCTGGACTCCCAAGTCTCTTTGGACATGCACTGTTTTTAGCTTTTCACCATTAAGAAAGTACCCTGTTCTATCCTTTTTAGGCCCAAAGTGGATGACCTCACATTTGCTTACATTGAAATTCATTTACCACAGTTTTTCCCATTCACTTAATCTATTAATATCCCTTTGTAATTTTATGCTTTCATCTACACTGCCTACAATGTCGCCTATCTTTATGATGCGGAGATGCCGGTGTTGGACTGGGGTGGACAAAATTGAGAGGTCGCACAACACCAGGTTATAGTCCAACAGTTTTATTTTAAATCACAAGCTTTCGGAGTTAAAACTCCTTCGTCGGGTGAAGTGAGGAGATACAGAATCGTCAAAGCATATATAGATAGAGAACAAAGCATGTGTAACTTACAATTGCAGACAACTGAATTCAATCATCCTGACTGTTTATCTGCCGAGGTGTGATAAAGTTAATCAGGTCAGCCAGGAAGGTACCACATCAAAGACATAGCAAGATACAACTGAGACAATGAGGTGGAATCGCATGGGGTCGAACGTGTCAAAAGCTGCCGTCTGTATGTAAAACGATTAACTTTAAAAATTTTACTTTTTTACTGGGAATCACATCTGTGAACAAGCCAACGATGACTCGAGTCCGGATCACGTCATGTATCGTGACATAAACCCAAGATCCCGATTGAGCCTATCTTTATGTCATTGGCAAATTTGGGTATATGACTTTCTATGCTATCATCTAAGTCATTAATAAATATTGTGAATAGTTGAGGCCCAACACAGATCCCTGCGGGACACCACTAGTCACATAATTACTGTGGCTACAAGAGCAGGTCAGAGGCTGGGTATTCTGCAGCGAGTGACTCCCCAAAGCCTTTCCGCCATCTACAAGGCAGAAGTCAGGAGTGAAATGGAATACTCTCCACTTGGCTGGATGAGTGCAGCTCCAATAACACTCAAGAAGCTCGACACCATCCGGGACAAAACAATCCATTTGATTGGCACCCCATCCACCACCTTAAACATTCACTCCGTCCACCACCAGCGCACTGTTGCTGCAGTGTGCACCATCTACAAGATGCACTGCAGCAACTCGCCAAGGCTTCTTCGGCAGCACCTTGAAAACCCATGACCTCTACCACCTAGAAGGACAAGGGCAGCAGGCATGTGGGAACACCACCACCTCCAAGTTCTGCTTCAAGTCACACACCATCCTGACTTGGAAATATGTTGCCGTTCCTTCATCGTCGCTGGGTCAAAACCCTGGGACTCCCTCCCTAACAGCACTGTGGGAGTACCTTCACCACACGGACTGCGGCGGCTCACCGCCACCTTCTCAAGGGCAATTAGGGATGGGCAATAAATGCTGGCCTTCACAGCGACGCCCACATCCCGAGAATGAATAAAAAAAATCTGTTTCCAAATGTAAAAAGTGGTTTTGTTCTGGTACAAAATTTAAAGGTCAGAGGTGCTGAGTGACCTGGTGATGCAGCACTGAGAATAATTATTGTAAAATTGCAGTGTTCAAGGTGGAGGCCAACTATGGAAGCTACTGATCGGACGTGTGAAGTGTTGCATTCTGGTTCACATAGAAACATTGATGTGGACCCGCTTCATGCAAAGACGGCTTTCTACTAACCCAGGGAGGTGGATATGCCAGAGCCTTGGAGGTGTCTACAATGCATTACATTACATAGAATTTACAGCACAGAAACAGGCCATTCGGCCCAACTGGTCTGTGCCGGTGTCTCTGCTCCACACGCGCCTCCTCCCACCTTACTTCATCTCACCCTAATCAGCATATCCTTCTATTCCTTTCTCCCTCATGTGTTTATCCAGCTTCCCCTTAAATGCATCGACGGTATTCGCCTCAACCACTCCACGTGGTCGCGAGCTCCAGGTTCTCACCACTTGCTCTTGCCTGTTCTTTTAGCTCGATGGTGAAAAATGATCTAAGAAAGAAGAGGCAAGGAACAAAAGACAGAGCAGCTGATTTTTGTTTTAATATCGAAATGAATCTTTTTCATTTCGCTCCCTTTTCAAAAATCCATTGTATCCACCCCTGCAGACCTGCTGATTCCCGTCTGTTTTCACAAGGTTTTCAGATTTAAATGCTGTTCCTTCTGTCTGGTTGCCATAGTAACCAAATAATCACTGTGCCCAGATCCTTTTAAATGATGTCCTGGCATAATGCTAATTCTAGTGTATGTAAAATTGTGAATAGCTCCTGGCAGATTCTGTGGCTCATAATTAACATGCACCTTGGGATTTTTGAAACAATCACACCTCCTACTCTGACTGGGGCTTTAACGACATTAAAGAAACAAGACACAGTGTTGTCTTTACGTTGCCGTATTTTTTACATTTGCTTCTGCACACTAATGTGTATGCAGACTCCCGCTGGTTACCGTAGATCTTTTAAAATATATTTTGAGGTTCTATAGGAACTATAGTCAACTTGCCCGTTCCCTTTCTTGTGCCTGATGTATACAGCGGCATAATTCAATTCTCAAATTTACCCGTGTAACATCCATTCAATTGGAGGACTGGTCTCGTCGGCAAAAAGAAAATGTCAAGAGTTAAGAGCGATTGAATAATGCCGAGTGTATGGATAACAATCTTTCAGGCTTGCAACCTGAAACCAACCTTTAACAACACTGTACACTTAATGCACTCGTAGCATTACCAACAATGCAGGAGAAAGTTATTTACTGGTAATGTACAGCACAAAAATAAAGTTGATTACAAATGATTTGTCGAGCAATAAAACAATGATACTGCCATTTGCTATGTTTGTCGGGATATATATCTTGCATGTTGGAGATCTACCTCCGACGGTTATTGTTAAACAGGAGCTGAGCATCTCTGGTGTTCGTTTATTTTGTGAAGTTATTCAAGTTTCTTTCATTTTAATTCCTATGAATATTTCTGTGCTTCTTCTTCTCAGGGTTCTGTTCAAATCACTGTACTCATTCACTTGGGTCATCTGGATTGCGATGACTTTCTCTTCACCCCCACCGCCATGCTGAGAGCGTCACGCTGAAAGGTTAATCTTCCTCTCCCCATGAGCTAAGAACACAAGGTCACATTTTCCTAAGCCCACAGTTCAAAATACATATCCCATTAATTTAAAATGTCAGAATTCTGCTCAGCAGTCCAGGCACCAAAATGGATGGTTTCATTCTGGTCCACTGACCAGGCATCACAGAAAGAGAACACTGGACGTTAAGTAAAGGCTAGTTTTGGCTGGTGAAATTTAAGTCACTCAGTCATTACTTGTGGAAAAAGTATAAATGTATGCGCTTCTGGGGAGGGGGACGCAAAAAACAAGATTGTGTCTTCCGTTTATAATTAGCTTTCTTTCTCTGGGGGCCCAATTTACTTGCGCTGGGTACATGCGCGTATATATGTATATCTATATGTAGTTGCAAAGTGATTAGCAAAGCATAGAGGCCTGCAAATTCCATGGGGGTTCTCTCGATCTTTCTATCGTTCTTTCTTCTGCTGTAACTTCCCAGAAGAACGGCATAAACAGCTGGGGCCTTTTTATAAAAATCCATTTACGCCATTTCTCTGAGGGGACTTGCTGTCTCCCACCGATGAGACTGGTGGGAGACTGGAAGACAGGGACAGGTTCCTCAAACATCACATTTCACATACTTTATCTGGGTTATGCGTCCATCATGTAAACATTTAAAGTTCCCAAGTGATCAGGTGGTTATTTTCAGAAGTGATGACAATTGCCCCAAAGTGGGTGATTTCATTATGACCAGGCATCACAAAAACGAAGCAGTGGATGTTAGGTTAAGGCTAGCTTTGGCTTATAAGATCACTGAAGTCGTCCATTGTGCAAAAAGTATGAATGCAAGTGCTTACGGGGACGGGAAGTAGAAGATAGCAACTTTTAAAATTAGTTTCCTTTCTCTGGCGGGGTGGGGGGGGGGCAATCTTTTGAGAACAAACTTGCATTTATATAGCGCCTTCACATCCCAAAGCGCATCGCCCCCATTATGTTACTTTTGAAGTGCTGTCACTGTTGTTATATAGGCAAACGTGGCGACTATTTTGCACACAGCAAGATCCCGCAAGCGGTAAATGAAACAAATGCCCAATTAATCTGTTTTGATGGTGTTGGTTGAGGGAGGAATGCCGGTCAGAGCACCAGTTCAATTCTCTGCTCTTCTTTGAATTATTGATACCTCCACCACAACAGACAGAATCTATAATATACCACTCCCTCAGTACTGCTCTGAAGTGTCAGCCGAGAAAATGTGCTCAAGTCCTAGAGCATTAACCCACAGCTGTCTGACTTAGAAGCGTGAGTGCTACCACGGAGCCAAACTGACACTTCGAAGAAGCCTATCAGACCAGTCTCCCTTGAGCCTACAGCTCTATAGACTTTAAGCATTTGTGCTGATACAATAAGATTGCTTCAGAATTTAGGTTCAACCAGGAAAATGAGACTTTAAGATGTTGACGTGCCTCAGCTCATTTGGTATAAGAATAAGACATTTCTCTGCCTGGGTCTCAAATTCCGACGACAGCAAAAGTCGTTAATCCAGCGATTCATTGGTTGGGGGATTCAGATGAGTCTTAATGTGTCCTTGAGGAGACCTTTCCCCTCCTGTGTCAAAAGAATCAATGATCTGAGAAAGTTCTCACAATTCTGTGAGAATAAAGAACAAAAGAACATAAGAATTAGGAGCGGGAGTCGGCCATTTGGCCCTTTGAGCCTGCTCTGCCATTCAATAAGATCATGGCTGATCTTCGACCTCAACTCCACTTTCCCTGCCCGATCTCCATATCCCTTGATTCCCCTAGAGTCCATGCCTGAGTTTGCCCTACATTGTCAACTGACAGCGGTCAAAAATCAAGGCAGTGTTGAAGAGCATTATGCTTTCTCTGGACTAACTTGTGTCTTGTAGGTGTGCAGGACATTTTTAAAAAGCACTCACTAATCTATCCTTTCTCTAAGTGTCACTAGCAAAAAAGGCATTTGGTTTGATAAAGGTATACTCATCTTTCAGGAAGCTCCCAACTTCCAGATATGTGGTATACAATGAATAAGAAGAAAGATTCATTTTCCAGACACTCGCATGTGTGATTTGATGTGGTCTTTTCAATACTACCAGAGTATCCGACTTATTGGTCGGATTTACTGGCGGGCGTGACCTATGATGTATGAGAGGAGATTGTAGAGATAGCTTGAAGCAATGCCAAAGGAGGGTTTGTAAATGTGGACAAAGATCTATGCTGAGGGATGGAGAGTCAGTGAGAGCAGGGGTAATAAGTGAACAGGGGCTAGTATGGATTAGGATGCAGGAATGGAGGAGGTCTGCATGTGTTGGAGTTTGTCACTTGTGGAGCTTAGGAACCAGTGGGAAGAGCACTGGAGAAATCAAGCCTGGAGGTGAGTGAGAGTTTTGGTGGTGGTGGCGGGAGTGAGACAGGGGCAACGCAGGTGGTATTTCAAGTGTAAAATAGATGGTCTTAGTAATCGATTACATGTGGGCTGAGCAGAACAATGAGGTTGTGTGTTGTTTGATCCTGAGCTCATCCAAAACCCTGCTGGCTGTATCCTCACTCGCACCAAGTCTCGTTCACCCATCACCCCTGTGCTCTCTGTCCTACATTGGCTCCCTTTCTGGCAGCGCCTTGCTTTAGAAATTTTCATCCTTGTTTTCAAATCCCTCCGTGGACTCGCCCCTCCCTATCTCTGTAACCTCCTCCAGCCCGACAACCCTCTGCGAACTCTGAATTCCTCCAACTCTGGCCTCTTGTGCATTCCCGGATTTGCACCATTGGCAGCTGTGCCTTCATCAGTCTAGGCTCTAAGCTCTCGAATTCCCTCCTCGAACCTCACCGTCTCTCCACCTCTCTCTCCTCCTTTCAGACACTCCTTAAAAGCTACTTCTTTGACCATGCTTTTGGTCACCTGTCCTAAAAGCTCCTTATGTGGCAGCGTGAACATGAGTAATAGTTCTCAATGATTTTATTTCAATACAAGGCTTTTCGATACTTATTTATAGATCCTGTCCTTCCAAAGCTCAAAGGCTAAAGCTGACTACAGACAAAGGAGCCAATATGGCCTTCTGCATAAAGTTGTATTCTGAGTACATAGATAAACAAAGGAGGTAGTAATTGGGAACATGTGACCGTGCTAATATTGCAACATGAACAGGATAGAAATTGAATTATGCATGAGTACACTGGAA
This sequence comes from Squalus acanthias, assembly GCA_030390025.1. Lineage (NCBI taxonomy): Eukaryota > Metazoa > Chordata > Chondrichthyes > Squaliformes > Squalidae > Squalus > Squalus acanthias. The sequence continues at coordinate 247,874,663 of CM059425.1, forward strand.
ATGTAGCAAGCTGCAACAATAATAATTCTAAAGAAGAATGAAAGAACTTGCATTTCTATAGCACCTTTCACCTCTGTAGGGGATGGTGGTTTGTGTCAGCTTCACCTCTGACTTCTGAGCGGTTCGAATCACTCCCACTCCCTTGGTTCTAGACCTTGGACTTATTTGGGGGTTGTGATAAAAGGTGCAGCAGACAACTGAGTTTGATGAAAGAACTTCAATCTTTATTAAAAGGTAAAACACAAATAATAACACTCTTATCACTCTAAAGGTGGGGAACACTTCGGTACAAGCGAGGGAAATGACAGTAGAACAATACTTCACCCCTCCCAACCCCACTTCACGAGCTAAGTTAGGTTTTGAAGGACCAGGGATAATGCTCACCAATCCTTTGACAGTTGGGCTAAATCGCGGTTTTGGGGTTCGCTGTTTATGGCGGTTAGTGTCTGCCGTACCCCATACGCGGTAGAGGACTTCACCTGCGTATCTGGTCAGTCTTCGCGAGTCCGCTGATGCGGTAGGATGCCGGTTTGGATTTATCTGGTGAGTACCCAATTTCTTTTGGTCAGCAATAGGGTTTAGAGTCTTTGGGAAAATCTTACCCAGGGGTAAGTCAGGAGCAGATTGTAGAGTGGAAACTTTGCGGTTCTTCGGGTTTTCTTCCCTTGAGTTGGTCTTTGTTGGTTGCGGTGGCCTGCTATTACCCGGTCAGTTGGGGGTAATATGCGGTTGTTGGTTTCTTGAGGCCTTTGGTTTCCGCGATGGTTTTAGGCCTTGTTTAGTGTGTCGGTCGACCTCGTGGAGCCGTCAGTGACTTGTTGCTGCTTGTTGCTCCGGGCGACTGTGTTGGGAACCGTTGTTGGAGATCCGTCGAGGTGGTATCTTCACGAGCTGGACTCAGGTGTGTCTGAGTGGTGAGCGATGCTGACTCGCTTCCAGCTCGACTTGGGTCTGTGATGTTGCTCCTTGTCTCCACACTCGACTGTGTGTGATGCTGATGACCCGCTTGTCTCGACTTGCCTTTTCTTTCTCAAACTGCTTAACGGGCCTTCAATTATACCAAATTGAAGTGGCCTTATCTGCCCGCCAAATCTGCTCAGTCCATTGTTTGGTTTTGGCGGGCTCGTTAATGGTAACGACTTTACTAGCGTGTTAACTGGTTTTGAACAGGCCTTCAATCTCACCCATTGAACATGGCCTTATCTGCGCGCCAAATCTGCTCAGTTCTTTGTCTGATTTTGGCGGGCTAGTTACCAGTAACTGTTCTGAAAGTGTCAAATGGCTTTTGGGATGGCTTGCATGCTGTCGATCTCCTCAGTTGATCACTGGTGATTGGTTTCGTGTTTGGTTTTCTAGGCTGGACTCGGTCTTTCTATAGAATGGGTCTGAGTGGTTTTTATTATGCATGTTTCTGATGGGCCCTGTAATCGGTTTTGATGGGGCCTGTATTTTGGGTGGGACTGTCTTTTCCCTGGGTCTATTGTTCAAATGTTAATGTCTGCTGGGGCTTGAGTGACGTCATCCCTGTTCCCCAGACAGTGTAATTAACTGCAATAGCCAAACTGCTTTTACAGAGGTCGAACCCACCTCCTTGTCCCTTTACAGGGCCAGACATGTTTTTAAAATGCCAAAACTTGGTTTTTGGTCTTAAATTCCCTAGGTTAGGCCCAACTGCATTTCACCACCCTGTAATAGTTCCAAAGTCCTTTTTCCTTAGGTTTTGGGGATCTGTAAATTTTGGAAACCTTACACCTCAGGATGTCCCAAAGCTCTTTACAGCCAATGAAGTACTTTTGAAGCAGTCACTGCTGCAAAGTAAGAAATGCGGCAGCCAATTTGTGCACAGCAAGGTCCCACAATCACCAATGAGATAGTGATCAGATAATGTGTTTTAGTGATGTTGGTTAAGAGATAATTATTGGCCAGGACACCAAGGAGAACTCCCTTGCTCTTCTTCAAAAGAGTGCCATGGGATCTTTTACATCCACCTGAGAGAACAGACTCGGTTTAACGTCTCATCCGTACCTCCAACAGTGCAGCACTCCCTCAGTACTGCACCAAAGTTGTGGGAGGTGCTGCTGAAGAAGCCTTGGCGAGTTGCTACAGTGCCTCCTGTAGATCGCACACACTGCAACCACAATGGTAGAGTGAGTGATGTTTAGGCTAGTGGATGAGGTGCAGTATCCATTATAAAAGTGGACATAGGAATTTATAATAGAATAAGTTGATAGGAAATGTGTGCTGATGTAACATTTTTAATATCTAGATGAAATGAAACAAATTACGTTTCATAGTATAAAGCACCATGGGATGGTGTGATCAAATTTTTAAAATATTCCTGGTTACCATTCTTAGTAATTGTTTTTCTTTAATTATATTGACAATGGGTGGAAAATAGAAATAGAATTGAAAAGCAGGGAAGTTATGTTAAACTTGTATAAAAAACTTGGTTGGACCACACTTGGAGTACTGTGAACAGTTCTGGTCTCCATATTACAAAAAGGATGTAGAAGATCTGGAGTAGGTGCAATTTATTTTTATAAGGATGATACCAGAACTGAGAGGTTATAATTATCAGGAAATACTGTACAGGCTCGAGAAAAGAGAACACCGAGGAGTGACTTAATAGAGGTCTTTAAAATTATGAATGGGTTTGATAGGGTAGACGTAGAGAAGATGTTTCCACTTGTGGGGGAATCCAAAACTAGGGATTATAAATATAATAGTCACTGATAAATGCAATAAAGAAATTCAGGAGAAACTTCTTTACCCAGAGAGTGGTGAGAATGTGGAACTTGCTACCACAGGGAGTAGTTGAGGCGAATAGCATAGATGAATTTAAGGAGAAGCTAGATAAGTACATGAAGGAGAAAAGAACAGAAGGAAATGCAGATGAAGTAAGGTGGCAGGAGGCTCGAGTGGAGCACAAACACCGGCATGGACCAGTTGGGTTGATGGCTGTTAATTCTATGTAAAAATTTGCAAGCGAGAGGTTCCCTGCCGCCAATATATACTTAGAAACGATTTTTTTGCGTTGTATAAGATGGCTGCAAAGAGGAAGAGGTGTGATATTAGTTACTGGCTAGCTTGCTGAATTAACGTTTCCATTGACAACAGAAAGCAGAAGGCGATACAAAAATCATGTCTTTGTTCGGTTGCTTTTTATGTGAAGCGGACTGCTGGTGCTCCTGGACTTAACGTTAACAAACTTCAAAGGAGCCGTTCAGAAGTCAGCCTGGACCTCCCTGACCATTTTATTTTACACGCCTTTATCTTGTGGCTGCACCTTCTGTGTGATATTTATAATTCATCAAGTTGACTTCAAATAGCGAAAGGAACTGGCCAAGTCATGTACTTCAGTCTCAATAATATATGCCTACTCCTGCTCCTAATTCTTATGCCAGAAAGATAGGCCGAGAATCCACTTTTCCTTTATGTCTAGAAAGACCAGAGTCGGCCCAGCAACATCCCCATGGATCGAGGCAGGAACCCTCATAAATCATAGGTCTGCTTACTGGATAGTTCAAAAGTTCAGTCTCCAGGTAACTTGTACAATGAGAATTGCGTTTGATTCTCAAAGTTACAGGAAGCAACTTGAAAATTAGGCTCAGTAATACAACTAGGTTTGAGCATTTAAACTGTATAGGGGTAACTTTGTACCTCAGCAGGGGTATTGGATCGGCCTCCCGTTATACACCCCGCCCAATTATCCTTCCATTGAAGTCAATGGCAAGGAAAATCAGGCAGAGTGTATAGCGGACAGCTGATCCCATGCCACCAGTGTTCTGCTCCCAGCAGAGTTGAAAGTTATTTCCGATGTTTTTTTGAAGGGTTGGGGCAAGTGGGAGCTAAAATGCTGATGGCCCAGCATTCCCCATGTGCCCTTTCATTGCTGCTCCTGAAGGTTAAGCTCCCAAGTCCTGAAGACAGATTGGAGAAATGAGCCCTTGATTTTGTGAGGATCAGCTGGTGGTGCCGGGAGCAATCGATGGTTCTGGAACTGGGCGCGCAGGCCCACACACACCTGCAGTTCACCTTGCACCTAAAAAGTTGGGGGTGGGGGTGGTGGTGAAGATCCTGCCACAGAGGTAATGGCTACAAATGGCAATGCTTTGGACGGCTGTCTAAAAGTAGGACCGGATCAGCCGCTGCTGATTTCCGTGGAAAGTAAAACGGGGCGGGGTGTAACACGGGGCAGGGTGTAAAACGCGCCGGGGAGTAACATGGGGCAGGGTGTAAAATGGGGCGGGGTGTAACATGGGGCGGGGTGTAACACGGGGCGGGGTGTAAAACGGGGCGGGGTGTAAAATGGGGCGGGGTGTAACATGGGGCGGGGTGTAACATGGGGCGAGGTGTAACATGGGGCGGGGTGTAAAAGTTGGCGGGTTGTAAAATGGGGTGGGGTGTAACATGGGGCGGGGTGTAAAAGGGGGCGGGTTGTAAAATGGGGCGGGGTGTAACACGGGGCGGGGTGTAAAATGGGGCGGGGTGTAAAACGGGGCGGGGTGTAAAACGGGGCAGGGTGTAAAACGGGGTGGGGTGTAAAATGGGGCGGGTTGTAAAATGGGGCGGGGTGTAAAACGGGGCGGGGTGTAAAACAGGGCGGGGTGTAAAATGGGGCGGGGTGTAAAACGGGGCGGGGTGTAACACGGGGCGGGGTGTAAAACGGGGCGGGGTGTAAAATGGGGCGGGGTGTAAAACGGGGTGGGGTGTAAAACGGGGCGGGGTGTAACATGGGGCGGGGTGTAACACAGGGCGGGGTGTAACATGGGGCGGGGTGTAAAAGGGGGTGGGTTGTAAAATGGGGCGGGATGTAACACGGGGCGGGGTGCAACACGGGGCGGGGTGCAACACGGGGCGGGGTGTAACACAGGGCGGGATGTAAAATGAGGCGGGGTGTAAAAGGGGGCGGGGTGTAAAAGGGGGCGGGTTGTAAAATGGGGCGGGGTGTAACACGGGGCGGGGTGCAACACGGGGCGGGGTGTAACACGGGGCGGGGTGTAACACGGGGCGGGGTGTAACACAGGGCGGGGTGTAAAATGAGGCGGGGTGTAAAAGGGGGCGGGTTGTAAAATGGGGCGGGATGTAACACGGGGCGGGGTGTAACACGGGGCGGGGTGTAACACGGGGCGGGGTGTAACACAGGGCGGCCAATCTGGTCCCATCAGTTTCCCATCGGGCGGGTTAAAATAAAATTACCGCCAATATGTTCTGGGATCCTCACAGGTTAGCAAAGCAGTTAATATAGCATATGGCATCCTGGGCTTTATAAATAGATGCGGAGATGCCGGTGTTGGACTGGGGTGGACAAAATTGAGAGGTCGCACAACACCAGGTTATAGTCCAACAGTTTTATTTGAAATCACAAGCTTTCGGAGCTATCACTCCTTCCTCAGGTGAAGTAAATTGGATACAGAATCGCCAGAGCATATATAGATGGAAAAAAAAGCATGTGTACTTTACAATTGCAGACCAATAAATTAAATCATCCTGACTATCTGCCGAGGTGTGATAAAGTTAATTAAGTCAGCCAGGAAGGTACCACATCAAAAGACATAGCAAGATACAACTGAGACAATGAGGTGTAGTCGCAGGGGTTCCAACGTGTCAAAAGCTGCCGTCTGTATGTAAAACGAAAAGCTTTAAAAAAAATTTACTTTTTTACTGGGAAAATTTTTACTTTTTTACTGGGAATCACATCTGTGAACAAGTCATGAAGACGGTCTCAATCGGGATCTTGGGTTTATGTCACGATACATGACGTGATCCGGACTCGAGTCGTCGTTAGCTTGTTCACAGATGTGATTCCCAGTAAAAAAGTAAAAATTTTCCCAGTAAAAAAGTAAATTTTTTTTAAAGCTTTTCGTTTTACATACAGACGGCAGCTTTTGACACGTTGGAACCCCTGCGACTACACCTCATTGTCTCAGTTGTATCTTGCTATGTCTTTTGATGTGGTACCTTCCTGGCTGACTTAATTAACTTTATCACACCTCGGCAGATAGTCAGGATGATTTAATTTATTGGTCTGCAATTGTAAAGTACACATGCTTTTTTTTCCATCTATATATGCTCTGGCGATTCTGTATCCAATTTACTTCACCTGAGGAAGGAGTGATAGCTCCGAAAGCTTGTGATTTCAAATAAAACTGTTGGACTATAACCTGGTGTTGTGCGACCTCTCAATTTTATAAATAGAGGCATAGGGCAGGAAATTAGGGGAACGGTAGCCCAGTGGTTATGTTACTGGACTAGTAATCCAGAGGCCTGGACTAATGATGTCAGCCAGACGTGAGTTCAAATCCCACCACAGCAGCTGAGGAATTGAAATTCAATTAATTAAATAAATCTGGAATAAAAAGCTAGTATCAGTAATGGTGACCATGAAACTATTGGATTGTCAAAAAAAAACATCTGGTTCACTAATGTCCTTTAGGGAAGGAAATCTGCTGTCCTTACCTGGTCTGGCCTATATGTGACTCCAGACCCACAGCAATGTGGTTGACTCTTAACTGCCCTCTGAAATGGCCCAGCAAGTCACTCAGTTGTACCAAACCGCTTCAAAGAAGTATCACGGAGTGCAGCGCTTCAAGAAGATGGCTCACCTCAATTAGTGTTGCGCAATAAATGCTGGCCTTGGCAGCAATGCCCACATCCCGTGAATGAATAAAAATTGGGTGGATATGGCTTCCTGCTGAGAGCCCTTCTGCTCCTCCTCCTCTCTCTTCGAGCAGCTTGTGTGGCCTCTGCTCATATGCCCAGTCATGCTCGATTCCAAGAGGAAGGCCGACTAGTGCACCCACGTCTGGGAGCAACTGGTTTGTGCAGAAGCCTTGAAGTCAGCAAAAAGTACTTCAGCACCTGCCACACCCTGTAGACTTTTGAAACACCAGAAATGTGTAAAATTGTAACAACAGCCAGAAGAATTAACCCAGCAACTAACCTGTAATAGTTGATGATCTCTTTAAAAAACGCTGGTGGGGGGGATTGCCCTTCATGCTGCTTAACGCATGTTCAGCTCTGCGAGCTTAAGAGAGGGCCTCGGCTGGAGCATTGAGCTCCAAAATGGCGTCAAATTAACATTGCACGCTGATTGACGTCATGATCTGCCAGCTCTGCATACTTCAGCTGGATGTTAACTGCGCGCGCTGATGCCTTTACCAAGATGGCGTCTGGCATGCTTTGCATCAGACGTGTGCGTGCGGGCGCCATTTTGGAACCTTAAGGGCACTCGGAGCACCCAAAAAAAAAATGGGCGCTTCCCGAGCCCAATTTCTCGCCCTGCATATCTCAGATTTTTCAATCTGATTGGTGGAAGAGACACGCTGTTACTTGTCCTACTCACACGTGGCACAGATTCCCCTGTAGAGGGCGCTGTGCTGAAAAAGGATCTCCGAGCCCTCTCCCCATATCCCTTGACTCCTCCAGAGTCCAAAAATTAACTGTAAGTTGCCGCTCAAAAGCCCACGGAAAGCCTGCGGGCAGCTGTAAGCGTATTGAACGGTGAGCGCCGTTCCTTCGCCGCTGACTGCAAAAATCTGGGCCAACGTGAATACTTTCAGGGCACCTTACAGAACAATCGTTACTTTATTTATTTGGGGCTTACAAAGCTCTTCCTACAAGATGACCATCGATTAACTGGTGCCCTTGCAATAAATAACTGAGGTGTAAAACCACAACATCAATAATCTGAAGCTCCTACTGCTGCCCCATGAGGTTGAAAGCTGAGCGAAAAGATTACTAAACATCATACTGAATATTTTAGAATCACATCAATTTGTCTTGCAAGCAGAATAAGACCAACTTTTTCTAAAGCAGGGGAGTTATCCCCGGTGTCCTGGCCAATATTTATCCCTCAATCAGCATCACTCAAACAGATTATCTGGTCATTATCACGTTGCTGTTTGTGGGAGCTTGCTGTGCGCAAGTTGGCTGCCGCGTTTCCTACATTACAACAGTGACTACACTTCAAAAAGTACTTCTTGGCTGTAAAGCGCTTTGGGATGCCCTGAGGTCATGAAAGGAGCTATATAAATGCAAGTCTTTTTATTTAAAGACTTAGTTGTTAAGAAATGACACAACAATTTCTGTGTGTTGTCGCTCATAGTTTAATCTGTTTTGTTTTTAAAAGTATAGAACAATATTGAGTGGTACTGGCGCCCTTGGAATCTTTTCGCAGGTTTTTGATCTTCAATACTTATTCTTGGCCTGGCCTTGGGTGGATCAATAATTGCTGAGAAATGGTTTTGCTGACCTTTTATAAAAATTCCCTGGGGCTAATGCCTGTAAAGAGAGTTCGCTCTGCAGAGTAAAGAGTTGGAACGAATTCGATGACTAAAGGTCACTTGTGTCTTGTGCTTAGTAGAGTTAGGGTTGCTCTAGAGGTGGAGAACTAACCTTTTTGATTTTTCACCCGAGAGCTCGGATCCACTGGTCACACTCTAGTCTCTGTTTGACTGCTGATGGGATCAACCCTTGATCCAGAGTTTGGACTCGCAGGCCTGGAGTTTCCGCTAGGTGGCGTTGGTGTTTTCAGCAAAATTGGCCCGAAATCGGCTAAACCAACGTAAAAGATCGAAGAATTTCCAGCGCAAATTACGTCCAGCGCAAATTGAGTTTCCGCGATCTTTTGTGCTAGTTTAAAAATAACCGGGCTCCAAGCCGGCCATGCCCCCAGATCAAATTAATCACCATGGCGAGTTTCCACTAATTGCATCTGTTTGTGGGCCTTCGAGGATGTATTTAAAATTAAGCTTGTAATTTAGGCGCAAGGACAGTAATAGGCACCTTCTAAAAATATTTAATTTAAGACCATAAGAACATATGGGTTAGGAGTAGGCAATATCTGTGCTCTATGTCAGACGTTCATACATACACTTCTCACTGGGTGATCAGTCCGGAAAATGTAGTAGGTTGCAAACATAGACTGCCATTTCAAACAGCCCTCTTTGTCTCTTCTGAATTTCCTGCTTCTGGGTCATTCCTTTATGGTGCTTTCCTGCTGGGCGCCCTCGTGTATCTCCGTCTGCCTCCCTCTGATAGGTCAGTTTCACTCCCAACCTTCCCTGATTGGAGTTCCTTCTGCATGACACGTTCATGTTCCTGTGGATGTGTGTGGGGGCGGGACTTCCTTTTCATCCAGTGTTTCTCTTTCCTGTCCATGTGGTCTCACAAACAAAGGAACACATGCTGACCATCTCCATTTTTGAGTCCTCACAGACAAAGGAACACATGCTGACTTCCTCCATTTTGAATCCGTCCGTTATCATTTCACAATTCATTCGTAATTTCGATCTCCGCACAGTAGCAGCGGTTTTATTACGTTTTTTAGAATCTTATAATTGTCAGAGAGGCTATTGTTAAGATGTTAAACCAAGGATTTTTTTCTTATTTGTTTTCAGGTTAAGGGCCATATTAATTGCCCATCCTTAGTTGTCCAAAGAAGGTGGTGGTGGGCCATCTCCTTAAACCATTTGTTTACCACTAGATGCCATTAAAAGTCAACATTATAGTGTGGAACTAGAGTCACATGTAGGCCAGACCAGGTAGGACTAGCAGGTTCACTTCCCTGAAGGACTTTAGTGAAGCAGTTGTATTTCTAAGACAATCTGAATGCTTTCACGATTATTTTTCTGCTGGAAGTGCCATGGTGCAATTTAAACACACAACCTCAAGATTGCTAGCCCAGTACCATAACCATTAGACTACCATACACTCTCACTGCTTATTGCAGTGTATTCAACTGAACACTGAAGATCCCATGGCATTTAGTCCAAACATGGACACAAAAGCTGAATTCCAGAAGTCAGGTGAGATTGACTGCTCTTGACATCAAGGCAGCATTTTTCCAAGTGTGGCATCAAGGAGCCCTAGGAAAACTGAAGGTCAATGATGATCAGGGGGAAAACTCTCCACTGGCTGGGGTCATACCTAGCACAAAGGAAGATGGTTGTGGTTGTTGGACGCCAATCATCTCAGCCCCAGGACATCGCTGCAGGAGTTCCTCAGGGCAGTGTCCTAGGCCCAACCATCTTCAGCTGCTTCATCAATGACCTTCTCTCCATTATAAGGTCCGAAGTGGGGCTGTTTGCCGATGATTGCACAGTTTACAATCTTCAGGCATTTAAAACTCAAACATGGTATCAATATTCACCAATTTACTGTTTTTCAGCTTTGCTCAATGTGTCAGCTGGACTCAGTGGTAGCATTCACACCTCTGCATCAGAATTTGAGAGTTTGACCCCCACTCCGGGACTTGAGCACATAATCTAGGCTGGCACTTCAATGCAGTACTGAGGGAGTGCTACATTGTCAGCGGTGCTATCGTTTGGATGACATATTAAACCAATGCCCCCGTCTGCCCACTTGGTTGGACATAATTGATCCCATGATACTCTTAGAAGAAGAGCAAGGGAGTTGTCCTGGCCAGCCTTCATCTAACACCACCAAAACAGGCTACCTGGTAATTTATCTCATTGCTGTTTGTGGGAGCTTGCTGTGCAAAATTGGCTGTAGTGTTTGCCTACATAACAGAAACTGCACTTCAAAAGCACTTCATTGACTGTGAAGCGCTTTGGGATGTTGAGGACATGAAAGGAGCTATATAAATGCAAGTTCATTCTTTCTTTCCTCTTGAAGGTTACCTTGCCCCTTCACCTTTTCCAGTTGCTGTCTGCTTGCTGCCGATGAGGAGTGTCAGCTGTGGCTCAGTGGGTAGCACTCTCACCTATGAGTCAGAAGGTTGTATGTTTCAAGTCCCATTTCGGAGACTTGAGCACAAAAATCTAGGCTGACACTCCAGTCGGGAGTGCTGCACTGTCTGAGGTGCTGTCTTTTGGCTGAGAAGTTAAAACCGAGGCCCCCTTCTGCTCTCTCAGGTGGACGTAAAAGATCCCATCGCACGATTTTGAAAAAGAGCAGGGGGAGTTATCCCCGGTGTCCTGGCCAATATTTATCTCTCAATCAACATCACAAAAACAGATTATCTGGTCATTACCACATTGCTGTGTGTGGGAGCTTGCTGTGCGCAAATTGGCTGCCGCGTTTCCCACATTACAACAGTGACCACACTTCAAAAAGTACATCATTGGCTGTGAAGCGCTTTGGGACGTCCGGTAGTCGTGAAAGGTGCTTTAGAAATGCAAGTCTTTCTTTAATGCAAGACAATGAAAGATTTCACAGATGAGGAAAACTGTTTGTTGTGGCCTTTACAATTTCTCTCTGCCAATTCAAGAGTCCATAGGAATAGAAGAATTGTTGGAAACAGGATAAAGTCATTAGTCGCAATGAACTCACACTTTTTCATTGATCAATCCCACTCAATTGCCTTCTCACCATATCCCTCTGTCCCTTCCCTCTCATAATTGTCTCTTAAACGCTTGGTAATGTTTGCTTCAGTGGCTTAACTGTTAATTGATTCCACTACTTTGGAATAATTCCACCTGACTTCTTACTTCTAACTGTTTCGATTTTTAAGTTGTGTCAACGAATAATTGAACAATGAAGTATCTCCAGTCTGCTAGAGTTTGTTTGTTTCTAACTCTCCAGTCTTGAACAAACACACTCAAGGCAGACACGGCTTCCACGTCAAAAAGTAGGAAACTTTATTGAACAGCAACTATTGATCCAAAGCAGAATTGCCCTTTTATCGGCCTACTGTCATCATCCGTTATTACCTCTCTGAATCAAATCGAATGAGTTCTAGATTTATTGTATTCTAACTAAAATTACATCGACTAATTAGATTCAAACAATATTACAGAATTTACCCCGAACTGTTTGATTGGGCCAAATCTTCCAGGAAAAATAACGACGTGTTAACGCGTACACTGTTATTAATGTGGCAGTTCGGAGGTTAAGAGACACGCCGTGAGTTGCGAATCTCCAGAACTTGCTGGTCGATTTACGCCGCTCCGCCATTAGCTTCACACAAGCGGTATCTCGCCCTCAGCCTCCCCGTTGTTTTTAAGAACTTGCTGGATTGATTGCCCATTAAACTCGTCACAGAAAGTTAGGGATCATAATCAACAGCATAAGTACCCTTTTATCAATGTGATAATTGTTAATGCAATGTCAATCAATCTATCTGCCCCACAAGGGACTAATCGGTCTCATTCCTGCACCTAGTAAATTCCTCCTAGAGATTTTAAAACCAAATTGTTAACCAAATCTCATTGGCTAAGGAGATGGACTTTTTTAAAATTCGTTTATGGGATCAGGGCGTCGCTGGCAATGGCAGCATTTATTGCCCATCCCTAGTTGCCCTTGAGAAGGTGGTGGTGAACCGCCTTCTTGAACCGCTGCAGTCCGTGAGGTGATGGTACTCCCACAGTGCTGTTAGGTAGGGAGTTCCAGGATTTTGACCCAGCGATGATGAAGGATCGGCGATATACTTCTAAGTCAGGATGGTGTGTGACTTGGAGGGGAAGTTGGAGGTGGTGGTGTTCCCATGCGCCTGCTGCCCTTGTCCTTCTAGGTGGAAGAGGTCGCGGGTTTGGGAGGTGCTGCCGAAGAAGCCTTGGCGAGTTGCTGCAGTGCATCTTGTAGATGGTGCACACTGCAGCCACGGTACGCCGGTGGTGGAGGGAGTGAATGTTTAATGTGGTGGATGGGGTGCCAATCAAGCGGGCTGCTTTGTCCTGGATGGTGACGAGCTTCTTGAGTGTTTTTGGAGCTGCACTCATCCAGGCAAGTGGAGAGTATTCCATCACACTCCTTACTTGTGCCTTGTAGATGGTGGAAAGGCTTTGGGGAGTCAGGAGGTGAGACACTCGCCGCAGAATACCTAGCCTCTGATCTGCTCTTGTTGCCACAGCATTTATGTGGCTGGTCCAGTTAAGTTTCTGGTTAATGGTGACCCCCGGGATGTTGTTGGTCCCGTCGTTCACTAAGGTGCCCCGGTGTCCCCCGCCATTCCAATTATCAGCTCGCACTTCCAGCAAGTTACGAGGCAAAACCTTGTCGAGCTGAAGTTTAACTAACAGGGTACATCGCGAGATGCCCCGTTCCAGCAAGATTTGGCCCAATGCTTTACTTGGGTCAATTTTGCCAAATCCCCTTCATAATCCTGAAAAATTCAATTGGTTCCCTTCATCAGGTTAGCTTATAATCTGATAGCAATCAACTAGGCACAAGTAATATTATGCAAGAGCTAGGACAAGTGGGACTAGGCAAAATATGCAATGAGACATCACATCTATGATTATTCAGAGTCTTTTTTTTTGTTGCGACATCTAAACCCACGAGCTGTCACGGGGTTGAAAGAAAACATGGATTCTCATAGTTATGCAATGCATGTCTTTACCGATGATAATAAAATCAGTAGAATGGGTGAACTGAACAACTGGTCATTTGAGAAATTAAAATGTCTGGCCAGGATTCTCTTTATAAAAATTTCTTTTGGAACAATATACTGATTTTTTTTTAACGCAGTTGCTTAATAAATTGCTGCAATGTCATAAACTGCAGAACTATTAATCTGCACATAATGTTCAATAAAATGTGCAGTGGTGTGGAGAAGTTGTTGTGCAGAGATGAATAATTCATTATATAATAAAGCCAAGATATGGAATGGTATAACGGGAGCAACAAATTACAGAATATAAAAGTGTAATTTTAACCCAGTCTGCCCCATGGACCAATAGAAAAATATTTGAAAAAGGCAACTAACCTGATCTGGATAACTATTACATGTATTACCTCAATAACAGGTAAAATAGTTGAGGCACTCTAAGGGATAGACTGGAAGTGAACACATATAGCAATAACTCAATAAGTAATATCGAAAGTGAAGATCCTGCCACGACAAAGCTCCTTGACTTGGTTGCTAAAAATGAGAAGTCGCACAACACCAGGTTATAGTCCAACAGTTTTATTTGAAATTACGAGCTTTCGGAGCGCTGCTCCTTCATCAGGTAAAGTGAGGGAATACAAATCAGTTACAAAGCATATATAGACAGAGAACAATGTGTCTGCAGAGATACAATCCGTCAGGGAGGCATTACATCAAAGACACATCAGAATACAGCTAAGACAATGAGGTGGGGTCACAGGGGGTCCAACGTGTCAAATGCTGCAGTCTGCAGTTAAGCTTTTTACTTTTTTTTAAACTGGAAATCACATCTGTGAACAAGACAACGACGACTCTAGTCTGGACTTGGTTGCTGGCAGTGATATGGGGTAGAATTACACATTTATGCTGATTCTCTGGGATTTCCGACGAAGTTATGGTGGACAATCGGGAGAACGTCCACAGAGATTATTGTGGATAGTTTATTTGAGCTGATAGAAAGCTTTTGACAGAAGTTCCACATGAAGGACCTCTAATTAAAATGGAAGTCACAGGAATCCAGTGTGGAAAATGGGACTGCATAAGAAGCGGGTTACCGATATATACATTTTTTTATTTATTCATTCACGGGACGTGGGCGTCGCTGGCAAGGCCGGCATTTATTACCCATCCTTAATTGCCCTCGAGAAGGTGGCGGTGAGCCGCATTCTTGAACCGCTGCAGTCCGTGCAGTGAAGGTACTCCCACAGTGCTGTTAGTTAGGGAGTTCCAGGATTTTGACCCAGCGACGATGAAGGAACGGCGATATATTTCCAAGTCAGGATGGTGTGTGACTTGGAGGGGAACTTGGGGGTGATGGTGTTCACATGCGCCTGCTGCCCATGTCCTTCTAGGTGGAAGAGGTCGTGAGGCTGGGAGGTGCTGCCTAAGAAGCCTTGGCGAGTTGCTGCAGTGCATCTTGTAGATGGTACACACTGCAGCCACGCCAAGTCTAATAACGAGAAGTGTAGGTCAGATTGTGGAGTGGCATGTTGAGTAGGGTGCTGCAGTGGGGCGGGACAGTGCTTGGCCCCCTGTTGTTGTTAACAAACAAATAACTTGGTAAAAAAAAAGTACAAGCTGCCAAATCTGTTGATAGTGCAAAGGGAGAATTACGATACCAGAGGAGCCGAATAGCATTTTGGGGTTTTTGACTTTTCTTACATGCTTATAGAAAGGAAGAAAGGCGTGCATTTATATGCCACTCTTCACAACATCCCAAAGTGCTTTACAGCCAATGACCTACTTTTGAAGTGTGGTCGCCAGTTGTAATGTAGGAAATGTGGCAGCAACTCACCAAGGCTTCTTCGGGAGCACCTCCCAAACCGCGACCTCTACCACCTAGAAGGACAAGGGCAGCAGGTGCATGGGAACACCACCACCTCCAAGTTCCCCTCCAAGTCACACACCATCCTGACTTGGAAATATATCGCCGTTCCCTCATCGTCGCTGGGTCAAAATCCTGGAACTCCCTCCCTAATAGCACGGTGGGAGTACCTTCACCACACGGATTGCAGCGGTTCAAGAAGGCGGCTCACCACCACCTTCTCAAGGGTAATTAGGGATGGGCAATAAATGCTGGCCTTGCCAGCGACGTCCACATCCCATGAACGAATACATTTTTTTTGCATACAGCAAGCTCCCACAAACAGCAATAAGATAACTAACCAGATAATCTGTTTCAGTGATGAATACTGGCCAGGACATGCCCCTGCTCTTCTTTGAAATAGTGCCATGGGATCTTTTACGTCCACCTTAGAGAGCAGATGGGGCCTTGGTTTAGCATCTCATCTGAAAGACGGCACCTCCGACAGTGCAGCACTCCCTCAGCACTGCACTGAAGTGTCAGCCCAGATTTTTGTGCTCAAGTCTCTGGAGTGGGACTTGAACCCACAACCTTCTGATTCAGAGGCGAGATGTGCTGCCAACTGAGCCATGCCTGATACCTAAGTAGTAGTTGTAGTAGTTACGTAGTCGGGTGCAAGCTGTCACCTGCAATTCTCCAAATGGCGGAGGTTTTGTTCGAGGCAGGTTGTGAAGGAGCAGAGGTTGGCTGGTCCCTACCAAGAAGCAGGAAAACTCTGCAGCCATTCTAGTGTACCTCCGTCCAGCTGATGGCAATACTAAGTTGTGCATATTTGGGAGCTGATCGCTTACAAACCATCTGAGCCGGGAGTTGGTGCGTGTCACAGATGCACCCCCAGCATCTAAATAATGAATCAATAATCATAGAATCATACCGCACAGCAGGAGGCAATTTGGCCCATCGTGCCTGATCTGCTGCTTTAAAAGAGCTGTCCAATTTAGTCCCACTCCCCTGCCCTTTCCCCATAGCACTGCAAAATTTTTCCCTTCAAGTATTGATCCAATTCCCTTTTGAAAGTTACTATTGAATCTGCTTCCAGCACCCTTTCAGGCAGCGCATTCCAGATCACAACAACTCGCTGCGTAAAATCAATTCTCCTCATCTCCCCTCTGGTTCTTTTGCCAATCATTTAAGTCTGTGTCCTCTGGTTAACGACCCTCCTGCCAGTGGAAACAGATTCTCCTCAATTCCTCTATCAAAACCCCTCATGATTTTGAACACCTCTATCAAATCTCCCCTTCACCTTCTCTGCTCGCAGACGAACAACCCCAGCTTCACCAGTCTCTCCATGAGCCTTGTCCCTTTCCTGTTCGCTTCATTTTGTTTGGCATATTCTGCTCATTTTTATTTTACCTCTTTCCCACTGTTAACATGATATGCTTTTAGTGCGGATTGTAAATGACCTAAAAGGAATTCGATAATTATAAATTATATGCATGATTTAGCTTCAGATGTTCGATCTTTCTGCTCATTTACGCCCAGTGGGCTATTCTTAGATCATATTTTTTTTTAAATGCTCCACTGACTCACTTAGGAAAGAAAAGACCAATGGGATGGAAAAAAGAATATCAAAATAATGATGCGCAACTAATTCTTTTGACTAAGTTTAAATATATAAAGCTGGAAATCACAGTGAGTGATAGTAATATCGAAACACAAGATGTCTTTGTGTGATATTCCTTTGTCTGCGATTTTAAAGGCGGTGTTGATCCCTTTTTTCTTGACGACTTTAGCACCTCTGTTAAACAACAGTCAGAGGAATGTCACGGGAATGTATTACGCCGCCTGTCAATTTCTAGATTATAGTGTAGTAGATTTTATGAAATATATGGGCACAGTGCTATGGCGATTACTGTACTAGGCTGGCACCCCAGAGGTCCTAAGTTCAAATCCCACGATGGCAAGTTATGAAACTGAATTCAACAAATCTGGTAAATTGTAGCTAGCACCAAGAAAAAAAACAATGATCATAGATTGCCAAATCCACCCAGTTCACTGATATCCTTGTGATTCTAGTGCTTGCCTTCTGAAATGGCTCAGTAAGTCAGTGAGTTGTGCAAACACGTCAAGGCAACTAGGGACGGCCAATAAATGCAGCTTCGCCAGTGTTGCCCACATGCCGAGATCAGAATGACTGCTTCCAGTACCGAGTTTCGCATGACATTAATTTGGGGAATTCGGGTGCAGAGCTCACCCTGTCCAATGCAAAGTTCCGTCCATTCGTTTTAATGCATGGCATTCATTTCTAGAATCTATCCTCTTATTTCCAAACTGAAGCATTTTATGGGCAGATTCAGTTACGTTGTTCCTGCATTGATGAATCCTGACAGGAAGTTGTTCTGAGATCCACTGCAGTGTGAACTGTGCACTCGTGGACTTCCAATTGATAGGCGTGAAAATTGTCTTCTCTCTGCACCCCCCCCTCTCCTTTTTGGCACATGATGGAGAAGGTTGACCACTAAATCCCTCGGCCTCTCCACCTCCAACTACACCTTTAAGACCCTTCTCAAAATCCACTTCATTGGCAAGCTGATAGTCACCCCTCCTAACACAGGGTTAGGTGACGGCTTGTGTGGAGCATAAACGCCGGCAGAGACCTGTTTCTGCGATGTGGATTCTGCGAGACATCTTCATCATTGGCTCGCCATCCATTATTGTCTGATTACTTTTCTGTGAAGCGCCTTGGAACATTTTCTATGTTAAAGGCGCTATATAAATGCACGCTGTTGTTGTTGAAACTCCCAATAGCCTAGCGCACGTACAAAATGGCCTGAAATGTTGTGAAATATTTTGCCGTATGACAATATTCATCTAATATAAAAATAAATGTGACTTAAACAATAGGTTTGATTAAAATAAAGATCTGGACCAAAAATTAGATCTCTTCATTTTTTATTCAGTCTCGGGATGCGGGCGTATTGCCCCATCCCCAATTGTCCTTGAGATGGTGGTGGTGAGCCGCCTTCTTGAACCGCTGCAGTCCGTGTGGTGTTCCCATGCGCCTGCTGCCCTTTGTCCTTCTAGGTGATAGAGGTCGCGGGTTTGGGAGGCGCTGCCGAAGAAGCCTTGGCGAGTTCCTTTCGTACCCCAGTCTCCTCATCAAACCACTTGCTGTCCTCATGAACCCTGTGCTCATGTGCCTGGTCAGAATTAATACATGTAGTGGTCTGACAATGTTTTCTGTCTCTGTCCTCAACTCCAAAATTGATGTTGTCATTTTCAGACGTGTAAATTGATTTGGAAATCAGTATCGTTATTACAGAAGCGTCTCCTTGTCTCTTGTATATGACATGATGGTGATAGCTGCAGTGTACTGGAGTACAATTAGCGTCAATATATGTGCCATCTTGTTTACTCTATTAACTATGTGCAATCAACAATTTTTACCTCTACACGAGGAGCTACCCCACTGTCAGCGTAAGTGGCTCTGATCATACCAGTCTAGGAACCTAATGTGACACGCTTTCTCATTGAAAATCTCTGGATTGGAATAGCCAGGGAATAATAGGCAGTTACCATTGAATAACAGAATTTCACGGCACAGAAAGAAGCCATTTGGTCCACTGTGTCTTATTGTACATAGATCATATGCACCGTAAGCATTATAATAGCAAGAGCAGAGAAAGTTGAGAGGAGATTTGATCGAGGTGTTCAAAATCATGAGGGGCCTGGACAGAGTAGATAGAGAGAAACTGTTCCCATTGGTGGAAGGGTCGCGAACCAGAGGACACAGATTTAAGGTGATTGGCAGAAGAACCAAAGGTGACATGAGGAGAAACTATTTTACGCAGCGAGTGGTTAGGATCTGGAATGCACTGCCTGAAAGGGTGGTGGAGGCAGATTCAATTGTGGCTTTCAAAAGGGAATTGGATAAGTACCTGAAGGAGAAACATTTGCAGGGCTACGGGGAAAGGGCGGGGGAGTGGGACTAGCTGAAGTGCTCTTGCAGAGAGCTGGCACGGGCTCGACGGGCCGACCGGCCTCCTTCTGTGGTGTTACCATTCTATGATTCTATGATTCTATAATAGCCAATGTATAACACCCTACACTTTGGTATAACATGCTCAGTCCTTTCAACACAATAGAATAACATTTGCGAGGCTAGAATAGCAGGTTCGGACCTCACTTGATAGAAAAATGGGTCACAGAATTAGTGTTAAAACCCTGTCTTCATCCTGCACTCCTATCTCACAGTGCTTCTCAGTGCTACCCTCGCCTTGCGAGATTTACCCTCGTAACTCTACAGCGGGGCCTCTATTACTTAAAGCAGGTTACTATACAACCCTGCATTCATCATTTTCAATTCTCAACTGTACACAAGCCACATACACACAAGTGCGCTGTCTAACTAGTCGGCCAGGATGTGCCCACCTCCTGTCAAAGGTTCTGTGGTTAGGAGGAGATCCCTCTTATTTACATATGAATAGTCAGAGCCTACGCTATCGAGATGCACCTTCGGCACCTGCCCGCTGATGAAGCCACATACTGCACTGCCCCATGCAAGGCCACTGGAAACTCCTGTGATAGGTTGACGCCCGGTTGAGGTCCTGGCCTCATTTGCGGCCCTTGCACAGAATTCTCCCCAGAAAGAACTTTGAACTGTTCTCAGTGGTCCCTTTTGTCAGGATCCCATACATAACTAATTTTTTTCAAATTTCCTTTCTTTAGGCATCGAGCGTACTGCTGCCATTGACACACCAGGCCTGAGTCAGTCTGGGGACGTGGAATCTCTTGGCCTTAGGAGCCTCTGCCCCCGCCCCCACCCCCCCCCCCCACCAGCCCTGTCACTGGCAATGTAAGAGCTAGACGGGTTGTCTACACCCATAAAGGTGAGCGCCAGTGCACGTGCAAGGCTGGGATCTGGTGCATCCAGGACTAATTTCCGGCCCTTTCAGTGCACTGTCACTGGAGTTACAGTCGGAGTGTGCCAGCAGGGCCATGGATTTTCGGGCGTACTGTGTGCTGAAAGAAATCAAGGGAGCTTGGGAAATCAGCACGGCTTTGGAGCCATGTTATACTTGAGAGGCAACTATTCAATATCATCTTGAGTCCCTGTCCGAAACTGTACACTTTGTGACTGCTTACAATGTTGCTTTTTTAAAATTTGTTCGTTCCTGAGATGTGGGCGTCGCTGGCAAGGCTAGCATTTATTTCCCAATCCTAGTTGCCCATGAGAAGGTGGTGGTGAGCCGCCTTCTTGAACCACTGCAGTCCGTGTGGTGAAGGTACTCCCACAGTGCTGTTAGGGAGGGAGTTGCAGGATTTTGACCCAGTGACGATGAAGGATCAGCGATATATTTCCAAGTCAGGATGGTGTGTGACTTGGAGGGGAACTTAGAGGTGGTGGTGTTCCCATGCGCCTGCTGCCCTTGTCCTTCTAGGTGGAAGAGTTCGCGGGTTTGGGAGGTGCTGCCGAAGAAGCCTTGGTGAGTTGCTGCAGTGCATCTTGTAGATGGTTCACACTGCAGACACCATAACCGGTGATAGAGGGAGTGAATGTTTAAGGTGTTGGATGGGGTGCCAATCAAGCGGGCTGCTTTGTCCTGGATGATGTCGATCTTCTTGAGTGTTGTTGGAGCTGTACTCATCCAGTCAAGTGGAGAGTATTCCATCACACTCCTGACTTGTGCCTTGTAGATGGTGGAAAGGCTTTGGGGAGTCAGGAGGTGAGACACTTGCTGTAGAATACCCAGCCTCTGACCTGCTCTTGTTGCCACAGTATTTTATGTGGCTGGTCCAGTTAAGTTGCTGGTCAATGGTGAACCCCAGGATGTTGATGGTGGGGGATTTGGCGATGGTAATGTCGTTGAATGTCATGGGGCGCTGGTTAGAATCTTGTTTGTTGGAGATAGTCATTGCCTGGCACTTGTGTGGTGCGAATGTTTGATCATTCTTTTTTTGTTCATTGTCTCCATGTAACAAGATGTGACTCTATCAGACGCCAGGAGATGTAAGAGACACTGCTGCATAAGGCCGCAAATCAGTCAGATGCACATCATTTTCCTGTTCCTGAACTGTATAAATGGTCGTCTCTGCTCAACACTTTTCCTCCTGTTTGTTATCAACAGTTTCTCCTCTCGTCTGTCCACAGGAAAAATTTGTAGTCCTTTAATATTTTTGGAAGTTTTTACATAAAATCTGATACCTGGGATGGCAGGAATGATGTATGAAGAGAGATTGGGTCGATTGGGCTTATACTCGCTGGAGTTTAGAAGAATGAGAGGGGATCTCATTGAAACTTATAAAATTCTGACAGGACTAGACAGACTAGATGCAGGAAGGATGTTCCCGATGGTCGGGGAGTCCAGAACCAGGGGTCACAGTCTAAGGATAAGGGGTAAGCCATTTAGGACAGAAATGAGGAGGAATTTCTTCACCCAGAGAGTGGTGAACCTGTGGAATTCTCTACCACAGAAGGCAGTTGAGGCCAATTCATTAAATATATTCAAGAAGGAGTTGGATATATTTCTTAAGGCTAAAGGGATCAAGGGATATGGGGAGAAAGCAGGGACAGGGTACTGAATTTGGATGATCAGCCATGATCTCATTAAATGGCGGAGCAGGCTCGAGGGGCCGAATGGCCTACTCCTGCTCCTATCTTCTATGATTCTATGATTGCCATGTTTGGAAATCTGTTTTCAAGTCCTCTTATTCTTTCAACGATTCAAGTGGGCGAACTTTTAACTACAACTCAGTTCTCTGAGTTAAGGTTCTTTGTAGAATTAAATTGGGTACCTTAGCGCCTCCCGTTAGCGCCTCCGGGGGCGCTAATGACTTACCGCCCAGGCGCGGCGATGATACCACCGCCGGCGAAATTCACCTGGCGGTTTGCGACGACGCTAACCACTATCGCCACGCCCGCCTGCGGCCGGAGATCATGACGTCATCTGGCGGTGCATCGCCTCGGACCGGAGATTTTTCTCGCCCCCTGCCTCAGCGCCTGCCGTTAGGAACGACAGGTAGAGGAGGCGGTTTGCAGTCGGCTGGGAGCTGGGGGAGCGTTATTTAAAGGCGTGAACTTCTGGGGTTTTTTGTTTATTCAGCAAACAATGCTGCCTTGTCAGTTTGACAGAAGCAGACAGGCGTTTGGACTGATATGAGGTTTTCCAGCTTGAAGCAGTTTTGCTCCTGAGAAACATTTATCAGTTTCATTTGTCTTACATTTGATAGTGCAACACTTCCAACACTTAATGGGGGCTGTACTGGCACTGCACCTCGCCCTCCAGCTTCACCATCGGTGGCAGTGGAGGCAAAGAGAAAGATTGGATAACGTGGCCAGAGGGAGGAGGGTCAACAGAGCTCTGCACAGAAGATCTTACCCTCCCAGGGTATTCCGGGAGCACTTCTCCGACATTCATCTGTCAGAGGAGCAGTGCCTTAGAAGGCTCCGCTTCAGCAAGGAGGTGGTCACAGAGCTCTGCCACCTCTTGGAGCCAGACCTCCAGCCTCAGATCAGGACCAGGACGTCTCTCTCAGTGGCAGTGAAGGTCACAGTCACTCTCAATTTCTACGCCAGCTGCTCCTTCCAGGCTTCAACAGGGGATATTGCAAACATTTCGCAGTTCGCTGTCCATTGCTGCATCTGGGAGGTGACAGGTGCTCTGTACAGAAGAAGAAGGGAGTACATCTCATTCCCCATGACCAGGGAGAAACAGGATGAACGCTCATGTGGCTTTGCAAGGACAGCGGGCTTCCCCATGGTTCAGGGCACCACTGACTGCACCCACGTGGCATTGCGGGCACCTCATCACAATGCAGAGGTGTTCCGCAACCGCAAAGGCTACCACTCTCTGAACGTGCAGTTGGTGTGCAACTAGAGACAGCTCATCCTTGCCGTCAATGGCCGCTATCATCATGCGACAGACAGGTGTCCCAGCACTGCTCCACCCACCATATGAAGCTTGCGGCTGGCTGCTCGGAGACAAGGGTTATCAACTCGCCACCTGGCTGATGACACCCCTCCACAACCCCAACACTCCTGCTCAGCATGCATACAATGAGAGCCATAGCGCCTCCAGGAACCTGATCGAACAGACTATCGGGGTGCTAAAGCAATGGTTCCGCTGCCTTGAATGCTCTGGAGGAGCCCTGCAGTACTCCCCTGATCGAGTCTCCATTTTTATCGTTGTGTGCTGCATGCTGCACAACCTGGCCATTCTGAGGGCCCAGCCATTGCCACCAGGGATTGGTGGACCACCTCAGGAGGAGGAAAAGGGAGAGGAGGAGGAGGAGGATGAAGAGGAGGATGAAGAGGAGGATGAAGAGGAGGAGGAGCAGCAGCAACGTAGGAGGGAGCCACTCAATGTTGCTTCTGCAAGGGCCGTTCGTGATCGCCTCATTGCACAGCGCTTCCAATAAATCAGATAGCACATGGCCTTTGCGCAGAACAACCACATCATTACAGTCAGCTCGCAGCCCCTATCACTGGCCAAAGTTCCAATGAGAAACAACACAAAATGTGCTATGTCGAATTCAACATTTATTATTGTGCACAATTCTCTCTTATCAAACACAACCAATAATAAACAAATGCGACAATTTATCAACAAACACAACTCTTTCTTAGCAAACTGAACTATTTGTTACCAAACTCAACAATATATTTACAAACACATCAAATTATTTGCATACACTCCCCCCATTTGCTAATAATGTATTATTTACTGGGCCTTCCGCAATGATTTCCCTCCCCTTTGCAATTCCCCCCTCCCAACCCTACTGCTCCTCCGTAATGTGACCCCAGTGGCTGCAGCAAGGCTGGTGGAAGGCTGCTGAGTCTGGGAGCCAGATACCGCAGATGGCCTTGCAGGACACCATCGAACAGCTCTGGGCCTGGAAGGCCCGGCTGCAGACTGCACCAACTCAGCATGTGCGGCAGCAGTCTGGGATGGTTGGGTTACAGGCTGCGGCAAGTGCAATGGCGGAGTGGCAGTGGTGGGAGCAGGAATGCTGTCATCCTGAGAGAGGACAGCACCTTCCTGCTCCACCGACACACTGCCACTCCCCCGGGGCAGAACCTCAGCATCCGGAGCAATCTGTTTGAGCACAGATTGCTGCCCTGCTGCGGCACCGTGCCATCCCCGGTGGACTGTGGCCGACCCAGCAACGATGACAGCAGTCAGAGCTTGCGTGGCATCAATCTGAGACTGCATGAGAGCAGTCTGTGATTGGATGCCACCAACTACTGACTCCATTACAGCACTAAGCCATTGCATTGCTTTGGCCTGCACTGCAATAGCTGCTGCCACCTCACCCATGACACGCGGCATGAGGTCTGGGTCCCCACGGTCTCTCTGCGAGTCAACCATCCTCTGCAAAGTGCCAAGGATGGGCTCGATGGTTTACGCAGTGATGAGAGCAATGCTGGAGGTGGACTCCACCACGCTCCTAGCCAGTGCATCGATGCTCTCGGACACCCTTGCCATTGCACCCTTGAGCTCAGTATGTATGCTCACCACCTGTGCGTTCATCGCCTCGATATCGAGGTCCTCATCTGAGTCCTGTGCAGCAGAACTCGTGCACGCGCTCACCCTCCGGGGAGATGGCCCCCGAGCTTCCCTTCCCCCATGGCGTTGCCGCAGCCTGCTGTGTCCTGGAGCTTCACCCACATCAGAGCCATTTCCTAGGCTCCCCTCCAGCGACCGCGTGGCCCCATTATCGGACCTCTCGCCCTCGGGAGACACAGGCAGTGAGGCTCTGGCTTGTTCCTCCTCCTCTTCCGTGTTGCTGCCACTGGGAGGCTGAGGGATAGGCTGGTCAGATGGTGGCTGATTATCTGAAAGCAGGAAGGTACAAGAGTGGGTTTAACGTCATGGGAGGGGGGACAGGAAGGGAGCAAGGATTGGAGACAGTATACTTAGAATGAAAGTGGGAAGGACTTGTGTTGTGAGGGGAAGTGGTATGAGAGAAGAGGGAGAGGTGATGAACATACCGTTGTTGTCCCCAAGGGGTCGACCTCACTGACTGCCACAGCGCCCACGACCTGGGCCGCGATGATGCTGCGCACTTGCTCCTCCAGGTCTGTAAGGGGGTGCAGCTCTGCCTGACCTCCTCCCATGCATTGCTGCTCGCTCCTGTTATGAGCAAGTTTGGCCTGCAAGAAAAAGGACAGCGTTTAAGTGAGTGTGCAGCCATGTGTTTGGCAGATGTGCCTACCATAGTTGAATAGCTGTTAATGTCTGCAAGGCGTGTGATGTGGATGTGACTTTTAGTAGGTGGGCATAGTTGGTGGGTGAGTGTTGGGGATTTGGCGGTTTATACCGTCTGTGTACAGTGAGGTTGAGATGGTGGGATGTAGAGGTTTTTGAAGCATGTACGCACCCTGACCACCCGAGTGAGGTCGTTGAAGTTCTTGCGGCACTGGGCGGGAGTGCTGTGGACCACGCTTCTGGCCGAGACGTACTGGGCCACCTCCCTCCACATCCTTCTGAATTCCTGCGGCAAGGACCTCCTGCCAGTGACCGGGAAGAGCACTGCCCGTCGGTGTTGCACGGCAACAACCAATGCCTGGTCGCCGAACTGGCGAGCTCTCTCCCTGGGCCTCTGATCAGCCATGAGATTTGTGACTGATGGATTGCAGCTCCTTGCAGGCCCAGATCACAAGCAGCAATGATCAGGGTGAGGCTGTACAGCATGGTGGAACCTCCCCTTTAAGAACTGGAAGGCGCCAGTCTATCTGAGGACTCTCTCATTGACAGCGCCGGAACTTGAGTAGCGCTCTGCGGTAGCGCCCCGCTCCCTGACGTTAGCACCCTAAGAGGAGTGTGTAGCGCTTGATTTAGCGTTCCACGTCCCTCTTGTGGCGCTAAAACTGAATTTCGCGGTTGCCGGCGCTAATTAGCGCCGGGCGCTAATGTTAGCGATGTTAGCGCCCCAAAATGGTCGCTGCTGAATTTTTCCCCCTATCTCACAGCACAGAAGGAGGACATTCAGCCCATCGTGCCTGCTCTTTGAAAGAGCTACCAAATTAGTCCCGCTCTTGCCCCCACCCCTTCTAACCAACTCTGCTCTTTCCGCATAGCCCTGCATTAGTTTCTTTTCTGAGGATAAATACTTGAAAAGGAAATAAATGACAGGGCTCTGGGGAAGGAGCAGGGGAGTAGGGCTAATTGGAAAGCTCTTTCAAAGAGCCAGCGCAGGCACGATGGACCAAGTGGCCTCCTTTATTTGTGCTGTACGATGCTAAAAAAATATATATCTCCAATTCCCTATCCTCTCCCTCCTCCCCCGAAAAAAGTGCCAAATAATAACATTATACAATTCCAAGGTCCAGTAAAGTTCCTTCTCCGCCCGAAGATTACTTTTTTAATGATAAAGGGCGAACAGCACCAAAGTTAAAATGAGTAGGAGAAAAGCCAAACAAATGACATAGCGACGGTTAGATGAGAGCAAGCTTGAAGCTTGTCTTCCTGGGCCACACTGCAGCACCTTGACCAGTCAAGGATGGATGACTTTATAGGGGTGATTTTCCTGAGTCTGCATCCGAATGCCCTGGATCACCTGGGCACAGTAAATAACGGGAAGCTGAGTGGGTTGGAGTGCACGGCTGACTTTCTGATGTTCACTGTCCCCAGGCTACTGTCCTTTAAAAAAAATTTGTTCCTAGGATGTGGGCATCGCTGGCAAAGCCAGCATTTATTGCCCATCCCTAGTTGCCCTTGAGAAGGTGGTGGTGAGCTGCCTTCTTGAACCGCTGCAGTCCGTGTGTTGAAGGTACTCCCACAGTGCTGTCAGGTAGAGAGTTGCAGGATTTTGACCCAGCGACGATGAAGGATCGGCGATATACTTCTAAGTCAGGAGGGTGTGTGTCTTGGAGGGGAACTTGGAGGTGGTGGTGTTCCCATGCGCCTGCTGCCCTTGTCCTTCTGGGTGGAAGAGGTCGCGGGTTTGGGAGGTGCTGCCGAAGAAGACTTGACGAGTTGCTGCAGTGCATCTTGTAGAAGGTACACACTGCAGCCACGGTACGCCGGTGGTGGAGGGAGTGAATGTTTAAGGTGGTGGATGGGGTGCCAATCAAGCGGGCTGCTTTGTCCTGGATGGTGTGGAGCTTCTTGAGTGTTGTTGGAGCTGCACTCATCCAGGCAAGTGGAGAGTATTCCATCACACTCCTTACTTGTGCCTTGTAGATGGTGGAAAGATTTTGGGGAGTCAGGAGGTGAGACACTCGCCGTAGAATACGTAGCCTCTGACTTGCTCTTGTTGCCACAGTATTTATGTGGCTGATCCAGTTAAGTTTCTTGTCAATGGTGATGCCCAGGATTTTGATGGTGGGGGATTCAACGATGGTAATGCCGTTGAATGTCAAGGGGAGGTGGTTAGACTCTACATTCCAAGAATGACTACACTTCAAAAGCACTTCATTGACTATGAAGCACTTTGAGATGTCCTGAGGTTGTGAAAGGTGCTATATAGATGTTCTCTCTTTTATGCACTAGAATCATCAATGATAATTTCTAGGCGGTGGATACCAAACCCAAAGTGGCCAATCCCTGTTGCTAAGTCAATAATTTCATTCTATCATATTCATTCTTTTGATAACCTTATCGAATCACAATGGGTTCTCTCAGAACCTGTGGGCATCTTAATAGCCTGGATATCACAGTAAGTCTCCGGTACAAAATGTCATCAGAACTACAATTCACTGGCATTCAACCATGACTTTCCTATTCTACTAATCTAATTTCTTCCCGGTTTGTCAGGTCTTACTTCTGTTTCACAGAAATATTTGAGAGCAATACAGCAGCGACAATGGGCAAATGTCATTGCAAATCCTATTAAGATCAAACAACCTTTTGATTCTCTGTAAAGGTGAATTGCAAAATCTGCCCTATTGCCTTTTCGTTAATTAATGAAGAAGGTGCATTACATTCAGCTCCCGGGCAGAATTCTGTACACCTCTTTGACACACAGAAGCCAAACTAGCTGCAGCCCTACCGAATTGCTCTGACCTTATTCTAAAGCCCACTGTTGGACCTTCCGTGCAGCAAGTTTGTCTTGAGCAAGGATCTCTTTCCACAAAAAGCAGGAAAAATCCAACCCGGCCAATTACCGCCCCATCAGTCTACTCTCAATCATCAGCAAAGTGATGGAAGGTGTCATCGACAGTGCTATCAAGCGGCACTTACTCACCAGTAACCTGCTCACTGATGCCCAGTTTGGGTTCCACCAAGACCATTCGGCCCCCGACCTCATTAGAGCCTTGGTCCAAACATGGACAAAGGAGCTGAATTCCAGAGGTGAGGTGAGAGTGACTGCCCTTGACATCAAGGCAGCATTTGACCGAGTGTGGCATCAAGGAGCCCTAGTAAAACTGAAGTCAATGGGAATCAGGGGGAAAACGCTCCACTGGCTGGAGTCATACCTAGCACAAAGGAAAATGGTTGTGGTGATTGAAGGTCAATCATCACAGCCCCAGGCCATCGCTGCAGGAGTTCCTCAGGGCAGTGTCCTAGGCCCAACCATCTTCAGCTGCTTCATCAATGAAATTCCCTCCAACATAAGGTTTAAAATGGGGATGTTCACTGATGACTGCACAGTGTTCAGTGCCATTCACAACTCCTCAGATAATGAAGCAGTCCATGCCCGCATGCAACAGGACCTGGATGACGTTCAGGCTTGAGCTGATAAGTGGCAGGTAACATTCGCGCCACAGAAGTGCCAGGCAATGACTATCTCCAACAAGCGAGAGTCTAACCACCTTTCCTTGACATTCAATGGCATTACCATCGCCAAATCCCCAACATCAACATCCTGGGAGTCATCATTGACCAGAAACTTAACCGGACCAGCCACATAAATACTGTGGCAACAAGAGCAGGTCAGAGGCTAGGTATTCTGCAGCGATTGTCTCACCTCCTGACTTCCAAAGCCTTTCCAACATCTACAAGGCACAAGTCAGGAGTGTGATGGAATACTCTCCACTTGCCTGGATGAGTGCAGCTGCAACAACACTCAAGAAGCTTGACACCATCCAGGACAAAGCAGCCCGTTTGATTGGCACCCCATCCACCACCTTAAACATTCACTCCCTCCACCACCGGCGTACCTTGGCTGCGTTCCATCTACAAGATGCACTGCAGCAACTTGCCAAGGCTTCTTCAGCAGCACCTCCCAAACCCGTGACCTTTTCCACCTAGAAGGACAAGGGCAGCAGGCGCATGGGAACACCACCACCTCCAAGTTTCCCTCCAAGTCACACACCATCCTGACTTAGAAGTATATTGCCGATCCTTCATCGTCACTGGGTCAAAATCCTGGAACTCCCTCCCTAACAGCACTGTGTGAGTACCTTCATCCTATGGTCTGCAGCAGTTCAAGAAGGCGGCTCACCACCACCTTCTGAAGGGCAACTAGGGATGGGCAATAAATGCTGGCCTTGTCAGCGACGCCCACATCCCATAAAAACGAATTTAATAAAAATTCCGATCCCTTATACACCCCATTGCTACACTGCTGCTATAGATGAATTTTCAGTTTATTTTTGAATTAGTCTGCTTTAGTGTTCAATTTTCTTTTCAACCTGCCCCGCGTATTTATTAACCTTTGCCCTCGGATAATAAAACGCATCAGAATTCCTGAAATTGTCTGCAGGCAGACATCCGCCAGCTGAATGAAATTGCACTATTGTTTCAGCCAGCCAGATGGCAATTCCAATTCTACAGCTTTCATGGAATCATCGAATAGTACAGCACAGGAGAGTCTGCACCAGCTCCTTCGAAGAGCAATCCAGTTAGTCCCACTCCCCCGCCCTTTCCCCATATCCAACAACAACAACAACTTTATTTATATTGTTTCTCCTTCAAGTATTTATCCAATTCTCTTTTAATTTTTTAATAATAATTTCTACAGATTATTCCTGAGAATTTGATTTATCCTCAGTGTTGGCAGGTTGAGCATCGGAGTAATTTCAGTTTTGGGGGTTTTAACTGACCTGTGGAGGGTCCCTTTGATTTTTCGGAATCCAAATTTGAAGACCAGGCAATATGGCAGCTGTTTTCCATGATTTTTTTTTTACCACTGGCAGGTTTCAGCCCCATTTAATTTCTTGCCTTCCTAGGAATAAGTGGCCATCTTATTCCTCCTCCTAAAAGGGAGCACCTCACACTTTGCTGTTTTGAATTTCATTTGCCACTCTACAAGCCTGCTTATGTCTTCCTGGATTTTTGGTGCAGTCTCCACATTATTAGCTCTCCCCCAATTTGGTATCATCTGCAAATTTCATCACCGCAGCTTCGCTTGTGCGTGCACCTTATCAAAGGCTTTCTGTCAGTCCATGTATACCACATCTACTGCATTGCCCTTGTCTACCCATTCTGTTACAACTGCAAAGAATTCAATAAAGTTTGGTAAACATGGGGCCGGATTTTCCGACCCCCCCATGTGTATGTGCCCGTAGGGGCCTCGCAAGTGCTGGTTTCAGGCATCCGCCTGTCCGGGAAAAGTGCCTCTGCGGGTGGAGAGTTGCACTTTTTGCACAACTTCCGCCCGCTGAAAGGCCATAGAATCCTTACGCCTGCTTTTACCAGCTTAAGAGTGTTGAAAAATAGAAAAATTAAATTTGATAACTCATTTATAAATTCAAAATACTTTATAAATTAAAATTAAAAATACTCTTCAAAAAGGTAAGTTTATTTTTAGCCCATAGAAACATTAAAAAAATATTCTCCAAATTTTTTTTTTAATTCAATGGAATTTTAATTAATTTTAATTATGTAATTAAAAAATTTTTTTTAATGTTTTAGTGTTGTTTTTAAATGTGATCCCCATTCATACTTTTGACAGTTCTGTGCGTAGAGACCTGTCAAAAGTGTGAAGGGGGATTCCCTTCTTTGATTGGTTCGCCTGGCCCACGTGATCCCAGGGGCGCTTGCGAACCGCCTGCTCCCCTGGGATACCTGGGCCTCTGCCCGCGCGGACCCGGAGAGGCCCAGGATCGCAAGCCTCGGGAGCTACGGAACCAGCAGGTAGGTTCGTAGATTTTTTTCCGATCGGAGGCATCCGCATGCAGGAAGCCTCCAATTGGAAATTCAGGGCCATTATCGTCATTTTAGAAAACCGTGCTGATTATTTTTTATTACATTGTCCACCTTCAGATATTTTGTTATCTGACCATTTAACAAAGATTCCATCATCTTTCCTATTGCTAACGTTAAGCTAACTGGCCTATAGTTCCCTGGATTAGTTCTTTCTGCTTTTATGAAGATAGAAATTACATTTGCCGTCCACCTGTCCTCTGGCACTATTCCTTTTTCTATTGAATTTTTATATGTGGATACAAGTGCCTCTGCTATCTCCTCCTTAATTTCTTTGAACATCTCCAGGTGCAATCCATCTGGACCCAGGGTCTTGTCCTGCTTTACTTTGACTAGTGTGTCTAGTATCTCCTTCCTTTCTATCTTAACTGTTGCAATATCCCTCTTCACTTCTTCTACTTTTGCCCTTCAGTGAAAACTGAGCCAAAGTATTTGTTCCACATCTATTTCAATATCATCTCCTGTGAGTTTATCCTGCTCATCCCTTAATTGCCCTATCCCTATCTTAATTATTTTACTATCGATGAGCTTATAGAGTACTTCACTATTCCTTGTTATATTATTTGATATTTTCATTTCATCGTTCCTTTTTGCCCTCCTAATTGTCAATTAGCCTCTTTCATTAGCTCATCATATTCCCTTTTGTCATCCTCTCCTTTATTGTTAATGTACTTTGCGAATGCTTTTTACTTTAGATTTAATTTTATCCTCAGCTCTTTATTTATCTGCGGCATCTTATTCGTGGCTAGCTTTCTCTTCGTTTTAGCAGGATATATTTCTCCTGAACTTGATCAATCTCTCATTTAAATATTGTCTGTCTTCAGTATTTTTCTTAAGTTTACCTTCCTTAGTTTCATCCTCATTCCCTCATAGTTGTCTTTTTTTCCTTTGGTCTTTGTACTATCTATATCTCTCAATGATTGTGTTGTGATCACTACTCCCTAGATGTTCTCCCATGGTTACTTCTCTTATCTGCTCCAGTTCATTTCCCATTAGAGGTCAAGCAATGCTTCCTCCCTTGTTGGACAGTTTACATATTGGTTCAGAAAGGAGTCTTGTACAAACGTTAAAAACTCCATCCCCTATTTCCCCTTTTACTCTTACTCCTTGCCAGTTTATTTGGGCGGGGCTAGCAGAAATCCCCCATGATTATGATTCTGTATTTTTTACTCATTCAATTCAGTTGCCTACATCTTGCTCCCTCCACTTCCTTTCCACTATTTGGTGGTCTGTAGTATACCCTATTAGTGTAACCGATTCCTTCCTGTCCTTCATCTTAATCCATATGGATTCTGCTTCTGTCTCTTTGTTAGTTGTGTCCCTTCTTGCTACTGCAATTATGTTATTTCTGAATAACACAACTACCCTACCACCATTCTTTATTAATTCTAAATAAACTACAGCCTGCAATATTTAATTGCCAATCCTGTCCTGTCTGCAGACATGTTTCCATTATTCTGATTACATTTCTACACTTTGAATTATTGCCTCCAGTTCCTCTATTCTATTGCGGATGCTCTGTACATTGTTATACAGGCAGTTTAATATGCTCTTGTTTTACATTGCCCCTGCTTTATTTTAACAGGTATTTTATTATTACTTCCTATAAACTTTTCTGTTCACTGAGTATTTATGATATTTTTTTAATCTCTTTTGTACTCTGACCTTTCCTCTCATCCCTTATAAATCTAACTTTAGGTTACTATTATATCAACCAAAATCCACCCAAAATCTCCACTGCTCCCCCTCCTCTTTAACAGTATAAAGTCCTTTCTACAGCCCTATTAATCCTTTCCGCTGTACCTTGACACCAGCCTGGTTCAAGTGTGGCCCATCCCAGTGGTACAACTCCTTTCTGTCCCACTACTGGTGCCAGTGTCCTATCGAGAATTAGCAGTGTTTATAGCAGTGGATGTTTATCACAGCTATCGGCATTCTATAACAGGTTGTAGTGTATCAGAACCTTGAATACACAATGGGGCACACTTTACTATCGAGGATCCTTCAGGAGAGCATAAATCCTCAGTTTTGTTTGCTGCTCACCTAGTGTGTATCTTGAAAAGTGTTTTGCTTGCTGAGGACACTGCCTTTTGTGATGTGGTTAAGTTTCCATTTGAAAGCAACTGAAGACGGAGACAGAACAAGACAACAGTTAGACAAATGGTGTGTTGTCTTTTAGGGCTGAGAAGATAAAGCCTAATGGGCCAGAAATTCGGTTTTCCGGCTTCCTGCGGGTGCAAGCATCGCGCGCGTACTTGCCTACCGCACCTGCCGTTGTGTTTTGGGCCCACGAGAACTTCGGGTCCTGGGCCTCCTCCAGCTGCTGGCGCGCAGTGCTTGCGTATCCCAGGGGCGCAGTTAGTTCGAAGCGTCCCCTGGGATCACGTGGGCCATGGAGAGCCAATCCTAGCAGGGCATTTTCATTCATAGATTTGACAGGAAGATCTGTCAAATCTATGAATTGAAATCGGCCCCAAAACCACACTTAAACTTCAAATAATTTTTTTTTAAAAATCACATTTTTAAAATAACTATAAGTTAAATAAATTAACTACTTTAAACAAAAATTTAAATTTTTGAAAAAATTAATTATACTTTTTAACAGTGCTAAAAATAAACTTACCTTTCTTTAAAGTATCTAAAAAAGATAAACCTGTTGAAATTTTTTTAAATTGTAATTAATTAACCACTTACCTTGTTAAAAACAGGCCTTGCGCCTCCTTTTTAAAAAGCGCAGCTTCTTCCATACTTACCTTCCTGGAGAAAACTGAAAAAAACCCGAAGTTCGCTGCATGCGCGCAGCCTCTCCCGCGCACGCGGTTCACCTCTGAACCCCTCCCTTCACGAGACCGGAAGTTCCGGTTTCCCGCGCATGCGCAGTGCATGCAGGAAACCGGCACTTCAAGTGTCCTTACGGGTGAGAACACAGCGCGTACTCACCCGACAAGCGCTGAATTTCTGGGCCAATATTTTTTTTTAAAGAGCTGGACTGTTCTATTGCCCAACCATCTGTGTCCTGTAATGGTTGTTAACTCATCTTCAGTTACAAACGTTCAGTTCCTTGACATAGGATATCATCACCATCATCATCATCATCAACAGCTATAAAAACATGGAGTGGAGGAATCTTGAGCAAAATGCAGCTAACAATATAAGCATCCCACAAAGTATACGAGCCGGCATACCGATGGAATATTGCAACGCTGCCGGCAAGTTTCTGATAGGAATGTTGGACCACGTGATTAAAGAGGATGATTGTTTCTGAAAAAATTGAGAATTTGAAACTCTTAGATAGGATGAGACAAACAAGGGGCAGAGTCTTGAGATGAACACTGTTGGAAGATAAAATGGGACAAATAAAGAAAAAATAGATCCCATCTAGTTAGGTTAAATTAAACTTACAATCATAGAATTATAGAATCATACACCACAGAATGAGGCCATTCGGCCCATTGTGCCTGTGCCAGCTCTTTGAAAGAGCTATCCAATTACAGGAAACTCTCGTTTAAACGGCACCTAAATATCCGGAATTCTCTAATAACCGGCAGAATTCATACTCCGAAAACTACAGTATACAGTCGTTTATAAGTTTTGTTTTACTGTTAAGTAATGAAAGAGTTATGGATTACCCTCAACTGGCATTACTGTACTTAATCAAGCATCTTCCACCATCAATTTAACACAACATTCTGTCGGGGAGTACCCAATTATACTACACATTTCTTGATTTTTTTTATTTTTGTTTGTTAAAAATAGCCTCGGTAGATATACCTCTCCATTATCCGGAATTTTTAATCAACCGGCACCATCCCGGTCCCGTCGGTGCCGGATACGAAAGAGTTTCCTGTAGTCCCACTCCCCTGCTCTTTCCCCATAGCCCTTTCCCCTTCAATTATTTATCCAATTCCCTTCTGAAAGTTACTGTTGAATCTGCTTCCACCACCGTTTCAGCCAGTGCATTCCAGATCATAACAACTCGCTGCGGAAAAAAAAAATCTCCTCCTCTCACCTCTGGTTCTTTTGCCAATTATCTTAAAACTGTGTCCTCTGGCTATTGACCCTTCTGCCACTGGAAATAGCTTCTCCTTATCCATGCTGTCAAAATCCTTCATGATTTTGAACACCTCGATCAAATCTCCCCTTAAACTTCTCCGCTCAGAAGTATACTACTGAAAATAACGGCCCATAATTTCCGATAAGAGGCTTCCTGCGTGCGGATGCCTCCTATCGGGAAAAAATCTGCGCTCTTACCTGAGGGCTCCCGAGGTCCGGACACTTCCGATCCTGGGCCTCTCCACAGTCGAAATGCGCAGGGCCCACGTATCCCAGAGGCGCAGGCAGTTCGCAAGCGTCCCTGGGATCACGTGGGCCATGGGGAGCCAATGGGAGAAGGGAATCTCCCTTCATACTTTTGACGGATAGACCCCCAAAACACATCAAAACATTAAATAAATTAAAAAAAAAACACTTTTTAAAATGAGTTAAAATTACATTGAATTAAATATTTTAAACAAACATTTAATTTTTTGAAAAAAATAATTAAAGTTTCTTACAGGGCTAAAAATAAACTTACCTTTTTTAAAAGTATTTTTAAATTATAAATGAGTGAAAAAAAATTATTTTTGACTTTTTTAAACTCTTATGCTGGTAAAAGCAGGCCTTACGCCTGCTTTTACCAGGCGTAAGATTTTTAAGAGATTTCAGCTGGCGGAGGTTCTGCAGAAAGCGGAACTCTCCTCCCCGCAGAGGCCCTTCTCCAGGGCAAGCATCCGATCTGTCAAGAGGATTCTTGACAGATCGGAAATACTGGTTTTCAGCGCATGCACTTCAGGAAATTCAAGACTTGCACCAATATCTTGTGCTTACAGATTACACAGTGCGGTACCTGGCCTCCCGTCAATTCTTTTTTGGAGGGGGTGATTACCACTATGGTAATTTAGATGTCCAGAGGGTGGAGAAAGACGGCGATTACACAGCATGAACAAACTAGCTCCAGCTGTTGTCAATAATGCTCTAATTATTAATCAGCCACTAAATTGGTTACTTAATTCACTATTAAGTGGTTCAGTATTAATATTCATAGATAATGAAAAGACACAGCCCACGTGGCAGTTGAGTGGCAGTAATTCCTCACAGCGTCTTATGTTCTGAGAGCCCAATCTTTTATTTGTTCTTGGGACATGGGCAACACTGGTAATGTGGTGTTTATTGCCCATGCCTTGTGGTTCCGAGGGCATTAAGAGCCAACCACATAGTGTGGAACAGGAGTCGTAGCAAGAAGAACTTAATTATGTCCCGTATCGTGAGACCAAGGGAGAAACAGTCGGGGAAAAATGCGCGCGTGCCAACAGAATTGCTGGCGTCACCGGCAACTCGGGTTAACGGCCGCCAAAAATGGTCGCAGCGCTACCGTTGAAAATTTGGCTCTGGGGGCTGGCGAATGGGAGCGCAGCGCTAACTGACCATGCAGCGCCCTCCTGGTGGCGTTAATGGAGGCCTCCGACCCGAAGTTCCCGTCCACAGTCGGCGTTGCTGCTTCTTACAGCCTCTGGGAGCGAGGCTGTGGAGTCTGCAAGGCATTGTGGGCAATTAAAGGGGCTTTGAATTAAAGGGGCTATGCATTCAAAACTATTAAAAATTAAAATGCAGTGAAAAAACGTATTTTTCAGCCCTTATTGCTTTTCAAAAAAACAAACATTAAAGGTAATTCCCAAATGGGAGTCTTCAGTTCTTACATAGAAACATAGAAGATAGGAGCAGGAGTAGGCCATTCGGCCCCTCTAGCCTGCTCCGCCATTCAATGCGATCATGGCTGATCATCCAAATTCAGTACCCTGTCCCTGCTTTCTCCCCATATCCCTTGATCCCTTTAGCCTTAAGAAATATATCCAACTCCTTCTTGAATATATTTAATGAATTGGCCTCTACTGCCTTCTGTGGTAGAGAATTTCACAGGTTCACCACTCTCTGGGTGAAGAAATTCCTCCTCATTTCTGTCCTAAATGGCTTACCCCTTATCCTTAGACTGTGACCCCTGGTTCTGGACTCTCTGACCATCGGGAACATCCTTCCTGCATCTAGTCTGTCCAGTCCTGTCAGAATTTTATAAGTTTCAATGAGATCCCCTCTCATTCTTCTAAACTCGAGCGAATATAAGCCTAATCGACCCAATTTCTCCTCATACGTCATTCCTGCCATCCCAGGTATCAGCCTGGTGAATCTTCGCTGAACTCCTTCCATGGCAAGAACCTCCTTCCTCAGATAAGGCGACCAAAACTGCACACAATACTCAAGATGTGGTCTCACCAAGGCCCTGTACAACTGCAGCAAGACATCCTTGTTCCTGTACTCAAACCCTCTCGCTACGAAGGCCAACATACGACTCCCCCCACCCATCACTCACCTACCAACAATCTGTATCAATCACGAGGCACATATCTCATTCTTAGCCTCAACTCACCTCCTTGGAGGAGACGGTGCTGGCCATTCTTGGCAAGGGGCATGGCTGAGCCCTTGGCCAGCGGCGGGGCTGAAAGGGTACAAGATGCTGGTATCCTCATACGTTATCCTCCTTCTCGCAGGTTCCTCTTGCTTTCCTGCCCTCCCTCACAACTCCACCCTTGTGCCTTCCTCATTTCACACACCCAAGAAATGCAGCCTGCCCAGCCAGTGACTGACCAAGAAGAGGGAGAGGAGAGTGAAGAAGAAGAAGACAGAACAAGAAGATTGATTTGACACTCCCAGCCATCAGCTCCTCAGGTCAACCAGCAAGGCCATTTGCAGTGTCCCCCACTGAAAGTCAGCAGCCTTCCACCAGCCATGCTGCAGCCACTGGGGTAGCACTGCATGACATCAGTAGGATAGGCAAAGGCACACACAAGACAGTCACTAAGAGAATGCATAAGGGTGATGAGTTGATTTCTTGATGTCATATTGGATGGATAGATGTATAAAGTTGGATTGGACAGTTTGTTTGTTGTGACTTTAATTTCAGCATCATGGCCAAGAGGTCGACTGTGATGGTTAGTAACAAAGGGAAGGTAAGGTGTGGGACTAATGTTGAAAGGGGAATTGGGGCTGTGGTCTCTGGGACCACAGGTGGATGATTCCATCCTTGATATCCCAGACCACAAAGGGGCTGTCTGGGATGCAGCCTTCCGTCTAATTCCTCCTCTTCTGCTCCCTCCTCTTCGGCTTCCTCCTCTTCTGTTTCTTCCTCTTCTGTGTCATCCTTTTCCCTCTGCGAACAGATGCTGTAAATCTGAAATGCCAGCATAAAATGCTGGAAATACTCAGCAGCTCAGGCAGCATCTCGACCTGCGACGTGAACTCTGTTTCTCTCTCGACAGAAGTTGCCTGACCTGTTGAGTATTTGCAGCATTTTCTGTTTTCTCAGAGGCCTTCCTTTACCATCCGAGGCCTTGAAAGCATCCATCAGCACCATCTACACACTGAAAAAACTTTTAACATCCATTGTAGCAAGCCACTACTTCAATAAAATAAAAAAAAACAGTCCAAAAGCTTAAATGCAAACTTACCTGAAAAATGTATGTGTCCCTGTAAGAGATGCTGACAACGCCCCTGTCAGTCTCTTTGCATGCTAGTTGAATGGTGGAGAAGGCTTGTGGGGCCCTATGGCCTACTTATGCTCCTAATTCTTATGTTCTTCTGTCTTGTGTAGGAAAAACTGGTAGCTATTTTGCATCCAGCATGATCCCATAAACAGCAAGTTGTTGTGTGACCAGTTACTCTGTTTTAAATGGTGTTGGTTGAGGGAGGAATATTGACTGAGAGACAAGACAAGCCTGGCTGGTCCATCCTGCCTGTCCCTTCTAGACATGGGGCCGCCTAAGTGTACCATCAACACACCAACCCCCAGTCACGTAATCTCCTGGGAGAGGCAAAATCTGAAGAGAAAAAAAACTTGGACCAATTTGAGAAATTCCTCTCTGACTCCCAAAGGCAATTACATAAGCTCCACGAGACATAAGAACATAAGAATTAGGAGCAGGAGCAGTCCATAAGGCCCCTCGAGCCTGCTCCGCCATTCAATCAGATCACACTGATCTTCGACCTCAGCTCCACTTTCACGCCCGATCCCCATATCCCTTGATTCCTCTAGAGCCCAATGGGAAGAAATTTAGCATGTTAGCACCTCCCGTTAGTGCCTGCGGGGGGGGGGGGGGATGGGGGGGCGCTAACAGGGCACTAATGGGTTTGCGGAGGGGCACGGCGAATCCAACGCCCACGTAAAATTCACCCGGGATTTAGCGCTGGCGCTAACATTTAGCACCTACGCCTTTAGCGGCTGCCAGATTGTGACATCAACACGTGTGGAACGCCCTGTTAACGCCCCAGATGCAAAATTGACTGCCGCCCCCTGCCTTAGCCCCTGGCATGAACAACGGCAGGAAGAGGAGGCGTGACGCAGTCGGATGGCCGCTGTAGGAGCGGTGTTTAAAGGGATCAACATCCGCTTTCATTTTAGTCGCCAATCAATGCTGCCTTCTCAGTTTTGACACAATAGGAGGGAGCAGGAATGAACGGGCGGGGGTGAAGCGGCCATCCAACAGCTTACAGACCTGGAGGAGTGAGTGCTGAGAGTCACTGGGCACCGGCCATTTTCAGTGAGTTAAACATTTCTTACTTTCAGGAGTGTTCTGGCTGCTAAAAATTTGTCACTTTCATTCTGCTAAGATTTCGAAGTCCTACACTTGGTTTCGTTAATGGGGGCTGTACTGGCACCCGACCTCGCTCTCCAGCATCAACGTCTGAGGCAGCGGAGGCAGAGACAAAGATTGGAAATTGTGGCCAGAGGGAGGAGGGCCAACAGGGCTGTCAAGAGGAGGCCTTACCCTCCCAGGGTATTCCGGGAGCATTTCTCCTACATCAATCTCACCGAGGAGCAGTGTATTAGAAGGCTCCGCTTCACCAAGGAGGTGATCACAGAGCTCTGCCACCTCCTGCAGCCAGACCTCGAGCCTCAGATCAGGACCACCACGTTTCTCTCAGTGGCAGTAAAGTCACCGTTGGCCTCAATTTCTACACCAGTGGATCCTTCCAGTGTGCAACAGGAGACATATCTAACATTTCGCAGTTCGTCGTCCATCGCTGAATCCGGGAGGTCACAGAGGCTCTCTACAGAAGGAGAAGGGACTACATTTCCTTCCCCATGACCAGAGAGAAGCAGGACGAGAGTGTATGTGGCTTTGCCAGGATAGTGGGCTTCCCCATGGTGCAGGACGCCATTGACTGCACCCACATCACTTTGCGGGCACCCCATAACAATCCTGAGGTATTCCATAACCGCAAAGGCTACCACTCACTTAATGTGCAGTTGGTGTGCGACCACAGACAGTGAATCCTCATGGTCAATGCCCATTATCCTGGAAGCAGCCACGATGCCTTCATCCTGCGCCAGTCCGGTGTTCCAGCACTCTTCCAGCCACCACATCAAGCTCGCGGCTGGCTGGTCGGAGACAAGAGCTATTCGCTCTCCACCTGGCTCATGACTCCCCTCCCCAACCCCAACACTCCTGCACAGCACTCATATAATGAGAGCCATGCTGCCACCAGGAACATCATCGAACAGACTATCAGAGTGCTCAAGCAATGGTTCCGCTGCCTTGACTGCTCGGGAGGAGCCCTCCAGTACTTGGCTGAGCGGTTGTCCCTTTTCATGGTGGTCTGCTGCATGCTGCACAACTTGGCCATCATGAGGGCCCAGCCCTTGCCACCATAGTGGGACCACAACAGGAGGAGGAAGAGGGAGAGGAGGAGGAACAGCAGTGAGGGAGGAGGCAGCCACTCAATCGGCCTTCTGGGAGGATGGTCCGTGACCGCCTCATCAGACTGCGGTTCCAATAAATTCTACCCCCCATCCCGATTGCTCACCACACCCCCATCATTCCAACCATTTCTCATGCCATATCACGGCGCAAAGCTGAAATGAGAGACAGCATAAATTCTGCAAAATTCCATTAATAAATTTATCAACATTCAGTAAACACATATATACAACAACAATATTAACTAATGACCTTTGTGCAAACCCTTACTTGCCCTCTTTACAGTGCCTTTTCCTAATCTACCGCTCCTATGTAGTGTCTCCCCAGTGGCCTCAGCAGGGTTGGTGGAAGGCTGCTGAGTTTCGGTGCCAGAGACCACAGATGGCCTTGCAGGACACCCTCGAAGGCCCGGCTGTACACTGCGACACCTCAGGCTGGGTGGCGGCAGTCTGGCCTGGCTGGATGACAGGCAGCGACAAGGGCAATGGCGGAGTGGCAGTGGTGGGAGCAGGAATGCTGTCATCCTGAGAGAGGACAGTAGGTTCCTGCTGCACTGACCCACTGCCTCTCCTCCGGGGCAGCACCTCAGCATCCCCACCAATCTGCTGCATCACAGATTGCTGGGCTGTTGCGACACCGTGAGATCCCCAGTGGACTGTGGTGGTCCCAGCAATGATGGCAGCAGTCAGAGCTTGTGTGGCATCAAGCTGAGACTGCATGAGAGCAGTCTGAGATTGGATGACATCAACCATTGACTGCATTACAACACTAAGACGTTGCGTGGCTTCCGCCTGTGCTGCAATGGAAGCTGTGACATTGCCCATCACACACGGCATGAGGTCTGGGTCCCCACAGTCTCTCAGGGAGTCCACCATCCTTTGCAGACTGCCAAGGATGAGCTCCATGGTGTGCGCAGAGCTCTGTGCAATGTTGGAGGTGGACTCCTCCACGCGCCTTACCATTGCTGAGAGGCTCTCAGGCACCATTGCCATGGCACCTATCATCTCGGTGTCCATGCCCATCACCCTTCTTGTGAACGCCTCCCCAACGAGGTCCTCATCTGAGTCCTGTGCAGCACGAACTCACCCTCCGGGGAGCTGACTCCCGAGCTACCCTTTCCCCCTGGCCTTGCTGCAGCCCGCTCGTCCCCGGTGCATCACCCAGTGCAGACCCCTCTACTAAACATGCCTCTAAAGATCACGTAGTCCCAGTATCTGAGGTGGTGCCTGCGGGTGAGAGATGCAGTGACGCGGTGCTTTACTCCTCCTCCTCTTCTCCTGCCTCACTCTCACTGGGAGGCTCAGGGACAGGCTGGTCATCTGGTTGCTGATTACCTGAAAGCATAAGGGCACAAGACTCGCGTTAAGGTGAGGGCAAGGGGGCAGGAAGGGAGAAAGGAATGCAGACAGTATAATGAGCTGGAAAGTGGGAAAGGCTTGTGGTGTGAGGGGGAAGTGGGATGAGAGAAGGAGAGGGGATGAACATACCGTTGTTTCCCCCAAGGGGTCGACGTCACCGCCGGCCACGGCGCCCACCACCTGGTGCCCAATGACTCTCAGCACTCGCTCCTCCAGGTCTGTAAGCTGTTGGATGTCCGCTTCACCCCCGCCTGTTCATTCCTGCTCCCTCCTATTGTGTCCCAGCTTGGCTTGCAAGAGAAAGGAAAGTGTGTGAGTGAGTGTGCAGCTATGTGTTTGGGAGATGTGCTTGCCATAGTTGAATAGCTGTGATTGTAGGCAAGGTGTGAGATGTGGATGTGAGTTTTAGTAGGCGGAGATGCTTGGTGGGTGTGTGGTGGGTGAGTGGTAGTTTGTGCAGTGTGTACAGACTGAGGTTCAGATGCTGGAATGTGGGACTTGTTGAAGCATGTACTCACCCTGACCACCCGAGTGAGGTCGTTGAATTTTTTACGGTACTGTGTGAGGGTCCTGAGGACCACACTGCTGACCGTGACATCCTGGGCCACTTCCCTCCACATTGCCTTGAAGACCTGGGGCAATGGCCTCCTGCCAGTGGCCGGGAACAGCACAGCCCTCCTTCTTTCCACTGCCGCGACCAATGCCTCCAATGCCTGGTCGCTGAAACGCCGAGCTCTCTCCCTGGGACTGGGATCAGCCATGAGGATAAGAGGTGTAGCTGTTGAGTTGCTTGGAGGTCACCTTCAGAGCCAGCAATGTTGAGAATGAGGTTGTGCTGAATGATTGAACCTTCCCTTTAAGAGCTGGAAGGAGCCACTGTGAATGATGAGTCTCGACTGGAGTGCACCTGAAATTGGTTATCGTTCTGCGGGTTGCGCCCGCTCTCTGTATGTAGCACCC
This sequence comes from Squalus acanthias, assembly GCA_030390025.1. Lineage (NCBI taxonomy): Eukaryota > Metazoa > Chordata > Chondrichthyes > Squaliformes > Squalidae > Squalus > Squalus acanthias. The sequence goes on from CM059425.1 coordinate 247,917,994, forward strand.
TAAGTTAGCTGATTATCACTTGATTTAGCGCTCCAGTTCTCTCTTGGAGCGCTAACAATCAATTTAACGGGAGGTCAGAAGGATTAGCACCTGGCGCTAATTCTCCAACTTTTTAAAATTTAGCGCCCCAACTGGGGCGATACTGAATTTCTAGCCCTTTTAAATCTATCTATCTCAACAACTGATCATCCACAGCCCTTTGGGGCAGAGAATTCCAAAGATTTACAACCCTCTGAGTGAAGAAATTCGTCCTCATTTCAGTCTTAAATGGCCGACCCCTTAGCCTGAGACTATGACCCCTAGTTCTAGACTCTCCAGCCAGGGGAAACAATCTCTCAGCATCTACCCTGTCAATCCCCCTCAGAACCTTATATGTTTCAATGAGATCACCTCTCATTCTTCTAAACTCCAGAGAGTATCGGCCCAATCTACTCAATCTCTACTCACAGGACAACCCTCTCATCCCAGGAATCAATCTAGTGAACCTTCGTTGCATCACCTCTAAGGCATGTATATCCTTCCTTAGATAAGGAGACCAAAACTGTGCACAGTACTCCAGGTGTGGTCTCACCAAATAAAGGACAACATTTGCCTTCCTAATTGCTTGCTGTACTTGCATGCTAACTCTCTGTGTTTCTTGTACGAGGACACCTAAATCTCTCTGAACACCAACATTTAATAGTTTCTCACCATTTAAAAATTATTCTGTTTTCCTATTCTTCTTACCAAAGTGAATAACCTCACATTTCCCCACATTATACTCCATCTGCCACCTTGTTGCCCACTCACTTAATCTCTCTATATCCTTTTGCAGACTCTTTGCATCCTCCTCACAACTTACTTTCCCACCTACTTTGTATTGTCAGCAAACTTGGATACATTACACTCGGCCCCTCTAAGTCATTGATATAGATTGTAAATAGCTGAGGCCCCAGCACTGATCCTTGTGACACTCCACTAGTTACACCCTGCCAACCTGAAAATAGCGCGTTTATCCCTACTCTCTGTTTTCTGTCTGTTAACCAATCCTCTATCCATATTAATACATTGCACCCAACCCCATGAGCCCCTTATCTTGCTTAACAACCTTTTATGTGGCACCTTATCGAATGGGTTTTGAAAATCCAAATATACTACATTTGACGCCACAACTGATACACTGATCACTGCTAGCCTCACCTACCTTCTATAACATTCGTTACTTATAGAAACTGATCCAGCTCTCTTTTGAAGGTCTGTAGAGAGTCCATAGTCACCACACATTCTGTGGTCAGGTCCAGAGTTTGATGACTCACTATGAAAAGAAATACTTCCTGGTCTCTAACCTAACTCTCCTACTTCCTCGTCCTTCCCTCCTATCTAGCTCAAATATCCTATCCGCCTTAACGGAATCTTTTCTCTTCATCATTTTAAAGGCCTCAGTCATATCCCCCAATCATATTCCTACATTACAACAGTGACTCCACTTCAAAAAAAGTACTTCATTGGCTGTAAAGCGTTTTGGGACGTCCGGTGGTCGTGAAAGGCGCTAAATAAATGCAAGTCTTTCTTTCAAAGTCTACATTTCTCTAATGAAAAAAGTAACATTCCCAGAGCCTATTCTGATAGCTAAGTGCCCTGAGCCTTGTTATTAATTGAGTGGCTGTCCAGAGCCTCAACGTCCCTCGGCATGTGAGGGCACCAAAACTTGGCACAGTACTCAAGATGGAACCATACCAGAGTTTTAGAAAGGATAAGTATTTTTGTACTTGGTTTTGTATTTCACTGTTCTAGCTATACACTCCAGTATCCTATTTGCATTCTTTACAGCCTTGCAACCTTAGACATGGACCTTCAGTGTTTCATGAACAATGATGCCAGGTGTCTCTCCTGTACCATTGCCTTTAAACGGTAGCCCTGCATGGTATTACTGCGACCCAATGCTTAACGGTTGCATTTATCAATATTGATAAATACGCCCATTTCCCCTATCTATCTAAATCAACCTGCAGTCTATTTACTTTCACCATAATTCTTAACTCCCATGCACATCTCCCTGCTGATCTTCAAGCGGTGCCGTGGGATTTTTATGTCTGTCTTGGTTTATTGGTGGCACCTCCAATGATGCAGCACGCCCTCAGTACTGCACTAGACTGTCAGCCCACTTTGAGCACTCAAGTCCTGGAGTGAGCCAAGTCAAGAAGAGGGAATCGGTTTCCTGCATCTTGCAATTACTGCAACAAAAAGGGTTCTACACTGCATGGAACTGTGCATCCATTCATATCACAACATCATGGCTGTCGCTGTGTTCAGTGGTATTGATTGGTTTAGTGAACTGTTTAATGCAATGCAGTAGGTGGTTTACTTGCTGATTTCTCAACAAAGTTAGTGAATTTGTCAACATCCGTCAACACTCGAATATTGTGGATAAACTTGTTTAGAAAACATTTGTTGGTAAATACTTAATAAATTTAGTATGTTATGCAAATAAATCTAGATTGGCAAATGTTGCATTTTTTTGGCAATTGTGTTGTCCCATTTATATGAAAACTTTCATTGTGTTGCTGCTGTGTAGAAACCCCACCACCCTGGACTACTGGAGATATAAAAAGATCAGATAGCAAACCGAGCATCCTTTATTGTCGTTCACTTCCTTTTGTCTGGTTGTGAAAGTAAGCTTTTAGTCCACTGCTGCCTATAATCCAGGCTGACACTCCCAGTGCAGTACTGAGGGAGTGCTGCACTGTCGGGTGCACCATCTTTTGGAATGAGCCGTTAAACCACGGCCCTGTCTGCTCTCTCAGGTAAACGTAAAAGATCCCATGACACTATTCGAAGAAGAGCAAGGGAGTTCTCCCCGGCTTTCTGGACAATATGGGGGGAAAATTTGGTTGGCTAGTGCCTCCCGTTAGCGCCTCCGGGGGGCGCTAGGAACTTTGTGCCCGGGCGCGGCGATTTTAGCGCCGCTTGCAAAATTGATCAGTCGTTTTGCGGCGGCGCTAAACACTACCGCCACGATCTCCTGCGCCCGCAGATCATGACGTCATGAGCGTGCAACGACCCAGTAGCACTCCGGGCCGGATATTGAGTTGCGCCCCCTGCCTTAGCGCCTGCCGCTAGGAACGACAGGTAGAGGGGAACGTTTTCAAGTCGGGAAGGGGCTGGGGGAGCGCTATTTAAAGGCGGGCACTTCCTGTCTTTTCTTGTCGGCAAAAGTTTTGAGAGGGAGAGAGACGTCTGGAGAGATTTAACGCTGTCCTAAGGAGTTTTGGCCCACAGCACCACTTTTGAGGTTCCTAAGAGCCGAGCTCTTTCCCTGGGCCTATCCATTTGTCCTTCCAACACAATTGCTTTCGAGGTCTCGCCAGGCCGAGATTCAAGGCTGCAATGAGCAGGGTGTGGCTGGCCAGCAAGATGGCCCCTCCCCTTTAAGAACTGGACGGTGCCAGACTGTCTGGCTTCCATGGTAACTGACATTGCCTGAGCTTCGGTAGCGTTCTGAGTTAGCGCCTCACTCCCCGACGTTTGCTCCTTAAGAGAGGTGTGTAACGCCTGATTTAGCGCTCAAATCACCTCCAGGGGCGATAGAGGCGAATTTTGCAGTCGGAGGCGATAATTAGCACCGGGCGCTAAACTTTGCGGCTGGCTGATATTAGCGCCCCAAAATGGGCGATACCCAATTTTTACCCCTATATATCCCTCAACCACCATCGTCACTAAACCAGATTATCTGGCCATTATCAAATTGCTGTTTGTGGGAGCATGCTGTGTGCAAATTGGCTGCTGTGTTTGCCTACATTACAACAGTGACTCCACTTCAAAAAAGTACTTCATTGCCTGTAAAGCGCTTTGGGATGTCCTGTGGTCTTGAAAGGCGCTATAGAAATCCAAGTCTTTCTTTCTATAAAGCATTATGTGTGCACAGAACCAACAAAAAAGGAGCAGGATGAATGGCTGTGGTTAAGTAGCAGCCATTTCTTAAACTAACAAACTCATTGGAATATAATCTGAGCTGATTTACAAACTAATTTAATCCTTTCAAAGCTCATCTCTGGTACTTGCACTTAACATGGCAGATGGATTATTAAGATCATGTAGAGCTTTGGGATGCAGGCAGTATATCAATAATGAACGGTATGCTGCAGGGATAATGGAACACCCATGTCTGTTACAGGGCTTAATATAGGAAAATGCTGTTAACATTCTACGTTTTCATTATTAGTGCAAAAGAAAAAGTCTTATCTGTATGAAGTGCAGTGCATATGTAAAGCCTTGGGTGACCCTAAATATTGCTACTGAGAAAATATCACTCAATGTCTCAGCTCATCTGCTGCTGAAACCCTCATCCATGCCTTTGTTACCTCCAGACTTGACTATTCCAACGCACTCCTGGCTGGCCTCCCACATTCTACCCTAGGTAAACTTGAAGTCATCCAAAACTCGGCTGCCCGTGTCCTAACTCGCACCAAGTCCTGTTTACTCATCACCCCTGTGCTCGCTGACCTACATTGGCTCCCGGTTAAGCAACGCCTCGATTTCAAAATTCTCATCCTTGTTTTCAAATCCCTCCATGGTCACACCCCTCCCTATCTCTGTAATCTCCTCCAGCCCACAACCCTCCAAGATATCTGCTCTCCTCTAATTCTGCCCTCTTGAGAGCATCCCCGATTTTAATCGTTCCACCATTGGTGGCCTTGCCTTCAGCTGTCTAGGCCCTAAGCTCTGGAATTCCCTCCCTAAACCTCTCCGCCTCTCTACCTCTCTTTCCTCCTTTAAAACACTCCTTAAAACCTACCTCTTTGACCACGCTATACAAAACCCTGGTTAGACCACACCTGGAGTACTCTGAGCAGTTTTGGGCACCACACCTTAGGAAGGATATATTGGCCTTGGAGGGAGTGCAGCGTAGGTTTACCAGAATGATACCTGGACTTCAAGGGTTAAATTACAAGGAAAGATTACACAAACTAGGGTTGTATTCCATGGAATTTAGAAGATTAAGGGGTGATCTGATCGAAGTTTTCAAGATATTAAAGGGAACAGATAGGGTAGATAGAAATAAACTATTTCCACTGGTTGGGGATTCTAGGACTAGGGGGCATAGTCTAAAAATTAGAGCCAGACCTTTCAGGAGTGAAATTAGGAAACACTTCTACACACAAAGGGTGGTAGAAGACTGGAACTCTCTTCCGCAAATGGCAATTGATGCTAGACTAATTGTTAATTTGAAGTCGGAGATTGATAGCTTTTTGTTAACCAAATGTATTAAGGGATATGGGCCAAAGGCGGATATATGGAGTTAGGTCGCAGATCAGCCATGATCTCATTGAATGGCGGAACAGGCTCGAGGGACTGAATGGCCTCCTCCTGTTCCTATGTTCCTAAGCTCTTGGTCACCTGTCCTAATATCTCCTTATGTGGTTCGGTGTCAAATGTTGTCTTATAACACTCCTGTGAAGCGCCTTGAGGCTTTACTATGTTAAAGGCGCTATATAAATACAAGTTGTTGTTGTTGTAATCTAATGCTTGGTTGACAATGTGGAGAAGGAAGAGCCTCGATTTGTATTTGCATTAATGGGTGCCTCACTTTGAAGTAAAGCTTGTGTCTGCTTGACAACATGCTCAGCTCTGGTTTTTGAATGTTCTGGTTCTGATACCTGGAGTTTGAGGTTGTAACTTGGAAGTATAGTGAACAGTGAGGAGGATAGTGATAGACTTCAAGAAGACATAGACAGGCTGGTGGAATGGGTGGACTCGTGGCAGATGTAATTTAACGCAGGAAAGTGCAAAGTGATACATTTTGTTGGGAAGAACGAGGAGAGGCAATATAAACTAAAGGGTACAATTCTAAAGGGGGTTCATGAACCGAGAGACCTGGGGGTATATGTGCACAAATTGTTGAAGGTGGCAGGGCAGATTGAGAAAGTGGTTAAAAAAGCATACGGGATTCTGGGCTTCATAAATAACAACAACAACTTGTAATTATATAGCGCCTTTAACGTAGTAAAATGTCCCAAGGCGCTTCACAGGAGTGTTATAAGACAAAAAATTTGACACCGAGCCACATAAGGAGAAATTAGGGCAGGTGACCAAAAGCTTGGTCAAAGAGCTAGGTTTTAAGGAGCGTCTTAAAGGAAGTAAGAGGTAGAGAGGCGGAGAGGTTTAGGCAGGGAATTCCCGAGCTTAGGGCATAGGTAACAAAAAGCACGGCCACCAATGGTTGAGCAATTATAATCAGGAATGCTCAAGAGGGCAGAATTAAAGGAGCGCAGATATCTTGAGGGGGTTGTGAGGCTGAAGGAGATTACAGTGATAGGGAGGGGTGAGGCCATGGAGGGATTTGAAAACAAGGATGAGAATTTTAAAATTGAGGCGTTGCTTAACCGGGAGTCAATGTAGGTCAGCAAGCACAGGGGTGATGGGCGAACGGGACTTGGTGCGAGTTTGGACACGGGCAGCCGAGTTTTGGATGACCTCAGGTTTACGTAGGGTAGAATGTGGGCGGCCAGCCAGGAGTGCATTGGAATAGTCAAGTCTAGAGGTAACAAAGGCATGGATGAGGGTTTCAGCAGCGGATGAGCTGAGGCAAGGGCGGAGATGGAGGATTTTACGGAGGTGGTAATAGACGGTCTTAGTTATGCTGCGGATATGTGGTCGGAAGCTCATTTCAGAGTCAAATATGACACCAAGTTTGCAAACAGTGTGGTTCAGTCTCAGATAGTTGTTAGGGAGAGGGATGGAGTCAGTGGCCAGGGTAATAGAGGCATAGAATACAAAAGCAAGGAAGTTATGATGAAGCTTTATAAAACACTGGTTCGACTTCAACTAGAGTATTGTGTCCAATTGTGGGCAACGCACTTTGGAAGGATGTGAAGGCCTTAGAGAGGGTGCAGAAAAGATTTACGAGAATGATTCCAGGGATGAGGGACTTCAGTTACATGGATAGACTAGAGAAGCTGGGGTAGTTCTCCTTAGAGCAGAAAAGGTTGAGAGGAGATTCGATAGAGGTGTTCAAAATCCTGAGGGGTCTAGAAAGAGTAGATAGAGAGAAACTGTTCCCATTGGCGGAAGGGTCGAGAACCAGAGGACATTATTTAAGGTGATTGGCAGATTGGCAAAGGCGTCATGAGGAAAAACTTTTTACACAATGAGTGGTTATGATCTGGCATACACTGCCTGAAAGGGTGGTGGAGGCAGATTCAATCATCGCTTTCAAAAGGGAATTGGATAAGTACCTGAAAGAAAAATAATTGCAAGGCTACGGGGAATGGGCGGAGGAGTAGGACTAGCTGAAGTGCTCTTGCGGAGAGCCGGCATGAGCTCGATGGGCCAAATGGCCTCCTTCTGTGCTGTAACCATTCTATGATTCTATGGGCTAGAAATTCATTATAGCCCAGAAATGTGTGGTAAAATTAGAAAAGTTGGAGAATTAGCGCCAGGCGCTAATGCTTTAGACTGCATGCAAAATTCATGTTCACTGCTCAAAGAAATGATTGGAGTCCTAATTCAAATCTTCAAGCCCAAGCTCATTGCCGTTACACTCAAAGGGTGGACCAATATCAGGTGCAGTCTAATCGCAAGTCATGATTGCCGCAGGTTTTTTCCAGTTTTTAGAGGGGAGGTTCATTGATGCTGCAGAAACTCATTCTCAGCATTGCTGGGGGTGCAGCTACCTCAGCAAGCAGTAGCAGGTCAAGGAGAAGGAGCTGGAGGACTGACGCAACCATACTTATGGCAGATCCACGCCCCAGGGAGAGAGCTGGCAGATTCTGCGATCAAGCATTGGAGGTGTTCGTGTCCGCTGTGGAGAGATGGAGGGCGGTGCTCCACCCGGCAAGTGGCAGGAGGCCACAAGTCTTCCGCAGCGTGTGGAGGGAGGTAGCACAGCATGTCTCGGGCCAGCACTGTGGTCCCCAGGACCCACACACAGTGCAGGAAGAAATTTAATGACCTCACTCGGGTGGTCAGGGTGAGTGAATGCTTCAACAAATGTTACATACCACCGTCTGAATCATAGTCTTCACGCACTGCCCAAAGCACCATACCCCCAGCATTCACCCACCAACAATCTCTACCTACCAAAACTCACACCCATATCTCACACCTTGCACACAATGACAGCTATTCAACTATGGCAGGCACATCACCCAAACACATTGCTCCACACTCACTTACACACTTTCTTTTCTCTTGCAGGCCAAGGTGGCTCACAACAGGAGGGAGCAGGAGCGCACAGGCGGGGGACAAGCCGACACCCAACCACTTTCTGCGCTGGAGAATCGAGTGTTGCAGATCATTGGGCACCAGGTGGTGGACGCCATGGCCACTGGCGACGTTGACCCCCTTGGGGACAACAACAGTATGTTCATCCCTACTTCTTCATCTCACAACTCACTTCCCCCTCACCCCACAAGCATTTTGCACTTTCCAGCTAATCATACTATATGCATGCCTTTCTCCCTTCCTGCCCTCCTCCCCTCACCTTAACCCAACTCTTGTGCCATTATGCTTTCAGATAATGAGCAAGCACCTGAGCAGCCTGGCCCTGAGGTCGCTGTAGAGAGTGAGGCGGGAGAATAGGAGGAGGAAGAACACACCACGTCACTGCATGTCTCACCCACAGGCACCAGCTCAGGTACTGGCAGTACGCGTTCTTTAGAGGCTAGTATGGTAGCGGGATCTGCACAGGGTGAGGCACCGGGGACGAGTGGGCTGCAGCAAGGCCAGGGGGAATCGGTAGCTCGGGGGCCAGCTCCCTGGAGGGTGAGTTCATGCATGAGTTCTGCTGCACAGGACTCAGATGAGGACTTTGATGGGGAGGCCTTTAGAAGAAGGGTGATGGGCATGCACAAGGAGATGATAGGTGCAATGGCAAGGGTGTCCAAGAGCTTCTCGGCAATGGTAAGGAGCGTGGAGGAGTCCGCCTCCAACATTGCACAAGGCTCTGCGCACACCATGGAGCCCATCATTTCCAGTCTACAAAGGATGGTAGACTCCCAGAGAGACCGTGGCGACCCAGACCTGATGCCGCGTGTGATGGGCGATCTGGCAGCTTCCATTGCAGCACAGGAAGAAGCGACACAACGTCTTAGTGCTGTAATGCAGTCTATGTTTGGTGGCATTCAATCTCAGACTGCTCTCATGCAGCCTCAGCTTGATGCCACACAAGCTCTGACTGCTGCCATCGTGGCTCAGTCTACAGCCGTCGACCGGGGCTTTCACGGTGTTGCAGCAGGCCAGCAATCTGTGCTCCAGCAGATTGCTAGTGATGCTGAGGTGCTGCCCCGGGGGAGTGGCAGTGGGTGAGTGGAGCAGGAAGCTGCTGTCCTCTCTCAGGATAACAGCATTCCTGCTCCCACCACTGCCACTCTGCCATTGCCCTTGTCGCTGCCTGTCATCCAGCCAGCTCAGACTGCTGCCGCCCATGCTGAGGTGGTGCAGTCTACAGCCGGGCCTTCCAGGTCCAGAGCTGGTCGAGTACGTCCTGCAAGGCCATCTGAAGTCTCCCGCACGGACACTCAGCAGACTTCCATCAGCCGTGCTGCAGCCACTGGGCCAACACTTCCTAGGAGCACTGGAGTAGGCAAAGGCCCAGTAACGACAGGGCACTAAGGGATTGCACAAGTGTGAATAGTTAATATTTTTGTTCACTGATTTTTGGTAAATTTATTAATTTAGTTTGGATTCTTTTGTGGTGCGTCTCATTTCAGCTTTGCGCTGTGATATGGCCTGCGACAGGGATGGAATGATGGGGATGTGGTGAGCAACAGGAATCTGGGGTGTAATTCATTCGAACTGCAATCTGATGAGGCCTTCTGGAAGGCCGATTGAGTGGCTCCCTCCTCCCTCGCTCTTGTTCCTCCTCCTCCTCATCCTCCTCATCTTCCTCTTCCTCCTCGTCCTCCTGCTCCTCCTCCTCTCCCTCTTCCTCCTCCTGAGGTGGCCCCGCAATCTCTTGTGGCAAGGGCTGGGCCCTCATGATGGCCAAGTTGTGGAGCATGCAGCAGACCACCACGAAATGGGACACCCGCTCAGCCGAGTACTGGAGGGCTCCTCCCGAGCAGCCAAGGCAACGGAACCTTTCTTGAGCACCCCGATGGTCTGCTCAATGATGTTCCTGGTGGCAGCATGGCTCTCATTACATGAGTGCTGGGCAGGAGTGTTGGGGATGCGGAGGGGAGTAATGAGCCAGGTGGAGAGCGGTCAGCCCTTGTCTCCGAGCAGCAGCTGCAAGCTTGACGTGGTGGCTGGAAGAGTGCTGGCACATCGGTCTGGTGCAGGATGAAGGCATTGTGGCTGCTGCCAGGATAGCGGGCATTCACATTGAAGATTCGCTGTCTGTGGTCGCACACCAACTGCACATTAAGTGAGTGGTAGCCTTTGCGGTTACAGAAGATCTCAGGATTGTTATGGGGTGCAGGCAAAGCCACGTGGGTGCAGTCAATGGTGCCCTGCATCATGGGAATCCTGCTATCCTGGCAAAGCCACATGCGCACTCGTCCCGCTTCTCTCTGGTGATGGGGCAGGAAATGTAATCCCTTCTCCTACTGTAGAGAGCCTCTGTGACCTCCTGGATGGATGGCGAACTGTGAAATGTTAGCTATGTCTCCTGTTGCAGACTGGAAGAATCCGCTCCTGAAGAAATTGAGGGCGACGGTGACCTTGACTGCTACTGAGAGAGCCGTGGTCGTCCTAATCTGAGGCTGGAGGTCTGGTTGCAGGAGGTGGCAGAGTTCTGTGACAACCTCCTTGGTGAAGCAGAGCCTTCTAATACACTGTTTCTCGCTTAATTGGAGGTAGGAGAAATGCCCTTGGAATACCCTCGGAGGGTAAGGCCTCCTGTTGAGAGCCCTGATGGCCCTCCTCCTCCCTCTGGGCACCAATCTTTCTCACTGCCTCCGCTCCCTCTGCCGTAGATCCTGGAGGGCGAGGTCGACTGCCAGTACAGCCCCCATTAATGTAACCAAGTGTAGCAGTTTGATTTTTTTAAGAATAAATGTAGCTACTTTTTAGTTGCCACTACACTCCTGATACTAAATAACCTTGAAATTACGGAATGAGACTGTTGCACTAAGTGAAACTGACAAGAAAGCACTGAAACTCCACTAACCTACAGGTGCGACTCATTATTGATGATCCCTTTAAATAACGTCCCTGGAGCCGGCTTCCTGGTGCTTCACGCTTTTTACTCCAGGCACTAAGGTAGGTGGCGACAATCAATTTCGCAGATCAGGCAGCCAGTGAGCGTTGCACACTCACTGACGTCAAGATCCACCTGGCGTTGAGGCTCCTGGCGATAACTGTTAGCGGTGGCGCTGCGGGGGGGTGGGTGGCAGGATTTGGCATGCGGTGTTGGATTCGCCTCACCCCGGTGATAATGCCCTATCTGCTGGTGCTAACAGGAGACGCTAAGGTAACGTATTTTCCCCCCTATGATTCAAACTGAGTGCAGTCCTAAGGGAGTGCTGCATTGCCAAATGAAACATGAAACCATGAATCCCTCTGTATTGAGAAGCACCTTCTTCATGTCCATCCTAAACCTAACCTTCACAACTCTGAGCTTGCTACAGGTTTATTTTCTCCTCCCTCACTAGATACCTCTATAAGGTCACCTTTGAGATATTTCTTTTCAAGGCTGAAAGCTCTAGCTCATCAACTCATTCCTCATAGCTCTCCCCCTCTGACATCAGGGTTCAGCCTCTTTGCTCGCCCCTGCACTGCCTGTAAGCTCTCGACGGCCCCTCTATGTTGCGTTAACTAGGTTGCACGCAGGTGTGGCCTGACCACGGCACTATAGGTGATCGGTTAGAAGCTCGAGGCAGACGGACAAGAACTAAGCAATGTAATGCTGGTCCCTGCAGTTCTCAGTTGGGATCCACTTCAGCTGCTTGTGGAGACAGAACAAAAAGTGGCATCAATAGGGTCAGTGCTATAATATGCTTCAACCCCCCCCCCCCACCATTCTGCCGCAGTACGATGACAGACACGGTGCAGATTTCCAAGCAGCCTTGTGAATTCAATTAAAATACAGTGCAAATGAAAGCAGTTGTCTCAGCAGCATTGATTTCTGATGGATAATGACTTCTGTGTTGCTATGGTAGCAATTTAAAGGGTTTAGAAAGACCTACTGCTTTAAAGTCACCAAATGTTACTTTTCTTTATGGCAATCCCAATAATAAAACCTAACAAATACTCAGACAAATAGCACTGGATCACATCTAGTCCTTTCTTTATTGGTGTCATTTAATCCTCGAGTGTTGATTTGTATTCGATAGATCATTTTTCCCCGCAAATGGATATATTTTGTTCTAATATAGAGTGCAAGTTCCAAAATAGCCATTCAATGACCATTTGCTTGGCAGGAAATAGCATTTTTCATTCACGCCACCTTGCTAATGGGATTATTGTAATAAAGGGCTCCCTTTTTAATTTGCGCCTCAGGCGAGTTTTTTGTTGCTCGAGCTGACCCTGGGGGTGACGGTTCATTTGCGACTATGCTGCTGCGGCAGATTGAAATGCTTGCTTGGCGGTGGAAGTGTCAAAGCAGCCTGTTATCAAAAAAAAAACTCAACGCCTCGAGTCAGTTGGACGTATGTGCGATTTCAGCACCTCAGAAGCAATTTGGCTGTTCATATAAATTCCGACTGGGGGGAAAATAAGACATTTTAGTTGAAGCGTTTCATTGGTATTCAAGGCATGTTTATATAATATTCCTCCCAAATATATATATATATACATTGATTACCAGAAGTAACATCTCCATCAAAAATCTTCTGAAACCGTGGCACTACAAAAGCAACATTGTTGGAGAATTGGCGGAGATATAAAGCTTTCACAACTCTTTGTTGCATTTGTGAAAGAAAGACACGGCTGGTTAAAGTGCTCTTGCTAAATGTGCTGATGTATTATGGCAGGTACATAATTGTAATGAGATGAATAAATAAATGGAGGTCATGATCAGAACCAGAGTACATGGGAAGTGTACAGAATGCGCAGAGATATCATGCAGCTGGTGCTCAGATAATTTAAGCAAAGGCAATGTTATCATGCTCTGGAGTAACAGAACATTTCACCATGTAATAATATGGAGGGTTGATGATCTTCAATCTGCTGGTAATTTGTATGCTGATTTGCTCCTGGGCATAAAAGGCAGTTAAGCCATCACATCGTGTTTAGATATATTCTTTTAAATTGTATTTTTTTTAACACCCATACATATTTTGTGAGGCCATCGCACATTTTGATTACTTGCTGCTGGTGAGAGGAACGCATTGCTGCATTAATATGGTCGTGACTGCGCTGGGAGCAATGTGATTTTAAGGCCAACCCATGGCCCTTGCCTGTCTCTGAGTAGGGTGCTGTTGCTGGCTCATTTACCTTATTGGATTGTTTTCTGCTCCAGGCAACTGCCTTCGGACAACGGGTTGGGAGGAAGGGAATGATTGTACTGAGTCAACCTCCCGGATGCATTTAAGGGAAAGCTAGATAAACACATGAGGGAGAAAGGAATAGTAGATTATGCTGATTAAAAGAAAGACTTGCATTTATATAGCGTCTTTTACAACCACAGGACATCCCAAAGCACTTTACAGCCAATGAAGTACTTTTTGAAGTGTAGTCACTGTTGTAATGTAGGAAACGTGGCAGCCAATTTGCGCACAGAAAGCTCCCACAAACAGCAATGTGATAATGACCTGATAACCTGTTTTAGTGATGTTGATTGAGGGATAGAAATTGGCCAGGACACACTTGCTCTTCTTCGAAATAGTGCCATGGGATCTTTCACATCCACCTGAGAGAGCGGACGGGGCCTCGGTTCAACATCTCATCCGAAAGACTGCACCTCCGACAGTGCAGCACTCCCTCAGCACTGCACTGGAGTGTCAGCCTGGATTTTTGTGCTCAGGTCTCATGGAGCAGAACTTGAACCCACAACCTTTTTGAGTCAGAGGCGAGGGTGCTGCCAACTGAGCCACGGCTGACACAAGTCAGATGAAGAGGAAGAGATGGGAGGAGGCTTGTGTGGAGCATAAACACCGGCATGGACTGGTTGGGCCGAATGGTCTGTTTCTGTGCTGTATATTCTATGTAATTCTATGGGGAGAAGGCAGGGACAGAGTACTGAGTTTGGATGATCAGCCATGATCTCATCGAATGGCAGAGCAGGCTCGAGGGGCCAAATGGCCTACTCCTGCTCCTATCTTCTATGTTTCTATGTTTCTATGTAATATTTTTTCCAAATCCAGACCAAACATTCCACATTCAGATTGGGATATGTCTGGTATATATCGACTAGGTCTATTCTTTGTGCTGTGCTGCATGCTGCACAACCTGGCCATTCAGAGGGTTGGCCACCTTGAACTCTATGAGATACAGTGCTATGGCACGGCAGTAGAAAGTAAAAGCCTCCATCTCCTTGCAGCAACAGAGGATGAGCCAGCATTGGTCCAGCAACCTCAAAAAAAGAAATCTCATTCTCTCCCATGTTAGTTAAAGGCATCTGCCACCATCAGGGTGAGATCTTATATATAACTGGGCTAGGTAAACAGCACCTGAGTAACATGGGCCTGCATGGCATTTAGGGCTAATTCCGCAATCCTGTGGGAAGCATGGGTCGGAGAATTGAGGCTTAGATGTTGTAGCCCAACCTCTGACCCTCGCTCTCTGCAAAGACAGCTTTTCCCGCTGTAAATGCAGGATCAATCCTACAGTTCCTGGAGATTTCCCCATCCCGCTTCATTTTAGGTGAATGCGAACGAATTCAAAGATTGAGAAAAAAAAAACACATCCCTATCAGGTAATTTGAACATTTTGTAGAGGGGAGTCTGATTTGAGACAAGTTCAAGGAATTAATGGGATAAAAAAATACAAAAGAATCCAATGACAATTTTGATACATTCCAGCATTTTCTGATGTTCTTAAACGGCTTGCGAGTGAGGTTTAAGTAAATGGAGCTCAGAAGCAGGAGCTTTGCCACCTCCTCGCTCGCTGCATTATGTAATGTAGAGAGATTGGGGCGGAATTTCCTGCGGGGGTGCAATCGGGAAGCTACACCTGAAATTACGCCCATTCGTGCATCCATTTTGCCGATGTATAATTACACTCAAATTTCATGCCAATCTCATTCGCAAATGCCGGAACTTAAAAATGGGCAAAAACAAACGCAAATCCACATCAACAATGGAGGCCCGAGGAAAGCACCGAACGCGCACCGTATATTCCCTCTAAGTATGAAAATGAAAGCTTCAAACCATCTAATTATCATTCATGCACATAAAGCACAGCATAGTTAAGAACCAGCAATTGTGGAAGCTTTTCCATTTTTTTATCTGACTTATACTGACGCCATAAAGAAACAGAAACACATTGCAGCTCTCGGTGAGGATAAATAAAAACAAAAATCTTTCCAAAATAGTGATTAAACTCCCGAAATTGACTTTGTTTTCAGCTGCGCCTAAAATCCTGGGCTTAATTTTACACCCATTTCGAACCAATGTGACTGCAGGAAATTTGCGTGCGAAGCTATTCAGCCTGGGTGCGGAGCCATTGTAATGAGCCGAGATGCGGTCGGGCGCAGGGATCGATTAGACGGACATAAAAGAGCGAGCAAATTTGAGGCGTGGCGTAATTTCGTGGATTTCCGCTTGCTTACGCTCGTATTTGTGCCCGAGCTTCTTGGATCTTCCACGCTGTGTGTTAGCTTCACGCCCCAATTACACCTGCCTCTCGCCGCAAATACACAGGAAAATCCACCTCCATCTCGCAAGCTTCTACACATAAAACTCAGTGCTCACTTCTTTAAGTTACCTGGATTTTTATAACCGGAGGAATTGGTGGCAGATTAAAGAATTCAGCATTCGGATGTGTAAATCTTCCACCAAATGCCCTGGCATTTTAATACTTCAAAAGGATGCCATGACTTTATACAGGAATACAGGGTCTGTATTAGCATCATTTACTCATACTTCATAACAGAATGCAATATTTTGGCATCCCAGACAGCATCAATAATTGAGCACAGAGGGCTCAAATTACAGAAGTATGAATCATAACATCATAGAATAGTACAGCACAGAAGGAGGCCATTCGGCCCCTCGAGTCTGCGCCGGCTTTCGAAGCACAATCCAGTTAGTCCCACTCCCCCGCTCTCTCCCCATATCCCTGCAATTTTTTCTCCTTCAAGTATTTCAACTGAGTGCGGTTTCAACAGAGTGCTGCGAGTTGGGTGAGTCAGTGAGGCTTAACTGGTTGCTAAAATCAAACTTTTGTTTGTTTCACATTTACTGTTACTGTCTGCTGTTAAAAATCTAAATTTCTCAGCTTTAAGCAGGGTTATAAAGGGATATACAAGGCCTACTCTGGAGATGGAGCACGCAGTGTCCGCCGGCACACTTGAAGCCTTCCGAGACCGGTGGGCGCCGCAGGGACTGGAGTACATCGTCTCCCCGGGCAATGCTATTTTAATTTAATGAGATAAGTTTCATTTGAAATTTTGTTAATTTACAGTAGTTTTATGTTTACTCAAAAGAGTACAAGGCCTACTCTGGAGATGGAGCACGCGGTGTCCGCCGGCACACTTGAGGCCTTCCGAGACCGGTGGGCGCCGCAGGGACTGGAGTGCATCGTCACACCGGCCAATATAATTTTAATTTAATCTGATAAGTTTTATTTAAAGTTCTATTGATTTACAGTCGTTTTATGTTTGCCCAAAAGAGTACAAGGCCTACAGTTCAGAGCAGCTGAAAGCAGTTAATTAGGGAAACTAGATTAAGCTGGTTCTCCTGTAGCTGGGCTCAGCAAGTCTCCTTTGTTTCAGGGCCAATAAAACAGGCTTTGAAGTGCGATTTTTGCACTGAGTGCAGTTTCAACAGAGTGCTGCGAGTTGGGTGAGGCGGAGTTAGGTGAGGAGTGGAAGGAGGAGCTCCCTTGCTTCGCCTTTGTTTTTCCTAACTTTTCACCCTGTAGGCAGAGGTCGGTGTCGGGAGCAGCAGGAGAGTATAGTGAGTATTGAAACTCACTTTGGCGGGTTTTTTCAGAGGCTTACCAATCTCGCAGACCGGTGGCGGTGTTCCAGAGCCACGTCATGATTCAAAGTAACGTGGGCAAGAGGAAGCAGCTGATTGGGTGAGTACGGCCAGGTGAGTATTTATACTACTCTATAGTTTGACAGTTAAGGTTAATAGTTTATAAAGTTTAGAAGGTCTTAATTTTTGTGGTTATAGTTTCTAAGGTCTCTGTTGTCTAGTGGGGAGTGCTAGTAAACAAGGGCCCTTGAGTATATCATTTAATTGTAGTGTAATTAGTGGTATTGATTTGATTTAATTTAATTTAAATTAATTAAAGGGTAAGTCATGGCAGCATAGCTCGGCCCCGTGGCATGCTCCTCCTGCACTATGTGGGAAATCAGGGACACTTCCTGTGTCCCTGACGACCATGTGTGCGGGAAGTGTATCCAGCTGCAGCTACTGGCAGACCGCATTGTGGTGCTGGAGCTGCGAATGGATAGATACTGGAGCATTCACGATGCTGAGGACATCGTGGATAGCATGTTTGATCAGTTGGTCACACCGCAGGTAAAGGCTGCACAGGCAGGAAGGGAATGGGTGACCGCCAGGCAAAGTAGTAAGTGCAGGCTGGTAGTGCAGGGGACCCCTGTGGCCATCACCCTCTCAAACAGATATACCGCTTTGGATATTGTTGAGGGAGATGGCTTATCGGGGAAAGGCAGCAGCAGCCAACTTCCTGGCACCATGGGTGGTTCTGCTGCACAGGACGGGAGGAAAAAGAGTGGGAGAGCTATAGTGATAGGGGATTCTGTTGTAAGGGAAATAGATAGGCGTTTCTGCGGCTGCAAACGAGACTCCAGGATGGTATTTTACCTCCCTGGTGCAAGGGTCAAGGATGTCTCTGTGCAGCTGCAGGGCATTCTGGAGGGGGAGGGTGAACAGTCAGTTGTTGCTGTGCATATAGGTACCAACAATATAAGTAAAAACCGGGATGAGGTCCTAAAAGCTGAATATAGGGAGTTAGGAGGTAAATTAAAAAAGAGGACCTCAAAGGTAGTAATCTCAGGATTGCTACCAGTGCCACGTGCTAGTCAGAGTAGAAATAGAAGGATATTTCAGATGAATACGTGGCTAGAGGAATGGTGCAAGGGGGCGGGATTCAAATTCCTGGGACATTAGAACCAGTTCTGGGGGAGGTGGGACCAGTACAAACTGGACAGTTTGCACCTGGGCAGGACCGGGACCGATGTCCTAGGGGGAGTGTTTGCTAGTGCTCTGGGGGAGGGTTTAAACTAAAATGGCAGGGGTTTGGAACCTGTGCAGGGAGACAGAGGAAAGGGAAGCAAGGATAGAAGCAAAAGACAGGAAGGAGAAAAGCAAAAGTGGAAGTCAGAGAAATCAAGGGTGTAAATCAAACATGGCCACAGTAAATAATAATTCTAAAAGGTCTAAGAGTGTTAAAAAAACAAGCCTGAAGGCTTTGGGGTAGAAATTAGGTCGCGCCCCATTTGGGGCGCAAATATCGTCCGGACGCAAATATTAGCGCCTGGCGCTAATTATCGGCACTGACAGGAAACTTCACTTTTACCGCCCCGGGAGGTGAGTGGAGCGCTAAAGCAGGCGCTGCACACCTCTCTTAAGGCGCAAAGGCCGAGCAGTGAGGCGCTAACTCGGAGCGCTGGCGAAGCTCATGTAATGTCAGTCAGCAATGGAACACACACACAATGGCACGGGCCAGTTCTTAAAGGGGATGGTTAATCTTGCTTTCCATCCACATCCTGTTCATTGCTGCCTTGAATCTCGGCCTGGAGAGACTTGCACATCAAATGTGCTGGAAAGAACAATGGAGAGCACCAGGCAAAGAGCTCAGAGTGCAGCTCCCATGGTCTCTGCTAAATCGATACAAGGAATGGCAAATCAAAATGAACCTGCAAAGTGCTGCTCAGTACCCAAAACTCCTTCACACAACTTGGAATCTCTCCAGAAGTCTCTCCCTCTCTCTCTCAGAATGCGTAGTTCAAAAATGCCACCAACAATAAAAGACAGGAAGAGGCCCCCTTTAAATAGCGCCCTCCCCAGCCCCACAGCGATTGATAGCGTTCCAGTCTGCTGGTCGTTGGAAGCGCCAGGCGGTAAGGCAGGGGGCGCCACTCAATTTCTGCTGCGGGGCGCCCCAAGGGCATTGCACCATGGAATGACGTCACAATCTGCGCGCGCAGGTGGTCGCAGCGGTAAGTTTTAGCGCCGCCGCACAATCTCAAGTTAAGTTCTCGAGCGGCACAAACATCGCTGCGCCCGGGCGTTAGCGGCTTTGCGCCCCATTAGCGCCCTCTTAAGGCGCTAACGGGTGGCGCAACCAAGTGAATTTTTACCCCTTTGTGTCTTAATGCGAGGAGCATTCGTAATAAGGTGGATGAATTAGCTGCGCAAATAGATGTAAACGGATATGATATAATTGGGATTACGGAGACATGGCTCCAGGGTGACCAAGGCTGGGAATTCAACATCCAGGGGTATTCAATATTCAGGAAAGACAGGCAAAAAGGAAAAGGAGGTGGGGTAGCATTGCTGGTTAAAGAGGAGATTAACACAATAGTAAGGAAGGACATTAGCCCTGATGATGTGGAATCTGTATGGGTAGAGCTGAGAAATACCAAGGGGCAAAAAACGTTAGTGGGAGTTGTATACAGACCCCCAAACAGTAATGCTGAGTTTGGGGATGGCATTAAATGGGAAATTAGAGACACGTGCAATAAGGGCACAGCAGTTATCATGGGTGACTTTAATTTACATATAGATTGGGCTAACCAAATTAGGAACAATACTGTGGAGGAAGAATTCCTAGAGTGTATACGGGATGGTTTCCTGGGCCAATATGTCGAGGAACCAACTAGAGATCAGGCCATCTTAGACTGGGTATTATGTAATGAGAAAGGATTAATTAGCAATCTTGTTGTGCGAGGCCCCTTGGGGAGGAGTGATCATAATATGATAGAATTTTTCATTAAGGAGAGTGAAGTAGTTGACTCAGAGACTAGGGTCCTGAATTTAAATAAAGGAAAATATGATGGTATGAGGCGCGAGTAGGCTAGGATGGATTGGGGAACATTACTTAAAGGGTTGACGGTGGATAGGCAATGGCAAACATTTAAAGATCGCATGGATGAATGACAGAATTTGTTCACCCCTGTTTGGCATAAAAATAAAACAAAAAAGGTGACTCAACCGTGGCTAACAAGGGAAATTAGGAATAGCATAAGATCCAAGGAGAGGACATATAAATTGGCCAGAAAAAGCAGCAAACCTGAGGATTGGGAGCAGTTTAGGATTCAGCAAAGGGGGACAAAGGGATTCATTAAGAGGGGGAAAATAAAGTATGAGAGTGAGCTTGCAGGGAACATAAAAACCAACTGTAAAAGCTTCTATACATATGTGAAGAGAAAAAGATTGGTGAAGTCAAGCGTAGGTCCCTTGCAGTCAGAATCAGGGTAATTTATAATGGGGAACAAAGAAATAGCTGACCAATTAAATACATACTTTGGTTCTGTCTTCACAAAGGAGGACACAAATAACCTCCCAGAGGTGTCGGGGAACATAACGTCTAATGAGAGGGAGGAATTGAAAGAAATCAGTATTTGTAGGGAAATGGTGTGAGGGAAATTGACGGGATTGAAGGCCGATAAATCCCCAGGGCCTGATAATCTACATCCTAGAGTACTTAAGGAAGTGGCCCTAGAAATAATAGATGCATTGCTGGTCATCTTCCAAAATTCTATAGACTCTGGAACAGTTCCCATGGACTGGAGGGTAGCTAATGTAACCCCACTATTTAAAAAAGGTGGTAGAGAGAAAATGGGGAATTATAGACTGGTAAGCCTGACATCGGTAGTGGGGAAAATGCTCGAGTCCATTATAAAAGATGCAATAGCAGAGCACTTGGAAAACAGTGACAGGATTGAACAAAGTCAACATGGATTTACAAAAGGTAAATCATGCTTGACTAATCTACTGGAATTTTTTGAGGATGTAACTGGTCGAATAGATAAGGGAGAACCAGTGTATGTGGTGTATTTGGACTTTCAGAAGGCTTTCGATGAAGTCCCGCATAAGAGATTAGTGTGCAAAGTTAAAGCACATGGGATTGGGGGTAAGGTATTGACTTGGATAGAGAACTGGTTGGCCGACAGGAAGCAAAGATTTGGAATAAACGGGTCTTTTTCCGAGTGGCAGGCAGTGACTAGTGGGGTACCGCAGGGATCGGTGCTAGGACCCCAGTTATTCACTATGTATTTTAATGATCTAGATGAGGGAACTAGATGCAATATCTCCAAGTTTGCAGATGACACAAAGCTGGGTGGGCGTGTGTGCTCTGAGGAGGATGCAGAGAAACTCCTGTATGATTTGGACAGGTTGGGTGACTGGCCAGATGCATGGCAGATACAGTATAATGTGGATAAATGCGAGGTTATCCACTTTGGTGGCAAAAACAGGAAGGCAGATTATTATCTGAACGGCAATAGATTGGGAAAAGGGGAAGTGCAACGAGACCTGGGTGTCCTTGTTCACCAGTCGCTGAAGGTAAGCATGCAGGTGCAGCAGGCGGTTAAGAAGGCAAATTGTATGTTGGCCTTCATAGCGAGAGGATTCGAGTACAGGAGCAAGAATGTCTTGCTGCAGTTGTACAGGGCCTTGGTGAGACCACACCTTGAGTATTGTGTGCAGTCTTGGTCACCTTATCTGAGGAAGGATGTTCTTGCCATGGATGGAGCGCAGCGAAGATTCACCAGACTGATACCTGGGATGGCAGGAATAATGTATGAAGAGAGATTGGGTCGATTGGGCTTATATTCGCTCGAGTTTAGAAGAATGAGAGGGGATCTCATTGAAACTTATAAAATTCTAACAGGACTAGACAGACTAGATGCAGGAAGGATGTTCCCGATGGCGGGGGAGTCCAGAACCAGAGGTCACAGTCTAAGGATAAGGGGTAAGCCATTTAGGACTGAGATGAGGAGGAATTTCTTCACCCAGAGAGTGGTGAACCTGTGGAATTCTCTACCACAGAAGACAGTTGAGGCGAATTCATTAAATATATTCAAGAAGGAGATAGATATATTTCTTAAGACTAAAGGGATCAAGGGATATGGGGAGAAAGCAGGGACAGGGTACTGAGTTTGGATGATCAGCCATATACTCATCGAATGGCGGAACAGGCTCGAGGGGCCGAATGGCCTACTCCTGCTCCTATCTTCTATGTTTCTATGTTTCTATATTTCTATTTATCCAATTCCCTTTTAAGCCAAGAACTCTTTGACGGGTCGGCATTAAGTTACTGTTTCTCAACCAGCTCCATTTGCTTCCCTAGGGATGTGTTCTTTTATGAAGCAGCAGAGAAAAGTGAATAACATTGCAATAGGAATTGCTTCACCGTGGGTTTGATTGCCTTTCGTAGTGGTCACCATGGTAGTTGTAATGTTGCATTTTGGGTTAAGGAGTAAATTATATTAAGTTGCCTGAGCCAAAGTTCAATCCAGGATGACCCTAATAAACTATCCTTTCATAATTGGGTCATTTTATGTAAACCATAAATTACAATGCATAAAGATGTGTAATTCCTGCATAAATATATGCAGATTCAAAAATACACGCTTCCGACATTACAACAATGACCACACTTCAAAAAGAAGTACTTTATTGGTTGTAAAGCGTTTTGGGACATCCTGAGGTCGTGAAAGGCGCTATATCAATGCAAGTTCTTTCTTTTTTCTACTTGCAAGCTTGTACAACTGCCACTAATGCCAAACTAGTGATAATGAAGGGCTAAGAAAATATCCAGAATGTAACATAAATTAAGCATTTTGAAACCTCTGCAGATGTGAGATTACATCAAGTGCAGACACTGTAAGACCATCACAGATAACAGGCGGTCAAATGACAACATCTGGTTTGTCTTCCATTTATAATCTTTCAGTCTGTTGTCCTTCGAGGGATACAGCTAGAATCATAGAATGATACAGTACAGAAGAGGACCATTCGGCCCATCGTGCCTGTGCCGGCCCTTTGCTAGAGCTATCCAATTAGTCCCACTCCCTGGTCTTTCCCCATAACCTCTTCAAATATTTTCCCCTTCAAGTATTTATCCAATTCTCTTTTGAAAATTACTATTGAATCTGCTTTCACCACCCTTTCAGACAGTGCATTCCAGATCATAACAACTCGCTGCGTGAAAAAACAAAAATTGCTCTCGTTCTTTTGCCAATTACCTTAAATCTGTGTTCTCTGGTTACCGACCCTTCTGCCACTGGAAACAGTTTCTCCTTATTTACTCTATCAAAATCCTTCAAGATTTTGAACACCTCTTTCAAATCTCCCCTTAACCTTCTCTGCTCTAAGGAGAACAACCCCGGATTCTCCAGTCTCTCCCCATAACTGAAGTCTTTCATCCCTGGTACAATTCTAGTAAATCTCTTCTGCACCCTCTCTGAGGCCTTGACATCCTTTCTGAAGTGTGGTGCCCAGAATTGGCCACAATACCCCAGCTGGAGCCTAACCAGTGTTTTATGACGGTTTAGAACAACTTGTTTTAAGCATTGTTGTTACGTGGCAGGCTTATGCACTTGGTCAAGATAAACTGTGCGCTGCGGTTGGTGCTGCTCCATGAAAAGTTTTGGTCAGCCGTTGCACTAAACATAGAGGAAGGAAATACCTCTATCCAGACTGAGAAGATGCAAATAACAAGGGTAGCAGCAATCATCCCAATACTAGGTGTGTCTAATCTGAATAATGCCACATTTAATGCAACGCAGCCTGCGACAGCAAAACCTTACACCTGTGATTTGACCAGTGCTGACAGCAGTGCCAACTGGTCAATTTCAGGGGCATGTGCCAATACATGGGGCATGTTCAAAGTGTCAGCCAATGCTCAGTAGGTATCACTCTCACCTCTGAGTTGGAAGGTTGTGGGTTCAAGTCCTCACTCCAGAGGAAGGATGTTCTTGCCGTGGAGGGAGTGCAGCGAAGATTCACCAGACTGATACCTGGGATGGCAGGAATAACGTATGAGGAGAGATTGGGTCGATTTGGCTTATATTCGCTGGAGTTTAGAAGAATGAGAGGGGATCTCATTGAAACTTATAAAATTCTAACAGGACTAGACAGACTAGATGCAGGAAGGATGTTCCCGATGGCGGGGGAGTCCAGAACCAGAGGTCACAGTCTAAGGATAAGGGGTAAGCCATTTAGGACTGAGATGAGGAGGAATTTCTTCACCCAGAGAGTGGTGAACCTGTGGAATTCTCTACCACAGAAGACAGTTGAGGCGAATTCATTAAATATATTCAAGAAGGAGATAGATATATTTCTTAAGACTAAAGGGATCAAGGGATATGGGGAGAAAGCAGGGACAGGGTACTGAATTTGGATGATCAGCCATATACTCATCGAATGGCAGAACAGGCTCGAGGGGCCGAATGGCCTACTCCTGCTCCTATCTTCTATGTTTCTATGTAAAATCTAGGCTGACACTCCAGGGCAGAACTGAGGGAGTGCCACACTGTCGGAGGTGCCGTCTTTCGGATGAGACGTTAAAACCGAGGCCCTGTCTGCCTTCCCAGGTGAACGTGAAAGATCCCATGGCATTATTTCGAAGAAGAGCAGGGGAGTTATTCCCGGTGTCCTAGCCAATATTTATCCCTCAACCAACATCACTAAAAACAGATTATCTGGTCATTATCACATTGCTGTTTGTGGGCGCTTGCTGTGCGCAAATTGGCTGCCGTGTTTCCCACATTACAACAGTGACTGCACTTCAGAGTAGTACTTCATTGGCTGTAAAATGCTTTGGGATGTCCGGTGGCCATGAAAGGCGCTATATAAATGCAAGTGTTTCTTTCTTTAACATAGTAAAACGTCCCAAGGCGCTTCACAGGAGTGTTATCAAACAAAAGTTGACACTGAGGTGTCGGAGGTGCTGACTTTCGGATGAGAGGCTAAACCGAGGCTCTGTTTGCTCTCTCAGGTGGATGTAAAAGATCCCTCAATCAACATCACTAAAACAGATTCTTTGGTCATTATCACATTGCTGTTTGTGGGAACTTGCTGTGTGCAAATTAGATGCTGTGCTTCCTACATTACATCAGTGACTACACTTCAAAAAGTACTTCATTGGCTGTAAAGTGCTGTGGGACATCCTGAAATTGTGGAAGGTGCTGTATAAATGGCAGTCTTTCTTTTAATACAAGATAAAGTTATTGATTTATATATTTTAATCTACAGATTGAGACCTGCAGAGTTTGTCTGGCCGACATACTATGTGCTGAAAGACCCCCCTCCCCCACCTTAATGCAAAATATTCCGAGATATTTCTGGCAGGCAAAAGGGTTTCAAGTGTTGCTGTTGTGCATTAATCTTGGTTGCGAGAAATGCCATAGGAATATTGTGGTGATCCTGGTTAAAATACAGACATGGTGGCCTGTGACTGAGTCTCTTCTGCTCTCAGTTTGTATTGCAGTAAGTGGAGGTCAGCGCACAACCTGTCAGTGTCCGTAATTGGCTGATTGTCAGTTATTGTAACAAGCTTGAAGGTGATTCATTATACGATCGTCTTGAAAAAAATTTTTTTTAATTCTGAGAAGAGGATGAAGGTAAAATAGAAATGGATGTGCTCAATGTCTGGGTTGGAAAGGTTGTAATTAGAACATAGTTGAATAAGCTGGACAGCAGGCGTGCCAAGCCTTGTTGATTTTTGGAGCTCTTTTCAGAGTGTTGCTGAAGATTATTCGAAGCATTTCAGATTTCCTTAATCCCTAATTACATACTGTTTTCTCCTTCAATGTGCGGTTTTATGTCGTGACACATTTTCTACACACAATTCTTAAAAAGACGTCGATAAAATTCAACGATTTCACTGCTGAAACCACCCACTGGTAATTGTGAAGGATAACCTGCATTTATAAATGCGTTCATCTGAAATTTCTTCCTCTGCTATGATGGTGGAAATGCTAATGTATATTTTGTTTTAAAATAGGTTAATGCCGCCCCTAAAATAATTGGAGGAAAGTGTAAAGCTTTTTTTTAATATTCATTCTCGGGAGACGTGTGTCGCTGGCAAGGCCAGCATTTATTGCCCATCTCTAGTTGCCCTTGAGAAGGTGGTGGTGGTGAGCCACCTTCTTGAACCGCTGCAGTCCGTGTGGTGAAGGTACTCCCACAGTGCTGTTAGGGAGGGAGTTCCAGGATTTTGACCCAGCGGCGATGAAGGAACGGTGATATATTTCCAAGTTGGGATGGTATGTGCTTTAGAGGGTAATTTGGAGGTGGTGGTGTTCCCATGCACCAGGTGCCCTTGCCCTTCTAGGTGGTAGAGGTCGTGGGTTTGGGAGGTACAGTCGAAGAAGGATTAATGAGTTGATGCAGTGCATACGTTTGAATGCCAGTATCCCATGGTGTAATTTCAGGTTCAGTGAAATTAACTTTGATGAGCATCACTTTACTGCAGAGATCATCAAGCTTCCCTTTTCTTCATGGGGAGCAGAGGCATGTACTTTAGATCCTCAGGGGTCACGTATGGGATAATTTGTTTTGAATTAATGCTCATGGCACAGAGCTTCACATGATGAGAACATGCACTGGGAATTTGGATGTGACAGTCAGTGCACCCCGCATGGATTTTCCACCCATTAATTCTCTGCGATGGGAGTGCTAATTCATAAAATCTACTCATCACGATTTAAATCCAGCTTCATATTAATTTGGATATATCTCAAGCTGTTGATATTGTGATGTAGGAATTATTTAACACCGAGGCATCAGCACTAAGACCAGTCCTTTCTAAGCCTGGATACCCACAGAATTCAAACAAGACCTAAAAAAAAAAGCAAATAAGAATTCTAAGCGCAAATAGGACTAAGTGTTCGAGGGTGGGTCACCAGTGCTCAGGGTCACATGTGGCCTTTGAGCAGCACTTTGGACACTGCTTTACTGTGTCTGCTTGTCTGCAAAGATTATCAAATGACATTATTTGGAAAGGAGAGGACTTGCATTTATATGGCACCTTTCATGACCTCAGGACATCCCAATGGCACAGTGCAGCCAATGAAGTGCTATTGAAGTGTAGCCACTGCTGTAATGTAGAAAATGCAGCAGCCAATTTGTGTACAGCAAGCTCCCACAAACAGCAATGAGGTACATCACCAGATAATTTGTTTTATTTTGGTGATGTTGGTTGAGGGATGAATAATGTCCAGGACTCCAGGGTGAATTCCCCTGCTCTCCTTCAAATAATGCCATGGGTTCTTTTACGTCCACCTGAGAGGGCAGACAGGGTCTCGGTTCAACATTCAAATGATGGAGTCTCCTTACTGCAGTGCAGTATCAGGCTGGATTATGTGCTCAGGTCTCTGATGTGGGACTTGAATCCCCAACCTTCTGACTCAGAAGCAAGAGAGCTACCATCTGAGCCATACTAATACTACCTACACCAAAGGCGGGTACTTAGCTATTAGATGTAATTCAGAATTTAAAACAATGCAGTTATATCTATAACACACGTTCCTTGTTACACAGCTTTGATTCATGTTGGCATGCTTTCCTTTACTGCTTCGAATACAATGTTTTTCTTCTTGATGCTCTATAAGCTGTGTTTCTTGCCTCACTTATTCATGAAGAGGGGATGTAATGCAACCCATACATTTGCCCCGAGGCTCTTGTCTTCTCCGTCCACTGATCAAAACTGCTGCATACGCTTTCCAATACTGAGGATTATTCATGAAATGTAGTAAAGACTCACAGGTTAACCTCGCCCCCTTCCCCCCACCTCCAGAGTGATCAAGATAGATATGCACAGTTCAGTTCAATTATTATCGGATGGTTCGACCGGCAGATTTTAACGTAACCGACATTTGTGAAATTAACTTGAATGAACTGTAGATCAGGAAACCCGTGTGCCTGCTGGGATAACCGTGACCGGTTCAACTGTTTGAAACAGGTATGGTACAAGAGCTGAGATTGATGAGCCACTAAATCGGTGACAGCGTGGCTGAAAAGCAGCATTAAAACCAAGAGCAAAGTGCAGCAAGGTGTTAAATGAAGTAAGTTATTGAAGCGCACTGTTTATTTTATGTGTGTCTGTGGTTTAGAGGCTTTGTACCTGCTTTTTGCCAGGCAAATATATATAATACATCGGCGTTTAACCACAGTGAACAACAAGGATAAACAATAACAACTTGCATTTCTATTGCGCCTTTCATATAGAAAAGATGTTGCCCGTCGTCTTAAACAGCTGCTCGTTGAAGTAGTGCCCACTCATCGTCAACAAAGTTCCTCGATTGTCAAAGATTTTGTTTTATTCGTCCCTGGGATTTGGGCGTCGCTGGCAAGGCCAGCATTTATTGCCCATCTCTAATTTCCCTTGTGAAGGTGGTTGTGAGCCACCTTCTTGAATCGCTGCAGTCCGTGTGGTGAAGGTATTCCCACAGTGCTGTTAGGTAGGGAGTTCCAGGAATTTGACCCAGCGACGATGAAGGAACGGTGATATATTTCCAAGTCAAGCTGGTGTGTAACTTGGAGGGAAACTTACAGGTGATGTTGTTCCCATGTGTCTGCTGCCCTTGTCCTTCTAGGTGGTAGAGGTCGCAGATTTGCGAGGTGCTGTCGAAGAAGCCTTGGCGAGTTTCTGCAGTGCATCTTGTAGATGGTACACACTGCAGCCACGGTGCGCCGGTGGTGGAGGGAGTGAATGTTTCAGGTGGTGGATGGGGTGCCAATCAAGCAGGCTGCTTTGTCCTGGATGGTGTCGAGCTTCTTGAATGTTGTTGGAGCTGCACTCATCCAGGCAAGTGGAGAGTATTCCATCACACTCCTGACTTGTGCCTTGTAGATGGTGGAAAGGCTTTGGGGAGTCAGGAGGTGAGACACTCGCCGCAGAATACCCAGCCTCTGACCTGCTCTTGTGGCCACAGTATTATGTGGCTGGTCCAGTTAAGTTTCTGGTCAATGGTGAC
The DNA here is from genome assembly GCA_030390025.1 of Squalus acanthias. Lineage (NCBI taxonomy): Eukaryota > Metazoa > Chordata > Chondrichthyes > Squaliformes > Squalidae > Squalus > Squalus acanthias. Next base: position 247,946,978 of record CM059425.1, read on the forward strand.
CTCCAGGATGTTGATGATGGGGAATTCGGCGATGGTAATGCCATTGAATGTCAAGGGGAGGTAGTTAGACTTTTGTTTGTTGGAGATAGTCATTGCCTGGCACTTCGGTGGCGCTAATGTTACCTGCCACTTATCAGCCCAAGCCTGAACGTCGTCCAGGTCTTGTTGCGTGCGGACATGGATTGCTTCATTATCTGACGAGTTGTGAATGGCGCTGAACACTGTGCAGTCATCAGCGAACATTCCCATTTCTGACCTTATGTTGGAGGAAAGGTCATTGATGAAGCAGCTGAAGATGGTTGGGCCTAGGACACTGCCCTGAGGAACTCCTGCAGCATTGTCCTGGGGCTGTGATGATTGACCTTCAACCACCACAACCATCTTCCTTTGTGCTAGGTATCACTCCAGCCAGTGGAGAGTCTTTCCCCTGATTCCCATTGACTTCAATTTTACTAGGGCTCCTTGATGCCACATTTGGTCAAATGCTGCCTTGATTTCAAGGGCAGTCACTCTCACTTCACCTTTGAAATTCAGCTCTTTTGTCCATGTTTGGACTAAGGCTGTAATGAGGTCTGGAGCCAAGTGGTCCTGGCGGAACCCAAACTGAGCATCAGTGAGCAGATTATTGGTGAGTAGGTGCCGCTTGATAGCCCTGTCGACAACACTTTCCATCACTTTGCTGATGATTGAGAGTAGACTGATGGGGCGGTAATTGGCCGGATTGGATTTGTCCTGCTTTTTGTGGACAGGACATAACTGGGCAGTTTTCCACATTGTCGGATAGATGCCAGTGTTGTAGCTGTACTGGAATAGCTTGGCTAGAGGCACGGCTAGTTCTGGAGCAAAAATCTTCAGCACGACAGCTGGGCTGTTGTCAGTGTCCATAGCCTTTGCTGTATCCAGTGTGCTCAGCCATTTCTTGATATCATGTGGAGTGAATCGAATTGGCTGAAGCCTGGATTCTGTGATGGTGGGGACCTCAGGAGGAGGCCTATATGGATCATCCACTCGGCGCTCTGGCTGAAGATGGTTGCAAATGCTTCAGCCTTGTCTTTTGCACTCCATCACCATTCACGACTGGATGAGGCAGGACTGCAGAGCTTTGATCTGATCTGTTGATTGTGGGATCGCTTAGCTCTGGCAATAGTATGCTGCTTCCGCTGTTTAGCATTCATGTAGTCCTGTGTTACAGCTTCCCCAGGTTGGCACCTCATTTTTAGGTACGCCTGGTGCTGCTCCTGGCATGCTCTTCTGCACTCCTCATTGAACCAGGGTTGGTCCCCTGGCTTGATGGTAATGGTAGAGTGAGGGATATGCCGGGCCATGAAGTTACAGATTGTGGTGGAGTACAATTCTGCTGCTACTGATGGCCCACAGCGCCTCATGGATGCCCAGTTTTAAGCAGCTAGATCTGTTCTGAATCTATCCCATTTAGCACGGTGGCAGTGCCACACAACCTCGATGGAGGGTGTCCTCAGTGTGAAGATGGGTCTTTGTCTCCACAAGGACTGTGCCATCGTCACTGCTACCAATGCTGTCATGGAAGGTGTCTCTGAAACAGATAGATTGGTGAGGACGAGGTCAAGTAGGTTTTTCCCTCTTGTTGGTTCTCTCACCACCTGCCACAGGCCCAGTCTGACAGCTATGTCCTTCAGGACTCGGCCATCTCGGTCAGTAGTGGTGCTACCGAGCCACTCTTGGTGATGGACATTGAAGTCCTCCACCCAGAGTACATTCTGTGCCCTTGCTACCTTTAGTGCTTCTTCCAAGTGATGATCAACATGGAGGAGTACTGATTCATCAGCTGAGGGTGGGCGGTAGGTGGTAATCAGCAGGAGGTTTCCTTGCCCATGCTTGACGTGAAGTCATGAGACTTCATGGGGTCTGGAGTCAATGTTGAGCACTCCCAGGGCCACTCCTTCCCAACTGTATACAACTGTGCCGCCACCCCTGTCCTGCCGATGTGACAGGACATACCCAGGGATGGTGATGGAGGAGTCTGGGACATTGGCTGAAAGGTATGATTCTGTGAGTATGACTATGTCAGGCTGTTGCTTGAGTGGTCTGTGGGACAGCTCTCCCAATTTTGACACAAGTCCCAGATGTTAGTGAGGAGGACTTTGCAGGGTCGACTGGGCTGGGTGTGTGCCGTTGTCGTGTCAGAAGTCGATGCCGGGTGGTCCATCCGGTTTATTCTTCTTATGGTTTTCTGTAGCGGTTTGTTACAACTGAGTGACTTGCTAGGCCATTTCAGAGGGCAGTTAAGAGTCAACCACATTGCTGTTGGTCTGGAGTCACATATAGGCCAGACCGGATAAACGGCAGATTTCCTTCCCTAAAGGACATGAGTCAACCAGATGTGTTTTTACGACATTCTGATAGTTTCATGGTCACCATTACTGATACGAGCTTTTTATTCCAGATTTATTTAATTAACTGAATGTAAATTTGCCAGCTGCCGTGGTGGGATTTGAATCTCAGGTCCCTGGATTATTAGTCCAGTAACATAATGACTATGGTACTGTTCCCAGTAAAGATAGGTAAAGCCTATTGCCTGTCAGAATTTTAGCTGTAAGAATTAAGCTTATTGTCACATCATGAATAATATTGGTGCAGCCAAAAGTTGGTAAAATTGATACATGGAATAAATTGCTTTTTAAAAATTTGTTTATGGGATGTGGGCGTCGCTGGCAAGACCAGCATTTATTGCCCATCCTAATTGCCCTTGAGAAGGTGGTGGTGAGCCGCCTTCTTGAACTGCTGCAGTCCATGTGGTGAAGATACTCCCACAGTGCTGTTAGGGAGGGAGTTCCAGGATTTTGACCCAGTGATGATGAAGGAATGGTGATATATTTCCAAGTCAAGCTGGTGTGTAACTTGGAGGTGGTGCTGTTCCCATGCGCCTGCTGCCCTTGTCCTTCTAGGTGGAAGAGGTCGCGGGTTTGGGAGGTTCTACCGAAGAAGCCTTGGTGAGTTGCTGCAGTGCATCTTGTAGATGGTCCACACTGCAGCCACGGTACGCCGGTGGTGGAGGGAGTGAATGTTTAAGGTGGTGGATGGGGTGTCAATCAAGCGGGCTGCTTTGTCCTGGATGGTGTCGAGCTTCTTGAGTGTTGTTGGAGCTGCACTCATCCAGGCAAGTGGAGAGTATTCCATCACACACCTGACTTGTGCCTTGTAGATGGTGGAAAGATTTTGGGGAGTCAGGAGGTGAGACACTCACCACAGAATACCCAGCCTCTGACCTGCTCTTGTTGCCACAGTATTTATGTGGCTGGTCCAGTTAAGTTTCTTGTCAATGGTGACCACAAGGATGTTGATGTTGGGGGATTCGGCGATGGTAATGCTGTTGAATGTCAAGGGGAGGTAGTTAGACTCTCACTTGTTGGAGATAGTCATTGTCTGGCACTTCTGTGGCGCGAATGTTACCAGCCACTTATCAGCCCAAGCCTGAACGTCGTCCAGGTCTTGTTGCATGCGGGCATGGACTGCTTCATTATCTGAGGAGTTGTGAATGGCGCTGAACACTGTGCAGTCATCAGCAAACATCCCCATTTCAGACCTTAAGTTGGAGGGAAGGTCATTGATGAAGCAGCTGAAGATGGTTGGGCCTAGGACACTGCCCTGAGGAACTCCTGCAGCGATGTCCTGGGGCTGTGATGATTGACCTTCAACCACCACAACCATCTTCCTTTGTGCTAGGTATGACTCCAGCCAGTGGAGCGTTTTCCCATTGACTTCATTTTTACTAGGGCTCCTTGATGCTACAGTCGGTCAAATGCTGCCTTGATGTCAAGGGCAGTCACTCTCACCTCACCTCTGGAATTCAGCTCCTTTGTCTATGTTTAGACCAAGGCTGTAATGAGGTCAGGAGCCGAGTGGTCTTGGCGGAACTCAAACTGGGCATCAGTGAGCAGGTTATTGGTGAGTAAGTGCTGCTTGATAGCGCTTTCGATGACACCTTCCATCACTTTGCTGATGATTGAGAGTAGACTGATGGGGCGGTAATTGGCCGTGTTGGATTTGTGCTGCTTTTTCTGGACAGTTTTCCACATTGTTGGATAGATGCCAGTGTTGTAGCTGTACTGGAACAGCTTGGCTAGAGGCATGGCTAGTTCTGGAGCACAAGTCTTCAGCACGATAGCCGGGATGTTGTCGGGGCCCACAGCCTTTGCTGTATCCAGTGCGCTCAGCCGTTTCTTGATATCACGTGGAGTGAATCGAAGTGGCTGAAGACTGGCTTCTGTGATGGTGGGGACCTCAGGAGTTGGCCGATATGGATCATCCACTCGGCACTTCTGGCTGAAGATGGTTGCAAACGCTTCAGCCTTGTCTTTTGCACTCACGTGCTGGGCTCTTGTATTACAGGTTTTCACAATCCCTTTGCAACAATCAAATGAAATATCAGGTTCACTATCCTGAGTGGCAGTGACATCTTGAGTAAGCATTCCTGGCAGTCCTCTGGTGCTCGACCTAGCATGGGCTCAGTTGGGCTAATGCTCGATTGGAGTCCCAATTAAGCTCTGGCAAATGGACCAGTTAAGGCTGTCTATGGAATCAGTCACAGCTGTCATTTGCAAAGTCACAACTCTTTAATTCCCGACGTTGCTACAGATCTTCTTGGATTGTCACAAGCTTCAGGGTGATGTGATTCTCTTGCAAACTTCCTCTCTGCTGTTGCAGAAGCGGGTAGTGTACTCTTCCAACTTATCCACCATCTGCGCCACATGCATGGAAACCGTTCCCACTGCCTGCACATAAGATCAATGCCCCTTTATCTTTTTTTTCATGAGAACAGCCCCTGAGCTCAGGGTCACTTAATCAGGGCCGAAGGCAGTCATTTCTCCACCTTCCACTGATCTGCAGCTGGCTCCTCCTCTCCAACTCCCAGCTCCTTCTGCTCAGTGTGTCAGCCTTTACTGTACCCTCTACCCTGATAACTAAACCATCCTGAGTGGGTATATCTGGGCTGATGCTGATCACTTAGTGTGAACAATTTTCTGATACCAATTCTAAAATTGCCTTTTACTGGATTGAATCCATGTCCCCTAGTTCTACTCCTGCTGTTTAATTTAACGTAATGTTCCAAATGAACTTTATCTACAGGGTAATGTGTTGCATTCATAGAACTATCCATTGCAAAACAAAACATACCATGTTGTCCTTGTACAAGACCTTGGTTAGCCCTCATTTAGAATACAATGCTCAGTTTTGGTTCCCTCACATGGTGGCATTGAGGCTTTGGAAAATAAAAAGACTTGCATTTATATAGCGCCTTTCACGACTACCAGACATCCCAAAGCACTTTACAACCAATGAAGTGCTATTTTGAAGTCTAGTCACTGTTGTAATGGAGGAAACACAGCAGCCAAAACTGCACACAGCAAGCTCCCATAAACAGCAATGAGATAATAACCAGATAATCTGTTTTTTTAGTGATGTTGATTGAGGGATAAATATTGGCCAGGACACCAGGGATAACTCTCCTGCTCTTCTTCGAAATAGTGCCATGGGATCTTTTACACCCACTTTAGAGAGAAGACAGGGCCTCAGTTTAATGTCTCATCTGACAGATGGCACCTTTGCTGATGCAGCGCTTCCTCAGTACTACATTGGATTGTCAGCCTAGATTTCCATGCTCAAGTCTCATGGCATGGGATTTGAACTCACAACCTTCTTGAAACTCAAAGGTGAGGGTGTTACCCACTGAGCCACAGCTGACATAAGGTTCAAAGGAGGGTCACATTTAAAAAGCTTAGGTACCCAGTTAGGCTTAAAGTGCTGGGTCCACATACTTTAGAGGAGGTAGACTCCAGGGTGATTTGACTGAGGTCTATCAAATAATGAAAGAATGATTGTGTGCACGCTGACAAATTATTTCAATTTCATAGGTTGAGGAAGAGCAGGGATCAAGCATACAATTTCTGCAAGGGAAAAAAGTAAGATAGATTTCTTTTTCATTTATTTATTCACAGGATGTGGGCCAGCATTTATTGCCCATCCCTAATTGCCCTTGAGAAGGTGGTGGTGAGCCGCCTTCTTGAACCGCTGCGGTCTGTGTGGTGAAGGTACTCCCACAGTGCTGTTAGGGAGGGAGTTCCAGTATATTGACCCAGTGACGATGAAGGAATGGAGATATATTTCCAAGTCTGGATGGTGTGTGACTTGGAAGGGAACTTGGAGGTGGTGGTGTTCCCATGTGCCTGCTGCCCTTGTCCTTCTAGGTGGAAGAGGTTGCAGGTTTGGGAGGTGCTGTAAAAGTAGCTTTGGCGAGTTGCTGCAGTGCATCTTGTAGATGGTCCACACTGCAGCCACGGTGCACCGGTGGTGGAGAAAGTGAACGTTTAAGGTGGTGGATAGGATGCCAATCAAGTGGGCTGCTTTGTCCTGGATGTTGTCGAGCTTCTTGTGTTGTTGGAGCTGCACTCATTCAGGCAAGTGTTCCATCACACTCCTGATTTGTGCCTTGTAGATGGTGGAAAAGCTTTTGGGGTCAGGAGGTGGGTCACTCACTACAGAATACCCAGCCTCTGGCCTGCCCTTGTAGCCACAGTATTTATGTGGCTGGCCTAGTTAGGTTTCTGGTCAATGGTGCCTCCCAGGATGTTGATGGTGGGGGATTTGACAATGGTAATGGCGTTGAATGTCGAGGGGAGGTTGTTAGGCTCTCTCTTGTTGGAGATGGTGCTTGCCTGGCGCTTGTGTGGTGCGAATGTTACTTGCCATTTATTAGCCCAAGCCTGAATGTTGTCCAGGTCTTGCTGCTTGCGGGCACAGGTTGCTTCATTATCTGAGGAGTTGCGAATGGAACTGAGCACTATGCAAGCACTAGTGAACATCCCCACTTCTGACCTTATAATGGAGGAAAGGCCAGTGTTGAAGCAGCTAAGATGGTTGGGCCTATACACTGTCCTAAGGAACTCCAGCAGCGATGTCCTGGGGCTGAGATGATTGGCCTCCAACACCCACATCCATCTTCCTTTATGCTAGGTATGTGCCAGCCAGTGGAGAGTTTTTCCCCTGATTCCCATTGACTTCAGTTTTACTAGGGCTCCTTGATGCCACACTCGGTAAAATGCTGCCTGGATGTCAAGGGCAGTCACTCTCACCTCACCTCTGGAATTCAGCTCTTTTGTCCATGTTTGGACCAAGGCTGTAATGAGGTCGGGAGCCGAGTGGTCTTGGCGGAACCCAAACTGAGCATCAGCAAGCAGGTTATTGGTGAGTAAGTGTTGCTTGATAGCGCTGTCAATGACCCCTTCCATTACTTTGCTGATGATTGAGAGTAGACTGATGGGCGGTAATTGGCCGAATTGGATTTGTCCTGCTTTTTGTGGACTGGACATTCCTGGACAATTTTCCACTTTATTGGGTAGATGCCAGTATTGTCGCTGTACTGGAACAGCTTGGCTCGGGGCGCAGCCAGTTCTGGAGCAGATGTCTTCAGTACTGCAGCTGGGCTGTTGTCGGGATCCATAGCCTTTACTCTATCCAGTGCGCTCAGCCATTTCTTCACGTGGGGTGAATCGAATGGGCTGAAGACTGGCATCTGTGATCATGGGGATGTCAGGAGGAGGCCGGGATGGATCATCCACTTGATCCTTCTGGCTGAAAATGGTTGCAAACGCTTCAGCATTGTCTCTTGCACTCATGTGCTAGGCTCCGTCATCATTGAGGATGGGGATGTTCATGGGGATGATAGCTGGTTCTTCTTTTTCCAGAGAATAGTAGACCCATGGAACAAGTTATCAGCTTTGAGTTGAGTGCTGATTCACTATATACTTTCAGGAAAGAGCTGGTCTGATTCCTGGTTGGGGTGGATATCACATCAGACAAGAGGCAGGTAGCAAATACTATAAGTCATGAATGAGATGATCTCCTGGACTAGTTTTGAATGCCTAGAGGGATTGGACAGAAATTTTGCAGATTTTTCCCCCCTAATTGTCCTTGGGTTTTTGATCTGGTTTTTCGCATCTGACAGGAGTTTGTACGGCACCTAGAGGGCAAGAAGTTCCTTGATGTGATGTATAAGGGAGCTAAAAATAAATATTTTACAGCAATTAGTACAAAGGTTCAAGAGAACCAAAATGCCAGAACAATTAAAACAAAAAAAATGGAGAAGCAGCATTAATAAATGGCTAAAATGCACTTACCTTAACATTACTCTGCCCTTTCCATAAACTTCTGTATTGTACTGTTGCCTAGCAACCTTAGACACCCATTTCAGATGACAGGAAGTGGTGTGCAAGATGTCCATGTCCATAACTGGACATTTAAGTCCTGTTTGAGATAAGTGATTCCACCTGCCACTGGAAATAAAAGAAAAAAGAAAGACTTGCATTTATAGAGCGCCTTTCACGACCACCCAACGTCTCAAAGCGCTTTATAGCCAATGAAGTACTTTTGAAGTGTTGTAATGTGGGAAACGTGGCAGCCAAATTGCGCACAGCAAGCTCCCACAAACAGCAATGTGATAATGACCAGATAATCTGTTTTTTGTATGTAAGTTGAGGGATAAATATTGGCCAGGACACCGGGGACAACTCCCCTGCTCTTCTTCGAAATAGCGGTCATGGGATCTTTTACGTCCACCGGAGAGAGCAGATGGGGCCTCGGTTTAACGTCCCATCCAAAAGATGGCACCTCCGACAGTGCAGCGCTCCCTCAGCACCGCACTGGAGTGTCAGCCTAGATTTATGTGCTCAAGCCCCTAAATGGGGCTTCGTTAAGTTGGCAAAGATAGGAACTAAGGAACAGGAGTCGGCCATTCAGCCCCTTGAGCCTGCCCCATCATTCAATTAGACCATGACTGAACTATACCTCAACTCCATTTACCCACCTATGTTCCATATCTCTTGATACCCTTACCTAACAAAAACCTATCTATCTCGGTCTTGACCCGGTGTCCACAGCATTCTGGGGAGCGAGTACCAGATTTCCACTAGCCTTTGTGTGCAAAAAGGTTTCCTGATTTCGTTCCTAAATAACTTATCTCTAATTTTAAGATTGTGCCCCCTTGTTCTGGATGTCCCGAGCAGCAGAAATATTCCGTAGGATTACAAGGAATTTACTGCACAGGAACAGGCCATTTGGCCCAACTAATCTATGCTGGTGTTTATGCTCCACATGGGCATCCTTATTTCATCTAAATAGTATCTCTCTATCTAACCTATCAAATCTCTTAATCATATTTAATACTTCGATTAGAACACCCTTCAACCATCTAAATTCAAGCCATGTTCATAAGAACATAAGAAATAGTTGCAGGAATAGGCCATACGGTTCCTCAGGCCTGCTCCTCCATTCAATCAGATCATGGCTGAACTTATACATCAACTCCACTTTCCAGTCTCTCAGCATTAACCCTGTCAAGCCCTCTAAGAATTTTATACGTTTCAATGAGATCACCTCTCATTCTTCTAAACTCCAGAGAATATAGACACATTCTACTCAATCTCTCCTCATAGGACAGCCCTCTCATCCCCGGAATCAATCTAGTGAACCTTCGTTGCACCCCCTCTAAGGAAAGTATATCCTTCCTTCGGTAAGGAGACCACAACTGTGCACAGTACTCCAGGTGTGGTCTCACCAAAGCCCAATATTATTGCAGCAAGACTTCCTTACTCTTATACTCCAATCCCCTTGCAATAAAGTCTAACATACCATTTGCCTTCTCAATTGCTTGCTGTACCTGCATGCTAACTTTCTGTGATTCATGTACAAGGATACCCAAATCCCTCTGAACACCAACATTTACTAGTCTCTCACTCTTTAAAAAATATTCTGCTTTTCCATTCTACCTAACAAAGTGGATAATTTCACACGTCCATCTTGCCCAATCGCTTAACTGGTCTATATCTCTTTGCAGCCTCTTTGCATGCTCCTCGCAGCTTACTGTCCCACCTAGCTTTGTATCATCAGCAAACTTGGATATATTACCCTCGGCCCCCTCATCTAAGTCATTGATATAGACTGTAAATAGCTGAGGCCAAAGCACTGATCCTTGCGGCACTCCACTCGTTACACCCTGCCATCCCGAAAATGACCTGTTTTATTCCTACTCTCTGTTTTCTGTCCGTTAACCAATCCTCAATCAATGCTAATATATTACCTCTAATCCCATGAGCCCTAATCTTGTATAACAACCGTTTGTGTCGCACATTCGCCTCATAATTTAACCCTTTAAGACCCAGTATTACTCTGGTGAATTGGCGCTGTACTCCCTGCAAGGCCAGTATATCTGTCCTGAGGTTTGATGCCCAGAGCTGAATGCCGTACTCCAGTTGGGGTCTGACCAAGGCTCTGTACAACTGAAGCATCGCTTCCTCACTTTTGAATTCCATCCCCCTGGAGTTAAAGGTCAACCTTCCATGAGCCTTTTTGATTACCTTTTGTACCTGTGCACTAGCTTTTAGTAATTTGTGTACATGGACACCTAAATCTCTTTGCTCTTCCACAGTTCCTAGTTTCTCACCATCAAGAAAATATTTGTTTTTCTCAGACCCAAAGCGGATGACCTCATACTTCCCCACATTTAACTCTTTCCCCACAGTTTTGACCACTCAGTTAGTACGCTTTTGTGCCTTTGTAATGTCCTCCTCCCATCCACACAACCTACAATGCCTCCTAACTTACTGCCATCTGAAAACATGGATATACAACTCTCTATTCCTTCATCTACGTCATTAATATATATGGTGAAAAGCTGAAGTCCCAGTACATATCCCTGGGAACACCACTTGTCACATCAAGCCAATCGGAGGATGAACCCTAATACTTGTCCAAGTGCTCAGTCACTCTGACTTAGACGATAGATTCCAGTAACTTCCCCACAATTGATGTTAAACTGACAGGTCTGCAGTTATCTGGTTTCTCCCTCCCTCCCTTCTTAAATAATCATAGAATGGTTACAGCACAGACGGAGGCCGTTCAGCCCGTCGAGCCCGTGCCGGCTCTCTGCAAGAGCACTTCAGCTAGTCCCACTCCCCCGCCCTTTCCCCGTAGCCCTGCAATTTTTTTTCATTTAGGTACTTATCCAATTCCCTTTTGAAAGCCACGATTGAGTCTGCCTCCACCACCCTCTCAGGCAGTGCATTCCAGATTCTAACCACTCGCTGAGTAAAAAAGTGTTGCCTTTGGTTCTTCTGCCGATCACCTTAAATCTGTGTCCTCTGGTTCTCGACCCTTCTGCCAATGCGAACAGTTTCCCTCTATCTACTCTCTCCAGACCCCTCATGATTTTGAACACCTCTATCAAATCTCCTCTCAACCTTCTCTGCTCTAAGGAGAACAACCCCAGCTTCTCCAGTCTATCCACGTAACTGAAGTCCCTCATCCCTGGAATCATTCTTGTAAATCTTTTCTGCACCCTCTCTAAGGCCTTCACATCCTTCCTAAAGTGTGGTGCCCAGAATTGGACACAATACTCTAGTTGAGGCCAAACCAGTGTTTTATACAGGTTCATTATAATTTCCATGCTTTTGTACTCTATGGCCGGGATCTTGCCTGAAGAGGCGCATTGGGGGCGGGACTGCTGGTTTCCGAGTTCTACTCCCACCCCCAGCGATGTCTGACGAGCTGACGCTATTTTCCTTTGATTGGCCTTGTTAAGCCCTCCCTGCGGGCTTGCCGGCCAATTAAGGGAAAGCCGGTGTCAGATGACATCAGTGCATGATGCTTCATCTGCCGGTTTTGTTAAAGTGACAGGCACCATCATTTTTGACAGATGAATTGTCAGTGTTTGACAGCATTGAGGTGCTGTCAAACACTGACAATCACTGTCCAAGGGTGAGCCCTTGCTCCCAGGCTCACCAATGACTCTCTCCTTAGGAGAAAACAGATGGCAGCTGCATGTGAGATTGAAGAAGCCATCTGTCAATTCTGCCGATCAGATGAGGCTTCACAGAAACATCAAATCTTGTCACCTGCAGATACATATAAACAGAATAAAAATATTTCTCACTACATTCTCTCACCTGTCATACTTACCTGTGCACCATTGCACCCATCACACTACCTCTGCAACAGTCATTTGCACACTTACACTGCAGCAGACCCACAGCTCGCCTCGCTGACCCTGGCGGAGTTTCCCGCTGTCGGGAAGCCCGCATCAGCAGGCTGAAAATGGGGAAAAGCCTCTAAACTGCCTGTTAACTGCTGTGCAAGTCGGGGACCCGCCTCCTGGGAAGATGGTTCGGAGGCGGGTTGGGAGCGGGGTTGGGACCCGCTCCCAATTTTTCCCATTTTCCCAGCAGTCCCGCCTCCAAACCCGCCTCCTCAGGGCTGGTAAAATCCCACCCTATATCTCTATTCATGAAGCCCAGGATCCCATAAGCTTCTCTAACTGCTTTCACAACCTGCCCTGCCACCTTCAACAATTTGTGCACATATACCCCTTGGTCTCTCTGTTCATGCACTCACTTTAGGATTGTACCCTTTAGTTTATATTTCCTCCCTTCATTCTTTCTACCAAAATGTATCACTTCGCACTTTTCTGCGTTAAATTTCACCTGCCGCATGTCCGCCCATTCAACCAGCCTGTCTATGTCCTCTTGAAGTCTTTCATTATCCTCCTCACTGTTCACTATACTTCCAAGGTTTGTGTCATCTGCAAATTTTGAAATTGTGTCCTGTACACCCACATCCAAGTCATTAATATATATCAAGAAAAGCAGTGGTCCTAGAACCGACCCCTGGGGAACACCACTGTATACCTTCCTCCAGTCCGAAAAACGACCGTTCACCACCACTCTGTTTCCTATCACTTAGCCAATTCTGTATCCATGCTGCCACTGTCCCTTTTATTCCATGGGCTTCAACTTTGTTGGCAAGCCTATTATGTGGCACATTGCTGAATTAACTTAATGGAGTGACATTTGCAATTTTCCCATCCAAAGGCACAATCCTGGAATCTAGAGAACTTTGGAAAAAAGATGACTAATGCATCTGCCATTATCTCCCATATCTATTTTAATACCATGGGGTGGAAACCATCAGGTCCAGGAGATTTGTCTTAAGTCCCATTATTTCGTCCACTAACAAATGTTTACTTATATTAAATCCAATAAGTTCTTCCCTTGAGTTATTTTTAGGTTCCCTTGTACCGCTGGTATTTTGTCCTCATCCTCCACTGTGAAAACAGATACAAAGTCCTCACTTAACAAGTCTGCAATTTTCTTATTACTCATTCTAGTCTCGTCTTCATCCGTCTTAAGGGGCCCACATTTCCCCCATTACTCTTTTACTCTTAATATATTTATTAAAAAATTGCTGTTAGCTTTGATATCCCGTATAAGTTTTTTTCATATTCCCTTTTTGCATCTCATTACTTTCTTTGTATCTCTTCATTGTTTTTATAGCTCTCCCAGTCTGCTGAATTTTCACCTTTCCTTGCATTTGTGTAAGCCCTTGATACAACAACAACATTAACAACAACAACTTGTATTGATAGCGCCATTAACGTAGTAAAACATCCCAAAGCGCTGCACAGGGGTATTTTAAGACAACAAATTTGACACCGATTCACATAAGGATAAATTAGGGCAGGTGACCAAAAGCTTGGTCAAAGAGGTAGGTTTTAAGGAGCGTCTTAAAGGAGGAAAGAGAGGTAGAGGGGCAGAGGTTCAGGGAGAGAATTCCAGAGCTTAGGGCCTAGGCAACAGAAGGCACGGCCACCAAAGGTTGACCGATTATAATCAGGGATGCTCAAGAGGGCAGAATTAGAGGAGCGCAGATATCTCGGGGGGGTTGTGGTGCTGGAGGAGATTACAGAGATAGGGAGGGGTGTGGCCATGGAGGGATTTGAAAACAAGGATGAGAATTTTGAAATCGAGGCGCTGCTTAACCGGGAGCCAATGTAGGTCAGCGAGCACAGGGGCGATGGGCGAACGGGACTTGGTGCGAGTTAGGATTAATGACTTCGATAATAGAGAGCCACATATCCAAGTTTGCCGATGACACAAAGATTGGTGGCATAGTAAGTAGTGTAGCCGGGAGCATAAAATTACAAAGAGACATTGATAGATTAAGTGAGTGAACAAAACTGTGGCAGATGGATTTCAATGCAAGTAAGCGTGAGGTCATCCATTTTGGACCAAAAAAGGATCGATCCAAGTATTTTTTAATGGCGAAAAGCTAGGAATAGTGGAGGTCCAAAGAGATTTAGGGATCCATGTATTCAGATCACTAAAATGTCGGTACAAAAAATAATCAAAGGCTAATGAAATGCTAGCCTTTATAACTCGAGGGCTAGAATATAAAGGGGAGGAAGTTTTGCTGCAGCTATACAAAGCCCTGGTTTTACCACATCTGGAGCACTGTGTACAGTTCTGGGCACCGCACCTTAGAAAGGATGTATTGGCCTTGGAAGGAGGGCAGCGCAAATTCACCAGAATGTTACCAGGGCTCCAAGGGGGAAAAATTCAGTTGGTTGCGCCTCCCGTTAGCGCCTTAAGAGGGCGCCAATGGGGCACAAAGCATCTAGCGCCCAGGCGCGGCAAAGTTTGCGCCGCTCGCGAAATTAACTAGACATTTTGTGGCGGCGCTAAACACTACCGCCACGATCTCCTGCGCCGGCAGATCGTGACGTCAGTCGAGTGCGCAACGCCCCAGTATCGCCCCGGAGCGGATATTGAGTGGCGCCCCCTGCCTTACCGCCTGACGCTAGCAACGACAGGTTGAGGGGAGCGTTTTGCAGTCATGAAGGGACTGGGGGAGCACTATTTAAAGGTGACCGCTTCCTGCCTTTTATTGTTGGTGCCATTTTTGAACCACGCATTCTGAGAGAGAGAGAGAGAGACTTCTGGAGAGATTCAACGTTGTGTGAAGGAGTTTTGGGTACTGAGCAGCACTTTGCAGGTTCATTTTGATTTGCCATTCCTTGTATTGATTTAGAAGAGACTGTGGGGGCTGCACTCTGAGCTCTTTGCCTGGTACTCTCCATTGTTCTTTCCAGCAGATTTGATGTGCAGGTCTCTCCAGGCCGAGATTCAAGGCTGCAATGAGCAGGATGTGGATGGAAAGCAAGATTAACCATCCCCTTTAAGAACTGGCCCGTGCCATTGTGTGTGTGTTCCATTGCTGACTGACATCACATGAGCTTCGCCAGCGCTCTGAGGTAGCGCCTCGCTCCTCGGCCTTTGCGCCTTAAGACAGGTGTGAAGCGCCTGATTTAGCACTCCAATCACCTCCAGGGGCAATAAAAGTCAAGTTTGCAGTCGGTGGCGATAATTAGCGCCAGGCGCTAATCTTTGCGCCCGGCCGATAATTGCGCCCCAAATGGGGCGATACTGAATTTCTCCCCCCAAGGGTTACATTATGAGGAAAGATTACATAAACTAGGCTTGTATTGCCTCGAATAGAGAAGGTTAAGGGGTGATTTGATTTGGGTATTTAGGATTTTGAAAGAAATTAATAGAGAATCTTTTTCTGCTGGTGGGGGAGTCTAGGTCAAGGGGGCATAACCATAAAATCAGAGCCAGGCCATTCAGGAGAGAAGTTAGGAAACATTTCTTTACACAAAGGGTGGTGGAAGTGTGAACATTCTCACACAAAAAGCAGTTGCAAAAATCAAAATAGACCGCATTGCATCCAGTTTTTGAGCTTTCTGCTTTAGGAAGAATGTCCAAGACCACACAGAGAGTATGGAAGACATTTACTAAGAAGGTACCAGGGATGAGAGACTTTAGTTATGAGTAGATGCTAGAGAAACTGGAACACTTTTCACTAGAACAGCAACAGTTAAGAGGAGATCTGATAGAAATGTTCAAAATTATGAGGAACTTTGAAAAGTAAACAGGGAAAACTATTTCCACTAGTCCAGCATTTCCCAACCTGTGGTCCGCGGACCACTGGTGGTCCGCGAGGGTACTGCAGGTGGTCCGTGAAAAAAAATATATTAGTTTGACTCCCGTCAGCCATAGGCTGTTAAAAAATTTTTTTAACGGCTGGTGGTCCGCAGAAGCAATTTTTAAACGGCTGGTGGTCCACATGAAGGAAAAGGTTGGGAACCGCTTAAAATTATGAAATACATGTCATACGCACAGATTAATGACAGTACAATCTTACAAACGGTTATAATCAATCTTAGGGAAACGAGGAACGAACGGCACAACGTAAATAGGGCACACATTACAAATATCCTTAATCTTTACACCCTCCCCTATCAATATCTATCCTAAACTAGCTTCGTAGGATCTCGAGACTCATGCTCACCACTCGTAATAACTCGGAGAAATTCCGAATAGCTGATCGGATGTTTTTCACCGCAGCACCCACGTGTCGGTCAGGAGATCTCCTGGTCCCACTTGTTTACTGGCTTCTGCTGCTCCGGCTAGTAGGCTGGACCGTCCGCTGTGGTGAAGACCTCTGTTGGTGGGCTTCACAGTTTAGTCTTGGAGCACCGTTGTCAATATCATTGATACGATGTGTTTGCACAGTCCAGTTATCATTGATGCAATATGTTTTGTTAGAAGTTTAAAGAAGAAAACTTCCTGGCGAGAAAACTTGGCTGATCGACCTACAGGCGCGGTCGGGATTTACTGACCGTGGCGATGGATATGGTCTTCTTCTCTTCTCCTCTCATCTCATCTCATCTCATCTCGGGCCTTTGGTTCCGCTGCCAGTTACCAACATAGGTCTTCGTTACGCGACACGAGGTAGATCCGAACGGATCAGAAAGTTCAACAGTCTTTTCAGAAGAGGCAACAGGCACGCAGAAGCCCAACTACGAGCACACAGGAGCAGCCACGAGGTTACGAATCGACCGGATAAAACACAGGAGCAGCCACGATGATAAGAGCAGCAAGCGAGCAAGAGAGGCAAGAGAGCGAATGGACGGTTTGGGGCCTGCAATTATAGTGCAAAAATCTTCCGTTTCCCGCCCAACTATAATGTCCATTCTTTTGTTTAGGGTTTGGCGCCCAAATGTCTTGTATGGGTGATCTCCGTCCTTAATGGGTTTCGGGGCTACTCATGAATGTTTGAGTACCTGTTAATATTTCTCCCATTGTTAGCACTAGTCAGTAACAACATTTGCAGATGATACCAAGCTGGAGGGTATAGCTAACACTGAGGATGAATGCAATATAATACAAGACATTAGAAAACTTGCAGACTGGGCAGTTAAGTGGCAAAAGAACGTTACCATTAATAAACGTGAGGTGATGCACTTTGGAAAGAAAAATGAAACATCACCTACTCTTTAGAAAATAAGAAACTGAATGGGATAGAAGAGCAAAGGGATCTAGGGATATTGGCGAAAAAAATCATTAAAAGCAGCATCACTGGCCAGCAAAGCAATTAAAAATGCTAACAAAGCACTGGGATTAATTTCTTGGGGTATAGAATTCAAAAGTAGTGAAGTTGTACTAAACTTGTATAGGACTGTGGTCAGGCCACACTTAGAGTACTGTGCACAGTTCTGGTCTCCTTGCTATAAAAAGTATTTGGAAGCACTGGAAAAAGTGCAAAAAAGATTTGCAAGGATGGTACCAGAACTGAGAGCTTACAGCTATCGGGAAAGATTGAACAGGTTGGGGGGGCTTTTTTCTTTAGAGAAGAGACTCTGAGGTGACCAGTTAGAGGTCTTTAAAATTATGATTGGGTTGGACAGGGTAGATGTGGAGAGAATGTTTCCACTTTTGGGAGAATCCAAAACTAGGGGCCATAAATACAAGATAGTTACTAATAAATCCAATAGGGAAATAAGGAAACATTTCTTTACTCAGAGAGCGGTTAGAATGTGGAATTCGCTACCACAGGAAGTGGTTGAGGCAAATAGCTTAGATGCTTTCAAAAGGAAACTAGACGAGTACACGAGAGAAAAGGGAATAGAAAGATATGGTGAAAGGCTGAGATGAGGTAAATGGAATGGGAGGAGATTCGTGTGGAGAATAAACATCAGCACAGACTAGTTGCGCCGAATGGCCTGTTTCTGTGCTGTAAATTCTAAGTAATTCTATGCAACTGAAGGTCATAAATGTAATATAATCACCAAAAAAGGAGATATTTTCTTACACAGAGGGATGTTAGAAGATTGAGTGCTTTATCAGAAACAGTGGAGGAAGTAGAATCCATAATACATAAGCCATAAAGGGGACACAGTAAAAATATTTTTAAAAGAAACCTTTTAAAGGTTGTGGGGAAAGGGGCAAGAGTATGGTGGATAGCTCTTACACCGAGCAGACACGGGCGTGACGGGCTGAATGGCCAATTATTTTAATTTTAATTTTAATCGCTCCACCACTGGCGGCCGTGCTTTCAGCTGCCTGGGCCCTAAGCTCTGGAATTCCCTCCCGAAACCTCTCTACCTCTTTGACCAAGCTTTCGGTCGCCCGTCCTGATATCTCCTTCTGTGGCTCGGTGTCAACATTTTTTTTTCTTGATATCGCTCTCGTAAAGCGCCTTGGGACATTTTGCCAGGTTAAATGCGCTCTGTAAATGTAAGTAGTTGTTGTTGGTCTCCTTCTGTGCTGTAAGATTCTATGTACAATGCTAAATTCCTGCTTAAAAAAAACTCTGCTTTAACCTTAGCTAGATATAATGGATTCAAAACACATTGCATAATCATTTTAACACTATGCATATTAACTGATGCTATTTTTACAGACTCAAGCAGTGAGAGTCTCTCAAATTCTTTTGTCCTGCCTTTTAGATTGACTCCTCAATGCATCTCTTTGGTTAGCAGGAAGAGCTATACACCCCCAGACCGAGAAATAAATCCACTAAGGTGATTAAGAAGTTAATTAAGATTTAGGTCAGTGATGGCTTAAACTGATAGGACTGATTTCGTACTGCAAAGATAGGGGGGCTGATCTGTTGTAGGAGGCAGCATGCATGCATTATCTCAACTCAAATCATGAGCTGTGATGTACGCGTGGTCCTGACAATCAAGAGGACAGCAGAACAGGTCCATGGTGGGCCAGCTGTCTAAATTTCAATATATGCTTCACACCTCGCCCCTCCCTATCTCTGCAACCTCCACCAGCCCGACTACTCTCCAAGATCGCTGCGCTCCTCCAATTCTGGCCTCTTGCGCATCCCTGATTTTAATCGCTCCACCATTGGCGGCCGTGCCTTCAGCTGCCTGGGCCCTAAGTTGTGGAATTCCCTCCGCCTCTCTCCCCCTCCTTTAAGACGCTCCTTAAAACGTGCCTCTTTGACCAAGCTTTTGTCCAGCTGCCCTAATATCTCCTTGTGTGGCTCAGCGTTAAATTTTGTTTGATAACACTCCTGTGAAGCACCTTGGGACGTTTTACTACGTTAACAGCGCTATATAAATGCAAGTTGCTGTTGTTGTTTATGGATATGGATGAGGAGAGTCATTTGGCTAAATTCAGCCCTGTACAAAAATCCTAAAGTCACCCCCTTGTAGCATCCAATTCTTTCTTGAATGATTCCAAGGGTTTTGCCTCCATGACACTCTCTGCAAGTCTATGTTGATCACTCTTTGTATGAAAAAGTACTCCCTGATATCAATCCTAAATTTACCTTTTACTAGTTTGAACCTATGCCCCCCTTGTCCTACTCTTGCAAATTAGTTTAAAGTAACATTCTGGATTTACTCTTAACTATCATATACTTCCATAAGATCATCTCTTAGAAACCTCCTTTCCAGGGTAAGAGGCCCAAGTTTCTCCTGTCTTTCCTTATAACTTAAAGCTTTGATATTAGGATTTGGAATTTTCCTGTGGTTCCATTAATCTCCTGCTGAAGTTATGACAGGAGTTTGGGAGAACCCCATGAAATTCTAGGACTAGGGCTAAGCCTTATGGCTATTCTTTGCACTGTCTCCACGCTTAAACATCTCCCTTATGCCTTATTTTCGAATCCCTCCATGACCTTGCCCCTCCCTATCTCGGTAACCTCCTCCAGCCCCACAACCCTCTGAGATTTCTGAGCTCCTCCAATTCTGGCCTCTTGTGCATCCCCGATTTTCATCGCCCCACCACGGGCAGCTTTGCCTTCAGCTGCATAGGCCCTAAGTTCTGGTATTCTCTCCCTAAACTTCTCCGCCTTTAAGACGCTGGTTAAAACCTATCTCTTTGACCAAGCATTTGGCCACCTGTTCTAATATCTCTTTATGTGGCTCGGTGTCAAGTTTCTGTCTGATTACGCTCCCAGGAAGCGCCTTGGGACGCTTTACTACATTAAAAGGCGCTATAGAAATACAAGTTGTTGTTGCTGTTGGCACCCAGAACTGAACAAGGTGGGGTCTGACCATAGCACTGTATGGTTTGATCAAGACTCCTTCTAGTTTTATCTTCTACTATTTTTGGATATTCCATTCATTTTGTTGATTACTGCTCTGGACATGTTTAGTCTGCTAGGACTAGAATTTTTATATTTACATATCAGATTTATATGTCAATCATTCTGTATGTTGTTGTCCAGTTTGACACTGGCTTTCTTAACACTGGGCTCTGTCCCCCCTTGTTGCCAGTGCTTATAGGAGTTAGACCAATCGGATCACTGGATGCCTCAGTCACTATCGCTTTCTCTTGTGGATTCTTCTGTTTGGAGGCCTGGGTTTATGAGAACCTTCTCTTGAGCAAATGTCCCGCCTTGCCCCAAGGTTGTCATGCTTGGCCTGCTTACAGTCTTTCGAGAGCTTCCATCAGGTGCTGCACACGTTCAGCTACAGCCCTGGGTACAAAAGGAACCTGTGCTTGCTCTGAATTCTAAGCTCGCAGGGAGGGGTAGTTGGAGAATACCTGTGTTTGCATCAAGCTGGAGCTTATCTTTGACCTGCCATTTCTTCCTTCATGAGTCAAATATGCCCTGGTGGTCGATGCTATTGCCAATTACCTCACAATATTTTCTCAGCACATCAATGACAGGTACATATGTCATAACACACACTTGCTGTACTAGGTGGAGGAACAGTGGTTCATTCAAATATATAGTCATTGAAGTTTACTCTCCCTTCTCCCTGTATGTCTTCGGAAATTCTGTTCTGTTCATAGCCCACTCTTGAGTAGGTTGTCAAAACAGTCACTACTTGGAAAATCATGCAATCAGAAAATATTCCCAGGGTACAAAAATACAACAATCCATAGGCTCTCCTTTGTTAAAACACAATCTGCAAATGGTTTACCTCTACCCTTCTACTGCAATATCAACTCCAGGGTGTCCTTCAGATGTATGCCCTTGGACTTGTAGAATTCGCAAAATTATCGCGATTTTATAAAATAAGAAGGAGACATAAAGTTTCGTACAAACAGCTTTATTTCAGCAGAATGCTGTCAGGTTTCAAAACGGACACAAACAGCCTGTAAAATGGCCGCCACGCCTCGTGGCAGAAAGTTCTAGACCTTCAGTGGGCAGACAAGATGGCGTTCCAATAAACATTTGTGCAAGATCGTACAGGACTCAGCACATTTGAGATAATTGACAAGACATGATGGGTTTGCATTTTATACATAAATACTGGAATCGGTCTCCCAGGTGCGAATAAGGGCTATTGTACCGAGCGATCAAGGACCCATCCAAAGACATTAATATGCAAAATCCCCACGACTCTACGATGAGAGAGCCGTTTGCGGGTACTTACAGCAAGCATTTGGAAGCCCCAAAACCCCTCCAGGGAGACTACTAGCCGGTTCCACAATGGGAGAAATATTAACGGGTACTCAGACAGTTACAAGTATCACCGAAACCCATTAAAGACGGAGATCACCCTATACAAGAAGTTTGAGCGCCAAAACCCTGACAAAAGATAGACATTAAGATTGGGCGGGAAAAGAGGAATTACAGCACTATAACTGTAAGGTACAACCGTCCATCTTTCTCTTCTTCTTCTTGCGCTTGCTGCTTTGACTCGCTGGAAGACTGCTGAACTTTTATTCTCTTGCCTGACGGCTCTGGACTCTGATCCGCTAGGATCAACCTCGTGGCTTGCCGCGAAGATCTGTGGAGAACTGGGCTGTGAGGCCTAGAAGCGGGCGCACCCTCCCGAGAAGTCGGTAAACGGTGTTGGAACCGAAGCCCCGAGAGGAGATGAGATGAGATGAGATGAGATGAGAAGAGAAGAAGATGACAATACGTATCGCCACGGTCAGTAAGCCCCGACCGCGCCTGTAAGTCGAATAAACACTTCTTCGAATTTTATCGGCTACTCCACAACTGGCCTAGGAAGACCCTTCTTCGAGTTCTATCGAACCGGTGTAGGGCACAGGAAGACTCTTCTTTGAGTAGTATCGGAACTCCGAGGACAACACAGATCTTCATGACAGCAGACGGTCCAGCCTGCTAGCCGGAGCAGAAACGAGTAAACAAGTGGGGTACAGAGACCCCTGATCAACACGTGGATAGTCAGGTGCTGCGGTAAAAACATCCGAGCAGAGTTTCGGAATTCTCCGAGTTATCACGAGTGGTGAGCATGAGACTCGATCCTACAAATCTAGATTAGGACAGGTATTGATAGGGGAGGGTTTTAAGTTTTAAGGATAATTATAATGTATGTCCCCTTTTACGATGTGTCATGCGCTCCTCGTTTCCCTAAAATTAGTTTCATAACTGTGTGTAAGATTGTACTGTCGTTAATCTGTGCTTATGACATGTATCTCGTAATCTTGAATAATATGCAATAAAGATTTTCCATTTCGCACTATTCAACCGGGTCTACCTGAGTCTTTCTCTGCATTATTGCTCTCGCACCTAAGTCCAGTGTCAGAACCGTAAGGGTGAGTGGGTCGAACCACTCACAGGTGTCTAGTGTTATCAGGCTGGCTGGAGACCAGAACAGGCAACAAGGCCTAACCCCGCACTAGCACCCAGGCTAAGCACAGAGCCGCAGGTCACCCCTTACAACTGACCCACAATTAGCTACTACAGCCATAGTCATAGAGGTGGTGCCAAAGCCAGCATTAAAATCCATTTGAAACAACAAGTGTTAAGTCAAAACTCGCAGAAGGATCTACCCAATAAGGCCTACACTTGATCTTAGCCAAAAAGTAGGAAATTGGCCAATTGTAAGCACCCATGACATAATTGTAGCAACGCACTGGAAGTTGCAAGCGAGGTTGGTGGTGCGAAGGAGATGAAACATCAATAGATACAGTTATTAGTTCCACAGGGGATTCTTTGATCTTTGTCATCTTAACTATTCTAATATCATTCCTTGCCACCGGCAGGTTAGGTGACTCATCAAAGGCATTTCTATCTTAACATTAAGAATTCAATCAGAAATACTATAAAGAAAACTGTTAATGATAATGAGCATTTTTATATTAGAGCATGCAGTGCAGACACAACACAGTGAAAGCCCCTGATAGGGTGTGCGGTGCAGAGACAACACAGTGAAAGCCCCTGATAGAGTGTGCGGTGCAGAGACAACACAGTGAAAGCCCCTGATAGAGTGCGCAGTGCAGATACAACGCAGTGAAAGCCCCTCATAGAGTGCGCAGTGCAGACACAACGCAGTGAAAGCCCCTCATAGAGTGCGCAGTGCAGACACAACGCAGTGAAAGCCCCTGATAGAGTGTGCAGTGCAGACACAACGCAGTGAAAGCCCCTGATAAGAGTGTGCAGTGCAGACACAACACACCTCACCTGCCATCTATTCCATCAGCATCGATGCCCTTGAAAAAATCTCACCTTGGTCCTCAGAATCCCAAAACGATGAGCCCCAACACCAGCAGCACCAGGCACACCAGCAGCACCAACAACACCACCAACCTTCTTCGCAATCAACTGATGCAGCACAGGACACAGGGCATCAGCACCTGACCACATTGCTGCCCGGGATGCCAGCGATGGCCTCACCATGTCCAGATTAGCTTCACTTAACACTGTACACCCAGGCTGCCACATGATGCACCAGGTTGGCACCATCCCACACCAACACCATAAAGCATCCCTACAATTTCCAAGCCATCCCTTTCACACTCATCGCCATTGGGGGGGGGGACACATTTGTCTCATCATTCACTGCAACTCACTAAGACACTTTCAAAGGTGCACACAAATCTGTCCAAGAAGGCAAAATGGTGACAATAAGGATTTCAATGCTTGACAACACATTAACAGATAGTTTACACGACCATTGGCTAAAACACCCAAGTGCCTACCCTTGTGTGTTGTTAGTTGGTATGATTGGACTAGGCCTAGGGTGAGTGTGAGGCGTGGCTAGTGAGATGGGGAAGTGATTAAATAGATAGAGAAGGATGGGTGGAGGTGCAAGGTAAGTTGGTGTGAGTAAGGATGTGTAGGAGTAGGGTAGGGAAGGCAGAGTGATGGGGATGTGATTAGTGGCACAGCAGGATGAGGTAGAGTGTGGCTTTGCAGTAACGTTTCATGATCTACTGTGATCATTGAAAGGTTTGCGCCACTGCAGCCTGGTCCTCCTGACGACATCCCTGCTTGTGTCCTCCTGTGCAATGTGCAACCAGACTGTGTTGATCTCCTGGGGAGGTCTCTTCCGCCCATTGGAAGGGAAGAGGACCTCCCTGCGTGCTGTGACTCCCTCCATAAGCATATGGAGGGAGTCATGGGAGAGCCTGGGTACAGCCCTCTGCCTCTGTGCAGTCATTCTCAGTGTTTGCAGCACCTCAATGCTGTAGAACACTGACAGCAGAAACGTCAAAATGAATTTGGACATGGTCCCTTTAAGGATACCAGCTGATGATGCATCATCAGATTATGTCATCAGACCCTTTTAATTGGCTGGGAACCTCGCAGGGTGGGCTTAACAAGCCCAATCAGGGCAAAATCACTCGGGGGAGGCGGGATGAAGACGGGCGTGGAGTTTGCGGCCGCTGTCTGCTCCGGCCGCACCGAACTTGCCACGGCTGGCGAAATCGCGGTCAGAGTGTGCGGTGCAGACACAACACAGTGAAAGCCCCTGACAGAGTGTGCGGTGCAGACACAACACAGTGAAAGCCCCTGACAGAGTGTGCGGTGTGTTAACATTTCTGTTTATGTATATTTTGGCGCAATTCAAACATATTTACATTTCAGATTCATAAACTGTCCAAATTTCTTAGCCTTTCAAGTGTTAAACAGAATCGTTCCAGTGGGATTTCCTGTTGAATTATTTTAATGTTGACGTTAGTTTGGGCAAACCGTTACTTGTTGCCGGCCTTTTCCTCCTTCGGGTGACTTGTAGATGTCCTGATGGGAAAGGGCTTTGCTGGCCTGCACAAAACAAGTAAAAATAAATGCTAATCTGAAGAGTTTATCTAAATTGATCTGTTTGACCTCTCATTACTCACACACTATCGGTTCTACGTTTGCATTCTTTCAACCATAGGCTTTCAAACTGGGCTGACCAAAGCCTAGGGGGTCAGCCAGGGGATGCAAAGTGCACTGCAAAGTCACAGATATCAGTATTTCTGTCATCAGGTTCCTGTGTCATCCTGTAACTGTTGACGCGTTCACATTCTAGTTCCGTTGCTGCACATGAATAAAAAATGTTTTGTGCACCGATAGCACAGCTTTCCTTTGCATAGAAGGAGGCCATTCGGCCCGTCTCGGCTCTCTGCAAGAGCACTTCAGCTGGTCCCACTCCCCCCACCCTTTCCCCGTAGCCCTGCAATTTTTTTTCCTTCAGGTACTTATCCAATTCCCTTTTGAAAGCCCCGATTGAGAGTGCTTCCACCACCCTTTCAGGTAGTGCATTCCAGATATCCTACACTATCACAGAATCCCCACAATGCAGATAGAGGCCATTTCGGCCCATCGAGCCTGCACCGACACATATCCTACCCTATCCCGTAACCCCACGTATTTAATCCCCCTAACACTAAGGGTCAATTTATCACAGCCAAATCAACCTAACCCGCACATCTTTGGACTGTGGGAGGAAACCAGAGCACCCAGAGGAAACCCACGCAGACACGGGGAGAATGTGCAAACTCCACACAGACAGTCACCCGAGGCCAGATTTGAACCCGGGTCCCTGGCGCTGTGAGGCAACAGTGCTAACCACTATGCCACTGTGTTGCCACTAGTTTTTGGAAATTTAGTCGGGAGAGTGGTGAGTCCTAATAAGAACATAAGAACACAAGAAATAGGAGCAGGAGTAGGCCCCTTGGTCCCTCGAGCCTGCTCCGCCATTTAATAAGATCATGGCTGTAAGAAATAGCTGTTAGATTCAAAGATGGGTTTTAATTCTTAGAACAGAGACTGACAACATGCAGCCAGGAACAGATAGCAGAAATGCCAGCAAGGTCGAATATCAAGCATCAAAACACAAATAGAAGTGATAAGGGAATTGTAAAATGCAAAACACAGGGTGGTGGGATAATAGACAAAAATGGAGCCAAAAAGTCATAAAATGTCCTTAAACAAACATAAAACATTCCTCAGAAAGATAAGAGGGAGGCCTCGCCAGTCATGCAGAAAGGGACGGCGAGGGATGCCTTCCCGCTTCACAATTGGACAATAGGATGGGGGATCAAATGATTGACACCAGGTGATTACCAGCCCACCGAAATAACTATAAATATAGACGACCGAGAGAGGAAATCAGGCAGTTTGGGGCGAAGGCTTCCCCGAGGTGACTACGGCCTAACACCTTGGTCAAGTTTAGCCTCTGAGGTGGCTGACGGCCTAACACCTCCAACAGCTCGAGGGACAGCAGACTCCACCCAATCCGAGACCACCGTACTGCCTCCCCGTCCGTCCGGTCGTGGCATTCCGATTCGGGAATCGTAGATTGCTCCTACTGTCACGGGTTGTATGTCTATTATACTCGGCTTAAACCACATGTAATACCTGATTATGCTTTAAAACTGTAGCTCTTTAATAAAAGCCTTCCAACTTCTAAAACCCTTTTGGGTAATCTGTGTGTGGCCTGTGATCTGGATCTGACATGGCTGATCTTCTACCTCAACTCCACTTTCCTGCACTATCCCCATCTCCTTTGATTCCCTTAATATCCATAAGGATGTCAATATTTGTAAATGGACCCCTGCGTTTGAAATGGCTAATTTCAGCTGTCCTTAACCATTAAAAATAAACACTTTTCTGTGCGCCTTTGGTTTGCGTGTATTCTTTTTAACCCTGTAATCACATGTATGTAAGGAATGTTTCCAACACACGCCTCCGCAGTGTTGACTTGATTTAAAAAAAAAAAACTCTTTCTACCCAAAGTGCTGATTCTATCTCCTCGCTCAACAGGCGAAAGTGTAAAAATTGCTAATCTGTTTCCCGATTTTACCATGCCATTTGCATTCGAAAGCAGACTGCAGAACGCTCCCCAATGTTGAGGCACCCCCGTGGCGAAATCTGCATGATATATTTCCGAAAGAACCCGCAGGAGTCTGGCAGAAGTCATTCGGCGATGTGGGGCAAAGATTCTAGCCATGTTCAAGTGGGTGTTGAATAGAAGTCCAATCTAAACGAGGCACCCATTTTGCAGTGTTGAAATGTATCGTTATAATAATACCCTAATCAGTGAGGAAGTGCCACTGCTGTGCATTTAACAAATGCTGCACTCACAAGGGGTTATCCCCCTGACCTGACTGGCAATAGGCATGTTATTTAAATCCAGTGAAAGCGTTGACAGACTGATGATGTTCAATTTACAGAGGTTTGTAAGCTTGTCAATGGAGATCCGGATTACTTGACACTAGCAGTGGATATCAAATTGCAAACAGATAAAGATACAAGCTTTATTTTTTTTTCCCTACAAGTTTTTGTGTTTCTTTTTTAGAAAAAAAAGCAAGCACACACACCCTGGATTTCCCTGGGTGAGACTGAACAGCACAAAAGCCCACAGGCAATTGGGCTTTCCCACTGTGGGAAGAGGGGGGGAGGTGGGTTGGTGGTCTTTTCTCATGTTAATGGCACACCCCTTCCAGAAATGCTCTGTGCTTAAAAAGCCTCCTCATCGTCTAAAGCACCAAAAAATTCTGCACAGAACACAATTTGTTGCAATCATTTTCTTCCGCAGGAGCAAATCATTTCGAAGGAAGCATTTTTTTTTTGTGTCACAGAAGAAGGCACAATTCAAAGTTGTCCCTGAATCGAGCAGGCTCAGTCATTTGAATACATGCTTACAGTGGTACACAATGGGCAGCATTGAGAAGAAAAATTGATAATCTTCACGGAAGAGTAATTTGAATGAAATTACACTTGACAAGCAATCTCGAGGCAAAGGAGGGGAGTGAGAGAGTAGGAGCCAAGCTCTGAGGACTTGCCCAAGCCACTGCTGTAAAGGAAGATCCAGAGGAAATTCTTTTTTCTCTTGCTAAGCTCCTAATTGAAGCTTTTGTTTAATTCTGCGCAGCATCTAGGACTGACGGCAGACAGCAATGGAAGAGAATATGGAAGAGGGACAAACACAGAAAGGTACTGCCACAAAAATACATTAAAAAGCATCATTTTTTTTTTATTGCTCTTACTTGGCTAAGGTGCATGGTAAATGTGTAAGTAAATACCCGTTATTAGTTGGATGCTGTGATTTAGTATATCCTCTGTTTCTTTCAAAAGGTGCTTTATGTCTGTGAATTGACATGTGTATGTATGTGTACGTGTGTGTGTGTGTGTGTGTGTTTATATGTGTGTGTTTTTATATGTGTATGTGTGTGTGTGTGTTTATATGTGTGTATATATGTGTGTGGGTGTATGTGTGTGGGTGTATGTGTATGTGTGTGTGTGCATGTGTGTATGTGTGTATGTATGTGTGTGTATGTATATGTGTGTGTGTATATGTGTGTGTGTGTGTGTATCTATGTGTGTGTGTATGTGTGCATGTCTGTGTATGTGTGTATGTATGTATACGTGTGTGTGTGTGTGTGTGTGCTTGCATCTCTATGCAGATTTATCATTGCAGGAATTCTGATTTGAAAATGATAGAGTTGTTTTAAATATTTACGCTGGGTGGATCTTACTTGGACTGTCCATGAGAATTGTCTTTGTTAGCTCTCATTTACTTCACGCTTTCTTACGCCTGTCTGAGCAGCTCATGAGTGTCTAAATTCAAATGAAAATGAGTTACTATCATCTTATTTGTTTGAAGTGACAGGGTGAATCTACAAAGTAAGGCATTATATCATATTTTAATTTATCCTTTAAAAAAAGTTCTCCCTAAATCTCTTCCCTATTTATCATCTTCCTCCAGCGATTATTATTTTTCTGTACGGATCTCTGTGTCTCCAGTTTGTAGATTTGATTTGTTTCGAGAAAAATAACATGTTGCGAGAATGCTGGTGCTCTTGAAAAGAAACAAAAGCATTCAGCAATGGAATGCTTGTTGTTTAATGAGCATATTGTACATGAGCTTCATTCTGGGCATCGCCGCCAGCCCCATTATACTGTTGAATGCTGGCCGTCAATTAGCGGTCTGGCTGCTTTTTTTCCTCTCTCTCGCTTCTTGCACTGGGGATGCTTTCTGTGCTTAAAACAAATAACTGGATCTGAGGTCTTTAGTCTAAACTTGGCATCAGACTTCTATCTTCCTAATTGCTTATTTGCCTTGGGGTGAAGAACCTGGCTGTACGCTGTCCTGTGTTCAGTGTAAGGCCTGGTATAATGCATAAGGCAAGGAGAGGGAGCAGAATGGTAGTGACAAATGCTTCTAACCTTACCATAGCTGCCATTTTAAGTCACGGCATGATCCCTAACGTTACGGGATGATATAAATGTTGCAGTCATTGCGTTTAAAAAAACATATATGTTTTACTTCACGTGATTTTTCTTTTATTATCCAATTGCATCTTCTGATCAATCATTTATCCAGATCCTGCCAGCGACTGCCATGCTCAGTCATTAGAAGTGACCCATAAAAGAAAAATAGGCTCGATAGAAACGCATTTATTATCTTGACTTATACTGCTGTTCTGTATCAACAGTAAATTAAAAAAAAAGGAGCTGTCAGCTCAACATATGTGTGTCAAGTGAGTTCATCTGTGGCTCATTGTGGGATTTAACGGCGAGAAATGTTCACATTGTTTACTGGTGAAAGGGTGTTTATATTATAGGTTTATTTTAATTAGGAGGGGAAAAGAAACATTGTAGGAACCGAGGTTAATGGTGGGTGGAATTTGGACGGGTGGGGGCGGTCACAAAACTGGAAATCTCAAAGCTGAGATTTATCACCAGCTGTCATGAATAAGGAGTCTCACACAAGGGGCTTTAAACCAGCATCTTTAGGTGGAGTCCTATGGAGGAGGGTCCAAAGCTGTCAACGAACAGTCACTTTTATTTTTTTTTATTAAAAACAATAAGGTACTAAGCTTCAGGCGTCTAACAATTAATTTCCATAATCAGTCAACCTGAGTGACTGACTCGCGAGTATATAAACAGGACGGCCCTTTGCATTATAGGGCTAGTCCAGACCTATGATATGCTAATGCCATAATTAGATCTCTATGCTTTAAGTCCATTACAACAGCTGGTCAAATGTTTGCTGGACTTAGGTGGGTCTTATAGTCTCATCTACTGCAGTCCCAGAAAGTGGTTTGAATGTTCCGTAAACCTTATATGACTGAAGTTACTGAGTGTTTATAAAACAGTGCTTTTTATTAAAAAAAGTAATTAATTTTCATCAAATCTCCAGATGAAAATTAGGTTTTCATTCAGGATGGCACAGTAACGGCAATCACAGGGTTTGATTTCCCCACCCTCCCACCCTATTAAGTTCCTGATCATAACTGTGATGCTTTGGGAAAGGTGTTGAACAGAGGCAAGGCATCTTCTTGCGGGGGGGGGGGGGGAGGAACAGAGGGAGAGTCATTGCTGGGTCAAGGCCATGTGCCTCCTAGCAACTAGGCCAAGAGTGGCATTGATGGAGGCCTGAGAGGAGGTTTCCCAGCCTCGGAACCACAATAAATACATGGCCGAGTGAGGTGAGTACGATGGGACGAATAGAAGGATTTCACGCACAAGACTTTGTGGAGAGACCTACTCATTTGGAACACTGATATGAGGAAAATAATATTTAAAGACAAACGTCTTGTTACGATGTGGAATGCACTAACTGAAAGGGCGGTGGAAGCAGATTCAATAGTAACTTTCAAAAGGGAATTGGATAAATATTTGAAGGAGGAAACAATTGCAGGGCGATGGGGAAAGAGCAGGGGGGGAGTGGGACTAATTGTGGAGCAATTTCAAAGAGCCGGCACAGGCATGATGGGCCGAAAGGCCTCCTCCTGTGCTGTATGATTCCGTGAAACAAGATAGAAATATAGCCACAAGTGAGAAAGAAAAAGGGGCTTCAACAAGACAAGTAAAATCCAAAGAAAGAAAGATCTTGCATTTATATAGTGCCTTTCACGATCTCAGGATGGCCCAAAGTGCTTTTTCACTTCTTTCTCTTGGTGAATAAAGCATAAAAGGGCCAAAGAAAATCTGCGGTTGCGGTTCAGAGCTGACACGGCCGGAAATTTCAGCGTCAACAAGAGGGCACCTTATTGGGCAGATGCAGGTACCACTTTGGCCGCACGTCCAGTGCTCACGGTGCCCATGGCGGATGGAATCTCCAGTGCCTGTCTGCCCAAGAGTGGGGGGAAGAAGGTTGCCCAGACCTTCCCTCCCTCCCCACTCGACCCTGGCCCATTGTGTCCATGGACCCCCTGCTTAAAGGGGCTGATCTTTAACGATTTGTTTCTCCTGGTGGGGCCCGCATTCACCCTTTCGGAGGCCCGTATGCCTCAACTCACCACCAGCCTCAACTCTTATGCCAGTTTCCGACTGAGCCAAAGGAGTCCCGGTGTAGATGGTCCCTGCCCTAGGCTCTGCCCCTTGCCATTGTTATCCTTGCAAGAAGCGAATGGAGGTTCCCATCGCTTACAAAGGAAACTGCTGAAAATGGCGAAATCCGATGCAACCATGGTTACGGTGGAAGACCTGTGGAATATCACCCCTGAGGGATATCAACCCCAATTATTCTTTTTTTTAATTAGGATTCTATTGTCTTCATTGCTGCTCTTCAGGGGTCCCTGTACTATATGGACATGATGGGGACTGATGTCTATCCACCAATTTCCATTAAGCACTGAGGCCTCAATTATGGCGAATACTTGAGGTTTCGCTCTACTGCACCAGATTAATATTCTGCGCTCATAATCATAGAATCATAGAATGGTTACAGCACGGAAGAAGGCCATTCGGCCCGTCGAGCCCGTTTCAACTCTCTGCAAGAGCACTTCAGCTAGTCCCACTCCCCCGCCCTTTCCCCGTAGCCCTGCAAATGTTTTCTCTTTCAGGTACTTATCCAACTCCCTTTTGAAAGCCGCGATTGAATCTGCCTCCACCACCCTTGGCAGGCAATGCATTCCAGATCCCAACCACTCGCTGAGTAAAAAAAAGTTTTTCCTCATGTCGCCTTTGGTTCTTTTGCCAATCACCTTAAATCTGTGTCCTCTGGTTCTCGACCCTTCCGCCAATGGGAAGCGTTTCTCTCTGTCTACTCTGTCCAGACCCCTCGTGTTCTGAGCCACTGTGCCATGATATGGTAAAGCATGAGTTCACACCCAGAATTCCTCAAATAAGAAGTGTCTGAACAGAGCTCTGCGTTGTGAGGAGAAGGTGTCAAGCAGAGGACAGGCATTTGCCAACAGGGAGGATGTGAGGATCAGGCGCTTGGCCACATCTCCTATGCCAGTTATACATATCTCTCGCGGGCAACCTGCCCTTGTTCTTGGTTGGGAATTAAACTGTATGAATCCCTTAAAGGAGAGAGAAAATCAATTGAATATGGGATAATAAATGAAAACAAAAAATCTCCATGAGCAACAACAACTTGCATTTATATACAACAACAACTTGCATTTATATACAACAACAGCTTGCATTGATATAGCACCTTTAACGTAGTGAAACATCCCAAGGCGCTTCACAGGAGCGTTATCAAACAAAATTTGACACTGAGCCAACATAGAGCCATAGGGCTGGATTTTCCAAGCCCCGAGGAGGCGGGCCTGGAGCCGGGACAGCCGGTAAAGCAGCAGAAAGTGGGGCCGGATGGCAAACTCGCCCTCATCCCGCCTCCGTGTCCTTTTGCCAGGAGGCAGGAAGATGTGTTGCTTCGGGTCCCGTCTCCTGGAGGCGGGAAAGGCATTAAGTACTTTTAACTGCCTGTTAACAGGTAGTTAACAGGCAGAAAAAAGGATTAGTGCCATTTTACCTTCACAGGTGAAGGCTTCCCGACCTCGGAGAACCCTGCCGGGTTGGAGGAGACGTGGAGGAGGTCTGCGGCGGTCGGAGGCACCTGGAAATAAGGTGTAGAGGTGAGTGATGGGTGCAAGTGTGGAATGGTATGTATGCAAGGTGAGTGATAAGTTTTTTAAAATGTTCACTTACCTTGTTTTCTTCCTACAGCCTTCAGCCGCGCTGGATCGGGAGAGCGGATATCCTCCTTGTCAATTTCACAGACTGGCTGTTGGAACCTCCGTACCAAGAACCATGTGAAATTTACAAATTTGAAAGGTTTGATGAGTCCTGAACACACAAACTCATCAAACTAAAGAGAATGTCAGTGTTTGACAGCTTCACAGAGCTGTCAAACACTGACATTTCTTCTTTCAAGAAGTCTTGACAGATAGCACGTCTGACATTGATGTGCTCTGTCAGTAACTTCCTCCCTAATTGGCCTGCTGAGCCCACAGGGCGGGCTTAACAAGCTCAATCAGGGGAAAATCCCTCTGGTTGGTCAGGCAAGGATGGAGGTGGGACATTGACATGACAAGCAGCTGTCCCACCTCTAACTCACCTCCATTCACAAAATCCAGCCCAGAGAGTCATAACGGCACAGAAGGAGGCCATTCGGCCCATCAAGTCTTTGCCGGCTCTCATTAGAGCAATCCAGTCAGTCCCATTCACCCGCTCTATCCCCGTAGCCCTGCAAGTTTATTTCCCCTCAAGTGCCAATCCAGTCTTCCATTGAAAACATTGAGTGTCTCCACTTCCACCACTTCCGTCAGCAGCGAATTCCAGGTCATCACCACTCGTTGCGTAAAAAAGTTTTTCCTCAAATCCCCCCTGTATCTCTTGCCCAAAACCTTAAATCTGTGTCCCCTAGTCCTTGTACCATCAACTAGTGGGTACAGCCTTTCCCCGTCTAGCCTATCCAAACCCATCATAATCTTGTACACCTCTATCAAATCACCCCTCAACCTCCTTTGCTCTAATGCAAACAAATCCAGCTTCTTCAATCTGTCCTTGTAGCTAAGATCCCCCATCCCCGGAACCATTCTGGTAAATCTCCTCTGCACCCTCTCAAGGGTCTTCACATCCTTCCTAAAGTGTGGTGACCAGAACTGGATGCAATACTCCAGTTGTGGCCTAACCATAAGGAGACATTAGGACAGGCGACCAAAAGAATGGTCAAAGAGGTAGGTTTTAAGGAGCATCTTAAAGGAGGAAAGAGAGATAGAGAGGCGGAGAGGTGTAGGAAGGGAATTCCAGAGCTTAGGGCCTCGGCAGCTGAAGGCACGGCCGCCAATGATGGAGTGATGAAAATCGGGGATGCAGAAGAGGCCGGATTTGGAGGAGCGCAGAGATCTCGGAGGATTGTAGGGCTGGAGGAGGTTATAGAAATAGGGAGGGGCGAGGGGATTTTAAAACAAAGATGAGAATTTTAAAATCCAGGAGTTGCCGGACTGCAAGCCAGCGAGCACAGGGCAAGCAAAATAGCCCTTGTTTTAGATTTGATTCATTTCCTGTTCATTACCCAAATATGGAAGTGCCCCAAAAATCACCTACAGAGATACAGAGATGATGGCCGAAGATTATGGGCAACCCCTGTTAAAATTCATGACCAAATAGAAAAAAAATGGAATAAAAACAGAAAATGCTGGAGATACTCAGCAGGTCAGGCAGCATCTGTGAAGAGAGAAACAGAGTTAATGTTTCAGGTCGATGACCTTTCGTCAGAACTGGAAAAAAGCAGGAAATGGAACAGATTTTTAAGCAAGGGTAGGGGCTGGGAAAGGGGGGAGGGGATTAAAGAACAGAAGGGAAGGTCTGTGATAGGATAGAAGGCAGGAGAGGTTAAGAGACATTGAGATATTCAAGGCAAAAGGAGATGGTAATGGGACAGGTTAAGAAACAAAGGATGGCTCGAGATGAAGTATAAATTGCGCTGGCAGAATGAAAGACAGCTGCCATGTGGGAGAGAAGAACAGAAGGCACAAAGAAAAAGTGTGGATAAAAAATATATATAGGATAGGGGCCGAGGTTATGATCTGAAATTGTTGAACTCCATGTTGAGTCCAGAAGGCTGTAAAGTAAAAAAATGGAATTGCTTGAATGGAAATAACAGCAGAATATGCAACAGTTCGGTTAGAATATTTAAAGAGAAAAGATCAGGTAACATTTCGGCTGAGGACAAGATCCACATGAGATGTTTTAATCATGATAAATGGACAGGGTTCTTGAAGGATTCCCTTGGAAACTTTTAAGAAAATCTTTAATAAACAGAAATAATTCACGTACCATATTAGTTATATGCGTTGGCTTGTTTAGCTAGGTAAGTACATGAGGGAGAAAGGAATAGAAGGTTATGCTGATAGGGTTAGATGAAGAGGGATGGGAGGAGGCTTGTGTGGAGCATAAACGTTCACATAGACCAGTTGGGCCGAATGGCCTATGTCTGTGCCGTAGACTCTATGTAATTCTCTATGTAATTCTATGTTTACGGTAATGTTGCAGTAGTAAAGGAGGATTTTGCTGTGATCAGGGCATCAGCACATCGTACCATTAAGTGGCAGGTCATGAGTTTGTGCCTAGGATCCCTCCAGGTACTGAACTGCCAATTTTAGCCATGAGGTGGTTAGGCCGAGTATTGCTAGATGTCTCTGACAGAGAGGGAAAAGCTTCCGCAGGCCATTACTAGACATTGCTTAGTGGCTGGTGTTGGAGCGGCATTGTTGATCACTGCCTTTGGATTGGCTGGAGCCGAGATGTGGTTCTGGATCCTGCATGGAAAAAAATAGCCTATGGTAAGTTATTAACCTGAGAATTTTTGGAGACACAGAAATGGAAGATCACAATGAAATGTGACTTTTATAACTACCCCATTGTGCTCTTGTCAAAAAACAATTGTTCAGTTGATGCACAATTCCTTGTAGAGCTTATAAAATGGCTTTGATAATATGTGTGCACCTGTGAAAGTCTTATACTTGACTCAGACTAATGTGCTTTTATTTTCAATGGGGAAATAAAAATCACTGTGTTGTGTACAGTATCACACTGTGCTTTCGCAGACATATGCATTACTATACTATAGCTATAGCAAGGTTTACAATTCAAGGATGTGCTATAGAAGGAATGTGCAGTATTATACTGTGCTATAGCATGGACTTACAGTATTGTACTGTGCTATAGGAGGGGCCACTGTTATGGGGCAGAAAAGCCCCGAAGACTTAACAACATCATTTTTTTTTTAGGCCTTGGTTTGAACCGAGGCCTAAAAAAGATAAGTTCTTTTGGGGAAAAATTGGGTATTGCCCATTTTGGGGTGCTAATATCGGTCGGGCGCAAAATTTAGCGCCCGGCACTAATTATCGCCTCCGACTGCAAAATTCACCTCTATCGCCCCTGGAGGTGATTTGAGCGCTAAATCAAGTGTTACACACCTCTCTTAAGGCGCTAACATCGGGGAGCGAGGCGCTACCTCAGAACGCTACCGAAGCTCAGGCGATGTCCGTTACCATGAAAGCCAGACAGACTGGCGCCGTCCAGTTCTTAAAGGGGAGAGGCCATCTTGCTGGCCAGCCACACCCTGCTCATTGCAGCCTTGAATCTCGGCCTGGAGAGACCTCTAAAGCAATTGTGTTGGATAAGCCCAGGGAAAGAGCTCGGCTCTTAGGAACCTCAAAAGTGGTGCTGAGGGCCAGAACTCCTTAGGGCAGCGTTAAATCTCTCCAGACGTCTCTCTCCCTCTCAACCTGCGTGTACCAAAAATTTTGCCGACAAGAAAAGGCAGGAAACGCACACCTTTAAATAGCGCTCCCCCAGCCCCTTCCTGACTTGAAAACGCTCCCCTCTATCTGTCATTTCTAACGGCAGGCGCTAAGGCAAGGGGTGTGACTCAATATCCGGTCCGGGGTGCTACCGGGGCGTTGCACACTCGACTGACGTCACGATCTGCGGGCGCAGGAGATCGTGGCGGTAGTGTTTAGCGCCGCCGCAAAATGACAGGTCAATTTTGCGAGCAGCGCTAGAATCGCTGCACTAGGGCGCTAAGTTCCTCGTGCCCCATTAGTGCCCCCCAGAGGCGCTAACGGGAGGTGCTAACCAGCCGAATTTTTCTCCCTTGGGGTCTACAGAGGGATGACCAATACTGGACAATCTCCCCCCAAAAAGGGCATGAGCAAGCCTCCTGCTCTTTACCCAGGGACACCCAGCCTCCCTCTCCTGGACTTCGCAGTACCCGCAGCAGAAGGCAAGGAAATCAGTTGGGTTGCCAGACCTTGCCTTCCCGCCATCATTAACGTGCAACAGAGTGGTGAAGGGGCCAGCTGGCAGCCTTCCCTACTGGGACAAAGGATAGAAAATCCAGGGCAGGTTGGGGATGAGGTGATAGACCTCCCTGCCTGATTTTCCTTCTTATTTAGGTGGTAAAGCAGAGGAAATTCCAGCCCTTGGATGTATTAATCATGGTTGTTTGGCTTTGAAAGCTCATACTATAGTTCGAAGTCTAGACTTCCACACAGTTATTGCCTGGTTACTTACGACAGAGTTTAGGATTCTGTTGCAGTTATTGCTATGGAATATGGAATGGTAAGATTGTTAAAATATTTGAGGAGGGAGGGGGAGACAATGCTTGGAACCAGAAGGTTTGAAACTACTTGTGCTCCAGTATTGGTGCTTAAAGAGACTGTGTTGCCAAATTAGAGTTAATTTTTTGATGGGCTTAGCTGTTTGAGGCGAATAGCATAGATGCCTTTTAAGGGGAAGCTAGATAACTACATGAGGGAGAAAGGAATAGAAGGATATGTTGATGGGGTGAGATGAAGTAGGGTGGGAGGAGGCTCGTGTGGAGCACAAACACCGGCACGGAGCAGTTGGGCTGAATGGCCTGTTTCTGTGCTGGGAATTCTATGTAATTCAATGTAGTTTCAGTCTCTGCTCTGAAGATCCAATTGCAGTGTCACCATATTGGCTGGTAGGATCATTGTATCTGCCGGACAAACTCTGCAAGGTGGCTTTCTAGAATTTTATAACGTATTCAGTTAAAGATTTGGTGAAAATAATTACCTTGCTGCCACAGATACAATGATGTTATTGCATCATTGAGCTCTTGCATATGTTCAAAGACCAGATTGTGACTCTCAGGACATTTCGCTGCTAAATTGCATGTGCCTGCGAATGAGGTCAAGGTTAACTGTGATAAGGTGAAATCTCTTCAGATTTGTAAAATGATCAGCACCCAGGTATCAAGCTGTATCCATGGGCTGAGGAGGAAAATGTCATAGTTATTTCTGTGGTTCCCAATTTTGCTTCATATCAACATAGATTCTAGTGTCAGCTGTGGCTCAGTGGGTAGCACTTCTCGTCTCTGAGTCAGAAGGTTGCAGGTTCAAGCCCCACTCCGGGGTCTTGAGGACATAAAGTCTGGGCTGACACTCCCAGTGCAGTGCTGAGGGAGCGCTGCACTATCGGAGGTGCCGTCTTTCGGATGAGACGTTAAACTGAGGCCCCGTCTGCTCTCTCGGGTGGATGTAAAAGATCCCATGGCACTATTTCGAAGAAGAGCAGGGGAGTTATCCCCAGTGTCCTGGCCAATATTTATCCCTCAACCAACATAACAAAAACAGATTATCTGGTCATTAACACATTGCTGTTTGTGGGGCCTTGCTGTGCGCAAATTGGCTGCCGCGTTTCCCACATTACAACAGTGACTACACTCCAAAAGTACTTCATTGGCTGTAAAGCACTTTGAGACATCTGGTGGTCATGAAAGGCGCTATATAAATGCAAGTCTTTCTTTCTTTCTCCTTAATCCATGGGGCAGAACTTTCAACTTCAACGGGAGGGTATAACTCACGGTATCGGACAGATGGACTTTACGCCACCTGCCCGATCCGCCTATCAAGCCAATGTAAATTAAAGATTGGTGAAAATAATCACACTGGTTCCACAGATTACAATGATGTTGTTGCTCATCTGCTGCTGAAAAGCTCATCCATGCATTTCTTACCTCTCGTCTCGACTATTCCAATGCTTACCTGGCCGGCATCTCACCTTGCACCCTCTGTAAACCTGAGCTCCTCCAAACTCTGCTGCCCGTGTCCTAACTCGCACTTCAGGTCCCGTTCACCCATCACCCCTGTGCTCGCTGACCTACATTGACTCCCAGTCCGACAACGCCCTGATTTTAAAATTCTCATCCTTCTTTTCAAATCCCTCCATGGCTTCGCCCCACCCTATCTCTGTAATCTTCTCCAGCCCTACAACCCTCCGAGATCTCTGCGCTCCTCTAATTCTGGCCTCTTGCGCATCCCTGATTTTCATCACTCTACCACTGGCGGCTGTGCCATCAGCTGCCAAGGCCCTGAGCTCTGGAATTCCCTCCCTAAGCCTCTCGGCCTCTCTCTCCTCCTTTAAGACGCTCCTTAAAATCGGAGCGCTGGCGAAGCTCATGTAATGTCAGTCAGCAATGGAACACACACACAATGGCACGGGCCAGTTCTTAAAGGGGATGGTTAATCTTTCTTTCCATCCACATCCTGTTCATTGCTGCCT
This sequence comes from Squalus acanthias, assembly GCA_030390025.1. Taxonomy (NCBI): domain Eukaryota; kingdom Metazoa; phylum Chordata; class Chondrichthyes; order Squaliformes; family Squalidae; genus Squalus; species Squalus acanthias. The sequence continues at coordinate 247,986,611 of CM059425.1, forward strand.
TGAATCTCGGCCTGGAGAGACTTGCACATCAAATGTGCTGGAAAGAACAATGGAGAGCACCAGGCAAAGAGCTCAGAGTGCAGCTCCCACGGTCTCTGCTAAATCGATACAAGGAATGGCAAATCAAAATGAACCTGCAAAGTGCTGCTCAGTACCCAAAACTCCTTCACACAACGTTGAATCTCTCCAGAAGTCTCTCCCTCTCTCTCTCAGAATGCGTAGTTCAAAAATGCCACCAACAATAAAAGACAGGAAGAGGCCCCCTTTAAATAGCGCCCCCCCCAGCCCCACAGCGATTGATAGCGTTCCAGTCTTCTGGTCGTTGGAAGCGCCAGGCGGTAAGGCAGGGGGCGCCACTCAATTTCCGCTGCGGGGCGCCTATCTCTTTGACCAAGCTTTTGGTCACCTGTCCTAATCCATGTTCCCTTTAATTGCAGCTGTCTGGAGATCCCACGCTGGCCGCTTGCCGGCTTTACAATAGGAAAAACCGCGCACGCATGGGAATTTGAATGGGCCGGGCAGCCCGTTAAAGGGGCCGCGCACCCAAAAAAAAATGAATGGGAACATTGGTCCGAATATCTCCTATGTGGCTCGGTGTCAAATTGTGTCTGGTACTCGCTCCTGTGAAGAGCCTTGGGACACTTTACTACGTTAAAGGCGCTGTATAAATGCAAGTTGTTGTTGCATCATGCAATAAATACATCATTGAGCTCTTGCTCTTGACAACATGGTGACTCACAGGTCATTTTACCGTTAAATGATGTTATGGTCTGTTTTACGCTCCTGCCAACACTGACATTTCCGGCTATGGAACTTTTTGCGGGCGGTGCAAATCTGGAGGTAACGGATTGACGGCCTGTCATTTGCCCCGCCGATTTTCCTTTCCATTGAAGTCAGTGGCGAGGGAAAGTGGGCGGGGCGTGTGATGGGCGGTCTTCTCACGTGTCTGCTCAGGAACCACCCGCTACCTCCCAAGTTGAATTTTACCTCCGTGGCTTTTTTTTTTAGTCCCCAAACCCCTCGACTTCTTCTCATATCAGTAACCAATGCAATGGAATTACGTCGCGCCAGGGTCCTCGAGACTGGAGTTGGTCTTCAACGCTATTGTACGTTGCTTTGCTAACACGGCCCGTTATCTTGCTGCTGCTTAATGCAACGTTTGGAATTAAAATTTCCCTGCCAGGCTACAATTCCAGCCATTCAGATGTGCGGGCTGATGATCCAAATGGGCGATCTGTGAAACCTGCAGCCGATATGGAATGGCTCGATCCAATTGAACAACTATTTTAATAGATTGATTTAAAATGCAAAATGGGTTGCTGCTGCATTGTTGCAGATAAAAGGGATTACACTGAAAACATAGCATTTTGATCTGCTGGGCAGTACGAGATATTAAGCGTTTGGAACCTTTGTTTCAAAGAGTGCGTTCCAATGAATGCATAAAAAAGCAGCAGGAAGAGGCATCACAATACTTGATGTGCACTGTTGCTATGGTGACAACCTGAATTTGTTTCATGATCAAAGCTCTTCTTCACCATGACTATTGCCTACGGCCCAAGATTAAGACTCGTTGGTCAGCTAAAAAGACAATTGTAACGCATAAAACACATTATTTCATTAAAAAAAATCTTATTCCTTTGCACTTAAAAAAAAAATGGATGTCTGTGGATTTCAGTCGTACTAGGTATTAAGATAATGCCGTTGAAAAAGCATTTCTTCATAAATCAAAATTTCCTAGTTAATTAGTCGTGATGATAAAGGCGCAGTGAGCTAAAGCGGAATAGATTTTCAGCCTGAGCAGGCTGCCTCACTGAATACATCAGCGGTAATTTTTCTGTTTTTGCTCTCTTGGCATTTTCATCACACACCAGGCACGCAGATCCCAACTGGGCATCGGGCGCCGTACGCCCACTAAACTGCATGCCTGATTTTACGCCCATCGACGTTACTGGGTGAAGAATCAGGCGGGCTACGCAACAGATGTGGCGAATATTGCAACATATTTTGTGGCAGGCAAAATCAGCCCTTAAATTACATATTTTCAAATCCCTCCATGGACCACCTCCCCCCCCCCCAGCTCTGTAACCTCCTCCAGCCCTACAACCCTCCGAGATCTCTGCACCCCTCCAATTCTGGCCCCTATTTTTATCGCTTCACCATCAGTGGCCGTGCCTTCAGCTGCCGAGGCCCTAAGCTCTGGAATTCCCACCCTAAACCTCTCCACCTCTCTGCCGCTCACTCTTCCTTTAAGACGCTCCTTCAAATCTAGCTCTTTGACCAAGCACCTGTCCTAATATTTCCTTCTGTGATTTGGTGTCAAATCTTGTCTGATTACACTCCTGTGAAGGCGCTATATAAATGCAAATTGTTGTTGTTGTTGACTTCTTGCAAACCAAGGTTTTTAAATGCTGGCCATGTTAATGGACCAGCGCTTGACAACTTTCTAGGCCTTCACATTTTGTTCACTATTTTAGCAGAAGCGATAATCCATTTAAAATAATGGGGGATTCTGTGTCTCACCCCACGGATGCTGCCTGACCTGCTGAGCGTTGCCAGCATTTTCTGTTCTTAATTTAAAATATAAACTGGCTTAACGCCTGCATTAATATAGTGGACAGAGGAATCGGACACAGGTGCTCACTAAAACAGGACAGGCTGGAAATATTCAGCAGCATCTGTGGAGAAACAGAAGTCAGTCTGTCAGTCAGCATTTTAGGTCTAAGACCTATGCAAGCTAAATAAGCACATGAGGGAGAAAAGAATAGAAGGTTATGCTGATAGGGTGAGATGGAGGGGGGTGAGAGGAGGCGCGTGTGGAGCATGAACATCGGCATAGACCAGTTGGGCCGAATGGCCTGTTTCGGTCCTGTGTAAGACACTTCCTCAGGACTGCCTCATTAATTGCTCGTCCACTAATGTCACTGACGATCATTTCTAGGTTCCAACAAGCGTTGAGGGGTTTGTATTTTTCAAGGTTTAACAGTCATGGATGAGTCATCTTTAACTTCTCCACAAAAGCAGTAATGAGGCACAGCCGCTCACCCGCCACTTATAGAACCTGCTCGACCTTCATTCCATTGAAATCAGGTTAATACCCAAGTGCTGAAGTTGGAAATTATCTGCATTACTACTGTGTGCTTAATTGTGTCTGTTTTGAATAATGGGTGATTTATACAACAATACCTGTAGTTCAATAGCAAAATACTGCGGATGCTGGAAATCTGAAATAACAACAGAAAGTGCTGGAAACACTCAGCAGGTCAGGCAGCATCGAGGAGAGAGAAACAGAGTCAAGGTTTCGGGTCGAACCCTTCGTCAGAACTGGAAAAGGTTCGGGAGGAGAGATTTTTAAGCAGGGGCAGGGAGGAGGGGAGGAAAGAACAAAGGGAAGGTCTGTGATGGGATGGAAGGCAGGAGAGATTGACTGACAAAAGGGATGATAGTGCAAGGCTAAAGGTAACGGGACAAATTAAGAAACAAAAGATGGCTCTAGACGATGTGTGGATGATGATGGTAGGAATATTAACAGCTGTCATGTGAGGAAACAAGAGAGAAAAAAGAACTACAGGGGCCAATTTATAGTCTGAAATTGTTGAACTCGATGTTAAGTCCAGAAGGCTGTAAAGTGCTTAATAGAAAGATGAGGTGCTGTTCCTCGAGCTTACGTTGAACTTCGTTGGAACAATATAATGCCGAGATCGGAGAGATCAGAGTGGGAGTGGAGGGAAGAATTAAAGTGACAGGCGACCGGAAACTCGGGGTCATGTTTGCGGACTGAACGGAGGTGTTTCGCAAAGCAATACCTGTAGTTAAATGTTGATGTGCTTTATCTCTGTGTTTTTTGCAAATGGAATTCCCTACAAACTTCATGGTATTGAATACTTAGGAGGAGATTTACTAGAATGGTACCAGGCATGCGGGACTTCTGTTAGGTGGAGAGACCAGAGAATCTGGGATTATTCTCCTTAGAAGGTTAAGGGGAGATTTAATGGGGGTGTTCAAAATCATGAAGGGTTTTGATAGAGTAAATAAGGAGAAACTGTTTCCAGTGGCAGAGGGGTCGGTAACCAGAGGACACAGATTTAAAGTAATTGGCAAAAGAACCAGCGGCGAGATGAGGAGAAATGTTTTTACGCAGCGAGTTGTTGTGATCTGGAATGCATTGCCTGAAAGGGCGGTGGAAGCAGATTTAACAGTAACTTTCAAAAAGGAATTGGATAAATACTTGAAGGGGAAACATTTACAGGGCTAAAGGGAAAGAGCAGGGGGGAGTGGGACTAGTTGGAGAGCACTTTCAAAGAGCCAGCACAGGGCGAGACAGACTGGATGCAGGGAGGATGTTTCCCCTGGCTGGGGGGTCTAGAACGAGGGGTCACAGTCTCCGGATATGGGGTAGGACATTTAGGACTGAGATGAGGAGAAATTTCTTCACTCAGTGGCTGGTGAACTTGTGGAATTCCCTACCACAGAAGGCTGTGAAAGCCAAGTCACTGAATATATTTAAGGAGATAGATAGAGTTCTAGACACAAAAGGCATCAAGGGGTATGGGGAGAGAGTGGGAATATGGTATTGAGATAGAGGATCAGCCATGATCATATTGAATGGCGGAGCAGGCTCGAAGGGCCGAATGGCCTACTCCTGCTCCTATTTTTCTATGTTTCTAGGCACGATGAGCCGAACGGCCTCCTTCTGTGCTGTATCATTCTATGATTCAAATTGCAAGTCCTTTGGCAAAGATAGTTCTGTGACAACACATACTTCCTGCTCTTCATTATAATGGCTCTTCCTTACCTGTATGGCCAATCCCTCAGGGAATGCAGGCAATATATTATGTGCAGAAATAGAAACAATGGGAAATGTCGACACATGCGCAGGAGATTTAGCGTCTGGGACTCTGAGATACCACCGACTGCTTCCTCCGTGTGAGCTGCAGATGATGCCCGTCTCTATTCATTAAAAGTGGATGGTTTAAAAAAAATATATCAATTGGATTTGATGAGATGAATGCCCATAGAATTCCATCAAGGTAGCACAGCGTCGCTGGCTGTGTTTCACACATGGGAAAGCCGTCGTAATTGATGGATTTTGCCTTCACACTCTGCAGATTAAAGCCCGTTGTCTGCCCTGTTGCCTTTGCCATGGATCAAGTTTCCTTTATATCCACAGTACGGGACAGACCGTCAGGTTGGTGCGATATCGGCGGTACCCAACGCGGCAGCCGGGACGGCCCGAACCACTTTCAGGTTCGGCCCTCGCGGACGTTTTCCCAGCAGCAAACGTGCTGCGGCTCGCTTGGTTTCGACGGGAGGAAAATCGGCCGCACACAGCCCTCCGGCAGTTCAAGACTGTTAGGGGTGGGGGTGGGGATTGCAGATGCCAGGAGGGCCAAGAACGGGTCAGTAATGAGCCGGGTGATTTATGTGGGGCCCAGAGGAGCATTCCCGCTTCTCCTTGCTCCCACAACATTTAAAAACGCAAAATACCTACCATTTGAGAGTTGCCTCTAGTGGTCCCTTTAAGGACATTGTCCGCCCATTTGAAAGTTGTAATCGGGGTCCTACAACAGGCGTAGGACCCCAAATCTGCAAATCTAAACAGTCTTGTATGTCCAGTCTCTTCCAATTCTGGCCTCTTGGGCATCCCCGATTTTAATCGCTCCACCCTGAAAAGTGTGAGGTGATGCATTTTGGGAGGACTAACAAGGCAAGGGACTACACAAGGAATGGTAGGATCCTAGGAAGGACAGAGGATCAGAGGGACCTTGGTGTGCATGTACATAGATCCCTGAAGGCAGCAGGACAGGTAGATAAGGTGGTTAAAAAGGCATATGGGATACTTGCCTTCATTAGCCGAGGCATAGAATATAAGAGCAGGGAGGTTATGATGGAGCTGTACAAAACGCTAGTTAGGCCACAGCTGGAATACTGTGTGCAGTTCTGGTCGCCACACTGTAGGAAGGATGTGATTGCATTGGAGAGGGTGCAGAGGAGATTCACCAGGATGTTACCTGGGCTGCAGCGCTTCAGCTATGAAGAGAGACTGGACAGGCTGGGGTTGGTTTCCTCAGAGCAGAGAAGGCTGAGGGGGGACCTGATTGAGGTGTACAAAATTATGAGGGGCATAGATAGGGTAGATAGAAAGGAACTTTTCCCCTTGGTAGAGGGGTCAATAACCAGGGGGCACAGTTTCAAGGTAAGGGGCAGGAGGTTTAGAGGGGATTTGAGGAAAACTTTTTCACCCAGAGGGTGGTTGGAATCTGGAACTCACTGCCTGAAAGGGTGGTAGAGGCAGGAACCCTCACAACATTCAAGAAGCATTTAGATGAGCACTTGAAACGCCATAGCACACAAGGCTACGGACCAAGTGCTGGAAAATGGGATTAGAATAGACAGGGCTTGATGGCCGGCGCGGACACGCTGGGCTGAAGGGCCTCTTTCTGTGCTGTATAACTCTATGACTCTATGACCATTGGTGGCCGTGCCTAGGCCCTAAGCTCTGGAATTCTCTCCCTAAGCCTCTCCGCCTCTCTACCTCTATCTCCTCCTTTAAGATGTTCCTTAAGACCTACCTCTTTGCCGAAGCTTTTGTTCGTCTGCCCTAATATCTCCTTATGTGGCTTGGTGTCAAAGTGCTCCTGTGGAGCACCTTGGGATGTTTTGCTACGTTAAATGCGCTGTAGAAATGCAAGTAATTGTTGTTATTTTGGGCAGGAGTGCCGGGCGCCCATTTAAAGACCTGCCTGAAAGTTGATTGAGACGGGCGAATGGGGCACAAGGTCCCCAACAGACTTCCAGCTGCCGGTTGCCCATTTTTCAGGTGACAAACGGACGACCCTCAGTTGAAAGCCCCCCTGCTACATTTTTAATACTTTTAGTGCAATTTCATTGTGAATCTTGTAAGTCAATGGTTTATGTTGGACTTTCTAGATAAATATCTTGAGACCCTTGGCATTCACATCATCAGTTTTAATTTGAACTTTTTATTTGCCTGGGAACAGTGTTTTTTTTCTGAATGCTTTTATCCCCTCTCTAGTGTTTCACATGAAGGCAAGTCACCTTGTGCGAGAGATCAATATCCGATTCCTACTTCTGGGGGCGAAGATAAGTGATTTGGATTGAAATCATCTCAGTGCAGGACCGAGTCAGATGTATCAGTCTGGCCTTTCATGTACACAGAGAAAAGAGTTTGGCATTTATCCCCTGTAACATAAGCATCTCAGTTAAATTGCATAAAAGTGCCAGAATGGCCTTGCGAACCCTAGTAACCATGATATAATGCTGCCACTGTGCTTGCGTTCATCACAGTGTGTGCCTGGCTGCACTTCATTATCTTTTAACGTCACGAGTTAAAAAAAAAAATCGATGGGGCAACATTTCTGCTTATTATACCTGAATTGTGAGTACTTGTATAAAGAATCCATTGACAATTTTGCTATATATGTATAAATAGTGAATTCTCAGATCTTCCCCCTTGTATACGATAGCAAAATACTGCGGATGCTGGAAATCTGAAATAACAACAGAAAACGCTGGAAAAACTCAGCAGGCCAGGCAGCATCCGTGGAGAGAGAAAGAGAGTTGACGTTTCAGGTCGATGACCTTTCATCAGAACTTCCCCCTTGTATAGTTCCTTCACATCATTGCACCATGTGTTACGTTACCTCAGACAAGCGGATAAGCTTGAACAGTGGAAGCATAAAGTGTATCGTGAAAGAATCAAATTTGCAGTTGCTGACATGGGCCGGAGTGTTTTACAAAGGAGTGATCTACTGAGGAGCTTAGAAGACCTTATAAAGAACAAATGCAATTCATGAGGGAATATCAATGCGACCTGAGACTAGGGAGGTGTTACATCCTTGAAATATGCTCCTGTGTTATACTGCTAGAGTTGGCGGGCTATTATTTTCAGTTCTTGGCAAGCATTTCTTTGCTAACAGCGGGTGGCGCACAGGCTGTTGAAATCGAATTGCGTGATTTAAACTAAAGTCAGACTTTGCAGTGTGATTTGAGCTGCAGTTATACTGGGTATTATATCATTGCCTTTTAATGAAAACCCACTCTATATATTATGCAGGGATAAATAAATCAATGCTCATTCTCGCTGTGAATTTGAGTCGTTTTTCACTGGTTCTTAAAGTGGCAACATCTTCATGAAGTAGTTTTTGTTTGGGCAGAGTGAAGAACCATATCATCACGTGCCTGACTATTCATGACAATGCATTTGCAATCTGATGAAAGAAATGATTTGCCAATTATTCTTTACAATGTTCCTTTAAACTGAAACTCCACTGACAGTTTACCTTTTTAAGGCTTCTGCTTGTCTGTCAAGATGGATTAAATAATTCCTTCGAGTGTGGAACCGCATACTGTACAATTTGAATCCATCCTGCTCGCACAGTAGCATCGCAGCCTATGTATTACATCTGGAAGCCTTTTAGCAGAAACCCTCCATGTCGACTATTACAAAAGATTATACTTAAATCCCATCATTTCCTGGGTGAATTTAAGGCACTCACTCAATCTCAGCTTTTGCAGATCACAAACCATATGCAGTGCGTTATATCATTGGAGCAACTAGATGTGAATTACTGTTTATGACTCATTGCCAGTTTCAATTAGCCTCTGTCTATATTGAGCGGTTACCTGGAACTATCCAGATTTATGCGACTGAATTTCTAATGAGTAAATGTGACCTTTTCGAAGTGCAACAGTTAAATACCTTTCTAGCCCTTTGCAATCGATAGCTGACAAAAAAGGGCAACCTCAGAGCCATGGAACCCTGTTGCAAAATATCAGGTCAGCTTGGATACATTTCTGATGATTAAATTTTTTTGTCTCTGCAAGAAGTTGAGTCAGATAATCAAGAGTTTGGAATCATAGAATCATACAGCACAGAAGGAGGCCATTTGGCCCATCGTGCCAGTGCCGGCTCTTTGAAAGAGCACTCCAATTAGTCCCACTCCCGTGCTCTTTCCCCATAACACTGCGAATCTTTCCTTTTCAAGTATTTATCCAATTCCTCTTTGAAAGTTACTATTGAATCTGCTATCTCCACTCTTTCAGGCAGTGCATTTCAGATCATAACAACTCACTGCGTAAAATAATTTCTCCTAATCTCGCCTCTGGTACTTTTGCCAATTACCTTAAATCTGTGTCCTCTGGTTACTGACCCTTCTCCCAGTGGAAGTAGCCCTAACTACTCTATCAAAACACCTTGGGGGCGAAATTTGGCTCCTTTGCGCCTGCTGTTAGCGCCTCCGGGGGGCACTAACGGGGCGCAAAGGGGTTATCATCCGGTCGGGGGGTGAAAAAAGCGCCTCCCGTGAAATTCGGCAGGGCGTTGCTGAAGCGCTACCCGATAGCGGCACACCCCCGCCGGTAGCGCCCTGGGCCGCCGCGCCTCCGGTGATGGTGCGCGGTGACCCCTTAGTGCCCTGCTGTGTCCCCTTACCGCCCCGCGGCAGAAATTCGGCTGTGCCCCGCGAGGCTGCCGCGGACAGGTGTCAGCGCCAGTCTCGCGGGTCGCGAGCCGGGCCGACCTCCGCTCGTGGGGCGGTAGTTAAAAGGGGATGTGCAGCTGCGACCTGCGCCGCCATTTTCTTTATTTGGTCGACCTCCAGGTCGGCCCTCCATGGTGTGCCGTTCTGTGCTCCTGGCCGCCATCGCGTAGCCCGGCACTGCGTCTCGGCGCTGGGCTGCTGCCATGGCACCACACGCCCTGGTGGCCTAGTGTGGGCCATCAGAGGCCCTGCACAGTGTGCAGTGGCCCTCCCCTTTAACTGAAGGGGCGGGGCGTTGAAATGCGGCGGCACTCCGCGGAGCCTCTGCGGAGTGCTGCCGATTGCGCCCCGACATCGCCTCGGTTACCGCCCCGACCAGGAAGTGGAGCGCCCGATATTGTTCTCCACTTCCTGGGCGGGGCGGTAAGGCGAATTTCACGGCCGGGCAGGACTTTCTCGCCGGGCGCTGGATGTCTCGCCTCACCAGCGTTACCGCCCTGAAACAGGGCGCGACCGAATTTCGCGCCCCTTATAATTTCGAACGCCTCTATTAAATTCCCCTTTAACATTCTCTGCTCCAAGGAGAACAATCCCGGCTTCTCCAGTCTCTCCACATAACTGAGGTCCCTCATCATCCCTGGTATCATTCTAATAAATCTCCTCTGCACCCTCTCCAATGAAAAAAGTAAGATTTTGGAAAGTGACCATGGTTAAATACAGATCATCAGATCATCAGATGACAAACCATGCACTGTTTAGATTTTGATATCTAGATATACAAAAGAAAATATATACTTTTTACAGATTCAGTACTGGAGAAAATGTTAAGATCATAAATATGCTCCCATTGTTTCACAAACATATTTCTGGGAATTTCTGACTATTTCATATCTCAATTTTTCTATTTTACTTTTTTTTTTAACCAAGATCTCAATATTTGTACTTCTCTGGCCAACTGTGTGAAATGCTATGTAAGTCCTACAATATTAGTCGTCTGAAGAAGACTCCCTCGTACTTCAACCATTGTAAAATTCACTTTGCCAGTTCATTCCATTTGGCATTTAACAGCTTCCAAAGAGCCCTTTCATCAGACAAGACAATGAGGTGCTGTCATGTTAGACACTTTATTCCGTGAGAGACAAACAGGGATGGAAGTAAGGCAAAATAAGTGGTCAGACTTGCAGTAAGGCAACTGTTACATTAGTAAGCTGCATACTGTACTCATGACTATTTATCTTTGCAGAGAGAGACAGTTAGTTACTGGCAAGCAGTCGCAAGATTCCCATTTAAATGTTTTGAAGCTTGAATTTTTTTTTTGCCGACGATGTGTTCAATACTTTGTTATTTTGATCTTTTCTGCATCCTGACCTAACCAGTGGAGTTTGAGAGAGAACCTAGGAGAGGAATGTGGATATTACTGAGGACGCGCTGACTCCTAATTTCCTTGGTAGGCCGATTGGGAGCAAGCTGCTGGGGCAAGGTGGGACCATCTGGGGTCAGGGGGCATTCATATATATCGGGCAGGCACCTGCACCATTAATGATGCAACATGAGTGCCTGGCTCAGAAAGATAAGGGAGGAGGCTGACTGTATGCCGTCCACAAGAAATTGGAATAACGAAGTCAGTGCCTTTTTTCAAAAATCTGCTTTCTATACAGCGATCGACTGCTCTGCAGTGGGCAAGCCTTGACTTTCCACAATTTGAACAAACTTTGATGTGCCCAACACAGGCTGCAAATGTGGGAATGACATTGCATGCTGTACTGTATTTGGATGTAAATGCCTCCGATTGGACCAGAAATTCCAACGGGCAATAAAGGGATGGGGTGGGGTGGGGGGAGGCCCTGCATAATCGGGTCACAAGGGGTATCTCTTTCAGACAAGGCTCATGATTCCTGTCAGGTACCCGGGCACAGTCACAGATCATGCCTACAACGAGAACCATGCTACCACCAGAAATATCATCAAGTAACAATTAGCGGGCTGATGCAACGCTTCTGCTGCCTCGACTGACCGGGCCCAGATTTACAGTACAGCCACGATCATGTATCCAGATCTACAGTACAGCCACGATCATGTATCCAGATTTACAGAACAGCCACGATCGTGTATCCAGATCTACAGAACAGCCACGATCATGTATCCAGATCTACAGAACAGCCACGATCGTGTATCCAGATCTACAGAACAGCCACGATCGTGTATCCAGATCTACAGAACAGCCACGATCGTGTATCCAGATCTACAGAACAGCCACAATCGTGTATCCAGATCTACAGAACATCCATGATTGTGTATCCAGATCTACAGAACAGCCACGATCGTGTATCCAGATCTACAGAACATCCATGATCGTGTATCCAGATTTACAGAACAGCCACGATCGTGTATCCAGATCTACAGAACAGCCACGATCGTGTATCCAGATTTGTGGTCGTTTGCTGCATGCTGCACAACTTTGTGATAATGAGGGACCGGCCCATAGAACCACCTGGGCAGCAAAAATTCAGGAGGAGGAGGGGAAAGAGGAGGAAGAGCAGAAGCAACATCAACCACCAGTGCCCCTAACTGCCAGAGCTCTTAGAGAGCAACTCATCCAAGTGCACTTAACATGAGCTATCCCTCCCTTCCCATAATCCTTATCACCACCGTCCTCACTACCATCCGATTGCCTTCCTTCAGTCCAATCTTATGGGCTAGAAATTCGGTGCATTTGCGCCTCCTGTTTGCACCCCGTTAGCGCCCCCGGAGGCGCTAATGACTTTTCGGCCAGGCGCGGTGCCGCTAATGACTCGCGCTAAATTCAGCAGGAGTTTAGCGGCGGCGGTAACCGGTAGCGACCAGCTCTGCTGCGCAGGCGATGACAACGTCATCACCGCGTGCAGCGCCCCGTTTTCGCTCTGCCTGCAAAATTGGCCCGCGCCCCCTGAATCTGCGCGGGGCGATGACAGCGACCGATTCACGGGGCGGGAACGAAGCAGCAGGAGGCTCGCGGGGCGGTAAGTAAAGGGGAGGTGACGGGCGGGGGGAAAAAAATCGACCGACTTACTTGCCGTGGCCCGTTGCGTCTTTCAACACGGGGTCTGTGCCGCGATCTGGCAGCCCAGCGCTCCTCTTGAGTGCCAGGCTGCTGGTGTGAGACCCCGCTCCCCGGTGCAGAGTTGTGGGCTTGGGCCCTCCCATTTAATGAGGGGAGGAGCCCTTCCATGCGGCAGCGCTACGTGGCCCAGTGCGTAGCACTGCAGAACGCACCGCCCCGATATTCGGGGTTAGCGCTCTAAGAAGGAAGTGGAGCACTTGAATTAGGGCTCCACCTCCCTCTTGGGGCGCTAAAACTGAAGTTAGCGATCGCTGGCGCTATTTTTTGCCGGGCGATAAATTTAGCGCCCAGGCGGTATTAGCGACCCAACATGGTCGCTAACGAAATTTTCCCCCCGTCTTGTCCTTCACTACAGATTGAAGGATTGTAAAATTAAATGCGCAAGGGCTGAGAAGGAAGTGTAAATTAGAGTGGGTGAATTCAATGTCAAATCAGGTACAGGAAGAGAAATAAAGAGAGGGAAAGAAAGACTGGATTAAGAGAAAAAAAGAGACAGAAAGGAAAAGTAATTAAAATAAAATTAATTTTTAATTCTACATGTTTTAAATCTCTAGCAACAATTAGAACCTGAAGGAATGAGACTCTACATTTGTAATAGTTAATTTTCAGTGCCAGAGAGGTTGACTGGCAGTCGTTAATACTTATCACGTCGTTAAAAGGATACTTAGACTTGAAATGGCTTGACAACTTTCTGTGGTGAGTTTACTTCGTCTCTACCATGCAAGTACAGGAACTTTACGTGATTCAATGCATTTGAATGTGGAGCCAGACAGCAAGATGCCGTTTCTGCGAAGCCAATGGTGGAGTGGCACATCTCAGACAGAAACCTCTTGATTTTCGCGTTTAATTGCACATCTGCCCTTGTCCGAAGTTGAGGTGGCATTTACACTTACATAACGGCGACGCTATCAGCCTTGGCGTTATTTTGACAGCAAATTTTGGGCCAATATTTCTCAGGGATAATCAAGAATCTACCCTTGTGCAACTCCTTAGTCCCTATCTTGTGTGCTTGTTTCGGTATCCTAATGCTCTTACAAAGTGTTTCCCTAGTGGCTACAGCTGCAAGATGAATGGCTGCTGAGCTTCCACTGAGGAAACTTTAGATAGCCATGATGGGCGACCTCGAGCAGCTTTGGGCCTTGATCTCCTGATTGCAGACAGCTGCATCTGAGCATGGTCCAGCTGGCTGTGTAGCTCCAACAAGGGCATTGACGGAGTGGGTATTGGGGGAAGCAGGGATGCTGTCTTCCTGAGAGAGGACAGCAGATGCCTGTCCCATAGACTCAAGGCCACTCTCCTGGGACTGCACCTCAGCACACCTACAGCTCTGTGCAAGAACAACATCCAGGAGTGAGGTGATGCTCTGGAAGCCCCTGTTTATAATGGGCCGTATTTTGCGACCCCCTACGGGAGCATGCGAGGTGTGTACGCGCTCGTAGGGGCCGCGCAAGTGCCGGGTTTAGGTATGCGAAGCGCATGCGCTGAAACCCAGCACTTACAATCTGTCAAGAATTCTCTTGACAGATCCTCCGCATGCCCAAGAAAAGTGCCTCTGCGGGGGGAGAGCTGCGCTATTTGCTCAACTTCCGCCCGCTGAATGACTGTCAAATTCTTACGCCTGGTAAAAGCAGGAGTAAGGCCAGCTTTTACCAGCATAAGTTTTAAAAAATAGAAAAATAAAATGTTACTACTCATTTACAAATTAAAAAGATTCTTAAAAAAGGTCAGTTTATTTTTAGCCCCGTAAAAACTTTAATTTTTTTTTCAAAAAATTAAATTTTTGTTTAAAATATTTAATTAAATGGCATTTTAATTCATTATAAATATGTAATTTGTTCAAAAATTTATTTCATGTGTTGGTGTATTTTTTAAGCGATCCCCATTCATACTTTTGAGAGTTCTGTACGCATGGACCTGTTAAAAGTACGAATGGGGATTTTTCTTCTTTTATTGGTTGGGCCGGCCCACGTGATCCCAGGAGCGCCTACTAACCGCACGCGCCCCTGGGATACGTGGGGCTCTGCCCGCGTGGACCCGGAGAGGCCCAGGATCGTGAGTCTCCATACCTCCCGGGCCACCAGGTACTTTCGTAGAAGTTTTGCCGGTCGGAGGCATCTGCCCGCAGGAAGCCTCCGATCATAAATGTTGGCCCAATATGCCTCCAGAGCAAAGATGGCAGCCATCTGAGCTTCCATGACAGTGTGGCTTTTATTGACGGAGGCAGGTGTCTTTGGACAGGTCCTGATGTAAATGGCTCACCCTATACACAGATGCGGTGGAGCAATTACATATTAAAATGGAGCACCAACTTTGCAATACACCTGTCTAGCATACCTCCTCTGATAGAAAACATAGAAACATAGAAAATAGGTGCAGGAGCAGACCATTCGGTCCTTCGAGCCTGCACCGCCATTTAATGCGTTCATGGCTGAACATGCTACCTCAGTACCCCATTCCTGCTTTCTCGCCATACCCCTTGATCTCCCTAGTTGTGAGTATTATATCTAACTCCCTTTTGAATATATTTAGCGAACTGGCCTCAACAACCTTCTGTGGTAGAGAATTCCACAGATTCACCACTCTCTGGGTGAAGAAGTTCCTCCTCATCTCAGTCTTAAATGGCTTCCCCTTTATCCTTAGACTGTGACCCTGGTTTTAGTTTCCCCTAACATTGGAAACATTCTGCCCGCATCTAATTTGTCTAAACCAGTCAGGATTTTAAACGTCTCTATAAGATCCCCCCTCATTCTTCTGAACTCCAGAGGATACAAGTTCAGTTGATCCAGTCTTTCTTGATATGTCAGTCTGGCCATCCCAGGAATCAATCTAGTGAACCTTCGTTGCACTCCCTCAATAGCAAGAATGTCCTTCCTCAAGTTAGGAGACCAAAACCGCACACAATACTCCAGGTGTGGCCTCACCAAGGCCCTGTACAACTGTAGCATCACCTCCCTACTCCTGTACTCAAATCCCCTTGCTATGAAGGCCATCATGCCATTTGCTTTCTTGACTGCCTGCTGCACTTGCCTTCCCACCTTCAGTGACTGATGTACCATGACGCCCAGGTCTCGTTGCACGTCCCCTTTCCCTCATCTGCCACCATTCAGGTAATAGTCTGCCTCCCTATTTTTACCACCAAAGTGGATAACCTCACATTTATCCACATTGTACTTCATCTGCCATACATTTGCCCATTCACCCAACCTGTCCAAGTCACTCTGTAGCCTCCTAGCATCCTCCTCATTGTTCACACTGCCTCCCAATTTAGTGTCATCCGCAAATTTGGAGATATTAGAATTAATCCCTTCGTCCAAATCATTAATATATAATGTAAACAGCTGGGGCCCCAGCACCGAACCCTGCGGTACCCCGCTGGTCACTGCCTGCCATTCTGAAAAGTACCCATTTACTCCTACTCTTTGTTTCCTGTGTGCCAACCAGTTCTCAATCCACGTCAACACATTACCCCCAATCCCATGTGCTTTAACTTTGCACACCAATCTCTTGTGTGGGACCTTGTCGAAGGCCTTCTGAAAGTCCAAATACACCACAGCTACTGGTTCCCCCCCGTCCACTCTATTGGAAACATCCTCAAAAAATTCCAGAAGATTTGTCAAGCATGATTTCCCTTTCACAAATCCATGCTGACTTGGACCTATCATGTCGCCACTTTCCAAATGGTCTGTTATGACATCTTTAATAATTGATTCCATCATTTTACCCACCACCGATGTCAGGCTGACCGGTCTATAATTCCCTGCTTTCTCCCTCCCTCCTTTTTTAAAAAGAGGGGTTACATTAGCTACCCTCCACTCCTTCGGAACTGATCCAGAGTCTAAGGAATGTTGGAAAATGATCGTCAATGCATCCACTATTTCCAAGGCCACCTCCTTAAGTACTCTGGGATGCAGACCATCAGGCCCTGGGGATTTATCAGCCTTCAGTCCCATCAATTTCCCCAACACCTTTTCCCGACTGATAAGGATTTCCCTCAGCTCCTCCCTCTTACCAGATCCTTTGATCTCTTTTATTTCCGGAAGGTTGTTTGTGTCCTCCACAGTAAACACCGAACCAAAGTACTTCTTCAATTGATCTGCCATTTCTTTGTTCCCCATTATGACTTCCCCTGTTTCTGACTGCAGGGGCCCTACGTTTGTTTTTACTAACCTCTTTCTTTTTACATATTTATAGAAGCTTTTGCAGTCCGTTTTAATGTTCTCCGCAAGCTTCCTTTCATATTTTATTTTCCCTGCCCTAATCAAACCCTTCGTCCTCCTCTGCTGAGTTTTAAAGTTCTCCCAGTCCCCGGGTTTGCTGCTACTTCTGGCCAATTTGTATGCCACTTCCTTGCTTTTAATACTATCCCTGATTTCCCTTGTTAGCCATGGTTGAGCCACCTTCCCTTTTTTATTTTTACGCCAGACAGGGATGTACAATTGCTGTAGTTCATCCATGCGATCTCTAAATGTCTGCCATTGCCCTTCCACTGATAACCCCTTAAATATCGCTTGCCAATCTAACCTCGCCAATTCACGCCTCATACCCTCAAAGTTGCCCTTATTTAAGTTCTGGTCCATGGTCTCTGAATTAACTGTTTCCTTCTCCATCCTAATGTAGAACTCCACCATACTATGGTCACTCTTCCCCAAGGGTCCTCGCACCACAAGATTGCTGATTAGTCCTTCCTCATTACACAACACCCAGTCCAGGATGGCCTCCCCTCTAGTTGGTTCCTCAACATATTGGTTTAGGAAACCATCCCTTAAACACTCCAGGAAATCCTCCTCCACCGTATTGCTTCCAGCTTGAGTAGCCCAATCTATATGCATATTAAAGTCACCCATGATAACTGCTGCGCCTTTTTTGCATGCACCTCTGATTTCCTGTTTCATACCCTCCCCCACCTCACTACTACTGTTTGGAGGTCGCTACACAACCCCCACTAACATTTTCTGCCCTTTGGTGTTCTGCAGCTCAACCCATATTGATTCCACATCCTCCAAGCTAATGTCCTTCCTAGCTATTGCATTAATCTCCTTTTTAACCAGCAATGCTACCCCACCCCCTTTTCCTTTTATTCTATCCTTCCTGAATGTTGAATACCCCTGGATATTCAGTTCCCAGCCTTGATTGTTCTGGAGCCACATCTCTGTAATCCCAATCACATCATATCCGTTAACATCAATTTGCACAGTCAATTCATCCACCTTATTACGGATACTCCTTGCATTAAGACACAGAGCCTTTTAGACCCTTTGTCCTTTTAGACTTATGATTTAGTATGGCCCTTTGTGTTTCTTGCCTTTGTTTACTCGGATTTCCCTTATTGTTTCTCACCCTTCTAACATTTGTTTCTGACTGCATATTACTTCCCCCTGTTTTGCTACATAGGTTCCCATTCCCCTGCCATATTAGTTTAAATCCTCCCGAACTGCCTTGGCAAATATTACCCCGAGGACATCGGTTCCAGTCCTGCCCAAGTGCAGACCGTCCCTGATACCCCTTCGCAACCTGCAAATAGAAGAAAGAAAGAAAGACTTGCATTTCTCTAGCGCCTTTCACGACCTCAGGATGTCCCAAAGTGCTTTACAGCCAATGAAGTACTTTTGAAGGGTAGTCACTGTTGTAATGCAGGAAACACAGCAGCCAATTTGCTCACAGCAAGCTCCCACAAACAGTAATGGGATAATGGCCAAATAATTCTGTTTTTAGTGACAAATTGAGGATTTGAAATCAGTTTTAAAAAAATCTGGAAATAAAAAGCTGGTGTCAGTAAAAGTGAGCATTGATCTGTCGACTGTCAGAGAAAACAAAATGGTTCACCAATGTACTTTCAGGAAGGAAACCTGCCATCCTTGTCTGGCAAGTATTTGACGCCAGTCAATGCGGTTGACTCGTCACTGCCCTCGAAAGTGGCCTAGCAAGTCACTCAGTTGTATCAAGATTCGAGCAGATCAAGAAGAAGCACCTTCGCCGGGCAATTCGGGATGGGCAATAAATGCCGACTTTGCCAATGACGCAGCCTGAGAATGAATTTTAAAAAAACACTCTGTACGGGACCATTGGTCAGTCTGTGCTGTACTCCTGGAATCAGCAGAGATCGATCAATCAAGTGTGTTGAAGTCTTTGTTGAACTCTGTGGAAAAACAGTTCTGTTCTAGGAAGAGCTGGTCATAACTCTCCTGTAATTCGCCAGTATATTTTTCTGCAATTGGTAACGAAGAAACGTGAGTGGAGGAGATGATTGGAGACATTGGGGTATGCGTTGTGCCCGATTGTTGGGCATAAGATGAGGGTAAAGCGTAACAATTTAGCAGTGGCACAGCCTGTGCCCAATCTGCTAAATTTGTGGGACTAATTTTTTTCAGGCGTCCCCGATGGAGGCCTAAAACAGGTGTAAGGCCCCTTGATTATGTTAATGAAGGGCCTAATGGCCTGTTTAAGGGCTCTTTGGAGAAATTCGTCAGCGCTGAGTGGGAAGTGGCTCAAATTTTAATTAAATCCTTCTGAAGAGCGAGAGGTCTGTGGAGGCACGACTCCCAGATTATTTAGCTAAGGCACGATTCCCATTTTCGGACTGGCCTTGGGCGTCTCTGTTCGGGCACGTGCTACTCGCGCAGTGCCAAGTCTGGGCCCTAATTTCTTCCCCGTTATGTACGTGTATGCTTTTAAATTAGTTAAGGTAAGGATGGCAAATGTATACAACAACAACAGCTACTTGCATTTACATAGCGCCTTTAACATAGTAAAACGTCCAAAGGTGCTTCACAGGAGCGTTTATCAAACAAATTTTGACACCGCGCCACATAAGGAGATATTAGGACAGATGACCAAATGCTTGGACAAAAAGTAGGTTTTAAGGAGTGTCTTAATGGAGGAGAGAGGGAGAAAGAGAGGCAGAGAGGTTTAGAGAATGGAATTCCAGAGCTTAGGGCCTAGGCAGCTGAAGGCACGGCCGCCAAAGGTGGAGCGATTAAAATCCGGCCTGCGCAAGAGGCCAGAATTGGAGGAGCGCAGAGATCTCGGTGGGTTGTGGGGCTGGAGGAGGTTACAGAGATGGAGAGGGGCGAGGCCATGGAGGGATTTGAAAAAAATGGATGAGAATTTTTAAATTGAGACGTTGCCGGACCGGGAGCCCATGTAGGACAGCGAGCAGAGGGGTGATGGCTGAATGGTTTTGGTGCGAGCTGGGATACGGGGCAGCAGAGTTTTGGATGAGTTCAAGTTTATGGAGGGTGGAAGATGGGAGGCCGGCCAGAAGAGCATTGGAATAGTCAAGCCTAGAGGTAACAAAGGCATGGATGCGGGTTTCAGCAGCAGATGAGCTGAGGCAGGGGGTGGAGTCGGGCGATGATACGGAGGTGGAAGTAGGCGGTATAAATGCACATGTATCGTTGAATTCAGAATACCAAGAGCAGTATAATGCGAAAGAAATCCAGTCAGTCGGCTACTTACAGGAGTTAGTTATAAAATATTTAAAAGCACTTTAAAATGTGTCAGCTCTAAGCTTGTGCCATATAGTAATCAATGGTGTTGTTGTGGCTGCTGCGAAGCACGAATTAAGGCCGAGTCGATATGTGGAACACATGGCTTTTAATCACATCTCTGGTAAAATGGCTGATAACATTTCTCAGCAAAACCCTGAGGCCCCGCCTACTCCTTTTTTCCTGCCTTAAAGGCAGCATGCGCCTTAAAGGCAAGGTGCCCGATTTATTGTCCACGGACGGAAAAGTGGATTGCGCCCGTTTAGGTGGCGATCCGCCACACAGCTCCCCCCAGAATCCGCTTAGGAGGTGCGGACGAGACGGTGCGGCGGTCTGATGGGCCGGCCGGAGCGGCTCTTGTAGGACGCCGGTGGACGTGGAATGGGCGGGCGTGGAGCAGCTGGGTGAACTGGCTTGAGGGCAGGTCGGCCGCGTGGCAGTGGACGAGCTACCGGGACCTGCTCACCGGGCTCCGAGTGTGCTGGCTTGAGTCGGTCAACCGACACTTTTTCGGTCCTGTCGCCCACTTGCAGGGTGAAAAATTTGTCCCCAGCCTGTAGCACCTTGTAAGGCCCGTCGTACGGGGGTTGAAGGGGTCCGCGGTGGGCGTCGTGCCGGACGAAAATGAACCGTGCCTGGTGCAGGCTTAGTGGGACGTGTGAGGTGGATTCGCCGTGTCGGGCATTCGGCCAGGAGTGCCGAGTAGTCATCCGTGGCCCGGGCGTGGCACTGTGACGCCATGTCGGCGGGTTGACGGGGGGCCATGGCGCCCAGGATGGGGGACATGGTGTTCATGTCCACGAGGCGGTGTCGAGGGATGTCTACCAGTAGGCCGTGGGCGCACAGGAAATCTGCGCCGTTGAGAGGGGAGAGCACCTTGGCAGTGATGAACTCCCATCGGTAGCGGCGACCAGCGAGGTCGAGGGTGACCGTGCGGGTGCCATACGTCGGGATGTCCGAGCCGTTAGCAGCAGCCAGCGCCGGTCCTCGTTTGCCCTTTTGGATGTCGAGGGAGGAGGCCGGGATGATGCTGTGCTGAGCTCCAGTGTCGCACAGGAACCGGCGGCTGGTTTTTTCATCCGTGACGTACAGCAGGGAGCCCGCGTGGCTCACGGCCATCGCGGGGGCTGGTACGGGGGCGGACTTGAAAGAGCAGGGGAGTGTGCACCGTTGTGCCCTGGCGCCAAACTGTGCGTGGTAGTAACAGTGGCCCGGGTTAGTGGGGTGCGAAGGCCCCGTGAGCCCGGTGGCTGGGCCTTGCGGCTGCATGGTGGCCGGTGAGGGGTGCGTCCAGGCAGTGGCTGCCAGGTCCGGAGTGACGTCGCGGCTGGAGTGAGCGGACAGCAGCTTGTCGGCCTCATCGGCCAGGGCTTCCAGGTCCGTGAGGCCGGACGTCACGATCGCTGGGCGGATGCTGAGAGGTAGCTGGCGGATGAACAGCGTGCGTAGGAGGGATCCGGGTGGGCTCTCGTCGGTGAGGGAGAGCATGTGGGAGAGGAGGTCTGACGGTGAGGCATCACCGAGGCCTGGAAGGTCGAGGAGGTGGCAGTTTCGCTGGTATGTCGAGGCTGTAAATTTTTTAAGGAGCGCGGCCTTAAGATGTGCATACTTGTCCTCCTCTGGTGGGTGCTGCAGCGCTGTCCAGACCTTCGTAGCTGTGGAGCTACCGAGTGATGTGACGAGGTAGTCGTACTTCGTCCCATCTGTGGTGATGCATTGCAGCCGGAATCGGGACTCGGCTTGGAGAAACCAGGCTTCGGGCTGGTTTTCCCAAAACTCCGGCAGTTTCACGGAAACTGCGTTCGTGTCCACCATTGCAGTGCTCGGAATACGTTCTGAGCGTCGGGGTCACCAATGTTGTGGCTGCTGCGAAGCACGAATTAAGGCCGAGTCAATATGTGGAACACATGGCTTTTAATCACATCTCTGGTAAAATGGCTGCTAACATTTCTCTGCAAACTCTGAGGGCCCCGCCTACTCCTTTTTTCCTGCCTTAAAGGCAGCATGCGCCTTAAAGGCAAGGTGCCCGATTTATTGTCCACGGACGGAAAAGTGGATTGCGCCCGTTTAGGTGGCGATCCGCCACAGTGTAGTCCCTAAAGCGTATCTCAGACAATTCCTGGCACTGTCAAACAGAACTACTAATTAGCAATTCTCTGATGTAAATAGCGGTTAACATTGCAAATCCATTGCATAGTTTCTACCCTCTCAAATACCATGGAAGCCACTAGCTTTGCACACTTGCGTCTGTGCAAAATAAGTGTGCAACGAGCACTGTGTTTGAGTCTCTCACACGATAAAATGTGTATTAATGTGACACTTCAGCAAGAATCAAGGTGGGCCAGGCTGCGCAATCCATTGCTCTTTGTCAAATCAAAGATCAAATGAAACCTGCGATGGGGTTGGAAAGGAAGTGGGATCATGGTTCTGGTTCTGAGGTCTGCTTTGCGACTGATGAAAAATCACTGAGACACACAAGTAAGTGGATAAAGTGGACTCGTTTTTTTTGTGCACTGTATTTCAGAAATTTCTAGAATTCTTGGCTCATAATGCCCATGGGCGGTCTGAAACCTAACACATGTTACCACGTCCGTGAATTCTTAACCGTCCTCTTTAAAGGTAACCCTGTCTTTCCATATTGTAAACAGTGCATTTGAAAGCAAAGAGGAACAGGATAGCGCAAGGATTTACTCCTTATACGTTCGCTTTATTCCTGAGAGACTTAATTTCTCACGCTGAATAAACAGATATGGAGGGAGGGTTTGATTTTAGTGCACACCCTTATTTTCACAATCCCTGGCTCTGTTATTTCCCACCTGTGAAATAAGAACAACCTTAGCTCCTGTCACCTGCTGCACCGTGCATATCTTCCACCTGCTAAAGGCAGTAAGTTCATCTCCCACATCTGACTACCCCACCTACACACAGACACCACCACCAAAACAGGAGACGAGATCCTGAGACTCACGACTGTGCTAACCGCGATCATTAGTACAATTATGTGCATATGAGCAAATATCACAACTGAAATTTAATAGAAGGTAGATCCTATCTCCAGCTGACCACTGCACCCAAAAACGAAGGCGCATTCCCGGCGTATGAAGCTTCATGCTGGAACTGGGATCTCGTAAAATCTCTGACAATCTTTAATGGCATGAATTTGACAAATCTATAACCGTTAACTAGTGCCATTGTGCTACTAGATTTGTTTTACCCCTGGCCAAGACACAATAGCCTGAAATGATATTTACTAGTCCTAGCCCCTTTGGGGCTATCCCGGATCAGGCGTATTTCTCAGACGTTCACTTTCAACTAAAGTTTGAGGTAGCCAAATCCTAAAGACGCTTAACTGGGTCTAAAGGTCCGGGCTATCTCTCCCTAAAGGAAAGGAACAACCTGAGAATGTTACCATCCTCCAGATAGCACTTTTAATAAGTTTAGCCAGACTGTAACGTCCCGGATATTATGAGGGTCCGGAGATCTCCCCTCAGAAATGTACCTCTCCACCAAAGAGTGTACAGAGATTGGGTTTGCGAGTTATTGATACAGAAGACTTATGTGAGACAATTCTAAAAATATATAGAGATTTATTAAAAGAACCGACATGCAATTTACAGTTGGTGAATCAGTCAATTGCAACGTTAACAGTTCTAAAAAGAGAAAAAATACAATCTTATTTTGAACAGAGAATCTTACTTGTAAATCTTAACTTTTCTACAGTATTACAGTTCTTAAAATTTTCTATACAGGATATCCATCAATACCAAATTACCTTTGATCCCCAAGGTACAAAGAGTGAAAGACTACAGAGCCGCCTCTATAGTCGAGAGTCGCTTTGCCCGATTAAAGCGAGTCTGATATCCCATTTGAGACTTCAATATTTATACGATAGCTTTGCGGAACACCTCCGTTCAGTCCGGAAGGTTGACCCCGAGCTTCCGGTTGCTTGTCATTTTAATTCACCCCTCCACGCTCACTCAGACCTCACCGTCCTCGGCCTCTTGCATTGTTCCACGGAAGCGCAGCGTAAACTCCAGGAACAGCACCTCATCTTCCGTTTAGGCACTTTACAGCCTTCCGGACTCAATATCGAGTTCAACAATTTCAGATCATAACCCCGGCCCCTACCATATATGTATACATTTTATCCACTCTTTTGGTCCGTGCCTTTTTCCTTTTTTTCTCTCTCTCCCCCCACGGCAGCTGTCTCTGATTCTGCCAGCATTTCACACCTTACCTTTTGTTTCTCAACCTGTCTCATTACCATCTCGTCTTGCCTTGAGCATCTCTCAATGTCTCTACTCACTAAAGACCATCCCTTTTGTTCTTTTATTCCTCCCCCCAGCCTCCCCCTTGCATTTTTATCTGTTTATTTCTTGCTCTCTCAGTTCCGACGAAGGGTTTCGACCTGAAACGTTAACTCTCTTTCTCTCTCCACGGATGTTGCCTGGCCTGCTGAGTTTTTCCAGCGTTTTCTGTTGTTATTTCAATATTTATACCCTTTTTCAGTTGTATTCCTTAAGGTTTCTGCTGATCCAAGTTAATTATCACTATTCATCTTTCTGCTGACTTCTGCAATTCTTACTGCCACATCAGCTGGTAATATTCCAGATTCTGCCGCATCTCCAGGTGTTCTGGGTTCACCATATAGAAGGTGCGAAGGGCAGATGTCCCTTATCTCATGTGTCATCTTTAAGAGGTGTAATCAAGATCATTTATCCAGAGTTGACCATTGTTCTGTTCCAACAAGGCCACCCATTCAGAGCCATCCATTCTTCTGTTTTAATAAGGTTATTTATTCAGAGTCAACAACTGTCTTATCTCAACAAGGCCAGAATTCTTTCATAAGATAGTGTATTTTTCTAAAAAGGTTATATAGTGTATTCCTTTACAAGCCCAGGACAAGTACCGTGATTCACTTTGAATTTTTTTTTTACATAGAAGTTTTTTCATGGAAACTGGCCAACAAATCTGTGTTGGTATTTATTCTCCACATGAGCAGTTGTCCTAATCCCGTGGGCCAACTCTGTTCACGTATCCTTTTTTTTATCCTTCTTTCCTTCAACGATCTATCTAACCTATTCTTAAATGTTGACATGGTTTCTACTTCAATCTAAAACTAATTAAGAGCCTCCATAAAACACACCTCTTTGACCAACCTTTTCGGTCACCCCTCCTAAGATCTCCTCCATTTGCTCAGTGTCCATTTTGCCTGATTACACCTCTTTTGAAGCACCCTGGATGCTTTTGTACCTTAAAGGCAATATATCAATGCAAGGTGCAGTTGTGATATTCCATTAGCTTTTTTTTGCAATATGTTTATCCAATTAAAGGTGCTGCTTTTAATGTCTTACCCAGACATCACCCAGTCTTTCCACTTAAGTATAATTATTACCTTTCATTTTGTCTTAGCAAAATGTACCACCTCACAGTTACTGACATTTGCCACCTTTTTGCCCATTCCATCATCTTACAAACATCTCCTTGCAGCTTCCATTGGTCCTCAGTATTATCCACCATGCCTATTTTAGGATTGTCTGCAAATTTGGACACCAGTTCCACGAGATCTATATCCAAATCTAGTATTAGTACTGCAATTCATATTGGTGAAATCCAGGATTCCTAACTACAGCTCGTATTGGTGAAATGTAGTACTACACCACTGTCAAGGGTTACAGAAGAAAATCTGTTCTGTAACTATGCAGTACATCTCAATCTTGTGATGGGAATCTTCAGGTTGGCATTTTTCTGCCATTATGATGCCTTTTTCAGATGAATAGCCCAGTTTTACCTCTCTTGTGGGCAGTTTGTATAAGGCTACATACAATGACACCACTAGTCCTGGCCAGAATGGAGATGATTGGGTAATTCCCCTGTCATTCACCCCCGTCAGTCACTGCTGTAAGTGACTGGGGTTGATTTTACGCATATTATGTATGATGTAACTATCCTCCACTCACTGCATTTTGCTGGAGAAATAATCCTGCTTTTATCGGGAGAATTTACTGCAGTTTTGGTAATGAGTTTGGTTTGCTGTAGTTCATAGAGACTCTGTTTAAATAGACTCTGCTGTTTGCTGAGTAAATATACAATGTTTGCTGTGAAATAAACTGTTCGCTGTAAGTCCCGCCCCACCTCCAAATTATTGGCTGAAGCAGTCCAACTCATTGGCTGACACAGTAATGTCACTACTCAATTTGTTTATGTAAATCTGGTATGAAGGGGTAGTAATATCCATTACCTACCAATTTTCTGACTTGAAAGGTGACTAATGGAATAGAAGAAAATGTCCTCTCCCATGAACAGCTGGGTGTGTCCAACATTCCATCACTGGTATAGCAGGAGATTGTGGCAAAAAGGTGCAAGAACTATAGAGTAGTGACAATGGGAGACTTTAACTGCCCCAATATTGAATAGGGCAGTGATTGTCTTAAGGGCAGAGAAGAGGAGGAATTTCTGAAGTGTGTTCAGGAGAGTTTTCTTGATCAGGATGTTTCCTGCCCAGTGAGGAAGAAGGCATTGCTGGCTCTAGTCCTGGGGAATGAAATGGGTCAAGTGGAGAATGTCACAGTCTTGGAAATAGTGATCATAGTATCGTAAGG
The DNA here is from genome assembly GCA_030390025.1 of Squalus acanthias. Classification (NCBI taxonomy): domain Eukaryota; kingdom Metazoa; phylum Chordata; class Chondrichthyes; order Squaliformes; family Squalidae; genus Squalus; species Squalus acanthias. The sequence continues at coordinate 248,013,297 of CM059425.1, forward strand.
TTTAGATTAGTTCTGGAGAAGGACAAGGAGCAATCTAGAATAAAAATACTGAACTGGAGATGGGCTAATTTCAGCAAATTGTGGAGGGATCGGGCCCAGGTAAATTAGAGTCAAAGACTGTCAGGCAGAAATGTAATGGAGCGATGGGCGGTCTTTAAAGAGGAGATGGTTTGGGTACAGTCTCGGTACATCCCTACAAGGGGGAACGGGAGGGCAACCAAAGCCAGAGCTCGCTGGATGACAAAGGAGTTAGAGAGTAGGATGAAGCAGAAAAAGGGGCATATGACAGATATCAGCTTGATAATACAAGGGAGAATCAGGCTGAATATAAAAAGTACAGAGGAGAAGTGATAAAGGAAATCAGAGGGGCAAAGAGACAGTACGAGAATAGATAAATTCCATAAAAGGGAATCCAAAGGTCTTGTATAGGCACATTAACAGTAAATGGGTTGTCAGATGAGTGGTGAGGCTGATAAGGGGCCAAATGGAGATCTATTGGTGGAGGCAGAAGGCATGGCTGAGGTACTAAATGAGTACTTTGCATCAGTGTTTACCAAGGAAGAGGACTTTGCCAAAGCTGTGGTAAACGAGGAGGTTGCTTGGATACTGGATGAGATAAAAATAGATAAAGAGGAGGTACTAGAAAGACTGGCAGTAATTAAAGTGGATAAGTCACCCAGTCTGGAAAGGATGCATCCTAGGTTACTGAGGGAAGTAAGGGTGGAAATTGTGGAGGCGCTGCCCACAATCTTGCAATCCTCCTTACAGGGGTGGTGCCAGAAGACTGGAGAATTGCAAATGTTACAACCTTTTTTTAAAAAAAGGGAAAAGAATAAACCCAGCAACTACAGGCCAGTCAGTTTAATGTTGGTGGTGGAGAAGCTTTTAGAAACAATAATCTGGGAGAAAAGGAACAGCCACTTGGACAAGCATGGACTAACAAACGAGAGCCAGCACAGATTTGTTAAGGGCAAATCGTGTTTGACTAACTTGATTGAGTTTTTGGATGAGGTAACAGAGAGAGTTTGATAAAGTACCATAGGGCTTGTTAGCAAAATTGAATCCCATGGGATAAAAGGGGCAGTAGCAGCATGGATGCAAAATTGGCTCAGGGATAGAAAACAGAGAGTTGTGGTGAATGGCTGTTTTTTGGACTGGAGGAAGGTACACAGTGGAGTTCCCCAAGGTTCAGTACTAGGACCACTGCTGTTTTTGATATACATTAATGACTTGGGGGGGTAAAGGGCACAATTTCAAAATTTGCAGATGTCACAAAACTTGGAAGTGTAGTAAACAGTGAGGAAGTTAGTAATAGACTTCAAGAGGACACAGACAGGCTGGTGGAATGGGCGGACACATGGCAGATGAAATTCAGTACAGAGATGTGTGAGGTGATACATTTTGATAGGAAGAATGAGGAGAGAAAATACACACTAAATCCGTACAATTTTAAAGAGGGTGCAAGAAGCGAGAGACCTGGGGGTGTTTGTGCACAAATCTTTGAAGGTGGCAGGACAGGTTAACAAAGCAGTTAATAAAGCATATGGGATCCTGGGCTATAAATAGAGGCATAGAGTACAAAAGCCAGGAGGTTATGCTAAACCTGTATAAAACACTAGTTCGGCCCCAGCTGGAGTATTGTGTCCAATTCTGGGCACCGCACTTTAGGAAGGACGTGAAGGCTTTGGAGAGGGTATAGAAGAGAATGGTTCCAGGGATGAAGGATTACAGTTATGTGGATAGACTGGATAAGCTGGGGTTGTTCTCCTTGGAGCAGAGAAGGTTAAGAGGAGATTTGATAGAGGTGTTTAAAATCATGAAGGGTTTAGATAGAGTAAATAAAGAGAAACTGTTTCCAATGGCTGAAGGGTCAATAACGAGCGGGCACAGAATTAAGGAGATTGGCAAAAGAACCAGAGGCGACATGAGGAAAAACCTTTTCACGCAACGTGTGGTTAGGATTTGGAACGCAGTACTCGATAGGGTGGTGGATACAGATTCAATAGTAGCCTTCAAAAGGGAATTGGATAAATACCTGAAGGAGAAAAAATTGCAGGGATATGGGGAAAGAGCGGGGGAGTGGGACTAACTGGATTGCTCTTCGAAAGAGCCGGCACGGACTCGATGAGCTGAATGGTCTCCTTCTGTGCTGTACTATTCTATGATTCTATGAAAATTGTGGGGATTTCTCCCTCCATTCTTGTGAAGAAATTGTGGGATATTGTGGAAAGATATCGGTACTGTCACAAAATCCAATTGTTAAATTGTTTAAAAGGTTGTCACAGAGGCTCTCTTCACCCCGCCCTCCAGGTCATGCTGGCACACTTTCGCAATTCACAGATCATGCCAGCACTCTCTTCCCTGCCCTTAGTACATGTTGACACTCTTCTCCCTCTTCTCTAATTTATGTGGTGCCCCTCTCTTACTCCCCACTTAGTTAAGACTGACACACCCCTCTCCCCTCTGGACTGCTGGTCTTTCCCCGCCTTTAAATTGCAATGACATCCTTCTCTCCTCTCCTTTCAGTGATACAAGCTTTGTCAGCCTTGGCTCAGTGGGTAGCACACTCGACTCTGTGTCTAGAGGTTGTGGGTTCAAGTCCCACTCCAGAGACTTGAGTACAAAATCTAAGCTGACACTGCAGTACAGTCCCGAGGGTGTGCTGCATTGTCAGAGGTGCCGTCTTTCGGATGAAACGTTAAACTGAGGCACTGTCTGCCCTTTTCAGGTGGATATAAAAGGGCACTGTTTCGAATCAGGACTGTGGAGTTCACCCCGGTGCCCTGGCCAATATTCATCCCTCAACTGACATCACTAAAAACAGATTATTTGGTCATTTTAACGTTGCTGCTTGTGGGACCTTGCTGTGCACAAATTGGCTGCTGCCTTACCTACATTACAACAGTGACTACACTTCAAAAGTACTTCATTGGCTGTAAAGCGATTTGGAACATCCGGAAGTTGTGAAATCCGCTTTGTGGGTGGGAGTTCCTTATCTCACGATAGAGTTGCAAACCCTAGAGCAGAAGTATCATCAGGTCAGTGTTTGATCTGGGAGTGGCACTGCTCATCAGCCACCAAGTGACCTCAAGACACAGATGGGTAGGTTCTGCAGATGACTGAACGATCCCATCCGCGATTCAGTATGTAGTTCCTGGTGCTCATTTTATGTTGCTACTCAACTCGCCGAGGCTTCTTCGGCAGCACCTCCCAAAACCCACAACCTCTTCCACCTAGAAGGACAAGGGCAGCAGGTGCATGGGAAAACCGCCACCTCCAAGTCACACACCATCCTGACTTGGAAGTATATTGCCGTTCCTTCATCGTCGCTGGGTCAAAATCCTGGAACTCCCTCCCTAACAGCACTGTGGGAGCACCTTCACCACACGGACTGCAGCGGTTCAAGAAGGCGGCTCACCACCACCTTCTCAAGGGCAATTAGGGATGGGCAATAAATGCTGGCCTTGCCAGCGATGCCCACCTCCCATAAACGAATAAAAATAAAATCACAGCATGCGCTTTCCTTTATCAATAAAGAATTCCCAGCTATCAAAACACATGCAGACCATTTGCAACAGCTGGGTGTCAGCTTGGCTCAGTTTGTTGCAATCTCGCTTCTGAGTCAGCAGGTTCTGAGCTCATGCCTCTCTCCGGGGATGCATTGAGGGAGTGCTGCTTCACTAAAGGTGCTATCTTTCAGATGAGACATTGTCGACCTGGTTCAATAAAGATCTCAGTGTTCTATTCAAAGAGTGACCTGGCATAACATTCCTCGATTGATTTAAAACAGATTGGCCCTGAAATCTTGTGGAGGGGGGTGGGCGGGGGGAGGGGGTGCATTCTTCCGATCTCCCTCCATAACCTCAGTGGAAACCCAAGAGATATGGTGTAAATTGATATTATTTTTAAATGGCAGCAGAGCGGGAGAATGTCTGTGGAATTTCCAGGCTATTAGCTGGTCATTCAACTCGTTTTCTATTTTGTGGGACCTGGCTGTGCAAAAATTAGCTGCTGTGTTTGTCCACACAAGAGTGACAGCACTTCTAAAGTAATTAATTGATTGTAAAGTGCTTCAAGGCATGATGAGGTGCTGTATAAATGGAAGCTCATTCTTAATCAGCAACACTAACCTGTTTATTCTTCATGTTAACAAATCAGCACTGTGTTCCTGACTAATTAGTGCCACCAACCCACTCCCAGAGGGCAGTCTGAATGTGGAGATAGGGCTGGAGCTGGAACTCGACACCCCAGATCCATGTGTTTTCTTGGATTCGGGGCCCGTTTCTGACAGCACTCCAGAGAGGTGCTTACTGGTGCACTGAGAGTGCTTTCTGTCACCTCACTCTGGTGTGCTCCCTAATATCTCGCTGTCTGAGAGTGGGGTAAGCATTTCTTTAAGAGACTGTCAGTGGAGAAGTCTGTCCAAAACCTGTACCAGATTGCAAAAACAAGGGAAAATCAAATTCAGGAAGCACACAGCATCACCAGGGCTGACTCTCTGGAGAGACTGCCTGGAATAATTACAATCCAGAGAGTCCCAAGACAATCTCAGCAAGTTAACTCTTTACATGTCCGCTTATCTGCGCAAACTTTTTGTTATTCGTTCCTGGGATGTGGGCATCGCTGGCAACGCCAGCATTTATTGCCCAGCCCTAATTGCCCTTGTGAAGTTGGTGGTGAGCCACCTACTTGAACCGCTGCAGTCCTTATGGTGAAGGTACTCCCACAGTGCTGTTAGGGAGGGAGTTCTAGGAATTTGACCCAGTGATGATGAAGGAATGGTGATATATTTCCAAGTCAAGCTGGTGTGTAACTTGGAGGGAAACTTGCAGGTGATGGTGTTCCCCTGTGCCTGCTGCCCTTGTCCTTCTAGGTGGTAGAGGTCGCAGATTTGGGAGGTGCTGTCAAAGAAGCCTTGGCGAGTTGCTGCAGTGCATCTGGTAGATGGTACACACTGCAGTGCATCTTGTAGATGGTACACACTGCAGCCACGGTACGCTGGTGGTGGAGGGAATGAATGTTTAAGGTGGTGGATGGGGTGCCAATCAAGCGGGCTGCTTTGTCCTGGATGGTGTCGAGCTTCTTGAGTGTTGTTGGAGCTGCACTCATCCAGGCAAGTGGAGAGTATTCCATCACACTCCTGACTTGTGCCTTGTAGATGGTGGAAATGCTTTGAGGAGTCACGAGGTGAGACACTTACCACAGAATACCCAGCCTCTGACTTGCTCTTGTTGCCACAGTATTTATGTGGCTGGTCCAGTTAAGTTTCTGGTCAATGGTGAGCCCCAGGATGTTGATGGTGGGTGATTTGGCGATGGTAATCCCGTTGGATGTCAAGGGGTGGTGGTTAGACTCTCGCTTGTTGGAGATAGTCATTGCCTGGCACTTGTGTGGTGTGAATGTTACTTGCCACTTATCAAGCCAAGCCTGAATGTTGTCCAGGTCTTGCTGCATGAGGACATGGACTGCTTCATTATCTGATGAGTTGCAAATGGAACTGAACACTGTGCAGTCATCAGCGAACATCCCCACTTCTGACCTTATGATGGAGGGAAGGTCATTGATGAAGCAGCTGAAGATGGTTGGGCCTAGGACACTGCCCTGAGGAACTCCTGCAGCGATGTCCTGGGGCTGTGATGATTGATCTCCAAGCACCACAACCATCTTCCTTTATGCTAGGCATGACTCCAACCTGACCGAATGAGCGGCATATTGTTTGCATATTGACAACTTGAACATGCTGGATGAATCCAATAAGGAATTCAGGAGAAACTGCTTTACCCAGAGAGTGGTTAGAATGTGGAGCTCCCTACAACAAGCAGTAGTTGAGGCAAATAGCATGGATGCATTTAAGTGGAGGCTAGATAAGTACATGAGGGAGAAAGGAATAGAAGGATATGTTGATGGGATTAGATGAAGAGGGATGGGAGGAGACTCATGTGGAGCACAAACACTGACATGGACCAGTTGGGTTGAAAGGCCTGTTTCTGTGCTGTAAATACTTTGTGATGAACCCAGATCCTCATAATCCCGTCATAGGTATTGTGAACAAGGGGCGACAATGCAAGCAGTCCTATCTTGTGAGGGACGTCCTTCATAAGAAGGATTACATCTCTGATGTGCGGTTGGCAGGGATCCCTAATCTCACAACACTGTGGGAATGCTCCCGCCCACGGCACAATTCCAGGGTGGCAGTAGCACCCCAATGGGAGCCACGGGCGTGCTGACAGGGCCTCCGAAACGGCGGCTGTCCATGTCAAAACACGGGCAGTTGGCACGCATGGCTGAGTTAGCTGACCCCAGCCGCAGATCCGGCAAAAGGTGCGACCACTAGCCTCGTCTGGGGGTCAGCAAGAGAATCAGTGTTCTGTGACGGTTGCTGGAAGTGTGTGCACATGTTTACTGGGAGTAGACATGATCAGGCTTGCCTGTGACGTCCCCTGTGGGTGAGGAGATTACCATCTTCTTGCCGTCTGGGCTCACAAATGAAGCTCAGCCGCCAAGGTGAGATACCTGATGACAAATGCCACCTGTGAACCATACCCCAGTGAGGAGAAGGAAAGGTGGGAAAGGAAGAAGGAAAAAAAACCTTGTGCCAGCTGGATTTGTATTTTTGGTATTGCTGCTGATCAGTGTGAAATTTGTAAATAAAGGCCTCATTACCCTCACCAGTAAATAGCTGTAGCACAGACATTGGCTTATTTAGAGCCCCTTATCAAGCTTTATATTGGCTCAAAAACAACGGGGTTGATAATCACCAGCCCTTATGGCGCATCCACCTTCTCCCACCAATTATCTTTCCGTCTGCTCGCTGGGGTCTGATTCATATTTGCATTTCAGTCTGGTTTCCCATATGTGTGGACTGTCTGCTGCCATTGCCTTTGGATGGGGACCCATCTCACAGGTCATTCAAATTGTTTTGAACAGATCAGTGGATTTCGCAGGAAGGAGTCAAGCCAATCCATCCAAGAATCCTATGTATGGCTGGCCATCTCATGTATTCAAGAAATATACTGATTTTAATTCATTAGCGCTAGAATATGTTCAAAGGAAATATTGTGGCAACAAGAGCAGGTCAGAGGCTAGGTATTCTGCGGCGACTGTCTCACCTCCTGACTCCCCAAAGCCTTTCCACCATCTGCAAGGCTCAAGTCAGGAGTGTAATGGAATACTCTCCACTTGCCTGGATGAGTGCAGCTCCAACAACACTCAAGAATCTCGGCACCATCCAGGACAAAGCAGCCCGTTTGATTGGCACCCCATCCACCACCTTAAACATTCACTCCCTCCACCACTGGCGCACCGTGGCTGCAGTGTGTACCATCTACAAGATGCACTGCAGCAACTCGCCAAGGCTTCTTCGGCAGCACCTCCCGAACCCGCGACCTCTACCACCTAGAAGGACAAGGGCAGCAGGCGCATGGGAACACCACCACCTCCAAGTTCCCCTCCAAGTCACACATCATCCTGACTTAGAAGTATATCGCCGATACTTCATCGTCACTGGGTCAAAATCCTGGAACTCCCTCCCTAACAGCACTGTGGGAGTACCTTCACCACACGGACTGCAGCAGTTCAAGAGGGCGGCTCACCACCACCTTCTCAAGGGCAACTAGGGATGGGCAATAAATGCTGGCCTTACCAGCGATGCCCACATCCCAGGAACAAATAAAAACATTTGGAGCAATATCTTGGCAGTGTTGCACAAAGTCTGAAGCCACCAGAGATGATGGGCGGGGGGAAATCAGCATTTCTATCTTACTGTAGAACCGCATAATAAGTAAAGAACCACATTTCAAGGCTCAGTTTAATGCTGAGGGTTAGCGCAAAGATGCATCTTTTTTGACATTTTGCAGAGATTAGTAATGCTTGTAATGACTATAAATATATTGTTTACATACAATACTGTTCTTCTACCTGTTTCATGTTCAATAAATTTGCCAAGTGGTTTACAGCCTGTTGTGGTCAGATCGCGTATATATTTTCCACCTATTGAAGATGAGGAGGTCTCGTGGAGGTATTTGATATATTCCAGTGAGCCAGAAACCAGTGACAAGGGTCATCTGTTCATCTTCTGGGGCCTGCTTCATTTACCCAGACACTGGGGAGGTAAAGGCACACTCTGATTTTTTGGGGGACTTAAGATACACTGACTGGAGAGTCGGTAACCAGAGGACACAGGTTTAAGGTAATTGGCAAAAGAACCAGAGGAGAGATGAGGTGACATTATTTTACGCAGCGAGTTGTTGTGATCCGGAATGCACTGCCCGACAGGGTGGTGAAAATAGTAACTTTCAAAAGGGAATTGGAGGCATACTTTCCTCCCCAGGATCATATCCCACTTACCCACGTCCAGAAAAACTAAGTACAGTTTGGCAGAGTCAATGCTTAGGGATCCGCAAAAGGCTACAGGGGTACTGCTGGAGTTTAACCAGCTGTTACTTAAAAAAAATATTGTATGTTACATTTATTTCCATGTGTTCAGCCTCACTGGCTACTCCTAGAATCATACAGCACACAAAGAGGCCATTCGGCCCATCGTGTCTTTGAAATTGCTCTAAATTAGTTCCACTCCCCTGCTCTTTCCCCATAGCCCTGCAAATGTTTCCTTCTCAAGTATTTATCCAATTCCCTTTTCAAAGTTACTATTGAATCTGCTTCCACCGCCCTTTCAAGCAGCGCGTTCCAGATCATAACAACTCGCTGTGGAAAAAAAAAAATTCTCCTCATCTCCCCTCTGGTTGTTTTTTTGCCAATTATCTTAAATCTATGTCTTCTGGTTACCGACCCTCCTGCCAGTGGAAACAATTTCTCCTTACTTACTTGATCAAAACCCTTCACAACAGTAAGATAGAATAGGGAAAAATGAACATTAATGTGAACTTAATGCGGGTTTTATTTTTTTTTTAAACTTTAATATTTTGATAGAAGCACAAATGTAGTTCTTGAATCAGTAAATTCATCAACCTGAATCCTGATGGCAGTTTGAATTAAAACTTGTAAACATTGTCTGTTGTGAATTGAAGTGAAGATACCAAATCTGAGCAAGCAAACCCTTGGGACTCGTACAGAATTAGGTGCTCTGGCAGTATTGATGCTTATTAAAGTGGAAGATCCACAGCAATTCATCTCGTCCCTCAACCTCCCAGAACAATTATTTCTGATGCTCACTTGCCCCTGAACACAGTGTATAAATAGCGAGCAAATAGTGTAAATAGCGAGCAAATCCTCAGCTAGGTTTACTTTCTCTTGTTTTAATGGCTTTTTAAAAAATATTGGTCTGTCTGTAAAATAGTGGTCACCTCCTTACCTAGAAGGTTGTTTTTACATCCTGTGTATGCTAGATTTAAACCCTCCATTTCTCTCAAGTGTAGTGAGATCTCATCTCCTTAATTTTGTCTCAGAGCCTTGCTTGAATTGCCGGTCCATCCCTCGGTGCCTGGAGCGGTTGTTAGAATGCAAGTCAGATTCAGGTAACCCAGACAGGGGCGGACTGCGATGAAAGGCCTTGCTTTACTTGGCAGAACGTCAAACTGATTGTCAGTTCTTTAAATCTTCTTAAAAATGCATGCTAACTAGCTAGAGGAAAAATGGTCTGGAAATGAGCACATTTATAAATAGTGGTCAGCATAACAGAAATATAACATATTGCCATAGGCTGTGCTATTAGTTTTAACAATCTATCTACTAGTGTCCCTAGGTTATTCTCCTGTGTTACGCCCTGTGTACTGGTAGTGGTTAGCTCGTATTCACACTAATTATTCCCCTTTTACAAGCTCAACACTTTACATTTGTACATTTAAAAATGAAATTCACCACTTCCCAGCCTAACTTCCCAATCTCGGCAAATCTCTCTGTATTATGTCCAATTGTTCTCTGTTATTTGCAACTCCTTGTTCTTCCCCCTAGTTTGCTATGATTTAGCTGCTTTTAAAAAATCTGTACTCCATTCTAAATTATTCATGTACATTGTAAACAGCAAAGCCCCAGCATTGATCCCTGAAGTACCTCACGAGTCACCCCCTTCCATCCTGATGTGGCTCCATGTACGACAAGCCTGTGCTCCCTCTGAGTGACACAATTTCCGGTTAAGAAAACCATTTCCCCCCATACCAATTTGGTACTTTCCAATCTCATGAGCTAATTGCTTGTGTGATATTTTATTGGCGTCTTTGCTAGAATTTAATTTTTTTAAATTATGAAGGGATTTGATAGGGTAAACGAAGAGATGTTTCCACTTGTGGGGGAGTCCAAAATTAGGGGCCACAAATATTAGATAGTCACCTAGTGTAGGCCCAACCATCTTCAGCTGTTTCATTAATGACCTTCCCACTAACATAAGGTCAGAAATGGGGATGTTCGCTGATGACTGTACAGTGTTCAGTGCCATTCACAACTCCTCAGATAATGAAGCAGTCCATGCCTGCATGCAACAAGACCTGGACGACGTTCAGGCTTGGGCTGATAAGTGGCAGGTAACATTTGCGCCACAGATATGCCAGGCAATGACTATCTCCAACAAGCGAGATTCTAAACACCGCCCCTTGACATTCAATGGCATTACCATCTCCGAATCCCCCACCATCAACATCCTGGGGGTCACCATTGACCAGAAACTTAACTGGACCAGCCACATAAATACTGTGGCAACAAGAGCAGGTCAGAGGCTAGGTATTCTGCGGTGAGTGTCTCACCTCCTGACTCCTCAAAGCCTTTCTACCATCTACAAGGCACAAGTAAGGAGTGTGATGGAATACTCTCCACTTGCCTGGATGAGTGCAGCTCCAACAACACTCAAGAAGCTCGACACCATCCAGGACAAAGCAGCCCGCTGGATTGGCACCCCATCCACTCCCTCCACCACCAGCGCACCGTGGCTGCAGTGTGTACCATCTACAAGATGCACTGTAGCAACTCGCCAAGGCTTCTTCGGCAGCACCTCCCAAACCCGCGACCTCTTCCACCTAGAAGGACAAGGGCAGCAGACATATGGGAACACCACCACCTCCAAGTTCCCCTCCAAGTCACACATCATTCTGACTTAGAAGTATATCACCGATCCTTCATCGTCGCTGGGTCAAAATCCTGGAACTCCCTCCCTAACAGCACTGTGGAGTACCTTCACCACACGGACTGCAGCGGTTCAAGAAGGCGGCTCACCACCACCTTCTCAAGGGCAAGAAGGGATGGGCAAAAAATGCTGGCCTTGTCAGCGACGCCCACATCCCATAAAAAAAAAGAATGAAACAAAAAAATCCAACAAGGAATTCAGGAGAAACCTCTTTACCCAGAGAGTGGCTCGAATGTGGAACTCGCCACCACACGATTGGTTGAGGTGAATAGCATAAATGTATTTAAGGGGAAGTTAGATATACATGAGGGAGAAAGGAATAGAAGGATATGTTGATGGGGTTAGATGAAGAAGGGTGTGGAGCTTAGATACCGGTATGGATCTATTTGGCCGAATGGCCTGTTTCTGTGCTGTAAATACTTAGTAATACTTTGTAATAGCATGGATGCATTTAAAGAGACACTAGATAAGTGCATGAGAGAGAAAGGAATAGAAGGATATGTTGATAGGGTGAGATGAATTAAGGTTGGAGGAGGCTCGTGTGGAGCAGAAACACCTGTTGGAACGAATGGCCTGTGTCTGTGCTGTAAATTCGATGTCATTATTTGCATCCACTAACCTCACTACATTCACCAAGTAATTATTTCATCAAAGAACTCTAACAAATTTGTCAAGCATGATCTCCTTCCCATATGCCGTACTGACTCTCTCTTATTCGATGGTGTTCTAGATGCTTCATTAATCTCTCCTTCAGGAGACACGCTAATGTTTTACCTGCTACAGATGTCTGGCTCCCTGCCTTTGGTTCCATGGTTATCTTTCTTTTTCTGCCCCTTTTTTTAATAAATTACCATGACTTCCATCCTTCACTCGTCCTCAGGCACTGTTTCCTGTTTCCAACGATTCCCTAAAGATACCTGCCAGGACCTAAACAAATTCATTAGTCAATTTTTTTAAACACCTTCGTGTATAGCCCATCTGTTCCTCTTTCACATGATACGCAGCTTATCCTTTCAGTCCTGGTGTAGCAATCTATATCCTTGTAAATTCGCCCTCAATGTATGCCATCATTTAGCCAAGTTTCCTTGGTGCCTGTAATGTCATAGCATAGAGTCCAGTGTATTTCTAGGAATCTGAGCACAGAATTTTAAAGCCTCTGTTCCTTCCCACTCCTTAGTCTGATCTGTTTTTTTACTTACTTGCTTTATCAATTTATACGCTCGTATTATCTTCCCGTCTCCTTTGTTCCATAACGTTTGGTTTTGATTCTTTGCTAGTTCTACCTTTCCTTTATTCTACTCTGTTTCTCCATCATTGAAACAACCATTCTTACACAGAGGGTGTTACACCGAGAATGTTTTCGGAAAGGGAAACATCCCAGCTACCTATTAGTGGGGGAGGGCTCCGTGTTGAGGGAGAGTTACCTCAGCCAAATGTTGGGAGGGAGTTTCCTCAGCCAGATGTTGGGAGGGAGTTTCCTTCGCCACATTTTGGGAGGGAGTTTCCTCAGCCACATGTTGAGAGGGGAGTTACCCAACACCAGCTGGGACGAACCTCTTCAGCCATCTGTTGTTGGGAATGGTGCCCCCAGCCCTTGTTGGCCGGGGTTGGGGGTGGGACTTAAGGGGGCTCCCCAGCCATCTTTTAGAAGGGGAAATCTCCAGCCACAGGTAAGGGGACGGAGAATCCTGGTAATCTGTCAGTCCCCGGCTATCTGTTGGAAGAAGCCTAAGGTTTTATCGGTAGTTGTATGGGAAGGGCCAAAGAGGTTATTGTGTGGATTGACACCTGGGGAGGGCGAGGGAGGCCGTGGGGGTTTGGTGTTGTTGAATCATTCAGAACTTTCAATTTGAAGTAACCGTGTCAGAAGAAGAGGAAGGTTCTAATGTATTTTCACCACAGAACACAATCAATGTGAGATAATATTCAACCTCCATTAGCAGTGACAATATTTCACCATCATTTGGTTATCAAGTCAGGGTTCTGCCATCCTCAAGACCACCTTGTGTATAACTGGATCACATTCTGACTCAGTTAGCTCAATATGGGAAGGGAGAAATTTGCTCTTCATCATTATGTCCGGTTGAAAGATATTCTCCAGCATCCCAACCTAAATTTAATTTTACATTCAAATGACCTACTGCATATTGTACTTGGGTATGCACTTGAAGTGTCATAACCTACAATGCTATGGACCAAGAGCTGGAAAGTGGGATTAGGCTGGACAGCTCTTTTTTCGACCGGCACGGACACGATGGGCTGAATGGCCGCCTTCTGTGCCATAAATTTCTATGATAATTATCGTCAGTGCAACAGGTCGTTTTGAGGCATCGAATCAAATAGTGGTTTCTAAGCAACAGGAGAAATTGGGGGTGTAAATTAATCTTGGGCGATAGTGAATCGTTGCTGACTTCAATAGAAAAGAAAATCGAATGGAGTGCAATGCGGGCTGCCGATTCGTTATCGCCCGTCTCGCACTACCGCCCAAGAAGAATTTACACCCCCGTTGAGATCTGCCAGTAAGTGAGGTACTGCAGTGGCACAGCAGAACGGAGCACCACCTGCTGTATCACAGACGAGTGGTACATGGGTCCACGCCTAGGATTTCCTGTGCCGTGATCTCAGAAGTGCAGTTCTGGAGAGGCTCGGAGTTTGACCCTGAGCAAGGCGAGAGACAACTTGGAGGCAGGGTCACCCCCAGGCTCTTTTCATGTATCACCACAGAATTGGCAAATGCCTGGGAGCAGATTGCCCGCCGCCTTTCCTGAGAGTAACACAGGAAGAGCCACTGGAGAGGCCAATAGCATTATGAAGAGAAAAGAAAAATCACCCGAAAACCACTTAGATAATAAAAGAAAAAGAAAATTTCCCACATTGCAACAGTGACTACACTCCAAAAGTACTTCATTGGCTGTAAAGCGCTTTGAGACGTCTGGTGGTTGTGAAAGGCGCTATATAAATGTAAGTCTTTCTTTTTTTACTTAGATAGTAAATGAGAAGAGGAACCTTGCTATATTTTTCAAACCTCAAGTAGTTTTTGTGCATATTTGTAATGTTACAATTACCTATTCAGATAAGCTGTCTATTTTTAATAATGTATAAGCAAGTGATTGTCACATTTATAAACATTAATGTTCATTATTCCAAGACATGCAAATCACTGCAAATTTATGCTATACAGACTAATTAGGTCATGTGTGTAATCGGTCAGAAAAGATTCTCTCCATCTGCTTCTCCTCATTAAATATTGAAAAGCCAGACTCTGAGAGATGGGAACTGATGAAAGTGTTGGTGCTTATTTTGTATCTGAACCGCTGTGAACCGGGTTTGTGCCATCTGTGCTTTCTACGCACCCAACGTATCACCTACTGTTGCCGCCACCTTGTCTCACTGCTACAGAAACGTGCTCACTTTTAAAAATCTCAAGCGAGTGATGTGGCCGGACTCGAAAACTGAAAGTTGCAGTTTGAGTGACGTTTTTATTAACAACACTTTAGAAAGGACATCAAGGCCTTGGAGACGGTGCAGAGGAGATTTACCAGAATGGTACCAGGGATGAGGGGTTTCAGTTATCTGGAGAGACTAGAGAAGCTGGGATTGTTCTCCTTAGAGCAAAAAAGGTTAAGGGGAGATTTAACGGGAGTGTTCAAAATTATGGGGGTTTTTGATAGAATAGATAGGGAGAACATGTTTCCACTGGCAGGCGCATCAGTAAGCAGGGGATATAGATTTAAAATAACTGGCAAAAGAACCAGAGGGAAGATGGTGAGACTTATTTTACTCAGCGAGTTGTTATTATCAGGAATACAATGCCTGAAAGCAGATTTAATAGTAACTTTCAAAAGGGAATTGGATCTCTAATTAAAGAGGAAAAAATTTTGCAGGACAAAGGGGAAAGAACAGGGGAGTGGGACTAATTGGATAGCTCTTTCAAAGAGCCAGCACAGGCACGATGGGCTGAATGGCCTCCTTCTAAGCTGTACCATTCTATGATTCTACAATATAATATGGCACATGATGTAACCTCATATTTATGGTCCACTGAAGCTGTTGCAAGTGATAATTATCTTGCTGTAAACTGCTCACACAACATACAATGTGGAAAAGTGAAAGTAGCCATTTGTCAAGTAATGTTGACCGTCCTAATGCAGTGGAAAAAGTGCTAATGAAGACATATGTCAACAGGGTAGCTTGTTATTTGAATAGTAATTCAAGCATTTGGGCTCTATCATGTGTCTCTAGTGGATAAAATTCACCGACAGTGCACTTTTCATGTATTATAGCTGAAGTAATCCGAATTAAAAGGTAGATAGAGGCCAAAGGTTGTAATGGGTGAACCCAGTTGCACCAAAGATAGTCACAAAATAGTGCATGCAGCACAGATGTAAACACTTTCCACTCATCAGTATTAATAGTTAATTAAATCTTAAACATGTTCTTTTAAAATTTTGCTATAACTAGTGAATAACAGAAATCTTTCCCCTTAATATGGAATCATAGAGTCATAGAAACTTATGGCACAGAAGGAGGCCATTCGGCCCATTGTGTCAGTGCCGGCCGACAAAGAGCTATCCAGCCTAATCCTACTTTCCAGCTCTTGGTCCATAGCCCTGTAGGTTACGACAGTTCAAGTGCATATCCAAGTACTTTTTAAATGTGATGAGGGTTTCTGCCTCTACCACCCTTTCAGGCAGTGAGTTCCAGACCCCCACCACCCTCTGGGTGAAACAATTTCTCCTCAACTCCTCTCTAATCCTTCTACCAATTACTTTAAATCTATTCCCCCTGGTTATTGACCTCTTTGCTAGGGGAAATAGATCCTTCCTATCCACTCTATCTAGGCCCCTCATAATTTTATACACCTCAATCAAGTCTCTCCTCAGCCTCCTCTGTTCCAAAGAAAACAACCCCAGTCTAGCCAACCTTACCTCATAGCTAAAATTCTCCAGTCCTGGCAACATCCTCGTAAATCTCCTCTGTACCCTCTCTAGTGCAATCACATATTTCCTGTATAGACGATTAAAAATAAATGAAGAAGCAGCTACTTTTCCATTGACTATTGATTGGGATAATGCTAGGGTAAAGGGAAAGGAGGGGGAGGAATTTCTGAAATGTGTTCAGGAGAATTTCCTTGACCAATATGTTCTTGGTCTAACTAGGAAGGAGGCATTGATGGATCCGGTGCTGGGGAATGAGGTGGGCCAGGTCGACCAAGTGTCTGTGGGAGAACACTTGGGTACGAGTGATCATCGCATCATAAGATTTAGATTAGCAATGGAAAGGAGCAAGGAACAATCTAGAGTGGAACTTTTAAACTGGAATAGGGCTAACTTCAATGGGATGCGAAAGGATCTAGCCAGGGTAAAATGGAACCAAAGACTGACAGGAAAAACTGTAACAGAACAATGGGTGATCTTTAAGGAGGAGATGGTCCAAGTACAGACTAGGTACATTGCAACAAGAGGGAAGGGTAAGGGAACCAAAGCAAGTGCTCCTTGTATGACGAGGGAGATAGAGAAGATGATGAAACAATAAAAGAGGGTGTATGATGCATGTCAGGTGAATTCTTCAAGGGAGAGCCAGACCAAATACATAAGTTGAGAGGTGATGTGAAGATGAAAATAAGATTGGCAAAGAGAGAACATGAGAGTATAATGGCAGTTAACATAAAAGGGAACCCAAACATATTCTACCAGCATATAAACAGTAAGCAGGTAGTAAGAGGTGGGGTGGGGCCTATTTGAGACAAAGAAGGCGATATATGCTTAGAGGCGCAGGGCAAGGCTAGAATACTCAGAGTACTTTGTATCGGTGTTTACTAAGGAGCTGAATGCTGACAAAATATCGGTAGAAGTGGAAAAGGTAGAAGCAATGGAAGGGGTGAAAATTGATAGACAGGATGTACTAGAAAGGCTGGGTATGCTTCAAGTGGACAAGTCACCTGGTCCAGATGGCTTACATCCCAGGTTGCTAAGGGAATTGTGGGAGGAGATAGCGGAAGGGCTTCCCATAATTTTCCAATACTCCTTAGATGTCGGGGAGGTGCCTGAGGATTGGAAAGTGGCAAATGTAACACCATTGTTCAAGAAAGGGTGTAAGGACAATCCTAGTAACTACAGTTTAACATCAGTGGTGGGAAAAGTTTTAGAAAAAATAATCAAGGAAAAAATTAACGGGCACTTGGAGAGGTTAAAGCTAATTAAGGAGAGCCAACACGAATTTGTAAAAGGCAGATCGTGTTTGACTAATTGAATTTATTGATGAAGTAACAGGGAGGATTGATGAAGGGAATGCAATGGATGTTATCTGCATGGATTTTCGGAAGGCATTTGACAAAGTACCATATAGAAGGCTAGTTAACAAAATTGAGGCTCATGGAATAGGTGAGTCAGTGGCAGCTTGGATAAGGAATTGGCTTAAGGACAGAAAACAGCGAGTTGTGGTAAATGGCTGTTTTTCAGACTGGAGGATGGTAGACAGTGATGTTCCCCAAGGGTCAGTGTTGGGGAAACTGCTTTTTTTGATATATATAAATGACCTGGATATTGAAATACAGAGTAGAAGTTCTAAATTTGCCGATGACACCAAACTTGGGGGTGTGGCAAACAGTTATGATGATATTAATCGACTGCAACAGGACATAGAAAGGCTAGCAGAATGGACAGACAAGTGGCAGATGGAATTTAATACAGAGAAGTGTGAAGTGATGTATTTTGGCAGAAGGAACAGGGAGAGGCAATATACACTTAATGGCACAGTTTTAAAGAGTGTGCAGGGACAGAGGGACCTAGGAGTTAATGTGCATAGGTCCCTGAAGGTGGTGGGACATATTGAGAGAGTGGTTAACAAAGCATATGGGATCTTGGGCTTCATAAATAGAGGTATTGAGTACAAAAGTAGAGAAGTTATGCTGAACCTTTATAAAGCGCTGGTTAGGCCACAACTGGAGTACTGCATCCAGTTCTGGTCACCAAACATTAGGAAGGATGTGAAGGCCCTTGAGAGGGTGCAGAGGAGATTTACCAGAATGGTTCCGGGGATGGGGGATCTTAGCTACAAGGACAGGTTGGAGAAGCTGGATTTGTTTTCATTGGAGCAAAAGAGGTTGAGGGGTGATTTGATAGAGGTGTACAAGATTATGATGGGTTTGGATAGGCTAGACGGGGAAAGGCTGTTCCCACTAGTTGATGGTACAAGGACTAGGGGACACAGATTTAAGGTTTTGGGCAAGAGTTACAGGGGGGATGTGAGGAAAAACTTTTTTACACAGCGAGTGGTGATGACCTGGAACTCGCTGCCGATGGAAGTGGTGGAATCGGAGACTCTCAATATTTTCAAGGGAAGACTGGATCGGCACTTGAGGGAAATAAACTTGCAGGGCTACGGGGATAGAGCAGGGGAATGGGACTGACTGGATTGCTCTACAGAGAGCTGGCACTGACTCGATGGGCCGAATTGCCTCCTTCTGTGCCATTATGACTCTATGGGGGAGAAATTCGGTATTGCCCCATTTGGAGCTTAATTATCGGCCAGGCGCAAAATTTAGTGCCTGGCGCTAATTATCGCCTCCAACTGCAAACTTGGCTTCTAACGCCCCTGGAGGTGATTGGAGCGCTAAATCAGGCGCTACACACTGCTCTTAAGGCGCTAACGCCGAGGAGCGAGGCGCTACCTCAGAGCACTGGCGAAGCTCATATGACGTCAGTCAGCAATGGAACACAAACACACTGGCGCCAGCCAGTTCTTAAAGGGGAGGGTCGATCTTGCTCTCCATCCACACCCTGCTCATTGCAGCCTTGAATCTCGGCCTGGAGAGACCTGTACATCAAATCTGCTGGAAAGAACAATGGTGAGTCCCAGGGAAAGAGCTCAGAGTGCAGCCCCCCTATAGTCTCTTCTAAATCGATGCAAGGAAGGTCAAATCAAAATGAACCAGCGTTGAATCTCTCCAGAAGTCTCTCTCTCTCTCTCTCAGAATGCGTGATGCAAAAATGTCGCCGACAAATAAAGTCAGGAAGCGGTCGCCTTTAAATAGCGCTCCCTCAGTCCCTTCCCAACTGCAAAACGTTCCCCTCAACCTGTCATTGCTAGCGGCAGGCGGAAAGGCAGGGGGCGCCACTCAATATCCAGTCCGGGGCGCTACCGAGGTGTTGCACGCTCGACTGGTGTCACGATCTGTGGGTGCAGGAGATCGTGGCAGTAGTGTTTAGCGCCGCCGCAAAATGTCTGGTCAATTTCATGAGTGGCGCAAACATCATCGCGCCCGGGCGCTAGTTGCTTTGCGTCCCATTAGCGCCCTCTTGGGGCTCTAACGGGAGGCGCAAAGCAACCGAATTTTTCCCCCTATGATTCTATTTTTAAAGCTTTAACTTCAATGATATCGGGGTAGAAATTCGGCGCGGGCGGTATGACGAGGGCTCCCTTTTTATACGCCCCACCCAATATTCAGTTCCGTTGAAATCAGGGCGTATAACGGGCCGCCGATGCCATATCGCCCGTTTTGCACTGCCACCCAAGGGAGGAATTTCTACCTCATTGTATCTGGACTTTTTTCATCATTACGCACAATGAATATTGTGATTTAGGCATAACAATCTGAAATAAATACAGGGGCTGCTGAAGATACACAGCACGCCATTTAACATTTGAAAAGAGACAGGTTGATATTTTGTTTTGGGTGGGACTGGTCATCAGAACTCCTTTTCTGTGGGTCTGGTTACCAATTGTAAATATGTTCATGTGGTGATTTAAAGGAGACCCATCCCTCAAATTCTGTCCGTCTGGAGTGTTTCACGTATGGAGTACTCTGGTCAAGCGGCGCAGTTTTGCATCAGAAGTACTTTCCTAAATAACCCTGAAATGACGGTCCAGTTTTGTTTAATTGCAGATTTCTAGTAATAAGACGTTTCCTGCTTTTGTTTCACTTCAGAAGTGTCAGTCAGTGCTGGAGGGTGACTAACATCACGCACCCTGATGTCTGTGCTTGCCACACCCACGGCAAGTGACAGTTCCGCAGGTAACCTTTTAAACGTACTGTACATACCAGTATTTAAAGGGAACTAAAGGGAGGAAAATAAGCAATCAGAAAGAAGAAAAAACATTGAGACTTAATCAATGAGGAGGAATAACATTGTCAGACATTCACAACAGACACTGTAATCACAGCATTCACAACAGACAAAAAGGGTGTGATTCCACAATTCTACTGGAAAATTGCACTCAGAGAATCAGGGCTGCAATGTTTCCACCCCATGATCTCTGTGAATATGGCTTCCTCAATGGGAGTGTGGGAACGACCATTAACCTTTTTATTAGACAGATTGAGAGAGAGAAATAAAGAATGAGATGGAGAGCTTAATAGATAGATGGGCACAGTAGATAAATAGATGGGTAAGTAGAGACTCAGATAAATAAATAGAGACATAAATCGAGAGAGGTTGATAGATAAATAGAACAATCGATAGATAGACAATCATAGATAGACAAACAGATAAATAAATTTGTAGATAGATAGATAGAGAGCGAGAGAGATAATTAGATAGAGATAACAACAACAACTTGCATTTATATAATGCCTTAAATGTAGAAAAATATCCAAAAGCTTTTTACTGAGGTAAAACCAGAAAACAAAGGAGCACTGAGCGAAAAATAGGGGATATTAGGAGGGGTGATTAGGAGGCTTGGGTCATAACGAGGGTCTTAAAGGTGGAGGTGGAGAGATGGAGTGGTTTAGGGAGGGAATTCCAGAGCAGAAGGCACGACCACCAATGGTGAGGTGAGGCAGGGGGGTGGGGGCAAGTGGGGGTAGGGAAATGTACAAGAGATCAGAGTTGGAAGAACAGAAAACTCTGGGGGGTGGTGTGGCATGGCTGGAGAAGGTTAAATAGATAGGGAGGGGTGAGACCATGCAGGGATTTAACCATAAGTAGGGGAATATTAAACTGAAAGTGTTGGTGACAGAGAGCCCATGTAGGTCAGCAAGGGGCAGGAGTGATGGGAGATCAGGACTTGGTGTGGGATAGGATATGGGCAGTGGAGTTTCGGATGAGCTGAAGTTTATGGAATGTGGAGGATGGGAAGCTGGCCAGGAGAGCATTGAAATATTCGAGTCTGGAGGCGACAAATTCAGGCATGAGTGTTTTAGCAGCAGATGGGCTGAGGCAGGTGTGGAGTCCTGAAAGATTGATAAATAGATAGACCGAGAGACATAAATAAATAGATGAATAGAGAAATAGATAATGAGATAAATAGGTACACTGATAGATGGATAGAGAGATGCATCGGAATCTGATTTCCCATCTCCCACTAACATTAGGATGAATCCGTGATGCATTTTAGAAATAAACTAATTATTGGGCTGTTGACATATCTATACATTGACTTAGCCTTGACAGCTGAAGCTTGAAAGCTGAAGCAGAAGACTAAGATCACTAGATTTTTGTTAGGTACGGATATCAAGGGATATGGAGCAAAGGCAGGAAAATGGAGTTGAGGTGCAGATCAGCCCATGAGCTAATTGAATGGCGGAACAGGCTCGAGGGGCTGAATGGTCTTTCATTGCAGCAAGTCCCGTCACTATTTTTGAAACCCAATTGTAGGGCTCCATGCGGGGGGCTGTTAATATGCTTGATTTAGTAGAACAGGTGTGGTAGGATGATACGTAGCAAGGTGACTCCCTTTCAGTGGGTGCACCCTATCATGTTGAGTGTGCTGCCTTTTATTTAAGGTATGCTTACAGACGGTTCACTCCAGAGACTTGAGCACATAATCCAAGTTGACATTCCCAGCACGGCACTGAGGGAATGCTGCACTATCGGAAGTCCTGTCTCTCGGACATAGCCGTTAAACCGAAGGCCCTGTCTACCGTCTCAGGTGGACGTAAAAGATCGCATAGCACTATTTCAAAGAAGTGCAGGGGAGTCCTGGCCAATATTTATCCCTTGACCAACATCACTAAAAAAACAGATTACCTGGTCATTATCACATTGCTGTTTGTGGGACCTTGCTGTGCGCAAGTTCAGGAGAAACTTCTTTACCCAGAGAATGGTTAGAATGTGGAACTCGCTATCACATGGAATAGTTGAGGCGAATAACATAAATACATTTAAAAGGATGCCAGATAAACACATGAGGGAGAAAGGTATAGAAGGCAATGCTGATAGGGTGAGAGGAGGCTTGTGTGGAGCATAAATACTAGCATGGAACAGTTGGGCCAAAAGGTCTGTTTCTGTGCTGTAAATTCTATGTAGTTCAATGTAAAAATTGGCTGCTGGGTTTCCTACATTACAACAGAGACTGCACTTCAAAAAACCTACGTAATTAGCTGCAAAGCACTTTGGGATGTCCTGGGGTCGTGAAAGACGCTATAAAGATGCCAGTCTTCGTTTTTTCCAGTTCTTCCTGCTCACCGAGTAGTCGCAAAACAGATATTCAAGCGTTTCTTGTCCCTTGCCTTTACTGCACGTCACTCTAGTGCGCCCGTTCCAGCAACACAGATGCATACACAGGGCTTTCTTCGAGGATGAAAACATCAGTGGTGGAGCACTGACGTCAGGCTGGGCGTACACATCTTCCATTGTACTTACCCCGACACCAAAGTTCCCCGTTTCGCAGCGGTATTGTTCTAACAATTTTTTGACTTCTAGTTGAGTCATTACTGATGTAAACAAACTGGCCACAAAGCACTATTCATCTTGGTGACAGACTACCAGTCTCCAGTGAATAAGGAATACTGTTCCTACAGAACTTCAAAGGAACGATCACTTTTTAATAGCATAATAACATTCTAAGCCTGTCCATCCACTTATCCTGTTCCCCGCGTGCTCCCCCCCCTCAAATATTTCCATATCATTTGTGGAATGTAATAACGGAATATGGAACTTGCTACCACATGGAGTAGTTGAGGTGAATAGCATAGATGCATTTAAGGGGAAGCTAGGTAAGTACATGAGGGAGAAAGGAATAGAAGGATATGCAGATAAAGTTAGATGAGATCGGATGGAAGAAAGCTCGTGTGGATCATAAACACTGGCACAGACTAGTTGGGCCATATGTCCTGTTGCCATGCTGTAAATTCTAAGTAATACTAATCCCTTCAGAATATAATATGTTGACTACAAAAAGAATGAACTCACCTCTATATTTCCTTTATTCATTACCACCAATTGTAACAAGATTAGATAAGGGGGAACCAGTGGATGTGGTGCATTTGGATTTTTAGAAGGCATTCGATAAGGTGCCATACAAGAGTTTATTAAACAAAATTAGGGCTCATGGGATTGGGGGTAATATACTAGCATGGATTGAGGATTGGTTAACAGACATAAAACAGAGAGTAGGAATAAACGGATCATTTTCGGGTTGGCAGGCTGTAACTAGTGGGGTACCGCAAGGATCAGTGCTTGGGCCTCAGCTATTCACAATCTACATCAATGATTTGGATGAGGGGACCAAATATAATATCTCCAAGTTTGCTGATGATACAAAGCTAGGTGGGAATGTAAGTTGTGAGGAGGATGCAAAGAGGCTTCAAGGGGCTATAGACAGGCTAAGTGAGTGGGCAAGAACATGGCAAATGGAATATAATGTGGAGAAATGTGAAGTTATCCACTTTGGTAAGAAAAATAGAAGAGCAGAGTATTTTTTAAATGGTGAGAGATTGGGAAATGTTGGTGTTCAGATGGACCTGGGTGTCCTTGTACATGAATCACTGAAAGTTAACATGCAGGTACGGCAAGCAATTAGGAAAGCAAATGATATGTTGGCCTTTATTACAAGAGGATTTGAGTATAAGAGTAAAGACGTGTTACTGCAATTATACAGGGCCCTGGTGAGACCACACCTGGAGTATTGTGTACTGTTTTGGTCTCCTTACCTAAGGAAGGATATACTTGCCATAGAAGGAGTGCAATGAAGGTTCACCAGACTGGTTCCTGGGATGGGGGGATTGTCCTATGAGGAGAGATTGAGTAGACTAGGCCTATATTCGTTAGGGTTTAGAAGAATGAGAGGTGATCTCATTGAAACAAACAAAATTCTTACAGGGCTTGACAGGGTAGATGCAGGGAGGATATTTCCCCTGACTGGGGAGTCTAGAACCAGGGGTCACAGTCTCAGAATAAGGGGTCGGCCATTTAGGACTGAGATGAGGAAAAATTTCTTCACTCAGAGGGTGGTGAATCTTTTGAATTCTCTACCCCAGGGGGCTGTGGATGCTCAGTCGTTGAGTATATTCAAGACAGAGATCTATAGATTTTTGGATATTAAGGGAATCAAGGGATATGGGGATAGTGCAGGAAAGTGGAGTTGAAGTAGAAGATCAGCCAGCAACTTATTGAATGGCGGAGCAGGCTCAAGGGGCCGAATGGCCGACTCCTGTTCCTATTTCTTCTGTTCTTCTGTTCTTATTGTTCCACCATTTTGGGCTAGGCAGAGTTCAATAATATAATTCATGGCTATTTTATTTCTGGGTTCTGGTTCAAACACCTTGATGATGTTGAATGTGCTTTTGGGGTTTTGGCGCTCTACTGAATATAGAGTCATAGGGCTGGATTTTGAATGACCCATGGAGTCGGGTTTGGAGGCGTGTGGGGGGTTAAATTTGCGGGGTCGGGGGTCCCGACCCCATCCCGACTCCATTCCGCCTCTGCATAATTTTGACAAAATCAGTCGCGGGGTTCCCACCTCCGTCCCGCCTCCAAGAGGCGGGAGAGGCCATTAAAGCCCTTAACAAGCCCTAAATTGGCTCTGTAATGCCATTTTGAAACGTTTTAGCTAGTTTAACCCTTTTCCGACGTGAAGTACGCCTGATGTGAAACACGCCAGTGAAACCTGGCGGGAGCACAAGTGGATAGCTGACTATCAGCTGCAGGTCCACTATTACAACGGAGATGTGATGAAGGTAGTAGTAGTATTAGGTCTGAAAGTCGCCTCTGATGCTGCTGCATTGAATGTCTTCAGAGACTGCATGGCCTTTGCTGTGAGAGGACATGGATGCAAAAAAATTCTCTCTCTCTCTCTCTGTCTCTCTCTCTATTTTGCATCCACGTCCACTCACAGCAAAAGCCAGGCAGATCCTCTCTCACCAACAGCCAGCCAGTCTCTGAAACCAGGCAGTCAGTCTCTGACCTGCAATGCAGCAGCATTGATGACATCATCAGAGGCGACTTTCAGACTGAAACCACTAATTGGTTCATGGGTTCCCACATGCTGCAACTCAATTGCCCAATTAAGTGAAAATTGCATAATTCATCCACATTAATCTGGAGTCGGGGGGGGGGGGGGAACACGAAATGCGGATGACACGACCCCAACCCGACCCCAAGGCAAACTCCAGCCCATAGAGTCAGAACGGCACAGAAGGAGGCCATTCGGCCCATCGAGTCCGTGCCGGCTCTCTGTAGAGCAATCCAGTCAGTCCCATTCCCCCGCTCTATCCCCATAGCCCTGCAAGTTTATTTCCCTCAAGTGCCTATCCAGTCTTCCCTTGAAAACATTGAGTGTCCACCACTTCCATCGGCAGCGAATTCCAGGTCATCACCACTCGCTGCGTAAAAAAGATTTTTCTCACGTCCCCCCTGTATCTCTTGCCCAAAACCTTGAATCTGTGTCCCCTAGTCCTTGTACCATCAACTAGTGGGAACAGCCTTTCCCCGTCTAGCCTATCCAAACCCGTTATAATCTTGTACACCTCTATCAAATCACCCCTCAACCTCCTTTGCTCCAATGAAAACAAATCCAGCTTCTCCAACCTGTCCTTGTAGCTAAGATCCCCCATCCCCGGAACCATTCTAGTAAATCTCCTCTGCACCCTCTCAAGGGCCTTCACATCCTTCCTAAAGTGTGGTGACCAGAACTGGACGCAATACACCAGTTGTGGCCTAACCAGCACTTTATAAAGGTTCAGCATAACTTCTTTACTTTTGTACTCAATACCTCTATTTATGAAGCCCAAGATCCCATATGCTTTGTTAACCACTCTCTCAATATGTCCTGCCACCTTCAGGGACCTTTGCGCATTAACTCCCAGGTCCCTCTGTCCCTGCACACTCTTTAAAACTGTGCCATTAAGTGTATATTGCCTCTCCCTGTTCCTTCTGCCAAAATGCATCACCTCACACTTCTCTGTATTAAATTCCATCTGCCACTTGTCTGTCCATTCTGCTAGCCTTTCTATGCCCTGTTGCAGTCGATTGGTATCAGCATCACTGTTTGCCACACCCCCAAGTTTGGTGTCATTGGCAAATTTAGAAATTCTACTCTGTATTCCAATATCCAGGTCATTTATATATATCAAAAAAAGCAGAGGCCCCAGCACTGACCCTTGGGGAACATCACTGTCTACCATCCTCCAGTCTGAAAAACAGCCATTTACCACAACTCGCTGTTTTCTGTCCTTAAACCAATTCCTTATCCAAGTTGCCACTGACCCACCTATTCCATGAGCCTCAATTTTGTTAACCAGCCTTCTATGTGATACTTTGTCAAACGGCTTCCGCAAATCCATGTCGACAACATCCATTGCATTCCCATCATCAATCCTCTCTGTTACTTCATCAAAAAATACAATTAGATTAGTCAAACACGATCTGCCTTTTACAAATCTGTCAGCACAGACCCAGCCAGACACTGGAATTGTGGGGAGGGTGAGAGGTGGAGACCATGTTGTGGGAAACAAAGCACCGGGGTTCATTTTTAGAGCGATAGAATTGAAAAGCAGAGAAATTATGTTGAACTCGTACAGAACTTTGTTAGATAAAAAAAGATATATCTTAAGCACTGGGGAAGGTGCAAAAAAATTTACAAGGGTGATACCAGAACTGAGAGGTTATAACTATCAGGAAAGGTTGAACAGGCTGGGGTTCTTTTCTCTAGAAAAGAGGCGGCTGCTTTAAGATTACTAAAGAGTTAGATGTCGAGAAGATGTTTCCAATTGTGGGGAAAACCAAAACTAGTGAACATAAATATAAAATTGCCACCAATAAATCCAATAGGGAATTCAGGAGAAACTTCTTTACCCAGAGAGTGGTTAGAATGTGGAACGTGCTGCCACAGGGAGTAGTTGAGGCAAATAGCATAGATGCATTTAAGAGGAAGTTAGATAAGCACATGAGGGAGAAAAGAATAGAGAGTTATGTTGATAGGGTTAGATGAAGAGGGCTGGGAGGAGTGGAGCATAAACGCCGGCATGGACCTATTGGGCACAATGGCCTGTTTCTGTGCTGTACATTCTATGTAATTCTATATAAATTCTATGTGGCACTGCACCCGCGGCCATTGAAAAATCAGAGGGAGTGTCAGCTGTTTGTCATGTGCAACCTCAGGCTTCATTGACAGCAGCATTGACAATATCCTGGGAAGAGGCCACCTGTCCTCAGAGCGTTGCCACCCTTTGCCAAATCCGTTGGCAGAATCCCTGGCATGGGGCCTCTCATTTAATGGCATATGTTTCATCGAGAGGCTGCTGGGGACGTGCAGAATGTGACAAAGCCTGTCACAGACTGCACCACCATAGGATGTCAGGAAATCAAGAGGGTCATCACAATCTCTTGGGTGATACTGTGCAGTCAAGACGGTGCCAGAGCCGCAGACACGGCACTTCCACTGAAACAAGTGGAAAAGCGGGCTACTATCTTCAAAAATCTTCCAGATAGTTCACTCGATAAACAGCAGCTGACAGGTAAAAATCCGACAGCACCAAACTAATTGGGAAACAAACAGGAGGATTCGCTTTCTCAAAACATTCAAATATTTTTGAAACCTTTTAATTATTTCTCTTTTTACTGTGTTCATCAGCAGTCCTGCTCTCCTTGCAGTATGGTGCTTCCTTGCTCATTCTCTGGCTGCCTGAGTCCAGATTTCCCTCAGTTCTATTGACCGATAGTGGACCATGTGTTTTTAAAATGCCAAGAGATTAAGTGAAGACTCTTCATGAGGCTTCAGCTTCTCTGTGGCGCTGTACTAACGGTTACTCATGGCTGAGTTTTCCGGGGGGTCAGTGGGCCCGATCGGTGGCAGGTCCGGTGGGAAAGTGTTTTTTTCCCCAGTGGGTTGGGACTCCGCTGTGAACCCGCCGCCATGCGCCTCTCCCCGATGTTGGGTCTGTCAGCGCTGAACAGACCCGACACGCAGCGGCGGGTTCACAGCGGGGGACCCAATTCAGGTAATTAGTGGCTTGTTAAGAGCCACTTAAAAATGAATTACTGCCCACCTTCTGCATTTGGCAGCTCGCCCATGGGGTCCACGCTGATTGTGGATCACGTCTGTCAAGCTGATGGGTTTACAGCTTCAAATTTAAAGTAAAAGCTCCCAACTTACAGAGGTATCTTCCCTCAGCCACAAACTCTTCCTCACTGCATTTCCACAACAGATTCACCATGCTGCAAGTCTTTTCACAAGTCTCCATCCAGTCTGACCTCATTACCTTTCTCACCATTGACAGATCGCTTCTGTCATCTCTACTTCATATGCCATCTATTCCATCAGCATGGATGCCCTTTATACTCTCTCACCTTGATCCTCAGAATCCCACCACGATCAGCCCCAACACCAGCAGCACCAGGCACACCAGCCGCACCAACAACAACACCAACCTTCTCCGCAATCACCTGATGATGCACAGGACAGAGGGCATCAGCACCCGACCACATTGCTGCCTGGGAGGCCAGGGATAGCCTCACCATGGCCAGATTTACTTCACTTGACGCTGTACACCCTGGCTGCCACATGATGCGCCAGGTTGGCACCACCCCACACCAACACCATAAAGCATCCCTACAATGCCCAAGCCATTCCTTTCATACTCATCACCATTGCGGGGGGCACCGTTATGTCTCACCATTTACTGCAACTCACTAAGCCACTTCCGAAGGTGCACACAAATCTGTCCAAGAGTGCAAAGTGTTGAAAATAAAGGTTTCAATGTTTGACACCACATTAACAGAAACTTTACATGAACATTGCAT
Organism: Squalus acanthias; assembly: GCA_030390025.1. NCBI lineage: Eukaryota > Metazoa > Chordata > Chondrichthyes > Squaliformes > Squalidae > Squalus > Squalus acanthias. The sequence continues at coordinate 248,042,331 of CM059425.1, forward strand.
AAAACATCCAAGTGCCTACCCTTGTGTGTTGTTAGTTGGTATGATTGCACTAGGATGAGGGTGAGTGTGATGGGTGGCTAGTGAGATGGGGATGTGATAATGTCGATAAAGAGGGATGGGTGGAGGTGCAAGGTAAGTTGGTGTGAGTAAGGATGTGCAGGAGTACGGTAGGGAAGGTAGAGTGATGGGGATGTGATGAGTGGCACAGCAGGATGAGGTTGAGTGTGTCTTTGTACTTACGTTTCGTGATCTACTGAGATCATTGAAACGGTTGCAACACTGCACCCAAGTCCTCCTGACCACATCCCTGCTTGTGCCCTCCTGGGGAGGTTTCTTCTGCCCATGGGAAGGGAAGAGGACCTCCCTGCTTGCTGTGACATAAGCATATGGAGAGAGTCATGGGAGAGCCTGGGTGCAGCCCTCTGCCTCTGTGCAGTCATTGTCAGTGTTTGCAGCACCTCAATGCTGTAGAACACTGACAGCACAAATGTCAAAAGAAAGTTCGCATGGTCCCTTTAAGGAAACCGGCTGATGATGCGTCATCAAATGACGTCACCGGACCCGCTTCCTCTAATTGGCTGGCAAACGCGCTGGGCGGACTTAACAAGCCCAATCAAGGAAAATTCATTTCAGAGACCGGGAAGGAGATAACAGCGGGGTCAGGACCCGCCACCGATGTCGCCCGCCATGGACCCGCCAAGGTGAGCAAAATTGCGGCCTCAGTTTCCCATCAAAGTAACACCACACAATTGCATACCTCATGTAAAAGACCTTTTTTGTAATAGGAGAGGTGGATACTGAGCAGGAGGTAAAAGGATTTGGGGAAGAGCTACCAAAGACAGTCCAAGTTTGTAGGAAATTTTGAAGAGAGCAAGGTAGTGAGGCAAATTTAATTTGGATAGTTCCAGAGGGCAGGGGTGCAATAACTGAAAGATCAGTCCCTTGTGCTGAAGCACAGGCACAGAGCACAAGCAGTAATCAAGAGTCAGAGGAATGAAGGGTTGTATAGCTGGAGAAGATGACCTAAATGTGGTGGAGTGAAGCCATCGATCCACTTCCCTGACCACTGTCTCAAGCTGAATCAGACGTTTTGCAATCTCGGCATTCAATTTGTCCCTGAATTGTGCTCCCGGCCTCATATCCTCTCCATCACAAAGGCCGCCTGCTTCCACCTCCATATCCCATGTCTCCGCCCCTGTCTCGGCTTATCTGCTGCTGAAATCCTCATGTTACCTCATGCATTTGTTACCTCTAGATTTGACTATTCCAATACTCTCCTTGCTGGCATCCCATCTTCCACCCTCCATAAACTTGAGCTCATCCAAAACTCTGCTGCCCGTATCCTAACTCGCACCAACTCCTGCTCAGCCATCACCCCTGTGCTCGCTGACCTACTTTGGCTCCTGTTCCGGCTACGCCTCGATCTTAAAATTCTAATCCTCATGTTCAAATCCCTCAATGGCCTTGTCTCTTCCTATCTCTGTAACCTACTCCAGCCCTACAACCCTTTGAGAACTCTGCGTTCATCCAACTCTGGTCTCTGTGCATCCCCCATCACTGGTGACCGTGCTTTCAGCTGTCTATGCTCTAAGCTTTGTAATACCCTCCCTAAACCTCTCTGCCGCTCCACCTCTCTCCTCCTTTAAAACCTACCACTCTGACCAAGCCTTTCGTCATCTTATTTGGCTCGGTGTCAACTTTGCTCAGATTATGCTCCTGTGAAGCGCCTTGGGATGTTTTTCTATGTTAAAGGTGTTATAGAAGCATCGAAGATAGGAGCAGGAGTAGGCCATTCGGCCCCTCGAGCCTGCTCCGCCATTCAATGAGATCATGGCTGATCATCCAAATTCAGTACCCTGTCCCTGCTTTCTCCCCATATCCCTTGATCCCTTTTGCCTTAAGAAATATATCTATCTCCTTCTTGAATATATTTAATGAATTGGCCTCAACTGCCTTCTGTGGTAGAGAATTCCACAGGTTCACCACTCACTAGGTGAAGAAATTCCTCCTCATCTCAGTCCTAAATGGCTTACCCCTTATCCTTAGACTGTGACCTCTTGTTCTGGACTCCCCCGCCATCGGGAACATCCTTCCTGCATCTAGTCTGTCTAGTCCTGTTAGAATTTTATAAGTTTCAATGAGATCCCCTCTCATTCTTCAAAACTCTAGCGAATATAAGCCTAATTGACCCAATCTCTCTTCATACATCATTCCTGCCATCCCAGGTATCAGTCTGGTAAATCTTCGCTGCACTCCCTCCAAGGCAAGAACATCCTTCCTCAGATAAGGCGACCAAAACGGCACACAATACTCAAGGTGTGGTCTCACCAAGGCCCTGTACAACTGCAGCAAGACATCCTTGCTCCTGTACTCGAATCCTCTCGCTACGAAGGCCAACATACCATTTGCCTTCTTAACCGCCTGCTGCACTTGCATGCTTACCTTCAGCGACTGGTGCACAAGGACACCCAGGTTTCGTTGCACTTCCCCTTCTCCCAATCTATTGCCGTTCAGATAATAATCTGTCTTCCTGTTTTTGCCACCAAAGTGGATAACCTCGCATTTATCCACATTATACTGCATCTGCCATGCATCTGCCCAATCACCCAACCTGTCCAAATCATACTGGAGTTTCTCTGCATCCCCCTCACAGCACACACGCCCACCCAGCTTTGTGTCGTCTGCAAACTTGAGAGATATTACATCTAGTTCCCTCGTCTAGATCATTTATCTGTAAATGCCAGTTGTTGTTGAAAGTGAGGATGAGAGTCTTGAAGTTAATTTGCTTGTTCCAGGAATCATTACACCATTCCCAGTCCATCCAATAGCTGAGGAATGAACAGATAAGCATTTGTAATGGTGGGATTAGGATTGACTACAAAACTGCGCAACTACAGTGACTCATTGCACAACCTCTGTACATTTGTCATATTCATGGGTGGCTTTTTAGAGAGAGCCGGAAAGCCAAGAGATGTGGATTTTGATGGAATGGGGCAAACTGTTAGAAAAACAATAATAATGATTTTTTTTAAATCATCCATCTGTTGTTGAGTTCTCCTTCCAGAATAATGGTGCATGGGAGTGGTTTATTTCTCTTGAGCTGCTTAAATGAACTCAACTGAAACACGGTATAATATGGATAAGTTATGATCAGTGGATTTTGAGAAAACAACTTGCAGCATCAGGATGATGACATACAGTTGTCCTGTGGGAATATTAGTTATGTACTCCGTGGATATCATATAACAGTTTATTTTTTCAATGATCAAAGGATTCTTATCCTATATTCAGTACATGGTAGGTAGTTTATTCAATAGCTTTGCTGAGAAATGTTGATTATAAGATGCAGACCACTAGGTTTCAGGAAAGATAGGTTCCCTCATCAAGTAAGTAATGGAAATCCTATATAGATTACATTTTATGCATAACTTTGTAATATTAGTGTCTTGTTTTATTAATGGTTGTTAGATGCTTAAATCGGCTTGAATGAGTGATAAACCCATCCTCGTCCCTAATGATCCTTAATGCTCAGTATAGACCTAACTCATGTTTGACACTTAATTTGGCTTTATTAGTCCTGAGAGGCTCGAGATTCAGAGTGTTGGAGACTTGAAACATTTAGAAATCAGTGTGTGTTGGAGAAGAGTCAGGAGATTAATATTCTGATGTAACCATTGAAGCTCACTGAATGGACTAACAGAGGAACTATTGTTACTTGATGTGTTAGTGCTTTTTCCTGAAATACATGAGTTGTTATGCACTGCCTGAAAGGGTGGTAGAAGTGGATTCAATAATAACTTTCAAAAGGAAAGTGGATATATACTTAAAAGGAAAAAATTGCAGTGCTACAGGGAAAGAGCAGGGGAGTGGGACTAATTGGATAGCTCTTTCAGAGAGCCGGCACAAGCATGATGGGCCGAATGGCCTCCTTCTGTGCTGTATGATTCTATGATTAATTACTGATTAATTTGTGTTACATTATGTATTAGTATAATTTGTTGAGTTAAACTATTCATCTTTTGCGTCCCTGCTGTTTATCAGGATCTTCTGGTTGGTCTCGTGAGGGGCAGAATCAAGGGTGGACCTGGGGGTAGGAACTCCATACACTGAGAGTTCCTATTTCTCCATCCCAGCTGAGAGATGGCATGAGACATGGAGGCCAGCATGCCGAGGGAGCTGAGGTGTACCGGGGTCCACATGAGTGGAAGTGGGCCACTGGAGACTGGCAATTTATTTAAAAAAACGATCTGTTTCAGTCCGCTGCATACGGGCACTTATTGGCGCCTAGGCAACCCTCCTTCAATGGCGGTTCTGTGCTGGAATTTCTGGCTGCATGAGGTAGACAGGTACTCGAGGTGCACTAGTAGTGCAGGCACTCACTGGCCCCACGCAAATTAGGTGCCCTTCCACTGACCCCGCGAACTCTGGCGAGATTCCAGCATGACCACCGGGATTTCAGCCCGTGGATGTTGTGGGCTGATACTACAACTGTTACCCGATAATTGACCGAACTTAACCCTTTCCGGACTTCAGAATATCCACACAACAGTTACAAAATGATACCATTCATTTCTATTATGGACTGGTCCTAGCATTTAATTTGCACTGAGAGTGTTATCATATCCGTCAACCTACCAAAGCATCTTCCTCCCTACATTGCCGTGTTTTAGCAGACATCAATCAGTCGTTCCCAATACATGACCCCAGAGTTGCCATTTGTGGAATATCATGTTGTCTGTCAGAGAAAGTTGTTCAGTTCTTTTTACTTCCTCTTCAATCAATCTTTACCACTGGATCTTCAAAATTCTCCTCATATATTGGCTCTCAAATCTTCTCAACATCTTTCAGAAGCTTGGAGAAGTACACTCGATGGAATGCTATAGAAGATTCTGACCTTTGATATAGTATGAATATCAGAAACTTGGCTACCTCCAGAGGATGGGAATAAATATAATATTCAGGAGTATACAGTGTTCAGAAAAAGAAAGTTGTGTAGCCATATATGTCAGAGACACCCGGGAGATAAAACAAGTTGTTCTGAGGCGAGATAGAAACTACTCTGGGTAGAAATCTTAAACATGAATAAATTCAAGCTAACACGAGAAATTCATAAGTATCAAAAACCAAGAGCTCGGTATATAAGTTTCAAAGGGCCAATTTCAAAAAAATAATGAAGCTATTTAAACAAATTGTTGGGAGGCGATTGTTCAAGAACACTTCAGTAAAGGACGAGTCGAACAGCTTTAAATCATGTTGTAATGTTGAGGGTGTAATTTTGGTGTAAAACAGGAGCCAAAAAGCACTGGAATACTCAGTCATATTTTGTCTTGCACCAACTGGACACACCCTACCAATGAAATTAGACTGGTTTCCATTACAAAACAAACAGGGCAATTGTACTGTTAAACACGCTGCCTGGTCTTCCAAGAAATGGTCCTAATATATTGAAGGTAGTAGGGTGGCAGAAGTTTCAGTCACCAACCTAATTGCATCGTCCCGTTCCTTAAGAGACTGTGGGGGAAAAATTCAGTTGGTTGCGCCTCCCGTTAGCGCCTTAAGAGGGCGCTAATGGGGCGCAAAGCATCTAGCGCCCGGGCGCGGCGAAGTTTGCGCCGCTCGTGAAATTAACTAGACATTTTGCGGCGGCACTAAACACTACCGCCATGATCTCCTGCGCTGGCAGATCGTGACGTCACTCGAGTGTGCAACGCCCCGGTATCGCCCCGGAGTGGATATTGAGTGGCGCCCCCTGCCTTACCGCCTGACGCTAGCAACGACAGGTTGAGGGGAGCGTTCTGCAGTCATGAAGGGAAAGGGGGAGCGCTATTTAAAGGTGACCGCTTCCTGCCTTTTATTGTTGGTGCCATTTTTGAACTACGCATTCTGAGAGAGAGAGGGAGAGACTTCTGGAGAGATTCAACGTTGTGTGAAGGAGTTTTGGGTACTGAGCAGCACTTTGCAGGTTCATTTTGATTTTCCATTCCTTGTATTGATTTAGCAGAGACTGTGGGGGCTGCACTCTGAGCTCTTTGCCTGGTACTCTCAATTGTTCTTTCCAGCACATTTGATGTGCAAGTCTCTCCAGGCCGAGATTCAAGGCTGCAATGAGTAGGATGTGGATGGAAAGCAAGATTAACCATCCCCTTTAAGAACTGGCCCGTGCCATTGTGTGTGTGTTCCATTGCTGACTGACATTACATGAGCTTCGCCAGCGCTCTGAGGTAGCGCCTCACTCCTCGGCCTTTGCGCCTTAAGACAGGTGTGCAGCGCCTGATTTAGCGCTCCACTCACCTCCCGGGGCGTTAAAAGTGAAGTTTCCAGTCAGTGGCGATAATTAGCGCCAGGCGCTAATTTTTCGCCCGGACGATATTTGCGCCCCAAACGGGGCGCGACTGAATTTTTCCCCCTGTGTCACTTAACTTCATAACCTCAGTAAAACAGAAGCTTTAATAGGCTGTATATAGAAACACCACTATACCCGGCCAGAATGGGGATGATTGGGTAATTCCCCCATCAATCACGCCTGGAGACTGCACTGCTGTAAGTTACTGAGATTGATTTCACGCACATCATTTGTATTATGCAACTATCCTCCACTGACTGCATTTTACTGGAGAAATCACCCTGCTTTTATTGAGAGACATTGTTGTAGTTTCGGTCATTAGTTCTGTTTGCTGTAGTTCGTAGAAACTCTTTTTAAATAGACTCTGTAGACTGTTTGCTGTAGTGTACTTTTTATATAGACTCTGTTTGCTGTTTGATGAGGAAATAGACTTTGTTTGCTGTAATATGGACTGTTTGCAGTGAGTCCTGGTGTAAATCCCGCCCTGCCTCCAACTCATTGGCTGACACAGTGGTGCCAATAGACAATCTGGCTTTTAGTGGGCCTAATGGACTGCAAGGTTAGGAGCTCATTCAGCTTCTTGTTTTGTAGTAGCTAATTGTGCTGCAGATTCCCCAGCAAAGCCAGCTTCACTTGTTCCAGTCCTGTCTTATCTTCTTAACTAGTCTATTTGCTGAAGCACTTGAGATTAGTCCTGCTCTGCGACTGCTAACAAGCCATTTGTTTCTTCTGTGCTTTCTTCAAAGTTGGTCTGTGCCACTGAGTAGCTGAGCCATACAGATCAGGAAGACCCAGATTTGTTCCCCGGTCTCTGCTAAGTTTTTTGAACTCACCCAGCATGGCAGTCGGCAAAGTTGCCCTCAGTTATCTGTAGTTATGGAGGAGATAATAATGCTTGGGTTCCACTACTGGTCACTATCAGACAACCCCTGCAGGAACTGGGCATGGGATGAGAATATGACTGGGCTTGAACAGCCTGCTGAAACTATCTAGACTCACAAATAGAGAATGGCAATTACGTACCAAAGGATAGTTGTATTGTAGAGCTTTATCCTGGCATGTTCAAAAGAAGGGACAAGAGAAAAATCAACACTCGAACAGTCTCAGCTTTGAGTGACAACGCATTTAACGTATTTGGTTTGTTTTGGTTTATCACCCTGCTGGGGACTGATTCTCTAATCCACCTACTAGAATAAGTGGAATCTGTGGCATACCCAATGTATTATGAATCATTTCAAAACAACAATAACTATGGCAAGCAAATACAGGTAAGAGTCAAAGTCACGGTGGTGTTTGTGGGATTGGCTCCTTTCACTGTTAAAGCACGTTGACTGAAACATGTCGATAGTTGCTGGTTAATTTTGATATACACGCTTCATTGCATGATCTTTGACTGCAGTTTCCCAATTTTCTGATGGAATGTCACATTGCTTATGTTCTTCCTCTGATATCATCCTGCCTTTTTACTGTCATCAGCAGGCTGCAGAGTCTAGCTTTTTGAAGCCATTTGCCTAAACACCATTGGAGCTGCGCTGGTATAGTTGTGGCTCCTATAGTGTGCTGCAGCGCTTTTCTATTTATCACCCTGTCTTGCCACTTCATTTTCATGAGAGATTGTACATGCCTTTGATGACATATTCTGAGCTGCTTCAAGGCAAGCTCAGGTATAAAAACGTAATGAGCAGAACTGCACTGTGCACCCAGAGCTCACGAGCCCGCCCCTGAAAAGAAGGATGGTCAGGGAACATCATACCTAAAGTGCAGGCTCTGAGGTCAGTGCGGCTACTGACAGGTGTGACTCTCGAGTCTACACCAGGGAAGCTTTGTCTTTGTTCTAGGCACCAATGTGGTGCGTGACTGCTTCACTGGACTCTGCAGCACACCTTCACTAAGAAGCATCCAGGGGCCACCTCCACGGAAGCACAGACTGCAGCTCTGGTGGCAATAGTGGAGAGAATAGAGTGCAGTTTACAGACCAGGGTGGCCATGGTACGTGCTCTCGCAGGGCTTTCAGTGTCCGGCAGCTGCCATTAGAACAGCCATTCTGTTGTTCAGTGGAGACACAATTTCCAGGGCTCAGTGGAATGGCGAGTGCTGGTGTCCACCTGCCTGATACTGTTGTCCTCAGGGCTGCAGCACATGCCAGGTCCCTGGCCTTCCATCCTCAGGGCACCACACCAGTGGAATGTGGGAGGTGACACCTGGCTGCCCAGGAAACAAGCTCCAGAGCTGCCGCCAGCAGTGGCTTGTTGCCAAGAGCACGTTGCCATGAGAGGAGGGCCATCTCAGTCCAATGAGCCTTTTGTAGAACATGAACAACCAACCACCTCTCGCAATACTGGTCTTCAGGTTGCACCAAGGAGAAGCAGTAGGATAGGTGAAAGAAGTGCACTTGTAGACACCCAGTCATGGCGTTTAGAAAGAGTAGGTGGGCTTGCGTTCAGTTTGGACTTTGTTGTAACAAAATAGAATGTGCACTGTCATTGTGCTTTGTTATTCAGGGAGGTTAGAGCCATACAGGAAAGAATCCACGTATTTGGTGCTGATTTACTCAATAATGTGTTAATTATTGGTATATGCATGTAGGGGCAAAGAGGACTGAGGTGCTGTCATGCTGTAGGATGGGTAGTGGATTGAGGGAACGTACCTTTATTGGAAAGTGAGGGAGAAGGAGGCAATGAGGTGGTGTCAAGGGCTGCCTGTGTTATACAGAAGAGAAGACTTCAGTGATGAGATGTGCTTGGATGCCTCTTGCTTCAGTCACTGAGGAGTCCTTTGAGAGCAGATCATCATGATGGTCTCTGCCATGTATTGTGGCTCCAACAGAGCCAGGGCCTCCTCTCTAGCAAGGTCAAAGTCTGTTCGGGCCACTCTTAGTGGAGCCTGGGGCAGGCTTAGTCACCTAGAAGAAAGAAAGAAAGTACATACATATATATACCGCCTTTCACGACCTCAGGATGTCCCAAAGCGTTTTACAGCCAAAGTATTTTTGAAGTGTAGTCGCTGTTGTAATGTAAGAAAGAAGCTATCTATTGATGTGATTTTCTTCCCCGAAGAATTCAGAGCTGAAATTTCGAAGATGAATGCATTGTGACAACCCCCACCGTGGCTGGTGTTGCCAGGCAGGATCCTCTGCATGTCACACACAATCTGTACGATGAGGGAATGGAAGCCCCTCGTGTTGAGGTAGTTGAGGGGATGGGGGCACACAAAGCAACATGGGTGCCATTGATTGCACCCTGGTCCTTGGGAAAAGCGACCACCCCGTTAAACTAAAAACTGAAGAAGGCATGCCCGCACTGCAAGCTGGCTGATATTGCAGAGATCGCCACTGACGGCCTGAATCAGTGCCATGAAGGTTGAGTGCGGTGATCATGTTCATAGCCACGGAGAGAGCGGTGCGGGCAGATGAGCTTGACTGCAGATCCTCATGCAGTTTGGTGACAAAGCTGCCCTATTCCTTAATAACAACAGAAAACGCTGGAAAAACTCAGCAGGCCAGGCAACATCCGTGGAGAGAGAAACAGAGTTAACGTTTCAGGTCGAAACCCTTCGTCAGAACTGAGAAAAGAGCAGGAAATTAAACAGATAAAAATGCAAGGGGGAGGCTGGGGGGAGGAATAAAAGAACAAAAGGGGTGGTCTATGGTAAGTAGAGACATTAAGAGATGCTCAAGGCAAGACGAGATGGTAATGGGACAGGTTAAGAAACAAAAGGTGAGGTGTGAAATGCTGGCAGAATGAGAGACAGCTGCCGTAGGGGGAGAGAGAGAGAAAAAAAGGAAAAAGGCACGAACCTGCCCTATTCCTTCTTTGGTAACTTGCAATCTTCTTATACATATCAGTCAGGCCCTCGTATGACCTGTGCTGCCTGTATATTCGATGGGGGTGGGGGGAGGAATACCTGGTTGGCTACATCCTCCATAAAGCTGCCTGATTCTCCTTTGCTCCATCCTTTGCTGCTCCTCCTCCTTCTCCCTCATAATGACATACACGGGTATGCCCACAGGGAATGCCATACCTGCTCCTGGGAAGTTCTCACTACATAGGATTACATAGGATATACGGCACAGAAACAGGCCATTCGGCCCAACCAGTCCATGCTCACATGAACATCCTCCTGTCTTTCCTCATCTAACTCTATCAGCATAACCCTCTACTCCCTTCTCTCTCATATGCTTATCTAGCCTCCCCTTAAATGAATCTATACTATTCGCCTCAACCACTCCCTGTGGTAGCGAGTTCCACATTCTCACCACTCTCTGGGTAAAGAAGTTTCTTCTGAATTCCCTATTGGATTTCTTGGTGACTATCTTACATTGATGGCCTTTAGTTATGCTCTTCCCCACAAGTGGAAACATTCTCTTTGTATCCACTCTATCAAAACGTTTCATAATTTTAAAGACCTCTATTAGGTCACCCCTCAGCCTTCTTTTTTCAAGAGAAAAGAGACCCAGCCTGTTCATCCTTTCCTGATGGGTATACCCTCGCATTTCTGGTATCATCCTTGTGAATCTTCTTTGCACCCTCTCCAGTGCCTCTATATCCTTTATATAATATGGCAGGTAGGGGGCTAGTGGTGGCGGTGGATGAAAATCTGAGGGAGTTCAGAAGCAAGCTCAGGTGTGTATTGGCAGCATGGCAAAAAAAAAATCTCTGCAAAAATGTTTCTCAACTGCAGACATCGCTCGTGAAACCCTTCAGACTCTTTAGGCTCAGAAACTCCTCACTTTGGCCTATCTCAGCTGATGCTGGCTGCAGCTGCTCCTTATCATTCTCAGTCCGTCTTCCTGAGCGCATTGCAAGTGTAAAAGCAAAAAAAAAACTTGTGTGCAATACCACCGGCCCCCATTATATAGAATTACATAGAATTTAAGCACAGAAACAGGCCATTCGGCCCAACTGGTTCATGCCGGTGTTCATGCTCCACACGAGCCTTCTTCCACCCCTCTTCCTCGAACCCAATCAGCATAACCTTCTATTTCTTTCTCCCTCATGTGTTTATCTAGCTTCCCCTTGAATGCATCTATGGTGTTCACCTCAACTACTCCCTGTGGTAGTGAGTTCCACGTTCTAACCACTCTCTGGGTAAGGAAGTTTCTCCTGAATTCCCTATTGGATTTATTAGTGACGATCTTATATTTATGGCCACTAGTTTAAGACTCTCCCACAAGGGGTATGTAAATGAGGGCGATTGGGGCTCAGTGGGCAAATCGCAGGAAGGGCCAAAAAGCAGAATGGAATTCGGCGGTGGGGAGCGATTTTATGGAGGACAACTAGCGGGAACAGCTTCTGCCCGATTTTCCTGCCACAAAACATGACTTGTCTCGATTATGAGCCAGAAAAACGCTGAGTAAGTTCACCCCCACGATTGTCAGGTAACTAGGGTGGTGCTTGCTCTGTGTAGCCATTGTAATACCCAGGCAATGAACGCAGATGAGATAAAGATGAGAAGATTTGAGGCATGGCGAGTCTCTCGGATTGTTCACTGTTTCATGCTGAAGGCAGCCTGTGTTTGTACCATTTGCTGTCCCTGATTCCGGCCGCTTTCAAAGCCATTGTAATCCATGGAATAATCTAGTATTGTTGATTTGAGATACAATGGATACATGGATCATCATCTGCTTCTTTTGGAAGCAAACCTGCATTTGTATCATTCATCCTCCCTGATCTCGGCTGTTGTCAAAGCCATTTTAATCCACAAACTAATCCAGTCTTGATGGTTTTTTGACACATGCTTTCAAACTTGATTGGAAAACAAAGACCCTGAGGTGCAGAGGATCCACATTAAAAAAAAATAGCATTTACTGGGAGCTGAATATTGGCCTAAGTCTCCTTTATTTCCTTCACACATGGGTCACATTAGTCTGTGTATTAACAGTGATCAATAGTGGCTCCAACACATTTGCCTTACACGTTGCTAAGTAAACAATTTTTTTTCTTAAATGGTTTAAGGCTATTTCTCAGTCCCATAAGAAGCACTAAATTTTCTGCCTCTATAGCTGTGTCTCTGGTAACACAATTACATCCTGCTGGCTCAACAGATGGGCTGCATCTTCCAGCTATCGCTCTGTAATAACCAGAGACCGTGCCTGCTGGTGCCCAGTTTTTCTTTGTGTTGTTAACCAGCTTTAGGCTCTGTGGTTTACATTGGCATCGGTGCACCCGCCTAATTGGAATTTGTCATGAAAATAAAGGGGTTTTCCTTGGATGTGAGTGGCAAGGGCTAACCGGTTGGACAGCCACCATTGCCGTTTTCTGCCCACGGCATTTTCCATTGCTGGTTCGTTTGGTTTTAAACGTTCAAGTACAATGCAGATGATAATCAACAACAACTCGCATTTATATAGCACCTTTAGCATAGTAAAACGCCCCAAGGTGCTTCACAGGAGCGTCAGCAAACAAAATACGACAGCGAGCCACACACAGAGACATCAGGATAGGTGACCAAAAGCTTGGTCAAAGAGGTAGGGTTTTAAGAAGCAACTTAAAAGGAGGAGAGAGAGGTACAGAGGCGAAGAGGTTTAGAGGGGGCAATCCAGAGTTCAGGCAGCTGCGTTTAACGTGTACCAAGTGATAGGCCACTGATGGTGGAGCGATGGAAACCGGGGATGTGAATGAGGCCAGAATCGGTGGAGCGCAGAGATCTCGGAGGGTTGTGGGGCTGCAGGAGATTACAGAGCTAGGGAGAAGCGAGGCCATGGAGGGATTTGAACACAAGGATGAGAATTTTAAAATCGAGGCGTTGCCGGACTGGGAGCCAATGGAGGGATGATAAAATCTCCCGTTTTTATGCTGGTAAAAGGGAAAGTTGGCTGGGGAAATGGGAGGAGCAAGTTGCCCGAGCTTAATTAAAAATAGGGGGTAACGTTTTCGTGGCCGTACTCCCATTGCAACTTTGGCGGGGATCAGCGGAAACCACGGAGAAACAGCATAAATGGCCGTTTACATTGTTTCTCTGCCAATCCGCCACTCGTCCACTGAAGGCACGGTGGGAGATCGGGAGGAACCCGCACAGAAGTTATACCCCGGGCTGTTGGTTTTTTCTCTTTCTATATTTTCTTATCTTTTCTACCGAATGTCGGTGGACAATTCAAAGATGGAGGGAGGCATTGCGACTGAACACAATCCTGTCCCCATCTGATCCCCACGTACTCACTTTCAACAGTCACCACAGGAGCAGGGGCTCAGGCGCCTGATGTGTTTATTACCCCAGCTGCCCCCTTTCTCTACCCGGGGTGTTGAGCCCAATTGTACTTCAGCTCCGGCTGGGACCAGTACTCGGTACTGATCAAAGATCAAATCTAGGACACTTATGGTCTGCGTGGCTCAGTACAATATCAGGCAGTGCAGTTGCACACTGAGCTACAGCAAGGCATCATGCGATACCCAACTTCAGAGACCTGAGCCCAAAACCTAGGCTGACACTCCAGCGCAGTGCTGAGGGAGCGCTGCGCTGTCGGAGGTGCTGTCTTTCGGATGAGACATTAAACCGAGGCCCCGTCTGCTCTCAGGTGGACGTAAAGGATCCCACGGCACTATTCGAAGAAGAGCAGGAGAGATCTCCCCGGTGTCCTGGGGCCAATATTTATCCTTTGACCAACATCACTAAAACAGATTATCTGGTGATTAACTCATTGCTGTTTGTGGGACCTTTGCTGTGCACAAATTAGCTGCCACGTTTTATAACATAACATAACATAAGAAGTAGGAGCAGGAGTAGGCCATATGACCATATTCCAACTAACCTTCTGTGTTTCATGCACCAGGACCCCCAGATCCCTTTGTACTGTAGCACTTTGCAGTTTCTTTCCATTTAGATAATAACTTGCTCTTTGATTTTTTCTGCCAAACATTATATTCCATCTGCCAAATTTCTGCCCACTCACTTAGCCTGTCTATGTCCTTTTGCAGGTTTTTTATGTCCTCCTCACTCACTGCTTTCCCTCCCATCTTTGTATCGTCTGCAAACTTGGATACGTTGCACTTGGTCCCCTCCTCCAAATCGTTAATATAGATTGTAAAGAGTTGGGGTCCCAGCACTGACCCCTGTGGAACACCACTAGTTACTGATTGCCAACCCGAGAATGAACCATTTATCCCATTTCCTACATTGCAATAGTGACTGCACTTCAAAAGTACTTCATTGGCTGTAAAGCGCTTTGGGATGTCCTGAGGTTGTGAAAGGCGCTATAGAAATGCAAGGAAAATGTTAATTTTTGTTTTCTTTAAATACTTCATCCATGAATGACAGGAGACATCAATTAAAACAAAATGAGCGCTGCGTTGGTGACCATTACCCCTGCCCTTATCACTGCTGTTTCCAAAACTGTATGAAAGTGGCACCCACAATAACAGTAACCCAGTCATGCCAGGGTGGGCAGCTTTGAGGAGCCACTTTTAGCTTTTAGTCACTGCTAGGAAAATTACCACCCACCAGTAAATTAAGCCCACAATGATGATTGTTTTTTACCACATACCAGAACGACGTGCAGTTATTTAGTGCCTTTAATGTAGTAAAACTTCCCAAGGCGCTTCACAGGAGCAATTACCAAACACAATTTGACACCGAGCTACTTAAAGCAGTATCAAGGCAGTTGGAGGTAGGTTTTAAGGAGCGTCTTAAAGAAGGAGAGAGAGAGAGTTAGAGAGGCGGAGAGCTTTAGGGAAGGAATTCCAGAGTTTAGGGCAGGATCTAATGTGCGCCAAGTGATAGTTACTTAGCGTTGTTAACAGTGATGATGATGACATATTCGAGTGCCAAGAAATAACTCTTGAGAGCTTAATTTGGATTAGTATCCCCCACATTACAACTCACATTGTGGTTTGGTTAAACTGCCAGCCCACTCCTGTGATGCTGCTGCGTTTCGTTGTGAAAGGGTGGGTAGGGATGTGCAGAAATAGTCGAGCATGCTCCAAGCATCCTCCGAGATCATGACTAATAATGAAGTGAATAAAAAGCATTTGCGTCACAATCCTTATCAGGGAATATTTCTGGTTTCAATCTCTTTTCACATAATTAATGATGAACACTGGTTTTGAAATTTTCATTTTTCTGGCAGTGTTTCGGCAACACTAGGGTGAGCAGAAAATTCTAAATGCCAGCATTTAGTGTGGTACATTATTGATCAATGCTTTTTTGCCTCTGATGTGGAAATCCTGCAGTGTTGTTGGAATGGGGGGGGGGAGGGGAAGAGATGATATTTGCGTTATTGCGTTGTGCTAAATATGTCAGCTGTGGCTCAGTGGGTAGCACACGTGCCCCTAAATTAGAAGATTCTGCATTCAAGTCCCACAAAATATAGGCTGACAGGCTGAGGGAGTGCTGCCCTGTCGAGGGTGCCATCTTTCGGATGAGACGTTAAACCCAGGCCCCATCTGTCCTAATACAAAAGCAAAATACTGCGGATGCTGGAAATCTGAAATAAAAACAGAAAATGCTGGAAATACTCAGCAGGTCAGGCAACATCTGTGGAGAGAGAATTAGAGTTAACGTTTCAGGTCGATGACCCTTCGTCAGAACTGGAAAAAGTTGGAGATGGAACAGGTTTTTAAGCAACTGTAGGGGCAGGTGGACGTAAAAGATCCCATGGCACTATTGGAAGAAGAGCAGGGGAGTTCTCCCCGGTGTCCTGGCCAATATTTATCCCTCAACCTACAGCACAAAACTGATTATCTGGTCTCAGATGAAGTCACCTGACGAAGGAGCAGCGCTCCAAAAGCTTGTGATTTCAAATAAAACTGTTGGACTATAACCTGGTGTTGTGCGACTGCTCACATTTCTTTAAACTGATCTAGTACCATGGAACATGGGGCTAATGCGATATAGCAGCAGGCCATTCGTAATAAAATGTGGGCCTAAGATTGTGGCCCTTCCTTTTCCAGGTACTTGCTTCGCAACAAGTTGTAAGCACAACTAACCACGCTGCTTGGCTAACAGGGCAAGGACCAAGAGCCTGGGAGCAGGAGATTACAGATCCCCCGCATGCCCTCAGGCTCAGCTGTGGCTCAGTGGGTAGCACCCTTGCCTCTGAAGTACAGTAAAGGTTGTGGGTTCAAATCCCACTCCAAGAGACTTGCGCACATAAATCTAGGCTGATACTCCAGTACAGTGCTGCACTGTCGGAGGTGCTGTCTTTTGGATTAGACGTTAAACCGAGGCCCTGTCTGCCCTTTCAGGTGGATGTAAAAGGTCCCATGGCACTATTTCAATATTTATCTCTCAATCAACATAACAGAAACAGATTATCTGGTCATTTTCACATTGCTGCTTGTGGGAGCTTGCTGTGTGCAAATTGGCTGCCGTGTTTCCCACATTACAACAGTGACTCCATTTCAAAAAGTACTTAATTGGCTGTAAAGCGCTTTGAGATGTCCGGTAGTCGTGAAAGGCGCTATATAAATGCAAGTCTTTCTTTCTGACAGACACAGGTGAGGCTTATGTACTTCAGCCACTGTGACACTAACAGCTTGCTTGGTGGGTGGTAAAAGATGTGCGTAGCGCGTAGATTCATGTATTATCCAGTATGCTGGTCTGATTATTCTTTTGTGGAAGGTATTTTTCCAAGAAGGGTTGCCCTTTCTTCGGTTGGCTTCTCTTGGCCTGATAAGTGGGAAATATCTTATTGCATTTATTTGCCTTTTGTGTATTTTCAACAGAACCGGGAAGGAGGGGGTCAAACACTTTCACTGGTAATTGCATGTGCACTCTCCAGCTCACGCAGCTCCCAGCCACTATGGAATCATTAGTAGGTAGGAGTTTGTCAGGCATCTGAGTCATTATATCTCTTCAGTGAGATCTACTGGTATTAAACTTAGAGCTCTGGTCTAGTAGTTAAGAACAATATGTCCTTTTGTTCTTTCACCATAGGTTGAGTACAAAAACAAAAATTCTAAGTACAACATTGTGGGTTGAGGTGAATGTATTGGCTGAGTGCTCGTGGCTCAATAGCGCAATCTGGACTGTCACAACAAAATATTTTGATCCCTCTTGCAGTCTTAAATTATTATTGAGAATTGGATATATACTTGAAAAGGGGAAATTTGCAGGGCTAGGGGGAAAAGAGTAAGGGAGTGGGACTAATTGGATAGCTCTTTCAAAGAGACGGCACAGACACAATGGGCCGAATGGCCTCCTTCTGTGCTGTATGCTTCTATGATTCCTTCCTCCTTTTTGAGTCGGTGTCTCAGTGGTAGCACTCTCGCCTTTGAGCCAGATAGGTCATGGGTTCAAGTCCCACTCCAGAGACTTGAGTACAAAATCCAGGCTGACACTCCAGTGCAGTACTGAGGGAGTGTTGCTGGAGGTGCCGTGTTACAGATAAGACTTTAAATCGAGTCCCCCTCTACTCTCTCAGGTGGACATAAAAGATCCCAGATTTTAGCAGAAGAGCACAGGAGTTCTCCCTGGTCAATATTTATCCCTCAACCAACATCACTAAAAAAGCAGATTGTGTGGTTATTATAACATTGCTGCTGCTGGGATCTTGCTATGCACAGATTGGCTGTCATGTATTTTTTTTATTTGTTCATGGGCTGTGGGCGTTGCTGGCAAGGTCAACATTTATTGCACATCCCTAATTGCCCTTGAGAAGGTGGTGGTGAGCCACCATTTCAGAGGGCAGTTAAGAGTCAACCACATTGCTGTGGGTCTGGATTTACATATAGGCCAGATCAGGTAAGGATGACAGATTTCCTTCCCTAAAGGACATTAGTGAACCAGATGGGTTTTTACAACCCAGTAGTTTCATGGTCACCATTACTGATACTAGCTTTGTATTCCAGATTTATTTAATTAACTGAACTTAAATTCCCCAGCTGCCGTGGTGGGATTTGAATTCCTGTCTACTGGATCATTAGTCCAGGCCTCTGAATTACTAGTCCAGTAACTCAACCACTATGCTACTGTACCTCGTCCTACATAAGGACAGTGACTACACTTCAAAAGTACTTCATTGATTGTAAAGTGCTTTGAGACGACCTGAGGTAGTGATCTGTCTTCCTTCCTTCATTCCCTCCCTCCCTTCCACCAATGGGCCATCAACGGGTTCAGGAAAGCTATCTGTTGTGACTGTTATGAACGAGCGAAATGTGGTTTTCATGCAAATTTCCAACAAGACTTTATTAAGGTAGTTCTGTTAGCACAGGCACATTGATAGTATCGCATCAACGATTATGTCATTACACCACTCAATTTCCAAGCCTGATAAACTGATGCACAAATTAATTGACCGGGATGCCTATGTCCTTTTAAGGATGAGACGTCTGAACACGTCAATTACTTTTTGAAGAAAATCTTGAATAAAATGTAATTTGCTGTTTGTTACTTGTTCTCTGGCAGTGGGTGACAATGAGAAGAGCCTGTATTGATTGCCTATCTTTAGCTGTCCCGAGAAGGTGCTGGGTGGCCTTTCCCTTGAGCCGCTGCAGTCCTTGTGCTGTCACGTTGGTGTTGGGTCGGGATTCCCAAGGATATTGACCCCGCGACGATGAAGGAACGGGCGATATATGTTCAAGTCAGGGTGGTGGGTGGCTTGGAGGGGAATTTGAAGGTGATGGTGACCCACCACACTCCTGTATTGAGCCTTGCAGATGGTAGTGGTCTTGGGGATCAAGAGTTTGTAGTCTGATATATCCCTGTCATGACAGTCATGTTTTCCAGTTTGTGAGATAAATTGATAAAACCTGACCCCCTATAGGAAAATTTAAGATTGTTTTTTACATTGACACAAAGACCTAAGGGTAATCGCTCTGACTGGCAAATTGGTGCAAATGTTCAACATACTCACACTATGTTCATGTATGCTGTTTTATTTTTTACACAAGCATTAGCCTGTTTATTTTATACAATTTGGATGATTTTGTTTTTAAAAGCATCAGCTTATGTTTCCGAGCTTTTTTTGAAGTAATAAAATGAGATAATTACTGTGCAGAATCATTAGTATTGGCTGCCAGTCCATGTGTATTTGTGCTGAACACTGCTAGCCTAGTGATGTGAACAAAGTTCAAATACTTCTTCTGATTTTAAATTTTTTTCGACGGAAAGCACCAAACCCCACCCCCCTCCTGCCATGTGATGATAGCGCGACTGGAAAAAGTGGCCACAATTGGCACCAGAAACCTGTACAAATAAATAGGAAACCATAATGAAAGACTATGTAAGAATCGTTGTGCGTTGTGTATTAACCACTAGAGGTATATGTCCCTTAGGGAAGGAAACCTGCCGTCCTTACCCGGTCTGATCTACACATGACTCCAAGCCCCGCATGATTGACTCTGAACTGCCCTTTGAAGCAGCCTAGCAAGTCTACCAACTGTGTTAAGCAATGCCTCAATTTTAAAATTCTCATCCTTGTTTTCAAATCCCTCCATAGCCTCGCCCCTCCCTATGTCTGTAACCTCCTGCAGCCCTACAACCCTCCGAGATATCTGCGCTCCTCTAATTCTGGTCTCTTGAGCACTCCCGATTTTAATCGCTCCACCATGGCTGGCTGTGCCTTTCAGCTGCCGAGGCCCTAACCTCTATAATTCCCTCCCTAAACCTCTCCACCTCTCTTTCCTCCTTTAAGACATTCCTTAAAACCTTCCTCTTATGACCATCTGCCCTAATATCTCCTTATGTGGCTCAGTGTCAAATTTTGTTTGATAACGCTCCTGTGAAGCACCTTGGGACATTTTACTATGTTAAAGAAAGAGAGACTTGCATTTATATAGCGCCTTTCATGACCACTGGACATCCCAAAGCATTTTACAGCCAATGAAGTACTATTCTGAAGTGCAGTCACTGTTGTAATGTAGGAAACACAGTAGCCAATTTGCACACAGCAAGCTCCCACAAACAGCAATGTGATAATGACCAGATAATCTGTTTTTAGTGATGTAGATTGAGGGATAAATATTGGCTAGGACACCGGGAATAACTCCCCTGCTCTTCTTCGAAATAGTGCCATAGAATCTTTTACATCCACCTGGGAGAGCAGACGGGGCCTCGGTTTAACATCTTATCTGAAAGACGGCACCTCTGACAGTGCAGCACTGGAGTGTCAGCCTAGATTTTTGTATTCAAGTCTCTGGAGTGGGACTTGAACCCACAACCGTTCACTGACTCAGAAGGTGAGGGTGCTACCCACTGAGCCACAGCTGACACTAGGCGCTATATAAATACAAGTTATTGTTGTTGTTGCTGTAAGGACAATTAGGTTTGGGCAATAAATGCTGGCCTTGCCAGCAACGCCACATCTCAAGAATTAATTTTTTAAAAATGTTTGCAGGAAATCTAGAGGGGAGATGAGGAAAAAAAACTTCACTCAGAGAGTTGTGGGGATCTGGAACGCTCTACCTGAAAAGGAGGTGGAAGCTGGTTCCATAAATAATTTTAAAAGGGAGTTGGACAGGTTCTTGAGGATGAGGAACTCACAGGGCTACGGACAAAAAGCAGAGGTTTGTGGGACTGAGCATGACTGCTCTTTCAAAGAGCCAGCACAGGCACGACGGGCCGAATAGCCTCCTTCTGTGCTGTAAGTTTCTAAGACTCTATGAAATGTTGACTGTGGAGAGGATTGGCTCTTCAGAATCCTAATTTATCTCATTCAGTGTTCCAGTTAATAATAGGGCAACTGTTACTTTTTGTTTTGTTTTGGCCTCGAGAAGACGTAATTGCCGTCTTGTCTCATCTTTAGTTGTGATTCCTGAGGCTCAGTCTTGGTAATATGTCAAGCTTGCTATTGCCCCGGCAAATCTGTTGTCAGACAGTAATTGGGTCACTGCAGAAAGCCCTCGATCTACGCTCAGATCTAGCAGCAATGGTTGGCATGGCAACCACATTGGTCGATTAAAAATGCATAAGGAGGACTTGTGAGCCTGTGGTTTTTAGACACTGGAGAGGGCGTGAAGCTGAGTGAAAAGACTAATACCAAAATCTGTGGAGGATTATTTAATTATTTACGGTTTCCACCTTTATTTATTTACTCCACATCCACCACTGATTTGATTTTTAATTCTAATTGTTCAATGTGCCATCGTATCACGTAATCAAATTGCACCATCAGTTCAGGATGCCTTTGTTTGTGGGGATAGTGAGAATATGCGCAGTGTATGTTTGGAAATATATTTTCTTTGATATTGCAGTCTACACTGAGTATCATAATACCATATGCTGCCTTGAAGGGGAAGTAAAATGATGCATGAGCTGCTTTAATGAAGGGAGAAAATCCTTCTCTCTTATGGGTTTTTGCAGCATAAGTTGAACAAATTCATATGAGAAAACATTGAAGAGGTTTGCGCAAGGTCATAGTTCCTACACTTTACCAAAGCAAGTCCCCATATACAATTAAGCTGGGGCTGCTTATGAGGGGTGTACAGAAAAACAATCAATATTGCAACACGGCAGTCAAAGGCAATTGGAACTGGTGTGCACTGTGCCATGAAACAGATATGTTGATCGGGTGAGATGAAGTAAGGTGGGAGGAGGCTCGTGTGGAGAATAAACACCGGCACAGACCAGTTGGGTCGAATGGCCTGTTTCTGTGCTGTAAAATTCTGTGTAATTCTAATTGGTTTACACTGAGGCCCACCACTCATCAAGTGGCTGAACTTTCCTGGGACGAGGCAACGAGAGGAGACCAGACGAATTCCCCTCGGATGGAGGGAGAGTTACAAGGTCGAGGCACCAGCCTGAGCCAGGCTTGCGCCCCCTCCTATTTTGGCTGCCTTTGCCATATGGTCCATGGAGACCTGAATAGTGGAGGGAGAAAATAGGTTAAACAAACACCTGGGCCGGGATTTTGTTCACCTCGGCGGGTCCGGGGCGGGCAATGTCGGTGGCGGGTCGCCTCCCCGCTGCTGGCTCCATCCTGATGCCTAAAATGAATTTACATTGATTGGGCTTGTTACGCCTGCCCAGTGCATTTCCCGGGCCAATTAGAGGAAGCGGTCTGGTGACGTAATTCATGACCCGTCATCAACCGGTTTCCTTAAAGGGACCATGGTCACCTTACTCTTGATGTTTGTGCTGTCAGTGTTCTACAGCGTTGAGGTGCTGCAAACACTGACCACTGACTGCACAGAGGCAGAGGGCTGCACCCAGGTTCTCCCATGACTCCCTCCATATGCTTATAGAGGGAGTCAGAGCATGTAGGGAGGTCCTCTTCCCTTCCCATGGGCAGAAGAGACCTCCCCAGGAGACCAACACAGCCTGGTTGCACATTGGACAGGAGGGCACAAGCAGGGATGTCATCAGGAGGACCTGGATGCAGTGCCGCAAATGTTTCAATGATCTCAGTAGATCACGAAACGTAAGTACAAAGACACACTCAACCTCATCCTGCTGTGCCACTCATCACATCCCCATCACTCTGCCTTCCCTACCCTACTCCTGCACATCCTTACTCACACCAACTTACCTTGCACCTCCATCCATCCCTCTCTCTTTATCTACATTATCACATCCCCATCTCACTAGCCACCCCACACACTCACCCTCATCCTAGTGCAATCATACCAACTAACAACACATAAGGGTAGCCACTTGGGTCTTTTATCCAATATTCATGCAAAGTTTCTGTTAATGTGCTGTCAAACATTGAAACCATTGAACACTTTGCGTTCTTGGACAGATTTGTGTGCACCTTTGGAAGTGGCTTAGTGAGTCGTAGTGAATGGTGAGACATAACGGTGCCCCCCGCAATGGTGATGAGTGTGAAAGGAATGGCTTGGGCATTGTAGGGATGCTTTATGGTGTTGGTGTGGGGTGGTGCCAACCTGGCGCATCATGTGGCAGCCAGGGTGTACAGCATCAAGTGAAGTAAATCTGGCCATCCCTGGCCTACCGGGCAGCAATGTGCTCGGGTGCTGATGCCCTCTGTCCTGTGCAGCATTGGGTGATTGCGGAGAAGGTTGGTGTTGTTGTTGGTGCTGCTGGTGTGCCTGGTGCTGCTGGTGTTGGGGCTGATCATGGTCAGATTCTGAGGACCAAGGTGAGACTTTCAAAAGGCTTTCGATAAGGTCCCGCATAAGAGATTAGCGTGTAAAGTTAAGGCACATGGGATTGGGGGCAAGGTATTGACTTGGATAGAGAACTGGTTGGCAGACAGAAAGCAGAGAGTAGGAATTAATGGGTCTTTTTCCGAGTGGCAGGCAGTGACTAGTGGGGTATCGCAGGGATCGGTCCTTGGACCCCAGCTATTCACAATATACATTAATGATCTAGATAAGGGAACTAAATGTAATATCTCCAAGTTTGCAGATGACACAAAGCTGGGTGGGCATGTGTGCTGCGAGGAGGATACCGAGAAACTCCAGGATGATTTGGACAGGTTGGGTGAGTGGGCAGAAGCGTGGCAGATGCAATATAACGTGGATAAATGTGAGGTTATCCACTTTGGTGTCAAAAACAGAAAGGCAGACTATTATCTGAATGGCAATAGATTGGGAGAAGGGGAAGTGCAACGAGACCTGGGTGTCCTTGTGCACCAGTCGCTGAAGGTAAGCATGCAGGTGCAGCAGGCGGTTAAGAAGGCAAATGGTATGTTGGCCTTCGTAGCGAAAGGGTTCGAGTACAGGAACAAGGATGTCTTGCTGCAGTTGTACAGGGCCTTGGTGAGACTACAGCTTGAGTACTGTGTGCAGTTTTGGTCGCCTTATCTGAGGAAGAATGTTCTTGCCATGGAAGGAGTTCAGCGAAGATTCACAAGGCTGATACCTGGGATGGCAGGAATGACAGATGAGGAGCGATTGGGTCGATTGGGCTTATACTCGCTGGAGTATAGAAGAATGAGAGGGGATCTCATCGAAACATATAAAATTCTGACAGGTCTGGACAAACAAGATGCAGGAAGAATGTTCCCGATGGTCGGAGAGTCCAGAACCAGGGGTCATAATCTAAGGATAAGGGGTAAGCCATTTAGGACAGAAATTAGGAAGAATTTCTTCACCCAGAGAGTGGTGAACCTGTGGAATTCTCTACCACAGAAGGTAGTTGAGGCCAAGTCATTAAATATATTCAAGAATGAGTTAGATATATTTCTTAAAGCTAAAGGTATCAAGGGATATGGGGAGAAGGCAGGTACAGGGTACTGAGTTTGGATGATCAGCCATGATCTCATCGAATGGCGGAGCAGGCTTGAGGGGCTGAATGGCCTACTCCTGCTCCTATCTTCTATGTTTCTATGTATAAAGGGCACCCATGTTGATGGACTAGATGGCAGGTGAAGTAGAGATGACAGAAGCATTCTGTCATTGGTGAGAGAGTTCTTCCAATGAGGTGATACTGGATGGAGAGTGGAAAGTGGAAAGCCTGCAGAATCTGTGCTGGAAATGGACTGAGAAACAACTTGTGTCTGAGGAAAGTGATGATCTGTCAGGTGGGAGCTTTTACTGTACATTTGAAGCTGTCAAGTAATCAGCTGGAGCAATGGCCACTGGACTCCTGCCTTAGGTTGACAGCCGTGGTCCCCGAACAGCGTGGTTCCCGTGGCCATGAAGTTAAAGTTAAAAAGGTAAGTTAAAAAAGCCTGTTAAGCATCTGTTAAGTACATTATAATGAGTTTAATTGGATCGCCTACCGCTGCCTGTCGGGTCTGCTCAGCGCTGACAGACCCGACATTGGGAAAGGCGCATTGCGGCGGGTTGACAGCGGGTTCCCACCCGACCTGGCACCAATCCCGCCCGCTGACACCCCGAAAAACTCCGGCCTTGATGAGTGGCAGATCTCGGTGTGAAGTATTTCATGGCATGGAGCACTCAACAGGGTTGACTCTCAACTGCCCTCTGCAGTGGCCTTGCAAGCCATTCAGTTGTATAACCAACATCTCAGGGCAACTAGGAAAGGGCAATAAATGCCGGTCATGCCAGCGACACCCACATCCCGAACATGAATCAAAAATAAATTCCAGTGCACTGCATTATTGATTCTTGTTCTAACTGACCCAGTAAGCAGCTACAGTTTAATTTTGCATGACAAAGTGTGGGAACCTTGGGGGGAAAAATTGCGTTGCTTTGTGCCTCCCGTTAGCACCCCTGGGGGGCGATAATGGGGTGCAAATCCCCTTGTGCCCGGGCGCGGCGCCACTAACACCACCCGTGAAATTCAGCGGGAGGTTCGCGGCGGCGGTAGGCGGTAGCGCCCCGTGGCGCTGCGCCTCCGGCGATGACGTCATTGCCGTGCGCAGCGCCCCGCTCGCGCCCCGACTGCAAACTTCGGTCGCGCCCCCTGACCTACCGCCAGACGATATGTCTGACAGGGTCAGGGTGGCGTTTTTTGTGGCCGCGGCGGCGCAAATTAAAGGGCAGGTGCCGGGCGGCCATTTTTTCCCCTGCCTGCCAGCACCTGCCCCCTTCCGCTTTTTTATGTGGAGTGCCGGCCGTGATCGGTCAGCCCGGCACTCCTCTTGAGTGCCGGGCTGTTTTTTCGGCACTCCGCTATCGCTCCAGCAGGGCCCTCCATCGGGGGAGGGAGGCCTGTAACACCGCGGCGCTACGTGACGATACACGAGGCGCTGTCGCACGCAGCGCCACGATATTCAATGGTTGCGCCCCAGGAAAGGAGTGGGAGTGCTTCCAGTAGCGCCCCGCCTCCTGCTTGGGGCGCTACCACTGAATTTACGGCGCAGGGGCGCTAAATATTTTGTGAAGTTAGTGCCCCAAAGGGGGCGCCACCAAATTTTCCCCCCCTTGTGTGCACCATGTCTTTAACAAAAATTTTGTTTTAACTTTGATTCAATTTCTTCTCAATTCCCCTCCCCACCTCCAAATTCAGGAAAATAAACCCCAGATGTCAGATGGCAGGTGCTTGAACAGTTTTAAAGATTTTTTAAAATTGTTAACATGGAAGGAACCCTACAGGGAGATGGTGCTAAAACTGGTGCTGAAGTGCATCTTAGATTCACAATAGGGCTTTTTTCTTTAGCGAAAAGCAGACTTAGAGGAGACCAGACCTGATAGAGGTCTTTAAAATTAGGAATGGCTTGGACAGGGTAGGTGTGAAGAGAATATTTCCACTTGTGGGAGAATCCAAAACTAGGGGCCATAAATATGAGATAGTTACTAATACATCAATAGGGAAATGAGGAGAAATTTCTTACTTAGTGAATGGTTAGACTGTGAAACTCGCTACCATAGGAAGTGGTTGAGGCAAATAGCTTAGATGCTTTCAAAAGGAAACTAGATTGGTACATGAGAGAAAAGAGAATAGAAAGATATGCTGAAAGGCTGAGATGAGGTAGATAGAGTGGGAGGAGACTCATGTGCAGTATAAACACCAGCACAGACTAGTTGGGGCGAATGGCCTGTTTCTGTGCTGTACATTCTATGTAATTCTATGTAAAGTAAAAATGAAAGTGTAAGGGATCCCATATCTATACAGGTGTCAGCCTTGCCTTAATGGTGCCCTCTTGCCTCTGAGTCAGAAGGTTGTGGGTTCAAGTCCCACTCCAGAGACTTGAGCACAAAATCTAAGTTGACACTCCCAGTGCAGTGCTGAGCGAGTGCTGCACTGTCAGAGGTTTCGGATGCGACGTTAAGCCAAGGCCCTGATTGCCCTCACAGGTGGATGTGAAAAAAGATCCCATGGCACTACTTTGATGAAGAAGACCAGAGAAGTTCTTGCTGGTTTCCTGGACGATATTTATTCCTCAACCAACATCACTAAAAAAAAACAAATGATCTGGTCATTATCACATTGCTGTTTGTGGGACCTTGCTGTGTGCAAATTGGCTGCCGCGTTTCCTACGTTACAACAGTGACTGTACTTCCTTGATTGTGAAGCACTTTGGGATGTCCTGAGGCCATGAAATGTGCTACATAAATGCAAGTCTTTTACTTTCACTTGTACAACCTCATCAACCAAAGATATATTTGGTGTGGAAATAGATGTTTATACATGTTACGCACCTGAAAGTACATTTTGGAATGAATTCCTCCGTTACGAATTGTAGGATATATTATTTGTGATGCATTAGTGTTGGGCTTAGGAGAGAAACATTGACAAATTGTTGAGCAATCGTTCATTCTTGACATATCTGACAGGGAAACATAATTACATAGCTTTACGGACAGAAAAAAATGCCAATCTTTGTTAAATCACTGGTGCAGAACGAGACAAACAAAGGTTTGCACAGCAATGAACCGAGTTGTGTACGTGTTATATGTACATCTACAAATCACGCCTTGAAAGATATTAGTTGAATTAAAATGGAGTCCCCCACTCTCTATCTGTGCATTGCATCTCTTGGGTATCAGCAATCTCCCAGGAGCAACTAAAATAATCTTTTAAATCAGGGGCAGATTATTTGTCCTTATTTTACTTTATCTCTGAAATAAAATTACATTATTAACCAGCACCCACCCTGCTGAGAAGTGCCGAGCCTTCCCCATTTTATTTAATTCTTTGTGATGTATTTCTCCAGAGGCTGGAAAGATAGGTTTATATTCATTTTTATCTGGGTTTGTGCATTTGTTAACTGCCTGTTAACTCCATGGGATTTGCATAAAGCATGAAAACCTACGGTCTATCGTAATTGAAGTGTTTGGCAGGCACGCCATAACTATACAGTGGACCTTACTTAGTGCTTGTACAGCATTTAATCGTCTTCCACAATTTGTTTAACAGAGTGCTAGTGTTTTTAATGACCCATTGACTTGATATATATGCTGGTTAGATTTGCTTGATATATATTCTGCTTTCTGCAAACTGCATGCAGATCATTAGTGGATCTGAAGTAACTCGTGTAACACTCAGAAGCCACACAGCCAGTGCCAATAGCAAGTGAATATAAAATTCACAAAGCAATTTCCAAATAGGAAATGTTACAAACAAGGCAAATTAAATTCAGAATTATTCCCTTTCCGTTCTATTTGGGAATTGTAGAGTAATTACCCTGGATACACCTTCCTGTGAATCATGTCAGCGTATAATTCTGCAGTGATGATATCAAAATGACGTCTCACAGTCTACAATCAATACAAGGAAATCTGGAGCAATACCTTCAGTAACAACAACAACCTGCATTTATATAACACCTTTAACATAGTAAAACATCCCAAGGCGCTTCACAATTGACACCGAGCCAGAGAACAACATAAGAACATAAGAAATAGGAGCAGGAGTAGACCATTTGGCCCTTCGAGCCTGCTCCGCCATTCAATAAGATCATGGCTGATATTCTACTCATCTCCACTTTCCTCCACGATCCCCATATCCCTTGATTCCCTTAATATTCAAAAATCTATCGATCTCTGTCTTGAATATACTCAACAACTGAGCCTCCACAGCCCTCTGGGGTAGAGAATTCCAAAGATTCACCACCCTCTGAGTGAAGATATTTCTCCTCATCGCAGTCCTAAATGGCCGACCCCTTATTCTGAGACTGTGATCCCTGATTCTAGACTCCCCAGCCAGGGGAAACATCCTCCCAGCATCTACCCTGTCAAGCCCTGTAATAATTTTGTATGTTTCAATGAGATCACCTCTCATTCTTCTAAACACTAGAGAATGAAGTTTTAGGGAATGAAGCTGGGCAGGTAGAAGGCGTATCAGTGGGGGAGCATTTTGGTGCTAGTGACCATAATTCTGTTAGATTTAAGGTAGTTATGGAAAAGGACAAGGATAGACCAGGAATAAAAATTCTAAATTGGGGAAAAGAAAATTTTGCTAAGCTCAGAGGGGATTTAGCCATAGTGGACTGGAAACAGCTACTTGAAGGTAAATCAGTGTCAGAGCAGTGGGAGGCATTCAAGGAGGAGATCCGGAGGGTTCAGACCAAATACGTGCCCTTAAAGAAAAAAGGTGGGACTAACAAATCTAGAGCCCCCTGGATATCTAGGGACATACAGGGTAGGATAAAGAAAAAAAGGGAGGCGTATGACGGATACCGAGGGCTAAATACTCCAGAATCTTTAGAGGAGTACAGAAAGTGCAGGGGTGCAATTAAAAAGGATATTAGGAAATTAAAGAGAGAGCATAAAAAATTCTTGGCAAGAAAAATCAAGGAAAACCCAAAGATGTTTTATAAATATATTGGGCCAGAAATTTGGGTCGGAGGCTTCCCGCGGGTGCAAGCATAGTGGGTGCACTTACATAGCGTGCCTGCCGTTGTGCTGTGGGCCCGCGTGAAATTCGGATCCTGGGCCTCCTCCAGCTGCCGGTGTGCAGTGCTCGCGGATCCCAGCGGCGCAGTTAGTTCGAAGCGTCCCCTGGGATCACGTGGGCCATGGGGAGCCAATCGGAGCAGGGAATCTCCATTCATAGATTTGACAGGAAGACCTGTCAAATCTATGAATAGAGATCGGCCCCAAAACCGAACTCAAACTTCAAATAATTTTTTTTTCAAAACCACATTTTTAACATAACTATAAATGACATAAAATAACTATTTTAAACAATAATTAAAATTTTTGAAAAAATTAATTAGTTTTTAACGGGGCTAAAAATAAACTTACCTTTCTTTAAAGTATTTAAAAATAATAAACCTGTGGAAAAAATGTTTTAATTTTACTTAATTCACCACTTACCTTGTTAAAAGCAAGCCTTGTGCCTGATTTTTCCCCGCGCAGCTGCTAGGGACTGACACACACGGAGAAACCTGTAAAAAAAATGGAAGTTCCAGGTCTATACGCTGCCTCTCTCGCGCACGCGGTTGACCCGCGAACCCCTTCCTTCAAGAGACCGGAAGTTCCGGTTTCCCGTGCATGCGCAGTGCATGCACGAAACCGGCACTTCCGGTGGCCCTACGGGTGAGTACACAGCGCGTACTCACCCGTGGGGACCCGAATTTCTGCCCCATTAAGCGTAAAAGGATAACTAAAGAAAGGATAGGGCCTATTAGAGATCATGAGGGTAATCTGTGTGTGGAGGCGGGAGACGTCGGTAGGGTTCTTAATGAATACTTTGCGTCTGTTTTCACAAAGGAGAGGGGCGAAGCAGACATTGCTATCAGGGGGGAGGAGTGTGAAATATTAGATGAAATAAACATAGTGAGCAAGGAAGTATTAAGGGGTTTAGCAGCTTTAAAAGTGGATAATTCCCCAGGCCCGAATGAAATGTATCCCAGGCTGTTAAGCGAAGCAAAAGAGGAAATAGCAGAGACCCTGACCATCATTTTTCAATCCTCTCTGGCTTCAGGTGTGGTGCCGGAAGACTGGAGGACTGCTAATGTGGTACCCTTGTTTAAAAAGGGACAAAAGGATAGACTGAGTAATTACAGGCCAATCAGTGGGAAAATTATTGGAAAGAATTCTGAAGGACAGGATAAATCTTCATTTAGAAAGACACGGATTAATCAAGTATAGTCAGCACGGATTTGTTAAGGGAAGATCGTGTCTGACAAACTTGATTGAATTTTTTGAGGAGGTAACAAGGAGGGTGGATGAGGGTAGTGTATTTGATGTAGTGTATATGGACTTTAGCAAGGCTTTTGATAAGGTTCCACATGGCAGACTGGTCACGAAGTTAAAAGCCCATGGGATCCAGGGCAAAGTGTCAAGTTGGATTCAAAACTGGCTCGGAGACAGGAAGCAGACAGTAATGGTTGATGGGTGTTTTGTGACTGGAAGGCTGTTTCCAGTGGGGTTCTGCAGGGCTCAGTACTAGGTCCCTTGCTTTTTGTGTTATATATCAATGATCTAGACTTGAATATAGGGGGTATGATTAAGAAGTTTGCAGATGATACTAAAATCGGCTGTGTGGTTGATACTGAAGAAGGAAGCTGTAGACTGCAGGAAGATATCAATAAATTGGTCAGGTGGGCAGAACAGTGGCAAATGGAATTAAATCCGGAGAAGTGTAAGGTAATGCATTTGGGGAGGGCTAACAAGGAAATGGTAGGACACTGAGTAGTGTGGAGGAACAAAGGGACCTTGGAGTGCATGTCCACAGATCCCTGAAGGTAGCAGGCCAGGTAGATAAGGTGGTTAAGAAGGCATACGGAATGCTTGCCTTTATTAGCCGTGGCATAGAATACAAGAGCAGGGGGGTTATGCTTCAACTGTATAAAACACTAGTTAGGCCTCAGCTGGAGTACTGTGTGCAGTTCTGGTCACCACATTACAGGAAAGATGTGATTGCACTAGAGAGGGTACAGAGGAGATTTACAAGGATGTTGTCGGGAGTAGAGAATCTTAGCTATGAGGAAAGATTGGATAGGCTGGGTCTGTTTTCCTTGGAACAGAGGAGGCTGAGGGGAGACCTTATTGAGGTGTATAAAATTATGAGGGGCATAGATAAAGTGGATAGAAAGGACCTATTTCCCTTAGCAGAGGGGTCAAAAACCAGGGGCCACAGATTTAAAGTAATTGGGGGAAGGTTTAGAGGGGATTTGAGGGGAAATTTCTTCACCCAGAGGGTTGTGGGGGTCTGGAACTCACTGCCTGAAAGGGTGGTAGAGGCAGGAACCCTAACCACATTTAAAAAGTACTTGGATGTGCACTTGGGATGCTCTAACCTGCAGGGCTACGGACCAAGAGCTGGGAAGTGGGATTAGGCTGGATAGCTCTTTGTTGGCCGGCGCGGACACGATGGGCCGAAATGGCCTCCTTCCGTGCTGTAACTTTCTATGATTCTATGATTCTGATATAGGCTT
Source organism: Squalus acanthias (assembly GCA_030390025.1). NCBI lineage: Eukaryota > Metazoa > Chordata > Chondrichthyes > Squaliformes > Squalidae > Squalus > Squalus acanthias. The sequence continues at coordinate 248,074,244 of CM059425.1, forward strand.
AGTGTACGCAATCTCTGCTCATAGGACAATCCCCCCATCCCAGGAACCAGTCTGGTGAACCTTCCTTGCACTCTCTCTATGGCAAATATATCCTTCCTTAGTTAAGGAGACCAAAACTGTACACAATACTCTAGGCGTGGTCTCACTAGGGCCCTATATAATTGCAGTAAAATGTCTTTACTCTTATACTCAAATCCTCTTGTAATAAAGGCCAAAGAGGCAGGTTTCAATGAGCATCTTAAAGGAGGAGAGAGAGGCAGAGAGGTTTAGGGATGGAATGGGAGAGCTTAGTGCTTAGGCAGTTGAAGGCACGGCTGCCAATGGTGGGATGAAAAAAGTCGGGGCTGCACATGAGGCCAGAATTGGTGGAATGCAGATCCAAACATTCCTTCGTCAGGAAAAATATTTGAGTAATTTTGTACCTGTTTGGAAATACCTTCAATTTACTAAGTTGTTTTCCTTGCCATGGAGGTTGACAATTTCACATTTCCACTAATTCCCAGAGCTGTTGGATTGACATAAGCTGGGAGGACCATATGGATAAGTTGAGAAGTTAATTGCATATATCTCGGCACTTCAGGGCCAGCCTGGATACTGATCCACAGGTGCCTGAAACAGCAAAAGTTAATATTGGCTACGTGTTCAGTAAAATAGGAGCAGGAGCAGATCATTGGGTGGGGGACTTCAATGTCCATTACCAAGAATGGCCCAGTAGTACCTTTACTATCTGAGCTGTCCAAGACCTGAAGGACATACCTGACAGACTGGTCCCTGCATAAGCTGGTGAGAGAACCAGCACAAGGGAATAATCAGCCTGTCCTTGTCCTCACCAACCTACCTGTCGCAAACATCTCTGTCAATAACAGCATTGAGAAGTCACACAACACCAGGTTATAGTCCAACAGATTTATTTAAACTTACGAGCTTTCGGAGCTGTTGCCCCTTCATCAGGTAAAGGTACAATGAGGGAATCTACAGTATTACACAGTATATAAGCACAGAAAGCAATTTGTCTGCAGAGATACAATCTTTCATTGGTATGAGTGACCACCACACAGTCCTTGTGAAGACGAAGGCCTGGATTGTTCTTCCTGTAGCACCCTAAATCAGGTAGGATAGTGGCAGAAAACACAGGGAAATTGGATGGTGAGGCTGACCACCGCATTTCTCCCTCCTCCCTAACCTCTATTTTTCTCCTGCCGGCCCAGCTGGGAAGGCTGCTGACCATCCTTTCCCCACCTGCCACATGGACATGATGGTGGGGAGGTAGGTTTGCCAAGCCGCCCAATTTCCCTGCCTTCTGCCTGTGCCACCGCTGCTCCCAGGGATGACCAGAAGAGGGGCGGCAATAATCCATGGGCAGCGGCTCAAATGCTACTGCTGACTCTTTACAGAGAGGACAAAGTAGTGGGCACCTCTTCCTCTGCTCAGACTCAAAAACCTTAACCCTGTCTGAGCTCTAACAAGAAAGTTGACCTCCAATCTTCAGGGTCCTGTTTCCCCTTTAAGCTGGGCTCCAACTCTTCAGGTGCAAGACTGGTGGACCCGCTGCAGCATTGCTATACTTTCCCCCCAGGTAGTGACGGGCTCTCTCTTGGTGATGGAGTTCCCACTGGGAGCTCGTCCTGCATACTTAGTGATGCCCAAGATGGAAACTGGGCCAGGGTGATGGAGGGTAAGAAGGCTGAGCAGAAGCCCTGTTCTGACCCTCCTGGGCTGGATACAGGAATATCCAGCCCAGGGCCTTGTCTCCACAATGAAAAAAAAAACCCTCCATGGTGTAGTGTGTCACTACTGCTGTGCTAAGTGGGCCAGACTAAGGACAGATCTAGCAGCCTAAAACTAGATATGCATGAGATACTGAGAACCATAATCAGCAACAGACCACAACAACCTGCAGCCTAATGGCCTGTCAATTCCTCAGCAACATCAAGTCTATCCCAGGTTCAATGGGGAGTGTAGAAGACTGTGCCAGGAGTAGCACCAGGCATACCTTAGAATGAGAACATAAGAACATAAGAAATAGGAGCAGGAATAGACCACTTGGCTCCTCGAGCCTGCTCCGCCATTCAATAAGATCATGGCTGATCTTGGGCTCAAAGCCACTTCCCAGCCCGCTCCCCATAACCCTTCACTCCCTTATCTTGCAAAAATGTGTCTCTCTCCACCTTAAATGTATTTAATGACCCAGCCTCCACGGCTCTCTGGGGCAGAGAATTCCACAGATTTACGACCCTCTGAGAGAAGAAATTCCTCCTCATCTCAGTTCTAAAAGGGCGACCCTTTATTCTGAAACTGTGCCCCCGAGTTCTAGATTTCCCCACGAGGGGAAACATCCTCTCTGCATCTACCTTGTCGAGCCCCCTCAGTATCTTATATGTTTCAATAAGATCACCTCTCATTCTTCTAAATTCCAATGAGTATCGGCCCAGCCTGCTCAACCTTTCCCCATAAGTCAACCCCCTCATCTCTGGAATTAACCTAGTGAATCGTCTCTGAACTGCCTCCAATGCAAGTATATCCTTCCTTAAATAAGGAGACCAAAACTGTACGCAGTACTCAAGGTGTGATCTCACCAATACCCTGTACAGTTGTAGCAGGACTTCCCTGCTTTTATAGTCCAACCCTCTTGAAATAAAGGCCAACATTCCATTTGCCTTTTTGATTACTTGCTGTACCTGCATGCTAACTTTTTGTGTTTCATGCACAAGGACCCCCAGGTCCCTCTGAACTGTAGCATTTTGTAATCTCCATTTAAATAATAATTTGCTTTTTTATTTTTCCTGTCAAAGTGGATAACCTCGCACTTTCCCACATTATACTCCATCTGCCAAATGTTTGCCCACTCACTTAGCCTGTCTATATCCCTTTGCAGATTCTTTGAGTCCTCTTCACAACTTGCTTTCCCACCTATCTTTGTATCATCCGCAAACTTGGCTGCATTACACTCGGTCCCTTCATCCAAGTCATTAATGTAGATTGTAAATAGTTGAGGCCCCTGCACCGATCCCTGTGGCACCCCACTAGTTACCGTTTGCCAACCAGAAAATGACCCAATCTAGTGAAGAAACTATACAAGACTGCCTTCCTGCTAAACGTTTCTGACATTACAACAACGATTACACTTCAAAAGTACTTAATTGGTTGTAAAGTGCTTTGGGGAGAGCCTGAAGTCGTGAAAGGCGCTATATAAATGCAAGTTCTTTCTTTTGATGTAAAAAAACAAATCTCATGTTGCATAAACCCCTGGCATTACCCCTGCGCACACCTCGGGACAGATAAGCCTTGGCTCTGCCAATCTGAATATACTCTCTCAGGACTGAAGTAATTAGGATGTGGAGACAGAGAGAGAGTGTGTGCACTTCTTATTGGGAAATCCCAAACTCCCAGGGTGTGAATTTCTCAGTCCCATTTTCCAAAGCTCTTTAGCATGGTAATAGGTTGCCATAAGTATCAGATGCTTCGCTGCCGAAAAAAAAAGATATTAGTGAGGAGTAACAGTCACGGTGAAACTAGTAGACATTTAACAGGCTCGTGTTTCATGGGGAGTCACTTTCAGGGTTTTAATGTTGCAGTACTTTGAAATGCGATCAATTTATTGGAATATGATTTTATCGCAGCATTCTTACCTTTCTACTCCTGCCTTTGTTCCGGGTTTTTCTTTCTGGCTGTGTGCCATGTGGCAGTGAAGGGCTTGGATGTGCTCAGTGATGCCAGCAATATAATCTCAGGGATTCTTAAATTGTGCCAAGTAAGTACAGTCAGAAGCAATGGCCGATCAAATAAACTATAGGCCATGATTATGCTGATATAAAAATTATATTAAAACCATTCAACCCTTGGCATTCAAATGACATCTGTACTGTGTGAGGAACAGAGAGAGTTACCAAGTTCCATCTCTAACTAAAATATTGTTCTCAAATAACAATGGGGTGTTTAATCATTCAGTGGTTGATATTCGTTCACATATACAATGCCATGTTCGATTCCTGTTTTGCGCTTTAGTCTATCAAAGTGTTTCCCATAAGCCACCAGCTAAAGGTCATGGCCTTTTTCCCTTCTCAAAGAGGTAACCATTACATGGCCATGACCTCTGACCCTGCTTAGATAAATGGAAAAGTGAACCGTGTTGGTGCCTGTCATACGTAAAGCTTGACAGATGGGCTGGGAGTTGTGTAAGCAGACGGGAGGGGGGAGGGGGGTGATGGTGGAGGAAGGGATAAGCACTGCACTGAGCACGTGCAGTAAATTTAATTGATTCTCAAAAGGTTTTTCTAGCCTATGTTTGTTTTTTTTGTGCCAATTATGGTAATTTTTGATCAAAGAGGATTGATAAGGGGTGCTCCCAGTTTTAAGGATAAGAATGTGAAGCTAATAATTTATTGATACTGAATAAGGGGGAGTTCACTTGCGTGTATTGCTGATCTTGAGAATGTAAGACTTGTTTGGTAAAATGAATGATTTCTCTCCCGTGCGGAGTTACCACAGTTTGGAGTGTTTTTGTTTGCAGCAGTGTTCCAGGGAGCAATGGTCCAGGGGGTATATTAGGCACCATTCATTTTGTCAGGTAATGATGATGAAAATGTTTCTTATGACCGTGTTGTATTCAGTGACCTACAATTACCCACGTGAGCTTTGAAGGGCTCATATAGCCCACTGCTGCCTGTCAGAATCGAATCAGCTGCCGTTAAGTGGAAACATCAAGGAGCCACTCTCGCAGACCTTTCAAGGGAAGGGAACACCAGAGTCACCTTATTTGACATTTTTAATAATTAATAACTATATTCCCCATAGATATGGCAAAGTTATCCACTTTTGTGGCAAAAACAGGAAGGCAGATTATTATCTGAATGGCAATAGATTGGGAGAAGCGGAAGTGCAACGAGACCTGGGTGTCCTTGTGCACCAGTCGCTGAAGGTAAGCATGCAGGTGCAGCAGGCGGTTAAGAAGGCAAATGATATGTTGGCCTTCATAGCGAGAGGATTCGAGTACAGGAGCAAGGATGTCTTGCTGCAGGTTTACAGGGCCTTGGTGAGACCACACCTTGAGTATTGTGTGCAGTTTTGGTCGCCTTATCTGAGGAAGGATGTTCTTGCCATGGAGGGAGTGCAGCGAAGATTCACTAGACTGATACCTGGGATGGCAGGAATGACGTATGAGGAGAGATTGGGTCGATTGGGCTTATATTCGCTGGAGTTTAGAAGAATGAGAGGGGATCTCATTGAAACTTATAAAATTCTAACAGGACTAGACAGACTAGATGCAGGAAGGATGTTCCCGATGGCGGGGGAGTCCAGAACCAGGGGTCACAGTCTAAGGATAAGGGGTAAGCCATTTAGGACAAAGATGAGGAGGAATTTCTTCACCCAGAGAGTGGTGAACCTGTGGAATTCTCTACCACAGAAAGCAGTTGAGGCCAATTCATTAAATATATTCAAGAAGGAGTTAGATATATTTCTTAAGGCTAAAGGGATCAAGGGATATGAGGAGAAAGCAGGGACAGGGTACTGAATTTGGATGATCAGCCATGATCTCATTAAATGGAGGAGCAGGCTCGAGCGGCCGAATGGCCTACTCCTGCTCCTATCTTCTATGTTTCTATGTAAAGTGGTGATAACAGCCAAATGTGTTATATGCTAATTGACTGACCATCTGGTGTCTGATAGATCAGGATGTTGTGTCTTGCAGCTAAACTTTGTCAAGAGTCCCTGCTTGTGACCTCATAGAATCATAGAATCATAGAAATTTACAGCACAGAAGGAGGCCATTTGGCCCATCTTGTCCGTGCCGGCCGACAAAGAGCTATCCAGCATAATCCCACTTTCCAGCCCTTGATCCATAGCCCTGTAGGTTACGGCACTTCAAGTGCATATCCAAGTACTTTTTAAATGTGATGAGGGTCTCTGCCTCTACCACCCTTTCAGGCAGTGAGTTCTAGACCCCCACCACCCTCTGGGTGAAACAATTTTTCCTCAACTCCCCTCTAAACCTCTGACCAATTACTTTAAATCTGTGCCCCCTGGTTATCGACCCCTCTGCTAAGGGAAATAGGTCCTTCCTATCCACTCCATCTAAGCCCCTCATAATTTTATACACCTTAATTAGGTCTCCCCTCAGCCTCCTTTGTTCCAAAGAAAACAACCCCAGCCTATCCAATCTTTCCTCATAGCTAAAATTCCCCAGCCCAGGCAACACCCTCGTAAATCTCCTCTGCACCCCCTCTAGTGCAATCACATCCTTCCTGTAATGTGGTGACCAGAACTGCACGCAGTATTCTAGCTGCGGCCTAACTAGTGTTTTATACAGTTCAAGCATAACCTCTCTGCTCTTATATTCTATGCCTCGGCTAATAAAGGCAAGTATCTCGTATGTCTTCTTAACCACCTTATCTACCTGTCCTGCTACCTTCAGGGATCTGTGGACCTGCACTCCAAGGTCCCTCTGATCTTCTGCACTTCTCAGTGTCCTACCATTTATTGTATATTCCCTCGCCTTGTTAGCCCTCCCCAAATGCATTACCTCACACTTCTCCAGATTGAATTCCATTTGCCACTGTTCTGCCCACCAGACCTAGTCCATTGATATCTGCCTGCAGTCTGCAGCTTTCTTCTTCATTATCAACCACACGGCCAATTTTTGTATCATCTGCAAACCTCTTAATCATACTTCCTACATTCAAGTCCAAATCATTGATATATACCACAAAAAGCAAAGGACCCAGTATGCCTTTACTTCTGAACATAGCATGATACAGCAGAGAAGGAGGCCATTCGACCCTTGTGCCTGTGCTGGCTCTTTGGTCTAACTAGTCCCACTCCCCCGCTCTTTCCCCATAGTCCTGCAAATTTATCCAATTCCCGTTTGAATGTTACTATTGAATCTGCTTCCACCACTCTTTCAGGCAGTGCATTCCAGATCACAGCAACTCGCTGTGTAAAAAAAAGTTTCCTCATGTCGCCTCTGGTTCTTTTGCCAACCACCTTAAATCTGTGACCTCTGATTACTGATCCTTCTGCCACTGGAAACAGTTTCTCCTCATTTCCTCCATCAAAACCGTTAATAATTTTGAACACCTCTATAAATCTCCTCTTAACCTTCTCTGCTCGAAGGAAGACAACCCCAGATTCTCTAGTCTCTCCACTTAACTGAAGTCCCTCATCCCTGGTACCATTCTAGTAAGTCTCCTCTGCACCGTCTCCAAGGCTTTGAAATCCTTCCTAAAGTTTGGTGCCCAGAATTGAACACAATACTCCAGCTGAAGCCCAACTAGTGTTTTTGAAAGGTTTAGTTTAACTTCCTTGCTTTTGTACTCTATGCCTCTTTTAATAAAGGCTAGGATCCAATATGCTTTTTTAACAGCCTTCTCAACTTGTCCTGCCACCTTCAAAGATTTGTGTACATACACCCCCAGCTCTCTCTGTTCCTACATCCCCTTTAAAATTGTACCATTTGGTTTATATTGCCTCTCCTCATTCTTCCTACCAAAATGTATCACTTCACACTTCTCTGTGTTAAATTTCATCTGCCACGTGTCTGCCTATTTCACCAGTCTGGCTGTCTCCTCCTGAAGTCTGTTACTGTCCTCCTCGTTGTTTACTACATTTCTGAGTTTCGTGTCATCTGCACACTTTGATATTATGCCCGTGTACCCAAGTCCAGAACAGCAAATCTCTCCAGCGGGGCTTTGTAATATTTAACAAATGAATTGACAAAATCAAAATGGGGGCATGGCGGCATTGCATTTCAAATGTTTGTCGCTGTGTCTGGTTTTAAATTGCCTGTTATGCATCTTAACTGCAATGTTCTTTTTAATATTGTTTAAAAACAAACGGTGCATAAGAAATTCCAAACAATTAAAGTAAAGATGTAAGCTGTGGAAAAAACCCCTGTTATTGAACAACTGTTGTACATAACTGAGGAAACTGGCCCGGAGTCAATCTCCTCTCTTAATGAAACAGTGAAAAAATATTGGAAAGACATATAAACTGCCATCATTTCACATCATCCTGTAACGGTGTTGTTGGAACGTTAGCACTGGCATTGTACGAATGGTGCACTTTTGATGGATAATGGATTACGATGAAATGCTCTGGTTTCCTGTGGTCAGAACTGATCAGAGGCTTAAAATCACAATAAAAATTGCTGGGAATATACAGCAGATCCATGAGCATCCGCACTGAGAAAAGATAGGTCATGTCTTAGGAGTAAGCCCTTCATCAGAACTTGGGCTAGTCATTATCCTGATTACAATATGGCTTGTCTCGCTCTATGTGTCTCTGAAACATGCTATTAGCTATTGTAGGCTTGGTGTTCATTCTAAACATCATTTTACCAGTTTTTTCACTTTTGTTGCGTCCACTTAAATTCCTGCATATTCCATGTCTTCGAACAATATGAATGTCAGGTCCTTCCTCTATGATAGCGTGGGTCCCTTTGAGGTTTCCAGCATTCATCAAGTGTTGCAGTTGTTGACGTGCCTTTTCACACAATGCTGTTGCATGGTTATCAATTGCTCGCACGAATACCAAACAATCACACTGAGAACAGTGGCTGGGAAATTTTCATGGGAACAGTGAGGATGTTTAGGCCCCCCGAATGACCTCTGACCTTATAGATTAGTTCAAGGGGACTAGTCATAAAAGCGACTTAACCTTGTCATTGGGTCATCGGGATTTTCTCAGCTGGGTCTGCCAAATTGCCAGGTAAGCAGAAGTGTAAGTAGTGCAGGCTGTGACACATTTGACACAGAAACCCCCTGGTTTAAGATGTCCTTTTTTTTTCATTTTAAGCAACATAGGAACAGGAGCCCCTGGAGCCTGTTCCACTATTCACTTAGCCATTCAATGGCTGATCTGTATCTTAATTGGATAGCTCTTTGGTCAGCTGTGGCTCAGTGGGTAACACACTCGCTTCTGAGTCAGAAGGTTGTGTGGTTCAAGTCCCACTCCAGAGACTTGAGCATATAATCTAGGCTGACACTCCAGTGCAGTACTGAGGGAGTGCTGCACTGTCGGAGGTGCCGTCTTTTGGGTGAGACGTTAAACCGAGGCCCCGTCTGCTCTCTCAGGTGGACGTAAAAGATCCCGTGACACTATTTCGAAGCAGAGCAAGGGATTTATCCCTGGTGTCCTGGCCAATATTTTTATCCCTCATTAAAAAACAGATTATCTGGTCATTATCACATTACTGTTTGTGGGACCTTGCTGTGTACAAATTGGCTGCTGCGTTTCCTACATTACAACAGTGACCACACTTCAAAAGTACGTCATTGGCTACAAAGCGCTTTGAGACGTCCTGAGGTCATGAAAGGCACTATATAAATGCAAGTCTTTCTTTTCTTTCTGAAGGACGGATGCGATGCTTAGTTGGCCTGTCCCTTTAAGGCCACTGCTGAGGTACTCCCTGTAGGGGAGTGATCTAAGTAGGCACATCTTTGAGTCAATTGGAGGCTAATTACTGTTGCTGTTGGAAGGCTCTCTACATTGGCAGCTGCTTGGCTCCTCTCCTTGGGGAGATTGCTTGCACTAAATGCGCCATTGACGTCTTGGACCAGCTCATTTGGATAACCCTTCTTAATCAGCGTTCCTAGCTGACCCCTCCCTGACCCCCTAGGTGCTTCGGCAGGGTCAAGAGCAGAGGCCCCTGCCAGCACATCAGGATTCCTGCTCTGTTTCGCTTAAGGCGGTGGAGTGGGATTGAGGGCTTTCAGTCCTACAGAGTTGAAAGCAGATGGCACTGTGTATATTCCTGGAATAGCAGACTTCACTTGATGTGACACATTTGCTAAGGGAGTATAACTGTATCTCATATCTCTGCAGCAGTGACTAATAAATGCCAATCATTGAAGAAGTACAGTTCCCAGTAAGATTTGATCTTAAGGCAGGTACTACTATGTTTTTACAATTGAAGTTTGAAAGCAACTGCTTTAGGTGCAATAAAGTGAACCGACTGCCCACATAAATCTGTATCTCACTCGTTTACTGAGATTGTGTTTTGCCGCGGTTCAGTATCGTCATTTTCTCTCCGTGCTTCATCAGTGTAATCGAAGCAAAGGTGCCATTTCAGTTTGTGGCTGGGGACAGCGACACCAGTCATTGGGAAGTGTCAGCCAGTTACCGTGAAGTGACATCCTTCTTGTTTCTCGATGACCCATTATGCTGTCACTGTCGCTGTAATCTCCAGTCACTCAGAGACCTTTTACATGTGTCGTGTGTCAGTAATTGCTGACACCTACCAGTGCTTACTTTGTTGGCTTGTTTCAATCTGTGCCGGTGACAGCTTCCTCGTGCTAATTTAATTTCAACTTCGAAAGCATTCGGACAGTAAAGCCGTTCTATTGCTGGTTGCCTGCATGTGACAGAGGAGCGTGATGAGAAATTTCTGGCGGTTATGCAAGGTTCTAAAGCAGCCTTTACGCTTCTCCCCCACTCAAAGCACTCACCACTCAACAACAACTTGCATTTAGACTGCACCTTTAACGTAGTAAAACGTCCCAAGGCGCTTCACAGGAGTGTAATCAGACAAAGTACAGTTCTGCAAATAGGCATTCAAATTCATAGACACAGCTCCACTCACTACCTCACCATCTTTTAGTTGAGACATTAAACCGAGGGTGAGTACTGTGTGCAGTTTTGGTCGCCTTATCTAAGGAAGGATGTTCTTGCCATGGAAGGAGTTCAGCGAAGATTCACAAGGCTGATACCTGGGATGGCAGGAATGACATATGAGGAGAGATTGGGTCGATTGGGCTTATACGCGCTGGAGTATAGAAGAATGAGAGGGGATCTCATTGAAACATATAAAATTCTGACAGATCTGGACAAACTAGATGCAGGAAGAATGTTCCCGATGGTCAGAGAGTCCAGAACCAGGGGTCATAATCTAAGGATAAGGGGTAAGCCATTTAGGACAGAAATGAGGAAGAATTTCTTCATCCAGAGAGTGGTGAACCTGTGGAATTCTCTACCACAGAAGGTAGTTGAGGCCAAGTCATTAAATATATTCAAGAATGAGTTAGATATATTTCTTAAAGCTAAAGGTATCAAGGGATATGGGGAGAAGGCAGGTACAGGGTACTGAGTTTGGATGATCAGCCATGATCTCATCGAATGGCGGAGCAGGCTCGAGGGGCCGAATGGCCTACTCCTGCTCCTATCTTCTATGTCTATGTCTATGAGGCCTCTCAGGTGGATGTGGAAGATCCCATGGCACTATTCAAAGAAGAACAGGGGAGTTCTCCCAGTGCCCCGGCCAATATTTACCCCTCAACCATCGAAACTAAAACAGATTATCTGGTCATTCATATCTCATTACTGTCTGTGGACCTTGCTGTGCAGAAATAGGCTGTTTTGTTTCACGATATTACGCCAGTGTCTACACTTCGAAATTACTTCATTGGCTGTAAAGCCAATGTCCTGAGGTCATGAAAGGCGCTATAGAAATGCAAGTTCTTTCTTTTGACTGCCTGGGAATTTCTTCAATGTTAGAACAGGCTGTAATGGGCTAATATGCTTTTTTTCCCCCAATTGGAAACTTCAAGGTGGTCCAATACTGGTTGCAGTTATACTGCAGCTGGCGCAGAGCAGAAGCAGAGTTGTCGAGGGATTCCCCCCGCTGGTGGAAAAAGCCTGAGCTGAAGCTGGTTTCGGCTGTGGCTGCACTACTGCAAACTGCAAACCAACTGCACGGTTCACAGTACAACCACGCCGTGACATGCCAGTCGCTAAGAGGCGAACACGAGCTGGAGTGCCGGAATCGTGGTGCTGCTTCACCCTTTCAGCGGCAAATTACAGCCCCCTGGCTGCTCTATGTAATGGGACTGTTAAAGTCGATCAATCGAGAAGCACAAAGGATGGCCCAGTTTTAAAAGCATTTATTCAGCCAGTCGCACAGCATTGCACAGAACAGCTATGGTCCGTGGTGAGCGCTCCCAGGCACTGCCTCAATGGCAGTGTGGGCAGTTAGGGTAGCCAACCCTTCAGGATTGGCCTGGAGTCTCCAAGAATCTCCAGGACATTGCCGTGAGCAAACCGGGAGAAAAATCAAAGGGACGTTTAAAGAAAAATTGTGCGTTTTCTTCATTTCCTTTGAACACTTTCACTTACTAGGAAAAAAGGGCTGTTTGACTGGGTGGGACAGTTGGAGGTGGGAGGTCATGTGATGAAACCCCCATAAATACATCCAATCAGAGTTGGTGGCCCAATGGGCAGGACACGGTTGGCTATGTGTCTTGGCAGCTACTCTTTCCTTGCTGCCAGTGATACCAGCTTATGGTAAAAAGAGCGCCGTTTTATCAGCAGGTGGACGAAACTCTGAATCACAGAATAGTACAGCAAAGAAGGAGGCTATTCGGCCCATCGAGTCTGCGCTGGCTCTTTCGAAGAGCAATCCAGTTAGTCCCACTCCCCCCGCTCTCTCCCATATCCCTGCAATTGTTTCTCCTTCAAGTATTTATCCAATTCCCTTTTTGAAGGCTACTATTGAATCTGTATTCACCACCCTTTCAGGCAGTGAATTGCAAATCATAGCCACTCATTGCATAACAAAGCTTTTCCTCATGTTGCCTCTGTGTAGATTGTATAGATTTTGAAAGCGCCCATGAGGTAACAATGAGCCATGACAATGATGTTGAAGATGGCTGTTTTAATATGAAGCTGAAATTTAAGTGCTTTCTTCGGGAAATGTAGGAGATTTCCTGAATTACAACCACTTGCCAATATCCTCTGGATTCAAAAATGCTCAGCACACACTGACTGCTGTGCTCTTGGTGTTCTGAAAATACCGTACTTCAAACTTTTTACCAGCAGCTCAAAAGCTTCAGCTGCTTCACTGCAACAAGCGCTTTCCTTAGGAGCTTGTCTTGAATGAGGCGTAGCAACGTAAATGTCCGACCTGACCAGGCACTATTTGACAGCTTGAGAGTTCCTCATTTAAAACCCGCTGTTCACCAATTTAACATTCTGAGTCTGTGAGGACTGGGTGATAGAAGCATGGCGATAGGAGCAGGAGTAGGCCATTCGGCCCCTTGAGCCTGCTCCACCATTCAATGAGATCATGGCTGATCATCCAAATTCAGTACCCTGTCCCTGCTTTCTCCCCATATCCCTTGATCCCTTTAGCCTTAAGAAATATATCTAACTCATTCTTGAATATATTTAATGAATTGGCCTCAACTGCCTTCTCTGGTAGAGAATTCCACAGGTTCACCACTCTCTGGGTGAAGAAATTCCTCCTTATCTCAGTCCTAAATGGCTTGCCCCTTATCCTTAGACTGTGACCCCTGGTTCTGGACTCCCCCGCCATCGGGAACATCCTTCCTGCATCTAGTCTGTCTAGTCCTGTTAGAATTTTATAAGTTTCAATGAGATCCCCTCTCATTCTTCTAAACTCTAGCGAATATAAGCCTAATTGACCCAATCTCTCTTCATACGTCATTCCTGCCATCCCAGGTATCAGTCTGGTAAATCTTCGCTGCACTCCCTCCATGGCAAGAACATCCTTCCTCAGATAAGGCGACCAAAACTGCACACAACACTCAAGGTGTGGTCTCACCAAGGCCTTGTACAACTGCAGCAAGACATCCTCTCGCTATGAAGGCCAACATACCATTTGCCTTCTTAACCGCCTGCTGCACCTGTATGCTTACCTTCAGCGATGTAGTGGGCTAGCACTGCTGTCAATGGCAGAGATTTTCAGTTACAAGGCGGATACCTCAGGCATAACATATAAAATCTAATATCTTGCATTTTAAATTCGAGTCCTTGTGTTTCAATTCTTCCATGGTGTCAGTCCCCATCTTCTTAATCTCCTTGAGCCCTGCAATACCCTTCATAGAACTCTCCATTTCCCTGACTCTGGACTCTTGTGCATCTCCCCCTCCCTTTATATAACCTTCAGCCGCTTAGACCCCACATTTTTCAATTCCCTTCCTAAATCACTCTACCTCTCCATCTCCACCGCCTCATTAACAACCAACCTCTTTGGCCAAGCTATTGGTCACCACTCCTAATTTCTCCTTTGTCTCAGGCTCTGTTTTCCTTTGTGATTCTGTGAAGCACTTTGAGATGTTTCTCTACATTAAAGGCCTTTTATAAAAATGCAAGGGGCTTTGGTTGTGACCAAAAAAATAAATAAACTTGGAAAAAGTGGCAAGCTGTGTCTGTCACTTGAGTCTCAGAGGATGAGCAAATTGCATTAATGCATTTCCTTTTATGCTTCCTCTTTCTCTTTCTTTCTCCTGGCTGGCCTCCCACCTTCCACCCTGCATAAACTTGAGGTCATCCAAAACTCGGCTGCCCGTGTCCTAACTCGCACCAAGTCCCGTTCGCCCATCGCCCCTGTGCTCGCTGACCTACATTGGCTCCCGGTTAAGCAACGCCTCGATTTCAATATTCTCATCTTTGTTTTCGAATCCCTCCATGGCCTCGTCCCTCCCTGTCTCTGTAATCTCCTCCAGCCCCACAACCCCCCCGAGATATCTGCGCTCCTCCAATTCTGCCCTCTTGAGGATCCCTGATTATAATCGCTCAACCATTGGTGGCCATGCCTTCTGTTGCCTAGGCCCTAAGCTCTGGAATTCCCTCCCTAAACCTCTCATCCTCGCTACCTCTCTTTCCTCCTTTAAGACGCTCCTTAAAACCTACTTCTCTGACCAAGCTTTTGGTCACCTGCTCTAATTTCTCCTTACGTGGCTCAGTGTCAAATTTTTTGTCTTATAATACTCCTGTAAAGCGCCTTGGAAGTTTTATTACATTAAAGGCGCTATATAAATACAAGTTGTTGTTGTTGTGATATTCCATGAGTCTGTCTCTTTTCTCTTGAAAACAGAAAACTAATTGACCTCCCTACAATCTACTAAAGGGCTAGAATATATTGTAAAAGTTTTCCCTGCTCTCATTCAATTCTGGCCTTTTATGCATCTCCGATTTCTAATGGCGGCCGTGCCTTCAGCAGCCTAGGGCCTAAGCTCTGGAATTCCCTTCCTAAATCTCTCCACCTCTCTCTCCCTCTTTAAGCTGCTCCTTAAAACCTATCACTTTAAACAAGCTTTTGGTCATCTGTCCTGTTATCTCTTTATGTGGCTCGGTGTCAAATGTCTGATAGCTACGTTACCGGCACTATATGTGCAAGTTGTTGTTGCTGTTGTTAGCTTAAGGCACATCATTGAAGCAGAGGGAACTTTAATCTGCATCTGATCTATGCTACTCCTAAATTGGGAGTCCTTGATGTGGACACTTGGGGGGCGATTTTGCCAGCCCTGGGGAGGCGGGTTTGGAGGCGGGACTGCTGGGAAAATGGCAGAATCTGGGGCGGGTACCCCTCCCACCCCCAACCCGCCTCCGTGCCATCTTCCCAGGAGGCGGATACCCGACCCGCGCCGGGTCCCGTCTCCTGGAGGCGGGAAGGGGATTACAGCCACTTAACAGGTAGTTAACAGGCAGTTAAGAGGATTATCCCCATTTTTCCATCATCGGTGCGGGCTTCTTGACGTCGGGAAACCCCGCCAGGGTCAGCGAGGCGAGCAGTGGGTCTGCGGGGGTCGGAGGGGTCCAAAGGTGCGCTGTGGAGGTGAGTGATGGGTGCAAGTGTGGAGAGGTAAGTATGTGAGGTGAGTGAAAAGTGTTAGAAAAAGTTTCCTTACCTTTGTTTCTTCCTGCAGGCTTCAATCGTTGGGGATCCGGAGGCTCCGGCATCTCCACCACAGAGATGACAGAATGGCTGCTGCATTCTCCGATGCAACAACCATCTGCTTGCTGCTCAGGAAATAGGTTTGGTGAGCCTTGAGTACAAGAACTCACCAAACAACAGAGAAAGTCAGTGTTTGACAGCTTCACAGAACTGTCAAACGATGATAATTCATCTGTCAAAAACTTTTGACAGATGAAACGTCATACGCTGGCGTTCTCCGTAACCGGCTTTCCCTTAATTGACCGGGCAGGCTTAACAAGGTCAATCAAGGGAAAATAGCATGGGTTGGCCACAAGTCGATGGAGGCGGGACTGAAACCCGACAAGCAGCAGTCCCGCCTCCAACACACCCCCATTGACAAAATCACCCCCTTGGTGCCAAAAGTGGGAAAAAATCTTCATCCCCAGTATCGACATCCCTCACTTTTTATGAACACAAAACAAATGCAAACCAATTCAACAAAATACTCAATCATCACATTAAATTTAGTTGCAAAATTAATTTTCATGTGGACTGCCGTACTTAACGATGTCATGGACTGAATACATGAATGAGATTAAATGAGAAACAGGAGTGAAACAGACCATTGAACATAGGAAGCACAAGGTTGGAAAGAAAAAGGAATGCCTTATGTAACACTTTTCATGATCTCAGGATGTCCCAAAGCTGGAAGTATATCAGGTGTTTTACAAGGATGATACCAGAAATGCGAGGTTATACCTATCAGGAAAGGGTGAACAGGCTGGGTCTCTTTTTTCTCATGAAAAGAGAAGGCGGAGGGGTGACCTAATAGAGGTCTTTAAAATTCTGAAAGTTTTTGATAGAGTAGATACAGAGAGAATGTTTCCACTTGTGGGGAAGAGCAAAACTAGAGGCCATCAATATAAGATAGTCACCAAGAAATCCAATGGGGAATTCAGAAGAAACTTCTTTGCCCAAAGAGTGGTGAGAATGTGGAACTCGCTACCACAGGGAGTGGTTGAAGCGAATAGTATAGATGCATTTAAGGGGAGGCTAGACAAGCATATGAGGGAGAAGGGAATAGAGGGTTATACTGATAGAAACAACAACAGAAAACGCTGGAAAAACTCAGCAGGCCAGGCAACATCCGTGGAGAGAGAAGTTGCCTGGCCTGCTGAGTTTTTCCAGCGTTTTCTGTTGTTGTTTCAATTTTCCAGCATCTGCAGTATTTTGCTATCGTTATACTGATAGAGTTAGATGAGGAACGACGGGTGGAGGCTCGAGTGAAGCATAAACGCCGGCATGGACTGGTTGGGCCGAATGGCCAGTTTCTGTGCCGTATATCCTATGACATTACAACTTAGATCATTGTCCTTTTAAGAAACAATCAATGACCACTTGCAAATCAGATTAACAATGAAGTACTTTGAAGTGCAGTAACTGCTGTTATGCAAGCAAATTATTGCCCACAGCAAGATCTACAAACAGCTATGAGGTGAATGACCAGCTAATAGGATGATTCCACAGTCCAGCGCTCCCCGTGAGGAGTGATGTTCACAGGGAATGCACCTTTGAACACTGAGGACCCGTCCTATGATTTCCTGAGATGTGACACCTGGTGACACTGCCACCCAGTAGGAGAGCTGGGTTGTGAATTCCCTTTTCGGGAGGTGTTGATTGAGGGAGGAATGTCGGTCCGGACACTCAGAAATCTCTCTACACTTGTTCCAAATAGTGCCAAGGGACCTTTAACATCCACCTGAACCACCAAAACAGACAGCCAAGATTTCGGCTCGACATCTCATCGAGCGACGCCACCTCTGACACTGCAGCATTCCCTCAATACTGCAGCAGGGTATCAACCTAGATCGCGTGAACTCAGAGCCTTCTGACCCAGCGGTGAAAGCGTCAGCTTCTGAGCCAAGCTGGCATACACCAGATAGCAAGCCATAAAAAAGAAACCAGCTAGCCGACTTTTATAAAACAGATTTAAACTCCGAGTCAAACTTCTATTCTCAGCAAAGTAGCCGGTTTGTCCGAAACTTGCAGGAGCCAAACCATTTACACACTGTCCCTCATGCAGAATGTCACAGAGGATTTAAACCCGTTTAATTTAGTAGTGGTAACTAACTCGCTTTGGGGCTCAGTTTCCGCGTTACTACTGCATCTTAAAATTAGAACTGGTAACTAATATCCTTTTGCAGTTTGCTTTTTAAAAAAAAAAAATTATTTCCAAATGTAAATTTTAATTCGATTTAATTTTTAACCGAGCTGGTTTGAGGAGATGCTGAGCTCGATGTCTTGTTTAGTTTTAATCTGGCCGTCAGGTTTGCACATAATTTAAAACGACACTTCAATGCAGCACTGGAAGGGATGGCTGCAGTGTCAGAGCTGGCATCTTTCAGATGAGATGTTAATCTGAAGTTCCCTCCAATCAGGTGGACGTTAAAGGCCCCACGACTCTTTTTCCAAAGGGAAGGAAGCGGGCAGTACCCTCCTCGTGCATGGAGTTCCGTTCGGAACGTGACCCAGGTGGGTCTCGGGGGAACATCAGATTGAGGAGCACTAAGATGTTCAGAGCTTTCCAAAGGAAGCAAATTAGCGTGGAGACCCGCAACACCAAAAGCAGCGTGACAGGGTGAAGGAGGTGAATCAACATGCACAAGGTGAAATGAATTTGTTCTCAGAATGTGGGCGTTGCTGCCAAGGCTGGCATTTTTTGCCCATCCCTGATTGCCCTGACAAGGCGGTAGTCTTGAACCGGTGCAGCGCAATTTTATACAACGCAACGGCTTGCTCGGCCACTTCAGAGGACAGTTAAGTGTCAATCATGTTGGATCACTGAAGCAAGCCGTGTTAATGACAACTTCTCATACTGTGGAGATCACTGATTCTTCCGAGATGCGTCATCCACACTCCCTGTATAATTGAAAATGTTTTTTTTTACAAAGCTCAAATGCAATAGTTTTCTTGAAAGCACTCCACGGTCTGGAGTCATACCTAGCACAAAGGAAGATGGTTGTGGTTGTTGGAGGCCAAATCATCTCAGCCCCAGGTCATCGCTGCAGGGGTTCCTCAGGGCAGCGTCCTAGGCCCAACCATCTTCAGCTGCTTCACCAATGGCCTTCGAACCCGATAGGGCTGCAGAGAGACAGGTTACTCTCTGTACCTCCAAGTTGTGGAATGATCTGTTGCTGGGGTACGGTGTGTCCATGCTTTTTATGAGTTGTGTTGCTGATCAAGCTCATTAAGGAGCTCTTGTTACCAGCTGACCATCTGGCTCAAACCTGCACTTGTCAGTTGCCTAATGATCCAGTGACTATCCTTCATAGAATCATAGAATTGTACAGCACAGAAGGAGGCCATTCGGCCCATCGAGTCTGCGCCAGCTCTTTCGAAGAGCAATCCAGTTAGTCCCACTCCCCCGCTCTTTCCCCATATCCCTCCAATTTTTTCTCCTTCACGTATTTATCCAATTGCCTTTTGAGGGCTACCATTGAATCTGTATCCACCACCCTATCAGGCAGTGCATTCCAAATCCTAACCACTCGTTGCCTAAAAAAGCTTTTCCCCATGTCGCCTCTGGTTCTTTTGCCAATCACCTTAAATCTGTACCCTCTGGTTATCATCCCTTCAACCATTGGAAACAGTTTCTCTTTATTTACTCCACCTAAACCCTTCATGATTTTAAACACCTCTATCCAATCTCCTCTTCGCCTTCTCTGTTCTAAGGAGAACAACCCCAGCTTCTCCAGTCTATCCATGTATTGTAATCCCTCATCCCTGGAACCATTCCAGTAAATCTCTTCTGTACCGTTCCTAAAGAGCGGTGCCCAGAATTGGGCGCAATACTCCAGCTGGGGCCGAACTAGTGTTTTGTGTAGGTTTAACATAACTTCCTGGGAGAGAGGTAAGTAGGGTCACTGTGGGATCAAGTGGGCTCCAGGATGACATGCTCTGCAATAGAGGATTGGAATGAAGTCAACCTTCTGTCTCAGACTCAGTAATTTGATCTAACAACAGAAAACGCTGGAAAAACTCAGCAGGCCAGGCAACATCCGTGGAGAGAGAAACAGAGTTAACGTTTCAGGTTGAAACCCTTCGTCGGAACTGAGAGAAGAGCAGGAAAGCAGGAGCTTGTCATTTTAATTCACCGCTCCACGCCCACTCAGACCTCACCGTCCTCGGCCTCTTGCATTGTTCCACGGAAGCTCAGCGTAAGCTCGAGGAACAGCACCTCATCTTTCGTTTAGGCACTTTACAGCCTCAGGCCTCAACATTGAGTTCAACAATTTCAGATCATAACCCCGGCCCCTACCACATATATACACATTTTATCCACCCTTTTGGTTCGTGCCTTTTCCCTTTTTTTTCTCTCTCTCCCCCTACGGCAGCTGTCTCTGATTCTGCCAGCATTTCACACCTCACCTTTTGTTTCTTAACCTGTCCCATTACTCCTATTTTCTTATGTTCTTTCTTATTACCATCTCGTCTTGCCTTGAGCATCTCTTAATGTCTCTACTTACCATAGACCACCCCTTTTGTTCTTTTATTCCTCCCCCCAGCCTCCCCCTTGCATTTTTATCTGTTTAATTTCCTGCTCTTCTCTCAGTTCCGACGAAGGGTTTCGACCTGAAACGTTAACTCTGTTTCTCTCTCCACGGATGTTGCCTGGCCTGCTGAGTTTTTCCAGCGTTTTCTGTTGTTATTTTGGATTTCCAGCATCCGCAGTATTTTGCTATCGTATCAGTAATTTGATCCCTGAATTGGTCAGGTCTGCTGTGCTCCAAGGCACTGTTGATGATTGCCCAGCCAGCCTGGCTTACCAATGGAACTAGGAGGGGTTGACCGATCAATGGGGGTTGGAGTTCTTCTCGCTCAGCTCCACATAACCCTTCCAACCAGTGCCCTGATGTATAGGTTAGCCCTAGCCAGACAAGCAGCAGGAAGCTTACCAGTGCTCTGTGCTGGCAAGCTGCATGGTTTTAACTAGTTAAACTCCAGCAGTACCCCGGTACACATTTGGGGGTTCCTAAACCTTAGCTCTGTCAGCCTGTGCCTAAGCTCTCTAGACTTACATTAGGTGGAGCATGTTCTTATGGTGAGATACTATGTACTCCATATTAGGCAAGCAAAAGTTCTAACTGTGTGCATTGCTCAGTAACAGCTTAAAGATGCTTAAACATAGTGATGGGTTTCCATAGTTATCAGACAACCAGCCGACCAAATAAAATCTTCACAGTCTGCTACTGTAAGTACCCGTTTGTTCCACTCAGAATCTTCACGCATCAAGATCCTGCAATCTAGAATTAACTCCCTCAATCACTTATCTTAGAACATAAGAAATAGGAGCAGGAGTCGGCCATTTGGCCCCTCGAGCCTGCTCCGCCATTCAATAAGATCGAGGCTGATCTGATCTCGGCCTCAACTCCGCTTTCCCGCCCATCTCTCTTACGCCATCTCTCTCCACACCTTCAAAAGCCTCTTCAAAACTCTTGGACCTTGGCCTGTCCCAGTGTCTGCGTGGTGTCCGATCTTCCCCCTTTCTTCTGAAGCACCTTGGGATTTTTCACCGTACTTAAGACGTCTATATAAATGTAAATTGTTGCTGTTGCCATCAGGATCCTTTGGCTGCACCAGTGCGTTAGATAATAGGTTGCCTGGTGAGATTCTCCTCGCAGAGTAAAAGGGCTCCTGCATTATTTGTATTCTGAAGCAATGAGTTCTTGAGCGATTCTGACAGATCTTTCGTGGTTTTGGAGCTCATTATTTTAATAAGTTCTCGAGACAAAAAAATACTGATTGTGTTGGAATGCAATTTTAGGTAGTATTGACTGACTTTTTGATCTGAAAACTGTATATTGCTTCAAGAAAGGTTTGGATTTGCATTTTGTTTTTTTGACCAGATACATCATTTTCTGACACTCCAATAGGCAAGAATGGTTGCTAAGGTAACACTGCTGTATTGTTTTATATCAGCCCTGAGGCTGTGAGGAAAATGCTGGGAATGCTGATGGAGACTCATGCCATGAAGCTTTATTTATAATATCTAACGAACAGTAGAGTTGACACTTACATCACTGAGATTTACAAGAACATTTCCAGAATTGAGAGATGAAACCATTAGGAAAGATTGAGCAGGATGGGGCTCTTTTCTCCAAAAAAGAGAAGAGCTGATAGAGGTTTTTTTAAAAAATTATTAAGGGGATCAATAAAGTGGACGTGGAGAAACTGTTTCCACGTTGATGAGTCCAGAACAAGGGGGCATAAATATAATCAATAATATATGCTGATTGAAAGGTCATCGACCTCTGGGGGGAATTTTCCCAGCCCTGGGGAGGCGGGTATGGAGACGGGACTGCCGGGAATATGGCAGAAACTGGGAGCGGGTACCGACCCCGCTCCCAACCTGCCTCCATGCCATCTTCCCGGGAGGCGGGTCCCCGAGTCGCGCAGGGACCCATCTCCTCGAGGCGGGAAGGGGATTAGAGCCAATTAACTGCCTGTTAACTACTATTGAGGCTTTTCCCCATTTTACGCCTGCAATTGCGGGCTTCCCGATGGCTGCGAACCTCGCCAGGGTCAGCGAGGCGAGCAGTGGGTCTGCGGGGGTGAGTGGGGTCGAAATGTCAGCTGTAGAGGTGAGCGATGGGTGCAAGTGTGGGCAGGTAAGTATGAGAGGTGAGTGTAAAGTGTTGGAAAAAGTTTCCTTACCTTTGCTTCTTTCTGCAGGCTTCAACCTTTGAGGATCCGAAGGTGCCTCATCTCAATGGCAGAGATGACAGAATGGTTCCTGCATCCTCAGATGCAGCAGCCATCTGCTTTCTGCTGAGGAGTGAGGTCTTGGTGAGCATGTGTGCAAGGGCTCACCTTAGAACAGAGATTCTCAGTGTTTGACAGCTTCTCAAAGCTGTCAAACGCTAACAATTCATCTGTCAAAATTTTTTCGACAGATGAAGCGTCATACGCTGACGTCATCTGTCACTGGCTTTCCCTTAATTGGCCGGTTAACAAGGCCAATCAAGGGAAAATAGCGTGGGTTGGTCAGACATTACTGGGGGCGGGACTGAAACCAGAAAACCAGAAGTCCCGCCTCCTGCATGTCTCCATTGAGAAAATCCAGCCCTCTGTTTCTCTCTCCACAGCTGCTGCCTGACCTGCTGAGTACTTCCAGCATTTTCTGTTTTTATTTCAGATTTCCAGCATCCGCAGTATTTTGCTTTCGTGTGTATAACTATAAGATAGCCACTAACAGATTAAATAAAGAATTTATGAGGAATCTCTTTACAGAGTAGTGAGAATGTGGAACTCACCACCACATGAGTGGTGGAAGCAAATAGCATTGACGCATTGAAGGGGAGACTTGATGCGCACATGAGGGAGAAGGGAATAATAGAGAGATATGGGGGCAGGATAGGAAGAGGCTATTAGGGTGGGAGGAGGCTTGTGTGTATAAACACCGGCATAGACCAGCTCAGCCAAATGACCTGTTTCTGTGCTGTAGATTTTGTGTCATTCAAGGAGTGTGAAGCCATTCTCATTTCTCCGGAGATGTGCCACTGATTCTAATTTCATGCACATCCCCCCTTTTCCATACATTTCTACTGGCTTCCACCTACATATATAAGAAAATAAATAACGATGAAAAGGCCTTTATTTATGTCTTGCAGTGATTATCTGGCTTCAGTGTACTTTGAATTCATGGATAGTTATGTGAATTGCTTAACTTAATTTAAGATATATTTAAATTGGTCCAGTGTAGCGGCAGCTGATTGAGATTTGAGGAGTAACACTGTGAGAACCCAACTTAGCTCCTCCACTCCCTGCTGCTACTGCCCGATCTTTAACCTTCCATTTCTTCCCAAAGTCTTGGAACAAGTTATTACCCGCTCACCCTTTCACCACTCTTTGTTTGAGACATGCCACTGAGCCCTTGCACACATGCTCACCAAGACCTCTCTCCTCAGCATAATGTAACATAATCTCAGACTGTTCCTCGGACATGTGGCTATCAGTCAAAGGTTCAAAGCCCGATTCAATCCTTTAATGTTCATTGGTGCAGTCACAATATTGTCATGTTATTTTTTGGGGGCTAAAATTAATCATCAGTACCATTTTTTTTGACAAAAAGCAATTCAAATTACCTTTAAATCCAATTCATTGTTTCACCCACACCTTTTAGTCATTGCCGTATCCTTCTTCAACAGTGAGGACAAGTTGGTCGAGGACATAGTCTATTCCACAACTAATACTAATGTTATTAACCAGCATGGCTGTTCAATCTTTTCTTCCAGCCCTCACCCCTTTATTTCCAGAATGGATCATGTAACATCGGAAATATGAGTTTGAATGTCAAACTGGGATTATAAAGTCAAACCCCCCTCCAAATGAGTTCTGTTTTTTTATTCGTTCCTGGGATGTGGGCGTCGCTGACAAGGCCAGCATTTATTGCCCATCCCTAATTGCCCTTGAGAAGGTGCTGGTGAGCCGCCTTCTTGAACCGCTGCAGTCCTTGTGGTGAGGGTACTCCCACAGTGCTGTTAGGGAGGGAGTTCCAGGGTTTTGACCCAGTGACGATGAAGGAACAGGCGATATATTTCCAAGTCAGGATGGTGTGTAACTTGGAGGGGAACTTGGAGGTGATGGTGTTCCCATGCGCCTGCTAGGTGGAAGAGGTTGTGGGTTTGGGAGGTGCTGTTGAAGAAGTCTTGGTGAGTTGCTGCAGTGCATCTTGTAGATGGTACACACTGCAGCCACGGTACGCCGGTGGTGGAGGGAGTGAATGTTTAAGGTGGTGGATGGGGTGCCAATCAAGCGGGCTGCTTTTTCCTGGATGGTTTCGAGCTGCTTCAGTGTTGTTGGAGATGCACTCATCCAGGCAAGTGACTTGTGCCTTGTAGATGGTGGAAAGGCTTTGGGGAGTCAGGAGGTGAGAAACTCACCACAGAATACCTAGCCTCTGACCTACACTTGTTGCCACAGTATTTATGTGGCTGGTCCAGTTATGTTTCTGGCCAATGGTGACCCCCCAGGATGTTGATGGTGGGGGATTCAGCGATGGTAATGCCGTTGGATGTCAAGGGGTGGTGATTAGACTCTTGCTTGTTGGAGATAGTCATTGTCTGGCACTTGTGTGGCGAGAATGTTACTTGCCAGTTATCAGCCCAAGCCTGAATGTCGTCCAGATCTTGTTGCATGTGGGCATGGACTGCTTCACTATCTGAGGAGTTGTGAATGGAACTGAACACTGTGCAATCATCAGCGAACATCCCCATTTCTGACCTTATGATGGAGGGAAGGTTTGATGAAGCAGCTGAAGGTGGTTGGGCCTAAGACACTGCCCTGAGGAACTCCTGCAGCGATGTCCTGGGGCTGAGATGATTGAACTCCAACAACCACAACCATCTTCCTTTGTGCTAGGTAGGACTCCAGCCAGTGGAGAGTTTTCCCCCCGATTTCCATTGACTTCAGTTTTACTAGGGCTCCTTGATGTCACACTTGGTCAAATACTGTCTTGATGTCAAGGGCAGTCACTCTCACCTCACCTCTGGAATTCAGCTCTTTTGTCCATGTCCACAAAAGTTCATCGACCTGAAATGTTAACCCTGTTTTCCTCTCCATAGATGTTGCCTGACCTACTGAGTATTTCCAGCGTTTTCTATTTTTAAATCAGAAATAGCAGTGGGATTACAGACCTTTTGAGCAATGGAAGACGAAAAACATTTGTTTTTGTTGTTGTTTGTACAACCTCAATGGGAAGGGGTGGGGAGTCACCGTTCCATCTAATGAACTAACCAGACAGATACCAAAAGAGAAAACAGTCCTAAGTGAATCAGCTCTCCATAATTTGAATTTGTGCTCATTTCTGCCCATCAGTTCAAACTTCAAACTTCAAACATGTATTTAAAAAAATTCTGGGCCTGAGCAGCATCAAATTGCTATGCTTGCTGCGGCTTATTCTAATTATTTTCTCAGCAAATTGTGGCGTAAATTCGCCACTGGAGGACCGGCGTGTGTTACGGTCTAACTTACGGTGCTCATCGCCAATATCGCCATTGCAGCGTAATCTGTCTCCAAACTCTGGACAATGCGCAGGCTGGTGACAGCGGCCATTTTAGGGGTTGCATAAAATGACATAGAATATACAGCACAGAAACAGGTTCATTGTGCCCAACTAGTCTGTGCTGGTGTTCATACTCCACACGAGTCTCCTCTCATTCCATCCACCTCATCGCAGCCTTTCAGCATATCTTTCTATTCCCTTTTCTCTCATGTACCCGTCTAATTTCCTTTTAGAAAGCATCTAAGCTTTTTGCCTCAACCACTTTATGTGGCAGTGAGTTCCACATTTTAACCACTCTCTGAGTAAGGAAATTGTTCCTTATTCCCAATTGGATTTATTAGTAACTACTTAGTATGTTGCTGCAATGCTGAAGATTGCTAATCTACAAATGAGGATCATTTTTTTTCCGTCATAGTAATTGTTTAGTTAATTAAAGACCAAAATTATCTTGGGCAGCTCCTGTAAGGCGTTGATGGTTCTCTGATTTATGAAATACTAAATGTGTTTTGTGGTTTTTAAAAAAAAACTGTGGGGGAGTCAAACAGCTTTTAGAACCCTGAATAAAATCAGATTTAATGAGTTGTGCTGAGGGTGATTGTTATGCAGCTCATGCAGTCACTAGCTACAGCAATGGCGCTCCTCAACTCCCCTAAAGCTGTATGTTGTGAGGCTTCTCTCTCTCTCTCTCTTTCCCTCTCTCTCTCTCTCTCTTTCTCTCTCTCTCTCTCTCTCTCTTCTCTCTCTCTCTTTCCCTCTCTCTCTCTCTCTCTCTCTTTCCCTCTCTCTCTCTCTTTTTCCCTCTCTCTCTCTCTCTCTTTCCCTCTCTCTCTCTCTCTCTCTTTCCTCTCTCTCTCTCCCTCTCTCTCTCTCTCTCTCACTTCATTTAATTTGTGGAAAAAATAACTGTGTTTGCTGCTAATCATTACTGGGTGCAGGGTCTCATTGAGATAGTCAAGTGATGGTTAGGAAGGGATAAATGAAATGTGAATGAACTGCAGTTTCTATTTATAGCACACCAATATTCTCCAGTATTTTACAGTATATGAGATACAAATACAGAATTCATAAGAAACTTCTTTACCCAGAGAGTGGTGAGAATGTGGAACTCACGACCACAGGGAGTGGTTGAAGCCAATACTATAGATGCATTTAAGGGGAGGCTGGACAAGCGTATGAGGGAGAAGGGAATAGAGGGTTACGCTGATAGAGTTAGATGAGGAAAGACGGGAGGAGGCTCGAGTGGAGCATAAACACCGGCATGGACTGGTTGGGCCGAATGGCCTGTTTCTGTGCTGTATATCTTGTGTAATCCTGTGTAACTTCACTTACATTTATATAATGCCTCAAATACTTTGAAAAGTCTCAAAGCGCTTTATGCAATCAATATTCTTTGACGTGCAGTGACTATTGTTATCTCACTATTGTGCCGTAGAAAAGAATGTGAACTACCAAATTGAGCTAGCTCAACATAACACTAACTAATTGATCATGTTTAAGTGCCTGTCCATCAATACTTGATATAATGATGATACAATGTTCTATTCAACGCCTTGGGGGTGATTTTAGTGTTTATTGCGCTGGCTTTGAACCAGTGAGATGTGAGCACGGCAGATTGAGCTGCTGTCCGAGTGAAGCATTGCGGGCAAGCTGGGGCTTCAAGTACAGGCAGTTTTCCCATTCGGGAAGCAGGAAATCATCTGCTGCTGCAGCTCTTAAAAGGCAAGCCTCAACTTAAAGGGCTATTCCACTCTTGCTGCACAAAGAGGAACATTGAGTGGCTGGAACTTCTGAATGAAGCCCAGTGGGAATCCTTGGTCTCCAAGGAGCCAATCCTGAACTTTTTATTTGGGGTGAAACAATGGGGAAAATTAAGGATTGCTGTAAGATAAGGGCCTCATGGCAGCTGCTGGAAATGTAGGCAATAACTTGCGTGATCCTGTGCAGATGGAAACAAAGTGGCTACACTTTAATGGAGTGGAATCCCTTGTGATTTATAAAGGTATTGTGGTCAGAAACATGCAGGGCAACTTGGGTGCAATCTCGGTGCAAGCCCTTGATTTTTGGGATTCTTGTATTCTGAGCAAAACTCAGTGCCCCCTCCTGTTGTTTATTGTATGTTCATGGGGTAAGCAAGGGGGCTATTTTTTCTGGCACCTGCTGTACACATGCATGGATTGTAGACTGAGATTACTGTTGCCTACTGTGGCAGCCTGGAAGGAGCTGGAGACAAACAAAGGTCAAGGCTCTAATAACCTTTACTGCAACAGACAGTGTCACGCTTGCCCTGGAGACTAGCTACAGGTCACCTTGCAGCAGGCAACACAAGTATGTCACTGCCTTCCTGGTTAACTGTGCCTCCTCATGCATTGCTATTCACTTGTGTCAGCTGTGGCTCAGTGGGCAGCTCTCTCTAGGTGGGAGGGGCTAGGAGTGAGCAGGTGCTGCTGGGTGCTTGATTACTGCAGGAAGTTGGAGTGAGCTTGTAAAAAGTTGGTGGTGGGATTTGTTTTTTTTCAGGTTTGAGGGCCTTTTTGGTCCTTAAACAGCAGCCAGATGGCTGCTGAGGGGTCCGGAGTGCCAGGCCCCTCAGAGGACAATGTTCCCAGGATGAATTTAATCAGGGGAGAAAATGTTGGGGGAAGGGGGAAAAAAAAGGCCCAAAAATTTGGGCCGGGACCCCAAGAGGTTTGGAAAAGAAAACACAGTGGTGGTTCAGTGTGAGGATAAGGAGATACGAGCTTGGGATATTATCCAGGTGGTACATGAGGACTGCGGCGAGGGAAGCTGCTTTGCCTGCTGACCAAAGCCGAATGTTGGGTTCGAGGTGACGGTCAGTAGTTGAGAGGAGGTGGAAAGACTTTTACTGAGTTTGAAGGTTGGAGATAAGTTCTTGGAGGTATCTCTGCTATATTCTGAAGAGGTGGTGGTCTCATTCTTAAACCTGCTGTTTTATATTGAGGACGATGTGCTAATAAAAAAGTTGGAGTCATGGGACATTAAAATTTGCTCGGCAATAAAGAGATACTATCCAGGAACACGGGTAGCAGATAGAACCTGTTTTGTAAAGGTGCGGTTCCCAGAGGGGGTGAAGTCATTGCCGTACAGCATGAAATTTGAGACAATGGAAGGAGTGCAGTACTTCCGGGTACTACATAATAACCAGGTGAAGGTTTGTTATTATTGTCTTGGACACGACCATCTTGTAAGAAACTGTCCAGACTTTTACTGTTATAACTGCGGTGAGTCTGGACACATCGCTCGGAGCTGTAAGGCGGAGAGCTGTGGGGTGTGTCACAAAGGCCACACCCACTGTGAGTGAGGCAGAAGGAAGCCCCTTGAGTGACGAGGAGATGGGAGCAGGAGGTGTGAGTGGAGCGGCTGGAGGAGCGGAGCAGGCAGAGGATACAGCTGGTGGATCGAAGGAGAAAAGATCGCAGGAAGAGGCAGAAAATTGTGGAGCAGAGAACAGGATGGAGATGGTGGAAAACACACCAAGTACGGTGGAAAAGGACAAAGACAGCAGCGGGCAGCACGGGTCGAGGGCAGAGTTGAGCCATAAAACGGCACGGTGCAGATGCGCCATTTTCCCAGAGAGAGAAGAAACGTGGAGCAAGGGTCAGCGGTGGAGATGAGGCCGAAGGGAGAGCACTGTTGGAGAAACCGTCATAGCAGGAAGACTCTCTAAGGGAGATTATATATCTGATGGGGAGCAGGGACGGGAGGTTACAGAAGAGCTCGAGAGTGAGGAGTCAGAGGGGGACAGAGACATGGAAGTGGGGGGTGGGATGGCATCGTGTGGAAAGGGAAAGGTTAGTGAGGGGCAGAAGGAGGGAGGAGGGGCAGCTCCTCGGCCCAAACCTAATGTAAGGAAGAGGCTGAAACTGCAGGGAAGGTTCAAACAGGAGGTGAAAAAGAGGAGAAAGCAACAGCTGCCCGAAAAGTTGGGAAGGAGCTTAAGAGAAGGGAAGGGCCGGACCGGAGATTAAATGATGGGGGGATTATTAGGCACACTTCCCTTATTTGGAGCCATGATTACTGATCAATTTTTAAAGTACAATAGATTAGTGTATGTTACGGGAGACAAATTAATCTTCAGGATTTGATGTTAATATGTGGTGGAGGAATGGCTGTGCAGAGCGGCGGAATGGATTTGTATGATAAAATGGAATGATCACGATGTTGTAAATGTTTATAATGTTCAATAAATAATATATAAAAAGAAGTGGGTAGCACTCTCGCCTCTGAGTCAGAAGGTTGTGGGTTCAAGTCCCACTCCAGAGACTTGAGCACAAAAAACTAGGCTGACACTCCAGTGCAGTACTGAGGGAGCGCTGCACTGTTGGAGGTGCCGTCTTTCGGATGAGACGTTAAACCGAGGCCCCGTCTGCTCTCTCAGGTGGACGTAAAAGATCCTATTGCACTATTTTGAAGAAGAGCAGGGGAGTTATCCCCAGTGTCCTGACCAATATTTATCCCTCAATCAACATCACTAAAAACCGATGATCTGGCCATTATCACATTGCTGTTTGTGGGAGCTTGCTATGCGCGAATTGGCTGCCGCGTTTCCCACATTACAACAGTGACTACACTTCAAAAGTACTTCATTGACTGTAAAGCGCTTTGAGACGTCCGGTGGTCGTGAAAGGCGCTGTATAAATGCAAGTCTTTCTTTCCTTAAGTGCAGGAACATTTGCCGTGGCTCCAATTGTGGCCTCTTGCGCATCCCCGATTTCCTTCACCCCACCATTGGCAGCCGTGCCTTCAGCTGCCTAGGCCCTAAGCTCTGGAATTCCTCCCTAAACTTCTCCACATCTCTATCTCTCTCTCCTCCTTTAAGACACTCCTTAAAACCTACCTCTTTGATCGAGCTTTTTGGTCACCTGTCCTAATATCTCCTTATGTGGCTTGGTGTCAAATTTCATTTGAAAACACTCCTGTGAAGCACTTTGGGATGTTTTACTACGTTAAAGGTGAACTATAAATGGGTTGTATATTCTGTTGCATAGATAAGGGTGGGCTGGAGCCCTCCTCCTCTAACCTTACAGCGACATGTACCTTACAACAGCCCTGTTTCTTGTTCCTCCACTAACTTCAAGTATAATGCTATGCCCAGAAGGAGCTCCATGCAGGAGCAGCAAGCAGTTAGGAAGGCAAATGGTATGTTGGCCTTCATTGCAAGAGGATTTGAGTACAGGAGCAAGGATGTCTTACTACACTTATACAGTGCCTTGGTGAGACAACACCTGGAGTACTGTGTGCAGTTTTGGTCTCCTTACCTAAGAAAGGATATACTTGCCATTAGAGGGAGTGCAGCAAAGGTTCACCAGACTGATTCCTGGGATGGCAGGACTGTCGTATGAGGAGAGATTGGGTTGACTAGGCCTGTATTCTCTAGAGTTTAGAAGAATGAGAGGGGATCTCATTGAAATGTATAAAATTCTGACAGGGCTAGACAGACTGGATGCAGGGAGGATGTTTCCCTTGGCTGGGGGCTCTAGAACGAGGGGTCACAGTCTCAGGATATGGGGTAGGACATTTAGGACTGAGATGAGGAGAAATTTCTTCACTCAGAGGGTGGTGAACCTGTGGAATTCTCTACCACAGAAGGCTGTGGAGGCCAAGTAACTGAATATATTTAAGAAGGAGATAGATAGATTTCTAGACACAAAAGGCGTCAAGGGGTATGGGGAGAGAGGGAAATATGGTATTGAGATAGAGGGTCAGCCATGGTCATATTGAATGGCGGAGCAGGCTCGAAGGGCCGAATGACCTACTCCTGCTCCTATTTTCTATGTTTCTATGTTTCCATTGAGCAAAGGGCTCGGCTACTTGCAACAATGGGGCCAGAGAAATCCCTCCTGCCAACCCCCGAATAACGTGCAGACTGGGGTAGATCTTGACTTTGTTCAAAACGAGTGATAGCGAGTCGGCAGCCCATTTTACATCTCTCCCCATTTTCATTTCCATTTGACTTCCTTTGGAAATAAAAATCAGGGCGGGGTGGGTGGGAGATATAAAATGGGCGGCTGACTCACTGTCCCCCATTTTGCACTAGCGCACAATATCATGATCTACCTCTGTGCCTCTAATTATCCAATCACTTGCTGCAGCGAAAACCATTTCATAGAATCGTAGAGATTTACAGCAGAGAAGGAGGCCATTCGGCCCATTGTGTCTGTGCTGGCCAAAAAAAGAGCTATCCAGCCTCATCCCACTTCCCAGCTCTTGGTCCGTAGCCTTGTAAGTTACGGCACTTCAAGTGCACATCCAAGTACTTTTTAAATGTGATGAGGGTCTCTGCCTCTACCACCCTTTCAGGCAGTGAGTTCCAGACCCCCACAACCCTCTGGGTGAAAAAGATTCTCCTCAACTCCCCTCTAATCCTTCTACCAATTACTTTAAATCTATGCCCCCTGGTTATTGACCTCTCTGCTAAGGGAAATAGGTCCTTCCTATCCACTCTATCTCGGCCCCTCATGATTTTAGACACCTCAATCAAGTCTTCCCTCAGCTTCCTCTGTGCCAAAGAAAACAGCCTATCCAATCTTTCCTCATAGCTAAAATTCTCCAGTCCAGGCAACATCCTCGTAAATCTCCCCTGTACCCTCTCTCATGCAATCACATCTTTCCTGTAATGTGGTGACCAGAACTGCACGCAGTACTCTAGCTGTGGCCTAACTACTGTTTTGTGTACTTCAAGCATAACCTCCCTGCTCTTATATTTTATGCCTCGGCTAATAAAGGCAAGCATTCCATATGCCTTCTTAACCACCTTATCTACCTGTCCTGCTACTTTGAGGGATCTGTGGACATGCACTCCAAGGTCCCTCTGTTCCTCTACACTTCTCAGTATCCTACCATTTATTGTGTATTCCCTTGCCTTGATTGCCCTCCCCAAATGCATTACCTCACACTTCTCCGGATTGAATTCCATTTGCCACTTTTCTGCCCACCTGACCAGTCCATTGATATCTTCCTGCAGACTACAGCTATTTAAATAGTACCTACCTTGTATCATCTGCTATACACTTTACATCCTTCCCATATGAAATAATTACCTGATTTCACCCAATGCCCAAGGCTTGTGGCATGAATAGGAGCTGGAGTTAGTAGAGACGATACAAAATGACATCGACACCCAAAATATATGTCCCTTTGGCCCCTTTTAAGCATATTCGTGAAGCTCCTGCTTAGTTTGGAATGGAGCTTCTACTGCCTACCCAAGACTTGATAGAACATATAGCAGCTGGTAATCAGTCTGTGCAGTGGTACACCCTGTGCCCAGATTGGAGACGTAATGACCATCACGTTGGCCTTCTAAAGTCAGTAGTTTATTTTGATAGTTGAATTTTCAGATATATTAAATTATTAAAAAATGTGACCTGTTGGAACATGGGAACAGGAGTAGGCCATTCAGCCCCTCGAGCCTGTTCCGCCATTCAGTGGGATCAGGGCTGAGCTGTATCTCCGCTCCATCTGCCAGCCTTAGCTCCACAATCTCTTGACACCCTTACCTAATAAAAAAAACCTGTCGATCTCAGTCTTGAAAATTGCAATTGACCCCACAGCATCGACAGAATTCTGGGGGAGAGAATTCAGCATTTCCACTGCCCCTTTGTGTGTAAAAGTGCTTCCTGATTTCATTCCTGAATGGCCGAGTTCCTCATTTTAAGATTGTACCCCCATGTTCTGGATTTCCCCACCAGAGGAAATAGTTTTTCTGCATTCACTCTATCGAATTGCATTATCGTTTTAAACGCCTCAATTAAATCAGCTCTCAACCTTCTAAACTCGAGGAAATACAACCCTGGTGACTAAATAGCTCAGGGTTGAAAATACTCTGAGGTCAATGAACATCATTTTGGGACAAATCTTCAGTCTAAAGTGGTGAGAGCCCTGTATTACATACAATAATGGTGATGAGGTACCTGCGTATTACCACACGCAGGAGCTCTATTTACATAGCTCACGCACATGCTCTGGTGGTTGAATTTTGAACAACTATTTGAATTTAAATATGAATTTTTCCCTTCTCCAATCTGGCTTCGAAATTTGGGCCCCGATTTTAAAGGTGGGGAGGAGGGTTCGGAGTTGCGGGAGCCCCAAAGTGGGCGGTGAACCCGGGGGATCTGGGGAAGTGGGGGACCGGCCGATCTTGATGGCTGGGCCTTATTTACATAAATTTCCCTGGAGACCCGCCCGAAACCCAGCCAGATACCCGGTCGGAGGGTGGGAGCGGGAATTTGGGGGCGCTGGGCCGCGGCCTGGGATCCGTGGGAATGGTCCTCGGCAGTCAGTTGAGTTGAGGGGCTCGGCAGGGGTGCCGGTGGGGTGGGTGGAGGAAGTGCCCGGGGCAATGCAGGCCCAAGGCTTCCTTGTGAAGCCCAGAGGAGCACTGATGCTCGGCCTGCGAGGAAACCTAAAATTAAATTGGGGCCCCTTCTAGCTCCCGGCAGGTTTGGCTTGATGGAGAAGCTGACACTGCCCTCCTGCCCCCCTCCCCACCCACCACCACTCAGGCCTCGGTCTAAAATTGTTGATGGCATCATCGGACCCGGTCTGCATATTTACACAAAGGACCGCACTTCCTTCCTGCAGGTGTCCTGCTCAACAGTACAGGTTAAGATCGGGACACGGTGGGAAGGCAGCCGGATCAGAGCGGGTAAGTGACTGGTCTCATTTTAACTGCCACCCCTCACTCCCTGGGGTGGGGGCAGTTAAAATCGGGGCCTTGGATTCAGGAGCTGAATTGACTTTTTCTTTCATTTTCAGTCTATTCCTCGAGCATTATGGCCGCAGAAATACTTTAATGCCGGACACTACGCTGAAGTAACTTCGCCTTATTTAAAATCATATATTTTTTTTTAACAAGCCGAGATATTTAATTAAATGAAATATATGAAATTCTGATAAAGGATCATACAGAAAACATTAACCTGTCTTTACAATTTTCAGGTGCTGACTGACCTGGAACGTGTTTCTGTTTTTAAAGTTCAAATTTGTCACGCTCACAGTTTTTCCTCTCAATGTTGCATGTGGTTTTTTTTATTCGTTCTTGGGATGTGGGCATCACTGGCAAGGCAGCATTTATTGCCCATCCCTAATTGGCCTCGAGAAGGTGGTGCTGAACCACCTTCTTGAACCACTGCAGTCTGTGTGGTGAAGGTACTTATGGTTTTTCATAGCGGTTGTGTACAACTGAGTGTCTTGCTAGGTCATTTCAGAGGACACAGTTAAGAGTCACATACAGGCCAGACCAGGTAAGGACAGCAGATTTCCTTCTCTGAAGGACATTAGTGAACCAGATGGGTTTTTACAACAATCCGATAGTTTCATGGTTACCATTACTGATACTAGCTTTTTATTCCTGATTTATTTAATTAACTGGATTTAAATTCCCCAGCTGCCGTGGTGGGATCTGAACTCATGTTTCATGAGATCATTAGTCCAGGCCTTTAGAATTACTAGTCCAGTAACATTACCACAACACTACCGTTCCCTTTTGTGTTACAAGGTCAGATACATTGGTGCAGTACAGAAATACCAAAAAGCATTGTACATTGCGTGTACCAGCTGGCTGAATGACACAGCAACGAATTAATCATTTTAATTTACGTTTATAATTTATATATAATAAACCCAGCTCCATTATACTTAATTTGTTTAAATGTTAAATTATTCACCTGAAAGTCAGATCTCACAGTAGCGAAGTTCCTATCAGTTGGGGTCAAAGCATCCTGTCTCATTAATAGCGCAAAATATATGGAAATAAACCAACTGGGACTAATGAAATGCCTGGGATATTTCATGAGTGAAGGAGGCTGAACTAATGAGTAAATGAAGATTAAATTAATGTTTATGAGTTCATAATCTAGGCTTATACGTTAATGGAGTTCTGAGGGAGTGCAAAGTCGGAGGTGGTGTCTTTTGAATGTGTTAAACCGAGACCTTGTCCACCTGCTTGGTGGATGTAAAAGATCCCGCAGCACTATTCAAAGAAGAAAGGGGAGTTCTGCCCAGTGCACCGGCCAACATTCCCTCCTCAACCAACACCTCCAAAGCAGATTGTCTTGGTCTTTATCTCAGTGCCGTTTGCAAATTGGCTGCTGCGTTTGCCTGCCAGACAGCGACTACACTTCAAAAGTAATTAATTAGCTGTGAAACACTTTGGGACATCTTGAGGATGTGAAAGGAGCTTCTCTAAAATGCAAGTTCTTTGTTCCTTTCCTGCTAAAAAAAAAATATGGTCGCGCCTATTGCAACACCAGATTTCTGATTGGTCCCCTTGGAGGACAAGGCCAGATTTCTGATTGGTCCCCTTGGAGGACAAGGCCAGATTTCTGATTGGTCCCCTTGGAGGACAAGGCCAGATTTCTGATTGGTCCCCTTGGAGGACAAGGCCAGATTTCTGATTGGTCCCCTTGGAGGACAAAACACACCCAACAAATTTCTAAATTTGCGGATGACACCAAATTGGGGGGGGGGGGGGATAATCAATACTGAGGAGGACTGCAACAAGTTACAGGAGGACATTAATAAACTTGCAGAATAGGCATATAATTGGCAAATGAAATTCAACGCAGATAAATGTGAGGTATTACATTTTGGTAGGAAGAATAGAGAGGTCACTTATCACTTGGAGGGTGCGAGTCTAGGTGGGGTAGAGGAGCGAAGGGATCTCGGAGTACAAATACACAAATCACTAAAAGTTGCGACGCAGGTTAGCAAGGCCATAAAAAAAGCAAACGAAGCACTAGGGTTTATTTCTCGAGGTGTAGAATTGAAAAGTAGGGAAGTTATGCTAAACCTGTATCGAACCTTGGTTAGACCACACTTAGAGTACTGCGTACAATTCTGGTCGCCATATTATAAAAAGGATATAGAGGCACTGGAGAGGGTGCAGAGAAGATTTACAAGAATTATACCAGAAATGCGAGTGTATACATATCAGGAAAGGATGAACAGGCTGGGTCTCTTTTCTCTTTAAAAAAGGCTGAGGGGTGACCTAATAGAGGTCTTTAAAATTATGAAATGTTTTGATAGAGTGGATACAGAGAGAATGTTTCCACTTGTGGGGAAGAGCATAACTAGAGGCCATCAATGTAAGATAGTCACCAAGAAATCCAATAGGAAATTCAGTAGAAACTTCTTTACCCAGAGAGTGGTGAGAATGTGGAACTCGCTCCCACAGGGAGTGGTTGAAGCGAATAGTATAGATGCATTTAAGGAGAGACTGGACAAGCATATGAGGGAGAAGGGAATAGAGGGTTATGCTGATAGATTTAGATGAGGAAAGACGGGAGGAGGCTCGAGTGGAGCATAAACGCCGGCATGGACTGGTTGGGCCGAATGGCCTGTTTCTGTGCCGTATATTCTATGTAATGTAAAACAGTTTGTCTGGAATGTGTGATTTGATCCTGCCTGATGCATACAACCCTGCAATGTATAATTTGATCCAGTCTTGCCAGACTACAGAATGTGGAAGTCTAGTTATCTAATATTCTGCAATTGTAATTATCATTGTCCTTGGCTGGTACAATAAAAGACTTTATGCTCTAATTAGTGGGTTAGTTAATTCTTTGTAGTTTTATGAATTTTTTTCCTTCTGGACGTGATAAAAATTCTTTAATTCTGAATGAAGGGTCGGCGTGTGTGGTCCATGAGTGTGGTGTGCGGGTGTTTTGCTCCTAAGTGCTATTGCTCAGGTTTCTCCAGAGTTTGTAGCTCTGGATTGTTGCAGATTGGACTGCAGGTTCAGGCCGGAACTTTGTGTGGGAGCCGAGCGTGGCGCGGCTGGAGCTCTGAGCGGGTGCGCTCACAATCACATGGTTAGAAATGGCGGTGCCCAGGAGCCACGTGTGAACCGGGCCGGAAAGCACGAGAGGCAGCGAAGTGAGCAGGGCCCCAAACCCCTGACACCACCAAAACCCCCGGATCCTCACGCACTCGCCAAGGCCGCAAGATTATTCACCGTCAACCAGAGGAGCGCACGTGTGAGCAGAGAACCGTAGCCCAGTCGATACAGGGAACTGAAAACACCTGTGAACAGAACTGAAACAGGCCAATTTTTCGTTAAACTAACTCTCAAGATTTCTGACTCCATTCAGG
Organism: Squalus acanthias; assembly: GCA_030390025.1. NCBI lineage: Eukaryota > Metazoa > Chordata > Chondrichthyes > Squaliformes > Squalidae > Squalus > Squalus acanthias. The sequence goes on from CM059425.1 coordinate 248,112,064, forward strand.
CAGTAACCAGCCCTTTCAAAGAAACTGAGGGGGGCTCTGAAAAGAGCCTTTGGGTTATTAGATTCACTTGCTCTTGGAGCTCACAGCGCTGGTTTTCTTGGGCAGCACCCCACCCTGAGCGATGGTCACCCATCCCAGCAGCTTGTTGATCTCCTCGTTGGTGCGGATAGCCAGCTTTAGCCTCTTGCTGGGGAACTGCAGAGTCGGAGTCTGGTCCCCACACCCAGACTCCCACCCCGAGGCCGTGGCCTACTGCTCAGGCCCACGCCCGCCAGCCTGCCCACAGATCGCTAGCGATGGGCTGACAAGGGCCCTCCGGTGCGCACGCACAGCCTCAACGTCGTAGCTCAGTGGGCAGCACGCTCTCACTTCTGAGGCAGAACGTTGTGGTTCAAGTCCCACTCCAGAGACATGTGCACAGAAATCTAGGCTGACACTCCCAGTGCAGTACTGAGGGAGCGCTGCCCTGTCCGGTGCAGGTAAAAGATCCCATCGCACAAATTTTGAAGAAGAGCAGGGGAGTTATCCCTGGTGTCACGGCCACTATTTATCCCTCAACCAACATCACTAAAACAGATCATCTGGTCATTATCACATTGCTATTCGTGGGAGCTTGCTGTGCGCAAATTGGCTGCCGCGTTTCCTACATTACAACAGTGACTACACTTCAAAACTCCTTCACTGGCTGGAAAGCACTTTGGGACGTCCTGAGGTCATGAAAGGCGCTACATAAATGCAAGTCCTTCTTTCTTTAGGTACGAAGGGGCAGTCTTTCAAACAACAGGGAAGGAAAAAAGAAATCACTGCTCACGACTGGCTCTTATGCTGCATGTTTGTGTAAAAATTATGATATGAATTATGCTATTTTCAGCATTCTTGTGGTTAAACTAGAAGCTTCACAGGCTCACAGAATCATTCCGAATTCGTACATTGCCGAGTGGAACGAGTGCCAGAATTGGTTATGCTTGAAATTCTCTGGATCAAAGGATTTAAATAAAGGTCAGTGCAGTGAATCAGAAATTTGGATCTCTGTTGTTGACTTCTTATTATTCCTCTTCAGTTCTGTATCACCAGCTGCATTGTCCACAATTACTGTGCACATGAAGAGCAAACTAGGAAAGCAGAGTAACTCATTAATACAGTCACTGAAGAGTAGCAATCTGTGAAGCTTTCTCCACTCCTCCCCTTTAAGTTAAGTTTTGCACCTCCGCAACGTCGCCCGTATCTGCCCCTAACTGAGCCCAGCTGCCGCTGACACCTTCATCCATGCCTTTGTCACCTCCAGACTCGACTGTTCTAATGCTCTCCTGCCCAGTCTCCAAACGTCCACCCTCTCTAAACGCCAGCTCATCCAAAATTCTGCTACTCCTATCCTATCCCGCACAATGTCCCGCTCACCCATCACCCCAGTACGGGCTGACCAATACTGGCTTCCGGTCCCCTAACACCTCAAATTTTAAATTCTCCTCCTTGTGTTTAAATTTGTCCATGGCGTTGACCCTCCCTATCTCGGTAACATCTTGCAGCCCTACAAATCCCCCCTCTCGAGCTCTTTGTTCCTTTGAATCTGACCTCTTGTGCATCTACCCCTCTCTTCACTCTACCATTGGTGGCTGTACTTAAAGCTGATCAGGCCTTTCCTCTGGATTTGTCTCCCTAAACCTCTCTACTTCTCTCTATTCCTTTGGTGTCTGCTAAATGACACATTTGGTGTCTGCTAGCACCCATGTTTAAGGAAAGAAAAAAATAACTTGCGTTTATATAGCATCTTTCGTGTCTTCAGGATGTCCCAAAGTGCTTCATACCTAATCTAATACTTTTAAAGTGTACTAGCTGTTAAGTAGGCAAACATGACAGCCAATTTTCACACTGCAAGCCCCCACATATAGCATTGAGGTAAGTGACCAAGGGGGAGAATTTCAGTATCACCCCGTTGGGGGGAGCTAAATTTTGAAAGCTGGAAAAATTAGCGCCAGGCACTAATGATTGTCAGCTTTCTCTAAATTGGATGTTAGCGCTCCAGGAAGGAAGTGGAGCACTAAATCGACACTACCACTTCCCTTCTGGAGCGCTAAACCACGCAGGAGTGGTGGTGGAGGTGCAGCGCTGTGGAACACAAGAGATCCAGTTGCTGAATTGGTAGAATTGCAGAGACTGGCTCCCTTACATTGACTTTCCTGCAACTAGCTCCCTTTTGGATGAGGCGTTAAACCGAGGCCCCATCCGCCCTCTCAAGTGGACATAAATGATTCCTTAGCACTATTACGAAGAAGAGCAGGGGAGTTCTCACTGATGTCCTGCCCAAAATGTATTCCTCAAGCAATATCACTAAAACAGATTATCTGGTCATTATCACATTGCTCTTTGTGGGAGCTTGCTGTGCGCAAATTGACTGCCGCGTTTCCTACATTACAATAGTGACTACACTTCAGAAGTACTTTATTGACTGTAAAGTGATTTGGGATGTCCTAAAGTTGTGAAAGGTGCTATAGAAATGTAAGTCTTTCTTTTTTATTTCTTAATCCGATGGCAAATTCGTAGATCCAGACTTTCAGTTTGCTTTCCTGAGCCTGGGAGATTTTATATTACAGAGTTCAGCTGTGTCTCACGTAGATTGCATCCCACAACATATAGAGCCTACAGATACTTTCAGCTGTTGCCAGACAGACTGGATGAAGGTAGAAAGACAGCAGACAGGGGAACTAACAAAATTAGGACGGTGAAGTAAAGCAGAATGATTGCGAATGGTAGAGTAACTGCCAATGTGGACAAAAGATAGAATGAATGAAAGAAGAGAATGTAAAAGAATGAAGCATGTGAAAGGAAGTAAAAAGTTGATAGTTAAAAGGATAAAATAAAAATTAAGCTCTTTCTCCATCTATCCCTTTGCTTTTGTTTCAAGTCATTTCTCCTGGGGAATTTATAGTGTGCACTGCAGTATTAATAGATGCTTTCATCTTCTTGTTATTGCGGGAGCTGGAGGAGCACAATAGTTGATCCTCTTTGTGATAGTGGATGTGGTTATATAATGTACAAGGTACTGTTTATATTTCCTTTTGGTCAGGAGGAAAGAATATTATTGGGACAAAACAAAATAAAAATCAGCAACCTTTTAGCTCATGTGCTCCTGTCATTCTTTCGAAATGTCTCCCTTCAAAACGTCAAACGGGAATAATACGGGGGGGGGGAACGACGTGCGGGGTGGGGTGGGGGGGGGAGACCGGGGGCAGATTTCCCCGACAGGGACACTGTCCCTGTCCAATGCTGAGATCGCCGGGTTTCCTGTCCCAGGCATGGAGATCAGCAGCTGGAAGGTCCCAAATCGATGTGGATGAGGTTGTTAACGAAGCATATGGGATCATTGGCTTTATAAATAGAGGTCATGATGCGGAGATGCCGGTGTTGGACTGGGGTGGACAAAATTGAGAGGTCGCACAACACCAGGTTATAGTCCAACAGTTTTATTTGAAATCACAAGCTTTCGGAGCTATCGATTGCCCCTTCCTCAGGTGAAGTAAATTAGATACAGAATCGCCAAAGCATATATAGATAGAGAACAAAGCATGTGTACCTTACAATTGCAGACCACTATGTCTTTGATGTGGTACCTTCCTGGCTGACTTGATTAACTTTATCACACCTCGGCAGATAGTCAGGATGATTTAATTTAGTGGTCTGCAATTGTAAGGTACACATGCTTTGTTCTCTATCTATATATGCTTTGGCGATTCTGTATCTAATTTACTTCACCTGAGGAAGGGGCAATCGATAGCTCCGAAAGCTTGTGATTTCAGATAAAACTGTTGGACTATAACCTGGTGTTGTGCGACCTCTCAATTTTATAAATAGAGGCATATAGAGTACAAAAGCAAGGAAGTTATGGTAAGCCTTTATAAATCACTGGTTAGGCCCCAGCTGCAGTATTGTTTCCTATTCTGGCCACCACACTTTAGGACGGGTGTCGAGGCCTTGTAGAGGGTGCAGAGGAGATTTACTAGAATGATACCAGGGATTCAGCACTTTAGTTTTGTGAAGAGAATAGTGAAGCTGGGATTGTTCTCCTTAGAGCAGAGAAGGTTGAAAGGAGATTTTGATGGAGGTGTTCAAACATTATGAAGTGTTTTTGATAGAGTAGATCGGGAGAAACTGTTTCCACTGGCAGGAGGGTCAGTAACCAGAGGGCACAGATTTAAGATAATTTGAAAAGAACCAGGGTGACGATGAGGAGAGGTTTTTTTTACACAGCGAGCTGTTATGATCTGGAATGCACTGCCTGAAAGGGTGATGGAAGCAGATTAAAATAGTAATTTTCAAAAGGGAATTGGATAACTACTTGAAAAGGAAGAATGTGCAGGGCTGTGGGGAAAGAGCGGGGGAGTGGGACCAGTTGAATGGCTCTTTCAAAGAGCCAGCACAGGCAAGATGGGCTGAATGGCCTCCTTCTGTGCTGTATGATTCTATGGGGGTGATTTTGCCAATGGTGGCGCGTTGGAGGCGGGACTGCTGCTTGTCGGGTCGATGTCCCGTCTCCATCGATTTGTGGCCAACCCACGCTATTTTTCCTTGATTGACCTTGTTAAGCCCGCCTAGCGGTCTTAGCAGGCCAATTAAGGGAAAGCCGGATACAGAGAACGTCAGCGTATGATGTTTCATCTGTCAAATTTTTGTCAGATGAATTGTCATCGTTTGACAGCTCTGTGAAGCTGTCAGACATTGACATTCTCTGTAGTTTGATGAGTTCTTGAATTCAATACTCATCAAACCTCTTTCTTTAGCAAAAATTAGATGGTTGCTGCATTGGAGAATGCAACGGCCATCTGTCATCTCTGCCGCGGAGGTGCGAGACTCTCCGCATACCCAACTCTTGAAGCCTGTAGGAAGAAACAAAGGTAAGTAAACTTTTACTAACACTTTCCACTTACCTCACATACTCACCTCTCCACACTTGCACCCATCACTTACCTTCACAGCGCACTTTTGCACCCGCAGACCCACTGCTCGCCTCGGTGACCCTGGCGGGGTTTCCTGACGTCGGGAAGCCCGCACTTGTGTGGGTAAAATGGGGATAATCCTCTTATCTGCATGTTAACTACCTGTTAACAGGCAGTTAAGTGGCTGTAATCCCCTTCCCGTCTCCAAGGAGACGGGACCCGGTGCGGGTCGGCTACCCGCCTCCTGGCAAGATGGCACGGAGGCGGGTTGGGCACCCGCCCCCAAATTCTGCCATTTTCCCGGCAGACCCACCTCCCCAGGGCTGGCGAGATCGCACCCGATGGTTCTATGAAAGAGAAAGACTGGTTAATGTTTTGGGTGCTTCAGACAAGATGCTGTCTGGCCCCCATGTGTTTACTCAGAATTTTCTGTATTTACTTGATAAGTTTTTGCAAATTGAATATAAGGGAGTGATTAAACAGAAGAGTCAAGTCTGTCATTTGGAGGTATACTGAACAGACTATAAAACCATTAACTATGTCAGTTAAAACATTTGTAGCCTCCAGGCAGTATGTTTACAATGCTGCTGATTGAGAGCAGTGTGGAGGCAGCCTGCCTTCACCGACTGTGGTTTGTTGCACCTGTAAGTGGTCCTAAGATAAGATGTTTGGTTTTTGGCATCAGACTAGAACTCTGAAAATGAATTGAGTTTGGGGCTCTTCGCCAAGTACATCAAGCAGCATGGCTTCATTTTCAAATATCCTTCTCATGCCATGGATTGGCTGTCCAAATCACTTCAATCATTTGGAAACATGAAGACGCCCACCGAAAATGGTCTGTGCGCTGAGATTCGATTCACTCAAGTGGGTTATTCACTTTAAAGTGTTCGGTTCAATGGGTTCCACCAGATATCTCCGAAAACAACAAGAGTCCTCAAAAAGGAAACTCAAGTGGGTACATCATTTCCTATCGTCACATAGGCAGTTTGCCCTGGGAATTGGATAGTCGCTGTTAATCCAAAGGTGCCTTCTTCTGTATAGCCATCTGGGAGTGCCAGAGATTATTGGTAAAGTGCTGAGTATCAAGCAGTTGATAGACAGGCCTTGTAACCTCATGTCAAATCCAGGGAGCTGTGCAAATTGCCTGTCACAAATAACTGCTTCCCTGCACCTTTGAGAAAAAGTACTTATCTGGATGACTGGATCGTGGGGATGAAATAGGAAAGAGCCAAGGCCGCTGTCCTCGGATGGATTACCAGCTAAACCTAGAAAAGCTCCAGTTGGAACTTTCCCAGCACATTAGCTGAATAGAAACTGGGGCCTAGACAATTCCAGGGCAGATGTCTATCAAATAGACGCTTTCAAGGCATACAGAAGCAGTTGGTACCATTCGTTATCAGCCCCGTGTTGATTAGAATGTGTACTTCCTTCTTCATAGTCTGAAATGTGCGACAGTGGCCACCCAAATGGTTCCTTATACCTGAAGTGATTATGGTGGATTGTGCATTAACATATAGCTCCACACTCGTGTGCCTATCTCTGAAATCTCCTTCAGCCCCCACCCACCCCCCAACCCCGAGATACCTGCGCTCCTCTAAATCTGGGCTCTTGAGCATCCCTGATTATAATTGCTCAACTATTGGTGGCCGTGCCTTCTGTTGCCTAGGCCCTAAGTTCTGGAATTCCCTGCCTAAACCTGTCCGCCTCACTACCTCTCTTTCCTCCTTTAAGACGCTCCTTAAAACCTACCTCTTTGACCAAGCTTTTGGTCACCTGCCCTAATTTCTCCTTATGTTGCTCGGTGTCAAATTTTTTGTCTTTTAATACTCCTGTGAAGCGCCTTGGGACGTTTTACTACGTTAAAGGCGCTATATAAATACACGTTGTTGTTGTTGTGTGGACAGTCTAAGCGAGTGTCTCGGCTGTTGCTTAACCCAGCAGGTTTCCTCACACAAGAGATGCGTCTCTCACAGCTGAACCCTGTGAAATTTCTCGTCAAATTGATGTATTTTCTGAATTGTGAGTACATTGGAGGCCCAATTATTGTGATTATTCTGTGAATAAGTGGGAGTCGGGCTACCAAGGGTCACAATTATCCACCAATTTAATGATCCATTTAGCTCCTGTCATTATGACAGTAACTGCGGCTCTGCTGCAGATGGGAATACGGATTCAATAGTTGCATAAAGCTGGAATTTAAGACTTTTTGAGACATCAGTAATATGTGAGCAGCGGTAGAATTAAGTTTAATGGGGCTTTTATTGCTTGTGCCCCATAATCAAGAAGGGCTAACGCTGAGTACAGTCTAATAAACTGGTACAGTTTAAATGAGAGCCATGAACTGGATAGCATTGCTCATTGACACATCAGGGCCAACTTTAACTCATCCCACCTGGCAGAAACAGGGCGATAACGGTCCTATAGCAGCCCCAGCATTCTATGAATTTGCTTAAAATTGTACAAAATTATGAGGGGCATAGATAGGGTAGATAGAAAGGAACTTTTCCCCTTGGTACAGGGGTCAATAACCAGGGGGCATAGTTTCAAGGTAAGGGGCAGGAGGTTTGGAGGGGATTTGAGGAAAAAGTTTTTCACCCAGAGGGTGGTTGGAATCTGGAACTCACTGCCTGAAAGGGTGGTAGAGGCAGGAACCCTCACAACATTCAAGAAGCATTTAGATGAGCACTTGAAACGCCATAGCATACAAGGCTACGGACCAAGTGCTGGAAAATGGGATTAGAATAGGCAGGGCTTGATGGCCGGCGTGGACACGATGGGCCAAAGGGCCTCTTTCTGTGCTGTATAACTCTATGACTCTATGATTAACACATCCCACCTTGCAGAAACAGGGCGATAACGGCCCTATAATAGCGTGCTGCACTTACCATCGCCATCCTCGCTTAAATTCTGCCCGCTGCTATATATTTCTGGGGAACCAGGCCCCTGCCTGAATCAGGCGGGCGCCTCATTACTGCGTGCAAATCGGGGTCTGATGACATCCATGGAACACCGACGCCATTTTGTGGGGGGCAAATGAGCAGAGCCGTGTGTTCTCCGGCCTGTGGTGAATCAGAATAGGCCCCCTAAAGGGTAAGAGCAGAATTATCTTTGTGGGGGCCAGGAGGCACAAGAGTGTTCCCATGGGCTCCAAAAGGATACTGCGGGCTGCAGCTGACCGCCCCCAAACCCCCGCCCTCCACGATTGGCTCCCGTCACTAGATCTACCTACCTGCCTGCGCTGAAGGTTCAACTGGGCCATGATGATGATGAGTCAGCCCACCGAAGCTGAGTATTCTGAGGGTCTAGTCAGGTGCAGTGTTCTCTGGGTGCACTGAGCCTGTCCAGCGCCTCGACTCAGCACCCGCAGCAAAAGCCGGCCCCTAAATGTTTTCCTGTTATGTAATGAACCCTCATCGCACCCTGGGAAACAACCAGCCTGTTAAATGGCAAAAGCTAGTCTTTTGGTATCAGGATCATTTATTTGTTCAGAGGATGATAACAGCCTTTTTTTTTATTGGAATCTATATTCTCCTCAGGTTTGGTAATGGGCCATGTGGCAGGTTTTAGCTTATCACCTTCCCTTGGTGTTGGAACTCTGTGGGAGAACATCTGATGGTCACCAAGCTTATGAGAGGTACAAAGAAAAGTCTTTCGGCAAACCCATCATGAGTACCAAAGGCTGATGCCTTGTTATGTTGTGTGGTCTGCAGACCCTCACTTGGAAAACTCTGGCATTTCTTTTATAGTTAGACTCCCTAAGACTGCATCTGATGGAGGATTAAAGGGCATGGGGAGTGAGCAGAAGAGTGGGATTGGATTAGGTGGTTATTATGGAGCAAAGCTCCACATTAGCTCCAAAAGACTTGATGAACCAAAAGGCCTGTTTCTGTCCTGTAGCATTTATGAATTTGCTTAAAATTGTTTCATTTATATCAGGAATTGTTTAATTTGTTGGCCAGCAATAGGCAAACCCTTTGCCAAGCAATATATGGCTAAATGAATCGTAAAATCTGTCTCTATGTCAACTTTAGCTAATCAGGGAACAACTATCAAATTAAAAGCTCATTTATGAGCTCTGGTTATGAGCCCATGTAGAAAGGGTTTGGCAGCAGTGGCCTGTTTTCACTGCCTTAATGTGAATGTTCAAAGTGATGAACATACTTCTCGCCAGCCTAAAAATTGAGACATGGGCCGCGATTTCGCCATCGGAGGCGGGATCGCGGCGGGAGAGGTCGTTGGCGGGTCTCGGTCCCGCTCCCGGCTCCATCCCGCTCTGTGAGAAGGTTTTTTCCGTTGATTGGGCTTGTTAAGCCCACCCTGCGAGGTTCCAGGCCAATTAAAAGGAAGCAGATCTGATGACATCATCAGCCGATTTCCTTAAAGGGACCATGTCCACATTCATTTTGAGAGGTGTTCTGTCAGTGTTCTACAGCATTGAGGTGCTGCAAACACTGACAATGTCTGCACAAAGGTGCAGGGCTGCACCCAGGCTCTCCCATGGCTCCCTCCATATGCTTATGGAGAGAGTCACAGCATGCAGGGAGGTCATAGTCACAAAGTCATAATGGCACAGAAGGAGGCCATTCGGCCCATCGAGTCTGTGCTGGCTCTCTGTAGAGCAATCCAGTCAGTCCCATTCCCCCGCTCAATCCCTGTAGCCCTGCAAGTTTATTTCCCTCAAGTGCCTATCCAGTCTCCCCTTGAAAACATTGAGTGTCTCCGCTTCCACCACTTCCGTCGGCAGCGAGTTCCAGGTCCTCACCACTCGCTGCGTAAAAAAGTTTTTCCTCACATCCCCCCTGTATCTCTTGCCCAAAACCTTAAATCTGTGTCCACTAGTCCTTGCACCATCAAGTAGTGGGAACAGTCTTTCCCCGTCTAGCCTATCCAAACCCATCATAATCTTGAACACCTCTATCAAATCACCCCTCAACCTCCTTTGCTTTAATGAAAACCAATCCAGCTTCTCCAACCTGTCCTTGTAGCTAAAATCCCACATCCCCGGAACCATTCTGGTAATTCTCCGCTGCACCCTCTCAAGGGCCTTCACATCCTTCCTAATGTTTGGTGACCAGAACTGGATGCAATACTCCAGTTGTGGCCTAACCAGCGCTTTATAAAGGTTCAGCATAACTTCTCTACTTTTGTACTCAATACCTCTATTTATGAAGCCCAAGATCCCATATGCTTTGTTAACCACTCTCTTAATATGTCCCACCACCTTCAGGGACCTATGCACATTAAATCCCAGGTCCCTCTGTCCCTGAACACTCTTTAAAACTGTGCCATTAAGTGTATATTGCCTCTCCCTGTTCCTTCTGCCAAAATGCATCACCTCACACTTCTCTGTATTAAATTCCATCTGCCACTTGTCTGCCCATTCTGCTAGCCTTTCTATGTCCTGTTGCAGTCAATTGGTTTAAAAGGATTAATTAGCAATCTTGTTGTGTGAGGCCCCTTGGGGAGGAGCAGTCATAATATGATAGAATTCTTCATTAAGATGGAGAGTGAAGTAGTTGACTCAGAGACTAGGGTCCTGAATTTAAATAAAGGAAACTATGATGGTATGAGGGGAGAGTTGGCTAGGATGGACTGGGGACCGTTACTTAAAGGGTTGACGGTGGATAGGCAATGGCAAACATTTAAAGATCGCATGGATGAACTACAGAATTTGTTCATCCCTGTTTGGCATAAAAATAAAACAAAAAAGGTGACTCAACCGTGGCTAACAAGGGAAATTAGGGATAGCATAAGATCCAAGGAGAGCACATATAAATTGGCCAGAAAAAGCAGCAAACCTGAGGATTGGGAGCAGTTTAGGATTCAGCAAAGGAGGACAAAGGTATTAAGTAAGAGGGGGAAAATAGAATATGAGAGTAAGCTTGCATGGAACATAAAAACTGACTGTAAAAGCTTCTATAGATATGTGAAGAGAAAAAGATTGGTGAAGTCAAGCGTAGGTCCCTTGCAGTCAGAATCAGGGGAATTTATAATGGGGAACAAAGAAATGGCAGACCAAGTAAATACATACTTTGGTTCTGTCTTCACAAAGGAGGACACAAATAACCTCCCAGAGATGTCGGGGAACATAGGGTCTAACGAGAGGGAGGAACTGAATGAAATCAGTATTTGTAGGGAAATGGTGTTTGGCAAATTGACGGGATTGAAGGCCGATAAATCCCCAGGGCCTGATAATCTACATCCTAGGGTACTTAAGGAAGTGGCCCTAGAAATAGTCAATGCATTGCTGGTCATCTTCCAAAATTCTATAGACTCTGGAACAGTTTCCATGGATTGGAGGGTAGCTAATGTAACCCCACTATTTAAAAAAGGTGGTAGAGAGAAAACGGGGAATTATAGACCGGTAAGCCTGACATCGGTAGTGGGGAAAATGCTAGAGTCCATTATAAAAGATGTAATAGCAGAGCACTTGGAAAACAGTGTCAGGATCGGAGAAAGTCAACATGGATTTATAAAAGGTAAATCATGCTTGACTAATCTACTGGAATTTTTTGAGGATGTAACTGGTAGAATAGATAAGGGAGAACCAATGGATGTGGTGTATTTGGACTTTCAGAAGGCTTTCGATGAGGTCCCGCATAAGAGATTGGCGTGCAAAGTTAAAGCACATGGGATTGGGGGTAAGGTACTGACTTGGATCGAGAACTGGTTGGCAGACAGGAAGCAAAGAGTTGGAAAAAACAGGTCTTTTTCCGAGTGGCAGGCAGTGACTGGTGGGGTACCGCAGGGATCGGTGCTAGGACCCCAGCTATTCGCAATATATATTAATGATCTAGACGAGGGAACTAGATGTAATATCTCCAAGTTTGCAGATGACACAAAGCTGGGTGGGCGTGTGTGCTGTGAGGAGGATGCAGAGAAACTCCAGTATGATTTGGACAGGTTGGGTGATTGGGCAGATGCATGGCAGATGCAGTTTAATGTGGATAAATGCGAGGTTATCCAATTTGGTGGCAAAAACAGGAAGACAGATTATTATCTGAACGGCAATAGATTTGGAAAAGGGGAAGTGCAACGAGACCTGGGTGTCCTTGTGCACCAGTTGCTGAAGGTAAGCATGCAGGTGCAGCAGGCGGTTAAGAAGGCAAATGGTATGTTGGCCTTCATAGCGAGAGGATTCGAGTACAGGAGCAAGGATGTCTTGCTGCAGTTGTACAGGGCCTTGGTGAGACCACACCTTGAGTATTGTGTGCAGTTTTGGTCGCCTTATCTGAGGAAGGATGTTCTTGCCATGGAGGGAGTGCAGTGAAGATTCACCAGACTGATACCTGGGATGGCAGGAATGACGTATGAAGAGAGATTGGGTCGATTAGGCTTATATTCGCTGGAGTTTAGAAGAATGAGAGGGGATCTCATTGAACCTTATAAAATTCTAACAGGACTAGACAGACTAGATGCAGGAAGGATGTTCCCGATGGCGGGGGAGTCCAGAACCAGAGGTCACAGTCTAAGGATAAGGGGTAAGCCATTTAGGACTGAGATGAGGAGGAATTTCTTCACCCAGAGAGTGGTGAACCTGTGGAATTCTCTACCACAGAAGGCAGTTGAGGCCAATTCATTAAATATATTCAAGAAGGAGTTAGATATATTTCTTAAGGCTAAAGGACCAAGGGATATGGGGAGAAAGCAGGGACAGGGTACTGAATTTGGATGATCAGCCATGATCTCATTAAATGGCGGAACAGGCTCGAGGGGCTGAATGGCCTACTCCTGCTGCTATCTTCTATGTTTCTATGTATCATCATCACTGTTTGCCACACCTCCAAGTTTGGTGTCATTGTCAAATTTAGAAATTCTACTTTGTATTCCAATATGCAGGTCATTTATATATATCAAAAAAAGCAGTGGCCCCAGCACTGACCCTTGGGGAACACCACTGTCTACCATCCTCCAGTCTGAAAAACAACCATTTACCACAACTCGCTGTTTTCTGTCCTTAAGCCAATTCCTTATCCAAGCTGCCACTCACCCATCTATTCTATGAGCCTCAATGTTGTTAACCAGCCTTCTATGTGGTACAAAAAGAAAATCCTGCAGATGCTGGAAATCTGAAATAAAAACAGAAAATGCTGGAGATACTCAGCAGGTCAGGCAGCATCTGTGAGAGAGAAACAGAGTTAACGTTTCAGGTCGATGACCTTTCGTCAGAACTGGAAAAAAGCAGGAAATGGAACAGATTTTTAAGCAAGTGTAGGGGCTGGGAAAGCGGGGAGGGGATGAAAGAACAAAAGGGAAGGTCTGTGATAGGATAGAAGGCAGGAGAGGTTAAGAGACATTAAGAGATATTCAAGGCAAAAGGAGATGGTACTGGGACAGGTTAAGAAACAAAGTATGGCTCTAGATGAGTGTAAATTGCGCTGGCAGAAATTGTGGTACTTTGTCAAACGCCTTCCTAAAATCCATGTAGACAACATCCATAGCATTCCCTTCATCAATCCTCCCTGTTACTTTATCAAAAATTCAGTTGGATTAGTCAAACACGATCAGCCTTTTACAAATCTGTTTTGGCTCTCCTTAATTAGCTTAAACCTCTCCAAGTGCCCATTAATTTTTTCCTTGATTATTCTTTCTAAAACTTTACCCACCACTGATGTTAAAATGATCAGTTTGTAGTTACTAGGATTGTCCTTACACACTTTCTTGAACAATGGTGTCACATTTGCCACTTTCCAATCCTTAGGCACCTCCCCCGTGTCTTGGGAAGATCGGAAAATTATGGCAAGCCCTTCCGCTATCTCCTCCCCAAGGTTCTCTTCAAGGGTGGAAGAGACCTCCCCAGGACACCAATGAAACCTGGTTGCACATTGCACAGGAGGACCAGGCTGCTGTGGCGCAAACCTTTCATTGATCTCAGTAGATCACGAAACGTTACTGCAAATCCACACCCAACCTCATCCTGCTGTGCCACCCATCACATCTCCAGCACTCTGTCTTCCGTAACCTACTCCTGCACATCCTTACTCACACCAACTTACCTTGCACCTACAGCCATCCCTCTCTCTCTACATTATCACTTCCCCATCTCAGTAGCCACCCCTCACAATCACCCTCATCCTAGTGCAATCATACCAACTAAGCATAGGCACTTGGGTGTTTTATGCAATGTTCATGTAAATTTTCTGTTAAAATGTTGTCAAACATTGAAATCTTTATTTTCAACACTTTACCTTATTGAGCAGATCTGTGCTCACCTTTGGAAGTGTCTTAGTGAGTTCCAGTGAATGTTGAGACATAACTTCCCCCCCCACCCCACCCCCTCCCCCAATTGTGATGAATGTGAAAGAAATGGCTCGGACATTGTAGGGATGCTTTATGGTGCTGGTGTAGGGTGGTGTCAACCTGGCGCATCATGTGGCAGCCAGTGTGTACAGCGTCAAGTGAAGTAAATCTGGCCATGGTGAGGCCATCGCTGGCCTCCCGGGCAGCAATGTTGTTGGGTGCTGATGTCCTGTGTCCTGTGCAGCATCAGGTGATTGCAGAGAAGGTTGGTGATGTTGGTGTGCCTGGTGATGTTGGGGCTGATCGTGGAGGGATTCAGAGGATCAAGGTGAGATTTTTTCAAGAGCACCGATGTTGCTGGAATAGATGGCAGCTGAAGTTGAGATGACAGAAGCGATCTGTCAATGGTGAGAGAGCTTGCTCCAAGGAGGTGACAGTGGATAGAGAGTTTACTCCAAACACTTCCAAGATGCATACAGCTCAAAAGTGTCTTCCAAGCCCTGAAGGCTCAAGCTTCTGACATTGGAAAGTGAACAGCTGTGAAATGGTAGCTTTCATACCACTTTTGCAGCTGTCACCTATTCACAGCAATGGGGAGAAATAGAGAACCCGACCTACTTACCTGACATGAACCCTGTTAAAAAAGTGGTAAAATAGAAATAGGCTGGCAAAATAGTAGTTAACAAGCGTTTAACAAGCATTTAACTATCTTAAATGCCTCCCCCGCCGCTTGGTGTTGGGTCAGTTCTGAAATCGCAGACCCGACACTTTGGAAACTTACAGGGAGGCGGGTTCGGAGCAGGCTCCCAACCTGCTGTCAATCATTTGAATTTTGACAGCGGACCCACCTCCGAACCCTCCGTCTGAGCGCTGACAAAATCGCAGCCATGGTTTCCTCCCTCTGTTGCAGTATTAGTTTGGTGCAGTTCAGTTAGAAGTGAATACTGACCGAATGAGAATTTTAAGTTACTCACTCTCACTATAGTTTTACTCATCCTATGAATGTAATTCAACCACCATGTACAAAGCTTCCTTTCTCCTACCTCTCAATTGTGTCTCTCTCTGACCAGGAACGTTGTATTTGTTTCTCTATATTTGCTGCCACTTACTGAGATTCAATACCAACATAAGATCTTACATGCAGAAATTTTGGCACTGGAGAGGCTATTCAGCCCAGTTTGCTTGCACTAAACTTAGGCCCCTCTCAGGCTGGTTTCAAACAGTTCCATTTTCTGGCTTTCTCCCCAAACTGACCCGTTTTCCTGCTTTCTTTTCAAGGACATCAAAGGATATAGAGCAAAGGCAGGTAAATGGGATTGATGTATAGATCAGCCTTGATCTAACTGAATGGCTCGAGGGGCTGAGTGGCCTACTCCTGTTCCTAGTATTTATACTCCTCCTATAGTGAAGAACCTGAAACTACATACAGTATTCCAGATGTGAGCTAGCTATTGTTTCATGCAGAGTCATTATGACCTCCTTATTTTTGTATTTAATCCTTCTCAGCATAAATCCTGAAATTAAATCAGTATCGCTAATGTTTTTTAAAACTTATCCACCTATTTTTAAGCGTTTCTGTATCTGCCACAACGAGATCCCTTTTCTTTTCCGCTGCCTCGAGAAATTTACCGTTTGAGGTTAATTTCCTTTCTTTATGCTTGTTCTCAAACTGCATTAGTGCAATTTTTCTGTATTAAACTGTAGCTGCTACCTATCTGCCCATTCTCCTGGCCTATTTGTGACCTCATGCAGCTTCCTGCATTCTTCCTGACAGTTTGCTACTCCTTCCAATTTGGGGACAATTAAAGGGAAGTGACCTAACAAGGTGTCAGAAATTGCTGCAAGTCTTTGGAAAGGATCTTAATCCAGGAGCAGCCTTTATCAAGGAAGGAAAGACTTAGAGGTGAAGTGAAGTGAGCGGAAACCCAAGATGCAGGCATGTATCTGCACGCAAGTGATGGTGCAGACCACCGACCAACCCTTGTTTGATGACACCTGAAGCAGAGGCGGTTGCGATGAGGGCCGCCCTTTTTGCCACAGGTCTGCATTGCAGCAAGTCTGCAAGGAGATGAAGACGGTTTGGAGATTGCAGCAGACTAGTACTCTCATTGGCCATGCCAGCCTGATGCTCCCTCCTCGGCAAACGCAGGTGGTCCGTTCAGCAGATAGGAGCTGTGCAGCTGGCTCTCTGCTGACAAGGAACTGGTGAAGACAGTTCCTTGCGACCACCACTGGGTAAGTTCAACAGTGCCTGCCGATATGATTGGTGATATCATAGAATCATAGAATCATAGAAGATAGGAGCAGGAGTAGGCCATTCGGCCCCTCTAGCCTGCTCCGCCATTCAATGCGATCATGGCTGATCATCCAAATTCAGTACCCTGTCCCTGCTTTCTCCCCATATCCCTTGATCCCTTTAGCCTTAAGAAATATATCCAACTCCTTCTTGAATCTATTTAATGAATTGGCCTCTACTGCCTTCTGTGGCAGAGAATTCCACAGGTTCACCACTCTCTGGGTGAAGAAATTCCTCCTCATTTCTGTCCTAAATGGCTTACTCCTTATCCTTGGACTGTGACCCCTGGTTCTGGACTCCCCCGCCATCGGGAACATCCTTCCTGCATATAGTTTGTCCTGTCCTGTCAGAATTTTATAAGTTTCAATGAGATCCTCTCTCATTCTTCTAAACTCCAGCGAGTATAAGCCCAATCGACCCAATCTTGATGGGTGTGGCCGATTAGAAGATGCTATTTGTTGATCACCTGTGGCACGGCTTCTTTGATACAGTGTCACTGATAGCATGACACGCCGTGACTAGGATGTTTCCAAGGCAGCATCCAACACTATAGTTAATCGGGCATTCATATACCTTAGTGGTGCCATTAAATCTGCTGTCCCAGCTTCCTTTGTTAGTACAAGCCTTTGTCTGCACTAATCATCTGCCAAAGTGAAATATGTGCACCTCGGTCAATATGAGTAACAGAAGGTGGGCACAGAACTCCTCTCCTGCAGCTTGATCTGCCTAGAATCTCTCCCTTAGTCCTTGTTCTTCAGAACACTTCGATCAGAGGGTTTGCCATTGGGAAACTCGTTCGTCAAAGCAAATCAAGCGATTCTCCACAAAGGTTTATGAGAACTTAATTTCTGACAGAGAAAAAACAACGAAAATGAAAGATTGGTGAAGAAATAGCTTTAAAACTGCGGAATGAATATGCCCTTTAAATCAAGTACTGCTCACAGTTAGCAACCTTGGACGCCCATTTGAAATTATCTTATTTGGAACCAGCCTCCTGCATGCCAGAACATTTGGGAAATGGTGGGCTTAATGCCCCCACCCGCACATTAATATTTAAAAGAAGTTCCTGTTTGTTCGAAACAGGTGCTTCCACAACCAACGCACACAGGAAAGTTATAGCATGAATCTGGTAGACTCGACTGGATAATCCAGGGTGCAAACTAATTCTAAGGAATGTTAGATTTCCCACAGATTTTATTATATAGATAAAAAAGAAAGATTTGCATTTATATAGCGCCTTTCATGAACCTAGGATGTCCCAAAGCACTTTACAGCCAATGAAGTACTCTTTTGAAGTGTAGTCACTGCTGTAATGTAGGAAACGCGGCAGCCAGTTGCACACAGCAAGCTCCCACAAACAGCAATGTGATAATGACCAGATAATCTGTTTTTGTTATGTTGATTGAGGGATAAATATTGGCCATGCTTTGCTTTGAAATAGTGCCATGGGATCTTTTATATCCACCTGAGAGAGCGGACCATGCCTCGGTTTAATGTCTCATCCAAAAGACAGCACCTCCGACAGTGCAGCGCTTCCTCAGTATTGCGTTGGAGTGTCAGCGTAGATTTTTGTGCTCAAGTTTCTGTGGTGGGACTTGAGCCCACAACGTTGTGCCTCAGAGGCAAGAGTGCTACCCACTGAGCCATGGTGGACACCCTTTTATACTCTTTAAACATAGTCCACTACTTCATGCAAATAAATTGGGGGCATCAAAGGAGATGGTCCTTTAAAACAACTGACCTTCACCGTTGCCTTATGAATTATCTAATCACCTGATGCTTTGATACGTGTATGGCGAATACTGCGGACTCACACCTCAGTTCGCAGAAGTATCAAGTATGTCTAAGCAATCTTGCCAGAAAGCAAATCTTGCTCTTAGCTAGTAGAAGGCAGCATCTAGCGGAGAGAGCAGCATTCTTACCTGGTGCCCTCAATTATGATGAGGTTACATGGTTCAGAGGTGCAAAAGCACTGCCACTCTCGAGAAATTGCCACAGTGATTTACTGTGAACAGTGAACAATGTAACCCTTGCCAAAAGAAATCTATCAATCTCAGTTTTGAAATTTTCAATTGGCCCCCAACCTCTACAGATTTTTGAGGGAGAAAGTTCCAGATTTCCACTAACCTTTGTGTGAAGAAATGCTTCCTGAATGGCCTAGCTCTAATTTTAAAGTTCTGCCCCCCCCCCGCCCCCCCCACCCCTTGTTCTGGACTCCCTCACTGGAGCAAACAGTTTCTCTCTATCTATCCTATCAACTCCTTTAATCATCTTCAACACCTCAATTAGATCACCCCTTAAATCTTTTATATTCAAAGGAATACAAGCCTAGTCTATGCAAACTGTTATCATAATTTAACCCTTTTAGCCCCGGTATCAGTCTGGTGAATCTGCGCTGCAGCCCCTCCAAGACCAATGTACCCTTCCTGAGGTGCGGTTGAACGCAGTACTCTCAATGGGGTCTAACTGGAGCTCTGTACAGCTGTAACATAACTTCCACCCCTTTGTCTTTCAACTTCAGTGAGGGTGGAAAATTGACGGTATCGGATCAGCCGCCCATTACACACCCCGCCAATTTTCCTTTCCATTGAAGGGGGTGTAACCGGCAGTCGATCCAATATCACTAGTTTTCCGCCCCCTCCGAAGTTGTAAGTTACCTCCATGCAATTTAGAGACTGATACTACTACTACTGCAAAATATGGCAAGAGAGGTGATTTGCAACATTCAACTTGGTGAGCCAATGGGTAGCTTCGGACGTGGAGTGGTGTAAGTCCGAGATGCATTCGGTTGACAATTGAAGTGAACACTGATTTACAGTGTGGCCCATAGCTGGTGATGGCTGTCGGCAGTTACATTGTGGGTCCAGAGGTGCGAGATATGACCGTATCTGCCATGCCATGTTCTGAAACGGTTCAATGCCGACCATTGTTTCCACGCGTGGCTGAAGCCTGTCAAAACACATATGGGGTCGGCAATCGAGTGTCCATTTGGAACATTAGCATTGTCCCAGGACTCTTTCCAGTGTGCCTTAGGATTGAATGAGGAGGCTTTAAAAGCATTAACCCAATCCCAAAATGGCTTGCAAGATTTCAGGCATCTGGAGATCCTCATAAATTGGTAGGTTCAGGTTGGCCGTGGTTCTATTGAACTCACGAGTTGTACGTGTCTCTCTCCGTATTTTAGGTGGGGTATATGTGCCGCAGCGGGCAGCCTTTCAATGGCCGATGCTGCAGTATTTTGTTGAGGCAGTGTAGAGGGAACATATCCCAAATGTTGCTTCTGACATGGGATTGCTTAATGCCTGGTAATAGATGCATTTTGTTCCTCAGCAATAGCGTCCTTAACCTGAGCACAATATTCATTAAAAATTAAAGCGCGTTACTCAAATTGTTTAACTTTATTGGTGATTCAGCATTTAGCAATCACATAAATTGTTATTGGACATGCTATGCCCTGTTATTTATGTCTCTGTAGAGGTAAGTCAAATGGACCATTGCTGATAAGACCTATTACATGCGGTTTTCAATCATTCTAATCAGAGAACAGTTGCTGAATCCATTTGAACTGTGCTTCTAATATAATCAATTGCACTGTATCTGTTCAATAAAGCAACTATTCAGAAGCCAAGAAAAATGGATTCAGCCCTTTGTGCTCTGTATTAATGGTGATGTTTAATCATTAAGATAATTCCATAAAATTTCATGGCTGCGAATTAGCCATTAAATGAGAAGTATTTATGATCTGAAAAGCATACAGTTTCCTGAATTTTGGCCAAAGCATCTTCAGCTGCTTCATCGATGATCCTCCCACTGTCAGGAATGGCGCTGGTCATACAATGATGGCCAGGTAAAGACCCTCTGGTCCATCCAGCCTGTACCGCACAATTTGTGATGCATCACAATATCTACACTCTCCACCCCACCCGAATCCAGGTAATCTCCTGGGAGAGGCGATAAAAATCCCAGGCCAATTTGGGGGGGAAAAAATCTGGAGAATTCCTCTCCGAGCACCCCCCACCCCCGCCGCCGCTTTGGTGATCAAAACTAGTCCAGGGTGATTCACTGATGATTCCGCTATGTTCAGCTTCATTCACAACTCTTCACATTTTATTTTGCCTTTAACATAGAAAATTGTCACAAGGTGCTTCACAGAGATGTGAGGAAAAGATGGCACTGAGACAAAAAAGGAAAGATTAGGAAGGGTGCCCAAAAGCTGGTCCAAGAGGTGGCAGTATAAGAAGGCTCTTGAAGGAAGAGATTGAATTGGAGAGGCAGAGAGTTTTAAAAACGTAAGAACATGAGAATTAGGAGCAGGAGTAGGCCATACGGCCCCTCAAGCCTGCTCCGCCATGCAATAAGATCATGGCTGATCCTCGACCTCAACTCCACTTTCCCGCCCGATCCCCATGTCCCTTGATTCCCCTAGAGTCCAAAAATCTATCTATCTCAGCCTTGAATATACTCAATGACTCAGCATTCACAGCCCTCTGGGGCAGAGAATTCCAAAGATTCACAGAGTGAAGAAATTCTTCCTCATCTCAGTGGCCGACCCCTTATCCTGAGACAATGCGCTCTAGTTCTAGACTCTCCAGCCAAGGGGAAACAGGGAGGGATTTCCAGCAAATAGGAATAGCTGCAAGGTATGGCTGCAAACGGCGGGACAAAGGACTGGACTCAGACAAATGGATTGTTCAGGAGTTTAGGGGCCGGTGTGGGGTATTTTTGTCGGGCTGGAGGAGGTCACCGAGATAGGGAGGGAACTCAATTAGAATTTTCTATAGAACTGTAAGGATGGCAGCATTAAATCGAACATCATAAAGTAATAAGTATTAATACCTCCTGTAAGATTTACTTAGTTCTATTCTATAGTGGTGCATGTGTTTGCCGAGCTGAAAGTTACTTCTGATTTTGTAGCTCTGCCAGTCGAAATTCAGATGGTAATGTGAATGGAGTGCAGATGTCATTAGAAAATGTGGTTAATGAGAATCCACAGCTGCTAGGTGGGAAGCAAATTTAAAATGTTTTCTTCTTTTCTTGTCACATTTTTTTCCCTCCTCTGCCGACGGAACGGATTTTGCTGCAGTATGGTTCTGCAGTTCCCTTTTACCTCATTCAAACAGGCTCTTTGGTTACATAAGAACTAGGAGCAGGAGTGGGTCACACGGCCCCTCGAGCCTGCTCTGCCATTCAATAAGATCATGGCTGATCTTCTACCTCATCTCCACTTTCCTGCACTATCTCCATATCCCTTGATTTCCCTCGAGTCCAAAAATCTATCGATCTCTGTCTTGAATATACTCAACGACTGAGCATCCACAGCCCTCTGAGGTAGAGCATTCCAAAGATTCAGAAGAAATTTTGCCTCATCGCAGTCCTAAATGTCCGACCCCTTATTCTGCGACTGTGACCCCTGGTTCTAGACTCCCCAGCCAGGGGAAACATCCTCCCAGCATCTACCCTGTCAAGCTCTGTACGAATTTTATACGTTTCAATGAAATCACCTCTCATTCTTCTAAACTCTAGGGAATATAGGCCAAGTCTACTGAATCTCTCCTCATAGGACAATCCCCCCAATCCCAGGAATCAGTCTGGTGAACCTTCGTTGCACTCCCTCCAAGGCAAGTATATCCTTCCAGAAGTAGGGAGACCAAAACTGTAAGGAGTTAAGGGGAAATCACAGCTGAGGATGGTCCTGTGCGTACGTGTGAACTTTCCAGTGGTTGTGGGGGGTAGGGAGTGGAGGAAGGGGTCTTTGTGTGACACTGAGAAACGTCTACGTTGGCTGATCTTTTTGATTTTTAATTTGCTCCACCTCCCACACTCATACATATACTTTCCTCAGCCATGGAAGAAGGAGGCCAATTGTAGCACCCCACTGTTATCCTGTTAAGATTAGCAAACTCCACAAAGACGAAGGGGGAAAAATTGAGTCGTGCCCCCTTTGGGGTGCTAACTTTGCTGGGGTGCTACTTTTAGCGCCCGAACAAACTAATGCCCCTGAAATTGAGTGGTAGCGCCCCAAGAGGGAAGCGGGGCGCTACTGGAAGCGCCCCGCCTCCCTCTTGGGGCGCTGCGAGGGAATATCGCGGCACATTGCGCCGCGGTACTGCAGGCCTTCCTCCCCTTCTTAAAGGGGAGGGGCCTTGCGCCGCGCGACCCAGGGCTCAGCTGGGCCACCGGGGACCAGAGTGCCGGCAAAAGAGCCCGGCACTCAAGAGAAGTGCCGGGCTCACGGAGCGCAGCTGGCACTCCGCGGGGACGCTTCACAGAAGGCCGGGGATGGCAAAGCGGGCAGGTGCTGGCAGGCGGCCAGCAACAAAAATGGCCGCCCAGCACCTCGCCTTTAATTAGCGCCGCCCCGGCCGCAGGTTGGCCCCCTGACCCTGTCGGACATAGCATCCGGCGGTAAGTCAAGGGGCGCTACCGAAGATCGCGGCCGGGGCGCTGCGCATGGCGATGACGTCATTGCCAGCAGCGCAGCGCCACGGGGCGCTAACGGTTACCGCCGCCGCTAACCTCTCACTGAATTTCGCAGGAGGCGTTGGCGGCGGCGCTCCCGGGCGCTAGTAGCTTCGCGCCCTCTTAGGGCCCTAATGGGAGGCACAAAGCAACCGAATTTTTCCCGCTAAGGATCAAATCTAGAACCTTTCTATTCTACATGGAGTCAGCACTCCATAGGAACAGGTCATTCAGCCCCTGGAGCCTGTTTCACCATTCAATTAGATCATGGCTGATCTGTCCCTCGACTCCAGTGCCTTTTGGGGAGAGAGTTCCTGATTTCCACTACCCTTTGTGTGAAAAAGTGATTTAAGATTTTACTCCTAAATGGCATATAGCTCGTATTTTAAGATTATTCCCTCCTGTGCTGGCATCCCCCATCAGAGGAAATAGTTTCTCTGTATCTAACCTGTGTTGTGTTTAGATGAGGAACCATCATGGAAGCCCAAAATCGTTTTTCTTAAGGGTAAAGAACTTCTGGAGTTCTGACCTGAGTGCACTATACTGTGTGCATTTTAATGTTTCTCATTTTTAAAAATTAATTCTTAGGATATGGGCATCTAAAGTGGATATTTATTGCGCATCCGTAGTTTCCCTTGAGAAAGTAGTGGTGGGCCTTCTTGAACTGCTGCAGTCCGTGTGGTGAAGGTACTCCCACAGCGATGTTAGGTAGGAAGTTGCAGGATTTTGACCCAGCGACGATGAAGGAACAGCGTAATATTTCCAAGTCAGGATGGTGTGTGACTTGGAGGGGAACTTGGAGGTGATGGTGTTCCCATGCGCCAGTTGCCCCTGTCCTTCTAGGTGGTAAGGTTGCGGGTTTGGGAGTTGTTAATTGTTAGTGATGCACTTTAACATGTAAATAGTGCTGTGCTAGCCTTTTGCTTTGCCCAAATAGCTTTTGTTTGTGAAAATGATAATGTACAATATAGTCATGACAACCAGTGATGGGCCAGGTTCATATTTAGATTCCAATAAGTTACATTTCAAATCAAATTCACCTGAGCGTTCATCCCTGCCCAGACCATTCAGTACAGTCCCACTCCAGGAACTTGAGCACAATAAAGCTAGGCTGACATTCCAGTGCAGTGCTGAGGGAGCGCTGCACTGTCGGAGGTGCCGCCTTTTGGATGAGACGTTAAACCGAGGCTCCATCTGCTCTCTCAGGTGGATGTAAAAGATCCCATGGCACGATATCGAAGAAGAGCAGGGGAGTTATCCCCGGTGTCCAGGCCAATATTTATCCCTCAACCAACATAACAAAAACAGATTGGCTGCCGCGCTTCCTACATTACAACAGTGACTCCACTTCAAAAGTACTTCATTGGCTGTAAAGCGCTTTGAGACGTCCGGTGGCCGTGAAAGGCGCTATATAAATGCAAGTCTTTCTTTCTTTTTCTCTTTCAAAGAGCCGGTACAAGCATGATGGGCCGAATGGCCGCCTTCTGTGCTGTAAGATTCTATGCTGGCTTTGTACTACAATCACAGTGAACTCAACTTTATTCCCTTTGTTTTGAGACCTAAATCTGTGTCGGAGATTTTGTGACATTTCAATTTGGCGTACATTTATCTCCCGCACACGCATGTCCCTCTTGTGGTGCCCCACCAGGAGCTCAGGGTCTCTGTCAGCGCAGCACCTGGGCATCATCCAGAATTTTTTGACTTTTTTCAGGTGCTGCACCTGGCACAAGCACCACGGCGCTCCATGGAGGAGTATTAACAGCAGATATGTGAAGCAGTGTTTTTTTTTTTGCCTGTTCTGTGGTTGTGGTTTGGTGTGTGAGCCATTTCCTTCTTGGCACGCATGCGGAATCCCACCATGTCAAAACAAAAGCAGGAAATAGATATGAAGTGCCTCATTGATCTTTGTTCAGTCGCACAACATGGCACATTGTGCTGCTGGGGTTGGGGGGCGGGGTGGGGGGGGGGGCGGGGTGCGGAGTGGGGGCGGAGTGAAAGGGATAAGAGTCACTTGAAGAGATACTTGACGCACTGTTAAAATTCGCCCTAAGGATATCCAGGCAGCTGGAGCTGTGGCTCTCGCTGCCAAAATGATCTATGATTCGGTCACAATAAACGTGTACTGTGTGTACCAACGCTACACTGAGGGAAGTAAAACCAGGACAGTGGCTTTTGCTTCTGTGTTGTGAAAAATATTATGGGATGTTCACAGGTCAGGAGCCTTAGGCGGTGGAGGGGCCCGAGTTTAGTCTCCAAAGTGAGCGCTGTCTTAATATAATGCGGTTTGTGATGGAGTTTTCCTTTAAGGAGCTTATGGTACAACGGAATAGTGGCAAACACTAAGCCAGTCTGCAGGAGAGCTGGGAACAAATTTTGACTTGATTCACGGGTGAGCGCATCTATTTTTATGAAGAGTACTTTCAGAGCCCTGGTTTTGGGCACATAAATGTTACGACTCCTCAACACATTGACAACCCAAAATTATTGTGTCTACATACTGCCAGGCTGCCTAACCAAATGATTTGATTAATTGTAGATAAATGCTTTGAGAAAGGACTGAACGAATCAATCCCACCCAGCGATTAGTCTACTCCACATATTTCTACTGAGGTGGTAATGACAGGGCCCATCACAGAGCCTCAGCTTCCAACTCAAGCAAAAAGTAGCTCCGATATGTCGGGAGCTGGGTTTTATTCCCCAACTGTGAACACAGTTTTGAATTCCCTACTACACTGAAGGACTCACAAGGGGGAAAGGACAGAAAATGAATGACTGAATCCATTTTAATCAAATCCAGCCTATCGGTGAAAACCAAGGTAGATATTTGTCAAGGTGTGCCCTTGGAGCCTGAGTATGAAGTATTAGCCAGTACCAATATCTCTTAATGTTTTCCAGTACTACACACATCGATTGAAGTGGACGAAACCAAATGATAACATCTCTCACTGCATTCACTTCTGCATTTGTTCTTCTAATAGCACTATGGAAAACGAATTACAGTATGTGTTGACATCCTATTAAAATGCAAATGGTCTTCTGGATTTCATACTTTTCGTTACAAATAGTTGTTGGACAAAAGAGGTTTTCTGGCTAGGAAATCACTCAGCTAGGATGTATATTGAGTACAATTTCATGTGTTCAAAAAAAACAATCTAATTTTGTCAGTTTGGCTATTTTTAATGTACAGGTGATATATGACAATACTTCGTTCTCGTACGTTTTTTAAGTCAGTGCTGGCTTTCTCGTTTTCCACACATTTATTTTTTTATGGGCTTCTCAACTTTCTTCAAAGAAAGAAAGGAATAGCTGGTGAGGATGTGATCTGAGTGCCTCCAAACGTTGTCACTTTGCTGCCAAAATGTCCGCCCTCAGCAATGGGAATCGTGGACTCCGGCTAAAGTTCTGAGCAAGGAGCCAGATGCATCGGCAGCAGGGATGAGGCATCCGTCTTAGAAAAGATGCTGCTCTCCGATAAGGGAAGAACACAGACATTTACATATATTCAGAGACAATTGCAATGTTTCTAATTGGTTGCAGAACAAGATTTAATTCACACTCAGCAAGGCCTACATTGTACAGCACACACCCAAAATGGCTGAGTGGCAGAAGAATGGGCCATTGATGTAGAATGTCATTTCCTTTTGTAAGTTGATATTCCTTTGAGTTTTGTTGTGTGCGTTTTCTTTATTTCATAAAAAAAAAGGAAAAAATCTCATTGCTGTTTGCTGCGCACAAATTAGCTGCTGCGTTTCCTACATTTCCGACAGTGACGACACTTCAAAAGTACTTAGTTGGCTGTCAAGCGCTCTGGGACAAAAAACAAGAAAATGCTGGAAATACTGTGGAGAGAGAGAAACAGAGTTAACGTTTCAGGTCGACGGACCTCTCGTCAGAATTTTGCTTTGGCATAAGTGCTTTGGGACATTCTGTGGCCGTGAAAGGTGTTATTATAAACGCAAGTTTCTTTCTTATGAAAAGAGAAGTGAAAGTAATTGAGCATTCTGAAGCTTTGGGACATTTTGAGTGTAGCCGCAGCAATGTCATAAATCAGGTTGAGGATGCAGAACTCGCTAATGGCGAACAGATGGTCTTAGATGTTAATTTGTTAAAATGGCTGCATGAAATTTTGAACAGACACCGTAACTGGCTTTGGCTGATACTCCTGATTTAACATTATTATCTGGCAAGTCGTATCAGGTTCTTGCAAAAGACAGTTTATTAGTGTTTTTATATAGTGAGGCATGAGCGCTTGTTATGGCTCTCAATTATATTGGATTTTTTTCTTGTGTTCATAGCAAATACCATAAAATAAGTACATTCAGCCCAACTCGCTCATTCGTCCACAGGCCCACATCCCCCGACCCCCCATCACTGCATCTAACTGGCCCTAGAAGGTCTCCAGAGTTTTTAGTAAGATTCTGCCCCCAACTAGAGAAAATAGTTGTTCTCTATCTACCCTCTCAAATCCTTTAATCACCTTAAACCCTCAATTAGATCACCCCTTTATCGTCCATACTTAAGACCGTCGACCCTGATTTTAACTCCAGGTGGATTCCCCGCGCAAGGCCTGAGTTAAAATTACAGACGGGTCTCAATGATGTCATCGGACCGCAACATGCAGAGGTAAAGAAGGACCCTGTTGGCTCCGAGTGGGTCTCCTTGCTGCCTGCTCAGGAGAGCAGGTTAAAGTTGCAGATGTTGTGATCATGGCAGCTTTCGGACAGTTAAATGCCAGGGCAATTTTAACTCCCCACCCGCCAGGTTTCTGCTGAGCGAGTAGGGATAAATTCGCCCCCTAAGTCAGATTTAGAAGAATAATTTTTACTGAGCAGTTTTAGTCTAAGACTTGATCCAACAATCTTTTATATTTTCAGGCATATTTAAATTAGATCTATGACTGATGTTAGGAATGATACTAAGGGGGAGAAATTCGGTACCTTAGCGCCTCCAGTTAGTGCCTGGCGGGGGCGCTAATGGAGCACTGAGCCAGTAGCGCCGCGGCGAGGCGAATCCAGCGACGCCAAATCCAGAACCCCCATAGCACCGCCGCTATGAGTCAGCGCTAGGGACTTCAGCGCCAGGCAGATCGTGACATCAGTGAGCGTGCAACGCTCACTGTGTGCCCGATCTGTGAAATTGATTATCGCCCCCTGCCTTTGTGCCTCGCCCCGCCAGCGACAGGGAGAGGAGGCGTGAAGCAGGCGTTAGCCGGCTCCAGGAGCGCTACTTAAAGGGATCATAAGTAATGAGTCACAGCTCTCAGGTTAGTGCTGTTTCATTGCTTCCTTGTCAGTTTGACATTGTGCAACAGTTTAAATCAGTCATTTAAAGGTTGTTTAGTCTCCTGAGTGTTGTGGCTAATAAAAATTTAGTTACATTTATTCTCACAACATATCAAAGTGCTACACATCATTACATTAATGGGGTCTGTACTGGCAGTCAACCTCGCCCTCCAGAATCTACTGCGGAGGGAGCGCAGGCATCGAGAAAGATTGGAACATGTGGCCAGAGGGAGGACGAGGGCCATCAGGGCTCTCAACAGGAAGCCTTACCCTCCGAGGGTCTTACGGCAGCAATTCTCCTACCTCCAATTAAGCGAGGAGCAGTGTATTAGAAGGCTCCGCTTCAGCAAGGAGGTGGTCACAGAACACTGCCACCTCCTGCAACCAGACCTCCAGCCTCAGATCAGGGCAACCACAGTCCTCTCAGTGGCAGTCAAGGTCACCGTCGGCCTCAATTTCTTCGCCAGCGGATCCTTCCAGTCTGCAACAGGTGATATAGGTAACATCTCGCAGTTTGCTGTCCATCGCTGTATCCGGGAGGTCACAGAGGCTCTCTGCAGTAGAGAAGGGACTACATTTCCTTCCCCATCACCAGAGAGAAGCAGGACGAGCGTGCATGTGGCTTTGCCAGGATAGCGGAATTCCCCGTGGTGCAGGGCGCCATTGACTGCACCCACATGCCTTTGCAGGCACCGCATAAAAATCCTGACATCTTCCGTAACCGTAAAGGCTACCACTCACTATATGCGCAGTTCTCAATCCTCAGTGTGAATGCCCGCTACCCTGGCAGCAGCCACGATGCCTTCATCCTGAACCAGACTGTTGTTCCAGCACTCTTCCAGCCACCACATTAAGCTTGAGGCTGGCTGCTGGGAGACAAGGGCTATCCGGTCTCCACCTGGCTCATGACTCCCCTCCACAACCCCAGCACTCCTGCTCAGCACTCATATAATGAGAGCCATGCCGCCACCAGGAACATCATCGAGCAGACCATCGGGGTACTCAAGCAACGTTTCCGCTGCCTTGACCACTCGGGAGGAGCCCTCCAGTACTTGGCTGAGATGATCTCCCATTTCATTGGTGGTCTGCTGCATGCTCCACAATTTGGCCATCATGAGGGCCCAGCCGTTGCCACCAGGGATTGCAGGACCACCTCAGGAGGAGGAAGAAGGAGAGGAGGAGGATGAGGAGGAAGAGCAGGAAGAGGAAGATGAGGAGGAGGAGGAGGAGGAGGAGGAACAGGAGCGAGGGAGGAGGCAGCCACTCAATCGGCCTTCCAGAAAGAATGACTATTGTTTTCCAGCAGTAATGAATATGAACCACGCGCACTGCTGTAAGTTGAAATAGCTGTGTAATTGTTTAATGCTTCGTATTTAATTGACCTCGCAATTGAACAATTTAACAAAGTTGTAAATCAGTAAACTAGCAAATTAACTGTTTACATATTAGTCAGATGCAAGACATATTATGCAACAACATAAAAATGAATTGCAATTTAACTAGAATGAATTGCAGGATTGCGAGTTGGTTTATTTGCCTGGCAGGGAGACAAAGCCTATACACGAGTTCCTCCGATTGCTTTCTGGTGTGATGCATGGACGACTTGTCCCTCTTATGTAACATCAGGGGCACCATGAATAAGATTTTATTTTCATGGTTTGGGGTTGGAATAGTCCTTCATGTTTGCCAAGCTGCAGGGTTTGATGGTGTAACAGTAATACAGTGGATGGAATTCCTCTTTAAATTAACGATGCGTCAATTTGGCTCGGCTGCTGCTGAGTCAAAAGGTCGTGGGTTCAACCCCTGCTCCAGAATTGAGAGCACCTAACTTGCATTTATATAGTGCCTTTAACACAGTAAAACGTCCCAATTTGACACCGCACCACACAAAGTGATATAAGAACATAACATAAGAACATACGAAATAGGAGCAGGGTTAGGCCATTTGGCCCCTCGAGCCTGCTCCGCCATTCAATGAGATCATGGCTGATCTGATCTTGGGCTCAGCTCCATTTCTCTGCCCGCTCCCTGTAACCCATCACTCCCTTATTGTTCAAAAACCTGTCTATCTCCACCTTAAATATATTCAATGACCCAGCCTCCACAGCTCACTGGGGCAGAGAATTCCACAGATTAACCACCCTCTGAGAGAAGAAATTCCTCCTCATCTCAGTTTTAAATGGGCGACCCCTTATTCTGAAACTATGCCCCCGAGTTCTAGACACCCCCATGAGGGGAAACATCTTCTCTGCATCTACCTTGTCGAGCCCCCTCAGTATCTTATGTTTCAATAAGTCAACCCCTTCATCTCAGGCATCAACCTAGTGAACCTTCTCTGAACTGCCTCCAATGCAAGTATATCCCTCCTTAAATAAGGAGACCAAAACTGTACGCAGTACTCCAGGTCTATATTAGGACAGGTGACCAAAAGCTTGGTCATAGAGGTAGATTTTAAGGAGCAACTTAAAGGAGGAGAGAGTGCTGGAGAGAGATGAAGAGGTTTAGGGAGGTTTTTTTTTATTCGTTCCTGGGACGTGGGCATCGCTGGCAAGGTCAGCATTTATTGCTAATTGCCCTTGAGAAGGTGGTGGTGAGCTGCCTTCTTGAACCACTGCAGTCCGTGCATTGAAGGTACTCCCACAGTGCTGTTAGGGAGGGAGTTCCAGGATTTTGACCCAGCGACGATGAAGGAACGGCGATATATTTCCAAGTCAGGATGGTGTGTGACTTGGAGGGGAACTTGCAGGTGAGGGCCGGCTTAGGGCTTAGGGCCTAGGCAGCTGAAGGCATGGCCGCCAATGAAGGGACGAAGAATGTGGGGGATGCACAAGAGGCCAGAATTGGAGGAATGTATAGTTCTCGGAGGGTTTTCGGGCTGGAGGAGGTTACAGAGATAGGGAGGAGCGAGCCCATAGAGGGATTTGAACACAAAGATGACATTTTTTTTAATTGAGGCGTTGCTGGACTGGGAGCCAATGTAGGTCAACAAGTGGGACATGGTGCTGAGTTTCGACATGGTGAAGTTGAAAATATTCCTTCAGCTGGCCAAAGAAGGTGTTCATCTTGGAGCAATCCCTGGACTACAGGGATACACGGCCTCAACAGACACAAGGGGATGTAATCTTTGAATTCGAGCTAAGAAATGAAAAACCTCTTCACTCAAATGAGTGCAAGAATGCTCCATCAGTACTGCACTGAAAACACGAACTAAATTAGGTTTTAAGATTCTCATAGAAACATAGAAACATAGAAGATAGGAGCAGGAGTAGGCCATTCAGCCCCTCGAGCCTGCTCCGCCATTCAATGAGATCATGGCTGATCATCCAAATTCAGTACCCTGTCCCTGCCTTCTCCCCATATCCCTTGATCCCTTTAGATTTAAGAAATATATCTAACTCCTTCTTGAATATATTTAATGAATTGGCCTCTACTGCCTTCTGTGGTAGAGAATTCCACAGGTTCACCACTCTCTGGGTGAAAAAATTCCTCATCTTTGTCCTAAATGGCTTACCCCTTATCCTTAGACTGTGACCCCTGGTTCTGGACTCCCCGGCCATCAGGAACATCCTTCCTGCATCTAGTCTGTCTAGTCCTGTTAGAATTTTATAAGTTTCAATGAGATCCCCTCTCATTCTTCTAAACTCCAGTGAGTATAAGCCCAATCGACCCAATCTCTCCTCATACGCCATTCCTGCCATCCCGGGTATCAGCCTGGTGAATCTTCGCTGCACTCCCTCCATGGCAAGAACATCCTTCCTCAGATAAGGCGACCAAAACTGCACACAATACTCAAGATGTGGTCTCACCAAGGCCCTGTACAACTGCAGCAAGACATCCTTGTTTCTGTACTCGAACCCTTTCGCTAAGAAGGCCAACATACCATTTGCCTTCTTAACCGCCTGCTGCACCTGCATGCTTACCTTCAGCGATTGGTGCACAAGGACACCCAGGTCTCATTGCACTTCCCCTTCGCCCAATCTATTGCCATTCAGATAATAATCTGCCTTCCTGTTTTTGACACCAAAGTGGATAACCTCGCATTTATCCACATTATATTACATCTGCCATGCTTCTGCCCAATCCCCCAACCTGTCCAAATCATACTGGAGTTTCTCGGCATCCTCCTCACGGCACACACTCCCACCCAGCTTTGTGTCGTCTGCAAACTTGGAGATATTACATCCAATTCCATCGTCCAGATCATTAATATATATTGTGAATAGCTGGGGTCCTAGGACCAATCCCTGCGGTACCCCCCTAGTCACCGCCTGCCACTCGGAAAAAGACCCATTTATTCCAACTCTTTGCTTTCTGTCTGCCAACCAGTTCTCTATCCAAGTCAATACCTTGCCCCCAATCCCATGTGCCTTAACTTTACACGCTAATCTCTTATGCGGGACCTTATCGAAAGCCTTCTGAAAGTCCAAATACACCACATCCACTGGTTCTCCCTTATCCATTTTACCAGTTACATCTTCATCCTTGTGTTCGAATCCCTCTGCCTCTCTACCTCTCTTTCCTCCTTTAAGACGCCCCTTAAAACCTACCTTTTTGACCAAGCTTTTGGTCACCCATCGTAATATCTCCTTATGTGGCTCGGTGTCAAATTTTGTTGACGTTCCTGTGAAGTGCCTTAGGACGTTTTACTGCTTTAAAGATGCTATAAATGCAAGTTGTTGTATTACAACTACACCTTAAAAGAAAGTATTTAATTGGCTGTAAAGCACTTTGGGACATCCTGAGGTCATAAAAGGCACTATATAAATGCAAGTCTTGTTTCTCTATAATTAACAAGCTGCTAATTAAAATTGCATGTTGAGAAATCGCACCTTTCAACCAACAACAACAAACTGTAATGATATAGACTTTTTAATTTCCAGACTTCAGCTGCTTCATAAATATGCATATGGAAAATGGATGGCTGAGCCAGGAAGGGAGAGATCAAGAGGGGTGATTGAAAGCTTGGGCAAAGAGGTGGGTCTTGAGTAGGTTTCTGAAGGTAGAGAGTGAGGGGGAGAGGCAGAGAAGGTGCTGCAAAGAGTAGGACTACTGGTGGTCGAGAGGCCTGCCACTGATTGTGTGGCAACGGGAGAGGGGATACAAGTTGTTGTATTAAAAGGTCGAAGTCAGAGGAAGATACATTGCACAATGTCACTTGTTTACAGGAACCAAACCCATGCTACGTTATTAAAGAACAAACACTTTAGAAAGTGAGGAGAGTGCTATTCACAGTGACTCATAAACCTTTTATCATTTCTAACTAATAGTACGTGGAGAAAATTATCCCCCGCGTTCCTATAGAGATTACAATTACAGAGGAACATAGGAACAGGAGTAGGGCCATTCAGCCTCTCGAGCCTGCTCCACCATTCAATGAGATCATGGCTCTCAACGTCATTTCCGCGCCTTGGTTCCGTATCCCCTAATACCCTTACCGAACAACCATCTATCAGTCTCAGTTTTGACATTTTCAATTGGCCTAGCCTCATAGGAACACAGGAACCAGGAGTAAGCCATTCAGCCCCTCGAGCCTGCTCCGCCATTCAATGAGATCATGGCTGATCTGCGACCTAACTCCATATACCCGCCTTTGGCCCCTATCAAACTCCAATTTAAAATTAACAATTGATCTAGCATCAATTGACATTTGCGGAAGAGAGTTTCAAACTTCTACCACCCTTTGTGTGTAGAAGTGTTTCCTAATTGCACTCCTGAAAGGTCTGGCTCTAATTTTTAGACTATGCCCCCTAGTCCAAGAATCCCCAACCAGTGGAAATAATTTCTCTCTATCTACCCTATCTGTTCCTCTGTAATTGGAACACCTCCTCCTTAAAGATCTCCCATTGTTCCGTTACAGTTTTTCCTGTCAGTCTTTGGTTCCATTTTACCCTGGCTAGATCCTTTTGCATCCCTATTCCAGTTTAGAAGTTCCACTCTAGATTGTTCCTTGCTCCTCTCCATTGCTAATCTAAATCTTATGATACAATGATCACTTGTACCCAAGTGTTCTCCCACAGACACTTGGTCAACCTGGCCCACCTCATTCCCCAGCACCGGATCCAGCAATACCTCCTTCCTAGTTGGGCCAAGAACATATTGGTCAAGGAAATTCTCCTGAACACATTTCAGAAATTCCTCCCCCTCCTTTCCCTTTACCCTAGCATTATCCCAATCGATATTTGGGTAATTAAAGTCCCCCAATATCACCATTCTATAGCTCTTGCATATCTCTGTGATTTCCCTGCAGATTTGCTCCTCTACCTCCCTCTCACTAATCTCCATTTTCTCCTCTACCTCCCTCTCACTAATCTCTCTTCCTAACTTAACCCTAAAGCCTCAACAGCTTTTATGGGGAGAGAGTTTCAGATTTTGACTGCTCTTTGTGTGAATAAGTGCTTTGCGACATCGCCCTAAATGGTTTAGCTCTAATTTTAAAGTTATGCCCCCTTGTTCTGGACTCCCCCCCCCCCACCACCCCCCCAACCAGAAGAAATAGTTTTTTTCTATCTACTCTGTTAAATGCTTTTTTTGATAAAGGGACCAAGATTACAACTGGTTGGGTCAGTAATTACAGAGAAAAAAAAAACTTTTTTCTTTGAGAAGAATTTCAGGCCTCCAAGTGAGAGAATCTTTCAGTTCTTAAATGCACAATTCTTGAGCAATCTGTACCAGGGATGAACCAGCCATTCCTCCTTAGGGTTTCATGGCGTGCAATAAAGCATTTGGGAGACCTCCCTGAAAATGAGTTAAATCAGAAGCCTTTAGCAGGCCGTGCAATCTTCTGATAGGTTTAGTGGATATTCACTGACTAGTGCACAGGGAACTAAATTACCAATCAAAAGGGTCTCATGCCACTTTGTTCAGTGAGAGGGATATTACTGCGATAAATCACAACACAATGGTTTTGTTTCTCCACTGCTTAAGCATTCTCAAGTTAGAATGAATGGATTTTGGCCTGTTTATTTAGACGACGTATTCAGAAAGCAATGGTGCAACAACAGTTTAATGTTGCCTTTCTTCATCCTGCAAGTACCCCTCTCATGACCTCAGTAACCTGGACCACCAACTTTGTGATCTTTCTCTTAAGTCAGCTTGGAAGTAAGTCTTCCTGCTCTGCCAAGCTCCTGGGGAGTGGAGTAAAGGCCTTGGCGGAATACAGAAATGCTGAAGGTGTAATTTTAAAAAAAACAATGGAATATCAAAGGCTTCAGCTTTAAGATCACTCATTCAATGTTGCAAAGTGAAGACAGTATCCCACATTGTGTTTTATTCAGGCTCTAATTCAAGCTTTTTAAAGGCAGCCATTGAAGTGCACGCTCCCCACATTCCAATAGCTGTTGTTCCTGATGATGTTACTATTTTTTTTTGGCGTGGTAATACTTCCAGTCCTCCAAATAATTGTGTTGGCATCATGTACATTGAATTTATTTAAGAATCAATGCGATTCTGAACCCATTGAAGACGGCCCCTTAGTAAGAAACCATTTTGTAGAATTCACAGAGTTTTCGCCTGCTTCATTATCCTTTTGCTTTTGTCTCTCAGCTGATTTAATTTGAACATATTTTGGTTTTAAGAAAGGAAACCGATGGCCTTGCTGGAGCGAAAGGGCGGACTAACTTGGCGGAGGCAGTTACTGACCTTGAAGCTGACTTTGTTTACAGGGCACCATCAGGTAGCAACAGATTTGTCATCAGTTATTTGGATCTGTTCTGATTATTGGGTGAAGGGATAACAGCGAGTGGTTGAATCGCTATTTAGGCATTAAGGTTGAGGAATTCTGTGATTGAAATGCTGACGTTAGTTAATTGGCAGAAGCACAGCTCCTTTACTTACATGCTTTCAATAAATTATGGAAACTTGTCTTTAGATTTGGTTGATGGCAGAAATTAGTTTGCTAAATTAAGCAGAAGTAGTACTTCCAGAAATAGCTATTTTGTGACTTATTTACCAATCAAAGACAAACCAGAGCGAATTGACAAATTCTCAGCTACATATAACTGGCCCAGAATAATAATTTTCCAATTTTCGCAATATTCAAGAGTATATT
Source organism: Squalus acanthias (assembly GCA_030390025.1). Taxonomy (NCBI): domain Eukaryota; kingdom Metazoa; phylum Chordata; class Chondrichthyes; order Squaliformes; family Squalidae; genus Squalus; species Squalus acanthias. The sequence continues at coordinate 248,148,319 of CM059425.1, forward strand.
CACTTCAAGACTTTACATTTCTAGACGCGTAACTTCGACGGTGTTGGGGGGAAGCCTGCACATGCTAGCAACCTAAACACTGCATCGCTGGCCTGGCCAGGCAGGCCAAAGGTCAGCAGAACAAAATGGCAGCCCCAGTTTCCCCTCTGGCGGCCATTTGCATTAGCCACCAGTGCGGGGGGAGGGATTGAGAGCTGCTATTCTGTGACTCCACAGGCTTGTGTTGCAGCATTACCTTTGGATACAGCACTGTAAAATGAAGGGGATATAAGTTCATTCGACTACTGTTGACAGGGGATCAACCTTCAAATTCATTTTAAAGTGTTTAAGGCCTCAATCACAGAAAAGACGATTAATTCTGCTGATTCTAAAAGGCTATTAAAATTTGATATTTTTCACAGCCTACCAGTGCAGTACTGAGGGAGTGCTGCACTGTCGAAGCTGCAGTCTTTCGGTTGAAACACTAAACTTAGGCCCTGTTTGCCCTCTCCGAAGAAGAACAGGGGAGTTCTCTCTGGTATCCTGGCCAATATTTACTCCACAGCCATAGAATTTTGGAATCATACAGCATATAAGGAGGCCCTTCGGCCCATCGTATCTGTGCCGGCTCTTTGAAAGAGCTATCCAATTAGTCTTTCCCCATAGCCCTCTAAATTGTTCCTTTCAAGTATAAATCCAATTCCCTTTTGAAAGTTACTATTGAATCTGCTTCCACTGCCCTTTTCAGGCAGTGTATTCCAGATCATAACAACATGCTGCGTAAAATATTTTCTCCTCCTCTCCCCACCCCCGGTTCTTTTGCCAATTTTCTTAAATCTGTGTCCTCTGGTTACCGACCCTCCAGCCAGTGGAAACAGTTTCTCCCTATCTGCTCTATCATGCAGTATATTCGCTCTGAAACCCTCTTAAGTGCTTCTTAGCCCAGGTTTGTGGAGCGCCAAGCCATTCTACGCTGAATCCATCATCTCTGAATTTCTTTCTGAGAGGCGATCGAAGAAACAAAGGTTCCCTTTGTGAGGAATCCAAACTGAGCTGCAATCACTTGTCAAGGTGCCAGTGTTTGGCAAAGCACTCGAAATCTTCTGCTCTTCCTTTCAGGATGTGATTTAATTTTTTTTTTTTAGAAAACACATTCTCCGAGTCCCTGGAACAGCTATCGTGGTTGTGCGAAACAGAGCGCTCCTTGTTGCGGGTGCCGTTCTCTGCAGGCAAGGCTTTACAGATCTCAGATGCTATAGGACATGAGCGTAGCTAAAACAGAACATTGTGGACTGTGTGCATGGCCCTCGCTTCTATAAATGCAGTCGTACCAGGTATTCACGGCACGCAGCAGACTTGTTCTTTCCACTCGCTTCTTTGGTGCTTCTGCAAGCGGGAATGTGCTAAGCTAATAGAAAGCGACAGAGTGCGTACGGTATTCCAACTCGCTATATTATTATTTTCAAAGCTGGTGAAGAGATCCGACAATCCATTTCACCGTTGTAAATTAGACAAGAGTTGTTTTGAATTTGCCTTCTGTCTTGCATCGCCAACCTTCGGTTGAAAAAAATGGATAAAGATGTGGGGAGGTTACCATGGTCACAGGTCAGATTGTAGGCCAAGTATGGGCATGCGGTTAATAATAACAGAATAGCAGTCACTGGGCTGTGTAATGCGAAACTGTAAGTAGGATTATTTTTTTAAAGTCTTGACTTGTTAGTTTTATTGGTCCGTTAAAAAAAAACACCTTCGCATGATAATTGGATTTACTGTGAGGAATCACAGCACTTTGCTCCCACACAAGAGAGAGTTCCTACATTACAACAGTGACCACACTTCAAAATGTACTTCATTGGCGGTGAAGCGCTTTGGGACATCCGGTGGTCGTGAAAGACGCTGTATAAATGCAAGTCTTTCTTTTTTTACGTGAACCAGGATCGTCAGGCAGAAGCTGACTCAAGATACTCAGCAGTTTCTCTGCCTGATAAAGGTTCCGATGGTGTGAGTGGAGCATAGCTACATACAAATTATGGGCGTAAAATCAACCCCAGTCCCTCTTAGGGCGCTAACGGGAGGCGCAAATCAACCGAATTTAGCCCCCTTACTCTTGGAAGTGTACAAAAATGAGAAGTCGCACAACACCAGGTTATAGTCCAACAGATTTATTTAAAATTACAAGCTTTTGGAGCTATCGCCCCTTCCTCAGGTAAAGTTACAATGAGTGAATCTACAAAAGTTCACAGAATATAAACACAGGAACTGCAGAGATACAATCTTTCAGGGATCATCAAAGACACACCAAGAGCATAGCCAAGACAATGAGATGTGTCCCAGGGGGTCAAACGTGTCAAATCCTGCTGTCTGCAGTGGTTTTTTTGGGGGGAGTTTGTTTTTTGTGTTTGTTTTTTAAAAACTGGAAAGACAGACAACGATGTCAAGTCACGTTCTGTAGCGTGACATGAACCCGATATCCCTATTGAGGCCATCCTCATGAGTGCGGAACTTGGCTATCAGTTTCTGCTCAATGATTTTGCGCTGTCGTGTGTCTCGAAGGCCGCCTTGGAGAACGCTTACCCGCATAGCGTTCTCCAAGGTGGCCTTCGAGACACACGACAACGCAAAATCATCGAGCAGAAACTGATAGCCAAGTTCCGCACTCATGAGGACGGCCTCAATAGGGATATCGGGTTCATGTCACGCTACAGAACGTGACTTGACATCGTTGTCTGTCTTTCCAGTTTTTAAAAAACAAACACAAAAAAAAACAAACCCCCCAAAAAAAACACTGCAGACAGCAGGATTTGACATGTTGGACCCCCTGGGACACATCTCATTGTCTTGGCTGTGCTCTTGGTGTGTCTTTGATGATCCCTGAAAGATTGTATCTCTGCAGTTTCTGTGTTTATATTCTGTGAACTTTTGTAGATTCACTCATTGTAACTTTACCTGAGGAAGGGGCGATACGCTCCGAAAGCTTGTAATTTTAAATAAATCTGTTGGACTATAACCTGGTGTTGTGCGACTTCTCATTTTTGTCCACCCCAGTCCAACGCCGGCATCTCCGCATCTTTGAAGTGTAGTCACTGTTGTTATGTAGAATATAAGGAAGCCAAAATGTGCACAGCAATTAATTTTTTTATTTTGCATTGTACGATGTTAAATGAGATGGGCGTGCAGACACACATTTGCTTTGGACTAGTGGTGATGCTTGAGCTTGCCACAGAAGAGATAAGATACCGAGAACAGCAAGTAGCCAGACATCATTCTCAGTAGGGTTGGACAAGCAGGCAAGGCAGATGAATGAGGCAGTGAGGTCCGGGAGAGGAGATCTGTCCAGTCCCAACCCATCAAATGCATAACGGAAACTTTTTCATCTCCAGTCTTAAAACGTGTCTCTTTAAGGATAGCCCCGTTTACGTTTTTAAATGTACTGTTAATGGAGGACTTCATAGACCACTCAGTGGACAGTTCAAAAGGCAGAAGTTTTCCCTATTGTTTGCAGGTGGGAGTTGCTGCCCTGAATAGAAACCCTGATGGCACCATTAGTTGGATCAACTATTACTGCATTATAAGATCAGATAAAACAGGGAGGGAGGCAAAATTGTGGGGCTTGCTTGTTTAAGCGTTCTATTTTGGGACTGAATCACCAGCTATTACACTGACATCACCTGAAATGCGGAAGAAAATTGTGCACCATTCAGACTTAAGCAACCTTGCCTTACTAATGAACATTTCCATTAGTGTGGTATACTTAAGAGTTGTTAGAAAAATGTAAATACAACATAGTGAAGAACAATTTGTTTATATTTTGTTTTTCAGGGTGCTTTGAGTGTTGCATCAAGTGTCTGGGCGGTATTCCCTATGCATCTCTGATCGCCACCATCCTGCTGTACGCTGGGGTGGCACTGTTTTGTGGCTGTGGCCATGAAGCTCTCTCTGGGACAGTCACAATCCTACAGAATAACTTTGAGGTGGTAAGAGGCGCTGGAGACACCATAGACGTTTTCACTATGTAAGTAATTCTACTCGTTATTCGTTCTAGTTCACCGGCCTTGGTGTGGGCTGGAGCTTGGAGCCTCAGACGTGTCAGTCGTAGCTCAGTGGGTAACACTCTCGCCTCTGAGTCAAGAAGGTCGTGGATTCAAGTCCCACTCCAGCGACTTAAGCACATAATCCAGGCTGACACTCTAGTGCAGTACTGAGGGAGCGCTGCAGTGTCGGAGGTGCCGTCTTTTAGATGAGACGTTAAACCGAGGCCCCGTCTGCCCTCTCGGGTGGACGTAAAGGATCCCACGGCGCTATTTCAAAGAAGAGCATGGGGAGTTCTACCTGGTGTCCTGGTATTTATCCCTCAACCAACATCACTAAAACAGATTATCTAGTCATTACAACAGTGACTACACTTCAAAAGTGCTTAATTGGCTGCAAAGCGCTTTGGGACGTCTGGTGGCCGTGAAAGGCGCTATAGAAATGCAAGTCTTTCATTTTTTTTCTTTCAGACAGGTTTTTTCTTTTGTTCATTTTTTCAGTTTTAGCCCAAACTTCAAGCAGTCTATTTTTCAAAAAGTTGCATAATATTGTCTCAAGATTCGTGTGCGCTTTGAATCATTTTGTTTATTTCAGGTGCCCCATTTAGGGGAAGATCATACCACAAGCCACAATGTTGGGTCTCCTAGCTGAAGAGTCATCAAAGCATTACAGACTAGTTGGTCCCAGGTTTGATTTACAGGTTTAGATGATCTCTGCCAAGACAGTAATAGGGCACTGTGATTGTACTGAATGCTCGTAGTCCACAAGATGGGAAATCAGTCAGATTCCTGCTTCTGACCACCATCCATGACCCCTATTGGATAGTGTGGACATTGGGTGAGGATAGGATTGGGGGTAAATGAGATGGTTTAATGGGGGAATAGCTCACTGATAATCACTATTAAGAGACACCCCACGTGAAGAATGGTCCGACGTATGAGGTACCAGAGGGCACCTGGTCCCTGTGGAATTATCTCCTCAGCAGTAGTCCGTGCCTTCAGGAGAGGAGGAGAAAAAAAGTCAGCCTAAAAATAGACTGACTGTGGACCGAAGTCCTCTCCCAGGACAGCATATATATCAGCCCAGGGCCAGAAATCCTAAAACTACCTGCATCTCCTCATTGATGAACCAAAGACCATTGTATAATGGTATCTGTGAAGAGGTCTTCAACTTAGATCTCCTAGCTGAAGAATCAACAAAGTATGAAAGCCTCATATGGCTGAGATGATTACTGTACCATACAAATAAAACTAATGATTGTATTTTTAGAGCCGATGTTTTCTGTAGTTTCTCTATTGGTGAGGGAACCAGAATGAGAGCTCAAATTTCCTCTGTGCCTTTGAACAGCAGTGCTATTTGGTGATGGAAAAATATTACTTTCCGCATCTTTTAAAGTAAAATGAGTGGCGTTGGAAAGATATAGCCCATGCGGGGCAAACGGCTTTGAAAGGTGATTCCATCATCCTCCATGTGGACTAAGCCTTGTTAAATCTGTATTGGTGTATGATCCACTAGGAACAGGAGTAGGCCATTCAGCCCCTCGATTCGCCATTCAATTAGACCATAACTGATCTGTATCTTAACTCCATCTACCCGCCTTGGTTCTGTAGCCCTTATTACCCTCGCCTAACAAAAATCTATCAATCTCAGTTTGGAAATTTTTAGTTGACCCCCAGCCTCAACAGCTTTTTGGGGGAGAGAATTTAAGATTTCCACTACCCTCGGTGTGAAGCAATGCTTCCTGACCTCACCCCCTGAACGGCCTAGCTGTAATTTTAAAGTTATGACCCCCAGCTTGTTCTGGACTCCCTCACTGGAGCAAACAGTTTCTCTCTGTCTACCCTATCAACTCCTTCAAACATCTTAAACACCTCAATTAGATCACCCCTTAACCTTCTATATTCAAGGGCATACAAACCGAGTCTATGCAACCTGTCCTCATAATTTAACCCTTTTAACCCAGGTATCATTCTGGTGAATCTGAGCTGGACCCCCCTCCGAGGCCAATATATCCTTCCTGAGGTGCAGTGCCTAGAACTGAATGCAATACTCTAAATGGGGACTAACTAGAACTTTATATAACTGTAACATAATAGCAAATTTTATCTGCGTACACCCTGTATAGCATAATTGAAAACTCTCAACCTATTGTGTATCGCCTACTTTGTAGAAGTTTTTAACTTAACTCAATTAAATTAATTCAATGAGATAGCTTTTGGATGTTATTTCCAGCCGTCCATGGGAACTCAAACAATCAATTGCCGCCTCTAAAATGGGTTAGCAGAAGCTGTATCAATGCACTGAGAGGAACACTATTGTTTGGCTCATGACATTTTATGCCCACTGATTGTACATCCCAATGATATGATTGTGATGTTTGCAATTCACTGTCACAAGGTTCTGAACATTTCACAGTATACTTTTAACCTGTTGAACAAAGGAATTGGGTGGTTTCCCAGTACAGTTTTGGTTTCCTTATTTAAGGAAGGATATACTTGCATTGGAGGCAGTTCGGAGACGATTCACTAGCTTAATTCCTGAGATGAGGGGGTTGACTTATGAGGAAAGGTTGAGCAGGTTGGGCCTATACTCATTGGAATTTAGAAGAATGAGAGGTGATCTTATTGAAACATGTAAGATACTGAGGGGGCTCAACAAGGTAGATGCAGAGAGGATGTTTCCCCTCGTGGGGAAATCTAGAACTCGGGGGCACAGTTTCAGAATAAAGGGTCGCCCTTTTAGAACTGAGATGAGGAGGAATTTCTTCTCTCAGAGGGTCGCAAATCTGTGGAATTCTCTGCCTCAGAGAGCCGTGGAGGCTGGGTCATTAAATACATTTAAGGTGGAGAGAGACAGATTTTTGCAAGATAAGGGAGTGAAGGGTTATGGTGAGCGGGCAGGGAAGTGGCTTTGAGCCCAAGATCAGCCATGATCTTATTGAATGGCGGAGCAGGCTCGAGGGGCCAAGTGGCCTATTCCTGCTCCTATTTCTTACGTTCTTATGTTACCTAGGTTATAGTGCAGAGTAGGAATACAAACAAATGCTCTATGATGCTTGTTGTCAAATTCATTTCTTTTTGAAATCCAGTTTATCAGAAGGTTGTGGGTTCCAGGCCCCATCCCAGAACTTGAGCAGTGTTCCCTGGAATTATTTTGTTTTGGTTGCGCTGCCCCTTTAAGGGGCTGCGAGGCCCATTCAAAATACCGCACAGGCGCGGTTTTTCCTGTTTAAAAGCAAGTGAGCCGGCTGTGCGGGAGCTGCAGAGCGCTGCGCGGTCACACAGCCTAAAGAGAACATTGCACTTGAGCCCATAATCTAGGCTGATACTTCAGTGCAGTACTGAAGGTGATGATCCTCTGGGTGAGATGTTAAACCAAGGCCTTTTCTGGTGGTTCAAGTCACAACGGCATTATTTGAAGAGCTAACTGAAAATTTCAAAACCGAGATTAATAGATTTTTGTTAGGTATTAGGGTTATGGAACCAAGACGGGTAAATGGAGTTAAGTTACCGATCAGCCATGATCTAATTGAATGGTGGAACAGGTTCGAGGGGCTGAATGGCCGACTCCTGTTCCTATGTTGATAGAAGGTGAAGTGAATTGTGCATTAAATATAAAAAGGATACTTTAGCTTGAATCACTTTAAGGTTAATTATATTGTTAAACTCTTTTCCATGTGTCCATAACAAATGCCGTGAATGAACTAGTCAAATTTGCAAAGCTGTCTTGGATGTTGAAACAAGTAACAATACACGAGCAACACCCTCTGATTGTCCGATGTATGTGTTGTTTCCCCTCAGTTTCTTTTGCTGATGTATTTTGGTGAAACAGTATTAAATTTTTATGGGTGACTGCACACTTTGATATGCTCCTTGAAAGAATCAGGGTCTTAATCGGGTGTGTATCAACACGTGGACTTGAATGGGCCTGGCTTATCAATGGGGTAAAAAATTATTTATTCATTTACGGGATGTGGGCATCGCTGGCGAGGCCAGCATTTATTGCCCATCCCTCGTTGCCCTTGAACCGCTGCAGTCCGTGTGGTGAAGGTGCTCCACAGTGCTGTTAGGTTGCAATTTTATGATTTAGTGATTCCCATGATGGGAATCCATAACAGGAATTTGAAGCTCACGTGACTTTCCATCCATTATATGCGAAATAACAATGTTTCTCTGTGTGTGAGAGAAAGAGAGACGCGGAGGGCAGTCACCATCTTTTGATGAAGGCACAATTAAATTATTCAGAGATCTGTAGTGCTGGGGAAGCGGTGGGCCTTCCCAGCCCTGGTCATGAATTTGATAGATGTGAAGAAATACTCTGAAAGGCAGTGGCTTTTGGCAATCCGCTCCCGATGGAAAATGAAGACTGCTTGCCCCTCCCCCACCCGTCCAATTAGCTTTCCTAAGTCAGTGTCAGAAAATAGAGCCCAATTTGATCTCCACAAATAAAGGCCTGCTTCAAGTGGGCCCCAAGCGCAGGCAGCTTTTAAACACATTTTGCTTCTATTCCCCTGTAGGAACTTGAACTGTGAGACCTACAGAATAACTCTTCATTCCAAACTGAAGGAAATTTATCCCCGGACCTTAACGTTTGCCTCCTGTCTTCTGAACTAATTAAAATGAAATTCTGGCCTGGGGCAAAAATACTTCCAAAAAGGCAGAGGGGTAAAGTGTGGCCTAAACCGTTTGATACGCTCACATTGATTGCTTTCATTCTGTTTTAGAATCACTAAAGGTAAGAGAATCTGAACCAAGTATGAGAACGGCGCGTGATAGAACATGTCCCCTGATGGTGGTACCGATGTCTGTGTCTTGCTCATCCGTGGTAATGTTGGTCATTTGATGCTTGTAAATTTGACCCTGCAGGATTGATATCTTCAAGTACGTAATCTATGGCGTGGCAGCTGCCTTCTTTGTCTATGGCATTCTGCTGATGGTGGAAGGATTTTTCACAACCGGTGCCATTAAGGATCTCTATGGAGACTTCAAAATCACCACCTGTGGCCGATGCGTTAGCGGCTGGGTATGTAATATCGTTTCATTGTTTGCTACTTTACTGTAGGTCTTGAGTTTTGCGCTATATTGAATGCGATTGAAGCTAATCGAGTGTAAATCGCGTCCTCGGCTTTTAAGGGCTTCAGATAAGATTCTTCCCCTGGCAATATTGGCTAATTTAATTTTCCATCTGCCACCAGTATTTTTAATTCATTCTGGGGATGTGGGCGTCGCTGGCAAGGCCAGCATTTATTGCCCATCCCTAATTTGCCCTTGAGAAGGTGGTGGGGAGCCGCCGCCTTGAAACGCTGCAGTCCGTGTGGTGAAGGTGCTCCCACAGTGCTGTTAGGGAGGGAGATCCAGGCTTTTGACCTAGCCACGATGTAGAAACAGCAATATATTTCCAAGTCAGGGTGGTGTGAGACTTGGAGGGGAACTTGGAGGTGATGGTGTTCCCATGCGCCTGCTGCGCGTGCCCTTCTAGGTGGTAGAGGTCACGGGTTTGGGAGGTGCTGCCGAAGAAGCCTTGGCGAGTTGCTGCAGTGCATCCTGTAGATGGTACACACTGCAGCCACAGTACGCCGGTGGTGGAGGGAGTGAATGTTTAATGTGGTGGATGGAGTGCTAATCAAGCGGGCTGCTTTGTCCTGGATGGTGTCGAGCTTCTTGTGTGCTGTTGGAGCTGCACTCATCCAGGCAAGTGGTGAATATTTGATCACACTCCTGACTTGTGCCTTTGTAGGTGGTGGAAAGGTTTTGGGGAGTCAGGAGGTGAGACACTTGCCGCAGAATACCCAGCCTCTGACCTGCTCTTGTTGCCACAGTATTTATGTGGCTGGTCCAGTTAAGTTTCTGGTCAATGGTGGCCCCCAGGATGTTGATGGTGGGAGATTCAACAACGGTAATGCCATTGATGTCATGGGGAGATGGTCAGAGTCTCTCGTGTTGGAGATGATCAGTGCCTGGTACTTGTGTGACGCAAATTTTAATTGCCACTTATCAGCCCAAGCCTGGATGCTCTCCAGGTATTGCTGCATGCAGGCACAGACTGCTTCATCATCTGAGGATGAAGGGATAATTACAAGTCCTAGCCCTTTTCGGGCTACCCCAGATCAGGTGTATTCCCCAGACGTTCACCTTCAACTAAAGTTAGCGGTAGCCGAATCCTAGAGACGCTTAATTGGGTCTAAAGGTTCAGACTATCTCTCCCTAAAGGAAAGGAATGGCCTGAAGATGTTACCATCCTCCGGATAGCACTTTTAACAAGTTTAACTAGTCTGTAACCTTCCGGATATTATGAGGGTCCGGAAAACCCCCCAGAATTCTGCAACTCCTCACTGAAGAGTGTACAGAAATTGAGTTCATGAGATTGATACAGAAATACTCTTTGGGACAATTTTTAAAATATATAGATTTATTAAAGAACCGACATTTAGTTAACAGCTGGTATGACAATCACAACTTTAACCGTTCAAAATACAAATAGCTTACATTTCTTATCAGAGATCCTTATTCTCAAATCTTAACTTCGTTACATTTCCACACTTCTACTTATTTCTTAATTCAGAATATCCATCAAAATCAAATACCTTGATTACCCGAGACTCAGAGTTGAAAACTTACAGAGCGTGCCTGTGAAGTTGAGAAACGCTTGCCCTTCCAGCGACTTCTGACTCTCTATCTGAAAAGCTCTATTTTTATACCTTTTTTTTAGTGGTATTTTCTTTGAAGTTTCCTGCTGATGTAAGCTAATTATCTCTAGTGATTCTTTATTGAATTCTTTTCTATTCTTACTGTCATTTCAGCTGCCAACTTTTAGAATTCTGTCTCTACCTTTGGGTGTTTCAAAAACTTATCATTTTTATGGTTATTGTCGATTTATCTATTTGATGCTATTCTTAGGAAGTCTTTCTATTGAATTCTTAATATCACTTAACTGCTTGTAAGCCAGACGTCGTGACTCCGTGGTGTTCTATGTTCAATACAAACACAATGTAATTGCTTGGTGTCATCTATTGATATTATATCTTCAAAGCCTCTCTGTAGGTATCTTTTACAATTTGTAAAGTAAAAACACTTCTCTTAGGGTGTTTACTTGTTTTCTTGCTATCTCAATTGGTTGCATATTTAATCGTGTTTCTGTTTCTAAGTTTAACATAAAGCTATTTTACGGCAGGTATTTCTTTTACTTGATGTCATTTTTTCAAAGGCACTTGTTTTTTTTAATGTTCTGTGCACCTGTTCGACGTGTTAGATTTTGACACTTTACTTGGGCATTGCTATTGTTTTGTTCCAAACTCTAGACATTCTGGAAGCGCCAATGGTTTGCTTCAATAGGGGCATTGTTTTTGTGTTTACAACCATCTCCCATTTCAAAGCTTGTGGTGTTTTACAGCTTTTGTTAACACTTCACCTTATCTCAGAAGCCTGTATTGTGTTTGCAGCCTGTGTCGCCGAGGTTTTCCAGACTTTTAAACTCAGTATGTCTTGTATTAATAATATCAGAAATCTGTTTATAGGATGGTGTATTTTTCTGAAATATGGCTATTCCATTACAAGGAGTTGATGATCTCATTGAATGGCGGAGCAGGCTCGAGGGGCTAAATGGCCTACTCCTGTCCCTATGTTCCTATGTAATTGATGCAGGAGGTGTAGAAACATTAGTCTAGTCTCATTTGCTCCCTCAAGGAAAACTCCAGAAGTATGAGGGAAGTGCAAAGATTACACAGCAGAGGAGAAAAGAGTACAAGTTGGAAAAAGTTAAGTGGAAACTGTATCGTACCCTGTCAGACCCACCTCAAGTACTGTGTCCAGGTATGGTTACTGAGGCACAGACACTTGAGTTGGTTCAGAGAAGAGTCACAAGGCTGGCTCGAAGGGGGCAATTTTGGCAAACTGATGGGATCGGGTGCAATGCTGGTTTTACATCTGATCGATTTTACTGTCCATTTGAAGTCAGTATTAGGCGGGGCATAAAACCGGCATTCCACCCGATCCATAAGAACATAAGAACATAAGAAATAGGAGCAGGATTAGGCCACTTGGCCCCTCGAGCCTGCTCCACCATTCAATAAGATCATGGCTGATCTTGGGCTCAAAGCCACTTCCCAGCCTGCTCCCCATAACCCTTCACTCCCTTATCTTGCAAAAATTTGTCTATCTCCACCTTAAATGTATTTAATGATCCAGCCTCCACAGCTCTCTGGGGCAGAGAACTCCACAAATTTACGACCCTCTGAGAGAAGAAGTTCCTCCTCATCTCAGTTCTAAAAGGGCGACCCTTTATTCTGAGACTGTGCCCCCGAGTTCTAGATTTCCCCATGAGGGGAAACATCCTCTCTGCATCTACCCTGTCGAGCTCCCTCAGTATCTTATATGTTTCGATAAGATCACCTCTCATTCTTCTAAATTCCAATGAGTATAGGCCCAGCCTGCTCAACCTTTCCTCATAAGTCAAACCCCTCATCTCTGGAATTAACCTAGTGAATCGTCTCTGAACTGCCTCCAATGCAAGTATATCCTTCCTTAAATAAGGAGACCAAAACTGTATGCAGTACTCCAGGTGTGGTCTCACCAATACCTTGTACAGTTGTAGCAGGACTTCCCTGCTTTTATACTCCAACCCCTTGAAATAAAGGCCAACATTCCATTTGCCTTTTTGATTACTTGCTGTACCTGCATGCTAACTTTTTGTGTTTCATGCACAAGGACCCCCAGGTCCCTCTGAAGTTTAGTATTTTGTAATCTCTCTCCCCTTGGTTTCCCGAGGGGAGGGTGAGATTAAAATCACCCCCGTACCGTTAGTGGACTGAGGAATGAGAATGAGAAAAGACTGGAAAAAAATGCCATGAGAAGTTACGACTGGGAGGTGATCTTGTAGAGGTTTAGAAAAAGTACGGAAAAGTTGGATCTGGAAAATTAGTTGAAGCTAAGTTGTGATATTAGGGCAGAAGGACGCAAAGTTCAAACTAGCTAATGGCAAATTTAGCATTGAAATCAGGAAGTTCCTCTGCGCACAGACTGATTGACATGTGGAAAGGACATCTGGGTGGAGTAGTGAAAGTGAAAGTCATGGAATCACTTAAGAAACAGCTGGATCCTGCAATAGGGAGGGTGGGAACTTTCTGGTTGTACAAATTAACATAGGCACAATGGTCTTCTTCATCTCCAGCATGATCAATCATAAAGAGCTTGGATAAGTAGTGGGGAGTCAGCAATACGAGCATGGGTTAAAGTGCGCTACTGTTGGTATAGCCTAGTAGGAAGCTGCCCTTATAATGCTGTGTGCAGACCCCGTGCTCATGAAGTTCCTCATTCAGTTCCTATCAGTGGAGATCTGTCTTCTGTGAACAGGGACTCAAACTGGGCTGCCTTGTAACAAAACAGAATAAAACAGAACAATAAAGGAGTCTCAGGAGAGAAGCCCACTAGCTGCAGTCTGGCAGCCTCTGAAGATTGTTGCCTCGAGGCATAATACGTAGACAAGGCATTGTTCACATTGTTGTAACGATGCGGTGAACACCCAAAGTAACAACCGGGTGGTGGCTGGTCGTCCGCTGACACTGACAGCAGTATCGCTACTGTCTCCCGCCAAAGGGAAAATCGTTACCATCCTTTGGCCCCGGAACAGGCACGATGGGTCGAATGGCCTCCTTCTGTGCGGTTTCATTCTATTATTTCAAACCCTCTTTCTCTTTAAACTCCACATTATTGCTACTCCCACTTCTGGCCAGATGCAGAATCGATCAGCTGTTCTGTTGACGCACTATATTTAAACGGCAGCTTTTTTTCAATCAATAACTGATCAATACAGATTGCTGTTTATACGCATGAAACTCTGTAAGCGCTCTTCGACAAAAGCGTCTTGCTGTTTATAAATCCAAAGGCAAGGTTGCCAAGCAGACAGTTCAAGCAACAAATGTGGGTGAGGGTGTATTAATGCAAACCTGTCATGCTGGTACTGTAGTGCACGTACCTGACGTTATGGAGTAGTGCTTTGCCAGTTTGAGTACCTGATGCATACATGTGTACTGAATTCCTGCTTGTGGCAAGATAACCATGCTTTATGTTCTGACAATTACAGTGATGACGGTGGCCCCGAATTGATACATTCCTCAGTTGGTCATTTATTTGCAATTTGCTGTCATCAGCAATGGAAGAAACTGAACTGGTGCAGCAAAAGGGCAGACTTTGCTGTTTACTCATTCTTCATCCTCATTTTTAAATCCCTCCATGGCCTCGCCCCCCTCCCTATCTCTGTAACCTCTTCCAGCCCTACAACCCTAAGAGATCTCTGCACTCCTTCAATTCTGGCCTCTTGCGCATCCCCGATTTTCTTCGCTCCACGATTGGCGGCTATGCCTTCAGCTGCCTAGGCCCTAAGCTCGGGAATTCCCTCCCTAAACCCCTCCAACTTGCTACTTCTCTCTCTCCACCTCTCAGACGCTGCTTAAAACCTACCTCTTTGACCAAGCTTTTGGTCACCTGCCCTAATATCTCCTTATGTGGCTCAGTGACAAATTCTGCCTGATTACGCCCCTGTGAAGCGCCTTGGGACGTTTTACTACGTTAAAGGCCCTATATAAATGCAAGTTGTTGTTGTTTTTGTCGGTACATTGTGCCGTTTTACTTGGAGCTGGTGTACTTGGTCAGGACTTGGTGTACTTGTCCCTCCTGACAGGGCCTGCTTGGCTAGCTCCCCCGGGCAGCAGCAGGCCGCAGCGTTCTGGATCTCCCGAGAGCAGGAGAAAGTCCGCATTTTGTTGTTGCTGCAAGAAGATAACAGAATCATACAGCACAGAAGGAGGCCATTCGGCCCATCGTGCCTGTGCCGGCTCTTTGAAAGAGCTCTCCAATTAGTCCCACTCTCCTGCTTCTGCCCCACAGCCCTGCATATTATTCCTTGTCAAGTATTTCTCCAATTCCCTATTGAAAGTTACTATTGAATCTGCTTCCATCACCCTTTCAGGCAGTGTATTCCAGATCACAACAACTTGTGGCGTAAAAAAATTCTCCTCATCTCCCCTCTGGTTCTTTAGAATCATAGAATGGTTACAGCATTCGGCCTGTCGAGCCCGTGCCGGCTCTCTGCAAGAGCACTTCAGCTAGTCCCACTCCCCTGCGCTTACCCCGTAGTCCTGCAAATTATTTTCATTCAGGAAATCTTTTTCCAATTATCTTAAATCTGTGTCCTCTGGTTACCGATGCTCCTGCCAGTGGAAATAGTTTCATCCTATCTATCAGAACCCCTCATAATTTCGAGCACCTCTATTAAATCTCCTCTTAACCTTCTCTGCTCCAAGGAGAACAACCCCAGCTTCTCTAGTCTCTCCACATTTACCACAGTTTTGTCGTTTATGGACTCTGGGGATTGAAGCCTGCCCATTGGTTCAGTCTATGTTAGCACTCTGACCTGGCGTTACAAATTTTGGGCTCTCTCGCTTAGATATTGGCCGAGAAATTCGACTTGCTCTCAGGCGGGCACAAAGTCGGCGGAGCGATGGCTCCACGGCTGGTCCGCGGAGGGCCCGAGGCCCGAGGAGACTTCTTCCTTGGGCCTCACTTAAATACCACAGACGGGATGTGGACGCCGGACGGTGCAGCTCACTGGTCTGGGCGGGTGGGAAATCGGCCGGGTCTTGCCAACGAACAACGATGGCCAGAAAAACGCCTTCTGGTCCATCCAGCCTGCCCCACACTATACACACACCCCAACCAACCTGAAACCACACGATCTCCTTGGAGGATCGGAAAAACCAGATAAAAACCCAGGCCAGTTTCTTCTGTAGAAGCGGCTGACTGGTCGAGTTCTCATAAGGAAGCAATCCCCGGGGGAGCCTCGAACTTGCCGGCAGTGAGGTGGAGTTTTTTTTATGTAGGCCCAGGGGTAGCGCTCTTGCTTTGCCTAAGCCCACAAAAAAAAAATGTCCTGGGCCTACTTTTTTTTGAGCGGCCTCCAGCGATCCCTTTAAGGATCGCTGGTTAGATTGCTCAATGCCTGGTACAACTCGGCGGAATGTGCACGGTACAAAGTTCAGATAGTTGTGCCTGAATTTCACATTCGGGGTCCTACAACCAGCGATTTAGATATTTAAGGAGCTGAACCCTTATTTCAGGTGGTTTCCTTGGATGACTAAAAGTCGGCCAAGCCAATATGGCGTCCAGCGCAGGATTTGGGTGAGGCAAATTTTGATGGCTAACTCCGATTTAATGCTGTTAAAACGGTCGGCTGTGAGTTGGATTTTTCTCAGGTACAGCAAATGCTGGTCACTCCCATAAGCGGTCCCTGAGTCTTGCGTTCAGGAGTATGCCTGTACTGCCCAATATCTAATTATATGCTACCAAAACCCAGGGGCATAATTATGCTACCCCTTTCCTATCAGACGATAAAGAGCTGGTATTCCATAGATTCAAAGACAAATCATTTACTATTACTGAGCACAGGAAGCTCAGGCCTTACTACTCCTGGAGCAGACATCATGCGCCTTTGTCTGCTACATAAAATAATAGGGAAAAGTGAGAAGGACCATGCTATTACACAGAGTTTGTTCTACTTCGCCTTTTTTATGTGGCAGTAAAACATAAAATAACGTTGAAGACCAGAATAAGATTTGTTTTCCCCAGAGAGCACATGTTCTGAACTTATTAGACAAAACGTAACAAAGGACAATATCAATCACTTCTTCAACAGAGAGTTATTTTGCGCCTTCCCAAGACATTGGATTAAATCATTCTTCTATAGTTTTGCTCACTGTACAGCTGCAGTGCATATTTAAATGTCACTAAGTAAATTGGTGTGCATGGCAACAGCCGCCTGCAGTTCAGTGTTGCAGATACTCAACGATGTGAGCACGTCAGTAAGATGAACAAATTTCATGACTCATTGTGTTGAAGAATTAAAATAAGAATTGGGTTTTTGGCTTGATCTATTCTTGGATTCTGGGAAGAAGTTTAAAATAATGGACCTCGCTAAGACTCTTAGGGGGAAAAATTCAGTTGGTTGCGCCTCCCGTTAGCGCCTTAAGAGGGCGCTAATGGGGCGCAAAGCATCTAGCGCCAAGGCGCAGCGAAGTTTGTGCCGCTCGCGAAATTAACTAGACATTTTGCGGCGGCGCTAAACACTACCGCCACGATCTCCTGCGCCGGCAGATCGTGACGTCAGTCGAGTGCGCAACGCCCCGGTATCGCCCCGGAGCGGATATTGAGTGGCGCCCCCTGCCTTACCGCCTGACGCTAGCAACGACAGGTTGAGGGGAGCGTTCTGCAGTCATGAAGGGAAAGGAGGAGCGCTATTTAAAGGTGACCGCTTCCTGCCTTTTATTGTTGGTGCCATTTTTGAACTACGCATTCTGAGAGAGAGAGAGAGAGAGACTTCTGGAGAGATTCAACGTTGTGTGAAGGAGTTTTGGGTACTGAGCAGCACTTTGCAGGTTCATTTTGATTTGCCATTCCTTGTATCGATTTAGAAGAGACTGTGGGGGCTGCACTCTGAGCTCTTTGCCTGGTACTCTCCATTGTTCTTTCCAGCAGATTTGATGTGCAAAGTCTCTCCAGGCCGAGATTCAAGGCTGCAATGAGCAGGATGTGGATGGAAAGCAAGATTAACCATTCCCTTTAAGAACTGGCCCATGCCATTGTGTGTGTGTTCCATTGCTGACTGACATCACACGAGCTTCGCCAGCGC
Organism: Squalus acanthias; assembly: GCA_030390025.1. NCBI lineage: Eukaryota > Metazoa > Chordata > Chondrichthyes > Squaliformes > Squalidae > Squalus > Squalus acanthias. The sequence continues at coordinate 248,166,004 of CM059425.1, forward strand.
TCTGAGGTAGCGCCTCGCTCCTCGGCCTTTGCGCCTTAAGCCAGGTGTGAAGCGCCTGATTTAGCGCTCCAATCACCTCCAGGGGCGATAAAAGTCAAGTTTGCAGTCGGTGGCGATAATTAGCGTCAGGCGCTAATCTTTGTGCCCTGGCCGATAATTGCGCCCCAAATGGGGCGATACTGAATTTCTCCCCCTTAAACTTTCATTTGTAATAGTAAATCTCCATGTTTAACCCAACAATTATGCCGATTGAAGTGATCTTGTACACAGATGAAGCTTACAAACTTGACCAGTGGTGCCATTCCAATCAACCTAGCTAATCTACTCCGATAAAAAGCTTGCATGCCTCCATCACATTCTCCAAGTGTATCTTGACTGCATCTATGGCATTCACCTCAACTATCATACCTGAAAAACTATTCCAAGTGTGCTTGCACGAAGGTCCTCCATTTGAGATTTGTTCCAGATTGTTATTCACCAATTTTAACCTGCACCTCTTAGCATAATTTGAAGTAGGGCTCCATATTTGACTTATCTTTTCTGCTTAATATCTGGTATATTTTTCTAAGTTTTTTTTTCCAATTACTCTTCGCCTTTCAAGACTAAAGTGTCCCAATTTCTCCGGTCTTTCCTCTTAACTCAATCCCTTGAAGCTAGGGACCAACCTTGTCGCTTTCACCTGCATTACCTCTGTGGCTTTATGACTTGGTGACCAGAACTGAACACGATACTCAAGTTGTAGGTGTGACCAGGTTCAACGTGACATCTTCTGACTTACGCTCAACTGGTCCAGCAATATAATTAAGCATTCTATGCGCGTTTTTTTTAAATTGCTGTTCCACGGTGATTTGACATGTCTATCATCATCCCGATCCCTACTTACCATACCCAACTTTCCTTCCAATATACATTACCTTACACTTGTCCCTGTTGAGTTTCATCTGCCACTGATATACCCATTGGTAATTTTAACAAACTCCTTTTGTCAGCCCCAGGCTATTTCCTCCAACCTTGATTTTTTTCAGCTTGACACTGATGTAAAACGCAGTGATACCTGATCAAATCTGACACGGCTACTCTTCCCTCAGTAAAGAAATACATCATTTCAGACATCCCGTCATTACTGGGTAACTGCACATATTGGAGGGTTAGGCCAGGCAATTCCTCGTTGTGCACAGAAGTTCATCATTTCCTTTGGCGCATCCTCTCCACACGTGCTTGTTCATAGATGTAAAACGGGAATTCTTTCATTTCTGCTTCCATCCGTGGTGTGCAAATGGCCACTGACATCTGAATGATAGACCCAACGGACCCAGCATCCCGGTGCTAAACTCACATAATGTTTTTTTTTTTCGCTTCACTCACTGCTTAGTTCAACGTGTCTTCTAATCTGTACACACAGGCTGAACTGAAAAGGACAATTTTTAGCTGATTCTAATTGTTGAAACTGGTAAAAGGATTTCACATGCGGTCAAAATAAACAGCCCATTGTGTTCCGCTGATAGACACATTACGTAGAATTACAGAGCATTTACAGCACCGAAGCAGGCCGTTCGGCCCATCTGGTTTATGCTCCACACGAGCCTCCTCCCACCCTACTTACTCTAACCCTATCAGCATAACCTTCTCAGTCCCTGAGCGTAACTTCCCCTGCCTGGTGGAACCTGGATGGGATGGCAGTTAAAATGAGGCCAACCACTTACCCCCTCTAATCCCGCTGCTTTCCCGCCGTGTCCCAATTTTAGCCCAACTTCCCCTTAAAATTGGGGTCATTGTTGTCTCTAACTGGCCAATGGCAAGTAAATATTGTTTGACAGGGTTGTGCTAGCCCACACCACAAATCCTAATCAAAAACCCCACCTTCCGAAACCCCGACAAAGGTACTCCTTTAGGGGATTGTCCCTGACATGTGGACAATATCAAATGAAGATGATAAATAGATTTGTTCGCTTTGTTCATCAAATGAAATTACTCTCCACAGATCACATTTCCTCTCCTCTTTTCCTCTCTGCCAAGGGCTGGTGAAAATTGGATTTCTGTGATTGGATTTTATTCATTGTGTTGTAACTGTGTAGTATTGTGTCAAAACCGAGAAAGCGTATCTGAATCTTAAGGGTAATGACTTTTAAAATATTATTTTGCACAGTGAGATTTCCTATTTCTTCTTTTTTGGTAAAGTAATTTAAAAAAATCTCTCTTTCCCCTGTTGTGAATCTATGCACAACATTGCAAATGAGATTGTGACCTGCCTTCAATTCATTGCTTATTTGGAAACTAGCGATAGCAGCCTCTGGTGATCCTTTGGTTATCTGTTCCGCCCTGACCCACTCTGCACTTGTTAATACTGGAAACTTGTCACATAGGAATCATGGTGTCAAATCAACGATTGCCTCATTCCAACACTAGACTCTTCCCATTTAAGGTCTGTTCTTTGCGCAGGGAGAACACAGTCACATGGCATGGGATTAAAATCTCAGATAGACAGATGATGATGGTGTTTTTCCCAATGCGCTCTCAAAGTAAGAGCAGGAAAATAGGAATAGAGTTGACTTCTCCAGTTAAAAAACTAGCAGCAGCACCGGCCCAATGGGTCAAATGGCCTCTACATAAAAACTACAGCACAGAAGCAGCCAGTCAGCCCAACTGGTCTATCCTCCACACAAACTTCCTCCCACTATAATTACCTTTTCATCCCCAAATCTCTCCATTCCTTACCCCATCATGTATGCATCAAGCCTGCCTTAAATGCATCTCTGCTTCAACCACATGGAAGCGAGATCCACATTATTACCACTCCCTGTGCAAAGAAATTCCTCCTAAATTCTTTATTTGATCTGATAGTGACTATCTTATATTTATGCCCCCCATTTTGGACTCACCCACAAGTGGAAATATAAGAGACTGTTACTCAAAATGAGAGTGCATGGAATTGGAGGCAACCTATTGACATGGGTAGGGAATTGGCTAGGAGGTAGGAGAGAGAGAGTAGGGATAATGGGTATGTATTCAAATTGGCAGGATGTGACTAGTGGTGTCCCCCAGGGAACTGTACTGGGGCCTCAGCTTTTCAGTATATTTATAAATGATTTAAATGAAGGAATAGAGAGCCGTATATCCAAGTTTGCTGATGACATCAAGTTAGGTGGCAGAGTAAATAGTGTAGATGGGAGCAGAAAGTTGCAAAGGGTCATTGATAGATTAAGTGAGTGGGCAAAACTGTGGCTGATGGGGGTTCAATGTGGGGAAGTGTGAGGTCATCCGCTTTGGACCTAAGAAAGATCGATCAGAGTATTTTCTAAATGGTGAGAAGCTCGGAACTGTGGAGGAGCAGAGAGATTGAGGGGTCCAAGTACAGAAATCACTAAAAGTTAGTGGACGGGTACAAAAGATAATTAAGAAGTCTAAGAGAGCCGGCCACGGGCTCGACGGGCCGAATGACCTCCTTCTGTGCTGTAACCATTCTACGATTCTATGATAATGGAATGTTGACCTTTATCTCAAGGGGGCAGCAATACAAAGGGGTGGAAGTTATCTTACAGTTGTATAAAGCTCTGGTTAGATGCCATTTAGAGTGCTGCGTTCAGTTCTGGGCACCGCACCTCAGGAAGGATATGTTGGCCTTGGAGGGGGTCCAGCACAGATTCACCAGAATGATACCGGGGCTAAAAGGGTAAAATTATGAGACAAAGGCAAAATAGCGTGGATGTTGGAAATCTGAACTAAAAACAGAACATGCTGGAAACACTCAGCAGGTCAGGCAGCATCTGTGAAGAGAGAAACAGAGTTAACGTTTCAGGTCGATGACCTTTCATCAGAACTCGAAAAAATTAGAGATGTAAGAGGTTTTAAATGAGTACAGAGGCAGGGAAAGGGGCGAGTGAGGAAAGAGCAAAAGGGAAGGTCTGTGATAGGGTGGAAGGCAGGAGAGATTAAATGACAAAAAGGGATGATGCTGCAAGGCAAAAGGGGGTGGTAATGGGACAAGTAAAGAAACAAAAGATGGGTCTAGAGGAGGTGTAAATGGCAACAGCAGAATCATTACCAACAGCTGCTGTCCGAAAAAATGGGAGCAGAGGTTATGATCTAAATTGTTGAACACAATGTATAGTCTGGAAGGCTGTAAAGTGCCTTAAATTATGAAGACTGGTTGCATAGACTAGGCTTGTTTTCCCTTGAGTATAGAAGATTAAGGGGCGAGCTAATGGAGGTGTTTAAGATGATTAATTAAGTTGATAGGGTAGATAGAGAGGAACTATTTCCTCTGGTGGGAGAGTACAGAACAAGGGGGAATAACCTTAAAATTAGAGCCAGGCCGTTCAGGGGTGATGTCAGGAAGCACTTCTTCACACAAAGGGTAGTGGAAATCTGGAACTCTCTCCCCCAAAAAGCTGTTGAGGCTAGGGGTCAATTGAAAATGTAAAAACTGAGAGTGATAGATTTTTGGTAGGCAAGGGTATTAAGGGATAGGGAACCAAGGTGGGTAGATGGAGTCAAGATACAGATCAGCCATAATTGAATGGTGGAACAGACTCGAGGAGCTGAATGGCCTATTCCTGTTCCTATGTTCCTAAACAGTTTCTCCACACCCCCTTCTATCGAACCCCTTTATAATTTTAAAGATCTCTATCAGTTCTCTTCTTAGTCTTCTATTTTCCAGAGAAAAGAGCCCCAGCCTGCTCAATCTTTCCTGGTAGTTGCATCCTCTCAATTCTGGTAACATCCTTGTAAATCTTTTCTGCACTTTCTCAGTATCCTTTTCGCAAAATGGAGGCCAGAACTGCCGGTATTTCTGATTCAATCGGGTAAATTTTCACCTTGTTGGCATGGGGTGGTAGTCTGGTGGGGCAGGTCGACTGCCCCGTTGTAGAACCTGTCTGATTTTCACCGCCTGGATATCAATGGAATGAAAATAGGGCGGTGGGTTATACAATGGTCGGGCAATCCGCTCTGCCAGATTACCCTCCCATGCAGTGATGAAAATATGTATCATATGATACATGACTTATTTATCAGTTCTGAGCAGTCAAGAGCTGGATTTTCATACAACTGTTTTTACAATGATTCTGCATCTGTGACTTTTGAAACTAATGTTCACAATAAACCTCTTGACAGATGATTTGCGTGCTGTCAGTTACATGCAATGTCGGAGAACTGAAAGACTGAACAGACTGGGGATCTTTCCTCTTGAAAAGAGAAGGCTGAGGGGTGACCTAACAGATCTTTAAAATGATGAAGAGGTTTGATAGGGTAGATGTGGAGAAAATGTTTCCTCTTATGAGGATTCCAAAATATGGGATCATTAATATAGAATCATCACTAATAAATCCAATAAGGATGGAATTTAAACAATAACTACATTCTGGAAAGTAACCTGTCCAAATGATTTGGAGTAATGTGCTAACACACAGGAGACCATTATACCTGCCCGAGTATTGCTTCTACAGATTGGATTCTGCATTGGATAAACCTCCTGCATGAGGAAAACTACTCAAGCTCACTGAAATTCAGGAGAAATCTCTTTACCCAGAGAATGGTTAGAACGGGGAACTTGCTGCCACAGGGAGTAGTTGAGGTGAATAGCATAGATGCCTTTAAGGGGAAGCTAGGTAAACACATGAGGGGAAAAAGCAATAGAAGGACATGTTGATAGGGTGAGATGACGAGGGGTGGGAGGAGGCTGGCGTGGAGCATAAACTCTGGTACAGACCCCTTGGGCCGGTTGGCCTGTTTCTGTGCTGTAAATTCTGTTTAAGATGTCTGATTAAAAAAAAACATTTTTATGATGTAACAGAAATAATGGGCCAACATTTGCGATCGGAGGCTTCCCGCGGGTGAACGCCTCCGACCTGCAAAATGTCTACGAAAGTACCTGGTGGCCCGGGAGGTATGGAGACTCGTGATCCTGGGCCTCTCCGGGTCCGCGCGGGCAGAGCCCCACGTATCCCAGGGGCACGTGCGCTTCGTAGGCGCTCCTGGAATCACGTGGGCCGGCCCAACCAATAAAAGAAGGGAATCCCCAGTCATACTTTTGAGAGTTTCATACGTACTGAACTCCCATAAGTATGAATGGGGACCACTTAAAAAATACACCAACACATGAAATAAATTTGAAAAAAAATACATATTTAAAATGCCATTTAATTAAATATTTTTAACAAAAATGTAATTTTTGGGGAAAAAAATTAAATGTTTTTACAGAGCTAAAAATAAACTTACCTTTTTGAAGAGTATTTTTAATTTATAAATGAGTGATAAAATTTTATTTTTCTATTTTTTAAAACTCTTATGCTGGTAAAAGCAGACCTTGTGCAAATAGCGCAACTCTCCACCCGCAGAGGCCCATCTCCCGCGGACGTGGAAGATCTATCAAGAGAATTCTTGACAGATCGCAAGTGCCGGGTTTCAGCACATGTGCTTCGCCTGTGCCTAAACCCGGAACCTGCGCGGCCCCGACGGGCACGTACGCACCTCGTACGCACCCGTGGGGGTCGCAAAATGCGGCCCATAGTTGTATTGTATTGTATTGGATAAAATTGTATTGGATAAAATTGGGCAGTAATATAATTTAAGGAAACAGAGATATCCTGCTGAACAAAACTTTTGTACATCTCAATTTAAAAAAAAATTATATCATCAGGTGATTTATATTCAAAAAAATTCTCAGTTTGTGAAATAGTTATCTTTTTTATTTACGTCTCCTGAGCCTTGTTTCAAAAGTTGAGCATTTTTGATGAGGTAAATGGGTGAGACAGTAACTGGAGGACGTAAATTTAAAGTCATCACCGAAAGAGCAGAGCGGGGAGATTAGAAGAGGTTTTTTTCCCGCACAGGGCTGTTGGGACATGGAATGTTCCATCAGAAACAGTGATGGAAGCAGAATCCATAACCGATTTTAAAAGGGAAGGGGCTAAATATTTTTTTTTTAAAGTAACGGGTGTAGGAAAAGGACAGGGCAATGGGACAAAGGGGATAGATCTGTCTGTCGACTTCAATGGCTATGAGAATATAACCCGCTTGGTGGGAAGCAGAAGCAATGAGATCGACGGCCCATCTTACTTTCCATCGAAGTCAAACGGCCAACTGATCCAATCGCCTCAGCTACCGACAGGGCAAGTTAAGGTAAAGTGACTGCATTCATTTAAAAGGGAATTGGATAAATATTAGAGAAAGGAGATTGTAAAAGATTAGCGGAAAGAAAGGGTCGGCTAATCAGAGATGTGTAGGTAGGTCCAGTTGAAGAGTTAGCAGCAGGATGGGCTGAATGTTCTCCATCTGTGTTGTAAACATCTCTGGTTCATTCTGTGACTGAGGCAATGGGTAGGTAATTTGCCCTCAAGTCTTCATCTTTGCTATGGTCTCACGAACATTTTGGAGGTGCACGAACATGTCCTGTTTTCTTTTTCCTCCCTCCCCACACTGCCCTTGGAAAAATCACAGGCGGCACGAGTCCCATATCATATCACGCAATGTGTTGGTGACTCTGTCTCCTGTGCCAACCTGCTGGCTGCTACTGTTATTTTTCATTTGCAAATGAAAGGACAAGCAATTCAACAGAAATTAAATAAGGGCAAGTTATTGAAAACATGCTATCCTGATTTTTAATTTTATAAAAATTGTAACATTGAAAATCTGCATGCCACGTATATATGCAAATTTGTGTGCCATGCTTGCGCCAAATTGAGGAAAGCAAAGCGACAGTCTAAGAATAGTCAGCATATGATATGATACGACGCGATACGATATATGATTGGTATGATACAATGGCCGCGATTTCCCCTACCTCAGTGGGTCAGGTGCGGCCGGGGTCGGTGGCCCCACTGCTGGCTTCAGCCCGCTCTGTAGAATGATTTTACATTGATTGGGCTTGTTAAGCCCGCCCAGCGAGTTTCCCGGCCAATTGAAGGAAGCGGGTCTGATGACATCACTTGATGACGCGTCATCAGACGGTTTCCTTGAAGGGAAAATGCGCAAATTGATTTGACAGTTGTGCTGTCAGTGTTCTACAGCATTGAGGTGCTGCAAACACTGACAAGCACTGCACAGAAGTGCACGGCTGCACCCAGGCTCTCCCTTGACTCCCTCCATATGCTTATGGAGGGAGTTACAGCACACAGGGAGATCCTATTCCCTTCCAATGGGTGAAGACACCTCCCCAGGAGATCAACACAGCCTGGTTGCACATTGCAGAGGAGGACACAAGCAGGGATGACGTCAGGAGGACCTGGGTGCAGTGCCGCAAACGTTTCAATGATCTCATTAGATCACGAATTATTAGTACAAAGCCACACTCAACCTCATCCAGCTGTGCCTCTCATTACAACCCCATCATTCTGCCTTCCCTACCCTACTCCTGCACATCCTTACTCACACCAACTTACCTTTCACCTCCACTCATCCCTCTCTACCTACATTATCACTTCCCCATCTCACTAAGCACCCCTCACACTCACCCTCATACTAGTCCAGTCATATCAACTAACAACACACAAGGGTAGGCACTTGGGTATTTTAGCCAATGTTCAGGTGAAGATTCTGTTAATGTGCTGTCAAACATTGAAATCTTTATTTTCAACACTTTGCGTTCTTGGACAGATTTGTGTGCACCTTTGGAAGTGGCTTAGTAAGTTGCAGTGAATGGTGAGACATAACGGTACCCCCCGCAATGGTGATGAGTATGAAAGGAATAGCTTGGGCAAAGTAGGGATTCTTTATGGTGTTGGTGTGGGATGGTGCCAACCTGGTGCATCATGTGGCAGCCAGGGTGTACAGCGTCAAGTGAAGTAAATCTGGCTATGGTGAGGCCATCCCTGCCCTCATGGGCAGCAATGTGGTCAGGTGCTGATGCCCTGTGTCCTGTGCAGCATCAGGTGATTGCGGAGAAGGTTGGTGTTGTTGTTGGTGCTGCTGGTGTGTCTGGTGCTGCTGGTGTTGGGGCTGATCGTGGTGGGATTCTGAGGACCAAGGTGTGATAGTTTCATGGGCACCGATGCTGATGTAATAGATGGCAAGTCAAGTTGAGATGACAGAAGCGATCTGTCAATGGTGAGAGAGGTTGTTCTAATGAGGTGACACTGGATACAGAGTTTACTCCAAACACTTGCAACCTGCATAAAGCTCAATCTGTCTTCCAAATGAAGTAAGCAACAGCTTCTGAGTTTGGAAAGTGAACAGCTGTGAGATGGGAGCTTTTATAGCACATTTGCAGCTGTCAAGTAATGAGATGATTTCACGGTAACACAACTCCCGACCTGCTTACCTGACGTGATCCCCGAGCAGCGTGGACCCCGTGGGCGACCGTGTAAAATTTAAAGGTGAGCTCAAAATACTTTGTAAGTGGTTCTTAACAAGGTCATAATGACTTAAATTGCCTCCCCCGCCGCAGCGTGTTGGGTCTGTTCAGCGTCGACAGACCCGACATCTGGGAAAGTCGCGTGGCAGCGGGTTGATAGCAAGTCGACTCGCTGTCAAAAGAAATTTTTCCCACCCGACCCGCCACCAAACGCGCCCACTGACCCCCCTGAAAAATTCCCCCCAATATAATTGATGATACAATATGATACGGTATATGATATGATACGATATGATTGATCTGAAACAATATGATATGATATAATATGACATGTTACGATATGATATGATACAATATGATACGAAATGATTGTTAGGATTGGTATGATATGATATGATATGATATGATTGGCAGCTTTATTGTTCAGGGCCCTTGTAAGGTCCAACGTAGGTATTTGGAACATAGGAATTGCTAGATGAAAAAAAACCAAGCTCCATCTATTTCGCCTTCTACCTTTTGGGCTATGCAAAGTCAGCCACACAAGTTCAGGAATAAGATGAGGTCACATTATTTCTCAACCGCGCCCATTTTCTTTTTCAGTTCATCATGCTGACCTATATCTTCATGCTGGCATGGCTGGGAGTGACGGCCTTCACCTCGCTGCCTGTCTTCATGTACTTCAACATCTGGACGCTCTGCCAGAACGTCACCATCATGGAGTCCACCGATCTCTGCTTTGATCTCCGTCAGTTTGGTATGTAACAGCTCGAACTGAGCGATGGAATAAAAATATGTAAGAATGTTTGCACTTCCATTTGAATATTCATCGTTTCTCTCCTCCTCCCTTCCTAAGGCTCAGTTGGTAGCACTCTCTCATTTGAGTCAGAAGGTTGTGGGTTCAAGTCCCACTCCAGAGACTTGAGCACAAAATCCAGGCTGACACTCCCAGTGCAGTGCTGAGGGAGTGCTACACTGTCCGAGGTGCCATCTTTCAGAAGAGTCATTAAACCGTGGTCTCGTCTGTCCTCTCAGATGGATGTAAAAGATCCCATGGCACTATTTCAGAGACGAGCAGGGGAGTTATCCCTGGTGTCCTGTCCAATATTTATCCCTCAACCAATATTACTAAAGCACAAAATAAAAACAGAAAATACTGGAAATGCTCAGCAGGTCAGGCAGCATCTGTGGAGAGAGAAACAGAGTTAAACGTTTCAGGTCGATGACCTTTCCTCAGAACTGCCGCATTTCCTACATTACACCAGTGACTACACTTCAAAAGTAAAGTGTTTGCAATATCTTGAGGTCGTGAAAGGTACTATATAAATGCAAGTCTTCTTTTCTTTCTTTCCTTCTTCCGATCTTTCCTTCTTTCTTTCCTTCTTTCTTTCCTTCTTTCCTTCATTCTTTCTTTCCTTCTTTCCTTCATTCTTTCTTTCCTTCCGAATGTGCCTCATGTTAAGGCAGTCAGATGACTTGTTGCTAAGCCCCTGTTGATGCTGCTTGATAATTGGTCGCTAGGAGGCGTACGAGAGCAGCCTGAATCAGGGGTACTAATCAGTGCCCTGCTGAATGAAGTCCACTCAGAGCAGCGCCAAGGTTGTGGGTTGCTAATGATGGTTGATTAGCAGACGTTTCTGTTTCAGGTATTGTGCCTATTCATGAGCAGAAGACGGTCTGCACCTTGAACGAGAACTTCAGCAAGCTGTGCCAATCCAACGATGTAAGTCCATTCCAAAATGGTCGCTAACAAATTTTTCCCCCATAGTATTTCATGGGAAATATACTTCCTGTCTGCAAACCTTATTTCCTGTTGTGATTTTTGATCACACTTTTCTGTTTCCCACTCAATTTTGCTAGGTCAATTGTATAATTTGGACTCTAGGGAATCAAGGGACATGGGGATCGAGCAGGAAAGTGGAGTTGAGGTCGAAGATCAGCCACGATTTTATTGAATTTCGGAGCAGGCTCAAGGGGCCATATGGCCTACTCCTGCTCCAATTTCGTATATTCTTATGTTCTTATAATGTAGTTTTTAGCTCTAGCCACCAGATGGCAGCGTCTATTGAGTCTAACTCCCAACTCTGACACTGGGGGTGGCGGGGGGAGAGGGGCAGATTTTAACCTTACCCACCTGGCTTAAACCAGGAGAACGAGGCAATTAAAATGCCCCGATTACTTACCCGCCCAGATCTCACTACTTCCGATTTTAACGGATGCTTCTGGACAGGCGGCTAAGCCGGGGTCCTAATTCACATATGCTAATCGGGGTCAGATGATGTCATCGAGCCCAATAGCAATTTTAAACTCGGCCTGAGCAGGGAAGATACTGCGTCATTCCCGCCAGGTAAGTCCGGCACGAAGAGGATCGGCAAGTTTATTTATTTCCTTTGTGGGATGGCCCCGCAAGATATGTTTTGGCATCTCCTGCCCTGGACTCCCCACTTCCCTACCACCAGACCTCCCAAACCCCATTCCGCACACTTACCTGGATACCGCAAGCCTCCCAAGGCCCTGCCCGATTTTCCGGAGGCCAGCAGCCGCTCCCCATTCAGTTCCCACCCGCTCCAGACGGGAAGTGAACCAACGGGATGTTCATGAGGCCTAGCGTGGCCTCATACTGCAGCGGGTGGGCGGGGGGGGGGGGTAAAACAGCCATTAAAATCCACCCTCTACCACTGCCTTTGTATATGAGGAAACTTTGGACCCAAACCTCCTGGGGCTGGAGACGGTGGAAAGCCTGATATCTGTCCCAAGGGAGAGAGCTGGAACTTGGGGTGAAACCCGGTTCGGCTGGGATTCCACAGAAAATAGGAGCAGGAGTAGGCCATGTGACCCCTTGAGCCTGCTCCGCCATTCAATAAGATCATGGCTGATCTTCTACCTCATCTCCACTTTCCCTTACTTCCCCTACTTTTAGCGCCCCGAAAAAATTTAGCGCCCCCGCTGAAATTGAATGGTAGCGCCCCAAGCAGGAGGCGGGGCGCTACTGGAAGCGCTCCCCCTCCCTCTTGGGGCGCTCCCATTGAATATCGCGCCGCTACGCTCAACTACAGGCCTCCCTCCCCTGATTAAAGGGGAGAGGCCTAGCGCAGCGCGCACCGGGGCCTGGCTGGACCACCGGGGAGCGGGGTGCCGGGAAAAGAGCCCGGCACTCAAGAGGAGTGCCGGGCTGACCGATCGCGGCCGGCACCCCGCAGGAGGAGGCGAAAGGGGCAGGTGCTGGCAGGCGGCCCAAAGAAAAATGGCCCTTAAGACGCTCCTTAAAACCTACCTCTTTGGCCAAGCTTTCGATCAATTGTCCTAATGTTTTCTGCTTTGCTTTGGTGTCGATTTTTGTCTGATTACGCTCCTGTGAAGTGCCTTGGGGACATTTTACTGCGTTAAAGGTGCTGTATAAATGGACGCTGTTGTTAGCTGTCGCCAACTAAGAGCTGAAAGCTGCGTGAGTCCTTAAATATAGTGGAATATAAAAGTTTGCAGCATTGATGTTTCCCAATTGAAAGCATTCAAATGGATCTACTACATGCAGTCTATCCTCAGTGAAAGTCAGCAAGACATTTCTGTACAGCTTATGTTCAATCGTTTTACCACAATGATCACTGCTGACATTTTACATTTTATCTTTTGCTAAGTGCCAACCTCAGTGACAAATTTATGATTGATAATCAGAGAGGGTGGAGGTAACAGAGAGGGTGGATGAGGGCAGTGTAGTTGATGTTGTGTATATGGACTTTCAAAAAGCGTTTGATAAAGTACCACGTATTAGGCTTGTTAGCAAAATTGAAGCCCATGGAATAAAAGGGGCAGTAGCAGCATGGATACAAAATTGGCTAAGGGATAGAAAACAGATGTGGTGAATGGCTGCAGGGAGGTATAAAATGGCATTCCAAAAGGTTCAGTACTAGGACCACTGCAGCTTTTGATAGACATTAATGACTTGGACTTGGGGGTACAGGGCACAATTTCAAAATTTGCAGCTGACACGAAACTTGGACGTGTAGTAAACAGTGAGGAAGATAGTAATAGACTTCAGGAAGACATGGACAGTCTGGTGGAATGGGTGGACACATGGCAGATGAAATTCAATGCAGAGAAGTGTGAGGTGATACATTTTGGTAGGAAGAATGAGGAGAGACCATACACACTAAATGGTACAATTTTAAAGAGGGTGCAAGAAGAGAGAGACCTGGGGGTGTTTGTGTACAAATCTTTGAAGGTGGCAGGACAGGTTAACAAAGCAGTTAATAAAGCATATGGGATCCTGAGCTTTGTGGAGGCATAGAGAACAAAAGCCAGGAAGTTATGCTAAACCTTTATAAAACACTAGTTCGGCCCCAGCTGGAGTATTGTGTCCAATTCTGGGCACCACACTTTAGGAAGGATGTGAAGGCTTTGCAGAGGGTACAGAAGAGATTTACTCGATGGTTCCAGGGATGAGGGATTACAGTTACGTGGATAGACTGGAGAAGTTGGGGTTGTTCTCCTTAGAGCAGAGACGGTTAAGAGGAGATTTGATAGAGGTGTTCAAAATCATGAAGGGTTTAGATAGAGTAAAAAAAGAGAAACTGTTTCCAATGGCTGAAGGGTTGATAATGAGAGGGCACAGATTGGAGGTGATTGGCAAATGAACCAGAGGTGACATGAGGAAAAACTTTTTTACGCAACGAGTGGTTAGGATTTGGAATGCACTGCCTGATAGGGTGGTGGATACAGATTCAATAGTAGCTTTTCAAAAGGGAATTGGATAAATACTTGAAGGAGAAAATATTGCAGGGATATGGGGAAAGAGCGGGGGAGTGGGACTAACTGGATCGCTCTTCGAAAGAGCCGGCGCAGACTCGATGGGCCGAATGGCCTCATTCTGTGCTGTACAATTCTATGATCCTTTGATTTAAATGAACTTGAGGTAGCTTTAAAAAGTTGTGAGGAGATCCAAGTCCACCTCCACCCTCCCCGTCCCCCGATCTTCAGCACTTTTTAAACCTGGTTCGACTCTATGTTGGAATTATGCTCCAACGTAGGTGGAGTGAGTGAGACGGCCACTTCCACCAGAACCTGACTGCAACCTTAACATTGATGCACAGTGGAAACTGGTTGCAACGATGCACCATTAACATCTGTATATAACTTTGAGTTATACAAAAGGGACAGAATCTATCACATATGTTTCGATTGATTAATAAGTAAGAGGTCATATGGGTACATTGGAGTTGAAATCCCCCAAAGCGATAGTGGTAGCTCATTTGGTTAAGTGTGTTTGTATAAAAACCCTACACTTGCTACTTCACTGACTCCTTCAATGAATCACACAGAGCTGCTTGGTCAGTGAGCTGCAAGTATCGCAGAGCCAAGTTTCAACCCTGTTACGTTTTCACGGAGAGTTCGATTTCCTGACTACTTACAGCATGGACATCGTGTGACGGTTATTTTTTTGCTCTTCCGCCTCCTAGCTGAACATGACCTTCCACTTGTTCATCGTGGCCCTGGCTGGAGCGGGTGCGGCAGTCATTGCAATGGTGAGTACAAAGCAGAGCCCATTGCTAGACTTGAGACCAGACATGTCCCGCATATTGATGCGTACAATGAAGAGGTTAGTGCCATGTTATCCCGTAAAGGGAATTGGATAAATACTTGAAGGAGAAAAATTGCAGGGATATGAGGAAAGAGTGTGGGGAGTGGGACTAACTGGACTGCTCTTCGAAAGAGCCGGCTAAGGGGATCAAGGGATATGGGGAGAAAGCAGGGACAGGGTACTGAATTTGGATGATCAGCCATGATCGCATTGAATGGCGGAGCAGGCTCGAGGGGCCGAATGGCCGACTCCTGCTCCTATCTTCTATCTTCTACGTTTCTCTGTAAAAATATACCCAACTTCAAGTGCCAGTGAAGTCAAATCAATAGGAGATTGCTAAATAACTGTATTTAGTTTCTTGTGGAGACAGATGTAAATCTCCAGTAATTGGAGGTGTACTTATACTTACGACTGCAGTGAAAATGATGGGTTCTTCCACAATATCGGATGGCTTTTTTATTGCAGGATAAGCTGATTGAGTTTAATTATGCGATGATTGATTCTCTGTCGCAGAAGACAATCTCAGCAGTTGCAGTCGGAGCTTCATTCAATCATTACGTTACTACGAGCATGACTCAAAGCCACAGTGCGACCTGTGTCGTAATTACCTTTTCCCTGAGTGCAGCCTTTCTGGGGAGAATCGTATTGCTCCACGTGGAAGCTGCACAGGCCTGGAGTTTTCCTTGCCCAAATAAACAGGTAATCTGGGCACTAACCAATTACGTGGCTTGAAAGATCGAGGAATCTTGGGCGTAAGTGAGTTCAAGGCGTAACTAGAATATGCCCAAGACTCCTAAATCTTTTACCTCCGTCGATCAAACCGCCTCCTGAGCGAGCTCCGCCCACATAACTGACCACGCCCCCGAATCTCAAATACGAGTGTCCTCCAATTGCGATTGTTCGGGGCGGTCTCTCGACATTGCGAACAGATTTTCAGGCGCAGCAAGAAACAAAGTAGTTTTTCTGGTCTTTTAATTGCAATTTTTTTGAGCGATTTAAAAAATATATATATATATCCTCACCGAGACCGGCTCTGTGTTTTCTGTTTCTTTGAATACTTTGTTTTATGGCATCAGTGCAAGTTGCGTTAAAAGTTGAAAAGCTTCCACTGTTCCAGCTTCTTAAGCATTCTGGTGTGGAGTTTCTGCTCAGTTGCGCTGGTTTTTTCAATGCAATTCACCCAAAATCGGCCAAATCAGCGCCAAAAGTCCACGGAATTTTAAGCGCAGATTAGGGTCAGCACAACTCGAGTTTCCGCGGTCTTTTGGGCTTGTTTAAAAAACATCGCGCTGGAAGCAGGCCCTGCCCCCAAAACTGGCCACGCTCCCAAAACTGGCCACGCCTCCAAAACTGACCACGCCCCCAAAACTGGCCACGCCCCCAAAACTGACCACGCCCCCAAAACTGACCACGCCCCCAAAACTGACCACACCCCCAAAACTGACCACGCCCCCAAAACTGACCACGCCCCCAAAACTGGCCACGCCCGCAGAATTGTCCACGCCCCCAGACCTGACCACGCCCCCAAAACTGACCACGCCCCCAAAATTGGCCGCGCTCCCAAAACTGGCCACGCCCCCAAAATTGTCCATGGCCCCAGAACTGGCCACGCCCTCAGATGGAATGAATCACCTTTGGGAGTTTCCGCTAATTGCGCTCGTTTGTGGGGCCTTCGAGGAGTATCTTAAAATTAAGCTGGCTCTTTTGGGTGCCAGGACACTAATCGGCACATTATACATGCTTTTGAATTTTTTTTTTAATTTACTAAGTACCCAAATATAACTAGCAAATGTTCCTGTACACTTTTTAAAAGTCATTTTCAGTTATTTAAAATCGGGTTACTCACAGGTGGTGGACCAGACACGCTGATCAAAATGCTTATTTTTTGTGATATTCAGCTGTGTTAATAATATTGTACCTACGTTACCACTCTTAAATATATCAAAAATTACGTTTTAAAACGCTGCCTGACTGCGCTGGTTCATGGCAGATTCTGCGTTTGGCAATATGTAAATGAGTTTCAGCGGGAACTTGGGGGGGGGGAGGGAACCACTTCTCAAAACGAGCGCAATTTTGGGCGTGGTTTGCAGCTGAAGCGGAAACGTTACCCCACTGTGCCCGATGTGCATGAACGATGGTAGAAATGAACTGAAACTTTTAATTTTAAGACTCAGTCAAGAGCTCTACTGGCGTGTGTTCGGTGCTTCCTTGGGCCCTGCTTGTTTACGCTGATTAATGCCCATTTATGCCCATTTTAAGCTTGGGCATATTCTAATGGGTTTGGAGGGCACTTGGGTGTAACTTGACAGCAGCAAAAACGGGTGCAATTTTCGGCCCAAGGAGGAAACTCCAGGCCGTTGTCTCATGGCCACCAGTGCGAAATGGTGAGTATCTCCTTGAGCAAAGCTGTCTAGATAACTCACCTGTCATAATAACTCCGCCCATCCCCATCATAGTATCACATATAAATTATACTGGCCTGTCTTATGATTCAGTACATCAATCCTCAGCGGCAGTGGTTTATGGGGAAGTAAACAAGTCGCGGAGACTACGAGTAAATGAGTCGTAGAAGCTGCAACAACACTCGGTCATTTTTTCCCGCCCCAGCCCTCTCTGACGCATGGAATAAAAACAGAAAATGCCGGAAGCCCTCGGCAGGTCAGGCAGCATTTGCGGAGAGAGGAACACAGGGTGAACTCTTAAGGTCAATGACCTTTCGCTGTTTGTGCAGCACATTTGAGTCTGAACATGGTCTTGGATTTTGCAATTTTAAGTGGCGGTCTAGTAGGAGGCTGGAAACAACAGCACAAAAAAAAACCTTAAAAGAATGTATAGTTATTAACTCAAACATATTGTATAAAGCAAACAGATGTTGGAGGATTTTTAAACAAAAACATCTACGTCACAGTTTCTTTGAATTAAAAAAAATATGTATTGAAATGTTTTAGCAGAGCCCGATCACGTCAAATTCCCTTGTGCATTATTTTAAAAGAGCTACTAACCCCTAAATAGCACAGAAGGAATTTCAACCCAATGGGTCTGCTTGGGGTCCATAAACCTCTTAGGGAAAATCCCCCTTAATCTTGCAAACATGCACTGTATAAATCTGCCATTTCATGCGGTCTCCCCATGGTATTCTGTTTGAAATGCCTTGATCTTAAGAAAAAAAGATGTGCAGTGTTTTAATATTAAGACCCATGATCCTGATTCTCGGACCCGCACGCCTATCTCCTAAGGCTCCGTGCTGGGATCGGAGTCTCTCAAAACTACCGCCATATTTTTTAAGTCGTAGAACACGAATTATAAACAGTTTCAGGTGTCACAGCGTTGTCGCATCTGTGACAGTAAGTTCCGATTTCTCCTGGTGTTCTCGTACAGTTTGTGTATCCCTGCAGCTGACCTCTCCACTTTGACCCAGGCAAGGAGCAAAGGCCAGTGCTGTTAACTGAACTAGTAATCCAGTAGGCCTGGACCACTAATCCAAAGAACGTGAGTTCAAATCCCACCTTGGCAGTTTGTGAATTTTTTTTAAAAAGCTGGTATCAGTAAAAGTGACAATGAAGCTGTCGGATTGTTGTAAAAGCCCAACCTGTTCATGAATGTCCTTTAAAAAGAAAGAAAGACTTGCATTTGTATGGCGCCTTTCACTTCCACTGGACATCTCAAAGCGCTTTACAGCCAATGAAATATTTTTCAAGTGGAGTCACTGTTGTAATGTGGGAAACGCGGCAGCCAATTTGCGCACAGCAAGCTCCCACAAACAACAATGTGATAATGACCAGATAATCTGTTTTTGTTATGTTGGTTGAGGAGAAAATATTGGCCAGGACACCGGGGATAACTTAGGGAAAGGAACCTGCCGTCCTTACCTGATCTGGCCTATATTTGACTCCAGTCCCACGCCAAGGTGATTGACTCTGAATTGCCCTCTGAAGCGGTCCAGCAAGTCACTCAGTTGTACAAGGCCAGTTATGAATGGGCAATAAATGCCGGTCTTTCCAGAAATGCTCACATCCCGAGAATGAATATAAAAAAAAAACTGTTTAAATAAAACTAAACCTTCACAGAAAATTGTTAAATATCCTGTCAAGGCTGTCATGGCTTTGGAGGGCGTGCAGAGGAGAATTAATTGGATAGGTCTTTGAATGAGCTGGCACAGGCACGATGAGCTGAAAGGCCCACTTCAGTGCTGCATGATTCTGTGATTCTCTGATCCTCCAGTCAATTAGTGCGAGAATTTCTGGTTTGAAACTAGGTGGGATTGTGAATGGTGAGGAGGATGCAAAGAGGCTTCAAGGCGATTTAGACAAGTTGAGTGAGTGGGCAAATACATAGCAGATGCAGTATAACGTGGATAAATGTGAAGCTATCCACTTCGGTAGGAAAAAGAGAAAGGCAGAGTATTATTTAAATGGTGCTAGATTGGGAAATGTTGATGTACAGAGGGGCCTGGGCGTCCTTGTACAACAGTCACTGAAAACAAACATGCAACTGCAGCAAGCAGTTAGGAAGACAAATGGAATGTTGGCCTTCATTGCAAGAGGATTTGAGTACAGGAGCAAGGATGTCTTACTACAGTTGTACAGGGCCTTGGTGAGACCACACCTGGAGTACTGTGTGCAGTTTTGGTCTCCTTACCTAAGAAAGGATATACTTGCCATAGAGGGAGTGCAGCAAAGGTTCACCAGACTGATTCCTGGGATGGCAGGACTGTCGTATGAGGAGAGATTGGGTCGAATAGGCCTGTATTCACTAGAGTTTAGAAGAATGAGAGGGGATCTCATTGACACGTATAAAATTCTGACAGGGCTAGACACACTGGAAGCAGGGAGGATGTTTCCCCTGGCTGGGGGGGTCTAGAACGAGGGGTCACAGTCTCAGGATATGGGGTAGGACATTTAGGACTGAGATGAGGAGAAATTTCTTCACTCAGAGGGTGGTGAACCTGTGGAATTCTCTACCACAGAAGGCTGTGGAGGCCAAGTCACTGAATATATTTAAGAAGGAGATAGATAGATTTCTAGGCACAAAAGGCATCAAGGGGTATGGGGAGAGAGCGGGAATATGGTATTGAGATAGAGGATCAGCCATGATCATATTGAATGGCGGAGCAGGCTCGAAGGGCCGAATGGCCTACTCCTGCTCTTATTTTTCTATGTTTCTATGAATTGCTTCCTTAGCTCCTACCTATAAGAGGCAAAACTAATAATTACATGGGACAACCAGGAAACTCTGCAATATTCAATGCTGTCAACTGCAGCACGGTTGTGTTGTTACCGTTCAGTTTTAACGGCAGTCGAACCGAAGATGTTTTTAAAAAAAATATCTTCGATCTCATAGTGCTGCGGGTTTTCTGGCAGCGAAGATTTGTGGGTTACAATCAGCGAGGCGCGCGCATGGCTGGAGCTATTTGTCTGGAAATGTATCCATGAAGTAATCTTGTCCCTTGCCAGATGCTCGCTGCACAGATAGATGGCACTCTCACAACAGGGTTAGATTGTGCATCATACTTCATACCATGCGTGCAGGCTGTCACTGACCCCCATCCAAGTTGCTGTGGCACTGGATCCCTTTCACCAGCTGCGCACGCAGCCAAGTCACTTGGCATTTTGTGCTTCGAGTTTCTTTTCTTACGCTGGTAATATTTTGATTCCCCTTACCCTGTGCCACCCATCACTTCATGGCTGAGGTTGGGAAGTTGCCTGCATGGAGAAAGATCTTGCTGTCAAGAAAGCCGAATCACGTTCATGAAATACCCAATGACAACAACAACAACGTGTATTTATATAGCGCCTTTAACGTAGTAAAATGCCCCAAGGCGCTTCACTGGAGCGTTATAAAATAAAATTTGACACCGAGCCATGTAAGGAGATATTAGGGCAGATGACCAAAAACTTGGTCAAAGAGGTAGGTTTTAAGGAGCATCTCCAAGGAGGGGAGAGGGATACAGAGGCGGAGAGGGTTAGGGAGGGAATTCCAGAGCTTAGGGCCTTGGCAGCTGAAGGCATGGCCGCCAAAGGTTGAGCGATTAAAATCGGGGATGCTCAAGAGGCCAGAATTAGAGGAGCGCAGATATCTCGGGGGGTTGTAGAGCTGAGGAAATTATAGAGATAGGGAGGGGCGAGGCCATGGAAGGATTTGAAAACGAGGATGAAAATTTTAAAATCGAGGCGTTGCTTAACCATGAAGTGTACGCAAATAATCTTTGCAGTTTAGAAGGTGCTGGATGAAGCATCTTTAATGAATATTAATTGTGTCGCGCTCTTCGAACTTGGTCAAGGTATAATAGCAGAGAATCATACCCAAGCCTAGAAATTACTGACATAAGAAAACTACTAGGCACTTGGTCTAAGCGTTAAACAAAGCTTTAATCAACTGTTTTTCAACATGGAGATCTAGTTGTATCCTTCTCTAGTTCCTGTTGAGGAATGTCCTAAGCAAGCTGGGCCCATGCCCGAGTATTTATACTCTCCCTGGACAGCACCACCAGCAGGCCGCCCAGTATTACTTCATACAAGATTCATGTCAATTACCATGGCTGTTATTGTGTTTGCACAACATCCCTCCGCCCACAATCGTGCTAGAGGCATTTAGTCACTAGTTATAACATTTCCACCGCAATAGCAGCCAGAGGAATGTCATACAGGTGCGTTAAGGGTCCATCCACTAATATCGCCAGGAGTGATTTCCACGCTCTGGCATTCAGATCCATGCCCAACAGTCTCGAGCTTCCTACATCTTCATCAGTGCCTTCTCATCCTGTGTCACTTAATGGGCTGGCAACCTCCATGACTGAGAGAGGGTGCAGTGGAGATTTTACCAGAATGGTTCCAGGGATGAGGAACTTCAGTTACGTGGGAGAGACTGGAGAAGCTGGGATTGTTCTCCTTGGAGCAGAGAAGGTTAAGGGGGAGATTTAATATAGGTGCCCAAAACTGTGAAGGCTTTTGTTAGAGTAAATAAGGAGAACATTTCCACTGATGGGTGGATCGGTAACCAGAGGGCGCAGATTAAAGATACTTGGCAAAAAAACCAGAGGCGAGATGAGGAGAAATATTTTGCACGTAGCAAGTTGTTATGATCTGGAATGCGCTGCCTGAAAGGGTGGTGGAAGCAGATTCAATAGTAACTTTCAAAAGAGAATTGAATAAATACTTGGAAAAGAAAGATTTGCAGGGCTATGGGGAAAAAGTGGGGAGAATGGGGCTAATTGGATAGCTCTTTCAAAGAGCTGCCACAAGACTGATGGGCTGAACGGACGCAGACTTGAACGGATATGGTGGACAACTGGTTTAGCCATTCACCGCCAGATCTGGCTGGACCACATAAAGCATTATTGGGTCCTACTCTTGTCTTCCAAAACTGCTTAGTATTCCAGGATCATTCTGGCATGCAAAGATAACCCCCGGCTATTATTTTCTACTGCTAACCGTCTTCTTAAACCCCTCTCCCCTGTCTCCTCCACACTCACCTCCAACAACAAGTGCGAGGAGCTCACGGACTTCTTTGTCTCTAAGATTGAGACCATCCGATTAGCTGCCTCTGCCACTTCCCTTCCTTCCCCTAGCCCACCGGGCCAAACTTCCTCTAAGGTTCACCCCTGCCCTAGCCCTGATCGCGCATCTTTCTCCAGTTGCTCTCCGATCTCCCCTCTTGACTTCTCCGCTCTCATCCTATCCATGAGACCCACTTTCTGCTCCCTCGACCCTATTCCCACTAAACTGCTGACCACCCAACTTCCTTTTCTGGCTCCCATGTTAGCTGATATTGTTAACGGTTCTCTCTCCTCAGGTACTGTCCCCCTCTCCCTCAAATCTGCCGTCATCACCCCACTCCTCAATAAACCAACCCTTGGCCCCTCCGTCCTTGCAAACTACCTCCCCATTCCAACCTCCCTTTCCTCTCCAAAGTCCTTTAACGTGTTGTCGCCTTCCAATTCCATGCCCATCTTTCCCGCAACTCCGAGTTTGAATCCCTCCAAACCGGTTTCCGCTCCGCCACAGTACCGAAACGGCTCTCATCAAAGTCACAAATGACATCCTTTGTGACTGTGACAAAGGTAAACTATCCCTCCTCGTCCTTCTTGAACTGGCTGCAACCTTTGACAGGGTTGACCACTCCATCCTCCTCCAACGCCTCTCCACCATCGTCCAGCTGGGTGGGACTGCACTCGCCTGATTTCATTCTTATCTATCTAATCATAGCCAGACAATCACCTGCAACAGCTTCTCTTCCCGCTCCCACATCGTTACCTCTGGGGTCCCCCAAGGATCTATCCTTGGCCCCCTCCTATTTCTCATCTATATGCTGCCCCTTGGCGACATCATCCAAAAACACAGCGTCAGTTTCCACATGTACGCTAGCGACACCCAGCTTTACCTCACCACCACTTCTCTTGACCCCTCCATGGACTCTAAATTGACACACTGCTTGTCCGTACTGGATGATCAGAAATTTCCTCCAATTAAATATTGGGAAGACCGAAGCCATTGTCTTCGGGCCCCGCCACAAACTCCGTTCCTGAGCCACCGACTCCATCCCTCTCCCTAGCATCTGCCTGAGGCTGAACCAGACTGTTCACAACCTTGGTGTCATATTTGATCCTGAAATAAGCTTCCGACCAATATCCGCGGCATAACTCCTCCATAACATTGCATGTCTCCGCCCCTGCCTCAGCTCATCTGCTGCTGAAACCCTCATCCATGCCTTTGTTACCTCTAGACTTGACTATTCCAACGCACACCTGGCTGGCCTCCCACATTCTATTCTACGTAAACTTGAGGTCATCCAAAACGTGGCTGCCCGTGTCCTAACTCACACCAAGTCCCGTTCACCCATCACCCCTGTGCTCGCTGACCTACATTGGTTCCCAGTTAAGCAATGCCTTGATCTCAAAATTCTCATCCTTGTTTTCAAATCCCTCCATGGCCTCGCCCCTCCCTATCTCTGTAATGTCCTCCAGCCCCACAACCCCCCGAGATATCTGGGCTCCTCTAATTCTGCCCTCTTGAGCATCCCTGATTATAATCGCTCAACTATTGGTGGCTATGCCTTCTGTTGCCTAGGCCCTAAGCTCTGAAATTCCCTCCCTAAACGTCTCCGCCTCTCTACCTCTCTCTCCTCCTTTAAGACGTTCCTTAAAACCTACCTCTTTGAACAAGCTTTTGGTCATCTGCCCTAATTTCTTATGTGGCTCGGTGTCAAATTTTTGTCTTATAATACTCCTGTGAAGCGCTATATAAATACAAGTTGTTGTTGTTGCTGTTGTTGAATGGCCTCCTTCTGTGCTGTATGATTCTATGGTTTAAGGTAATGACTTCCCCAATGGTCCAGTGAGTAATTGAACTATACAGACCAGGAAGGTTGAGGTTCGATCTCCAGTTAGCTGATCACAGCCAGGGTACCGTTACAATTGGTCTCAGTGCCCCCTCTAACTGGTAAGGGAAAAGCTGCCCAGGGTTCCTGCTCCTGATTGCCATCCTGCAAAACCCTCCTGGAAGCGCTTGAGTGAGGACGGTTTCATGCTCAACCGTGAGAGCTCCTGTGGTGGAATAGCCTGAGACACTCACCATCGAGGCTCACACATAAATATTGGTCACTTTGGTGAGTTGCTGCACTCCTGGAAGGAACCAACACCTTCAGGAGGACAGGGGAGAAATTTGACTGTGGGGGAGGGAAAGAAAAAAACCAATAAATATATAAGGCCTCGCCCCCTCCCTATCTCTGTGACCTCCTCCAGCCCTACAACCCTCCGAGATCTCTGCACTCCCCCAATTCTGGCCTCTTGCGCACCCCTGATTTTCATCGCTCCACCATTGGCGGCCATGCCTTCAGCTGCCTGGGCCCTAAGCTCTGGAATTCCCTCCCTGAACCTCTCCGCCTCTCTACCTCTCTCTCCTCCTTTAAGACGCTCCTTAATACCTACCTCTTTGACCAAGCATCTGTCCTAATATCTCCTTAAGTGGCTCGGTGTCAATTCTTTTTGCTTGTGAAGCGCCTTGGGATGCTTTACTGCATTAAAGGCGCTATATAAATGCAAGTTGTTGTAATGTTTTATTATTATTGAATCAAGTTACCAGTGATGGAAGAGTAAAAAAAAATTCAGCATCCCATGCTACTCACTGAGATAAAAGCAAGGGACTATCACTTTAACAGAGGCTAAGTGAAGAATCTACCTATTAAATTAATGGGTGACATTTATTACAGCCATAAAAAAAAATCCACAGCTATGTTAGATAGTGGGTGCTGTAAACAGTGCTTCTGGCTCTTTGCCTTTAATTTAAACATCTGAATAGAAACTGTTCCTTTTCTGACCTTGCTATCCATCTGTTTTCACATAAAAACAGGCCGCTTGCCTTTTGGCTTCGACATACAAATCGGCCATGGCGAAGGTTATCGGTCTGCACAAACTACTGCACAAAGCTGTAAACGGCCAATCCCTCTAAATACTCTCAAAATCACCGGATTAAAGGCGTCTTTATATCGACCCGGCTGCCCTACCGAACTTAAAACCACCCTAATAAAGTGTAGCTTAAAGAGTAAGAACCAAGTGCTGAATGTGCCAGCACTGGCATGCAAGGTCCCAGGAATGCTTCAGTGAGCTTCATTCTACTTAAAACCGCAGGGCTCCACAATCTGCTTGAAGCTTTTTCGGAACAGGCGACGTCATCAGGCTAAAGATATCTTGCTAGACTATAAGCTGCACAGGGAGTGAGTGAATTAATTATTAGTATTATTACTAATATTACTAAATTCCCACCTGTCAGATCAGTAGCGATGATTGGGCTGATAGAATTCACTTTAGGGGACACAGATTTAAGGTTTTGGGCAAGAGATACAGGAGGAATATGAGGACACTTTTTTTAAAACAGCGAGTGCTGATGACCTGGAACTCGCTGCCGACGGAAGTGGTGGAGGCGGAGACACTCAATGTTTTCAAGGGGAGACTGGATCGGCACTTGAGGGAAATAAACTTGCAGGGCTACGGGGATAGAGCGGGGGAATGGACTGACTGGATTGCTCTACAGAGAGCCGGCACAGACTGGATGGGCCGAATGGCCTCCTTCTGTGCGGTTATGACCTTACCCTATGACTCTATTGTTGTCGGTTCTGAGCTAGCCTGACCATTTCAGTCACCTGTATCCCTTTCTGTGACAAGTCTCTCTTGACATTGTCTATCCAGCGGGCTTCCTTTGGTCTTCACCTTTGGTTCCACGTACCTCTGTTTGCAGGGCCATGAAAGGTGTTCGAGCTGTTTCCATTCTTGATACGTGCCCAAACCATCGAGGTCGTTGTTCTTGGACCTTCTGCATAAGCGCTGTTTCTTGCCCAAGCCGTGCCCGCCTTGGCTCAGTGGGCAGCACTCTCGCCTCTGAGTCAGAAGGTTGTGGTTTCGTAGTCCCTCTCCAGAGGCTTGAGCATAGAATCTAGGCTTACCTCTCAGGTGGATGAAATAGATCTCCTGGCACTATTTTCGAAGATGAGCAGGGGAGTTCTCCCCGGTGTCCTGGCCAATATTTATCCCTCAATCAACACTACAAAAACGGATGATCTGGTCAATTTGTCATTGCAGTTTGTGGGAGCTTCCTGTGCGCAAATTGGCTACCGCGTTTCCTACATCACAACAGTGGCCACACTTCAAAAAGTACTTCATTGTCTGAGGTCATGAAAGGCGCTACAGAAATGCAAGACTTTCCTTCGTTCCTTATTATATCACTCTTGATTCTTTGCATTCTGGATACTCTCAGTATTTTTTAAAATTTGTTCCTGGGATCTGGGCGTCGCTGGCAAGGCCAGCATTTGTTGCCCATCCCTAATTGCCCTTGATAAGGTGGTGGTGAGCCGCCTTCTTGAACCGCTGCAGTCCAGTGTGCTGAAGGTGCTCCCAACCAACTTATCTCTGCTGTTAGCATCTTTGCTGGTCAACTTTTCTAATGTTGCAACACTCAGATCCATATAATAATATGGGGATGACCATCTCTTGATAAACTCCCACCAAAATATCTTTAGCCTTCTATAGCTTGCTTAATCTTCCAAATGCAGCAGAGTGTAGTAGTATCGGTGGGAAAAAAAGTACGTGGTAAAATTCCAAGTCGCCACGGTCGTTCTGCAGTTTAGTTTTCAGAGCAGGGAGTCAATAGAATTGAATACAGGTCCTAAATTCTTCATGTATAACTGGCCGACTTGGGAGGAGCTGGTGAGCAATTCCGCCCCCCAGTGGTAACTCTCATTAATGAAGCTGCATCTGTGAGAATCTGATTTGACTTCACATCGGTACAAAATAAAATCAGTCTGGCTTGTTTGTGTGTGTGTGTGTATGTGAGGGAGTGGTCCTGGGACAAACTCTCATGCCCTGTCAGTCACCCGTATTGACTCCAAGTGATTTATCCAATCACAATATGCCGCCTTTGTGGCTCCTCTGTGGCGCCGATAAGCACTGACCAATCAGCAGCAGCTTCCCTTGTCACCTGACCATCCGGCCTCATTGGTGAATTCAGTGAATGAAGGGGAGGAAGTTGCCTGCAATGCCTTTCGGGTTTGGCGCCACCTTTCGTCCTGCTCCTCGGCGTTGCATGGCAAGAGCAGGGGGAGTTCTCCCCGGTGTCCTGGGGCCAATATTTATCCCTCAACCCAAAATCACTAAAAACAGGTTATCTGGTCATTATCACATTGCTGTTTGTGGGAGCTTGCTGTGCACAAATTGGCTGCCGCGTTTCCTACATTACTGAGTGGGCTCGACGAGGTAGATGCAGAGAGGATGTTGCCCCTCGTGGGGAAATCTAGAACTCGGGGGCACAGTCTCAGAATAAAGGGTCGCCCTTTTAGAACTGAGATGAGGAGGAATTTCTTCTCTCAGAGGGTCGTAAATCTGTGGAATTCTCTGCCCCAGAGAGCCGTGGAGGCTGGGTCATTAAATACATTTAAGGTGGAGATAGACAGATTTTTGCAAGATAAGGGAGTGAAGGGTTATGGGGAGCGGGCGGGGAAGTGGCTTTGAGCCCAAGATCAGCCATGATCTTATTGAATGGCGGAGCAGGCTCGAGGGGCCAAGTGGCCTATTCCTGCTCCTATTTCTTATGTTCTTATGTTCTTACAACAGTGACTACACTTCAAAAATACTTCATTGGCTGTAAAGTGCTTTGTGACGTCCTGAGGTCGTGAAAGGAGCTATATAAATACAAATCTTTCTTTACTATCCATGTCTTCAATGGGAGGATACATTTAAAATAATGAGTTTGACAACCTGGATTCAATTTCAAAATTTCACACCTCTAAGCAGCAAAATTTGAATATGTTTTAATTGTGGTTAAAATGACCTGAGCTGCCATGACTGTATTGAAAGCTGCATTGAAAAGTCACAAACCAGAAGCATGGAGAAGAGAGTTGAATGCAGGGAAGGTGCTAAGCCGTCACCCCTGAACACACAGGTTAAAACATTTTTCATGCATTTGTCGTAAGGATCGTGCAAGTAACATTTGCGTCACACAAGTGCCAGGCAATGACTGTCTCCAACAAGTGAGAGTCTAGCCACCACCCCTTGACATTCAACGTCATTACAATCGCCGAATCCCCCAGCATCAACATCCTGGAACAGCACCTCATCTTTCGTTTAGGCACTTTACAGCCTTCCGGACTCAATATCAAGTTCAACAATTTCAGATCATAACCCCGGCCCCCACCACATATATATACATTTTATCCACTCTTTTGGTTCGTGCCTTTTTCCTTTTTTTTTTCTCTCTCTCCCCCTACGGCAGCTGTCTCTCATTCTGCCAACATTTCACACTCCACCTTTTGTTTCTTAACCTGTCCCATTACCATCTCGTCTTGCCTTGAGCATCTCTTAATGTCTCCACTTACCATAGTTATTCCTCCCCCCAGCCTCCCCCTTGCATTTTTATCTGTTTCATTTCCTGCTCTTTTCTCAGTTCTGATGAAGGGTTTCGACCTGAAACGTTAACTCTGTTTCTCTCTCCACGGATGTTGCCTGGCCTGCTGAGTTTTTCCAGCGTTTTCTGTTGTTGTATCAATATCCTGGGGGTCACCATTGACCAGAAATTTAACTGGACCAGCCACATAAATACTGAGACTACAAGAGCAGGTCAGAGGCTGGGTATTCTGTGGTGAGTGTCTCACCTCCTGACTCCCCAAAGCCTTTCCACCATCTACAAGGCAGAAGTCATGAGTGTGATGGAATACTCTCCACTTGCCTGGATGAGTGCAGCTCCAACAACACTCAAGAAGCTCGACACCATCCAGGACAAAGCAGCCCGCTTGATTGGCACCCCATCCACCACCTTAAATATTCACTCCCTCCATCACCGGCGTACCGTGGCTGCAGTGTGTACTGCAGCAACTCACCAAGGCTTCTTCAGTAGCACCTCCCAAACCCGTGACCTTTACCAGCTAGAAGGACAAGGGCAGCAGTCGCATGGGAACACCACCATCCTCCAAGTCACACACCATCCTGACTTGGAAGTATATCACTGATCCTTCATCTTCGCTGGGTCAAAATCCCGGAACTCCCTGTCTAACAGCACTGTGGGCGTACCTTCACCGCACGGACTGCAGCGGTTCAAGAAGACGGCTCACCTCCACCTTCTCAAGGGCAATTAGGGATGGCCTTGCCAGTGACGCCCACACCCCATGAACGAATATAAAAAAAAAGTTGAGGTGATGCAGTCTGGGCAAAATTCCTGCTATTGGTTATTTTCCCTCTCTCATAGAAGAGAGTTGAATTCAGGGAAGGTACTAAGCCATCACACCCCTGAATACACAGGGTAAAACATTTGTCGTAAGGATCATGCACAGTTGAGGTGATGCAGTCTGGGCAACATTCCTGCTATTGGTGATTTTCCCTCCCTCATAGATTTGGGTTGCATTATTTTAGTGAGTGCACCTAATGCAGATTAGGTTCTAGAGTTCTAAACAAGGTGAAACAGCTTGTCATGGTCAACATTATCGAGTCCCTTTAGAATCCTAAAAACAGCAATCATATCACCTTTCAACCTTTTCTTTTCCAGTGAGAACATTCCCAATTGACACAACTGTGCCTCATAATCCAATCCCTCCATCCCCTCAATCATGCTTTCTTCTGTATCCTTTCAGTAGCCGCAATATCCTTCCTGTACTGTGGTGACCAGATCTGTACTCAATATTCTAAGCATTGTTGTGATAGCTTCAATTTTTTGTTAATCAGGACCCCCCAGATCTATTCGATTTTCCATCCACATTATTATATGTAACCCCCCCCCCATCGATGATGAAAGTTCGGATGGCCCCGAAGTTGAGGGTTTATCCATTCATACACATCACCGCAGCACATGTAGTATAGCTACTATCCAGTGTAGGTTCTGAAGGACCTGGTTTCAAAGGCTGGGTATGACTGGATCGAAACTGAAATATATTGTATTTGCAGGTCAGTGGCGAAGCAAAGGCACTCGCCACTGGCACCGAAGAAACAGATCCACAGAGATCTCTCACGATCTCTGTGGCAGGACGTTTGCCTTTATTGATGTGTAATTGATTGATGGGGATTCACAGCGAAGAGCTGCAGTGAAGTCAACAAGCAGCCAATCACAATGAAGAATTCGCACAGACAGCAAACCAGGAAATGAAAAGCTGCTTTTATCCAGACTTTTAAAAATTGTTACAGAGAGCAAAATAAAGATTGGGACTTTCATATGGGGGATAAGGTAAAAACTGAAATATCATGAACAAAGTTTTTAAAAAATAGTAATTTTTATCATAATGGAGAAATTTGACACTCCCCAAATATAAAAATTAGTTTTTCATGGCCAGACATTTGCTTAGCAGTCAATACGCTGTTAAAACCCCAGTTACACCTAATCCAACAAGGCTTAACATTTAAAGGGGTAAGTAACAGCAATATTAGTGTGGAAAAGCCCAAGTTTTCATCAGTTGCACTGATTGCCGGGGTCCACAGCGCAACCAGTGTCGGAACAGTGAATGACTGACCGCAACTTCAGGATTTTCGCATTTAGATGCGCACGGGGTAAATCCTGAAGTTGTGGTCAGTTTCAGAGGCGTAATGACGGCGAACGCTGTGAGTTCGCCTTCATTATCCACCTGCAAATTCTGGGCCATAAATGGCATGTGACCCGTGATACTTAACGGTTACAATCAGCAATGTTTGCACTTCTCTAACACAGAGAATCCAATTCTCCGAGAATACCTTTGCCTTAAATTGATTTTTTATTTGTTTTAATGAAAGTAATTGGAGCTTGTCAGCTTCAGTTGCTGTGGTGACAGGTGCGGACATAGACTGCTAATATTGAACCTGCATTCACTGTCTTGCCATGTGAAGCAAAATGCACATCGAATGCAAAGAATAAAAAATATATTGTGCCCGCGCAATAAAGAGACGTTAAAGGCCTAAAGCAAAAAAATGAGATGCCAGTCATTTCTGTGGGCGCTCTTCCGATCGTTCGCCATAACTTCAGCGGGAGATCGGTGGAGACTCCGGAGAAACAGCACCAAGGGCTATTTACGCCTTTCCTTCGGGATTTCCATCGAGCCGTCACTGAGGTTATGGCGGGCGATCGGTGAGAAGCTGCTTTGGAAAGCTGTATGTGCGGCGTGTAGAACTCATAGGTAGGGCACGCAAAGCATTGCGAGAAGTGTGTTTTGGTTTCTCACTTATTTTTTCCTCGCCCCTGGAACTCTTTATGTAAAATTGCAGTAAATTCTAGTACACACGTCAGTGGTGGAAATTTGCAGGACTTTTTTGGAGGAACAAATCATCTCTTTGCTCGTGGTGGCATCAGTGAGGTGAGTTTCAAATTCAGCAGCTTAACGTCAAATATTCTAGTTACACTACACTAAACATCCACTCCCTCCACCACCGGCGCACCATGGCTGCAGTGTGTGCTATCCACAGGATGCACTGCAGCAACTCGCCAAGGCTTCTTCAGCAGCACTTCCCAAACCCACGATCTCTGCCACCTAGAAATACAAAGGCAGAAGGTGCATGGGAACACCACCACCTCCAAGTTCTCCTCCAAGTCACACACCATCCTGACTTGGAAATATATCACCGTTCCTTCATCGTCACTGGGTCAAAGTCCTGGAACTCCCTCCCTAACAGCATTGTGGGAGTACCTTCACCACACGGACTGCAGCGGTTCAAGAAGGCGGCTCACCACCACCTTCTCAAGGGCAACTAGGCATGGGCAATAAATGCCGGCCTTGCCAGCAACACCCATATCCGAGAATTATTTTTTAAAAAGTGGGCTATCAATTTTGGTTTGACTGTATTAGAAATTTGAATGAATTTTGGATTTGGTTGTTCTAAGATTGTTATCAGACGCGTCTATGGATATTTTCTATCTGGCACCTTGAAAATCCTGTGAGTGTTAGAAATTATAATCAACTGCAGCTCCTACTCTTGCTGTGACTCTGCCTTCAATTTTGAACTCTTTGATGCATCCTCACTTTCAGTATTACAAAGATCTAAATAACCTTCACAGTACTGATGTGTGGCGTGGTCACTTTGTCATGGTGATAGGATGTAGTATTCCCTGCTCTACTTAGGAACATAGAAACATAGGAGCAGGAGGAGGCCATTCAGCAACTTGAGCCTGTTCTGCCATTCAATGAGATCATGGCTGATCTGTGATCTAACTCTATATACCCTGCTTTGGCCCATATCCCTTAATACCTTTGGTTAACAAAAAGCTATCAATCTCCGATTTAAAATTAACAATTGATCTAACATCAATTGCCGTTTGTGGAAGAGAGTTCCAAACTTCTACTACCCTTTGTGTGAGAAGTGTTTCCTAATTTCACTCCTGAAAGGTCTGGCTCTAATTTTTAGACTATGCCCCCTAGTCCTAGAATCTCCAACCAGTGGAAATAGTTTCTCTCTATCTACCTTATCTGTTCCCCTTAATATCCTGAAAACTTCGATCAGATCACCCCTTAACCTTCTAAATTCGAGAGAATACAACCCGAATTTGTGTAGTCTCTCCTCGTAACTTAACCCTTGAAGTCCAGGTATCA
The DNA here is from genome assembly GCA_030390025.1 of Squalus acanthias. NCBI lineage: Eukaryota > Metazoa > Chordata > Chondrichthyes > Squaliformes > Squalidae > Squalus > Squalus acanthias. Next base: position 248,198,886 of record CM059425.1, read on the forward strand.
TTCTGGTAAACCTACGCTGCACTCCCTCCAAGGCCAATATATCCTTCCTAAGGTGTGGTGCCCAGAACTGCTCACAGTACCTGTACCTGTACCTGAAGAAGGGGCAGCGCTCCGAAAGCTCGTAATTTCAAATAAAACTGTTGGACTATAACCTGGTGTTGTGCGACTTCTCATTTTTGTCCACCCCAGTCCAACACCGGCATCTCCGCATCATGCTCACAGTACTCCAGGTGTGGTCTAACCAGGGTTTTGTACAGCTGCAGCATCACTTCTACCCCCTTGTACTGTAGCCCTCTCTATATAAAGGCCAGCATCCCATTAGCCATTTTGATTATTTTCTGTACCTGTTCATGAGATTTTAATGATCTATGTACCTGGACCCCCAAGTCTCTTTGGACATCCACTGTTTTTAGCTTTTCACCATTTAGAAAGTACCCTGTTCTATCCTTTTTAGGTCCAAAGTGGATGACCTCACATTTGCTAACATTGAAATCCATTTGCCGCAGTTTTGCCCATTCGCTTAATCTATCGATATCACTTTGTAATTGTATACTTTCATCTACACTGCCTATAATACCGCCTATCTTTGTGTCATCGGCAAATTTGGATATATGACTTTCTATGCCATCATCTAAGTTGTTAATAAATATTGTGAATAGTTGAGGCCCCAACACAGATCCCTGTGGGACACCACTAGTCACATCCTGCCAATTTGAGTACCTACCCATTATCCCTACTCTGTGTCTCCTGCCGCTCAGCCAATTTCCTAACCAGGTCAGTAATTTGCCCTCAATTCAATGGGCTACTCTCACCCCAGGACACGTTTTAATCTATTTCTATTGGTAATATTTCCAGTGACAGTAAGTCACACTATTAAAAATGTACATTGCAATGGGATTTCATATGTACTTTTTTTGGAGCTGGTGAGTTATTCTAGGAGCACAAGAATTGTAGATTCATAGAAAGAGGTCATTTGGCCCATCATGCCTGTGCCGTCACATTCCAGTAGCCGTTCGCCTGGATTCCACTCTGGGGGAAAGTCCACCCCATTGTCTTAATGGAAAAGCCAACTGTACATTTAAATGAAGGAGTCATGGAGCAACAACGGCACAGAAGGAGGCCATTCAGCCCATCGAGTCGTGCCTGCTCTCTGTAGAGCAATCCAGTCAGTCCCATTCCCCCACTCTATCCCCGTAGCCCTGCAAATTTATTTCCCTCAAGTGCCTATCCAGTCTCCCCTTGAAAACATTGAGTGTCTCCGCTTCTACCACTTCCGTCGGCAGCGAGTTCCAGGTCCTCACCACTCGCTGCAAGTTTTTCCTCACGTCCCCTCTGTGTCTCTTGCCCAAAAACCTGAAATCTGTGTCCCCTAGTCCTTGTACCATCAACTAGTGGGAACAGTAAAAGGGTACAGTAGTGTCGTGGTTTATGTTACTGGACTAGTAATCCAGAGGCCTAAACTAATAATCTAGCAGAACATGAATTCAAGTCCTACCATGGCAGTTTGAGAATTTAAATTATGTTTTTAAAAATCTGGGAATAATGAAAAAAAGCTGGTATCAGTAAAAGTGACCGTGAAGCTGTTGGATTTTCATGAAAACCCAACTGGTTCACTAATGTCCTTTAGGGAAGGAAATCCACCGTCCTTACCTGGTCTGGCCTATACGTGACTGTAGTTCTAACCATGCCACCTAACCGTGCTCTGAAATGGCCGAGCATTGCTGTCCGTATTCATCTGCTCAAAGCCCACATATTTCAACAGTGGGTAAAGTCAGTTAGTGCACGACTTATTTGGTGACTGGATTCATTTAAATCAAATTAAAATGCTGCAATCTTCACATTGACTCCTCCAAAAAAAAACTGTCGAACTGATGGAATTTTTTTTTAATATCCTCAGAAAATGCCCTATTTTGGACAGTCTGATGCTCATTTAAAGAAAAAAACTTGATCCTCTGATATTGGCCATTCTCACTGAAACAGTTGACTTTTCATTAAGAGAATGGGGTGGAGTGGAATCTGGGCAATTGGCCAGCTGGCGGGATGTGCCGGCCGGTGGGCCTGGTAGTCAGGCCAGGAGGGTCCATGTTGAAGACCGGGACTCATTTGCATCGGGTTGGCGAGCCGTGGTGGGAAAGCTGGTGCTGGCTCCAGGCCGGGAGAAGGTAGGTTCCTTGGCGCGATCTGCGGCTGGGAGGGGAGTTGGGCTTACAGCGTGCCCAGGCTGGCCTCGTGGAGCCTAATTCCTGCTCCTCCCGACCTCGCAAAACGGAAGAAGGAAATCACCTTCGGGACCCTTCTTCAGCTGGACCGCCATGTGTCGCTGGTCGGAGCGTGCGGGGGTGGGGGGGGGGAAGCACACCGACCAGTGACAAAAAATGGCAGTTGGGGTCCTACGTGCTCCATTGGATCCCGATTAGCGTTGCAGATGGGCCTACTGGCTGACTCAGGGGAGCCGCACCATGTGATCCACAGCCACGATGATGGCGGTAAGTCATTGCCCGCCATTTTCAGGGCGCCACGGCCTCGTTTCCGCCAGGAAGGCCTGAAAACTCACCCCAATGTTTCCCTGTTGTGGCTGTTTGATTACAAACTGAGGCTTGCTGTTGGGGCCATCGTCAATGAGTAGGTCTCAGCAAGTCCCAGTCCACTGTTGCTCCGAGGCTTCCAAGCAGAACGCAACTGGCGAGGCTCAACACACAGCTGAGAACGGGCCTGTTTTTACGATGCTAATGGTTGCAATATTGGATCTCTCTCACTTAATCCTGCACTGAAATCACTTCTAGCCTGTCTGACAGGCATTTAAATCTCAGGCGCCATTCCTCGGCGATTACAAGTCAAGGTTTAATAATCATTTTAAGTAAATAGTCGTGTGTAGAACTTGAGTTATAATCAGGGATTAGGGCATTTGGGAATAGTTGCATGATCAATGAAAAGAGAGGCTGGAATACACGGTCTGTCATTCATGAGATCTTATGAAGAGCACTCAGAATGAAAAGAGATTGGAGAGAGTAATTGGTATGTTAATTTGATATTGCAAAGCTTGGTATGATTACACTTTATATAAAATGGAAGACTAACGTTATCCTTATTTCCTGTTGATTGAACCTACTTGTATGTCTGCATTGTTTTTGACCTTTTCTGCTTTGTGAACCTTTTCTTTCTCCTCCAATATTTGTTTTAAGTCTTTTTTTATTGCTTCTTTTCTTTCCTGTTTCTCCTGTACCGTTGTCCAGATTAGGAGTCAATCTGGCTCCATTGCCCCCCCCCCCCCCCCACCAATCCCTCTCCACGCCCACTCCCCCCCTCCCCCCACCCCGCCACCGATCTCAGTTGGTGCAGCTCTGGAGTGAGCTGTCTGTCTGAGGGCAGCTTGGTAACTCATTGCTGACTTTATCTTTCCATGTCTCCGAGGTCGGGAGGTTAGTGCGAGGGGGACCGCTGGCCTGAGCCAGTAATCCTGTCACTCTGCGGCCCAGCATGTTGGAGCACCGTTACCACGCGCCAAGATTGTAGGCTTTCGTTTTTAACTGGTCGTCACTACAATTCCCTTAACCATTTTTTTCTGTGCCATTTAGTGTAAGCATTCACGTCTGTGTATACATGTGTGCGCGCACCAATGTTCCCTCTAATTTTTATTGGGCCGCGCGACCCCTTTAACTGGCTGCGCGGCCCCTTTAACGGGCGGCGCGACCCGTTCAAAATTCTGTGCATGCGCGGTTTTTCCATTTATAAGCCGGTGAGCCGGCTGCATGGGACCTCCAGAGCGCTGCGCGGCCACGCAGCTTAAAGGGAGTATGCGCGTATGTATACATCTGTGTATGCGCATGCATGTGTGTGTGAATGTATGCACGCGCGTGTGTGTGTGCACGTGTGCGTATGCGCACGCACATGTGTGTGTGTATAAATGCGCGTGTGTGTATACACATCTGCGTGCACGTGTGTGCATCCGCTACACTATTAAACTCCTGTGCCTGCCACTGAGCCTGCTTGTTACTAAAGGTCCCCCACCCCTGTATTTTGCCTTGCAGGTTCATTACTTAATGGTGCTGTCTGCCAACTGGGCCTATGTGAAAGACGCCTGCAGAATGCAAAAGTACGAGGACATCAAATCAAAGGAGGAGCAGGAGCTGCATGACATCCACTCCACCCGCTCAAAAGAGCGGCTAAATGCTTATACATAAAGAGTCCCGCCCCCTCGCTCGCACCAGTTACTGCTTTGTGTCTGACTAAAGCTTAACAACTGACTCACGACCCTGGTTACTGGTTCAGTAAGTTCCTATGCGACCTGACCACGTGTATTTTTTTTTCCAAAAAAAATGTGATTAAACATCCGAAAGCCTTGTCATTTGGTAAAGGGTTAGCCCTCGCTTCACTCACACACAAGAGATTTCAATTCGATCGGGTTTTGTGAAAACAAATTTTCTGATCGATTTTTTTTTTTAAAAGAGACTTTGGTATTTGTAATTTTTTTTAAAACACTCCTTCTTTTATTTTTACTGAGAGGAAATTGGTAACGGGACCATATATCAAGGGAAAGGGGAGGAAACTCAAGCTGGGAGATCACTGTTGCTGATTTTATTGTACAAACGCTTAATGCATTCGTATCGAATTCCACACTCTGTTATTTTAATGGAGTTGCTGACCCATTTATTGCAAATGGGTTATCGCCTCAGTTAAAGGAGAGGAACTTGATACCAGCGTGATAACCGCTCATATTATACATCACCTGCAGTCATTTCCGGGCTTACTACTGTTTTCCCGATTTAAAGTTTTCCTCGTGCAAGATGTTCCTTGGAAATACTTGTGATCTGATGAATTCCTGAATCTAATAATCATTTTCATACTGTTATTTCTTTTTATAACATTACCTCCTGAATTTTTTTCATAATTCTAGGTAGGGTCACTGGCTTACACTGTTCAATATTCATTTTTAATGCATGGGATTGAAGAATTTTTACCAGTCTTTTCGCCTGCACTGGACTCATTGATAATTAGGGCCTCTGGTATAGGGCAGCTAAAATGGGTCAAATTCCATTAAAAAGGCGTGGCTATGGGAACCCGTACGGGTCCTAGCTATGCCTGCCTTTTCGTGGGATAGGTGGAACATTCTTTGTTCCGGTCCTACTCAGGTCCCCTCCCTTTCACCTCTTTTTTCCGGCGCATTGACGACTGTGTCGGTGCCATTTCCTGCTCTCGCCCCCCGGGGACTGGAAAAATTTCACTGTTCAGAAATTCCATGGTTATTGGAGATAAAAAAAATAAAATAAAAGGGCCTACACCTGGAACGTCAGCCATCTTTTCTCTTTTTTGAATGTTGGCAGGCCAGCTGTGTATTTGCAGTGAGGCCCATTTTGATGAAATGGGAATGTGGGCGGTTGACCAACATTTTTGGAGATCGCATTCCATCCACTTACGATTAGAGCCGTTCGTTTATGGCGACCGAGCGGGTCTAGTTCCATTTTGATTGCTTACTTTTACTAGCGCGACTGGATTCCGCCTGTTCTCCCCATGAAAGCTGCCTATCAGTGGCCTTGGTTTTGGTGGGGGGGGAGGGGGGGGAATATAACGTTTTCATGAAACATGCAGGTATACCATCGAGGCCCGACAAGTTTCACACTGAATAATGAATGTTTTCTTCACAGCGAACGCGCTTCACAATAAGCGGCGCAAATGTACCCCCGTTTCATAGGAGCTTACTGCCACAGGACACACGCTCGCACATTCCGTTTTGTTTAGGTCTTTTTCTTAACTGTCGTGTTTTGCGAGAACTTTAATCGAGCACGTCACAACGAAAGGGGGACGGGGTGGGGGGGGGGGGAGTGTGGAATAATGCTTTTGGGGCATTTTTTTTCTGTTCGGTTCCAATAATAAATATCCTTTGGCCGTCTAATCGAGCGTTCTTTGCCGAGCGAAAGTAGTCTCACACGTAAAATATGTAGTATCTGACATGACTGGGGGAAGATAAAAGAAGAAAGCTTTCATCGTGAACATAATCCGGCCGCCAAATGGCAAAAGTTGATGTTAAATATTTAGACGAGGGAAAGATTAAAAAAAAAAGCTACCAGTGAAATTTGTAACGTAAAAGTCATTGAGAGCGATCCGTCAATACTGGACCAAAATGGGTGTGTTGAATTTTATTCTGTATTGCCTATTGATCCTGCTGTATGTACGCAGTACGGTGTCTCCCTAAACCCTGTAGCCTGAACAAGATCTCCGTCGGTGTTTTTGGAAGTAAAATCCTAGTTCGTTTTTCTTTTCTGGTCCACCTCTCGGACCCATTGTGAACTATGGTGAGCTGTTTTCCTGATGTAAGTGCATTTCTAATGAAGTTAAAGGAATTTGAGATCTGCTTTATACTGTAACAGTCATGCAACATTTGGTAATTTCTAAGCGTTTTTCTGTATTAGATAAGAACTTTGACGTAGCTGTTATTCGTGGCATGGTTATACACTAGATATGGGGATAGTTTCTAAAGAGTTGACAGCAAGTTTTTTTTTTAACACTAGGCTGTCTTACTGTATCAACAGTTGTGTGCAGTATTATGGTTCCTATGCTGCCAGTATTATGCTGCGACTCTCTTTACGATATTTTAATGTAGTGTTTGATTCCTTTTGTGTGATATCTATAGGTTGTGTCGATTTAATCCATGTCCTCTGATTCATATATGATGTCTTGTATTCAGTAATAACTTAATGCTATTGGCTTTCTGGTACTAGTCTTTGTATTTTCACAAAGAATGCTTTGTAGCAGGCTGTATAATTAATCTGTTTTTGTACATGAATGTGCCAACAGCTTGACAGTGGCTTTTTTTTTTGACTGTAGGAAGAACATGCTTGCGATTTAATTAATAAAAATAAATTTGTGTACTTGTTCCTTTTGTGGAGATGTTGCATATATCCTGATCAACTGGAGGACTCGACGGTGAGACTTACTGAAACCTGGTCAGTGTAGTTAAAATGGCTCTGAGCGCGTGCGTGTGTGCATGTATGTGCGCGCACGCGTGTTTGTGTGTGTGAGAGAGAGACAATTTTTGTTGTTATTTAGATGCGGGAGGTTAGTGCTGAGGAATGGAACATCATCCACTTTTGACCTACCCAGTATCAACATCAAGCATTTCCAAGCCAAGTACAGCACAGTTTTGTCGATCAATTGTTAGAGATTGATTGCCATTATTAATCAACAACTCCATTATCATTGGATAATGCGACTGCTAGGATGGTTGAAGGCAAACTAGATGGACCTTAGTCTTGCAGTTCCTACAGGGAGTCTCACAGACCGCAATTAATTATCGGAAACTAAGCCTGATTTCTCAACCATGGTCAGATAATTGTGGGCAATGCTCTTGAATTCCTCATTTGTGCTTCCAACAAATGAAGCTGCCCACCAGAGGTGTAAACTCAGTAAAATTAAGTGTTAAAGCCCCTTCTATTCTGCCCCGACAATGGGGCTCAATCCCAACGTCAGAAACGCATCTCCTTACTTGACCAACTGTGACATTTTTCATTGCACAGACCAGCCATCCTGAGGTCTTTCTGGGTGAGATTGCCTTGGTGCCAACTTAGGGGCAGTTTTGTAATGTGGGCCCATGCCCAGAAAAATCTGCATTGAGTCTGGCCAAACCCATCTCATGGAGGACCCTTACAGCCAGCAGGCAGAAGAGACCTACATCCCATCAGTTGTGCTGGATTTGAAGCCAGGTTCTGGCAGTTACAAGGACATCGTTCTAACCCAACGCAACACTCATTCCCTAAAATGTCTTTTCATTATATAGAATATTTACGACAAAATGAGTTGGAAGCAATACATCAAATAAGAACATAGGAATTGCTGGACGAAAAAAAACAAGGTCTTTCTAGTTCGCCTTCTACCATCCAGCAACTCGCCAAGGCTTCTTTGACAACACCTCCCAAACCCGCGACCTCTATCACCTAGAAGGACTAGGGCAGCAGGCGCAGGGGAACATCACCACCTCCAAGTTCCCCTCCAAGTCACACACCATCCTGACTTGGAAATAGATTGTTGTTCCTTCATCGTCGCTGGGTCAAAATCCTGGAACTCCCTCCCTAACAGCACTGTGGGAGTACCTTCACCTCACGGACTGCAGCGGTTCAAGAAGGCTGCTCACCACCACCACCTTCTCAAGGGCAATTAGGGATGGGCAATAGGTGTTGACAACGCCCACATCCCATGAATGAATTTAAAAAAATGAGAACGATAATGGAGTTGTTGACTATTCATAGCAATCAATCTCTATCAATTAGTCTACAACAGACCCAGACATGAGACGAGGAAAACCCCAGTGGAGGAGAGCTTTGGGAACCAAAGATCCAAAGGGACCTGTTCTTCCCAAGCACGCTACACTTCCCACATGACATGTCTCAAATTACTCGTATACTGTATTCTAAAATGTTACTTTCTGCTCTGTCAGTGGTGCCTGATAATGATCTGCAAATGGCAAATGCTGTAAACAGGGCCAATTACACAGAGGAAAATCCAGAGGGAATGGAACAAACACGAGGTCACTCAGGGAGGGTTCGGGATCTATGGAGTTAACAACTCGCATTAGCTTACAGGAAGAACCTGACTGACTAAAAATGGTGTTAAAATCTGTAATAAACCTGCAATCATTTTAACAGAGGAAAATCTGTTTTTGCAGAAGTTGTTGGAGCTAAATAATTTTGCGCTCATTATGTGTTTGGGCTCCTTGAAATAAAAAAGAGCTGTTTGTCAATAGCGCGACCGATTTGCAGCAGTTCGAAATACAGCAAAGGGAGACTGAATCCTCCTCACTGCCCCTTACATCCCCGGAGCAAGGAAAACAACTCCATTCACCCGCCTGCCGAGCTGACTGGAGAAGGATTGCAAACGGTACACAATTAAACCTTTCACATCATTAAAACACACACAGACTTGTCAACCTTAGGGAAATACTACAGACATTCTAATCAGTAAGAGTCGCTCAGATTGTAAAGCCATTTAAATATGCGGAAGTGTTTTTTTTAATTGTTACAGGGTGACGTGCATCATAACAGCAAAGATTTTAAATCGAGGTGACTGCTCATCACTCACAATGAGTGGTGCTTGGCAGGTCTGTGGGCAATGACTAGAGTACAATGAATGACCAAGGGGTACGATAACCAGATGAGTGAAACTTGGCACCCCGGTGTAAAAATGGGGCTGGGGATCGGCAGCCGCCATTATAGAAACCAGCTGATTTTTATTGCCACATGGCTGTAATTTGAAAATCGACCCCCATAAAGCTGCTGAGAAAAGCAAGCCTGGACTTTGAACCGTACTGCTGAAGCCATCCGAGAGAGTGGGAACCAAATAGGTCCCCACAAGATGAAAGTAACAGGGGGAGTTCCAGATTCTCACCACGGCCTCTTCATTCTCTCTTAAATTTGATGCTGAATGTTTTGCTTTCGAAGATGAGGTATGTTAGCGCTGAAAAATAGAACGCCTTTGCATATTTCGTGCCCAGTGTTAGTGATGAACGCTCCCAGGTAGATCTACATAAAGCTCCCTCTAATAAGAACATAAGAAGTAAGAGCAGGAGGAGGCCATACGGCCCCTCGAGCCTGCTCCGACATTCAATAAGATCATGGCTGATCATCGACCTCAACTCCACTTTCCTGCACTATCCCCATATCCCTTGATTCCCCTAGAGTCCAAAAATCTAACTGTCTCAGCCTTGAATATACTCAACGACTGAGCATCCACAGCCCTCTGGGGCAGAGAATTCCAAAGATTCACAACCCTGAGTGAAGAAATTCCTCCTCATCTCAGTCTTAAATGGCCAACCCCTTTATCCTGAGACTATGCCCCCTAGTTCTAGACACTCCAGCCAGGGGAAACAATCTCTTAGCATCTACCCTGTTAATCTGCCTCAACAATGTGCTGCAGTTTCAGCAGTACATCCACTACTGCAGCAGTGTGACACTTCCATTTCCCACGCCCACCATTTTCGTGGTCTGCCTGGGTGAGATTGTCAGTTTAGTGGCACTTAGTAGTAAAGGTAGTTATATGCTTGTGCCCACTCAAACCTGGGTTGAGTCTGTTCAAACACATTTCACAAAGGACCCTTACAACTGGCACGGAAGAGAAACTTTCATCCCATTAGTCTGAACTAAATTGAAAACCAGGTCCCTGGACTAACCCACGGTACGGCTGAACCTGGAGACTTCTAGCAGCACAACTGCAGAGATGATGGCCACGGGGAAGTCGAGAGATGCTGGCTGATGGAGGGGCCTTTAAGGGAGGGGCTTAAAGGTGAAAGGAGTGGCAGCACTGGGATCAGAGCCAAAGAAATAGATGTTCTTTACAATTATATCCCCTCAACTGTTTGTGTTCAGTCTTACAATGTAACAAATAGAGGCTATGAAATTCCCAGCCAGTAAAGTAAATCCCCGTGATACTTGTGGTTTACTCGCTCAGTAAATGAGCAGGAGCTGGCTGTCAATTGCTGTCTGCCACAAATTGGCATTAAATGGAGTGGAAAATGTTAAACTTCGTACAAAACAAGGTAAGAAAATTCTGTGTGTATTGATGAGCCTGAGCTTTAAATCTCTCCATCACTATTACTGCTTAACTTCCACTACTTTAGGATGTCCTAAAGCACTTTAGAACCAATGAAATACTTAACAGTAACAGAAACGCGGCAGCCAATTTGCGCACAGCAAGCTCCCACAAACAGCAATGTGATAATGACCAAATAATCTGTTTTAGTGATGTCGGTTGAGGGACAAGTATCGGCCATGGTCCCCTGCTCTTCTTCGAAACAGTGGCCATGTGATGCTTCATGTCCAGCTGAGAGGGCAGATGGGGCTTCGCTTTAATGTCTCATCCGAAAGATGGCACCGTCCGACCGTGCAACACTCCCTATGCGCCAGCCTAGATTTTGTGCTCAAGACTCTGGAGTGGGACTGTGAACCCACCCCCATCTGACTCAAGAGGTGAGAGATGCTGCCACTGAGCCATGATTGTCACATGCACCAGCACCCCTAGTGGGAGTTCAAGCTAATACTATCTGGAAAAGTCAGGTCAGAAGTAGTTTCAACAAATCGAACTGGGTAAATAGTCTATTTGCATTCACGTTCTTACATATTACTGTAAATAGAAGCTTATAGGGCAGTGAACAGACAGTTCAGGCACATGGACAGAGAGGATCCAGCAAGTGAGGATAAGTAAAAATCCAGAGATTGCTATTCTAAAGGTCCTTTGCTTCGATTTGTCAGGCTTACCATGGATAAGGAGAATACAAAGGAGACTCTGCATTTTAGGAAAGCAGACTTTAAAGGAATAGGGAAGAGGTAAATGAAGGTGGACTGGAATAGATTGTTGGAGGATCAAAGGTTGGAAAAGTGATAACCTTTTAAAGGCACAATGCAGGGGTTACAAAGTCAATTTATATCACTGAGTAAGAAAAACAATAAAAATAAGAATAATGTTCTTGCGCGCGTGTGTGTGTTTGTGTGCGTGTGTGCAAGTTGGGGTGTAGCGAGAAGGCCCACACGTTATTGAGGGTGCCTGGAGCCTGTGGAACAGAACAGCAACACATCCAGGAGACTGAGAGCGAGGGGGAGGGGAGCAAATTAGGACAGGAACATAAAAGAATGGATATTATATTGGAAAAATTTGACAGTGAACAGTGGGTAAGAAGGCTATAATTTAATTTCAAGGTTGAGATCATATCCATAAGCCTTGCTTTATAACATCATCTGAATATCTCAATTAAATTACAGTCTCATTATTCACTCTCAGCCATCCGTAACCCGGTTTGATTTTATTGATGCACCAATTAGATATCAGATGAGAGAACATGATGCAGAAATTAAAAAACTCGATTATACCGAATAATCAATAAAAATAAATCTGGTTAAGATCAATTTTAGTTCCTAGAGGGGAAAAAAAAAATCACAGGAAATTCTGGCCAGCAAAATGTAACAGAACTGAAAGAGTGAACCTTTGCAGCTTATTGCTGTCTGTGTTACGGATACAATTCACATCACTTTTCTCTGCTTTAGAATTATTCGGCAAACCTCATCCAGCCGCTTGTAAATTAATTTATTTTTAAGTGAAGTAAATAACTGGTCTCGCTGGACTTAACAAGACAGCTTCATTAACACAAACAACAACAACAACTTGCATTTATATAGTGCCTTTATCGTCCTGAGGCGCTTCACAGGAGCGTCACCAGACAAATTTGGACACCGAGCCACATAAGGAGATATTAGGACCAAAAGCTTTGTCACAGAGGTAGGTTTCAAGGAGTGTCTTAAAGGTGGAGAGAGAGGTGGCGAGGCGGAGAGGTTTTCGGAACCTTTTCCCTGTCGTGCTGGCTGTCGAGAGCTTCCCCCCCCCCGCCCCGGCCGACACTGTCAGGATTGGCAGAAGGCTGGGGGGGGTGGGGGCTGATGATTTCTGCCGTCGTTCCACAGAGCCGGGTGGTTGATCCGCCTGTGCATCTTCAGGTGCCTGTAATAGCGTCTCCGACACGAACGTACGGGAGATGACGAGCAGGAAAAGACCAGCTGGAACATCAAGCTTGCCCCACGCTCATGTTGCTGGAGCCTCAGGACTAGATGCTTCCTAACTCCCACCCCCCCCCCTCAGGCATTGTAATCTCCTGGAAGAGGCAGAACAATAGAAAAATAATGGACCCATAAGGGAGAAAAAACATGTGAGAAATTCCTCTCCAACCCCCTCAGGTCTTTGCGTAGCCACAGCAGAATTTGTACAGGAAGTTCAGAAGACCGTCCAATATAGAATAGCTTGGGATCAAAATACTATGATTAATTTTTGCAAGCTAAATAATACCAACCAGGCAAGCAGCATCAAAGGTGCCTGGACATCAGAGAAGAAGAGAAGGCGCTTAAAATGCTTTGAAAATGTGTCAGCAGCACCATCTGGTGTCAGAATCCAGAATAGATCTTTTTTCTTGATATTCAATGGAGTCTGAAAGCTTGCACTGCGACAAGGATTTATACCTCAAATTTATCCCCGTTGATTGTTTGGAATGAAAGCCCACAAACATGGCACTGGAGTACCAACTGGCAAGCCACGGGTTTCCCTGCGTTCTTGTTCCTCTGGCCTCTTGTGCATACCTCACTCACTAGCCCCACCATTGGCGGCCCTAACTTCAGCCATCTGGGCCCTCAGCCCTTCACACCAAGCATAGTAGAAATCTGGAATGCTCTCCCCCAAAAAGCTGTGGATGCTAGGACAATTGGAGCTTTCAAGACTGAGATAGATTATGCTAGCACTGGGGTAGTATAGAAGTCTATGCTCCGTCGTTTAATTAGATCATTCCTGGGATGGCGGGACTGTCGTATGAGAAGAGATTGAGTAAACTAGGCCTGTATTCTCTTGAATTCAGGAGAATGAGAGGGGATCTCATTGAAGCATACAAAATTATTACAGGGCTTGATAGGGTGGATGCTGGGAGAATGTTTCCCTTGGTGGGGAGTCTAGAACCAGGGGCCACAGCCTCAGGATAAAGGGTAGGCCATTCAGGACTGAGATGAGAAGAAATTTCTTCACACAGAGGGTGGTGAATCTTTGGAATTCTCTACCCCAGAGGGCTATGGAGGCTCAGTCATTGGGTATATTCAAAACAGAAGTCGATAGATTTCTGACTAGTAAGGGCATCAAGGGATATGGCGATAGGGCCAGTGAATGGAATTGAGGCAGAAGATCAGCCATGATCTCGTTGAATGGCGGAGCAGGCTCGAAGGGCCGAATGGCCTACTCCTGCTCCTATTTCTTATGTTCTTATGTTCTTATCATGGCTGACCTGTACCGTATCACCATTTACCTGCCTTTGCTCCATATCTCTTGATAATAGAATCATAGAATCATACCATCGAATCTGTGCCGGTTCTTTTGAAGAGCAATCCATACCCTTACCCAACAAAAATCTATTGATCTCAGTTTTGAAAGCTCTAATAGTCCCAGCATCCACAGCTTAATGGGGTGACGGTTCCCGATTTCTACCACCTTTAGTGTGAAGAAATGTTTTCTGATCTCACACCTGCCTCAAATGATAAGATTATGGCCCCTTGTTCTGGATTCAGCCACTCTGTTAAAACCCTATCGAATCCTTATATCATTTTAAACACGTCGATTAGATCACTCCTCAATCTCCTAAACTCAAGGGAATACAAATCAACTTATCCAACCTTTCGTCGTAAATTAATCCTTTTAGAGCCGGTGTCATCCTGGTGAACCTGTGCTGTACCCCCGCCAAAGCCAATATGTCCTTCCTGAGGTGCGGTGCCCAGAACTGAACGCAGTGCTCCATATGAGGTCTGACCAAGGCTCCACACAAATGAAGCATAACTTCCTCCCCTTTGTATTCTAACCTCCTTGAGATAAAGGCTAACCTTCCATTAGCTATTTTGATTGCTTTTTGAACCTGTCCACTAGCTTTTGGTGATTTCTGGACATGGACACCCAAACCTCGTTGCCCTTCCACAGTTCCTAGTTTCTCACCATTTAGAAGATGGCCCGATTTGTTTTTCTTGGATCCAAAGTGGATGACCTCACACTTCCCCACATTGAACTCCATTTACCATAATGTTGCCCACTCACTGAATCGACCTATGTCCCTTTGTAACTTCCTGCTCCAATCTACACAACTTACTGTGCTAACTATCCTAACTTAGGCCGCGATTTCTTTGGGCAACACGGTGGCATAGTGGTTAGCACTGTTGCCTCACAGCACCAGGGACCCGGGTTCGAATCTGGCCCCGGGTGACTGTCTGTGTGGAGTTTGCACATTCTCCCCGTGTCTGCTGTGGGTGTGCTCCGGTTTCCTCCCACAGTCCAAAGATGTGCGGGTTAGGTTGATAGGGTGGGATATGGGTCGGTGCAGGCTCGATGGGCCGAAATGGCCTCTATCTGCACTGTGGGGATTCTGTGACTTACTGTGCTAACTATCCTACCTTAGGCCGCGATTTCGCCATCGGAGGCGGCATCGCATGGGGAGAGGTCGTTGGCGGGTCCCGGTCCCACTCCTGGCTCCAGCCGCTCTGTGAAAATGATGTTACGTAGATAGGGCTTGTTAAGCCCACCCTGCGAGGTTCCCAGCCAATTAAAAGGAAGCGGGTCTGATGACGTCATTAGGCCGGTTTCCTTAAAGGGACCATGTCCACATTCATTTTGACGTTTGTGCTGTCAGTGTTCTGCAGCATTGAGGTGCTGCAAACACTGACAAGCGGTGCACGGCTGCACCCAGGCTCTCCCATGACTCCCTCCATATGCTTATGGAGGGAGTCACAGCACGCAGGGAGGTTCTCTTCCCTTCCAAGGGTGGAAGAGACCGCTTCAGGACACCAACGCAGCCTGGTTGCACATGACACAGGAGGGCAAAAGCAGGGCTGTCATCAGGAGGACCAGGCTGCAGTGGCGCAAACCTTTCAATGATCTCAGTAGATCACGAAACGTTACTGCAAATCCACACCCAACCTCATCCTGCTGTGCCACCCATCACATCCCCATCACTCTGCCTTCCCTACACTACTCCTGCGCATCCTTACTCACACCGACTTACCTTGCGCCTCCACCCATTCCCCTCTCTCTATATTATCACTTCCCCATCTCAGTAGCCACCCCTCACACTCATAGAATCATAGAATCATAGAATGGTTACAGCACGGAAGTAGGCCATTCAGCCCATCGAGCCCGTGCTGACTCTCAGCTAGTCCCACTCCCCTGCCCTAGACACAAAAGGCATCAAGGAGTATGGGGAGAGAGCGGGAATATGGTATTGAGATAGAGGATCAGCCATGATCATATTGAATGGCGGAGCAGGCTCGAAGGGCTGAATGGCCTACTCCTGCTTCTATTTTTCTATGTTTCTATGCCCTTTCTCCATAGCCCTGCAATTATTTTTCCTTCAGATAACCATCCAACTCCCTTTTGAAAGGTAAAATTGAGTCTGCCTCCATCACCCTTTCAGGCACTGCATTCCAGATCTTATCCACACGCTGTGTAAAAAAGTTTCTCTTCATGTCGCCTTTGGTTCTTTTGCCAATCACCTTAAATCTGTGTCCTCTGGTTCTCGACCCTTCTGCCAATGGGAACAGTTTCTCTCTATCTACTCTGTCCAGACCCCTCATGATTTTGAATACCTCTATCAAATCTCCTCTCAATCTTCTCTGCTCCAAGGAGAACAACCCCAGCTTCTCCAGTCTATCAACGTAACTGAAGTCCCTCATCCCTGGAATCATTCTCGTAAATATTTTCTGCACCCTCTCCAAGGCCTTCACACCTTTCCTAAAGTTTGGTGCCCAGAATTGGACACAATACTCCAGTTGAGACTGAACCAGTGTTTTATACAGGTTCATCATAATTTCCACACTTCTGTACTCTATACCTCTATTTATGAAGCCCAGGATCCCATAAGCCTTTTGAACTGCTTTCTCAACCTGCCCTGCCATCTTCAACGATTTATGCACACATACCCCCAGGTCTCTCCGTTCGTGCACCCACTTTAGGATTGTACCATTTAGTTTATATGTCCTCTCCTCATTCTTTCTACCAAAATGCATCACTTCACAATTTTCTGCATTAAATTTCATCTGTCACGTGTCCGCCCATTTCACCAGCCTGTCTATGTCCTCTTGAAGTCTATCCCTATCCTCCTCACCGTTCACTATACTTCCAAGTTTTGTGTCATCTGCAAATTTTTAAATTGTGCCCTGTACACCCACATCCAAGTCATTAATATATATCAAGAAAAGCAGTGGTCCTAGAACCGACCCCTGGGGAACACCACTGTATATCTTCCTCCAGTCCGAAAAACAACCGTTCACCATTACTTTCTGTTTCCTGTCACTTAGCCAAATTTGTATCAACGCTGTCACTGTCCCTTTTATTCCTTGGGCTTCAATTTTGCTGGCAAACCTATTATGTGGCACTTTGTCGAACGCCTTTTGGAAATCCATGTACACCACATCAACCATATTACCCAAATCAACCCTCTCTGTTACCTCATCAAAAAACTCAATCAAGTTGGTTAAACCCGGTTTGCCTTTAACAAATCTGTGCTGGCTTTCCTTAATTAATCCACCCCTATCCAAGTGACTGTTGATTTTGTCCTTGATTACTGTTTCTAAAAGCTTCCCCACTACCAAGGTTAATCTGACTGCTGGGTTTATCTTTACACCCTTTTTTGAACAATGGTGTAATATATGCATTTCTCCAGTCCTCTGGAACCACCCCCATATATATGGAGGATTGTAATATTATGGCCAGTACCTCCGCGATGTCCACTCTCAATTCCCTCAGCATCTTCTTTATCAATTTTTATCCTATCAAGTGTCTCTACTACCTCCTCCTTCACTATGACTTTGGCAGCATCCTCTTCCTGGGTGAAGACAGATGCAAAGTACTCATTTAGTACCTCAACCATACCCTCTGCCTCCATGCATAGGTCTCCAGAAACATACTGATCAAGAAAATTCTCCTGAACACACTTCAGAAATTCTTTCCTTTCTCTGCCCTTAACACTATTACGAACCCAGTCTATATTAGGATAGTTGAATCATTATCATTACCGCATTATTACTACGCTACAGTTCTTGCCCCTCTCTGAAATTTCTCTGCAAATTTGCTCCTCCATATCTTTCCCACTATTTGGTGGTGAATACACCTAGTAGTGTAATGGCACCTCTATTATTTCTTAACTCTAGCCATATAGATTATGTCCTTGACCCCTCCAGGACATCCTCCCTCTCCAGCACTGTAACATACTCCTTAACCAATACTGCCACACCACCTCCTATCTTTCCTTCACTCACCCTCATCCTCATGCAATCATATCAACTAACAACACACAAGGGTAGGCACTTGGGTGTTTTATGCAATGTTCATGTAAATTTTCAGTTAATGTGTTGTCAAACATTGAAATCTTTATTTTCAACACTTTGCCTTACTGGACAGATCTGTGTTCAGCTTTGGAAGTGTCTTAATGAGTTCCAGTGAATGTTGAATCATAACTCCCTCCCCCCCACCACCAATTATGATGAATGTGAAAGGAATGGTTTGGACATTGTAGGGATGCTTTCTGGTGCTGGTGTGAGGTGGTGTCAACCTACGCATCATGTGGCAGCCAGGGTGTACAGTGAAGTAAATCTGGCCATGGTCATAGAGTCATAGAGTTATACAGCACAGAAAGAGGCCCTTTGGCCCATCGTGTCAACGCCGGCCTTCAAGCCCTGTCTATTCTAATCCCATTTTCCAGCACTTGGTCCGTAGCCTTGTATGCTATGGCGTTTCAAGTGCTCATCGAAATGCTTCTTGAATGTTGTGAGGGTTTCTGCCTCTACCATCTTTTCAGGCAGTGAGTTCCAGATTCCAACCACCCTCTGGGTGAAAAAGTTTTCCCTCAAATCTCCTCTAAACCTCCTGCCCCTTACCTTGAAACTATGCCCCCTGGTTATTGACCCCTCTACTAAGGGGAAAAGTTCCTTTCTATCTACCCTATCTATGCCCCTCATAATTTTGTACACCTCAATCAGGTCCCCCCTCAGCCTTCTCTGCTCTAAGGAAAACAACCCCAGCCTGTCCAGTCTCTCTTCATAGCTGAAGCGCTCCAGCCCAGGTAACATCCTGATGAATCTCCTCTGCACCCTCTCCAATGCAATCACATCCTTCCTATAGTGTGGTGACCAGAACGGCACACAGTATTCCAGCTGTGGCCTAACTAAAATTTTGTTCAGCTCCATCATAACCTCCCTGTTATTATATTCTATGCCTCGGCTAATGAAGGCAAGTATCCCATATGCCTTTTTAACCACCTTAGCTACCTGTCCTGCTGCCTTCAGGGATCTATGTACATGCACACCAAGGTCCCTCTGATCCTGTCCTTCCTAGGATCCTACCATTCATTGTGTATTCCCTTGCCTTGTTTGTCCTCCCAAAATGCATCACCTCACACTTTTCAGGGTTAAATTCCATTTGCCACTGTTCTGCCCATCTGACCAACCTGTCCATATTGTCCTGAGGCTTCCCTCCTCGCTATTTACCACTCCACCAATTTTTGTGTCATCTGCGAACTTACTGATCATACCTCCTACATTCATATCTAAATCATTAATGTACACTACAAACAGCAAAGACCCAGCACCGATCCCTGCAATACACCACTGGACACAGGCTTCCAGTCACAAAAACAACCTTCGACCATCACCCTCTGCCTCCTGCCACTAAGCCAATTTTAGATCCAATGTGCCAAATTGCCCTGGATCCCATGGGCTCTTACCTTCTTGATCAGTCTCCCATGTGGGACTTTGTCAAAAGCCTTGCTGAAGTCCATGTAGACTACATCAGCTGCACTACCCTCATCCACACACCTAGTCACCCCCTCGAAAAATTCAATCAAATTGGTCAGACATGATCTCCCCCTGACAAAGCCATGCTGACTATCCCTGATTAATCCCTGCCTCTCCAAGTGGAGACTAATTCTGTCCCTCAGAATTTATTCCAATAATTTCCCTACCACTGATGTTAGGCTCACTGGCCTGTAATTCCCTGGTTTATCCCTACTATCCTTCTTGAACAATGGTACTACGTTAGCTGTTCTCCAGTCCTCTGGCACCTCCCCTGTGGCCAGAGAGGTTCTGAAAATTTGTGTCAGAGCCCCTGCAATCTCCTCCCTTGCCTCACACAGCAGCCTGGGATACATCCCGTCAGGGCCTGGGGATTTATTCACTTTTAAGCCTACTAAAACCCCTAGTACCTCCTCCCTCTCAATACTAATTTGTTCAAGTATATGACAATCCCCCTGCCTGATTTCTATGCCTACATCACCCTTCTCCACAGTGAACATAGATGCAAAATATTAATTTAAAACCTCACCTATATTTTTCGGCTCTACACACAGATTGCAACTTTGGTCCCTAATGGGCCCTACTCTTTCCCTGGTTATCCTCTTGCCCTTAATATATTTATAAAACACCTTGGGATTTTCCTTTATTTTGCCCGCCAGTGCTTTTTCATGCCCCCTCTTCGCTCTCCTAATTTCTTTTTTAAGTACCCCCCTGCACTTTCTATACTCCTCTAGGGCTTCCACTGTTTTTATCAGTCCTTTGTATCTGCTAAAAGCCTCCCTTTTTTTCCTAATCCGTTCTTGTATATCCCTTGACATCCAGGGTTCCCTGGGCTTGTTGGTCCCACCCTTGACCTTTATGGGAACATGTTGGTGTTGTACTCTCTCTATTTCCTTTCTGAAAGACTCCCATTGCTCTGATGTGGATTTTCCTATAAGTAGCTGATCCCAGTCCATTTTGGCCAGATCCTGCCTTATCATATTAAAATCGGCCTTCCCCCAATTTAGAACCTTTATTTCCGGTCCATCTTTGTCCTTTTCCATGACTACCTTAAATCTCACCGAATTATGGTCACAGTCACCAAAATGCTCTCCTACTGACACTTCTACCACTTGCCCGGCTACATTCCCGAGAATCAGGTCCAGTACCGCCCCCTCTCTTGTAGGACTTTCTACATGCTGGCTCAAAATGCTCTCCTGGATGCACTTTAAGAATTCCGCACCCTCTAAGCCTTTCACACTCTGACTATCCCAGTTAATATTGGGGAAGTTGAAATCCTCTACTATTATTACCCGATTATTTCTACACTTCTCTGAGATTTGCCAACATATCTGTTCCTCTATCTCCCCCTGACTGTTTGGGGGCCTATAGTACACTCCCAGCAAAGTGCTTGCCCCTTTTTGTTTTTAAGTTCTACCCATATGGCCTCATTAGAGGAACCTGCTAAGATATCATCCCTCCTTACAGCAGTAATTGACTCCTTGATTAATATTGCGACACCCCCTCCTTTTTTACACCCCCCTCTGTCTCGCCTGAAGATTCTATACCCCGGAATATTGAGCTGACAGTCCTGCCCCTCCCTCAACCATGTCTCTGTGATAGCAAAAATATCATACTCCCATGTGTTCATCAACACCTTCAATTCATCTGCCTTACCCACAAGACTCCTTGCATTAAAATAAATGCCATCCAGCCTTGCCATACTCCCTTGTGCCATTACATATTTGCTCTGCCTTCCAGGCTGACTTGTTTTTTCCTCTATATTTGGCTGTGCATCACCCCCTACTATAGCTCCACTCCGTATCCCATCCCCCTGCCAAGTTAGTTTAAACCCTCCCCAACAGTACCAGCAAACCTCCCCGCAAGGATGTTGGTCCCGTTCCGGTTCAGGTGCAACCCGTCCGACTTGTACAGGTCCCACCTTCCCCAAAAGCAGACCCAGTGATCCAGGAAACTAAAGCCCTCCCTCCTGCACCAACTCTTTAGCCACGCATTCATCTGCTCTATCCTTCTATTCCTATACTCACTAGCACGTGGCACCAGGAGTAATCCAAAGATTACAACCTTTGAGGTCCTGCTTTTTAATCTGCTACCTAGCTCCCTAAATTCTTGTTGCAAGACCTCATCCCTCTTTCTACCCATGTCGTTGGTACCAATGTGAACCACGACCTCTGACTGTTCGCCCTCCCCCTTCAGAATGCCCTGCAGCCGTTCAGTGACATCCTTGATCCTGGCACCAGGGAGGCAACATACCATCCTGGAGTCACGTCTGCGGCCACAGAAACGTCTATCTGTTCCCCTTACGATAGAATCCCCTGTCACTATTGCTCTCCCACTCTTTTTCCTCCCCTCCTGTGCAGCTGAGCCACTCGTAGTGCCACGGACTTGGCTCTTGCTGCATTCCCCTGAGAAACCATCTCCCCCAGCAGTATCCAAAAAGGAAAATCTGTTGCAGAGGGAGATGGACCCAGGGGACTCCTGCACTACCTTCCTAGTTCTTTTACTCTGTCTGGTGGTCACCCATTTCCTGTCTGCCTGTGCACTCTTTACCTGTGGTGTGACCACCTCGTTAAATGTGCTATCCATGAAGATCTCAGCTTCGCGGATGCTCCACAGTGACTCCAGTCGCAGCTCCAGCTCCGAAACGCAGATTTCGAGTAGCTGCAGCTGGAGACACTTCCTGCACATGTGTTCGCCCTGGACACCTAAAGTGTTCCTGACTTCCCACATAGCACAGGAGGAGCACTCCACGCTGCTGAGCTGCCCTGCCATGTCCTACCCTTAATTTACTCCCTTTACTTCCTTTAAATTAAAGAATATTAAATACACTAGGGAGCTTACTTGCCTTTAAACAGTATTTACTCTAAACTAGAGAGCTTACTTTGACTTTAACGACTGGACTGTAGAAATACTCACCAGGTCCTACTTACCAATCAGCTCCTTCCCTGGTTGTGACGTCACTTTAGCGGTTTTGCAGTTGTTGCTGTTATACTGCTCTTGCTCTCAGACTCTTTCCTAAGTGTACAGTAAGAACCAATTCCTACAGGGTGAAAAGTTAGGAAGAACAAATTGCGAGGCATGGGAGCTCCTCCTTCTACTCCTCACCTAACTCCCTGACTCACCCAACTCGCAGCACTCTGTTTAAACCGTACTCAGTCTCTGCGCTCAGTCTCCACCCAGGGCCGCTCTCACTGCCTCTGCTGCCGGTGAGTCTGAGCTGCGCTCTCTCTCTCCCCGCTCTTTAAATCCTCGGTCTCTGCGCTCAGTCTCCACCCAGGGCCGCTCTCGCTGCTGCCCCCGGTGAGTCTGGTGATGCCATCGCTGGCCTCCCGGGCAGCAATGTTGTCGGGTGTTGATGCCCTGTGTCCTGTGCAACATCAGGTGATTGCAGAGAAGGTTGGTGCTGTTGTTGGTGATGTTGGTGTTGGGGCTGATCGTGGAGGGGTTCAGAGGACCGAAGTGAGATTTTTTCAAGGCACCGATGTTGCTGGAATAGATGGCAGCTGAAGTTCAGATAACAGAAGTGATCTGTCAATGGTGAGAGAGCTTGCTTCAAGGAGGTGACAGTGGATAGAGAGTTTACTCCAAACACTTTGGGCTGGATTTTGTCATTGGTGGCGGGTTGGGGGCGGGTCAGGTGGTCGGCGGGTCCCGCTCCCGCCTCCACTGTCAGGCGGGAGAATTTAGCTATTTTGCCCTAATTGGGCAATTGATTCCCAGCGTGTGCACACCCCTGGCCCAGTGAGTCTTTTGGCCCTGGAACTCGCCTCCGATGACGTCATTTATGCAGCTGCATTTAAGGGCTGCAAGCAGCCTTGGTTCATTTTCTGCCTCAGAACTTTTATTTGCTGATAGAATCATAGAATCATAGAAATAGGAGCAGGAGTAGGCCATTCGGCCCCTCTATCCTGCTCCGCCATTCAATGCGATCATGGCTGATCATCCAAATTCAGTACCCTGTCCCTGTTTTCTCCCCATATCCCTTAATCCCTTTAGCCTTAAGAAATATATCCAACTCCATCTTGAATCTATTTAATGAATTGGCCTCTACTGCCTTCTGTGGCAGAGAATTTCACAGGTTCACCACTCTCTGGGTGAAGAAATTCCTCCTCATTTCTGTCCTAAATGGCTTACCCCTTATCCTTAGACTGTGATCCCTGGTTCTGAACTCCCCGACCATCGGGAACATCCTTCCTGCATCTAGTTTGTCCTGTCCTGTCAGAATTTTATAAGTTTCAATGAGATCCCCTCTCATTCTTCTAAACTCCAGCGAGTATAAGCCCAATCGACCCAATCTCTCTTCATACGTCATTCCTGCCATCCCAGGTATCAGCCTTGTGACTCTTCGCTGAACTCCTTCCATGGCAAGAACATCCTTCCTCAGATAAGGCGACCAAAACTGCACACAGTACTCAAGGTGTGGTCTCACCAAGGCCCTGTACAACTGCAGCAAGACATCCTTGTTCCTGTACTCAAACCCTCTCGCTATGAAGGCCAACATACCGTTTGCCTTCTTAACCGCCTGCTGCACCTGCATGCTTACCTTCAGCGACTGGTGCACAAGGACACCCAGGTCTCGTTGCACTTCCCCTTCTCCCAATCTATTGCCATTCAGATCTTCTAACGGTTTTGTCCTCGTGAAATGTCTAGTTCAAGGTCCAAGGCCGCACCCCGGTTTGATGAGGACTCCCTCCATGCTCTGGTGGAGGGAGCCAGAGCTCAGATGGAGGTGCTGTTTCCTTCCTCTGGGAGGAAAAAACCTCCCCAGCAGACCAAAGCTGTGTGGCTGCAAGAGGCACAGGAGGTCAGTTCGAGATCAATGTGCAGCAGAACCTGGCTGCAGTGCCGAAAGAGGTTTAATGACCTTCTCCGCACAGGAAAAGTGAGTATAACATCACCATTACCCTCAATTTGCTCCCCATCGCCTCTCATCACCAGAACTCTGCATTGTCAACCTCCTCCTCCGCATCCCACTTTACCCTTACATCCCTTGCACCCTTAACCATCCCTCTCTCTCTATGTACACAATCACTTAACTATTCGACTATGCTGCCCTCACACTCCCTATCACTGTTATGCTATGACAACAACTTACAACACACAGGGAGGGCCCTTGGTCTTGGGACCTCACTCTATCTTTGTGTCCTTCTAAGCATCTATGCTATGGATACTCTACACTCACTCCATCATTCTCACTCAAACTCCACTTGTGTCCCTCATTGCAGGAAAAGAGAGCCCACAATAAGACGGAAAGGGCAAAGAAAGGAGGAGAGCCACCCTCAATAGCCCAGCTCACCAACGCTGAGGAGGCGGCCCTAGGTATGGTGGGAGCCAAGGAGGATGTGCAAGTGGGGGACGGACAGACGGGCGCATCAGAGCAAGCTGGTGACAGAATAGTTTTGCATCTCTCTCATTTAGATTGCATGAGTGACTGATATGGCTTCTGATGCTCAAACAGATTGACTTATGATCATCTGCACAATTCCACGTGCATGCAATGTTTATATCACATGTCTAACTCATTCCTTTACTCCCCCACAGGACCATCGACTCCCCCCTCCCCACTGTCCAGGAGGAAGAGCCTGAGCCAGAAGACTCCTCAGAGGAAGCTGCAACCTCTGAGGGCGCAGCGTCAGCAGAATTAAGCGCACCCAGCACCAGGGCAGACACTCACACCTCGGTGGGACCTTCGGGAGATAGAGTAGTGTTGTCACCTGGTGTATCACAGCTCACAAGTGAGCATCAGCAGATGGTGGAGACAGGGACAGCAGTGGAGAGTCCTCGTCGGAGGCTGCAG
Organism: Squalus acanthias; assembly: GCA_030390025.1. Lineage (NCBI taxonomy): Eukaryota > Metazoa > Chordata > Chondrichthyes > Squaliformes > Squalidae > Squalus > Squalus acanthias. The sequence continues at coordinate 248,224,014 of CM059425.1, forward strand.
GGTGCTCCCAGCTTGGTTCAGCTGCATGTCGACCCTGTGTCTCCGGGTCCATCCAGAAGGAGAGCGGTGCTGGAACTCCAGGAACAGGTGCAGGAGTCTCTGGCAGGTTTTGTCTCCAGGGTCACTGTGAGTGTGGAGCGGATGGAGGAGTCCATCGCTAACATGAGCAGAGCCTTTGTGGAGGCATTGGCGCATGAACGCATCACCACGGAAAGGATGGCAACCTCCGTGGAAAGGATGACTACGGTAGAGGAGAGGATGGCTATGGCCATGGAGGTGCTAAGTCGCCAGAGTGTTGAAAACATGGTGATTGTTCAGAATAGACTGACATCTCTGGAGGAGCGATGATCAGCTATTGAGCAGAGAAACCAGAGCTTCATGGAAGTCCTCTGGAGTAGGACTGCCAGTGCAGAAATGGGTCCTCATGGCCCCCCTGAAGTGCAGCAAGGTGCTGTCAAGCCACTTGCTAGCTCTGAAGTGGGGCTGACCCACGAGAGGGATGTTGGTGGCAGACAACAAGGAAGTTGTGCAATCTTGTGGTACGAGGCCCCCTGGGGAAGAGTGACCATAGTATGGTGGAGTTCTACATTAGGATGGAGAAGGAAACAGTTAAGTCAGAGACCATGGTCCAGAACTTAAATAAGGGCAACTTTGAGGGTATGAGGCGTGAATTGGTGAGGTTAAATTGGCAAGCGATATTTAAGGGGCTATCAGTGGAAGGGCAATGGCAGACATTTAGAGATCGCATGGATGAACTACAACAATTGTACATCCCGGTCTGGCGTAAAAATAAAAAAGGGAAGGTGGCTCAACCATGGCTAACAAGGGAAATCAGGGATAGTATTAAAACCAAGGAAGTTGCATACAAATTGGCCAGAAGTAGCAGTAAACCCGGGGACTGGGAGAACTTCAAAACTCAGCAGAGGAAGACGAAGGGTTTGATTAGGGCAGGGAAAATAAAATATGAAAGGAAGCTTGCAGAGAACATTAAAATGGACTGCAAAAGCTTCTATAAATATGTAAAAAGAAAGAGGTTAGTAAAAACAAACGTAGGTCCCCTGCAGTCGGAAACAGGGGAAGTCGTAATGGGGAACAAGGAAATGGCAGATCAATTGAACAAGTACTTTGGTTCGGTGTTTACTGTGGAGGACACACACAACCTGCCGGAAATAAAAGGGGTCAGAGGATCTGGTAAGAGGGAGGAGCTGAGGGAAATCCTTATTAGACGGGAAAAGGTATTTGGAAAATTGATGGGACTGAAGGCTGAAAAATCCCCGGGGCCTGATGGTCTGCATCCCAGAGTACTAAAGGAGGTGGCCTTGGAAATAGTGGATGCATTGACGATCATTTTCCAACATTCCTTAGACTCTGGATCAGTTCCGATGGAGTGGAGGGTGGCCAATATAACCCCTCTTTTTAAAAAAGGAGGGAGGGAGAAAGCAGGGAATTATAGACCGGTCAGCCTGACATCGGTCGTGGGTAAAATGATGGAAGCAATTATTAAAGATGTCATAACAGACCATTTGGAAAGTGGCGACATGATAGGTCCAAGTCAGCATGGATTTGTGAAAGGGAAATCATGCTTGACAAATCTTCTGGAATTTTTTGAGGATGTTTCCAATAGGGTGGACAGGGGGGAACCAGTAGATGTGGTGTATTTGGACTTTCAGAAGGCCTTCGACAAGGTCCCACACAAGAGATTGGTGAGCAAAGTTAAAGCACATGGGATTGGGGGTAATGTGTTGACGTGGATTGAGAACTGGTTGGCACACAGGAAACAAAGAGTAGGAGTAAATAGGTACTTTTCAGAATGGCAGGCAGTGACCAGCGGGGTACCGCAGGGTTCGGTGCTGGGACCCCAGCTGTTTACATTATATATTAATGATTTGGACGAAGGGATTAAATGTAATATCTCCAAATTTGCGGATTACACTAAATTGGGAGGCAGTGTGAACAATGAGGAGGATGCTAGTAGGCTACAGAGTGACTTGGACAGGTTGGGTGAATGGGCAAATGTATGGCAGATGAAGTACAATGTGGATAAATGTGAGGTTATCCACTTTGGTGGTAAAAATAGAGAGGCGGACTATTACCTGAATGGTGGCAGATTAGGGAAAGGGGAGGTGCAACGAGACCTGGGCGTCATGGTACATCAGTCACTGAAGGTGGGAATGCAAGTGCAGCAGGCAGTCAAGAAAGCAAACGGAATGATGGCCTTCATAGTAAGGGGATTTGAGTACAGGAGTAGGGAGGTGATGCTGCAGTTGTACAGGGCCTTGGTGAGGCCACACCTGGAGTATTGTGCGCAGTTTTGGTCTCCTAACTTAAGGAAGGACATTCTTGCTATTGAGGGAGTGCAGCGAAGGTTCACTAGATTGATTCCTGGGATGGCTGGACTGACATATCAAGAAAGATTGGGTCAACTGAACTTGTATCCTCTGGAGTTCAGAAGAATGAGGGGGGATCTTATAGAGACATTTAAAATCCTGACTGCTTTAGACAAATTAGATGCGGGCAGAATGTTCCCAATGTTAGGGAAAACTAGAACCAGGGGTCACAGTCTAAGGATTAAGGGGAAGCCATTTAAGACTGAGCTAAGGAGGAACTTCTTCACCCAGAGAGTGGTGAATCTATGGAATTCTCTTCCACAGAAGGTTGTTGAGGCCAGTTCGCTAAATATATTCAAAAGGGAGTTAGATATAACACTCACAACTAGGGGGATCAAGGGGTATGGCGAGAAAGCAGGAATGGGGTACTGAGGTAGCATGTTCAGCCATGAACGCATTGAATGGCGGTGCAGGCTCGAAGGACCGAATGGTCTACTCCTGTACCTATTTTCTATGTTTCTATGTTTCTATGTAAGTGGGGGCTCCTCTCCAAGCGCTCACACGACCATGCTACTGTGGAGCCCTCGGTCAGAGCCCCACCAGAGTCCTCACCCAACTGAGATGGGCGTCTCAGCCCCTGCACAGCCGCAGGAGCAGCAGACTGTTGGCGAGCCCTCACAGGCCCGCAACCCCAGAGGATGCCCGCCAAAGGTGTCGAGGCAGGAGCAGCATGCAAGTGAGCAAGTGGCCTCCACATCTGCTGAAGCCACAGGGGAAGCACCACGTAGGAGCACGTGTAAGAGGAAGATAAAGCACAAGTAGCCACAAGGGTAGTCACTTGGGTGTTCTGTTGTGTTTAATTGTTAAATGCCATCCTTTAGTGAATGCAATAAAATGAAGTGACGGCAAACTGTTGAATTTCTGGGCTGTGTCATATCGCTAATGGAGATTCCACATTGAGGACTCAGGGCGACTTGTATTTGTCATGATGGTGGTCAGAGTGATAGGAAGCTACAGGTTCTTGTCCATTGTCTGTGGTGTGGTAAGAAGGTGTGAGCCAAATGTGTTTGATTGGGCAACCTAAGCAAATCTGGCCAAGATGAGTGCATCCCTTGCATCATGGGCAGCAATGTGCTCGCGTGCTGCTGCCACTGGTTGATGCGCCTCTGCAAGGTCTTCGTTCTCGCTCTCCTCCTCCTCCTCCTCATCTTCATCTGAGGACGCTATGCTCTGAGCCACTTGTCTCTCAGGCAGCTGCAAGCCATGATGCTGTGCGAGGTTGTGAAGTGCACAGCAGACCACGACGATTCTGGAGACCCTGGCTGCTGAGTACTGCAGGGCTCCACGTGATCTATCAAGGCATCTGAATCGCATCTTCAGCAAGCTGATGGTTTACGCAATAATGGATCTGGTCGAAATGTGGCTGGAGTTGTAGTGCTCCTCAGCTTCGTTGGATGGCCTCCTGAATGATGTCATTAGCCACATCTTCAGGGGAAAGCCCTTGTCTCCAAGTAGCCATCCGCAAAGTTGGTTTGGCGGACTGAAGAGCGGAGGCACACTAAACTGCCGTCGGATGAACGAGTCATGGCAACTGCCAGGGTACTTGGCGCAAACATGCAAAATGTCCTTCCTGTGGTTACACACCAGCTGCACGTTGAGGGAGTGGAAGCCCTTGCGGTTGACAAAAAGAGCTGGAATGTGATGGGGTGCCTTAAGGGCCACATGTGTGAAGTCTACGACACCCTGCACCCTTGGCAAGCCTGCCATATTTGCAAATCCAACCGCACGCGCAGTTACACTTGCTTGGTCCTTGGAGAAGTTGATGTAATTGTGCGCCTTTGCAAAGAGGGCATCGGTTACCTGCATGATACAAGTGTGTGTGGCTGACTGGGAGATGCCGCTGATGTCTGCTGTTGATCCCTGGAATGAGCCTGAAGCAAAAAAATTGCGTGCGGTGGTGACTTTTACGGCCACTGGTAAGGGGTGTCCACCCGCTCCTCTGGGCTCCAGGTCTTGCTGCAGCATTGTGCAGATGTCACCCACTACCTCTCGCGAAAGTCTGAGCCTCCTTTGACACTGCTGCTCAGTCATGTTGAGGTAGCTCATCCTCTGTCTGTAAACCCTGTTTTGGGGCTATCTCCTGCCGCGACGTGCTTCCCTGCGCTGGCGCCTTCCGGCCTGTGCAGCTTCAGGTGGGTGAGCAGCAGGTTGGCGCTCCTGTTGTTGCTGCTGCTGTTGGTGCTGCTGTTGTTCCGGGTTCTGCTGCTGCCGCGGCTGGTCTTCGTCCGAATCTGAGGTCCAGGAGGAAAGGAAATAAATGGTTCCCATGCTGCAGGTATATACCTCAGTTGAGGAAGCACTCAGTCAATGTGGGGAGAGGGTTTTCTCAGGAGGTCACAGTGGAGATGGATCTCAGCTTCACCACTTCCAAATACAGTCGACCTGCAAAAAGTTCTCCAAGACCTGAGAAAACAAAGTTCGGCCACCTGCAACTGATCCTTGTTGAAAACTCTGTTTTTATGGTGGAGCTGCAGCTGTTAGGAAGCCAGCCACTTGTGAACCCGACTGGATTAGCTGGCGTGTTTCAGGAGAGACGTGCAGCACGCTGGAAATGTGGCAAACTTTGAAAGGCCTCTCAAAATGGGATTATAGAGGTCGTTAAGTAGCAGTTAAGTGCCTTAAGGGCCTATCCCGCCGCTTGGTAGAATTTTATATTGGCCCAAAAATTAGTGCCGCTACGCGAGAGTACGCACTGTGTACTCTCGCGTATTCAGTCTCCAATTGCCGGTTTTCTGCATGTACTGAAAACCGGCACTTGGTGAATGGAAAAGGGGGCGGGTCCTAGGTGCACCGCGTGCGCGCTACAGGCTGCGTGCATGCAGTGCACTTAGTGGTTTCAACGCGCAGGTAAGTACGGAAGATTCTACACATAAAAAAAGGAGGAGTAAGACCCACTTTTAACAAGGTAAGTAGTGAATTAAGTATTATTTTGAATTTTTTTTAACAGGTATATCTTTTTTAGAGACTTTAAAGACAGGTAAGTTTATTTTTATAACTTTTTAAAAGATTTTAAATTTTTTCAAAAATTTATAATTTTTTATTTAAAATGGTTAATTTATTTAACTATACTTATTTTATTAATGTGATGGGGTTTTTTTAAAATTTATTTGAGGTTTAGCGGTTCTTTTGGGGGGCTATAGTATTCATAACTTTCACAGCACTTATGTGAAAGTTATGAATGGAAGATGGTGTGCTGCCATTGGCTCTAACTGAGTCACGTGATCCCACAGCTCGCACGAATTAACTACGCCGGTGGGATACGCAAGCCCAGCACAGCAGCTGTCCAGAACATCAAGTTCGTGCGAGCTGGAACTGAAAAAGCCAACGCGGAGTGAGAGATCGCGGGGAGGCCTTACCCTCGCACGAAGGCTTCCTCACGAATTTTTGGGCCATTGAGTTTGAAAGTGATTTAGTTAAATCCGAAACTAGGGTCTTAAATCTAAACAAAGCAAAGTACGTAGGTATGAAGGGCAAGTTGGCTAAGGTAGATTGGGAAACTACATTAAAAGGTATGACGGTGACAAACAATGGCTAGCATTTAAAGAATGAATACATAATTTACTACAAATATACATTCCTTTAAGGCACAAAAAAAACCCACAGGAAGTGTTCCAACCGTGGCTAACAAGAGAAGTTAAAGATAGTATTAGAGCAAAGGAAGAGGCTTATAATGTTGGCAAAAAGAGTAGTAAGCCTGAGGATTGGGAGGATTTTAGAATTCAGCAAAGGAGGACCAAGAAATTGATAAAGAAAGGGAAAATAGAATGAGAATAAACTAGCGAGAGACATAAAAACAGACTGTAAAAGCTTCTATAGGAATGTAAAAAGGAAAAGATTAGCGAAAGTAAATGTGGGTCCCTTACAGGCTGAGACAGGAGAAATTATAATGGGGAACAAGGAATACCAGAGAAATTAAACAAATACTTTGGCTGCGATTTTATCATCGGTGTCGGTATGGTGGCGTGAGAGCTGGTTTCCGGGTTCCAGTCACGATCCTGGCTGCAGCCGCTCTGTCAAAGGGATTTTCCCTTGATTGGCCTTGTTAAGCCCGCCCTGCGGGCTTCCCGGCAAATTAACAGGAAGTGGGTCTGATGACATCATTTGAAGACGTGTCATCTGCCGGTTTCCTTAAAGGGACCACAGCCACATTGAGTTTGACAGTTGTTCTGTCAGTGCTCTATAGCATTGAGGTGCTGCAAACACTGACAAGCACCGTACAAAGGTGGACGCCAGCACCCAGGCTCTCCAATCACTCCCTCCATATGCTTATGGTGGGAGTCACAGCACGCAGGGAGGTTCTCTTCCCTTCCAAGGGTGGAAGAGACCTCCCCAGGACACTAATGCAGCCTGGTTGCACATTGCACAGAAGGGCAAAAGCAGGGATGTCGTCAGCGGTCCCTGCCTGCAGTGGCGTCAACCTCTCAAAGATCTCAGTGGATCACGAAACGTTACTGCAAAGCCACACTCAAACTCACCCTGCTGTGCCACTCAACACATCCCCATCACTCTGCCTTCCATACCCTTCTCCTGCACATCCTTACTCACACCAACTTACCTTGCACCTCCACCCATCCCTCTCTATCTACATTATCACTTCCCCACCTCACTAACCACCCCTCACACTCCCCCTCATCCTACTGCAAGTCCTTGTACATGAATCACAAAAAGTTAGCATGCAGGTACAGCAAGTAATTAGGAAGGCAAATAGAATGTTGGCCTTTATTGCAAAGGGAATGGAGAATAAAAGTAGGGAAGTCCTGTTACAACTGTACAGGGCGTTGGTGAGACCACACCGGAGTACTGCATACAGTTTTGGTCTCCTTATTTAAGGAAGGATATACTTGCATTGGAGGCAGTTCAGAGAAGGTTCACGAGGTTGATTCCGGAGATGAAGGAGGGGGTGTCTTATGAATAAAGGTTGAGCAGTTTGGGCCTATACTCATTGGAGTTTAGAAGAATGAGAGGGGATCTTATTGAAACATATAAGATTCTGAAGGGGCTTGACAGGGTAGATGCAGAGAGGATGTTTCCCCTCGTGGGGGAATCTAGAACTAGGGGGCATAATTTCAGAATTAGGGGGCACCCTTTTAAATCGGAAATGAGGAGGAATTTCTTCTCTCAGAGGGTCGTGAATCTTTGGAATTCTCTTCCCCAGAGAGCTGTGGAGGCTGGGTCATTGAATATATTTAAGGTGAAGATAGACAGACTTTTGAATGGTAAGGGAGTCAAGGGTTATGGGGAGCGGGCAGGGAAGTGGAGTTGAGGCCAAGATTAGATCAGCCATGATCTTATTGAATGGCGGAGCAGGCTCGAGGGGCTAAATGACCTACTCCTGCTCCTACGTCTTATGTTCTTATGTTCTTTGCTTTGTGAAGGGAACACGAGCAATGAAAACATCATCAACCAGCAGATTGGACAGAAGCTGGTGAACTTGGAAAGGTTTGTCTTAACCTGTTGATCATGTATTATTAGTGAAAGTCGCAGTGAGCAATATGAACAGTTTAACAGATACAGTAATATTGGTGCACAGTCGGGTGGAATAGTTCATTGTTATTGGTAGATCTTCCATGGCGTTGCTCACAGGTAGTCTGGGGCCGGGAGCCTGGTTACTGATGGTTACTGAGCCCCACTCTCAGCTCCTCACTGTTGACCCTCACTGACTGGCTCCTCCCAGCCCTTGATTTTGGTGCTCACTTCCTGATCTGTAAATGTAGACAACCACTTATCATTGGTAGACCTCCCATGCCATTGCTCATAGGTAGTCAATGAGAGTCAGCATGGATTTGTGAAGGGCCGGTCATGTCTGACTGATCTAATAACCTTTTGGAGGAGGTCAGTAACTTGGACAAGGGAGTGTCTCTGGATCTTGTATGTGTGGACTTCCAGAGGGTTAAATTACGAGAACAGGTTGCAGAGACCGGGCTTGTATTCCCTGAAGTATAGAATATTAAACTTTGATATAATTGAGGTGCTTAAGATGTTCAAAGAGTTGGTAGGGTAGATTGATTAAAAACTATTTCCTCTGGCAGGGAAATCCAGAACAAAGGGGCATGAGCTTAAAATTAGAGTTAGCCTGGTCAGGGGTGATGTCAGGAAGCACTTCTTCTCCCAAAGGCTAGCGGAATTGTGGAACTCTCTCCCCCATATCTATTGAGGCTGGGGGTCAATTGAAAACTTCAAAAATGAGATTGGTAGATTTTTGTTAGGCAAGAATTTTAAGGGATGTGGAACCAAGGCGGGTAAATGAAGTTAACATACAGGTCAGCCATGCTTGAATTGAATGGCAGAACAGACGCGAGGGGCTGAAAGGCCTCCTCCTGTTCCTAAGTTGATCAAGGGATATTGATCAAAGACAGGTAAATGGATTTGAGGTGCAGAGCAGCCATGGTCTAATTGAATGCTGGAGCAGGCTCGAGGGGCTGAAAGGCCTACTCCTGTTGCTTTAAATGCATGCAATTACTTCACATAATTGGTAGAAGGCAAACAATCCCATCACTGCCCATCACCCACGCACCCTGTGCTCTGGGTCGTAACCACATGGAAACCTGTTATTGCTTTCTAGCGAAACAAGTCAGTGTAACTTAAGTAAAAGTCCAAAGGGTTTTACCAAATATGGTTTCAAGCTGTGGTTTCAAATATGGTTTCAAACCGTGACATCACAGAGTAAGCATCACACTGAGATGAGACATCACAATAGCTTTGTAAAGTAGATAAATGCAAGGCAAGAGGTGAGACAACCAGTTTTAGTCAAGGAAAGGGAGCTGCACTGACTGCTGATCTGTCGAGGACTGAATGCGGTTGGCTCGAACATCTGAACAGCTTTGCTTTGTGAAGACAACACGAGCAATTGAAACATCATCAACCAGCGGTGTGGACAGAACTTCGTGAACTTTGAAAGGTTTGTCTTAACCTGTTTATCTTGTATTATTAGTGAAAGTCATAATGAGCAATATGAACAGTTTATCAGATACAGTAATATTGATGCACAGTCGGGTGGAATAGTTCAGTTTGTTATTGGTAGTTATTCCATAGCGTTACTCATAGGTAGTCTGGGTCCCGGAGCCTGGTTACTGAGCCCCACTCTCAGCTCCTCACTGACCAGCTCCTCCCAGTTTAATGCTATTTACTGACTGACTAACTGTGTTTGGAGCTGTAGTTCCAGCTTGCATCATTCCCTGTGAAAGTCAGAGTGAGTAACAGCAAAATCCGTGCAGATATAAAGGCTCAAATCCTGGAAACTGAAACCAGGTCAGTACATGCTGGTTGTTCTGATCAGCTTGTCCTGGACCCGGGGATAGTCTGTGGGATAGCTCAGCCCGACCATTTAAAAAGTCGAGAGCGTCCCTCTTGAAAGCGTTGATTGGTGTTGAATGAACGGGACTAAATAAGAGGAGAGGCTGACAGGGAGATGCGGGGAGAATGTTTCCACTGATGGGTGAGACTAGAACTAGGGGGCATAATCTTAGAATAAGGGGCTGCCGTTTCAAAACTGAGATGAGGAGAAACTTCTTCACTCAGAGGGTAGTAAATCTATGGAATTTGCTACCTCAGAGAGCTGTGGAAGCTGCGACATTAAATAAATTTAAAACGGAGATAGACAGTTTCCTAGCTGATAAGGGAATTAAGGGTTATGGGGAGCGGGCAGGGAAGCGGACGTGAGTCTAGGTTCGGATCAGCCATGATCCTATTGAATGGCGGAGCAGGCCCGAAGGGTCGTATGGCCGACTCCTGCTCCTACTTCTTATGTTCTTATAGTCTGTGGGACAGCTCAGCCCGACCATTTAAAAAGTCGAGAGCGTCCCTCTTGAAAACGTTGATTGGTGTTGAATGAACGGGACTAAATAAGAGGAGAGGCTGACAGGGAGAGAGCACAACTGAATAATCAGTTTCTCAAAGTGTCACCAGTACTTGAGAGCTCAGGGTTAAGACTCGAAGAATGTTCCTCCTGGGCAGTAATGCCACTGGAGCTGCGTTGACCGAACTTGGTACCTGCCCACACAGCTCGACACTGGCCCAGGTGTTGACTTTTTAAAGGGAATTTGATAAATACTTTTACTGGTTATATGGTTTACTACACGAGGGAAGCTATAAAATGCCCGTCGTTCTCCTTGTTGCAATCCAGTGATTTTTGTAATTTCTTCTGCCACAGGTACACGGTTAGTGTCAGGACGAGTGAGAGGAAATGGACGGTTTCATCAAACTACCAACAGACTAAAGTTGTGAGTAACAAAACCACAAAGACAACTGGATCACACATCCTGACCAAAATCACATCAATGCCAGCAGAGATACCACACTAAAATACCCCTCACGCCCATCCCTCCGTGTCCCATCCATTTCTTTAGTATCAACTGTGCATCTTTTAATTTCTTTATTTGACGGCCAATAACAGATCCATTTAAACGCGCAGCCAATGATTGGAGATGGCGTTAAACCAACTCTTTCCCTTCTGGCACGTTTCTTTCCCATTTTTAAACATTTCCCACGCCCCTCTCCCTCCTCCCTAGTTCTCCCCTGGGCTGGACCTTCACGTCCAGCCCTCAGGTCCCCGCATCGGCATCAAGCACCAACCCTGCTCCAACTCCAGGCTCAGTTCGGCATTGCTCGGGGTTAACTGCACTGGCACTGGATAGGGCCCAGTCCATACAGTCATCTCCGACCGATGTCGACCGGTGGTCCAAGTTGGGACTGAACAGGAAAGTCTCAAGGGTGGACGCTCCGGTTGTTGCCTCGATGGTGTGGAGTGGGACGAGCTGGTTAAAGCCAATCCATCCCAGTCAACAACATCGGGTGAAACCCCGGTACCACTTGTACCGAGGCCTCCCAGGATAGAGGAAGAGTCCTCCTCTGGCACCAGCTGGTTCGGAGGTGTCCGTGCCTACTGGTGCCAGAATCAGGCTGGTTCCCCCAAGCGCCGCCAGCTACTGTTGGTGTGTCCTTCACCAGAGGCATCCGTCCCCTCTGGTGACACCAACGCAGCCCCGGGACATTGGTCTCCAGTTGGCGCCAGCTCATTTGGGGGCACCACCCTCGGTGGACTCGACCCTACACAGGGTCACCTATGCTGCGGGTGATGTCCACTTTGGTGAGTGCAGCCGCAGATCTCCATTTGTAGATCTGTGGCACCCACCCACCACTGTGGACCCACCTTTAGCCGCTCCCTACGACACTCGAGAGGCACTCCCAGGGAGGGTGCGTGCGCTCCAGAAACCAAACTGGGAGCCTGAGTCGACCACGGCTTCCGTGCGTTGAGGCTTTTCCATGTATTCAAAACAAGGGTGACTTCGAGTCTGAAACTGTGAGTTCCGGAAGTCCCATCACTTGTGGGGGTTGAGTCTTTACCTGGGGTTTTGCAAAGGCCTCAGGCATCGACCTTTGTTGGATTCCCCCTCCCAATTTCCAAGGCGGTTTGGGCGGACTTGATAGGCGCGCCCCAGTTACGGCCAAGGTAGACAGCCCCGCCACCCTGCCTCATAACTTAAGGTTCGCTGGTACAGCTGGCGAACTTCAGTCGTGAAAGCCTCAGAAGGAAGGGAACGGCCCAGGAAACTAGTCCTGTTCCACCCACTAGAATCCAAATGGTGGGACATGTGGGTCTGGCGGACCTTCCTGCAGGGTTTGGCGCATATCCCTAATTCCCTGCCACCACATCCACTGGGGGGCTGGCTTCACTGACCAGCAGGTGAGTTGAGGGAGCAATCCCTGCCAGAGAGGACCACCTTCAGAGAGCATCTGCTGCAGCAGCAGGCTGTGTGGATGCTCTCAATGTAGGAGCAGGATCTATCGCCCAGTGGATCTTGCATCACCACTTAGTTTGTCCTCACACCTTGGGGATCCTTCAGGTACTGCAGATGCCCATTGGTGCCGAGGGCTTCTTTGGTGAGCAAGTGGAGGAGCTGCTGTAGCAGAACCTTCAGGCATTCCCGAATTGACACACAAGGGTGGGGGGACACTGCTCACTTTGTAGCTTAGCCCACCCCATCTATAGGCCCCTTCCACTCGCCAACACCAGTCCACTCACCACCTATCCACTAACCATCACCAACGCACTCACCATCACCAATCCACTCACCACCACCATCCACTCACAACCACCAATCCATTCACCTCCACCAGCCTATTCAAGGCTTTATCCGGAGCACGATGTCCTTTGTATCTTGCGAGCCCGTCATTCCAGATTAGGACCTGGAATGCAGGTAGTTCGCAACAGGTAACCTTCGAGACCCTGTCCAGCTCCACCTCCCCCAGCAGTGATCATGCCTGGATAGCCCACCTCAGAGTTGTGTGGGTGGGCTATTTCCAGTACTTCCCTGTGGAAATGAATCACTCTCGATGCTTGGGTCCAGGAGACCAGAAGTAGTGAGATTCCTCTGCATTTGCATCTTGAGCCTCCATGTTTTTCACAACGTGGTTTGGTTTGACCATCAGAGGAGCCGTCTACTAGTGGGCAATACTGGCAGGCCTCCTACCATCCACACTGAGAGCGAGTGATCGTCATCCAGAAGGCTCAACTGTTGGGGATATTTCTCCAGTTGAGCCTTCTGGATGACCATCACTCTGCCAGTAATGTATCCACAGGTCTCCTTTGTCGCAGCATCTGAACTAGAGCTGGTGGTCCTGGGAGCACAGTGTTCTCCAGGGGTTGGTGCTACAGCCATCAGGCTCTTCAGCTAATGCTTTGACATATGGGTGGGAGCCACATTCAGGATGAATGGTCTTCTCGGCCAGTGATTTCACTTGGCATTTCAACAGGCTCGGGGTGTGAACGGTATAATAGGACATTTCCACTTTCAGACTCGGTGCGGGGTAAGTCAGTGTGTCTGCAGACAGACAATATGACAAGGGTCCGGTAAGTCAAAAAACAGGGTGGGACCCTCCTTCCTGGGTCCCTCTGTCAAGATGATGCATTGCTTCCCATTGGTGCTTGAACGACGGGGTGACACTCTTGGTGCCACATTTGGCCCGGGGAGGACAACACAACAGTCGGCGCACTCAGCTGCTCTGTAGTCCACCCTAACTAGTGGATGATCCACACTGAGGTAGTCCAGAACATCTTCAGGACTTGGGGGGGTTACCAGGTCGATCGACTTGCTCGCATCACTGGATAATCACCAATCTGCTGGAGGACCTCAGGCAGTCAGGGCGGAGGCCCGGCAGTCTTGCGTTCTTTTGTTTCTGGATTCTGTTGCTCAGGGTTGCCTGATCTCCAGGATGCTCCAGGAAATTGCAGCAGGTGGTGGTTCTGGTTAACCCTTTAGTTACCTCACAAACCGTGCTTCAGGGACACCCGGGTGTTGAATACACACTTTGAATTCAGGAGCCCACGGGAGAAATCCAAGTTATTTTTAGAGTATAGAGGACCCTACCTTTTTATAGGGAATTTTTCATTCTGACACCCTCCACACACTGCTGGACACTGTCCAACTGGTACTCAGGGTGAGACGGGCGGACCGTACCTGCAAGCGAACAGACTCTCCGGCTCCCAGGACAAATAGATCAAAGTGGGTGTTATTCACGGGCGCCAGCGCCAGATCCAAACAGTAAGCTGAACCGTCAGGATCTGGATTTGGATCCTGCCAGCTTCTGATTGGTGGCCTGGCAGTTGAGCTGGAATGCCCGTCAGATTAGGATATACCAGCTGTGCGGCACTCATGGATAATGCTCACTTTATTGTGTCTGTCCTGGTCATTGAAGCCTCTGTTCCCATACAAGTACCTCCACCCTCCTCGTCCTCAGTACTACTTGGTTAGTCGCCAGCAGTGTGTGCAGAATGCCTGAATGAAGATCACAGCTCTCTTGTCAGCTGTTCCCGTGTCAGCTGTTCCCTTGTAAGCTCCTCTTCATTCTTCGAGTGACGCGGCATTTGCCACCCACCTGGTTTGTCTCTTGGGTCTAGTGGGGAGTGTTGGTATGTCTTTTCCTAATTCTGGGTTGTCTTTGGGTGTCAACAAACTGGGTTCTGGGGTGTGCTAAAAGTTAACACTGCACGGGAGTCGGGGCGGGAGGGGAAAAACAAATGGGTGTGCCCTTCAAAGTTAGGACATCTTAACAAAATGTCTTAAGAGGGAAGGTCATGCCTTAAGAGATTTTCCCCAGGCAAATTGTGCCGATGCATCCCAGTAATTAGATCCACATTCCACCCCCCAATTTGGCCTGTCAATGTTTAGGAACGGATGTTCCCAGCAAATTAAACGGTGTCACAGTTAGCACTTTAAAGAAAAGATTGGTACAGAACTAGACTGGAGATTGTTGGACTGTGTTCAATTGATATTAGCAGAGTCGAAGTGGAAAAGTAATTGTCTTAGAATGCATGGACTTATTTGTGCCAGAATGATCTCCTGGACGAGTTTCGATCGCCTAAGGGGGTCGGAGAGGAATTTCCCAGATTTTTTCCCAAATTGGCCTGGGTTTTTATGTCTGGTTTTTCGCCTCTCCCAGGAGATCACATGGCCTTGGGTGGGGTGGGGGGTTTATATATTGCGCTGGACAAGGCTGGATGGACCAGAGAGTCTTTTCCTGTCTGTGATATTTCGTATATTACAAGTCATGTTTCAATAACTGAAATGTGAGAAGTTTAAAATCTGAAAATAAACGTGGATTGAAAATGAACAAACTTACTGTGTGTCTCCTGATTTGTGCACGGATCATTGAAGGGAACAGAAAGGGGAAGAGATGAGTTCTGCCATGGGGGATTGCAGACTGGGGATTGTCCCTGGGCTCAGTCACTGACTGGGTGAACTCTCTGAGCCACACACTAGGCTGGACCCAGATTGATTCCCCAGTCTGCACATACAAACATGCAGACTATCAGGCCCATCAAGCTCACCCCATCCAGTAGACAGTATGACCTCACACGCTGCCGTCCCCCCTACCAGTTACGCTATCTCTGAAAACAGACAAAGAAACATGGCCAATTCAAGAAAAACCTCTGGGCAATTGCTCTCCAACTCCCGACACATGACAATCTAAACTAACCACTAACTCTCGCTGTAACTGGCAATGTCCTCTCAGGGACTGGTCAAGATGCCTTTAAAGAGCTGTAGTGACCCCACCCTCACCACATGTTGCACACGTTTGTTCCAGAGGGTGATGACCCTGTGACAAGTCATAGAATCATGCAGCACAGAAGGAGGCCATTCGGCCCATCGTGCCTATTCCCAATTCCCTTCTGAAAGTTACAGTGGATGGAATTATAAGTTGGTGGAATTCTGTCATGTGATCCCCAAAGTTCCAGTAACTAAATCGCCAAATCCCCTGTCAGTAAAAACTGGATTGGGCTTATTCAGTCACTAAAGCACCAGTGGCACTTTCAAAGTCCCAGGCCACGTCAAGGAACTCCTCCAAACACAATTAAACAACAAAGTTGTGAATTGGTACAAAAACAAATACTAGTGGGGAGGGGCTGGGGGTGAAGAATTGAGTGGGGGAAACAAGACAACACTTGGCATGTACTGAGGCAGAGTCGTGTGTTGGGTTTCCAACTCTGCAGGATGTCACAGAGTCTCCAGGAATTTAATAATCTGGATTTTTTTTTTTTACTCATTCATGTGATGTGGGCGTCGCTGGCAAGGCCAGCATTTATTGCACATCCCAAATTGCCCTCGAGAAGGTGGTGGTGAGCCGCGGCAGTCCATGAGGTGAAGGGACTCCCACAGTAGCAGTTTGGTACAACTGAGCGACTTGCTCGGCCATTTCAGAGGGCAGTTAAAGAGTCAACCACATTGTTGTGGTTCAGGAGTCACATATAAGCCAGGCCCCCGGGTAAGGACGGCAGGTTTCCTTCAATAAAGGACAGTAGTGAACAAGATGGGGTTTTAACACAATCCAATAGTTTCATGGTTATCATTACTGATGGTAACTCTTTACTCCAGATTTGCTTAAGTGAGTGAATTTAAATTCTCCAGCTGCCTGTGGTGGGATTGGAACTCATGTCTCACAGATTGTTTAATCTAAGTCTGTCCTTGGATTGCTAGTCTGGTAACATAACCACTATGCTACCATTCCCAATTGCAGTTGTGAGCAAACCTGGGATAATAGTCAACAGGGTATTAAAGAAAATGATTTTTTTCCCCCATTTTCTTTGACCACTTTCGTTCATTTATAAAAATATTGGAGACAGGGGAAAAAGGCGGTTGGATCCAGCAGGTCACGTGACGAAAGCTCCGGGAATACGTCCAACCAGAGATGGCGACCCGAGTTGTGTGACTCACGCCATTTATATACCACGACAAGATAAAATAAGAATAGCACGCGTTGATAATTGTGGGTGGCACCAAGACACACACGTGCAGAATGTGAAACCTGTTGAATAATCACTGACTACTGAGACACAAGTGGGTCTAAATAACACTTTAACAAACAGAATGGCTGCACATTAATGGCACAGTAATTAACTCGGGATATAATAGGCTTTCTTTTGGAAGTACTTAACTCCCAAACTCTCAGTGCCACATGGCTTGCCAAGAAACAACTGGATCTTCTTTCAATCACAGGTGTTAGAAGTCACAACCAATCAGCACAATGTTAACCCTTCGCTCCCCGGAAGTTTAAAGAACTTTCATTTTCAATTGACATTGAGAATGACTATTTTGTAAAACCGCCTCCCCGGTTTAGCTCCAGGATTCTCACCAGATAACCTAGGTTTATAACGTACTGTTCACATCGTTAGTGCCCCGAGGCACTTTAGAGAGTAGAATGAAATGCCAAATAGTAATACTAAGAAAGAAGCAATGGACGCAATTAACACTGCACCTTCACTGGACAGCTGCTGACGATAACCTTCAATCCGCCCTCGCAACAGATGGCAAGCCAGCTCCTTCTTCAAGGTGAGAAATGACCCTGGATGATAATCCTGAGATTTCCTCTCCTTTTTGTATCTGATCCTGTTCCCGACATTAAATTACTTGGTTTTATTACCCCATCGTCTTCTATTTGCAAACGTGAGCTATTGGAGCTTGATAGGCAAACATGCTCACATGTGTCGCCTATATACACACAAACAAATTGATTTTTTTTTAAACAGTGAGGCTATTGCACTGCGAGATCCAATCCATGTGCTGCCATCAAAAATGGGTGAATAGTTTAGGGTCTGGTCATTACAAGGACAATGTTGAAGGATAAAGGACCGACTGAAAGGTTGGTGCTGAATTTAGCAAAGACAAACTTTCCAATGTTGATACCAGGTAAACAAGGCAATTTTGATTTATGCCCTGTGTAATCGCTGCTGCAATGTAGGAAACGCAGCTGCCAATTTGCGCACAGCAATCTCCCACAAATAGCAATGAAATAATGACCAGATAATCTGGTATTTTTAGTGATGATGGTTGAGGGATAAATGTTGGCCCCGGAGAACTCCCCTAGTCTTCTTCGAAATAGTGGCCATGGGATCTTTTAAGTCCACCTGAGAGGACAGACGGAGCCTCGGTTTAACGTCTCATATGAAGGACGACACCTCCGACAGTGCAGCACTCCCTCAGTATGGCACTGAAGTGTCAGCTTAGAGTACGTGCTACCACTGAACCATGCAGGCACCTAAATCAAACAGCTAGATGATTTTAAAAGCACAGGATAATGGAACAAGAAACCTGAATGGGTTTCAAGAAGGAACTAGACAGGTTCTTATCAACAAATGGGATTCAGGGTTATTAGAAACGCACCAAGGGAATACAGTGGATAGGTGGGCTGATAAGAACATAAGACGTAGGAGCAGGAGTAGGTCATTCGGCCCCTCGAGCCTGCTCCGCCATTCAATAAGATCATAACTGATCTGATCTTGGCCTCAACTCCACTTCCCTGCCCGTTCCCCATAACCCTTGACTCCCTTATCATTCAAAAATCTGTCTATCTCCACCTTAAATATATTCAATGACCCAGCCTCCACAGCACTCTGGGGAAGAGAATTCCAAAGATTCACGACTCTCTGAGAGAAGAAATTCCTCCTCATTTCCGATTTAAAAGGGTGGCCCCTTATTCTGAAATTATGCCCCCTAGTTCTAGATTCCCCCACGAGGGGAAACATCCTCTCTGCATCTACCCTGTCAAGCCCCTTCAGAATCTTATATGTTTCAATAAGATCACCTCTCATTCTTCTAAACTCCAATGAGTATAGGCCCAACCTACTCAACCTTTCTTCATAAGACAACCCCTTCATCTCCGGAATCAACCTCGTGAACCTTCTCTGAACTGCCTCCCATGCAAGTATATCCTTCCTTAAATAAGGAGACCAAAACTGTACGCAGTAGTCCAGGTGTGGTCTCACCAACAGTTGTAACAGGACTTCCCTACTTTTACACTCCATTCCCTTTGCAATAAAGGCCAACACTCCATTTGCCTTCCTAATTACTTGCTGTACCTGCATGCTAACTTTTTGTGATTCATGTACAAGGACCCCCAGATCCCTCTGTACCTCAGCAGTTTGTAATCACTCCCGATTTAAATAATAATTTGCTTTTTTATTTTTCCTACCAAAGTGGATGAGTGTGTACCATCTACAAGATGCACTGCAACAACTCGCCAAGGCTTCTTCGACAGCACCTCCCAAACCCGCGACCTTTGCCACCTAGAAGGACAAGGGCAGCAGGCGCATGGGAACACCATCACCTCCAAGTTCCCGTCCAAGTCACATGCCATCCTGACTTGGAAATATATCGGCCGTTCCTTCATCGTCGCTGGGTCAAAATCTTGGAACTCCCTCCCTAACAGCACTGTGGGAACACCTTCACCACACAGACTGCAGCGGTTCAAGATGGCGGCTCACCACCACCTTCTAAAGCGCAATTAGGGATGGGCAATAAATGCTGGCCTTGCCAGCGACGCCCACATCCCAGGAAAGAATTAAGAAAAAGTCCAAATACAATTTAAAACAAAATTGGAGAAGGTTTAGATCAATGTGGTGCAGCGCCTCGAATCATAGAATTTTACAGCGTAGAAGGAAGCCATTTGGGTCCATCGTGCCAACTTCATGCGTACCAGCTCCACAGAGGAGCTTAGTCCCATTTCCCTGCTCTTTACTCATACATTTTGCATTTTCCTTTAGTAAATATTTAATCACTAAGATGTCTCAGTTGTTTCTCAGTGGGAAGCACTCTCTCTCGCCTTTGAGTCAGAAGGTTGTGGGTTCAAGTCCCACTCCAGAGACTTGAGCAGAAAAAGCCAGGTGAGTGAGTGCTGCACTGTCGGAGGTGCCGTCTTTCAGATGAGACATTAAACCGAGGCCCCGTCGCAACTCTCTTACCCGTCAGGCCTATATGTGACTCCAGACCCACAGCAATGTGGTTGACTCTTACTGCCCTCTGAAATGGTGGCTCACCATCTTCTCAATAAATGCTGGCCTTGCCAGCGACGCCCACATCCCAGGAATGAATAAAAAAAAGATGATCTGGTCATTAGCTGTTTGTGGGAGCTTGCTGTGCGCAGATTCGCTGCCGCGGTTCCTACATTACAACAGTGTCTGCACTTCACTTCAAAAAGTGCTGGGATGTCCTGAGGTTGAGAAAGGTGCCATATAAATGCAAGTTTCTTCTCCCTAATGAGTCAGTGGGGCGATGCTCTCCCGTGGTGCGATGATGAGTTAAATGGTGCAGCAAAGCCTGATACTCAATCCACCCTTGCAAGAGGTCAAAGGATCTTAACCAGGGCGGATTGGAGGAGGTGCTACAATGGACCTTAGTATCCCTGGGTGAAGAACATAAGAACTAGGAATTGGCCATTCAGCCCCTCGAACCTGCCCCGCCATTCAGTAAGATCATGGCTGATCTGGTCTTGGGCTCAACTCCACTTTTCCCGCCCGCTACCCGCAACCCTCGACTCCCCCCATAGCTCAGAAATCTCAGCCTTGAATATATTCACTGACTCCTCCTCCACAGCTCTCTGGGGTAGAGAATTCAACAGATACACGACCCTCTGAGAGAAGAAATTCCTCCTCATCTCCGTCTTAAATGGGCGACCCCTTATCCTGAGACTATGCCCCCTCGTTCTAGATTCCCCCACGAGGGGAAACATCCTCTCAGCATCTACCCTGTCCAACCCCCTCAGAATCTTATATGTTTCAATAAGATCACCTCTCACTCTTCTAAACTCCAATGAGTATCGGCCCAACCTGCTCAACCTTTCCTCATAAGACAACCCCGTCATCCCAGGAATCAACCGAGTGAATCTTCTCTGAACAGCCTCCAATGCAAGTATATCCTTCATTAAATACGGTGAGCAAAACTGTGTGCAGAAGGAGGAGACAAATCAGCCGTGGTTTCCACTCATGATCTCCTTCAGGTTTTCCCGAAGACATTGGCTGTGAACCAGGGTTGCCAACACTCCAGGAGTGAAGGACTAATCTCCAGGATACTGTGCTGCGAGGAGGACAACCCAGGAGTAAAACTGTGGGTTTTATTTTTAACTTTCTTTGAACACTTTTGCTTCTTAGCAATGGAAATACTGGAGATCGAAGGCTGTTTGACTGACGGGCAAGAATCCTCCATTCGGGTAACCAAGAGAGTGTCCACTTTGCGATTGGCCATGGGAAGGCGGAGCTCCCCGAGGGTGGACGTGTCGGGCGACCAATGGCGGGAGGGTTGGGGCGGGGCGGTGGGAGGCAGGAGGTCATGTGATGACACTGCCAGGAATATGTCCACCCGGAGTTGGCGACCCTTACTTGCGAGGCCCGAGCAAGTATTTAAAACAGGCATAGATATTGATCAATGCATTTTTGAAAAAATATATTTTGAATCTTCACACCATCTATTCTATTACTTTAAAGGAATGGACGTCAATCCCTTTCTTAACAGGCCGGGTGGAGAAGGTCTTTACACTGATGTCTCGTCATATCCCTTTAAAATTACGAACAGGTTCTGGGGGAAAGATCTGACAACACTGGAGGAGGATAGGAAGCGTGAGCAGAACCTGAGGAGACTAAATCGCTGGTTAGGCCTCAGCTGGAGTATTGTGTCCAATTCTGGGCACCGCACTTTAGGAAGGATGTCAAGGCCTTGGAGAGGGTGCAGAGGAGACTTACCAGAATGGTACCAGGGATGAGGGAGTTCAGTTAATGTGGATAGATTGGAGAAGCTGGGATTGTTCTCCTTAGAGCAGGAAAGTTTAAGGGGAGATTTAATAGTGGTGTTCAAAATTATGAGGGGTTTTGATGGAGTAAATGGGGAGAAACTGTTTCCAGTGGCAGGAGGGTCAGTAACCAGAGGACTCAGATTGAAGAGAATTGGCAAAAGAACCAGAGGGGAGATGAGGAGAATTTATTTTACACTGTTGTTGTGATCTGTGATCTGGAACGCACTGCCTGAAAGGGCGGTGGAAGAAGATTCAATAGTAACTTTCGAAAGGCAATTGGATATAAACTTGAAAAGGAAAAGAGTTTGCAGGGCTATGAGGAAAGAGCAGGGTGAGTGGGATTAATTGGACATTCTTTCAAAGAGCCGGCACAGGCACGGTGGGCCGAATGGCCTCTTTTGGTGCTGTAAAATCTATGATAATATGAAACAAAAGCTAATGGCATGTTAGATTATAAAGAGAAAATGACCAATTGAGTGACAATCAGAGGTAATCCTGCATCAATACAGTGCACTGGGCTGGCACCACTTAAAGCTCTCATCAAAGTCACAAATGACATCCTCTGTGACTGTGACAAAGGTAAACTACCCCTCCTCGTCCTTCTCGACCTGTCTGCAGCCTTTGACACGGTTGACCACTCCATCCTCCTCCAACGCCTCTCCACCGTCACCAGCTGGGTGGGATTGCAGTCGCCTGGTTCCATTCTTATCTATCCAGTCGAAGCCAGAGAAATAACCTGCAACGACTTCTCTTCCCACTCCCACACCGCTACCTCTGGTGTCCCCCAAGGATCTATCCTTGGCCCCCTCCTATTTCTCATCTACATGCTGCCCCTCAGTGACATCATCCGAAAACACAGCGTCAGTTTCCACATGTACGCTGACGACACCCAGCTCTACCTCACTACCACCTCTCTCGACCCCTCCACGGTCTCTAAATTGTCAGACTGCTTGTCCGACATCCAGTTCTGGATGAGCAGAAATTTTTGGCAATTAAATATTGGAAGACCACAGCTATGGTAGAACTAGGGGGCAGGATGATGGCGGGTTCCCGACCCGCTCCCAAAAATATCAACTTTCCCACCCGACCCGCCTCCGATAGCATCCGCAACCACCCCGGAAAATTCCAGCCCATGAAACTGTCGGACTGTCGTAAAAACCCAACTGGTTCGCTAATTTCCTTTAGGGAAGGAAACCTGCCGTCCTTGCCTGGTCTGGGCCTATAAGTGACTCCAGTCCCCCTGCCAACGTGGTTAACTCTTAACTGCCCCTCTGAACTGGCCGAGCCAGACGCTCAGTTGTATCATAAACTGCCGCATAGAATCTGCAGCGGTGCGAGAAAAAGGCCCACCACCACCTTCCCAGGACAACTCGGGGATGGACAATAAATGCCGGCCTTGCCAGCGACGCCCACGAGAATGAATGAGAAACATTATACAGAGAAAGGGGTAGGGAAATGAGTAGATAGCTCCCGTGAAGAGCTAGCAAAGGCTCACACTACCGTCCATTCTTCAAACCCTTGTGCTATTTGTTTAAAAGTTGAGGAACTGGATCCATGTAAAACACAGCAATAGATAGCGCAACCCCTAAACTGCAGACTGCACTGGTACACAAGGAAGCTATGACCATAGACTGCCTTGCAACAAACTCGACAACTTTGTAAGTAGAAATTGCTTTGGCTTCGGTTGCTATGAAAGGTGAATCTATCGCTGAGACAACACAAGGGGCAACAGGAGTTTAAAATGGTTAACAAAATGGATTCCACTTGTGTGAATAGCTTAGTCGCTGCAGTTTTAGTGTAGGCTTTACAATTTGCAAAATCTAAAAACAGTATAACCCTACGTAAGCTATAAGAAAGAAAGAACTTGCATTTCTACAGCCCCTTTCATGACCTCAGGACGTCCCAAAGTGCTTTACAGCCAATGAAGTACTTTTTTGAGGTGTAGTCACTGTTGTAATGTGGGATACACGGCGAGATAATGACCAGATAATCTGTTTTAGTGATGTTGGTTGAGGGATAAATATTGGCCCGGGACACCGGGGAGAACTCCACTGCTCTTCTTCAAAAAGTGCCATGGGATCTTTTATATCCACCTGAGAGAGCAGATGGGGCCTCGGATAAACATCGTATCTGAAAGTCGGCACCTTTGACAGTGCAGCACCGCCTCAGTATGGCACTGGGAGTGTCAGCCTGGATTATGTGCTCAAGTCTCTAGAGTGGGACTTGAACCCACAACCTTCTGATTTCGAGGCGGGAGTGAGCCACGACTGGGGCTGTGCTTAGTGCAAGGTGTTTGTGAGTGTTGCCACTTGATTGACATACATTCAGAAACTAAGAGGGCAATTGTAACCTAACTCATTGACCTACTGACTTCAATGAACAGTAAAATCGGGCAGAGTGTGAAACCAGCGATGCACCTGATCCCGTCAGAGTCCCGACAGATGGGTTTGGCTAATATTGCCCCCGAAAGATCACTCGCACTCAACAGCTTGCATTTATGTCGTGCTTTTAACATGGAAAATGTCCCAAATTGCTTTACGGGATTGTGGTGGGGGGGGGGGGGGGGGGCGGGGGGGGCGCGGTGTTTAGAATATAAATCGAACGAATGGACGTTGGGCTGTGGAACAAGGGTTAGGAGAAGTGACTGGGAGCTGGGGTTTCGAGAAGGTTTCTGTGGGTGGAGAGGCGGAGGGGTTTAGCGAGAGATTTGCAGAGTCTAGATAATGAGGGGTCTGGACAGAGTAGATAGAGAGAAACTGTTCCCATTTGTGGAAGGGTCGAGAACCAGAGGACACAGATTTAAGGTGATTGTCAAAAGAACCAAAGGCGACATGAGGGGAAACTTTTTTATGCAGCGAGTGGTTATAATCTGGAATGCGCTGCCTGAAAGGGTGGTGGAGGCAGACTCAATTGTGGCTTTCAAAAGGGAATTGTAAAGAACCTGAAGGAAAAAAAATTGCAGGGCTACGGTGAAAGGGCGGGGGCGTGGGACTAGCTGAAGTGCTCTTGCAGAGAGCCGGCACGGGCTCGACGGGCCGAATGGGAGCGTTACTTAAAGGGTTGACGGTGGATAGGCAATGGCAAACATTTAAAGATCGCATGGATGAACTACAGAATTTGTTCATCCCTGTTTGGCATAAAAATAAAACAAAAAAGGTGACTCAACCGTGGCTAACAAGGGAAATTAGGAATAGCATAAGATCCAAGGAGAGGACATATAAATTGGCCAGAAAAAGCAGTAAACCTGAGGATTGGGAGCAGTTTAAGATTCAGCAAAGGAGGAAAAAGGGATTAATTAAGAGGGGGAAAATAGATTATGAGAGTAAGCTTGCAGGGAACATAAAAACTGTCTGTAAAAGCTTCTATAGATATGTGAAGAGAAAAAGATTGGTGAAGTCAAGCGTAGGTCCCCTGCAGTCAGAATCAGGGGAATTTATAATGGGGAACAAAGAAATGGCAGACCAATTAAATACATACTTTGGTTCTGTCTTCAAAAAGGAGGACACAAATAACCTCCCAGAGATGTCGAGGAACATAGGGTCTAATGAGAGGAAGGAATTGAATGAAATCAGTATTTGTAGGGAAATGGTGTTAGGGAAATTGACGGGATTGAAGGCTGATAAATCCTCAGGGCCTGATAATCTACATCCTAGGGTACTTAAGGATGTGGCCCTAGAAATAGTAGATGCATTGCTGGTCATCTTCCAAAATTCTATAGACTCTGGAACAGTTCCCATGGATTGGAGAGTAGCTAATGTAACCCCACTATTTAAAAAAGGTGGTCGAGAGAATAGGGGAATTATAGACCGGTAAGCCTGACATCGGTAATGGGGAAAATGCTAGAGTCCATTATAAAAGATGTAATAGCAGTGCACTTGGAAAACAATGACAGGATCGGAAAAGTCAACATGGATTTACAAAAGGTAAATCATGCTTGACTAATCTACTGGAATTTTTTGAGGATGTAACTGGTAGAATAGATAAGGGAGAACCAGTGGATGTGGTGTATTTGGACTTTCAGAAGGCTTTCGATAAAGTCCCGCATAAGAGATTAGCGTGCAAAGTTAAAGCACATGGATTGGGGGTAAGGTACTGACTTGGATAGAGAACTGGTTGGCAGACAGGAAGCAAAGAGTTGCAATAAATGGGTCTTTTTCCGAGTGGCAGGCAGTGACTAGTGGGGTACCGCAGTGATCAGTGCTAGGACCCCAGCTATTCACAATATATATTAATGATCTAGACGAGGGAATGAGATGTAATATCTCCAAGTTTGCAGACGACACAAAGCTGGGTGGGCGTGTGTGCTGTGAGGAGGATGCAGAGAAACTCCAGTATGATTCGGACAGGTTGGGTGATTGGGCAGATGCATGGCAGATGCAGTATAATGTGGATAAATGCGAGGTTATCCACTTTGGTGGCAAAAACAGGAAGACAGATTATTATCTGAACGGCAATAGATTGGGAAAAGGGGAAGTGCAACGAGACCTGGGTGTCCTTGTGCACCAGTCGCTGAAGGTAAGCATGCAGGTGCAGCAGACGGTTAAGAAGGCAAATGGTATGTTGGCCTTCATAGTGAGAAGATTCGAGTACAGGAGCAAGGATGTCTTACTGCAGTTGTACAGGGCCTTGGTGTGACCACATCTTGAGTATTGTGTGCAGTTTTAGTCGCCTTATCTGAGGAAGGATGTTCTTGCCATGGAGGGAGTGCAGCGAAGATTCACCAGACTGATACCTGGGATGGCAGGAATGACGTATGAAGAGAGATTGGATTAGGCTTATAGTCGCTAGAGTTTAGAAGAATGAGAGGGGATCTCATTAAAACTTATAAAGTTCTAACAGGACTAGACAAACTAGATGCAGGAAGGATGTTCCCGATGGCGGGGGAGTCCAGAACCAGGGGTCACAGTCTGAGGATAAGGGGTAAGCCATTTAGGACTGAGATGAGGAGGAATTTCTTCAGTGTCTCTCCTCCTTTCACCCCACAAATGGTGGCTGTGCCTTCAGCAACCTGGGCCCCGCTCTGTGCGAATCCCTCGCTAATCCCCTCCGCCTCGCCACCCACAGAAACCTTGTCAAAACCCCATCTCCCAGTCACTTCTACTAACCCTTGCTTCACGGCCCAACGCCAATTCGTTTGATTTGTAGAATCATAGAATGGTTACAGCACAGAAACATAGAAGATAGGAGCAGGAGTAGGCCATTCGGCCCCTCTAGCCTGCTCCGCCATTCAATGCGATCACGGCTGATCATCCAAATTCAGTACCCTGTCCCTGCTTTCTCCCCATATCCCTTGATCCCTTTAGCCTTAAGAAATATATCCAACTCCTTCTTGAATCTATTTAATGAATTGACCTCTACTGCCTTCTGTGGCAGAGAATTCCACAGGTTCACCACTCTCTGGGTGAAGAAATTCCTTCTCATTTCTGTCCTAAATGGCTTACCCCTTATCCTTAGACTGTGACCCCTGGTTCTGGACTCCCCACCATCGGGAACATCCTTCCTGCATCTAGTTTGTCCTGTCCTGTCAGAATTTTATAAGTTTCAATGAGATCCCCTCTCATTCTTCTAAACTCCAGCGAGTATAAGCCCAATCGACCCAATCTCTCTTCATACGTCATTCCTGCCATCCCAGGTATCAGCCTTGTGAATCTTCGCTAAACTCCTTCCATGGCAAGAACATCCTTGCTCAGATAAGGCGACCAAAACTGCACACAGTAGTCAAGGTGTGGTCTCACCAAGGCCCTGTACAACTGCAGCAAGACATCCTTGTTCCTGTACTCAAACCCTCTCGCTATGAAGGCCAACATACCATTTGCCTTCTTAACCGCCTGCTGCACCTGCATGCTTACCTTCAGTGACTGGTGCACAAGGACACCCAGGTCTCGTTGCACTTCCCCTTCTCCCAATCTATTGCCATTCAGATAATAATCTGCCTTTCTGTTTTGACACCAAAGTGGATAACCTCGCATTTATCCATGTTATATTGCATCTGCCATGCTTCTGCCCAATCACCCAACCTGTCCAAATCATCCTGGAGTTTCTCGGCATCCTCCTCACAGCACACACGCCCACCCAGTTTTGTGTCGTCTGCAAACTTGGAGATATTACATCTAGTTCCCTTGTCTAGATCATTAATATATATTGTGAATAGCTGAGGTCCTAGCACCGATCCCTGCGGTACCCCCCTAGTCACTGCTTGCCACTCGGAAAAGGACCCGTTTATTCCAACTCTTTGCTTTCAGTCTTCCAACCAGTTCTCTATCCAAGTCAATACCTTGCCCCCAATCCCATGTGCTTAACTTTACACGCTAATCTCTTATGTGGGACCTTATCAAAAGCCTTTTGGAAGTCCAAATACACCACATCCACTGGTTCTCCCTTATCTATTTTACCAGTTACATCCTCAAAAAATTCCAGTAGATTAATCAAGCATGATTTACCTTTTGTAAATCCATGTTGACTTTGTCCGATCCTGTCACTGTTTTCCAAGTGCTCAGCCATTACATCCTTTATAATGGACTCTAGCATTTTCCCCACTACCGATGACAGGCTTACCGCTCTGTAATTCCCCGTTTTCTCTCTACCACCCTTTTTGAATAGTGGGGTAACATTAGCTACCCTCCAATCCATGGGTACTGTTCCAGATTCCATCGAATGTTGGAAGATGATCAGCAATGCATCTACTATTTCGAGGGCCACTTCCTTATGTTCCCTAGGATGTAGATTATCAGGCCCTGGGGATTTATCGGCCCTCAATCCCTTCAATTTCCCTAACACCATTTCCCTACAATTACTGATTTCTTTCAGTTCCTCCCTTTCATCAGACCCTATGTTCCCCAACATTTCTGGGAGGTTATTTGTGCCCTCCTTTGTGAAGACAGAACCAAAATGTGTATTTAATTGGTCTGACATTTCTTTTTACCCCATTATAAGTTCATCTGATTCTGACTGCAAGGGACCTATGCTTGATTTCACGAATCTTTTTCTCTTCACATATCTATAAAAGCTTTTACAGTCAGCTTTTATGTACCCTGCAAGCTTACTCTCATATTCTATTTTCCCCTTCTTAATTAATCCCTTTGTCCTCCTTTGTTGAATCTTAAACTGCTCCCAATCCTCAGGGTTACTGCTTTTTCTGGCCAATTTATATGCCCCCTCCTTGGATCTTATGCTATCCCTAATTTCCCTTGTTAGCCATGGTTGAGTCACCCTTTTTGTTTTATTCTTATGCCAAACTGGGATGAACAAATTCTGTTGTTCGTCCATGCGGTCTTTGAATGTTTGCCATTGCCTATCCACCGTCAACCCTTTTAGTGACATTCCCCAATCAATCCTACCCAACTCGCACCTCATACCATCGTAGTTTCCTTTATTTAGTCTCTGATTCAACTACTTCACTCTCCATCCTAATGAAGAATTCTATCACATTATAATCGCTCCTCCCCAAGGGGCCTTGCACAACAAGATTGCTAATTAATCCTTTCTCATTGCATAATACCCAATCTAAGATGGCCTGATCTCTGGTTGGTTCCTCGACATATTGGTCCAGGAATCCATCCCGTAAACACTCCAGGAATTCCTCCTCCATAGTATTGTTACTAATTTGGTTAGCCCAATCTATATGTAGATTAAAGTCACCCATGATGACTGCTGTGCCCTTATTGCACGCTTCTCTAATTTCCCTTTTAATGCCATCCCCAACCTCCGCATTACTGTTTGGAGGTCTATATATCACTCCCACTAATGTTTTCTGCCCCTTGTTATTTCTCAGTTCAACCCATACAGATTCCACATCATCAGAGCTAATCTCCTTCCTTTCAATTGTGTTAATCCCCTCTTTAACCAGCAATGCTACCCCACTTCCCTTTCCTTTTTGCCTATCTTTCCTGAATATTGAGTACCCCTGGATGTTGAGTTCCCAGCCTTGGCCACCCTGGAGCCATGTTTCGGCAGTCCCAATCAAATCATATTCGTTTACCTCTATTTGCGCAGCTAATTCATCCACCTTGTTCCGAATGCTCCTTGCATTAAGACACAACAGGCTTGTTTTTTCAACGCTCTTAGACCTATTAGAATTAGTATTTACTGTGGCCATGTTTGATTTAAACCGTTGTTTTCTCTGATTGCCACTTTTGTTTTTCTCCTTCCTATCTTTTGCTTTTATCCTAGTTTCCCTTTCCTCTGTCTCCCTGCTCAGGTTCCCAACCCCCTGCCATTTTAGTTTAAACCCTCCCCCAGAGCACTAGCAAACACTCCCCCTAGGACATCGGTCCCGGCCCTGCCCAGGTGCAAACCGTCCGGTTTGTACTGGTCCCACATCCCCCAGAACTGGTTCCAATGCCCCAGGAGATTTGAATCCCTCCCCCTTGCACCATTCCTCTAGCCACGTATTCATTTGAAATATCCTTCTATTTCTACTCTGACAAGCACGTGGCACTGGTAGCAATCCTGAGATTACTACCTTTGAGGCCCTATTTTTTAATTTACCTCCTAACTCACTATATTCTGCTTTTAGGACCTCATCCCATTTATTACCTATATCGTTGGTACCTATATGCACCACGACAACTGGCTGTTCACCCTGCCCTTCCAAAATGCTCTGTAGCCGCTCTGAGACATCCTTGACCCTTGCACCAGGGAGGCAACATACCATCCTGGAATCTTGTTTGCGGCCGCAGAAACGCCTATCTATTCCCCTTACAATAGAATCCCCTATCACTATAGCTCTCCCACTCTTTTTCCTCCCATCCTGTGCAGCAGAACCACCTACGGTGCTAGGAAGTTGGTTGCTGCTGTCTTCCCCTGATAAGCCATCTCCCTCAACAATATCCAAAGCGGTATATCTGTTTGAGAGGGGAATGGCCACAGGGGACCCCTGCACTACCCGCCTGCGCCTATTACTCTGCCTGGTGGTCACCCATTCCCTTCCTGCCTGTACACCCTTTACCTGCGGTGTGACCAACTCCCTAAACGTGCTATCCATGATGTCCTCAGCATCGCGAATGCTCCAGTATGCATCCATCCGCAGCTCCAGCGCCGTTACTTTTGAGAGAACTTAAAAGAATAACTTCATTCTCTGTACAACAGATGCCAACATATTACTGGCATCAGTGACTGACCTGAATTGTTCTTTCTCCATTCTGTTTCCGGCAGAGTGGTGGCGTTTTACAGCAAGCAGCGGGACGCCATGCAGTCGTCTGCTGAAAGGTGGCTGAAAGGTAAAGCTTGCAAAGTTAAACTATCATCACTCAAACCACCCTGAACATCAGCATCACGTTGCATTGCTACAGCTCCTTCAATGTAGAAAAAGTCCCAAGGCGCTTCACAGAGGTGTAATCAAAAACAAAAATAGTGGATTCAAAGAAGAGAATAAAATTCAGAGTTAAAACCGCTGCTGAACAATCGGCATCACCTTAGTTGGGTCCACCTTCTTCCACTTCCAGATCATTTCCCCCTTGCACTTCCACCACCTTAAACATTCACTCCCTCCACCACCGGCGCACCGTGGCTGCAGTCTGTACCATCTACAAGATGCACTGCAGCAACTCGCCAAGGCTTCTTCAGCAGCACCTCCCAAACCCACGACCTCCAACATCTAGAAGGACAAGGGCAGCAGGCGCATTGGAAAACCACCTAGGATAGCACCACAGGTTGTGAAAGGCACGATATAAATACAAGTTATTTCTTTACATGGGCCCCAAAGGCTAAACTCTTGATTATTAGAAACGCAACGTTTTAAATGTCTAATCTGCCCTTTGGTGCTTTGAAAATTGACCTTGACATTCATAGACTTTAGCTGCACAAAGGAAACTCGATGACCGATCCAATAAAACAACATCCCTAATGGTTACTGGGCACACCAACACCAACCTTTAACACTATCATTTGACAGGAGGAACCCCACAGCTCTCTGTCAGCTCCCTCATGGTTTGTTTTGTTGAAACTATCAAGCCTGAGATGTACGTGTAGACTTTCATCTGTAAATGCATTCTAGATTCGCCTGCTACCAACTCCCATTATCCCCCACTGCTGAAGATTGAAGGACACCAGTAGACTATTTAAAGAGGAGCGGGACACAGGACTAGAAATTACTCCGAGTTAAACAACAGCTGGTTTAATTGTAGCTTATTTTCACAATCCGTGTGCTGTCATATCCCGAGTTACAGAGCTCACCTGATCTGTCCACATCTCTCCACGGATGTTGCCTGGCCTGCTGAGTTTTTCCAGTGTTTTCAGTTGTTATTTCGGATTTCCAGCATCCGCAGTATTTTGCTATCGTATTAGAGCTCGCCTGATGTTTGTTTGACTTTCTCGGAGTATTCCTCAACAGAAGAAAATGTGCTGAAAATCTAAAATAGAAACAGGTCCATCATCATCTGAACAGGGAAAAGACAGGCTAGTGAATCGGGAAAAGGGTAAACACCCAACAAGACAGGTTAGTGAATTGGGCATTGGGTAAACACCAAACAAGACAGGTTAGTGAATCGGGCAATGGGTAAACACCAAACAAGACAGGTTAGTGAATCGGGCAATGCGTAAACACCGAACAAGACAGGTTAGTGAATCGTGCAATGGGTGAACACCCAACAAGACAGGTTAGAGAATCGGGCAATGGGTAAACACCCAACAAGACAGGTTAGTGAATCGGGCAATGGGTAAACACCCAACAAGACAGGTTAGTGAATCGGGCAATAGGTAAACACCCAACAAGACAGGTTAGAGAATCGGGCAATGGGTAAACACCCAACAAGACAGGTTAGAGAATCGGGCAATGGGTAAACACCCAACAAGACATGTTAGAGAATCGGGCAATGGGTAAACACCCAACAAGACAGGTTGGAGAATCGGGCAATGGGTAAACACCCAACAAGGCAGGTTAGTGAATCGGGCAATGGGTAAACACCCAACAAGACAGGTTAGTGAATCGGGCAATGGGTAAACACCCAACAAGACAGTATAATGAATCGGGCAATGGGTAAACACCCAACAAGACAGGTTAGTGAATTGGGCAATGAGTAAACACCCAACAAGACATGTTAGAGAATCGGGCAATGGGTAAACACCCAACAAGACAGGTTGGAGAATCGGGCAATGGGTAAACACCCAACAAGGCAGGTTAGTGAATCGGGCAATGGGTAAACACACAACAAGACAGGTTAGTGAATCGGGCAATGGGTAAACACCCAACAAGACTGGTTAGTGAATCGGGCAATGGGTAAATACCCAACATGACAGATTAGAGAATCGGGCAACGGGTCAACACCCAACAAGACAGGTTAGAGAATCGGGCAATGGGTAAACACCCAACAAGACAGATTAGAGAATCGGGCAATGGGTAAACACCCAACAAGACAGGTTAGTGACTCGGGCAATGGATAAACACCCAACAAGACTGGTTAGTGAATCGGGCAATGGGTAAACACCCAACAAGACTGGTTAGTGAATCGGGCAATGGGTAAATACCCAACATGACAGATTAGAGAATCGGGCAACGGGTCAACACCCAACAAGACAGGTTAGAGAATCGGGCAATGGGTAAACACCCAACAAGACAGTTTGTGAATCGGGCAATGGGTAAATACCCAACAAGACAGATTAGTGAATCGGGCAATGGGTAAACACCCAACAAGACAGGTTAGTGTATCGGGCAATGGGTAAACACCCAACAAGACAGGTTAGTGAATCGGGCAATGGGTAAACACCCAACAAGACTGGTTAGTGAATCGGGCAATGGGTAAACACCCAACAAGACAGGTTAGTGAATCGGGCAATGGGTAAACACCCAACAAGACAGGTTAGTGAATCGGGCAATGGTGCAGCAAGTGATTAAGAAGGCAAATGGAATGTTGGCTTTCATTGCTAGGGGGATAGAATATAAAAATAGGGAGGTATTGCTTCAGTTGTACAAGGTATTGGTGAGACCGCACCTGGAATACTGCATACAGTTTTGGTGTCCTTACTTAAGGAAAGACATCCTTGCTCTCGAGGCAGTGCAAAAAAGGTTCACTCGGTTAATCCCGGGGATGAGGGGGTGGTCATATGAGGAGAGGTTGGGTAGATTGGGACTCTACTCATTGGAGTTCAGAAGAATGAGAGGCGATCTTATTGAAACATATAAGATTGTGAAGGGGTTGGATCGGGTGGATGCGGGGAGGATGTTCCCGATGACGGGTGAGACGAGAACTAGGGGACATAGTCTTAGAATAAGGGGCTGCTCTTTCAAAACTGAGATGAGGAGGAACTACTTCACTCAGAGGGTGGTAGGTCCATGGAATATGCTGCCACAAAAAGCTGTAGAAGCTACAACATTAATTAAATTTAAAACAGAAATAGACAGTTTCCTAGAAGTAAAGGGCATTAAGGGTTACGGGGAGCGGGCAGGAATTTGGACATGAGTCTAGGTTCGGATCGGTCATGGCCCTGTGGGTAGTGGAGCGGGCCCAGGGACTGTGTAGCCTGATTCTGCTCCTATTTTGTGTGTGCAATTCTGTTAGATGCAGGAGATGGTTCTGTGATAGATAGTAGATTGGCGGTTAGGATCAGATCAGCCATGATCTTATTGAATGGCGGAGCAGGCTCGAGGGGCCAATTGGCCTACTCCTGCTCCTATTTCTTATGTTCTTATGTTCTTATGTTCTTAAACACCCAACAAGACTGGTTAGTGTATCGGGCAATGAGTAAACACCCAACAAGACTGGTTAGTGAATCGGGCAATGGGTAAACACCCAACAAGACTGGTTAGTGAATCGGGCAATGGGTAAAGACCCAACAAGACAGGTTAGTGAATCGGGCAATGGGAATACATTGTATTACGTAGAATTCACAGCACAGAAACAGACCATTTCACACAACAGCTCCATGTCGGTGTTTATGCTCCACACGGGCCACCTCCCACCCTGCTCCATCTAACCCTATCGACATGTCCTTCTTTTCCTTTCTTCCTCATGTACGTATCCCGCTTCTCCATAAAGCCATAAAAACATATACACCCAAAAAGATTGGTTAGCATATCAGACAAAGGGGTAAACACCCGATACGTTAACCTAGCCTTTTTAAAAATATCTTTTTAGATGCTGACAGACCTGTTGCATATTTCCAGCATTTTACGTAAATCCATGTGTTTGAGTGATGTTCAGCATGTCCACCGTTTACTGCCGGTGTCAATATGAATTGGTCTATTTACCAAAACATTTACTGACATTTTTTTTGTGTCTCCTGCATCAGTCAGAATAATTGGCAGATGTTGTCACATAGGGAGGGGTATAGACTGTGGTGTTGCTCGCACTGTGGCCAGGTGCTTTATGTTTCAGCTCACCAAAGCCAGAAAATAATTCTTCCACATTTGTAGAGATTTGAGGAAAATTAAAAACAGGAAGTGCTGGAAATAGACCGACGGTCATCCACCATCTGGAAGAGGAAGGAAGGTCAAATCACTTGGCCAGTCTCTTCATCAGAACCGAATCCTGAGGAAGGCCCACGTCCCGTCCCAACCATTAACCTTCCTTTCTCCTTCACCTCGAGTTAATTAGCGAGTGGAATATTGTTGGCCCAGGTTTAGGGGCCGCATGGGTAAAATCTCCCCCACCCATAGAATAATGGAGCAATAATTCTTGAATATTGCACGACTCCGATTGCCTTTGATACACTGTAGAACTCTTCCACGTCTGCTGATTTTAGTTTTTTATTCAGTGACCAGAAAGCAGAACCAGGAAAATAGACTCCTCGCCATCTTCCTTTCTAATATTCTAGACATGTGTTTTGTCTCTCCTTCCTGTCCTAGCTGAGCTAACAGTTATACGCAAGCCTTATAATACCTGCTTTGGTCAATATTTCGCGAACCTTTCTCTTGCTACTTTTTACTTTCCTTCCAGATGTCGCTGATTGGCATGTCCCCAGTGCTGGCATGTTCTTTTAGATGAAGCTGAAGGGAATCCCAGACACTTACCAACTAATCTCGGAGAAGGCCCTGAAAAAAGAGGTAACGGCTTGACTGATGGAAGCAACTCTTCCGGCAATATCCGTCTATCCGGAGGGGAACTTTTTCGTTTCCTTTTCTTTCTCCTCTTCACCTTCTCTCTCCTCTTCACCCTCTCCTCCTTTCTTCTCCCTGCTTCACCCTTTCTCCTCTTCACTCTCCCCTCTATTCCCTTCTCCTCTTCACTCTCGTCCTTCTCTTCGCCCTCCCCCCCTCTTCACCCTCGCCTCCTCTTCACCCTACACTCAATTCCTTTCAATCTTTTCGGGTCTGAAATAGGTGGCGCGCACCAAGCAGGCTCCACAAGCTGGAGGCCCCGAAGTTTGTTCCCTAATTGGGCCTCAGGACTCATCATGCGTCCAGAAGCATCTCGCCGCTTTGAAGAGGACTTGTTTAAGAACCAGGCAGATCAAGCAGGAGGAGGAGAACGGGAGAGCCGGCAGAGGCCCACAGTGGTGCTGTGAAGCCGGGAAAAGCACTCTTGCTACCTCCCTCCTCCCCACCCCCTGCACCCCGCCCCCACCGACACCCCCCCATCTCCACATGAAGGTAAGTTTCAAAGAAAGAGTAATGACCTTGTTGGTAACGGCCAATTGGAACCAAAGAAACAGAGCAGATCACACCTCAGTGCTGACAGATTTCCAGAAAAGTTCCTTAAACAGGCGTGATGCCCCTCATTGACATATTTAAGGGACCTAATGCTTGTTTTAGGTGACTGTCAGGGACGCCTTAATATTGCCTGAACGCAATATGGGATTGCACGTATTTCAGGCTTGCCTTGGGCCTGGGACATAGCCCTGCGAAATTGGACTGTTTTGTCCATGTTTCTCGCCCAAAAAAACACCCACAAAGAGGTCCAATTTCTATCCCCAGCATCTCATGAGTGGGAGCCTGAACCCCAACAGTCCAACATGACCAGAACCCCAGTCGTCCAACACACTCAAGTTATTCATTTACCTTTTTAAAAAGTCTTCTTAACGGTTTCTTCTAGAATTTTTAATTTCAATACAATATTTACTGAATCTCATGCCACGGTTTAACCCTGAAGATTTCCGTTAAAATTCCCCGTCCTGCTCGTCCTACCTTCTGATTTAGTTGCTCTTTCACTAATAGACGGGAGTGCCCTTAAACGTTTGCTCTGTGAAGATGCCTTATGTTTATTTTATTTTCTCCTCCTCTGACCCCCTCCCCCACTTTTTATCTTTGCACAAGTTTAAAAATGTTCTTGCAGTGAAAACAATGATGTTGGGTCGTATTTGGAACGTTAACGATTGGCTCTTGCTAACAGTGCGTATGTCTGCCTCTCCTCAGGTACTGTTCATTCCCGGTCAAGCGTTCATGCTTGACAGCTCGGCACCTTGCTCGTACGTCCGTGCTGCCTTTTCCCGTTCCACTCCCGAACTAATAGATCAGGTAAATGCCTTCAATATTCACCGATTCAATAAGTACTCACGAGGGCGATACCAGAGCTCAGAGGTTATAACTATCAGGAAACACCGAACAGGCTGGGGCTCTTTTCTCTAGAAAAGAGAAGGCTGAGTTGTGACCTGATGGAGGACTTTAAGATTTTGAAGGGGTTCGATAAGGTAGACGTAGAGAAGATGTTTCCACTTGTGGGGGAGTCCAAAGCTGAGGGTCATAAATATAAGATTGTCACTAATAAATCCAATAGGGAATTCAGGAGAAACTTCTTTACCCAGAGAATGGTTAGAATGTGGAACTTACTACCATAAGGACTAGTTGAGGCAAACAGCGTAGATGCATTTAAGGGGAAGCTAGATAAACACATGAGGGAGAAAGGCTATGCTGATAGTGTGGGATGAGGTAGGGTGGGAGGAGGCTCGTGTGGAGCATAAATAGGTTGGACCAGTTGGGCCGACTGGCCTGTTTCTGTGCTGTAAATTCTATGTGATTACACAGTGGAAGGGAGCACTCACCTGGAGACTAGCTCCTGAGCCAAGAGTATAAAACGGCGAAACATGGAGGCCAATCGTCCCTGAAACTATAACCAAAAAACAATTCCAGTAAGTATAAGAAAACGGCTTAAAACTTTTCACCAAAGCCTCATCAGCTAATCAACAGCCACAACAACTTGTATTTATATAGCGCTGTTAGGGAGTAATTAATTCACTCCAGTCTGTGTTGATAGGTAAAAGCAAAACAGTTTATTAATATTCAGAGATCTCTGGGAGAAGCGTCAT
The DNA here is from genome assembly GCA_030390025.1 of Squalus acanthias. Lineage (NCBI taxonomy): Eukaryota > Metazoa > Chordata > Chondrichthyes > Squaliformes > Squalidae > Squalus > Squalus acanthias. The sequence continues at coordinate 248,261,633 of CM059425.1, forward strand.
AGACCTTACCCGGCCTAGTGACCATGGCTTCTCGACCTCCCGTTGTCAATTACAACCTTTTATTTAAGAATTATCCAATCACATTGTTACAAAATATCACATGATTACAATTATGTCAATTCAAACTAAACCGGTTAATTCGTTATATTTCTTATCTTTGTCAGCTACAAACTAAAAAACAATTATCCAATTATGTATATATGCTGCAAATCACATTCTATGTTTTGCCTGATTGCTGGGCCATATCTCATTCTCACACTTGTCCATTTTATTTCTCCACAGATGCCCATTGTATTCTGTCCTTGAATGAAGCTAGGCAGCCAATCCTTATCATCCACCTGGTTGCTTCTTATTCTATCTCATACATAACTTCCATTCCCTTTACAGCTAAGAGAGGTTTAATTTAACATGAGTTCAAATTAACCCTTTCAGCGCCTTTAACATAGTAAAATGTCCCAAGGTGCTTCACAGGAGCGTTCTCAAACAGGATTTGACAACGAGCCACATCAGGAGATATTAGGACAGGAGAAAGAGGTAGGTTTTAAGTGGTGTCTTAAAGGAGGAGAGAGAGGTAGAGAGGTGGAGAGGTTTAGGGAGGGAATTCCAGAGCTTAGGGCCTCGGCAGCTGAAGGCACGGCCAACAATGGTGGAGCGAAGAAAATCGGGGATGCTCAAGAGGCAGAATTAGAGGAGCGCAGAGATCTTGGATTAAGGAAGTTACAGAGATAGGGAGAGATAGGGCGGGATGGCCATGGAGTGATTTGACTATTGCAATACACTCCTGACCGCCCTCCCATCTTCCACCCTCTATGAATTGGGCTCATCCAAAACTCTGCTGCCCATATCCTAACTCGCACCAAGTCCCGTTCACCCATCACCCCTGTGCTCAGCTAGCTATATTCGTCCCTGGTCTGGCAACACCTCAATTTTAAAATTCACGTCCTTGTTTTCAGATCCCTCCATGGCCTCGCCCCCTCCCTATCTCTGTAATCTCCTCCAGTCCTACAAGTGATCTCTGCACTCCTCCAATTCTGGCCTCTTGAGCATCCCCAATTTTAATCGCTCCACCATTGGCAGCCGTGCCTTCAGCTGCCTAGACCCCTGAGCTCTGGAATTCCCTCCCTAAATCTCTCTCTCCTTCTTAAGACGCTCCTTAAAACCTCCCTCTTTGTCCAAGCTTTTGGTCACCTGTCCTATTATGTGGCTCGGTGTCCCATTTTGTTTGATAATCTCTCCTGTGACGCGGCTTGGGATGTTTTACTACGTTAAAGGCGCTGTATAAATGCAAGTTGTTGTTGTCGTATGATATCGCTCCAAAGTGTCACATACGGCACAACAACAAAAAAAAGTTCCTGTCTGGCGGAATCTAAATTTACTGCAGTTTACCCAAGGTCCCCTTCTGCCTGTCCCAGTGGTTCAGGCGGACTTTAAAAGATCCCGTAGCAACTATCTGAAGAGGAGTAGGGAGTTATCCAACGTTCTTCCTCGACCAATGCCACCTGGAACACGTTACCTGTATCATTCATTTCGTTGCTGCTTGTGGGATCTTGCTGTGCTCACAATGGGTGACCTGTTTGCCCGCGTAAGTGATTTTCCACTTCCAAAATAACTCACTGTACGCGAAGTACCTGGAGACATTTCTGAGAGGTATAGTAAGGTGCTATATCAATGCCAGTTCCTTCTGTACGCTTGTCTATCATTCCGAAAAATAATGGAATGAGCGTTCCTCATTTACATTTTTCTGATTCTTTCTAGGGTTTACAAAGACTGGCCGCACTTATCAAAGAGGCTGCGTAGAACTGCTTAAAGAAAAGGATATGCACAACAAGACCAGTCATTTAGTAAAATAAATCAAAATAAAGTTGGGGAATTTAAATTCAGTTCATTAAATAAATCTGGAATGAAAATCTAGTAGCAGTAATGGTGACCATTAAACTATTGGCGTGTCGTAAAAACCCATCTGGTTCACTCGTGTCCTTTAGGGAAGGAAATCTGCTGTCCTTACCTGGGCTGGCCTACATGTGACTCCAGACTCACAGCAATGTGGTTGACTCTTAACTGCCCTCTGAAATGGCCCATTAAGCCACTCAGTTGTAACAAACCACTACAAGAAACAGTAATAAGAATAAAACCGGACGGACCACCCAGCATCGACCTCGGCACTGGCTTCGGACATGACAACGGCACAACCAACACAGTCGACCCTGCAAAGTCCTCCTCACTAACATCTGGGGACTTGTGCCAAAATTGGGAGAGCTGTCACACAGTCTAGTCAAGCAACAGCCTGACATAGTCATACTCACAGATTCATACCTTTCAGTCAATGTCCCAAACTCCTCCATCACTATGGGTATGTTCTGTCCCACCGGCAGGACAGACCCACCAGAGGTGGCGGCACAGTGGTATACAGTCGTGAGGGAGTGGCCCTGGGAATCCTCAATATTGACTCCAGACACCGTGAAGTCTCATGGCTCCAGGTCAAGCATGGGCAAGAGAACCTGCTGATTACCACCTACCACCCTCCCTCAGCTGATGAATCAGTACATCACCATGTTGAACACCACTTGGAAGAAGCAGTGAGGGTAACAAGGGCACATAATGTACTCTGGGTGGGTGACTTCAATGTCCATCACCAAGAGTGGCTCGGTAGCACCACTACTGACCGAGCTGGCCGAGTCCTGAAGGACATAACTGCCAGACTGGGCCTGCGGCAGGTGGTGAGAAAACCAACATGAGAAAAAAACCTACTTCACCTCGTCCTCACCAATCTACCTGTTGCAGATGTATCTGTCCATGACAGCATTGGTAGCAGTGACCACCGCACAGTTCTTGTTTAGACGAAATCCCGTCTTCACACTGAGGACACCCTCCATCGTGTTGTGTGGCACTACCACCGTGCTAAATGGGGTAGATTCAGAACAGATCTAGCAGCTCAAATTTGGGCATCCATGAGGCGCTGTGGGCCATCAGCAGCAGCAGAATTGTATTCCACTACAATCTGTAGCCTCATGTCCCAGCATATCCCTCACTCTACCATTACCATCAAGACAGGGGACCAATCCTGGTTCAATAAGGAGGGCAAAGAGCATGCCAGGAGCAGCACCAGGCATACCTAAAAATGAGGTGCCAACCTGGGGAAGCTGCAACACAGGACTACATGCATGCTAAACAGCGGAAGCAGCATGCTATAGACAGATCTAAGCGATCCCACAATCAATGGATCGGGTCAAAGCTCTGCAGTCCTGCCACATCCAGTCGTGAATAGTGGTGGGGTGGACAATTAAACAACTAACGGAGGAGGGGGCTCCATGAATATCCCCATCCTCAATGATGGTGGAGCCCAGCACGTGAGTGCAAAAGACAAGGCTGAAGCGTTTGCAATCATCTTCAGCCAGAAGTGTCAAGTGGATGATCCATCTCGGCATGCTTCTGAGGTCCCCACCACTACAGAAGCCAGTCTTCAGCCAATTCGATTCACGCCACGTGATATCAAGAAACAGCTGAGCACACTGGATACAGCAAAGGCTGTGAGTCCCGACAATATTCCGGCTGTCGTGCTGAAGAATTGTGCTCCAGGACTAGCCGCGCCGCTAGCCAAGCTGTTCCAGTACAGCTACATCACTGGCATCTAACCAACAAGGTGGAAAACTACCCAGGTATGTCCTGTCCACAAAATGCATGACAAATCCAATCTGGCCAATTACTCCCCCATCAGTCCACCCTCAAAGTGATGGAAGGTGTCGTCGACAGTGCTATCAAGCAACACTTACTCACCAATAACCTGATCACTGATGCTCTGTTTTGGGTTCCACCAGGAACACTCTGCAACAGACCACATTACAGCCTGGGTCCAAACATGGACAAAAGAGCTGAATTTCAGAGGTGAGTTGAGGGTGACTGCCCTTGACATCAAGGCAGCATTTGACCATGTGTAGCATCAAAGAGCCCTAGTAAAATTGAAGTCAATGCGAATCAGAGGAAAAACTCTCCACTGGCTGGAATCATACCTTGCACAAATGAAGATGGTTGTGGTTGTTGGAGGTCAAGCATCTCAGTCCCAGAACATCACTGCAGGAGTTCCTCAGGGCAGTGTCCTAGGCCCAAACATCTTCAGCTGCTTCATCAATGACCTTTCCTCCATCATCAGGTCAGAAATGGGGATGTTCACTGATGACTGCACAGTGTTCAGTGCCATTCGCAACTCCTCAGATAATGAAGCAGTCCATGCCCTCATGCAGCAAGACCTGGATCTCATTCAGGCTTGGGTTGATAAGTGGCAAGTAGCATTCAAGCCACACAAGTGCCAGACAATGATTATCTCCAACAAAAGAGGGTCTAACCACCGCCCCTTGACATTCAACAGCATTACCATCGCCGAATCCACCAACATCAATATCCTGTGGGTCACCATTGACCAGAAACTTAACTGGACCAGCCACATAAATACTATGGCAACAAGAGCAGGTCAGAGGCTGGGTATTTTGCGGTGATTGTCTCACCTCCTGCCTCCCCAAATCCTTTCCACCATCTACAAGGCACAAGTCAGGAGTGTGATAAGAACATAAGAAATAGGAGCAGGAGTCGGCCATTCGGCCCCTCGAGCCTGCTCCGCCATTCAATAAGATCATGGCTGATCTTCTACCTCATCTCCACTTTCCTGCACTATCCCCATATCCCTTATTTCCCTTAATATTCAAAAATCTATCGATCTCAGTCTTGAATATACTCAATGACTGAGCCTCCACAGTCCTCTGGGGTGGAGAATTCCAAAGATTCACCACCCTCTGAGTGAAGACATTTCTCCTCATCTCAGTCCTAAGTACTCTGAGACTGCGACCCCTGGTTCTAGACTCCCCAGCCAGAGGAAACATCCTCCCTGCATCTACCCTGTCAAACCCTTTAAGTATTTTGAATGTTTCAATGAGATCATCTCTCATTCTTCTAAACTCCAGAGAATATAGGCCTAGTCTACTCAATCTCTCCTCAATAGGACAATCCCCCCATCCCAGGAGCCAGTCTGGTGAACCTTTGTTGCACTCCCTCTCTGGCAAGTATAACTTTCCTTAGGGAAGGAGACCAAAACTGTACACAATACCCCAGGTGTGGTCTCACCAGGGCCCTATATAATTGCAGTAAGACGTCTTTACTCTCATACTCAAATCCTCTTGTAATAAAGGCCAACATACCATTTGCTTTCCTAATTGCTTGCTGTACCTGCATGTTAACTTTCAGTGATTCGTGTACAAGGATACCGAGGTCCCTCTGAACACCAACATTTCCCAATCTCTCACCATTTAAAAAATACTCTGCTTTTCTATTTTTCCTACAAAAGTGTATAACTTCACATTTCTCCACATTATATTTCATTTGCCATGTTCTTGCCCACTCACTTAGCCTGTCTATATCCCCTTGAAGCCTCCTTGCATCATCCTCACAACTTACATTCCCGCCCAGCTTTGTATCATCAGCAAACTTGGATATATTACATTTGGATTCCCCTCATATCCAAATCATTGATATAGATTGTGAATAGCTGAGGCCCAAGCACTGATCCTTGCGGTACCCCACTAGTTACAGCCTGCCAACCCGAAAATGACCCGTTTATTCCTACTCTCTGTTTTCTGTCCGTTAACCAATCCTCAATCCATGCTAGTATATTACCCACAATCCCATGAGCCCTAATTTTGTTTAATAACCTCTTGTGTGGCACCTTATCGAAAGCCTTCTGAAAATCCAAATACACCAAATCCACTGGTTCCCCCTTATCTATTCCGTTAGTTACAACCTCAAAAAACTCTAACAGATTTGTCAAACATGATTTCCCTTCCATAAATCCGTGTTGACTCTGCCCAATCCTATTATTATTTTCCAAGTGCCCTGTTACCAGCTCCTTAATAATAGATTCTAACATTTTCCCTACTACTGATGTCAGGCTAACTGGTCTGTAGTTCCCTGTTTTCTCTCTCCCTCCTTTCTTAAATAGTTGGGTTACATTTGCTACCTTCCAACCCACGGGAACCGTTCTAGAATCTATGGAATTTTGGAAAATGACAACCAGTGCACCCACTATCTCTATAGCCACCTCTTTGAAAACCCTAGGATGTAGGCCATCAGGTCCAGGGGATTTATCGGCTTTCAGTTCCATTAATTTCTCCAGTACTATTTTTTTTTACTAATACTAATTTCTTTCGGTTCCTCATTCTCGCTAGAGCCTTGATTCCCCACTATTTCCGGGAAGTTTTTTGCGTCTTCTTCAATGAAGACAGACATAAAAGTATTTGTTTAATTTCACTGCCATTTCCTTATTCCCTGTTATAACTTCTCCTGTCTCAGCCTGTAAGGAACCCACATTTACTTTCGCGAATCTTTTCCTTTTTACATACCTATAGAAGCTTTTACAGTCTGTTTTTATGCCTCTCGCTAGTTTACTCTCACATTCTATTTTCCCTTTCTTTATCAATTTCTTAGTCCTCCTTTGCTGAATTCTAAAATCCTCCCAGTCCTCAGGCTTGCTACTCTTTTTGGCAACATTATAAGCCTCTTTCTTTGATCTAATATTGGGCAATATTTTGTGACCTCTAATGGGTGCGTATGAGGTGCGCACGCGCCCGTAGGGGCCGCGCAAGTGCCAGGTTTAGGTATGCAAAGTGCATGCGCTGAAACCCGGACCTTGCGATCTGTCAAGAATCTTCTGGACAGATCCTCCGCATCCCCAGGAAAAGGGCCTCCGCGGGTGGAGAGCTGCGCTATTTGCCCAACTTCCGCCCGCTGAAAGGCCGTGGAATTCTTACGCCTGGTAAAAGCAGGAGTAAGGCCCGCTTTTACCAGCATAAGAGTTTTAAAAAATAGAAAAATAAAATGTTATACATTAAAAACCCTGTCCAATAAGGTAAGGTTATATTTAGCCCCGTTAAAACATGTTAAAAAAATTCAATTTTTTTTTTTTAAATATTTAATTAAATGCCATTTTAATTAATTTTACATATGTAATAAAAAAAAAATTATTTCATGTGTTGCTGTATTTTTTAAGTCGTCCCCATTCATACTTACGACAGTTCGGTACGTACGGAAACCCCATAAGTATGAATGGGGATTCCCTTCTTTCGTTGGCTGTGCTGGCCCATGTGATTCCAGGGTTGCTTGCGAACCGCCTGCGTCCCTGGGATACGGGGGCCTCTACGCATTTCTACCAGGAGAGGCTCAGGATCACATGCCTCCGTACCTCCTGGACCACCAGGTAAATGTGTCGGTCTTTTGATGATCGGAGGCCTCCAATCGCAAATTCAGGCCCACTATCTTTAACTTCTCTTGCTAGCCACTTTTCCTGTGGGGTTTTTGTGCCTTAAAGGAATGTATATTTGATGTAAATTATGTACTAATTCTTTAAAAGCTTGCCATTGCTTGTCTACCGTCGTACCTTTTAATGTAGTTTCCCAATCTACCGTAGCCAACTCGCCCCTCATACCTACGTCGTTTGCTTTGTTTAGACTTAAGACCTGATGGAATACTCTCCACTTGCCTGGATGAGTACAGCTCCAACAACACTCAAGAAGCTCGACACCATCCAGGACAAAGCAGCCCGCTTGATTGGCACCCGATCCACCACCTTAAACATTCACTCCCTCCACCGTGGCTGCGGTATGTACCATCTACAAGATGCATTGCCGCAACTCGCCAAGGCTCCTTTGGCAGCACCTCCCAATCTTACAACCTCCTGAGAGGGCAGACCGGTCCATGATTTTATGTCTCATCTGAAAGACGGCACCTCTGACAGTGGAGCACTTCCCCCGTACTAGACCAGAGTGTCAGATTAGATTATGTGCTCAGTCTCTCAAGGGGGACTTGAACACTCAATCTTCTGACCCAGAGAGGTGAATGCTACCAACTGACACCTAAGGCTGACACCTTACAGACACTGACAGACCTGCTGTGTATTTGCTGCATTTCCTGTTTATATTTCAGATTTCAGACACTTGCAGGATTTCTCCTTTTGTGATTGTCCACCTTTGCCAAAATAGTTGTTGCACTGAGTGGTCTGTTATTTAGTTTATATTGTCACTACACAACTGGCCCGCTATAAGAACATTTCCACAGCAGGGGCCCTAGAAGCGGCTTGCTATCAGCCGTTGACGGACGGCCCTTGCAGTTTCACCATTGTGGGCCGCCCTCCCGCCTTGGTGCTGCTGATGATCATCCTCCTCGTCCTCTTCCTCCTCTTCCTCCTCCTCCTCTGGTGGTGCTCCAAGGCCTGGTGGCATTGGCTGGGTCCTGACGATTGCCATGTTATGCAACATGCAGCACACAACTACGAAGTTGGATACTCGCTCAGGCGAGTACTGCAGGGCTCCTCCAGAATGGTCGAGACAGCGGAACCGTTGCTTCAGCACGCCGATTGTGCGCTCAATGATGTTCCTGGTAGCTTGATGGCTCTCGTTGTACCGCAGCTCAGCAGGGGTGTTGGGCGTACGGAGCGGTGTCATCAGCCAGGTGCTCAATGGATACCCCTTGTCCCCGAGAAGCCAACCAACTGGCTGATGCGGTGCCTCGAAAAGTTCTGCCACAGTAGTCTGGTGCAGGATGAAAGCATCGTGGCAGCTGCCAGGATAGTGGGCATTGACAGCGAGTATCAGCTGTCTGTGGTCACAGACCAACTGAACATTCAAGGAATGGAACCCCTTTCTGTTCCGGAAATCCTCGGCATTCTCATGTGGAGCACGCAAAGCCACATGCGTGCAGTCAATGGCGCCCTGCACCATGGGGAAGCCCGCTATCCTCGCAAAGCCCAGAGCGCGGTCACGCTGCTTGTCTAGGGTCATGGGGAAAGAGATGAACTCTTGTCTCCTTTTAAAGAGGGCATTTGTGACCTGCCGGATGCAGCAATGCACCGCGAACTGGGAGATATTGGCGAGGTCCCCAGCAGCAGCTTGAAATGAGCCAGTAGCATAGAAGTTGAGAGCCACTGCGACCTTCACTGCCACCGACAGAGACGTCCTGGACCTCAGTTGAGGCTGCAGATCTGGCTGCAGCAGGTGGCAGAGCTCAGTGACCACCTCCTTGCTGAATCGCAGCCTTCGCAAACACAGCTCCTCAGACAAATGAATGTAGGAGAGCTGTTCACGATATACCCTGGGAGGGTAAGCTCTCCTGTACAGACGCCTGTTGGCCCTCCTCCGTCTGGCCATCATTGCCACTCTCTCTCTGCGTCTCTGTGTCCTCCGATTCAGCTGGAGCAGGACGACGCCCCCATTCAGTGCAGCCCCCATAGTCTCTTTGCAAGCAAAGTTATGAAGGACAGCAACCAAAGTACCAGCGAAGTTAGGATCAGTAGGCAAAACTACCTCACAAAGCGTTGACTCAATGCAGAAGTCTCTCTTTCTCTCTCTCCGAATCTCTCTCTCTCTCTCAGAACGAGTGGTGCAAAAATGTCAACCACAGAAAAAGACAGGAAGAGGCCCCCTTTAAATAGCGCCCCCCCCCCAGCCCCACAGCGATTGTAGCATTCCAGTCTTCCGGTCGTTGGATGCGCCAGGCGGTAAGGCAGGGGGCGCCACTCAATTTCCGCTCCGGGGCGCCACAAGGGCGTTGCACCATGGAATGACGTCACAATCTGCGCGCACAGGTGGTCGCGGCGGTAAAGTTTAGCGCCGCCGCACAATGTCTAGTTAAGTTCCCGAGCGGCGCAAACATCGCTGTGCCCGGGCGCTAGCGGCTTTGCGCCCCATTAGCGCCCTCTTAAGGCGCTAACGGGAGGCGCAACCAACTGAATTTTTCCCCCATTGAGTACAAAAGCATGGAAATTATGATGAACCTTTCTAAAACACTGGTTCGGCCTCAACTGGAGTATTGTGGGCACCGCACTTTAGGAAGAATGTGAAGGTCTTAGAGAGGGTGCAGAAAAGATTTACGAGAATGGTTACAGGGATGAGGAACTTCAGTTATGTGGATAGACTGGAGAAGCTGGGGTTGTTCTCCTTGGAGCAGAGAAGGTTGAGAGGAGATCTGATAGAGGTGTTTAAAATCATGATGGGTCTCGACAGAGTAGATAGTGAGAAACTGTTCCCATTGGCGGAAGGGTCGAGAACCAGAGGGCACAGATTTAAGGTGATTGGCAAAAGAACAAAAGGCAACATGGAGAAATCTTTTTTACGCAGCGAGTGGTTATGATCTGGAATGCACTGCCTGAATAGGTGGTGGAGGCAGACTCAACTTTCAAAAGGGAATTGGATAAGTACCTGAAGGAAAAAAAATTGCAGGGCTACAGGGTAAGGGCGGGGGATTGGGACTAGCTGAATCACCCTTGCAGAGAGCCGGCACGGGCTTGACGGGTCGAATGGCCTCCTTCTGTGCTGTAAGCATTCTATGATTCGAGGATTCTATGGTGTTCCTCCCAATCTCGTGGGTTCCCACCCAGCGAGTTAGTCTAAAATCACACCCGTAACTCTTGCTTCACAGTCACAGTGTGGGGCGAGGCGGGGGGCGGGGGGGAGGGAATTTTTACCCCACCTCACCTAGCAGTTGCACGGTTAAAATAGTTGTGCAAAGATTTACTGTCCAGTTGCCGCTTGATTCACACCCACCGCCATCTTAACTGGGCTCTTTTTCTTAGACGGTCACCTGACTCAGGCGGAGCCTCATCAATGCAGGCAAATCAGGGTCACACGATGTCATTTGGACCCCAAAGGTATTTTAACCGTCTAATGATCAAGGCCCCGCAGCAGCTGTTCCGCTCAGTAAAATCTGGCGGGATGAAGAGGAGGCCCTTTAAGGTAAGTCAAAACCTTTCCTTGGTGGGGTCAGGAGGAGAAAGAGTGCTCCCACGGGCCCCACGAGGAAAGTCTGGGCCTCTGCTGCCCCGGACCCTTCTCTTCCCATCCCGAAAAATGACTCTGAATCCTCCCCAGCAACTTAACTCAGGGCCCCGCGACGTTGACCTGCTCGAAGCCGACCAACTCCTTCGCTCCGCCTGGTTTCAGGCGGGCAGCTGGTTGGCAGGATGCAAATGAGGCCCAGGAGCTATAATAGCCTGGGCCTCAAACTGATGACCTGTGTAGGTTTGGTGCTTGTCTTGCTCCCTGGGCACACAAAACCCGCTCCCAGTTAAAATATCCCCCCCTATAGCTATAAGAATTAACAACCCTACTGTATCTCTATGATTTTTTTTTCATATTCATTCATGGGATGTGGGCGTCATTGGCAAGTCCAGCATTTATTGCCCATCACTAGTTGCCCTTGAGAAGATGGTGGTGAACCGCCTTCTTGAACCGCTGCAGTCCATGTGGCGAAGGCACTCCCACAGTGCTGTTAGGGAGGGAGATCCAGGATTTTGACCCAGCGACGATGAAGGAACGGCCAAAAATGTTCAAGTCAGGACAGTGTCTGACTTGGAGGGGAACTTAGAGGTGGTGGTTGTTCAATATGATAGGCCATAATGGTTTTGCACTGCCCTGATTGTAGGAGGCCTACAGCATAATATTTGTTGGTCAGCCATTTAATAATTTTAATTTTAATAATTTTTTTAATAAACGTTTTACTTTAGCATTAAAATTCCACGTGTGTTTACAGTTTGATAAGAGTGCATGTTGATACATTTTCCCCAATGGTTAACCGCAAATTTCCACGGTGATAGCCAATCGCAACACCACCTCCCTTTGTCACGACAGAGATTATGAGGAGCTAATGAGGAAAGATTGCCCTGGGACATCATTAAGGACTCGGTGTTATCACGGTGCCCGCCAACTATATGTAGTGGCTCTGCTGGGTTGTTCCAAAGCAAGAACAAACCATTAGTGTGCAAGAAAACATTCCGGGGAGCCTGAAAATAATGAAAGGGGATAAATTCTAACCTCTCAAATCAGCTCTTTAGAAGTGAAACAAATACAGAAAACCATACTTAGTGAATTAAACTCCACATGAAGAACAAATGGCCCATTTGTCGCAGTGCCTGTGAATTGCTCCTTAGGTACAACATAATCAATGCTTGTTAAATGCATCCCACCAATTTTTCTGTCTTAAACTATTCATTATCACATGAGAAGATCACATGCACTGCTTTTGTACGTTCTGGGGCATTTTTTCAGATCACATTCATTAAGGCACTTTCGGTGGTAAACAGTTGCCAACCCTGCCACCTCACCACTGATCAGGAGATGGTTCTGTGATAGTAGATTGGCGGTTAGGATCAGATCAGCCATGATCTTATTGAATGGCGGAGCAGGCTCGAGGGGCCAATTGGCCTACTCCTGCTCCTATTTCTTATGTTCTTATTAACTAGAAAGCACGTGTAGAAAGCACCATTTTTAAATATTCACTTAATGTATTTAGTTAAGAACAGGATTGATGGTATTTTATAGATAGGTACATATAGATGATCAAAACCTGCATGGAACAAGATAGGTTAAGGAATCCTCTGGTTGCTATGCGCATTCATGAAGACTTCCTCTTTTAGACCATGTTTACAATGCCACTAGAAATATCGAACAGAGAGAAATTTCTCAGACACATTCACAACGGCATTACATAAAAACATGAGAATTAGGAGCAGGAGTAGGCCATAAGGCCCCTCGAGCCTGCTCCACCAATCAATAAGATCGTGGCTGATCTTCGACCCCAACTCCACTTTCCTGCCCGATCCCCATATCCCTTGATTCCCCTAGAGTCCAAAAATCTATCGATCTCAGCCTTAAATATACTCAAAGACTCAGCATCCACAGCCCTCTGGGGCAGAGAATGCCAAAGATTCACAACCCTCTGAGTGAAAAAATTCCTCCCCATCTCAGTCTTAAATGGCCGACCCCTTATCCTGAGACTATTCCCCCCTAGTTCTAGACTCTCCAGCCAGGGGAAACAACCTCTCAGCATCTACCCTGTCAATCCCCCTCAGAATCTTCTATGTTTCAATGAGGTCATCTCTCATTCTTCTAAACTCCAGAGAGTACACGTAAAAACCAGTGGAAATCGTACCTCATGGCGATATGATTGCTGGTTTTAGGATTCTAAAGGGACTAGATAAGGTAAACAATGACAAGCTATTTCACCTTGTGGAACCAGAGGTCGTGGCCTGCACTTGAAGGGGGTAAAGTAAATTCAAAACTAATCTGTGGAAAATAAATTAGATGTAGCTGATACCTGGGATGGCAGGAATGACGTATGAGGAGAGATTGGGTCGATTGGGCTTATACTCGCTGGAGTTTAGAAGAATGAGAGGGGATCTCATTGAAACTTATAAAATTCTAACAGGACTAGACAGACTAGATGCAGGAAGGATGTTCCCGATGGCGGGGGAGTCCAGAACCAGGGGTCACAGTCTAAGGATAAGGGGTAAGCCATTTAGGACTGAGAGGAGGAGGAATTTCTTCACCCAGAGAGTGGTGAACCTGTGGAATTCTCTACCACAGAAGGCAGTAGAGGCCAATTCATTAAATATATTCAAGAAGGAGTTAGATATATTTCTTAAAGCTAAAGGGATCAAGGGATATGGAGAGAAAGCAGGGACAGGGTACTGAATTTGGATGATCAGCCATGATCTCATTGAATGGCGGCGCAGGCTTGAGGGGCTGAATGGCCTACTCCTGCTCCTATCTTCTATGTTTCTCTGTATGTAGAGAAAAAGTTTCCACTGTGGGGGAATCCTAAACTAGGGGTCATAAAAATAAGATAGTCACTAATAAAGCCAAAAAGGAATTCAGGAGAAACTTATTTACCCAGAGAGTGGTTAAAGTATGGAACTTGCTACAACATGGAGTAGTTGAGGTGAATAGCATAGATGCATTTAAGGGAATGCTAGATAAACACAAGGGAATAAGGAATAGAAGGATATGCTGATAGGGTTAGATGAAGTAGGGAGGGAGGAGGCTCGTGTAGAGCATAAATACCGGCATGGACCAGTTGGACCGAATGGCCTGTTTCTGAGCTGTAATTTCGATGCAATTCTATGTAATGTAAAATTGCAGTGAGCAAATGGTCAATCTATGGAACAGATTAATTAGGGAGACGGTGGAAACAGTTAGTCCTGATCCATTCAAATGTAAATTACATCGATTTCTTTCAGAAAATAACATTTTGAGATACAGTACATCAGTAATTTGAGACATGACATGACATATGGTAAGTGTAGCGTGCTTGGGAGTAAAAAGGTGACTTTAGACCAATGGTTCCCAAAACTTTCCATCACTGGAGGTTTTCCCTGCGTCATGTCTGGGTCTGTTGTAGACTGATTGATTGAGATTGATTGCTATGATTAATCAACAACTCCATTATGACTACCAGGATGACAGAAGGTGAACTAGATGGACCGTGGTCTTTTTATGTCCAACAATTCCTATGTTCCTATCTTCATGGATCCTGAGAAAGAGAAAGAAAGAACTTGCATCTATTTGGTGTTAGACATGAAAAGTGTTGTCTCAAGGAAGGAAGGAAGCTGCTCTTGCATGATTAGTGCATCAGCTGTATGTGTCAGAAGGTTGTGGGTTCAAGTCCCACTCCAGAGACTTGAGCACAAAAATACAGGTTGACACTCCAGGGCAGTACTGAGGAAGTGCTGCACTGTCAGAGGTGCCGTCTTTCGGATGAGACGTTAAACCGAGGCCCCGTCTGCTCTCTCAGGTGGACGTAAAAGATCCCACGGCACTATTTCGAAGAAGAGCAGGGGAGTTCTCCCTGGTGTCCTGGCCAATATTGATCCCTCAATCAACATCACAAAAAACAGATTATCTGGTCACTATCACATTACTGTTTGTGGGAGCTTGCTGTGCGCAGATTGGTTGCCGCGTTTCCTACATTACAACAGTGACTACACTTCAAAAAGTACTTCATTGGCTGTAACGCACTTTGGGATGTCCGGTGGTTGTGAAAGACGTGATATAAATGCAAGTCTTTCTTTTTGCTTTTAATATAACATTGATAGATATCCTGGAGTTTGCTTAATTTATCTTCATAGGGTAAGGTGGAAATTTTACAGAACTGAATTGGGTTGGAGGGCATGATAGAGCAGGTCAGATAGAACATAGAAGGTCTGGTGCAGAAATGGACTGAATGATCTTTTCTCATTGCACACCTTGTTCTGGTCCTCTGGGCTATGTTATTAAGGATGAAAGCACAAGGCACTAGCTGGGCCCATTTAAGGATATGCGTGTCAAAAAATCATAGGCATAGGATCAGCAAGCCAATAGATTTCATCGTGTTTCCTGGTCTATGGCAGCCTCAGTGTGGTTTTAATGCTTTGTGTTTAATTATGAGCATAGGTTTAGGAGTGTCTGAGGGAGAATTATCCCTCGTGCCTGTGTTAACTGAATCTCTTTAACAAGGAAGATGAGAAGAGGACTGCATTTGCTATTCATTGATGTGTTGAGTGCTCTTCAGTTGTTGCTGATACATGTAGAGTGCTTGTTATGGATAAAATAGATGAAAATCCTCTTTATTTCTCATCGATCTATGAGCTTAAGTATCTCTCCGGATAAAGCATCAGTTTTTGTTAAAGTGAGGCTTTGGCTGGGAAAGTCCTTGGAACTAGTACTTCGCCGAAAGCGGGTCATGAGGAGAAGACAACCACCTGACCCGCAGTGACCGACCCCATGCATAATTCTAGAGTCAGCGTCGTTTGAATAATGTAGTCAGGCTCTGGCCATGGTAAACGCCTGTGGTAAGGGGGCTCACTCATTGGTGGGCGGGCAGTCGCATGCTGCTGTAGGATTTAAAGGACTGCAGCGACTTAAAGGGGCAGGCGGTGTGTTTTGGCCAATTTGGAACGCAGTCTCCTTAAGGAATGTTGGAGGCTGGAGGGCGTCCCGTTTCACAAATGAGGCCATTGGAATTTTCCTGGAGGAGATGAGGTAGAGGGCCCCAGGAACAGCAGCCCATGGGAAATGGAGGAGATGCCCACCAGGATTAATGCTATGAGACATGGGGTAGGAAGAGGTTTAATGATCTTACTAAGTCAGCCAAGGGAGGAGAGCCCACCATTACCTTCAATCACAGCACTGTACTGGCCATGCATGACGCTTACAATAACCTCCCCATCTCACTGTTTAAAGGTATTTTTAAATGTCGCCATCAATGTCCAGGAGGCCACTGACCGCCTCACCTTCACCTGAATCTGCTCTTTCACACCAACGCTAAATGCTAAGGGCAGTTCTGACCTTGATAGTCATTGGCAGTAGAAAGCCTGGTTTGGAGCATATGGCACAACTCTTCCATGGCATCCCTTGCAAATCAAATCCTCTGCGGGCACTGCCACTCTGACAAATAGAGGTACGGGCACTTCAGCCTGTAGATTCTGATGTGGGAGTGCCAGTGGGTGGGTGTAGAGTGTCTTCATGCATTCTCAACTGTCTGGCATCCCTCCATTCGGCCTCCTCTTAGGATAGTCTAAATATTATACACTATGGAGTCAAAATTCACTTGGTTGCGCCTCCCGTTAGCGCCTTAAGAGGGCGCTAATGGGGCGCAAAGCCGCTAACGCCCGGGCGCAGCGATGTTTGCGCCGCTCGAGAACTTAACTTGAGATTGTGCGGCGGCGCTAAAACTTACCGCTGCGACCACCTGCGCGCGCAGATTGTGACGTCATTCCATGGTGCAACGCCCTTGTGGCGCCCCGTAGCGGAAATTGAGTGGCGCCCCCTGCCTTACCGCCTGGCGCTTCCAACGACCAGAAGACTGGAACGCTATCAATCGCTGTGGGGCTGGGGGGGGGCGCTATTTAAAGGGGGCCTCTTCCTGTCTTTTATTGTTGGTGGCATTTTTGAACTACGCATTCTGAGAGAGAGAGGGAGAGACTTCTGGAGAGATTCAACGTTGTGTGAAGGAGTTTTGGGTACTGAGCAGCACTTTGCAGGTTCCTTTTGATTTGCCATTCCTTGTATCGATTTAGCAGAGACTGTGGGAGCTGCACTCTGAGCTCTTTGCCTGGTACTCTCCATTGTTCTTTCCAGCACATTTGATGTGCAAGTCTCTCCAGGCCGAGATTCAAGGCAGCAATGAACAGGATGTGGATGGAAAGCAAGATTAACCATCCCCTTTAAGAACTGGCCCGTGCCATTGTGTGTGTGTTCCATTGCTGACTGACATTACATGAGCTTCGCCAGCGCTCCTAGTTAGCGCCTCACTGCTCGGCCTTTGTGCCTTAAGAGAGGTGTGCAGCGCCTGCTTTAGCGCTCCACTCACCTCCCGGGGCGGTAAAAGTGAAGTTTCCTGTCAGTGCCGATAATTAGCGCCAGGCGTCCGGACGATATTTGCGCCCCAAATGGGGCACGACCTAATTTCTACCCCTATATAGTATTGGGGATCAATCTATCTATCAGAACCTTCAATAATATCTCCAGGCGCCTTCTTTTCTCCAGAGTAAACAATCCCAAGTTCCTCAACCTCTCCTCTGAGCTCTGATGCCTTATATTAGGTATCATTTTAAAAAATTTGTTTATGGGATGTGGGTGTCACTGGCAAGGCCGGCATTTATTGCCCATTACTAATTGCCCTTGAGAAAGTGGTGGTGAGCCGCCTTCTTGAACCGCTGCAGTCCGTGTGGTGAAGATACTCCCACAGTGCTGTTAGGGAGGGAGTTCCAGGATTTTGACCTAGCGACGATGAAGGATCGGTGATATATTTAAAAGTCAGGATGGTGTGTGACTTGGAGGGGAACTTGGAGGTGATGGTGTTCCCATGCGCCTGCTGCCCTTGTCCTTCTAGGTGGAAGAGGTCGCGGGTTTGGGAGGTGCTGCCGAAGAAGCCTTGGCGAGTTGCTGCAGTGCATCTTGTAGATGGTACACACTGCAGCCACGGAGCGCCGGTGGTGGAGGGAGTGAATGTTTAAGGTGGTGGATGGGGTGCCAATCAAGCGGGCTGCTTTGTCCTGGATGGTGTCGAGCTTCTTGAGTGTTTTTGGAGCTGCACTCATCCAGGCAAGTGGAGAGTATTCAGTTTGGTTGCTCACGATTGCACTGCCTCCAATGCCCAGGATATCCATGCTGTAGTACAGGAACCAAAAGTGCACACAGTGCACCAGGTGTGGCTGTATCATAACTTCTAACTGTGCCAGTGCCTCACATAGACCAATTATGATTTCCTGGGATATGTGCTCGATGCCACAGTGCAGATAAGATGCTCGAGTTCACAGAGCAGGGGTCACTTTGCAGTCTGCGTGAGCCTCATATTCTGCAGCTGTTAATTTCAATACTGCTGTATTATGACTCATTTTCAAGTGATAAAACATTGCAAAACTTTTTAAACCCTTGCCTTTACTTTCAGAAACTTAATACTTTTACTCTTTGGTGCTTGAATTGGGTTTTAATTGTTCAACTTGCATATTGACTAGTGTTGACTAACAGAATAGTCTTTTCTTGGGAGCTCAGACTCTGTAGATGCCTGTTGCCATGGTCTTATGATGCTTATGACAAGGCAGTTACAGTGTCTGGCATGTTGGTGGTGCTATTGCCTTGTGATTATATGGGTATCCAACTTACTGTATGCCAGTATTTTGTGATTAAAAGGCATCACAAGTACAACTAAATAATCTTATTACAGCAATATAAGTAGACTCCCCAAAGCTTTTCCACTATCTACAAGGCACAAGTCAGGAGTGTGATGGAATACTCTCCACTTGCCTGGATGAGTGTAGCTACAACAACACTCAAGAAGCTCGACACCATCCAAGACAAAGCAGCCCGCTTGATTGACACTCCACCCACCACCTTAAACATTCACTCCCTCCACCACTGGCGCACCGTGGCTACAGTGTGTACCATCTACAAGATGCACTGCAGCAACTCGCCAAGGCTTCTTCAGCAGCACCTCCCAAACCCGCGACCTCTACCACCTAGAAGGACAAGGGCAGCAGGCGCATGGGAACACCACCACCTCCAAGTTCCCCTCCAAGTCACACACCATCCTGACTTGGAAGTATATCGCCGATCCTTCATCGTCGCTGGGTCAAAATCCTGGAACTCCCTACCTAACAGCACTGTGGGAGTACCTTCACCACACGGACTGCAGCGGTTCAAGAAAGCGGCTCACCACCACCTTCTCATGGGCAACTAGGGATGGGCAATAAATGCTGGCCTTGTCAGTGACGCCCACATCCCAGGAACGAATTAAAAAAAGAAAATGCTGAAAGCAATTGATTTTCTTTCTTCAACTTCAAATCACATAGCAGGCAACAGTGTAAAAAAAAACTAAATTAGTATTTTATTACATTTCTTTTCATGAAATGCATTTGAACAATCCGTTCACAGCAGTGATGTCATAGAATCTTCACAGAATCACAGAATACCCACAGTGCAGATAGAGGCCATTTTGGCCCATCAAGCCTGCACCGACACATATCCCACCCTATACCCGTAACCCCACGTATTTAATCCCCCTAACACTAAGGGTCAATTTATCACAGCCAAATCAACCTAACCCGCACGGATGGAGGCCATTTGGCCCATCGCGCCTCTGCTGGCTCTCTGAAAGCAATAGCCAGCTAACCCCATGCCCCTGCCCTTACCCCATACTCTTTTAATTTCATTTTTACATATTTATCTGACTTCTCTTTCAATGTATTCCCTTCAGTTTTCATGTTGAAATCTGTGAAATAATATTTCCTACATTACAACAGTGATTACAATTCAGAAAGTACTTCACTGGCTGTAAAGCGCTTGGGGACATCCTGAGGTCGTGAAAGGTGCTGTATAAATGCAAGTCTTTCTGTTTTTTTCTGATTGATTTGTTATAAGGTCTGTTTATAGATAGGGGAGATGAGTAGAAATATTTTTTACACAGCGAGTGGTTCTGATCTGGAATGCACTGCTTGAAAAGGTAGAGGAAGCAGATTCAATAGTAACTTTCAAAAGGGAATTGGATAAATACTTGAAATGAAAAAAAATATGTCGGGCTACGCGGAAAGAGCAGGGGAGCAGGACTAATTGGACAGCTCTACCAAAGAGCCAGCATCAGCACAATGGATGGAATGGCCTCCTTCTGTGCTGTATCATTCGATGATTCGATATATGTCAAGGACAGATGGAATCTTTTTGTATCTACCCAGCCAAGAACCAATTTTTATTTACAATACAGTGTTAACAGCTGGAGCCTTGATCCATAGGTGTCTGAATAGTGATTTGTACAAAATGACTGAAGCTGCAGCTGTTTCCCATCCTTTGTGCACCTTCAAAATAAATAACGAAGAAATGCTACGTTCTTCATGGGTTAAAGTTTCCTGTTTGCCTGAGAAACATGGTGCTTGCCAGTAATTAGGATTTTATTTGTCGTATGTTAGCTGCTAATATCTGAAAGGCTGCTTGCTCTCTATAATGTGCTGCACTCTTTCTGATTGCCACTGACCTTCAGATTAGCCGAATTAATTGTGCAGATGGAATTTAGCTCAACCAATTAGGAAGAAATCAGTGGAAAAGATAAACTTAATGCAGACCAACATCTTAATAAGAAACGAAATTTAGACTAATGTCTTAATGATAAAGTAAATGTAGACCAGCGTCTTAATGGAGTGCATCCCCCTCTGTTTGCAAGTGACAAAGGGAGGGTGGAGGAAGGGGGTGAATATTATAACTGATCCAAAAATTATGCCCCATTGTTAAAATTATTTATGGGTTTAAGGACTCTGCAAGCTTTAAAACTGGTCGGTTTTTGTTAAACAAACCTCTTTAGTGAGAATCAAAAGATCTACTTGGGTTCAAATTCCTTACCTAAGAAAGGATATACTTGCCATAGAGGGAGTGCAGCAAAGGTTCACCAGGCTGATTCCTGGGATATCAGGACTGTCGTATGAGGAGAGATTGGGTCGACTAGGCCTGTATTCACTAGAGCTTAGAAGAATGAGAGGGAATCTCATTGAAACGTATAAAATTTTGACAGGGCTAGACAGACTGGATGCAGGGAGGATGTTTCCCCTGGCTGGGGGGGGTCACAGTCTCAGGATACGGGGTAGGACATTTAGGACTGAGATGAGGAGAAATTTCTTCACTCAGAAGGTGGTGAACCTATGGAATTCTCGACCACAGAAGGCTGCAGAGGCCAAGTCACTGAATATATTTAAGAAGGACAAAAAGAAAATACTGCAGATGCTGGAAACCTGAAATAAAAACAGAAAATGCTGGAGACACTCAGCAGGTCAGGCAGCATCTGTGAAGAGAGAAACAGAGTTAACGTTTCAGGTCAATGACCTTTCGTCAGAACTGGAAAAAAGCAGGATAAAGCAGCTGCCTGACGATGTCACCTTCCATACCAGTGCTTCCAACATGTCTTCCTTTTTCCTCAACCGAGGATTCCCCACTACAGTGGTTGACACGGCCCTTAACCGTGTCCGTTCTATCTCCCGCACTTCTGCCCGCACCCCTGCCCATCCCTTCCGGAACCACGATAGAGTTTCCCTTGTCCTCACCTTTCACCCCACCAGCCTCCACATTCAACGGATCATCCTCCACCATTTCCGCCACCTCCAGCGTGATCCCACACCAAACGCATCTTCCCCTCACCTCCCCTTTCAGCATTCCATAGGGACCGCTCCCTCCGCGACACCCTAGTCCACTCCTCTATCGCCCCCAACACCCCTTCCCCTTCACCCGACACCTTCCCGTGCAAGCGCAGGAGATGCAACACATGCCCTTATACCTCCCCACTTCCCACTGTCCAGGGCCCCAAACACCCCTTCCAGGTGAAACAGCGATTTACCTGTACATCTTGCAATTTAGTATACTGTATTTGCTGCTCACGATGTGGTCTCCTCTACATTGGGGAGACCAAACGCAGATTGGGTGACCGCTTTGCGGAACACCTCCGTTCAGTCCGTAAGGGGGACCCCGAGCTTCCGGTCGCCTGTCACTTTAATTCACCGCTTCACTCCCACTCTGACCTCACCGTCCTCGGCCTCTTGCATTGCTCCACGGAAGCTCAGCGTAAGCTTGAGCAACAGCACCTCATATTTCGATTAGGCACTTTACAGACTTCTGGACTCAACATAGAGTTCAACAATTTCAGATCATAACCCCGGCCCCTATCATATATATATTTTTTATCCACACTTTTTGATGGGCCTTCTGTTCTTCTCTCCCACATGGCAGCTGTCTTTCATTCTGCCAGCGCAATTTACACTTCATCTAGAGCCATCCTTTGTTTCTTTACCTGTCCCATTACCATCTCCTTTTGCCTTGAATATCTCTTAATGTCTCTCAATGTCTCTTAATCTCTCCTGCCTTCTATCCTATCACAGACCTTCCCTTTTGTTCTTTCATCCCCTCCCCCATTTCCCAGCCCCTACACTTGCTTAAAAATCTGTTCCATTTCCTGCTTTTTTCCAGTTCTGACGAAAGGTCATCGACCTGAAACATTAACTCTGTTTCTCTCTTCACAGATGCTGCCTGACCTGCTGAACGTCTCCAGCAATTTCTATATTTAAGAAGGAGATAGATAGATTTCTAGACACAAAAGGCATCAAGGGGTATGGGGAGAGAGCGGGAATATGGTATTGAGATAAGGATCAGCCATGATCATATTGAATGGCGGAGCAGGCTCGAAGGGCCGAATGGCCTACTCCTGCTCCTATTTTTCTTTGTTTCTATGTTTCTCAATTCAAAATAAACAGCACTGCTATTACTGGCCGTTTATAGGGACTGAAATTGGAATTAAACCAACCACCAGTATCAAATAGTGAAAATAAAGGATGATTCTTGAGCTCTTGCGGTAACAAGACCATCTTTGTTTGATTGGCTGACTCATAAATGTGATAAATCGCATCCGATTCTGTTTAGGTGCTGCCAGTTCAAGTCTGCCTCAAGGGATGTTCCTGCCGTACACCATTCAGTGTCTCCAACCTCTGCAATGTTTGGTGTAATAAAGACCCATGAGGAAGTCTGGCACCTGCCTTAAAGCATGTACTGCTGATACTGACCAGTTCCCAACCATGTACGGCTAAAAGAGACATCATTTAAAGGGTGTCACATTGAAAGAATTAGCAATAATGTCCTTCTAAAATTAAATCCCAATTCCAGTTCAGATTAATCTGCTGAACATCTAAATTTGGCTCCAATTGCCACCCTTGGGGTTTGCCACTTACACAAGCATGCTGCATACCTGTGTGCATGCACACTATCATTAGACATATCCACTGGCACGGCAGCTGCTATCTGCGGCTACAGATATAACATAAAAGGCAGGTAAGGCAGAAAAAAACGTATCTTATTTATCTAATCCACTGAGAAAGAGGGAGGGACGGATGAAGTTATGGCGTACATGTGTTTAACCAGTCCCTGATAGTCTTCTGCATTTTACGTTTTAATGGTAGATGTGTATTTGTGTATCCCAGTGGAGTGGGCAAGTATCCATGTTCAAACTCTACAGAAGCATGCATCCTAGAGTGGAAAATGGGCTCCTGTCAATGACACACAAATTCAGCCACATGTGGGTAGGATTGTGGGCTCCTCCAATAGCTGCTGTCTCAGACATGGGGCCAGTGTGCCAAGCATCTCCAATTCAATTCATTATTGTCCATTTTGTTTTTGCATCAAAGACGAATGACCCCCCCCACCCCCCCACCAACCCCCACACCCCCACCACCTGATAGGTGCTTCAGTAAATTTGTGGTAATACCAGGTGCGGACGTCAGGGGTTGGGGTGCAAACCATTGTTCCATTTATGCTGCAGTGGGACTGTCCATGAGCAATGCTGCAGGAGATCCTCCAGTAGTCGATTGTCATCCTTGTCCATAATCTGCAAGTCCGAACCTTGGAGATGCTTGGAGCACTGGCCCCATGTCTGAGGCAGCAGCTATCAGAGGAGCTCGCAATCCTAACCACGTGTGGATGAACTTGTGTGTCATTGAGGACTGCAGTACAGGGGTGTACAGCTGTAACTGTGCGCAAGGTGCTTGTATATTGTTATGCAGTGCAGATTAGCATTAGGTTTGAATGTTACAGGTTCTTCTATGGATATCCTGTGCTCGCTGACCTACTCTGGCTCCCGGTCTGGCAATGCCTCGATTTTAAAATTCTCCTCCTGGTGTACAAATCCCTCCATGGCCTCGCCCCTCCCTATCTCTGTAACCTCTTCCAGCCCTACCACTGAGAGCTCTGCGCTCACCCAATTCTGGCCCTTTCCACATCCCTGATTTTCTTCTCTCCACCACTGGCGCCTAGGTCCTAAGCTCTGGAATTCCCTCCCTAAACCTCTCCACTCTGGAGCATGCACGATGCCGAGAACTCGGTGAATCGCTCATTTAGTGAGTTGTCCACACCGCAGGTAAAGGCTAGGACAGACAGTGAATGGGTGACCAAGAAGCAGGGCAATATCAGGAAGGTAGTGCAGGAGTCCCCTGTGGTCATCTCCCTCCAAAACAGGTATGCCGCTTTGGATACTGTTGGGGGAGATGGCCTACCAGGGGAAGGCACTAGCAGCCAGGTTCATGGCACCATGGCTGGCTCTGCTGCACAGCAGGGCGGGAAAAAGAGTGGCAGGGCTATAGTGATAGGGGACTCAATTGTAAGGGGAATAGACAGGCGTTTCTGTGGCCGCAACCGAGATTCCAGGATGGTATGTTGCCTCCCTGGTGCAAGGGTCAAGGATGTCTCGGAGCGGCTGCAGAACATTCTGAAGAGGGAGGGTGAACAGCCAGCTGTCGTGGTGCATGTAGGTACCAACGATATAGGTAAAAAGCGGGAAGAGGTCCTACAAGCAGAATTTAGGGAGCTAGGAGCTAAATTAAAAAGTAGGACCTCTAAGGTAGTAATCTCTGGATTGCTACCAGGGCCACGTGCTAATCAGAATAGAGAGAACAGGATAGTGAGATTGAATACGTGGCTTGAGCAGTGGTGCAGGAGGGAGGGATTCAAATTCCTGAGGCATTGGAACCAGTTCTGGGGGAAGTGGGACCTGTACAAAAGGGACGGACTGCACTTGGGCAGGACTGGAACCGATGTCCTCGGGGTAATATTTGCTAAAGCAGTTCGGGAGGATTTAAACTAATATGGCAGGGGAATGGGAACCTATGTAGTGAAACAGGGGGAAGTAATATGCAGTCAGAAACAAATGTTAGAAGGGTGAGAAACAATAGGGGAAGGCCGAGTAAACAAAGGCAAGAAACACAAAGGGCCATACTAAATCATAAGTCTAAAAGGACAAAGGATGTTAATAAAACAAGCCTAAAGGCTCTGTGTCTTAATGCAAGGAGTATCCGTAATAAGGTGGATGAATTGACTGTGCAAATAGATGTTAACGGATACGATGTGATTGGGATTACAGAGACGTGGCTCCAGAACAATCAAGGCTGGGAACTGAACATCCAGGGGTATTCAACATTCAGAAAGGATAGAATAAAAGGAAAAGGGGGTGGGGTAGCATTGCTGGTTAAAGAGGAGATTAATGCAATAGCTAGGAAGGACATCAGCTTGGAGGATGTGGAATCAATATGGGTTGAGCTGCAATACACCAAAGGGCAGAAAACGTTAGTGGGAGTTGTGTACAGACCTCCAAACAGCAGTAGTGAGGTGGGGGAGGGTATGAAACAGGAAATCAGAGGTGCGTGCAAAAAAGGCACGGCAGTTATCATGGGTGACTTTAATATGCATATAGATTGGGCTACTCAAACTGGAAGCAATACGGTGGAGGAGGATTTCCTGGAGTGTTTAAGGGATGGTTTCCTAAACCAATATGTTGAGGAACCAACTCGAGGGGAGGCCAACCTGGACTGGGTGTTGTGTAATGAGGAAGGACTAATCAGCAATCTTGTGGTACGAGGCCCCCTGGGGAAGAGTGACCATAGTATGGTGGAGTTCTACATTAGGATGGAGAAGGAAACACGGTGGCATAGTGGTTAGCACTGGTGCCTCACAGCGCCAGAGACCCGGGTTCGAATCTGACCTCGGGTGACTGTCTGTGTGGAGTTTGCACATTCTCCCCGTGTCTGCGTGGGTTTCCTCCGGGTGCTCCGGTTTCCTCCCACAGTCCAAAAATGTGTGGGTTAGGTTGATTTGGCTATGATAAATTGACCCTTAGTGTTAGGGGGGATTAAATATGTGGGGTGATGGGATATGTTAGGGGGAATTAAATACGTGGGGTTACGGGGGTAGGGTGGGATATGTGTACTGTGGGGATTAAAGCAGGGACAGGGTACTGGATTTGGATGATCAGCCATGATCGTATTGAATGGCGGAGCAGGCTCGACGGGCCGAATGGCCTACTCCTGCTCCTAGTTTCTATGTTTCTATGAAACAGTTAAGTCAGAGACCATGGTCCAGAACTTAAATAAGGGCAACTTTGAGGGTATGAGGCGTGAATTGGCGAGGTTAAATTGGCAAGCGATATTTAAGGGGCTATCAGTGGAAGGGCAATGGCAGACATTTAGAGATCGCATGGATGAACTACAACAATTGTACATCCCGGTCTGGCGTAAAAATAAAAAAGGGAAGGTGGCTCAACCATGGCTAACAAGGGAAATCAGGGATAGTATTAAAACCAAGGAAGTTGCATACAAATTGGCCAGAAGTAGCAGCAAACCCGGGGACTGGGAGAACTTCAAAACTCAGCAGAGGAGGACGAAGGGTTTGATTAGGGCAGGGAAAATAAAATATGAAAGGAAGCTTGCAGAGAACATTAAAATGGACAGCAAAAGCTTCTATAAATATGTAAAAAGAAAGAGGTTAGTAAAAACAAACGTAGGTTCCCTGCAGTCGGAAACAGGGGAAGTCGTAATGGGGAACAAGGAAATGGCAGATCAATTGAACAAGTACTTTGGTTCGGTGTTTACTGTGGAGGACACACACAACCTGCCGGAAATAAAAGGGGTCAGAGGATCTGGTAAGAGGGAGGAGCTGAGGGAAATCCTTATTAGTCGGGAAAAGGTATTGGGAAAATTGATGGGACTGAAGACTGAAAAATCCCCGGGGCCTGATGGTCTGCATCCCAGAGTACTTAAGGAGGTGGCCTTGGAAATAGTGGATGCATTGACGATCATTTTCCAACATTCCTTAGACTCTGGATCAGTTCCGATGGAGTGGAGGGTGGCCAATGTAACCCCTCTTTTTAAAAAAGGAGCGAGGGAGAAAGCAGGGAATTATAGACCGGTCAGCCTGACATCGGTTGTGGGTAAAACGATGGAAGCAATTATTAAAGATGTCATAACAGACCATTTGGAAAGTGGCGACATGATAGGTCCAAGTCAGCATGGATTTGTGAAAGGGAAATCATGCTTGACAAATCTTCTGGAATTTTTTGAGGATGTTTCCAATAGGGTGGACAGGGGGGAACCAGTAGATGTGGTGTATTTGGACTTTCAGAAGGCCTTCGACAAGGTTCCACACAAGAGATTGGTGAGCAAAGTTAAAGCACATGGGATTGGGGGTAATGTGTTGACGTGGATTGAGAACTGGTTGGCACACAGGAAACAAAGAGTAGGAGTAAATGGGTACTTTTCAGAATGGCAGGCAGTGACCAGCGGGGTACCGCAGGGTTCGGTGCTGGGACCCCAGCTGTTTACATTATATATTAATGATTTGGACGAAGGGATTAAATGTAATATCTCCAAATTTGCGGATGACACTAAATTGGGAGGCAGTGTGAACAATGAGGAGGATGCTAGGAGGCTACAGAGTGACTTGGACAGGTTGGGTGAATGGGCAAATGTATGGCAGATGAAGTACAATGTGGATAAATGTGAGGTTATCCACTTTGGTGGTAAAAATAGAGAGGTGGACTATTAACTGAATGGTGGCAGATTAGGGAAAGGGGAGGTGCAACGAGACCTGGGCATCATGGTACATCAGTCATTGAAGGTGGGAATGCAAGTGCAGCAGGCAGTCAAGAAAGCAAACGGAATGATGGCCTTCATAGTAAGGGGATTTGAGTACAGGAGTAGGGAGGTGATGCTGCAGTTGTACAGGGCCTTGGTGAGGCCACACCTGGAGTATTGTGCGCAGTTTTGGTCTCCTAACTTAAGGAAGGACATTCTTGCTATTGAGGGAGTGCAGCGAAGGTTCACTAGATTGATTCCTGGGATGGCCGGACTGACATATCAAGAAAGATTGGGTCAACTGAACTTGTATCCTCTGGAGTTCAGAAGAATGAGGGGGGATCTTATAGAGACATTTAAAATCCTGACTGGTTTAGACAAATTAGATGCGGGCAGAATGTTCCCAATGGTAGGGAAAACTAGAACCAGGGGTCACAGTCTAAGGATTAAGGGGAAGCCATTTAGGACTGAGCTGAGGAGGAACTTCTTCACCCAGAGAGTGGTGAATCTGTGGAATTCTCTTCCACAGAAGGTTGTTGAGGCCAGTTCGCTAAATATATTCAAAAGGGAGTTAGATATAACACTCACAACTAGGGGGATCAAGGGGTATGGCGAGAAAGCAGGAATGGGGTACTGAGGTAGCATGTTCAGCCATGAACGCATTGAATGGCGGTGCAGGCTCGAAGGACCGAATGGTCTACTCCTGTACCTATTTTCTATGTTTCTATGTTTCTATGTTTCTACCTCTCTACCACTCTCTTCTTTAAGCTGCTCCTTAAAATCTACCTCTTTGACCAAGCTTTTGGTCACCTGTTGTAATATCTCTTTATGTGGCTCGTTGTCAAATTTTGTCCACTCACGTTCCTGTGAAGCACCTTTGGACGTTTTACTACATTAAAGGTCATGATGTGGAGATGTCGGTGTTGGACTGGGGTGGACAAATGTGAGAAGTCACACAACACCAGGTTATAGTCCAACAGCTTTATTTGAAATCACAAGCTTTCGGAGCGCTGCTCCTTCGTCAGGTGAAGTGAAGAGATGCATATAGGCACAGCATATATAGTCAGAGAACACTGCCAGATGATTACAATTAATCTTTCCAACTGCCCTTTATCACACCTCGGCAGAGAGATAATCACGGCAATCAAAGGTGTGGATGGTGTCCAAATAGGTGATATATAAATGCAAGTTACTGTTGGAAAGAAGGTTGACAGTTAGAATTGCAGAACCTACCATAATCATGATGAACAAATGATCTGATATAACTCAATATTCATGTTTTGTTTATGTAACGCTTCCTCAAAATATTATTTTTACTGTAAAACTTTGCAAAACAATTACTGTTTAGTAATGTGTTTAACAAACAGATATGCGTTTTATGAAGACACTTATCGCCATCAGTTGAGATATCTGTCATCTCAGAAACACTAATACCTTACATCTCTCTTTCAGATTTGTTTGTTAAATCCATCAGTGGAATGCTTCCAAACATCAAGCAAGCACCATTTATTTTTCGAGGGAGCATTTAGCCAGTTAACCACCTCGCTCAATACTTGTGTGTGTTTAGGCCGCAAACTGATCCTAGTTTCCGGCTCCTCCATGGCTCTCCATAGAAATGATTCGGCCAAAATACATCAGTTGTCTGGGTTTGTAAGAACTTTTTTCTTCCACAAACCCTCGCTAAGCCCACCAGAAGAAAGGAGCATTTTACCATGAGCTTTCCATTGCTGTGCTGGGACTAGCTCTCACTCACTCAGAGACCTGTCAAGATTTAAAAATGATATAGAATGTGGTACATCAGACATTAAGCTTTAGAGTAAATACTAAAGGCATATCATCATTAAGACAACTACATTTGAACCTGAACATTTAAAGCATATTGCACTGAAATATAGAATGATCTGAGCTTCTATATTTTGTTCACAGAATGTTGATAACGCTGGCAAGGCCGGCATTTATTGCCCATCCCTGATAAGGTGGCGGTTGGCCTTCTCCTTGAGCCGCTGCAGTCCTTGTGCTGATGGTGCTCCCATATTGGTGCTCGGTAGGGAGTTGCATGATTTTGACCCAGCAACGATGAAACAATGGCGATTAATGCCCGAGTCAGGATGGTGTGTGACTTGGAGGACAACTTGGAGACGATGGTATTCCCATGATCTTGCTCCTCTTGTCCTTTTGGGTTGTAGAGATCAGAGGATTGGGAAGTACAAACAATTGTTATTCGCAATACACTGGAAGTTGAGGTTAACAGAGATCATTAAATCCTATCCTAAGTGCAGATAGGAAACTACACAAACGCGCACAAACTTTGATATTGCATCCATGTAAGGAAATTGTCACGTCTTCATGACTGAACCCTGGGCAAAGATAGAAAGGTTATTTGGGTATTTCCTCTTACAAACATTTTTTTGCTGGTAAGAATCAAAGCTTAGGAACTGAAGATTGATGTTCTCGTCGGTATAATTTAGAGAGTGTGCTTGATAAGCTGTCATTGCTTTGTCTGGTTTTCACAACCATGTCAAGTATTGGTAGATGAGTCAGTGGGCTCTGTCTGCAGTAGTCATTATATTGAGGACCCTTGCTCTTCAGGACAGTCTTAACTGCTTCTATTTCTTGCTCCCTGCAGCATAGGCAGCAGGAATGCAGAAAGTACACATTGTTTGCCCCCAGAAGCGATTTTAAGAATTACATAGAAATTACAACACAGAAACAGGCCATTCGGGCCAACTGGATCATGGTGGTGTTTATGCTCCACCGACCCTCCTCCCACCCTACTTCATCTAACCCTATCAGCATATCCTTCTATTCCTTTCTCCCTCATTTGCTTACCTTGCTTCCCATTAAAAGCATCTATGCTATTCACCTCAAGTATTCCCTGTGGTAGCGAGTTCCACATTCTTACCACTCTTTGGGTAAAGAAGTGTCTCCTGAATTCCCGATTGGATTTATTTGTGACGATTTTATATTCATGGCCCCTAGTTTTGGTCTCCCCCGAATGGCCTGCTTCTGTGCTGCAGACTCTAAGGCCGCGACTTTCCTTACCTCGGCGGGTCCGTGGCGGGCGAAGTCGGTGGCGGGTTGTGGCCCCGCTGCTGGCTCAATCCCGCTCTGGAAAATGACTTTCCATTGATAGGGCTTGTTAAGCCCGCCCAGCGCATTTCCCGGTCCAATTAGAGGAAGCGGGTCTAGTAACATAATTTCATGACGCATCATCAGCTGGTTTCCTTAAAGGGACCATGGCCAACTTTATTTTGACATTTGTGCTGTCAGAGTTCTACAGCATTGAGGTGCTGCAAACACTGACAATGACTGCACAGAGGTGCATAGCTGCACCCAGGCTCTCCCATGACTCCCTCCATATGCTTATGGAGGGAGTCACAGCACGCAGGGAGGTCCTCTTCCCTTCCAATGGGCGGAAGACCTCCCCAGGAGACCAACACAGCCTGGTTGCACATTGCACAGGAGGGCACAAGCAGGGATGTTGTCAGGAGGACCTGGGTGCAGTGGCGCAAACCTTTCGATGATCTCATCACACTCACCTTCATCTTACTGTGCCACTCATCACATCCCCATCACTCTGCCTTCCCTACCCTACTCCTGCACATCCTTACTCACACCAACTTACCTTGCACCTCCACTCATCCCTCTCTCTCTATCTACATTATCATATCCCCATCTCACGAGCCATCCCTCACACTCATCCTCATCCTAGTGCAATCATACCACTAACAACACACAAGGGTAGCCACTTGGGTGTTTTATCCAATGTTCATGTAAAGTTTCTGTTAATGTGCTGTCAAACACTGAAACCTTTATTTTTAACACTTTGCATTCTTGGACAGATTTGTGTGCACCTTTGGAAGTGGCTTAGTGAGTCGCAGTGAATGGTGAGACATAACGGTGCCCCCCACAATGGTACTGAGTGTGAAAGGAATGGCTTGGATATTGTAGGGATGCTTTATGGTGTTAGTGTGGGGTGGTGCCAACCTGGCACATCATGTGAGCCAGGGTGTACAACGTCAAGTGAAGTAAATCTGGCCATCCCTGGCCTCCTGGGCAGCAATGTGCTCGGGTGCTGATGCACTGTGTCCTGTGCAGCATCAGGTGATTGCGGAGAAGGTTGGTGTTGTTGTTGGCGCTGCTGGTGTGCCTGGTGTTGCTGGTGTTGGGGCTGATCATGGTCAGATTCTGACCACCAAGGTGAGAGAGTATAAAGAGCACCCATTTTGATGGAATGGATGGCAGGTGAAGTAGAGATGACAGAAGCATTCTGTCAATGGTGAGAGAGTTCTTCCAATGAGGTGATACTGGATGGAGAGAGGGAAGTGGAAAGCCTGCAGAATCTGTGGTGGAAATGGAGTGAGAAACAGCTTGTGGCTGAGGAAAGTGATGATCTGTCAGATGGGAGCTTTTACTGTACATTTGAAACTGTCAAGTAATCAGCTGGAGCAATGGCTGCTGAACTCCCACCTCAGGTTGACAGACATGGTCCCCGAACAGCGTGGTTCCCGTGGCCATGAAGTTAAATTGAAAAGGTAAGTTAAAAAAGCCTGTTAATGATCTGTCAACTAGATGTTAATGAGATTAATTGGGTGGCCCAGCATTCCCGACCCGCTGTCAAAAAACAAACACTTTCCCACCCGACCCGCCACCGATCCTGCCCACTGACCCTCCGGGAAATTCCGGCCTGTGTATCTCTATGTAGTAGCCAGCGCCTAGAAGCCATCCAGCCACAACCAGCAGCCAGCCAGCCACCACTAGCAGATGGACAAACTACAGCCAGCCACCACCCATCGGCAGAAAGGCAAGGGTGGAGGCTGTGGATCATAACAGATTATAACAACTAGCTGCGTAAAAAAGTAGTTCTCCTCATCTCGCCTCTGGTTCTTTTACCAATTATCTTAAATCTGTGTCCCCTGGTTACCGACCCTCCTGCCAGTAGAAACAGTTTCTCCTCATTTGTTCTATCAAAACCCCTCCTAATTTTGAACACCTCTATTAAATCTCCCCTTAACCTTCTCTGCTCTAAGGAAAACAATCCCAGCTTCTCCAGTCTCTCCAGATAACTGAAGTCCCTCATCCCTGATACCATTCTGTTAAATATCCCCTGCACCCTCTCCAATGATGTTGATCATTACCAAGTACCAATTACCCCGCAAGCTCCGCCCATTAGTACGTCAAAATTGCTTCGGGGGAGAGGGGGGCTTCTAGACGTCATAGGACCCCGATTGACGCAGGATATTGAGGCTCCTGCCTGCTTCTGGTGGACACCTGGGCAAACCATTTCAAGGCCCCAGACTGACAGGGGCCTTTGGGAGAAGCAGGGCAGTAACACCTGCCCTGCTATTAATATCACGCCACCGCCCTTTTCCTGCTGAGCGAAGGGGATGAAAATCGGGCCCATCGTGTTCTATAACAGCAAGGTAAATGGGATTAATATTCTGTGAATTAACACTAAGAAAATTAATTCCTTAAATCGCAGAGCATACTGGACACCGCTAAAGAATTGGGCCAGATTGAATAAACAGAATTATAAATTGTAAATTAAATACCAGCAGATTTCATGCTTCCTCAGTATGTTGCATTAAGTCCTATTAATGCACATTTCACAGCAACCCACTTGAGTATACTTAAGGCACAGACCTCACATGTAATTTAAACAGACAACGGAAATATAACCCCCCAAACTTAAAAAACCAAATGAACTGTACTTAACTTACCGTTGTTGTGTACTACAGGGAGGTTCAGTAAGACTCCTTAGAGCAGAGAAGGTTGAGAGGAGATCTGATAGAGGTGTTCAAAATCATGATGGGTCTGGACAGAGTAGATAGAGAGAAACTGTTCCCATTGGCAGAAGGGTCGAGAACCAGAGGACACAGATTTAAGGTGACTGGCAAAAGAACCAAAGGTGACATGAGGAAAACCTTTTTACGCAGCGAGTGGTTAGGATCTGGAATGCACTGCCTGAAAGAGTGGTGGAGGCAGATTCAATTGTGGCTTTCAAAAGGGAATTGGATAAGTACCTGAAGGAAAAAAAAATTCAGGGCTACGGGGAAAGGGCGGGTGAATGGGACTACCTGAAGTGCTCTTGCAGAGAGCCGGCACGGGCTCGACGGGCCGAATGGCCTCCTTCTGTGCTGTAACCATTCTATGATTCTAAGAGCGGAGGGGCCAGTGTATTTTCCCCACAGGTTTCAGATTATGCAAGGTAATCAAGCTATAGATATTCAGTGAACGTGTTGCTGGGACTCTATGCAAACAAAGTCGCTTTGCTGATTTTTTTTTGCCGGGGAGGAGCAGTTTCACGACAGCGAATGTGCGATAGTTGACAGTCACTGGGAGTGTGGGCTGGTGTGCATATCCCACCTTGTTTTCAGCCTGTCGCAGAGGTTTTGAGTCAGCCTGGTTGCTACCAATGTAGCATAACCTTAAAATTAGAGCTAGGCCATTCAGGGGTGATATCAGGAAGCACTGCAGCTGTGTCAGCCGCAGCTCAGTTAACAGCACACTTGCCTCCTGAGTCAGAAGGTTGAGGGTTCAAGTCCCACTCCATGGGACTTGAGCACATAATACTAGATTGACACTGTGGTGCAGTGCTGTGCTGAGGGAGTGCTGAACTGTCGGAGGTGCCGTTTTTCAAATGAGACGTTAAACTGAGGCCCCGTCTGCTCTTTCAGGTGGATGTAAAAGATCCCATGGCCACTATTTTGAAGAAGAGCAGGGGAGTTATCCCTGGTGTCCTGGCCAATATTTATCCCTCAACCAACATAACAAAAACAGATTATTTGGTCATTATCACATTGCTGTTTGTGGGACCTTGTTGTTTCCTACATTACGACAGTGACTCCACTTCAAAAAGTACTTCATTGGCTGTAAAGTGCTTTGAGGTGGTCGTGAAAGGCGCTATGTAAATGCAAGTCTTTCTTTCTTCCTCATACAAAGGCTAGTGGAAATCTGAAACTCTCTTCCCCCAAAAAGCTGTTGAGGCTGGGGGGGCGGGCGTCAATTGAAAATTTCAGAATTGAGATTGATAGATTTTTGCTGGGCAATGATATTAAGGGTTACGGAACTAAGGCGGTTAATGGAGTTGAGATACAGATCTAATTGAATGGCACAACAGGCTCGAAGGCCTGAATCGGCAACTCCTGTTCCTCGGTTCCTCTGTTCCAATGTAGTTGCTCCTTAACATATAAATGCAAGTTCTTTCTTAAGGGGAAAATGCACCAAATTTCACCTGTCTTGTCGTCCACGTGATTCGGTCTTTTCGCAGGTTCGCGCTCGTTGAGATTGCGAAGGGTAATGCTGTTTCAATGAGTTTCGACCGACAGAAAGTCCACTATGAAAAGGGGGATTCGTCTTAGCTCTCCTCTGGCACTTTGCATCTGCCCACCACCATGGATTGCTTTGACGAGCAACGTTCCCTCTAAATTGTCTTTGTTGTGCGCGGCCTGTTTATTTCAATGCGCGGGTCCCTTTAAATTTATGCGCATGCGCGGTATTGCAAATGGTGAAACTTGTGAGCGGCCTGCTCGGAGCTCCGACACGGTAAGAGAGCCCCAGGTGGGCAGAGGAAACGCTTCAAGGACACCCTCAAAGCCTCCTTGAAAAAGTGCAACATCCCCACCGACACCTGGGAATCCCTGGCCCAAGACCGCACAAAGTGAAGGAGAAGCATCCGGGAAGGTGGCGAACACCTCGAGTCTATTCGCCGGGAGCAAGCGGAAGCCAAGCGCAAGCAGCGGAAGGAGCGCACGTCAACCCAAGCGCCCCACCCACCTGCCCCTTCAACCACCGTCTGCCCCACCTGTGACAGAGACTGTAGGTCCCGCATTGGACTCATCAGTCACCTGAGAACACATTTTTAGTGTGGAAGCAAGTCATCCTCGGTTCCGAGGGACTGCCTAAGAGTAAGAAGAAGACATTGCAGATTAGAATTAAAATAAGCTCTCTGGCTTAATTCATTCACAAAAGTATAAAGACACAGCGGCGGTCGGCAATTTTTACATTTTTGTCACCGGGCTGGTTCTGACCCACCTCTTCGGGAAATGTCTCATCAGCCCAGTGGTGTTCGTCTCTTACGCCTCCAACCTCACCTTTGAAAGCTCTGGCAGAAAACAGCAGCCTATGTGACTACTTCTCCTTCTCCATGTCCTTCTTCGGCTTAGCCTCAATGTTTATCTTGTTCGCCATGGACCTGGAGTGCTGGCTGTCTAAATCTCATTTTCAGGTCTAAAATTTGAGTTTTTTTGTGTTGCATGCATTAGACGGTACAAAAATAGGGAACAGCCAGAACCAACTACAGGGTATAATGGTGACTGACGTTATTTTGGATTACAGAGAATTTACAGCACGGAAACAGGCCATTCGGCCGAAGTGGTCCATGTCGCCGTTTATGCTCCACACAAGCCTGTTATGTGACCCTGGTATTTGATGGGAAGACCAACTAACTTGGAGAAATCTTCTCCTTCTTAGGCAGTCCCTCGGAACCGAGGATGACCTGCTTCCACATTAAAAATGAGTTCTCAGGTGACTGATAAGTCCAATGCGGGACCTACAGTCTCTGTCACAGGTGGGGCAGACGGTGGTTGAAGGGGCGGGTGGGTGGAGTGCTTGGGTTGACGTGCGCTCTTTGCGCTGCTTGCGCTTAGCTTCCGCTTGCTCCCGGCGAAGAGACTCGAAGAGACTCGAGTACTAACTTGGAGAAATAGTACTGCAGTATTAACAGATGAGGTCAGATATGTCCCATAGTTTTGTGTAGGCTTCAACCACGTTTCAGCAAGTGGCGATTTATTTTGAACTTCTTTCTGTGTGGGGGCATTGCTCCAGACAATAGCACTGTCTGTAGGAGAATGCCTGAAAAAGCTTGGCGCTGTGCAATGGGAACCCAGACTGCGTAGCAATTTGAAAGTTTCCTGAAATCATTTGTGTGCATCAGCATCCGACGAGTGAGAGGTTCTGCGCAGTGAGCAGCTGCAGTGCAGTCAGTTCGAAAGTTCATCAGAGCCTGAGTCGCTACACGAGCAGAGACATGATTGTCTTTTGCTACAGAAAGGCTGACAGAAATATCAGGTGACACCAAAGCATACTGTCCAGACCCACCATCATTGCCACCCATTGGACCTCCAGACCCAAGGAACAGCTGCCGGGCAATGACCAAACAAGATTGTGCGATAGGAATAACGGCAAGGCTGTCAGCGCCCACCGCTATTGTGGAGTAAATCGGACAGCAGCTTCCAGCGTCCACACGTGCGCAGTTAAATGCGGAAATACAGAAGTTGCTGTCCGGTTTTTGCCCTGCTCCTCCACAAGCTTCGCTACCTTGCCGAGAAACTTGGCATTAAAATACAGGAAGGGCGTGAAGTTACGGTACTTACCCACCTGTTACCCACTAAACATGGCAGAAAAATTTAAGGCTGGTGCATTCAGATGTAAGTGAATTTTTAACGACGTGATAAGTCTTAATTACTGCCAAACAACCTCTCTGGCCCTGAAAATTTAATTTTACAAGTGTGGAGTCTCATTCCTTCAGAATTTAATTAATGTTGAAGATAAAAAAAAATTAAAATATTTTTCTTTTAATTTTTTTCTTTCTTTCTCTTTTCTCTCTCTCTATTAATCCCTTCTTTCTTTCCCTCTCTATTTTGCTTTCTGTACTCCCTGCCCTTCCGTGTTCGAGTTACTGACTTGCTTTTCCCAGTGGTAAAGGGTGAATGTAATGTAACATTTGTCCAATTCTGGTTATAACTACTTCCACTGATTGGGTTACTGTTTGTCTTTCTGGTGAAAAATTAGCAAACTTGTGAAAGGTGTCAACAGATAGAGCAGCGCCTTGTTTGACGATATGACAAGGTTGTTGATGACAACACAAGGCCACTTCCTTGAGGGACCCCTTTATAGAAATCGCAAAGAGCTCATCCAAAACTCTGCTGCCCGTATCCTAACTCGCACCAATCCCGTTCACCCATCACCCCTGTGCTCACTGACCTACATTGGCAACACCTCGATTTTAAAATTCTCCTCCTTGTTTTCAAATCCCTCCATGGCCTCACACCTCCCTATCTCTGTAACCTCCTCCAGCCCTGTAACCCACCGAGATCTCTGCGCTCCTCCACTCCAGGCCTCTTGTGCACCCCCGATTTTCATCGCTCCACCATTGGCTGCCGTACCTTCAGCTGCCTCGGCCCTAAGCTCTGGAATTCCCTCCCTGAACCTCCCTGCCTCTCTACCACTCTTTCCTCCTTTAAAACGCCCCTTAAAACCTACCTCCCTGATATCTCCTTATGTGGCTCGGTGTCAAAATTTTGTTCGACAACGCTCCTGTGAAGCGCCTTGGGATGTTTTACTACGTTAAAGGCGCTATATAAATGCAAGTTGTTGCTGTTGTTGTAAGATGCAAAAGATGATGGTTGCGTTCTTTGTTGAAGTTACATGGCCACTTCTGCAGTTCACCATTTGAGCCACAAGAGGCCAGCTTGCCAACACAGTTGGAATGTCACACTCTGTTGAGAAGCTTAAAGAAACATCAAGAGTATCTGATCTGACATTGTGTTGGGGTTCAAGAGAGCCAAGCTATTTGTAGGCTGTAAAATGCAAATGAATGATTTCCTTTCAAGCCATGTTGTTCGGGCAGGTAGCAGGTTTTTGGTCGCTGAGATGTCGCAACAGGTTCTCATTTGCCACAATTTCCGTGAGCTTTAAAATGACTGACAGTAAGGGATACGGGTCTGAAGTAAACAGGGTCTGACCTTGACCCTTGGACATGTTTACTGCTTTTCACTCAGAAGGAGGCTGAAGCCTTCTTTAAGATAATGTTAGTGCAGTTGATATGGCATTCTCTCCTGAGAGTCACAAAGCTTTCACCAATGTTAACATTTATCTACCTCACAGGATAAATTCAGCAATGCTGTGCTCCTGATGTGGAGCTTTGTTTGACCTGGGTGTTGACTCAATGAGGGAAATAAAAACATTGTGCAATTATTTATATTGCATGAATATAATTTCTAATAGCAAATATTTTCTATCTTGCCTCGCAAGCAGTGCGGGTTTTGAACCTAATCTGAGAAGGTCTAAATGGCCGAAGCCTTCAGTCACTGTTATCATCGAGTCATAGAGTTATACAGCACAGAAAGAGGCCCTTCGGCCCATCGTGTCCGCGCTGGCCATCAAGCCCTGTCTATTCTGATCCCATTTTCCAGCACTTGGTCCGTAGCCTTGTATGCTATGGCGTTTCAAGTGCTCATCTAAATGCTTCTTGAATGTTGTGAGGGTTCCTGCCTCTACCACCCTTTCAGGCAGTGAGTTCCAGATTCCAACCACCCTCTGGGTGAAAAAGTTTTCCTCAAATCCCCTCTAAACCTCCTGCCCCTTACCTTGAAACTATGCCCCCTGGTTATTGACCCCTCTACTAAGGGGAAAAGTTCCTTTCTATCTACCCTATCTATGCCCCTCATAATTTTGTACACCTCAATCAGGTCCCCTCTCAGCCTTCTCTGCTTAAGGAAATTACCCATCGTTCGCAGCAAATTACCCAGCTTTCAGGATAACAGCGACTACGACACCACACAACCCTGCCATGGCAAACTCTGCAAGACATGCCAGATCATCAACACAGATACCACCATCACACGTGAAGACACTACCCACCAGGTACATGGTACATACTCATGTGACTCGGCCAACGTTGTCTACCTCATACGTTGCAGGAAAGAATGCACCGCGGCATGGTACATCGGCGAGACCATGCAGACACTGAGACAACGTATGAACGAGCACCGCGCAACAATCGCCAGGCAGGATTGTTACCTCCCAGTCGGGGAACACTTCAGCAGTCAAGGACATTCAGCCTCGGATCTGCGGGTAAGCGTTCTCCAAGGCAACCTTAGAAACACACGACAACGCAAAATCATCGAGCAGAAACTGATAGCCAAGTTCCGCACTCATGAAGACGGTCTCAACCGGGATCTTGGGTTTATGTCACGATACATGACGTGATCCAGACTCGAGTCGTCGTTGGCTTGTTCACAGATGTGATTCCCAGTAAAAAAGTAAAAATTTTCCCAGTAAAAAAGTAAAAATTTTAAAGCTTTTCGTTTTACATACAGACGGCAGCTTTTGACACGTTAGAACCCCTGCGACTACACCTCATTGTCTCAGTTGTATCTTGCTATGTCTTTGATGTGGTACCTTCCTGGCTGACTTGATTAACTTTATCACACCTCGGCAGATAGTCAGGATGATTTAATTTAGTGGTCTGCAATTGTAAGGTACACATGCTTTGTTCTCTATCTATATATGCTTTGGCGATTCTGTATCTAATTTACTTCACCTGAGGAAGGAGCAATCGATAGCTCCGAAAGCTTGTGATTTCAAATAAAACTGTTGGACTATAACCTGGTGTTGTGCGACCTCTCAATAAGGAAAACAACCCCAGCCTGTCCAGTCTCTCTTCATAGCTGAAGCTCTCCAGCCCAGGTAACATCCTGGTGAATCTCCTCTGCACCCTCTCCAATGCAATCACATCCCTCCTATAGTCAACCTTGCCAAACTTGAGTTTGATTGGATTTACCCCGCGTGGAAAAATCTTTCTGACGGGATAAACGTACAATGGATCAATCAAACTGGTAGAAATTTGGGCAAAGCCCAGGCTTTTACCCAAAGACAGGGAAATAATTGAAACCAAAAATACAATTAGCCACAACTTTTGGAGCACTGGAGACATGCTTAAAAGATTTTTTTTGCCCAGAGAGAAATTTTCGCGGTGACATCTTGGGTTGCGTAGTGAAGGGAGAGATATTCAAAAGCAAAATACTGCAGATGCTGGAAATCTGAAATAAAAACAGAAAATGCTGGAAATACTCAGCAGGTCAGGCAGCATCTGTGGAGGGATCAGAGTTAACGTTTCAGGTCGATGACCCTTCGTCAGTTCTGACGAAGGGTCATCGACCTGAAACGTTAACTCTGTTTCTCTCTCCACAGATGCTGCCTGACCTGCTGAGTATCTCCAGCATTTTCTGGAGAGATGTTCAAGATGTCTCCTCCCTGGACAATCAATTTTGTTGTCACATTATAGTCACTATAGATCACAGAATCACAGAATCACAGAATCCCCACAGTGCAGATAGAGGCCATTTCGGCCCATCGAGCCTGCACCGACACATATCCCACCCTATCCCCGTAACCCCACGTATTTAATCCCCCTAACACTAAGGGTCAATTTATCATAGCCAAATCAACCTAACCTGCACATCTTTGGACCGTGGGAGGAAACCGGAGCACCCGGAGGAAACCCACGCAGACATGGGGAGAATGTGCAAACTCCACACAGACAGTTCTGGCATCCTGACTGAATAAAATCTGTGCATGGAAGGAAATAACTTGGAGAGAGGAAAATAAAGATGAAGAATACAAAAATCAAGATAAGAAAAGACAAACCTTTGTTTTTTTATTTCCAACCAGCACGGAGCAGTATACGGCTTCCTTTTTTCTCCTATCAACATTTATTTTTGTTTTCTCTGTGTTACAGATGATTTGCAGGTCAGACAATATCGTCATTATGTGTGAGATGGTTTTAAGAGGTTTATAAAATGTCACTGATATTCTGAAGCAAATAGCGGCAGACAGCAGATCCAAAGCTATAAGGAAAGCAGTGGGAATGCACATATGACAGGAAGCGCTACTCTCTCTTTCTGGTACCAGAAGGATAACACCTCCAGCCTTATTTTCACAGTTGGGAGAGCACGGCCCGGGCCTTGAGCTGAACAGCTCTGATTCAGTAATGTAGGAATACAGATGGGAATAGTTGTGTATATTTTGAAGCGGATGCTACGCATCAGTAAAACATATGTAAATCAGCCCTATTCCATGTAAAAATTGTTTTCATTTGGAGTTGACTAAGGGCAATACGTCCTTTTACATTAAACAATTGGATGTTTAAGTCATAAATGCCCTAATTTCCAACTTAATCCTTATTATTAACATTTTCAATGTACTGTATTGAATGATACAGTGGTGCAGCCTTCTGCCATCATGCCCTGGAAATCTCTTCCACACTCTGGCCGGAATTTTGCCTACCTGGGCGGGTCCGGTGCGGGCGGTGGTCATGGCGGGTCGCGACCCCGCTGCTAGCTCCATCCCGCTGCTGAAAATGACTATCCCTTAATAGGGCCTATTAAGCCCCGCCCTGCGCATTACCCGGCCCAATTAAATGGTGCAGGTCTGGTGATGTCATCGATGACACATTTGCAGCCGAGATATTTAAAGGGAGCATGGCCACATTGGATTTGAGTGTCAATCTCACATAGTGCTGTCAGTGCACTGCAGCAATGGAGTGCGGCAAACACTGACAATTGACTGCACAGAGGCAGAGGGCTGAACCCAGGTTCTCCGATGACTCCCTCCATATGCTTGTGGAGGGAGTCAGAGCACGCAGGGAGGATCTCTTCCCTTCCAATGGGTGGAAGAGACCTCCCCAGGACACCAAAACAGCCTGGTTGCAGATTGCAGAGGAGGTCACCAGCAGGGATGTGGTCAGGAGGACCTGGCTGCAGTGCCGCAAACGTTTCAATGATCTCAGTAGATCAGGAAACGTTAGTACAAAGCCACACTCAACTTCATCCTGCTGTGCCTCTCATCACATCCCCATCACTCTGCCTTTCCAACCCTACTCTTGCACATCCTTACTCACACCAACATACCTTGCACTACCCATCCCTCTCTCTCTATCTTTGTCGTGTCAGCCGTGGCTCAGTGGGTAGCACACTCGCCAGAAGGTTGTGGGTTCAAGTCCCACTCCAGGGACTTGAGCACATAAATCTAGGCTGACAATTCATTACAGTGCTGAGGGAGCGCTGCACTGGTGGAGGTGCCGTCTTTCGGGTGAGACGTTAAACCGAGGCCCTGTCTGCTCTCTCAGGTGGACGTAAAAGATCCCATGGCACTATTTCGAAGAAGAGCAGGGGAGTTATCCCCGGTGTCCTGGCCAATATTTATCCCTCAATCAACATAACAAAAACAGATGACCTGGTCATTATCACATTGCTGTTTGTGGGACCTTGCTGTGCGCAAATTGGCTGCTGCGTTCCCACATTACAACAATGACTCCACTTCAAAAGTACTTCATTGGCTGTAAAGTGCTTTGTGACATCTGGTGGTTGTGAAAGGCGCTATATAAATGCAAGTCTTTCTTTTTCTTTTTATCTACATTATCACATCCCCATCTCACTAGCCACCCCTTCACAATCACCCTCATCCTAGTGCAATCATACCAACTAACAACACACAAGGAGGCTACTTGGCTTTGTCACCCCACTCCATCATAGTCACCCTCTAAGGATCTAACCCATCCATTCCTTACACTCATTCCATCACTCTCAATCAACCTTCTCTTCTTTCCCTTCTTGCAGGAAAAGAGAGCCCAAAATAAGAGGGAGATGGGGAGAACTGGCAGTGGCCCTCCATCATTTGCAAACCTTACAACAGCAGAGGAGGCTGCTTTAGAAATATCTGTAGTCGCCAAGCAGCTGGAGGTGGGAGATGGAGAGGGGGAGACATCTCAGCAATCTGGTGACAGAATTACATCTCATACAGCTACATGGCATACACCAGTCACTCATATGAGGACTGATGTCAGCAGCCAGTGAATGGTCATCATGTGCATAATGGTATCTGTAGCCATTCTTCATATGACGTATCTAACTCATCTCTTTACTCTCCCACAGGTCCATCAAGAGCGCCCCCGCGCCCCCCACTGTCCAGGAGGAAGAGGAAGATGACTCCTCAGAGGAGTCTCCAGCCTCTCGGGGCGCACCATCACCAGACATAAGCGCACCCAGCACCAGCGCAGATACGCACACCTCGGTGGGTCCCACACGACATAGAGTAATGTTGTCACCTGGTGTCTCACAACTCACAAGTGAGCAAGAGCAGATGGTGGAGACAGGGACAGTGGTGGAGACTCCTCGCCGGAGGGCGCAGGACGCTCCCAGCTCTGCTCAGCTGCATGCAGGTGCTGAGCCTCGAGGGCCATCAGAAAGAGGGCGATCCTGGAGGTGCAGGAAGAAGTACAGGGGGGTCTGACAGATTTTGCGACCGCGATGTCTACAAATGTTCAGAGAATGGAGGAGTCCATCTCCAACATAAGCATCACCATGTCGCAGGTGATGGTGACTTTAGGCTCCTCCATGGATAGGATGGCCACCTACATGGAGCAGCTAATGCACCACTCACAGGTGGACATGGTTGCCATGGAGAATAGATGGCTATCTATGGAGGATAGATGGCTATGTATGGAGAATTGATGGCAGAGGCTCATAGACCTCCTCTCTTGGAGAGATGTCAGCATAGATGTGGCTCTTCATGATGGGCAGCAAGGTGCTCTCCAGCTCCTTGGCAGCAGGGTGCCTCTGCCTCTGCTGAAGCCACAGGGCTAGCACCTTGTAGAAGCATGCGGAAGAGAAAGATGACACACAAGTAGATTCACAAGGGTAGCCACTTGGGTGTATTATCCAATGTTTTATCCAGTTTCCATTAATTTGCTGTCAAACATAAAAAATCTTTATTTTCAACACTTTCTGGTCTTGGTCAGTGGCTTAGTGAGTTGCAGTGAATGGTGAGACATAACGGTACCTCCAGCAATGGTGGTGAGTGTGAAAGGAATGGCTTGGACATTGCAGGGATGCTTTATGGTGTTGCTGTGGGGTGGTGCCAACCTGGTGTATCATGTGGCAACCATATGGGTGTACAGCGTCAAGTGAAGGAAATCTGGCCATGATGAGGTCATCTCTGGCTTTCCAGGCTGCAATGTGCTCGGGTGCTGATGCCCTCTGTCCTGTGCAGCATTGGGTGATTGCAGAGAAGGTTGGTGTTGTTGTTGGTGCTGCTGGTGTGCCTGGTGCTGCTGGTGTTGGAGATGATCATGGTCAGATTCTGAGGACCAAGGTGAGACAGTATAAACAGCATCTATGCTGATGGAATAGATGGCAGGTGAAGTAGAGATGACAGAAGCAATCTGTCAATGGTGAGA
The DNA here is from genome assembly GCA_030390025.1 of Squalus acanthias. Taxonomy (NCBI): domain Eukaryota; kingdom Metazoa; phylum Chordata; class Chondrichthyes; order Squaliformes; family Squalidae; genus Squalus; species Squalus acanthias. The sequence continues at coordinate 248,306,359 of CM059425.1, forward strand.
CAGGTTGTTCCAATGAGGTGACATTGGATGGAAACTTTGCTGGAAAGACTGCAGCCTTCAGAATCTGTGCTGGGAATACAGTGAGAAACAGCTTCTGCTGAGGGAAGTGATCATCTGTCAGGTGGGAACTTTTACTGTACATTTGATGCTGTCAACTAATCAGCTGGAGCAATGGCAAGTGAGCTCCTGCCTCAGGTTGACAGACGCGGTTCCAGAGCAGTGTGTTTCCCGTGGCCATCCAGTTAAATTTAAAAGGTAAGGTTAAAACCACTCTTAAGGGTCTGACAACAAGCTACTAATAATTTAAATTGGGACACCCGCCTCTGCCGGTCGGGTCGGGTTCGCGCTTACAGATGCACCTGATGGAAAGGCGCGTGGGAGGGGGATGGCAGTGGGTTCCCGACCTGCTCCCGAAAATAACAACTTTCCCACCCGACCTGCCTCCGATTGCGCCCGCTACCACCCTGGAAAATTCTGGCCCCTGTGTCAGCCATGGTTCAGTGGGTAGCACTCTCTCGCCTCTGAGCCAGAAGGTTGTGGAGTCAAGTCCCACTCCAGAGACTTGAGCACAAAATCTAGGCTGACACTCCCAGTGCAGTGCTGAGGGAATGCTGCACTACTGGAGTGGCAGTCTATTGGATGAGATGTTAAACAGAGGCCCTGTCTTCCCTCTCAGATGGACGTAAAAGATTCCATCGCACTACTGGAAGAAGAACAGCGGAGTTCTCCCTGGTGTCCCGGCCAATATTTATTCCTCAATCAATATCACTAAAACAGATGATCTGGCCATTGTCACATTGTTGTTCGTGGGACCTTGCTGTGCGCAAATTGGTTGCCGTGTTTTTACATTACAACAGTGACTGCACTTCAAAAAGTACTTCATTAGTTTTAAAGTGCTTTGGGATGCCCTGAGGTCGTGAAACATGCTTTATAAATGCAAGTTCTTTCTTTCTTTATCTCTTCAAACCTTCGCGTCAGCCTCAAAGTCTACCTCATGATTTAGGCCCTTGGTCTCCTCCCTTAATTCTCCTTCCAGCTTGATCTTCAGGCACCCTTGTCAAGCACCTTGGGGATATTTTTCTATGTTAAAAACACAATTCAGTGAACTTCATCCAGGGAGCGAGGGGTTGTGGGTGGGGCGGGTGGGGGTGTGGGGGTGTGGGGGTGTGGGGGTGGGGTGGGGGCGGTCGGTTCTATTCTGCCCGAATAACCAGGGAAAGCTTGGAAAAGCAGCAAAAAAACCTTTCTTCAGCTCTCCCACTGAAGTTACGGTGGACGAGCGGGAGAAACATAGAAACATAGAAACATAGAAGATAGGAGCAGGAGTAGGCCATTCGGCCCCTCGAGCCTGCTCCGCCATTCGATGAGATCATGGCTGATCATCCAAACTCAGTACCCTGTACCTGCCTTCTCCCCATATCCCTTGGTCCCTTTAGCTTTAAGAAATATATCTAACTCATTCTTGAATATATTTAATGACTTGGCCTCAACTGCCTTCTGTGGTAGAGAATTCCACAGGTTCACCACTCTCTGGGTGAAGAAATTCTTCCTCATTTCTGTCCTAAATGGCTTACCCCTTATCCTTAGATTATCCCTGTGGAAATTCACCCTATATCATAAGTGCAAGCTGCTGTCGTGATAAGCTAGTCTCCTGCAGGGGAGTTCTCCCCGGTGTCCTGGGGCCAATATTTATCCCTCAACCAACATAACAAAAACAGATTATCTGGTCATTATCACATTGCTGTTTGTGGGAGCTTGCTGTGCACAAATTGGTTGCCATGTTTCCTACAATACAACAGTGACTCCACTTCAAAAGTACTTCATTGACTGTAAAGCGCTTTTGGACGTCCAGTGGTCATGAAAGGCGCTATATAAATGCAAATCTTTCTTTCTTTGTAATTAAACTCTTCCAGATGTACAATATTTCCAGACTTCCAGACGTCCAGACACCCTGTAAAAGTTGCCCTGTTGTGAATGCTACAGAATTTATTTAAAGACGTTAGTTAAAAACACTTTGAATGAAAAGCGCCACCTTCCGAGACCTTCTTTCTCCTTCAAGCACCAGAAGCTGCGTTGACGTTAGAATGGGGAGAGCATTTATTGGTGTTCTGTCATCCTGCTCATCTTAGAGCCCTGCTGTGCCACATACTTGTTAGTAAGGTTTACATTTCCATACTATTTCCATCTCTTTGGTGTTTGATGAATGAGCATGCAGAAAATAACAAAAATATGCTGCAATGCAGAACCAAAATATTATTGTCTCCTGCATAAAACATGCACCATCGCACATTAAAAGAATAGAATTTAGTGCTGCACATTTAGTACACTATCTTGAAAATAGTTGTCATAGGATCATAGAATAGCACAGCACAGAAGGAGGCCATTTGGCCCATCAAGTCTGCGCCGGCTCTTTCGAAGAGCAATTCAGTTAGTCCCACTCCACCCGCTCTTTCCCCATATCCCTGCAATTTTTTCTCCTTCAAGTATTTATCCAATTCCCTTTTGAAAGCTGCTATTGAATCTGTATCCACCACCCTATCAGGCAGTGCATTCCAGATCATAACCACTCATTGCGTAAAAATGTTTTTTTCATTTCGCCTCTGGTTCTTTTGCCAATCACCTTAAATCTGTGCCCTCTCATTATCGATCCTTCAGCCATTGGAAACAGTTTCTCTTTATTTACTCTATCTAAACCCTTCATGATTTTAATCACCTCTATCAAATCTCCTCTTAGCCTTCTCTGCTCCAAGGAGAACAACCCCAACTTCTCCAGTCTATCCACGTAACCGTAATCCTTCATCCCTGGAACCATTCTAGTAAGTTTCTTCTGTACCCTCTCCAAAGCCTTCACGTCCTTCCTAAAGTGCGGTGCCCAGAATTGGACACAATACTCCAGCTGGGGCCGAACTAGTTTTTTATAAAGGTTTAGCATAACTTCCGGCTTTTGTACTCTATGGGGGAAAAATTCAGTTGGTTGCGCCTCCCGTTAGCGCCTTAAGAGGGTGCTAATGGGGCGCAAAGCAACTAGCGCCCGTGCGCAGCGATGTTTGCGCCTCTTACGAAATTAACTAGACATTTTGCGGCGGCGCTAAACACTACCGCCACAATCTCCTGCGCCGGCAGATCATGACGTTAGTCGAGTGCGCAACGCCCCGGTAGCGCCCCGGACCGGATATTGAGTGGCGTCCCCTGCCTTACTGCCTGCCGCTAGCAACGACAGGTTGAGGGGAGCATTTTGCAGTCAGGAAGGGACTGGGGGAGCGCTATTTAAAGGCGACCGCTTCCCGCCTTTTTTTGTTTATGACATTTTTGCACCACGCATTCTGAGAGAGAGAGAGACTTCTGGAGAGATTCAACGCTGTGTGAAGGAGTTTTGGGTACTGAGCAGCACTTTGCAGGTTCATTTTGATTTCCCCTTCCTTGTATCGATTTAGAAGAGACTGTGGGGGCTGCACTCTGAGCTCTTTCCCTGGGCCTCTCCATTGTTCTTTCCAGCAGATTTGATGTACAGGTCTCTCCAGCCCGAGATTCAAGGCTGCAATGAGCAGGATGTGGATGGAGAGCAAGATCAACCCTCCCTTTTAAGAACTGGCCGGCGCCAGTGTGTCTGTGTTCCATTGCTGACTGACATCACATGAGCTTCGCCAGCGCTCTGAGGTAGCGCCTCGCTCCTCGGCCTTTGCGCCTTAAGACAGATGTGTAGCGCCTGATTTAGCGCTCCAATCACCTCCAGGGGCGATAAAAGCCAAGTTTGCAGTCAGAGGCAATAATTAGCACCAGGCGCTAATCTTTGAGACCGGCCGATAATTGCGCCCCAAATGGGGCGATGCTGAATTTCTCCCCCTATGTTTCTATTTATAGCCCAGGATCCCGTATGCTTTATTAACTGCTTTGTTAACCTGTCCTGCCACTTTCAAAGATTTGTGCACAAGCACTCCCAGGTCACTCTGTTCTTGCACCCCCTTTAAAATTGTACAATTTAGTGTGTATGTTCTCTCCTTATTCTTCCTCCCAAAATGTATTGCCCCACACTTCTCTGCATTGAATTTAATCTGCCATATGTCCACCCACTCCACCAGCCTGTCTGTGTCTTCTTGAATTATATTACTATCTTCCTCACTGTTTACTACACTTCCAAGTTTCGTGTCATCTGCAAATTTTGAAATTGTGCCCTGTAACCCGGAGTCCAAGTCATTAATGTATATCAAAAACTGCAGAACTTAACCCTGGGGAATACCACTGTAAACCTTCCTCCAGTCTGAAGAAACAGCTGTTCACACTACACTCTGTTTTCTATCCCTGAGCCAATTTTGTATCCATGTTGCTACTGCCCCTTTTATCCCATGGGCTTCAATTTTGTTAACAAGCCTAGTATGTGATACTTTATCAAACGCCTTTTGAAAGTCCATATACACAACATCAACTGCACTGCCCTCATCCAGCCTCTCTGTTACCTCATCAAAAAACTCAATCAAGTTTGTCAAACACAATTTGCCCTTAACAAATCTGTGCTGGCTCTCCTTTATTAGTCCATGCTTATTCATGGGGCTGTTCATTTTCTCCCGGATTATTGTTTCTAAAAGCTTCCCCACCACCAACGGTAAACTGGCTAGCCTGTAATTGTCAGGTTTATCCATCTCCCCTTTTTTGAACAATGGTGTAACATTTGCAATCCTCCAGTTCTTTGGCACCACCCCTGTATCTAAGGAGGATTGGAATATTGTGGCAAGCACCTCTGCAATTTCTACCCTTACTTCCCTCAGTAACCTAGGATGCATCCCATCCGGACCGGGTCGTATCCACTTTAATTACTGCTAGCCTTTCCAGTACCTCCTCTTTATCTATTTTTATCTCATTCAGTATCCCGACAACCTCCTTGTTTACTGCAGCTTTGGCAAAGCCCTCTCCCTTGGTAAACACTGATGCAAAGTATTCATTTATTACCTCAGCCATGCCTTCTGTCTCCATCAATAGGTCTCCATTTTTTTCCCTAATCAGCCCCACTGCTCCTCTGACAACCCTTTTACTGTTAATATGCCTATAGAAGACCTTTGGACTCCCCTTCATGTTAGCTGCCAATCTATTCTCGTACTGTCTCTTTGCCCCTCTTATTTCCTTTTTCACTTAGGGACAAAGAAGGTGATATATGCTTCGAGGTTCAGGGCAAGGCTAGAATACTCAATGAGTACTTTGTATCGGTGTTTACTAAGGAGGTGGACGCTGACACAATATCGGTAGAAGTGGAAAAGGTAGAAGCAATGGAAGGGGTGAAAATTGATAGAAAGGATGTACTAGAAAGGCTGGGTATGCTTAGAGTGGATAAGTCACCTGGTCCAGATGGCTTGCATCCTAGGTACTAAGGGAATTGGGGGAGGAGATAGCGGAAGGGCTTGCCATAATTTTCAAATCTTCCCTAGATGCGGGGGAGGTGCCTGAGGATTGGAAAGTGGCAAATGTGACACCATTGTTCAAGAAAGGGTGTAAGGACAATCCTAGTAACTACAGGCCAGTCAGTTTAACATCAGTGGTGGGTAAAGTTTTAGAAATAATAATCAAGGAAAAAATTAATGGCACTTGGAGAGATTTAAGCTAATTAAGGAGAGCCAACATGGATTTGTAAAAGGCAGACCATGTTTGACTAATCTAATTTAATTTTTTGATGAAGTAACAGGGAGGATTGATGACGGGAATGCAATGGATGTTGTCTACATTGATTTTAGGAAGGTGTTTGACAAAGTACCACATAGAAGGCTGGTTAACAAAATTGAGGCTCATGGAATAGGTGGGTCAGTGGCAGCTTGGATAAGGAATTGGCTTCAGGACAGAAAACAGCGAGTTGTGGTAAATGGCTGTTTTTCAGACTGGAGGATGGTAGACAGTGGTGTTCCCCAAGGGTCAGTGCTGGGGCCACTTCTTTTTTTGATATATATATAAATGACCTGGATATTGGAATACAGAGTAGAATTCCTAAATTTGCCGATGACACCAAACTTGGGGGTATGGCAAACAGTGAGGATGATACCAATCGACTGCAACAGGACATAGAAAGGCTAGCAGAATGGGCAGACAAGTGGCAGATGGAATTTAATACAGAGAAGTGTGAGGTTATGCATTTTGGCAGAAGGAACAGGGAGAGGCAATATACACTTAATGGTACAGTTTTAAAGAGTGTGTAGGGGCAGAGGGACCTGGGAGTTAATGTGCATAGGTCCCTGAAGGTGGCAGGACATATTGAGAGAGTGGTTAGCAAAGCATATGGGATCTTGTGCTTCATAATTAGAGGTATTGAGTACAAAAGTAGAGAAGTTACGCTGAACCTTTATAAAGCGCTGGTTAGGCCACAACTGGAGTATTGCGTCCAGTTCTGGTCACCACACTTTAGAAAGGATGTGAAGGCCCTTGAGAGGGTGCAGAGGAGATTTACCAGAATGGTTCCGGGGATGGGGGATCTTAGCTACAAGGACAGGTTGGAGAAGCTGGATTTGTTTTCATTACAGCAAAGGAGGTTGAGGGGTGATTTGATAGAGGTGTACAAGATTATGACGGGTTTGGATAGACTAGACGGGGAAAGGCTGTTCCCACTAGTTGATGGTACAAGGACTAGGGGACACAGATTTAAGGTTTTGGGCAAGAGATACAGGGGAGATGTGAGGAAAAACGTTTTTACGCAGCGAGTGGTGAGGACCTGGAACTCGCTGCCAACGGAAGTGGTGGAAGGGGAGACACTCAATGTTTCCAAGGTGAGACTGGATAGGCACTTGAGGGAAATAAACTTGCAGGGCTACGGGGATAGAGCAGGGGTCTGGGACTGACTGGATTGCTCTACAGAGAGCCGGCACAGACTTGATGGGCTGAATGGCCTCCTTGTGTGCCGTTATGACTCCATGACAGTTCTCCTCTGTACTTTATATATTCAGCCTGATTCTCCCTCGTATTATCAAGCTGACATCTGCCCTACGCCCCCTTTATCTGCTTCACCCCACTGCCCAACTCCTTTGTCCTCCAGGGAGCTCTGGCTTTGTTTGCTCTCCCTTTCCCCCTTGTAGGAAAGTACCTAGACTGTACCCGAACCATCTCCTTTTTAAAAGCCGCCCATTGCTCCTTTACATTTTTGCCTGACAGTCTTTGACTCTAATTTACCCGGGCCAGATCCCTCCTCAATTAACTGAAATTAGCCCACCTCCAGTTCAGTATTTTTATTCTAGATTGCTCCTTGTCCTTCTCCAGAACTAATCTAAACCTTACGATACTATGATCGCTGTTACCGTGTGCTCTCCAACTGTGACATTCTCCACTTGACCCACTTCATTCCCCAGAACTTGGTCCAGCCTCCTTCCTCTTTGGGCAGGAAACATACTGAACAACAAAATTCTCCTCAACACACTTCAGAAATTCCTCCTCTTCTCTGCCCTTAACACAATCACTGTCCCATTCGATATTGGGGCAGCTAAAGTCTCCCGTGTCACTCCATAGTTCTTGCACCTCTCAGTAATTTCTTTGCAAATCTTCTCCTCTATCTCCTTCCCACTATTTGGAGGCCTGTAAAATACACCAAGTAGACCAATGGCCCCTTTATTGTTTCTTAACTCCAACCAAATAGATTCTGTACCAAATAATTTTCTTTCACAATATATTCACACTTGTTAATGACTAAAGCAAATCAATAAATATCACATTATATTGTGTAAGTTATAGTAATCGTTATTCCAGTTCCCTTGGGGGTAATTTTAACCTAACTCATCGGGATGGAAACCCATGGGATCGAGTTGGAATGCCGGAATTACACTCCGCCTGAGTTTCCCACTGGATAGGTTGGGTTAAAATTGCCCCCACTTGTGTTTCATTAAATAAATATATAAAGATGTTTGAAAGCCTTTGATATAGTGTGTTCTACCTCAACCAACTTCTAAAACAGTTTATCTGGTCATTTATCTCATTGCTGTTTGTGGGAGCTTGCTGTGCGCAAATTGGCTGCCACGCTTCCTACATCCATGCCTTTGTTACCTCTAGACTTGACTATTCCAACGCACTCCTGGCTGGCCTCCCACATTCCACCCTACGTAAACTTGAGGTGATCCAAAACTCGGCTGCCCGTGTCCTAACTCGCACCAAGTCCCGTTCGCCCATCACCCCTGTGCTCGCTGACCTACACTGGCTCCCGGTTAAGCAGCGCCTCGATTTCAAAATTCTCATCCTTGTTTTCAAATCCCTCCATGGCCTCGCCCCTCCCTATCTCTGTAATTTCCTTCAGCCCCACAGCCCCCCGAGATATCTGCGCTCCTCTAATTCTGCCCTCTTGAGCATCCCTGATTATAATCGCTCAACCATTGGTGGCCGTGCCTTCTGTTGCCTAGTCCCTAAGCTCTGGAATTCCCTGCCTAAACCTCTCCGCCTCTCTACCTCTCTTTCCTCCTTTAAGACGTTCCTTAAGACCTACCTCTTTGACCAAGCTTTTGGTCATCTGCCCTAATTTATCCTTATGTGGATCAGTGTCAAATTTTTTGTCTTAAATTACTCCTGTGCAACGCCTTGGGACGTTTTACTACATTAAAGGCGCTATATAAATACAAGTTGTTGTTGTTATTACAACCGTGACTAGACTTCAAAAAGTACTTCATTGGCTGTAAAGCGCTTTGGGATGCCCTGAGGTTGTGAAAGGAGCTGTATAAATGCCAGTCTTTCTTTCTTTTCATTATTTTGATGATCACTTCCTTTTCTTGTTGACAATGGAAAAATTATATACTTGTAATGCTGAACCCAGAGAGACCTCCAGCATGATCCAAAAATGTGCGGGTTAGGTTGATTTGGCTATGATAAATTGACCCTTAGTGTTAGGGGGGGATTAAATATGTGGGGTTATGGGGATAGGATGGGATATGTTAGGGGGAATTAAATACATGGGGTTACGGGGGTAGTGTGGGATATGTGTACTGTGGGGATTAAAGCAGGGACAGGGTACTGGATTTGGATGATCAGCCATGATCGTATTGAATGGTGGAGCAGGCTCGACGGGCCGAATGGCCTACTCCTGCTCCTAGATTCTATGTTTCTATGTTTCTATGATCGAGGTTACAAAGTGGAGGCCAATGCAGTGCTGTACCACACATTGGGAATCAGGCTGAGTTCAAAATCCCGCTGGGTTTGACATGCACATTCAATACCGTAGCGTTTGTAATTAAAACGGCCTAACAAATTCTCTCCCAACCTGAGAACCCTCCAGACCTTGACGTCAGGATATAGCAGTGGTGTTGAGCAGGTGGCAATGTGGGATGAGAAAGTGAGTTACAATATTATACTTAAAGCACGACCTGCCAAAACTGAAGTATTCTCATTGCTTGTTCAGTAATATGGACAGGTTTTGCCAGGGTAAAAAAAAAATTAGCCGTTCAGGAAACTAGGCCTTGTACTGGGCTGAGGTAAACCATTGTAAATAGTAATGGTTTTAGACAGGGGAATCTCATTTAATATTATCATTGAAGCAAGAAAGGGAAAGAAGACATCTCTGCCTTTAACTGCATAGTCGTTTTTATATAAAGGCCATACAATGTGTTTTTGTATACTATCTTCATAGACATTTTCTTTTTACTATCTCACATTCAGTCATAGAAATCCATTGAAGCAGCACTGAGGTTGGGAAGAAATTGGTACAGTTCAAAAGCTAGATTTATAAAATACGGATTTCAAAATTTTCAATACTTCTAAAATCTGTAAAGCTTAAAAGATGGAGCTGTGCCCACTTCTGAGCTGTATTATATTGACTTCGAATGGTCCCGATCTCTTATCAAATTTAATGCTCTGGAACTCCGAGTGGGTTGAACCGAATCAGATATTCAAAATGAAGTGCGTTCACTCACACACATAAGCTGGTCTTCATATGGATCAAGACAAGGTTGTGCCGATCCAGCCTGGCTGAGAGCCTGCTCCTGTCCGAACCGAGGAAAAATTGCTCTGTGATGTTAGGAGAGCAATTAAAGATGGAATGTATGAGGCCAGCTCATGATGTATAACCACATGAACAATATTCGGCTTGGGAAATCCTGACCAGTGAGATTGAAAGTACAAGTAGGACATAAAATCTAGGAATGAAATAACTGTGCTTTAACATAACTGTGGCTTCCAAAAAAAACATTGACATTCACCTGCAGGGTAGGAAGCAATTTAAATGTAAAATCTGCTTTCAGCTTGCAGTTTTATAGGGGGAAAAAAATGTTTTATCGAGTTGGTGAGAAAATAGAGCCTTTAACTTTTTCTTTGACAACTCCTTTATCATCTACTAATGGAGCAAATTACTTAAGTGCGAATATATGTCCAGCACACGGAGAAAAAAGAGTCTGTTTCGTTGGGGGAGGTGGGAAATAAAGGATAATCCTCATTCTTTGCTCGGCCTGTCATTTTAGCTGTGCTGCGTGAGGTACAAGAGTAGGCGAACTACATTACGGCCTTTCTTTTTTGAAAAAAAAATCACAATTCATCTTATCGCATCTTTATTAAATATTTACATTATTAACTGAGAATGGAAACAGCAGGGTGCAACTAGCAAGGAGCAGCACTCACAGGAAGTGCTCGATCGGGCAATCCAATTCAGTATCAATCCATGTTTAGCTTCAGGTAACGTTTATTATTAATAACACTTGCGGTTATATATAATGCGTTATCAGGTCTCAAAGTGTTTCACACAATGAACCACCTTTGAAGTGCAGTGACTATTGCTACGCAGTCAAGTAAAAGGATAATGCATGTCGAGGGTAGATTTCCGTCCACCGCCTGTGGCAGTAATCTGGCATAGTGGAGAGACCGCTCTTTATAGAACCCTCCTGATTTTCTTTCCATTTGAAGTCAGCCGTGGCTCAGTGGTAGCACGCTCAATTCTGAGTCAGGACGTTATGGGTTCACGCCACAGTCCAAAGACCCGAGTGCACAGTCTACACTGACAGTGCAGTGCTGTGGAACTGTCAGAGGTGCCGTCTTTCAGATGAGATGTTTAACCAAGGCCCTCTCAGGTAAACATAAAAATCCCATTGCACTGTTCGAAGAAACCAACCAGGGGAAACTTACAAGATAAGGTTGTTATCTAACAGCATGAACAGCGCCCGTCGAAATCCAATGTATTATAACGTGTGCTTCCACTGTCTCTGAGTCTCCTGTTAAAACTATGGCACTTTCTTTAAATTAATTTCTTAAGCTATTCTTTTTCTACCACAGGAAGATTGAATTTGCTTTCATCAACGGCAGGGAGTGAGGGAGAGATCATGGGGAGGGAGAGATCGCGAAGAGGGTCAGATCGCGGGGAGGGAGAGATCAGTGTTGGGACTGCTGTTCTTCACGATCTACATCAATGATCTGGGTGATGGTGTCACAGGTAATGTCCGCAAGTTTGTGGACAACATGAAGATCTGTGCTCGTGTTAGATCAGAAAAGAAAAGACTACAATATGATCTAGATGCGATGGGTAAAGGGGCCCCAAGATGCTTCACAGCAGCGTTTTCAGACATAGTATAACACCGAGCCACATAAAGAGGTAAACAGGTGACCAAAAGCTTGGTCAAAGAGGTAGGTTTTAAGGAGCATCCTAAAGAAAGATGTTGAGAGGCGGAGAGGTTTAGGGAGGGAATTCCAGGGCTTAGGACCTAGGCTGCTGAAAGTATGACCGCCAATGGTGGGGCGAAGGAAGCTGGGGGTCCATATGAGGCTAGAAATGGAGGAACGCAGAGTTATCAGAGGGTTGTAGGGCTGGAGGAGGTTACAGAGATCGAGATAAAGATTCATCCTGTATTTTTAACTTTTAGGACTCTGTGCATCAGTGCAAAGTAATTTGTTAAATATATTCTCATAGTGCCAATCAATAAGCTTCATGGGAGCCCAACCAGAATTCCTTTAGCAAACAGGAAGTCAGTCATTGTTGTCCTGTTATTTGTGTGGGTGACCAGCACAGTACTAACACCAAAATGGAGTATGGTCTGAACTAGTATTTGTTGACTTGTTTCTAATATAGCAGATATGTAGAAGTCAGTTTTAAAGATTATACAGGGAGTAAGATTATAATCTTACGAGACCTGTGATCGATTCTGAAGAATTGTCCCTTTGCATTTAAATGCATAAATTGTTTAAGTACAGTCTACTCTTATTTAAAACCATTTGCTAAACCAATGTTTACACGAAATTCGTTATAGCCAAGGAATGGGCGGTGTTTAGACTAAAAATGGTTAAGTAGCGCCATTTGAAAATCATCTAGGCTGCACGCAAAATTTGTCCTCATTCCTCATTAAAATGATTGCAGTCATGATTCTAGTCTAAAAACCCAAGCTCATTGGTGTTACACTAAAAAGATGGACCAATATCTAAACACAAGTAACGATTGTCAGCGGCTTTTTACACTGCTTAAAGGGGAGGTCCATTGATGCTGCAGCACCTTATTCTCAGCATTGTTGGGTATGCAGCTGCCTCAACAACCATAAGAAGAAGGACAAAGAGAAGGAGCACTTATTTACAAATTCTGATGGCAGATCGCTGCCCCAAGGAAAGAGCCCGGAGGTTTTCCGAGGAAGCTTTGGAGGCACTAGTTTTAGCAGTAGAGAGAAGACGGGCGGTCCTGTACCCATCAACTGGCAGGAGGCCCTCACCACAAGTCTGCCGGACTATGTGGAGGGAGATGGCATACCACGGCACAGGCAGTACTGTGGTCCCCAGGTCCCACACCCAGTGCAGGAGGAAGTTAACAAGCTCACACAGGTGGTCAGGGTGAGTGAAGGCTTTACCAAATGCTACATACCACCAGCTTCACACACTGTACCACAAGCTTCACACTCTGCTCAATGTACCACACCCCCAGCACTCACCCACCAACAATCTCTACCTAGCAACACATCTCACACCTTGCACACAATGGACAGCTATTCAACTATGGCAGACACGAGGGTAATTAATTATTAGAATTCATGTGATATGTGTGATATGTTTATAGATAAATTTATTAATGCTGTTTGGAATATTTTGTGGTCTTTCTCATTTCACCTTTGTGCCCAGGAGGACGCTGTGATATGACTTGAGACAGAGATTGTATGATGGGGATGTGGTGAGCTACGGGGATCTGGGGTTTCATTCATTCGAATCGCAGTCTGATGAGCCGGTTACAGACAGTCCGTCTGGAAGGCCGATTGTCCTCCCTCCCTCCTGTTCTTCCTCCTCTTCCTCCTCCTCCTCCTCATCTTCTTCCTCCTTGTCCTCTTCCTCCTCATCCTCCCCCTCATCCTCATCCTCCTCTGCCGCATCCTCCTCCTGAGGTGGTCCCGCAATCCCTGCTGGCAAGGGCTGTGCCCTCATGATGGCCAAGTTGTGAAGCAGACCACCACGAAATGGGACACCGGCTCAGCCGAGTACTGGAGGGCGCCTCCCGAGCGGTCAAGGCAGTGGAACCGTTGCTTCAGCAGGCCAATGGTCTGCTCGATGATGTTCCTGGGGGCAGCATGGCTCATTATATGAGTGCTGGGCATGAGTGTTGGGGTTGCGAAGGGGAGTCATCAGCCAGGTGCAGAGCGGATAACCCTTGTCTCTGAGCAGCCACCCTCGAGCTTGACGTGGTGGCTGGAAGAGTGCTGGCACACTGGTCTGGCGCAGGATGAAGGCATCGTGGCTGCTGCCAGGAGAGTGGGCATTGATATTGAGGATTCGCTGTGTGTGGTCGTACACTAACTGTACATTATGTGAGTGGTTGCTTTTGCGGTTACAGAAGATCTCAAGATTGTTACATAGTAGCCGCAAAGCCACGTGGGTGCAGTTGATGGTGCTCTGCACCATGGGGAAGCCCACTATCCTGGCAAAGCTCGTCCTGCTTCTCTCTGGTGATCGGGAAGCCAATGTAATCCCTTCTCCTACTGTGGAGAGCCTCAGTGCCCTCTGATTCGGGATGGACAGCGAACTGCAAGATGTTAGATATGTCTCCTGCTGCAGACTGGAAGGACCCACTGGCGAAGAAATTGAGGGCCACAGTGACCTTGACTGCCACTGGGAGAGCTGTGGTCGCCCTGGCCTGAGGCTGGAGGTCTGGTTGCAGGAGGTGGCAGAATTCTTTGACCTCCTCCTTGGTGAAGCAAAGCCTCCTAAAACACCGCTCCTCACTTAATTGAAGGTAGGAGAAATTATGTCAGAAGACCCGAGGTGGTTAAGGCCTCCTGTTGAGAACCCAGATGACCCTCCTCCTCCTCCCTCTGTGTACATGTTCCCGTCGTTCTCGTTGCCTTCGTTCCTGGAGGGAGAGGTCGACTGCCAGTACAGCCCCCATGATTTTTAGCAAGTGTTGTGTTTGAAGTGCTTCAAAAATAATGAGGGAGTTTTGTACTTGCCAGAACACTCCCTGATACTAAAGAACCTTGAAATGACAAAGGAAAACTCTTGCAGTAGCAGGAAGTAGCGCACAGCCACTCAAACTGCAAAACCCTGTCAGATCCTGAGTGATTGGCCTCACTGGAGCCGGCTTCCTGCTGCTGCACACCACCTCTACCTGTCGTTGCTTTCTCTAGTCGGTAAGTTCAATGGCTAAAATGAAGTTGGGAGATCGAGTGTCAAGTGAGCGTTGCACACACACTGACGTCATGATCTCCATGATTACAATGTCCCTGGCGATCTAGTTTACCAGCAGCACTACCGGCAAGACCGATTTGGCATGCGATGTGGGAACCAGCATCAGGTGGCGTTAGAGGTCTCAGTGGCATTTTAGCACCATCTTGTGGCACTAACATGTGGCGCAAACCACACAAATTTCTCCCCCTAGGCGTTACAGTGCATGAGGTGAAAAAACTAGATAGGTTGGGGTAAACGGGGGTTCATGCATATAAGCTATGCAAGCATAGAACTACATTAGATGGCAGGAGGTTTTTCTTTACGTAGAGGGTTGTCAACACTTGGAAGAACAAGTAACATTTGCGCCACACAAATGCCAGGCAATGACCAACTCCAAGAGAGAGTCCAACCACCGCCTCTTGACATTCAACATCATTACTATCGCCGAATCCCCCGACATCAACATCCTGGGGTCCACCATTGACCATAACCTTAACTGGACCAGCCACATAAACACTGTGGCTACAAGAGCAGGTCAGAGGCTGGGTAAACAACAGAAAGTGCTGGAAAAACTCAGCAGGCCAGGCAACATCCGTGGAGAGAGAAACAGAGTTAACGTTTCAGGTCGAAGACCCTTCGTCAGAACTGAGAAAAAAGCAGGAAATGAAACAGATGAAAAAGCAAGGGGGAGGCTGGGGGAAGGAATAAAAGAACAAAAGGGGGAGGTCTGTGAGAAGTAGAGACATTAAGAGATGCTCAAGGCAAGATGAGATGGTAATAGGACAGGTTAAGAAACAAAAGCTGGCTCAGAAGTGTGAAATGCGCTGGCAGAATGAAAGACAGCTGCCGTGGGGAGAGAGAAAAAAAAGGAAAAAGGCTCAAACCAAAAGTGTGGATAAGATGGAGGGTGGTGCTCTACCCGGCAAGTGGCAGGAGGCTCTCATCACAAGTCTTCCGCAAGGAGCCCAGCACGTCTCGGCAGCACTATGGTCCCCAGGACCCACACACAGTGCAGGAAGAAATTTAACAACCTCACTCAGGTAGTCAGGGTGAGTGAATGCTTCAACAAATACTACATAGCACCATCTGAACCATGGTCTGCACACACTGGCCAAAACACCACACCCCCAGCACTCACCCACCAACAGTCTCCACCTACCAACACTCACACCCACATCTCACACCTTGCACACAATGACAGCTATTCAACTATGGCAGGCACATCACCCAAACACATTCCTTCACACTCACTCACACACTTTCCTCTCTCTTGCAGGCCAAGGTGGCTCACAACAGGAGGGAGCAGGAACGCACAGGCGGGGGACAAGCCGACACCCAACCACTGAATCAAGTGCTGCAAATAATTGGGTGCCAGGTGGTGTGCGCCGTGACCACCGGCAACGTTGAACCCGCCTTGGGGACAACAACGGTATGTTCATCCCTACTCCTTCTTCTCACAACTCACTTCCCCCTCACCCCACAAGCCTTTCGCACTGTCCAGCTAATCATGCTGCATGCATGCCTTTCTCCCTTCCTGCCCCGCTTCCCCTCACCTTAACCCAACTCTTGTTTCTTGTGCCTTTATGCTTTCAGATAATCAGCAAGCACCTGAGCAGCCTGTCCCTGAGGGCACCATAGAGAGTGAGGCGAGAGGAGAGGAGGAGGAAGAACACACCGCGTCACTGCAAGTCTCACCCGCAGGCACCAGCTCAGATATTGGCACTACGCGATCTTCGGAGGCTAGTATAGTAGCGGGATCTGCACAGGGTGAGGCTCCAGGGATGAGTGGGTTGCAGCAAGGCCAGGGGGAAAGGGTAGCTTGGAGCCATCTCCCCGGAGGGTGAGTTTGCGCGTGAGTTCTGCTGCACAGGACTCAGATGAGGACCTCGATGGGGAGGCCTTTAGAAGAAGGGTGATGGGCATGGACACGGAGATGATAGGTGTGACAAGTGTCTGCTGCTACAGGAACTCCAGCTCCGTGTTGATGAGCTGGAGTCTGAGCTTCAGACACTGCGACACATCAGGGAGGGGGAGAAGTACCTGGACTCTGTGTTTCAGGAGGTGGTCACACCTATGAAGTTAATTAATTCAGATGTAGCCCATGGTCAGGGACAGGACGGTGTGACTACGAGTGAGGCAGGTACGGGGATCCAGGAGGTAGTGTTGGAGGAGCTGCAGCCCTTGCTCTTGTCCAACAGGTTCGAGGTTCTTACTCCCTGTGGGACAGGAGCAGGGACTGCAGGGAGGATGAGCAACCTGGCCACAGCACCATGGAACGGGGGGCCATTCAAGAGGGGGGAGTAAATAGAAATGTTGTAGTGGTAGGGGATAGTATTATTAGGGGAATAGATAGAGTTCTCTGCAGCCGAGAGCGAGAGTCCCGTAGGCTGTGTTGCCTGCCCGGTGCCAGGGTTAAGGACATCTCCTCTGGGCTGGAAAGAAACTTGCAGTGGGAGGGGGTGGATCCAGTTGTTGTGGTCCATGTTGGTACAAACGACGTAGATAGGACAAGGAAGCCGGTTCTGTTAAAGGAGTATGAGCAGCTAGGGGTCAAATTAAAAAACAGAACCTCAAGGGTAATAATCTCTGGATTATTACCTGAGCCACGAGCGAATTTGGCTAGGACAAATAAAATTAGAGAGTTAAATGAGTGGCTCAAAGACTGGTGTGGGAGAAATGGGTTTTGCTTCCTGGGACACTGGCACCAGTACTGGGGCAGGAGGGAGCTGTTCCATTGGGACGGGCTTCACTTGGCCAGTGCTGGGACTAGAGCCCTGGCGGATCATATAACTAGGGCTGTAGAGAGGGCTTTAAACTAACTAGTGGTGGGGAGGTTCCTAGAGAGCAAATAATAAAAATGACAACAGAGAAGGTCATAGACTTAGGTAGCAGTGGGGAAATTAAAAACCAGAGTGTGTCAGGAAGGGGCAGAAGGTATGGAGTAAAAGGTAAAGTAATAAAAAGGGCAAAAGCAGGAACTAAGTGTCACAAAACATATTTGAAAGTTCTCTATCTGAATGCACGTAGCATTCGTAACAAAATAGACGAGTTAATGGCACAAATAACTACATATGGGTATGATCTTGTGGCCATTACAGAAACATGGCTGCAGGGTGACAATGCCTGGGAATTAAACATACCAGGTTATTTAACGATCAGGAAGGACAGGCAGGAAGGAAGGGGAGCTGGGGTGGCTATGTTAATAAAGGAAGGAATCACTGTAATACAGAGAAATGATATTGGGTCAAAAGATCAGAATAATGAAACAGTTTGGGTGGAGATAAGGAATAATAAGGGGAAAAAAACACTAGTGGGCGTAGTCTATAGGCCTCCGAACAGTTGCAACTCTGTTGGACGGAGTATCAATCAGGAAATAGTTGAGGCTTGTAATAAGGGAACATCTAGAATTATGGGGGATTTTAACTATCATATTAATTGGACAAATCAAATTAGGCAGGGCTGCCTTGAGGATGAGTTAATTGAGTGTATTAGGGATGGGCTTCTTGAGCAGTATGTAACTGAACCGACCAGGGGGCAAGCAACCTTAGATCTGGTCCTGTGTAATGAGACAGGATTAATTAAAAATGTCCTAGTAAAGGATCTCCTTCGAATGAGTGACAATAACATGGTTGAATTCCATATTCAATTAGAGGGTGAGAAGGTTGGATCTCAAACAAGCGTGCTAAGCTTGAATAAAGGAGACTATGAAGATATGCGAGCGGAATTGAGTAGAGTGGATTGGGACAATAGATTAAAGGGTAAGACGATACATGATCAGTGGTGTACATTTAAGGAGTTATTTTACAACTTCCAAAAAATATATATTCCACTGAGAAGAAAAGGGTGTAAAAGAAAAGACAGTCATCCGTGGCTAAGTAAAGAAATTAAGGATAGTATTCGACTAAAAACAAGGGGTATTAAGGTAGCCAAATCTAGTGGGAGAATAGATGATTGGGAAAACTTTAAAAGACAGCAAAAAATAACAAAAAGATTGATTAAGAAAGGGAAGATAGATTATGAAAGTAAATTAGCAAAAAATATAAAAACAGATAGTAAGAGTTTTTATAGTTACATAAAAAGAAAAAGGGTGGCTAAAGTAAATGTTGGTCCCTTAGAGGATGAGACCGGGAAATTAATGGTGGGAAATATGGAGATGGCAAATACAGTGAATGAATATTTTGTATCAGTCTTTACAGTAGAGGACACTAAGAATATCCCAACACTGGACAAACAGGGGGCTATACGCGGGGAGGAGCTAAACACGATCAAAATCACTAAGGAAGTGGTACTCGGTAAAATAATGGGACTCAAGGCGGATAAATCACCTGGACCTGATGGCTTACATCCTAGGGTCTTGAGGGAATTGACGGTAGGGATTGTGGATGCATTGGTAATAATTTTCCAAAACTCCCTGGACTCAGCAAAGATCCCGGCAGACTGGAAAACTGCTAATGTAACACCCTTATTTAAAAAGGGCAGTAGACAGAAGGCTGGAAACTATAGACCAGTTAGCCTAACATCTGTGGTAGGTAAAATTTTGGAGTCCATTATTAAGGAGACAGTAACGGGACATTTGGATAATCATAATTTAATAGGACAAAGTCAGCATGGTTTTATGAAGGGGAAGTCATGTTTGACAAATTTGCTGGAGTTCTTTGAAGAAGTAACATACAGGGTGGATAAAGGGGAACCAGTGGATGTGGTGTATTTAGACTTTCAAAAGGCATTTGACAAGGTGCCACACAAAAGATTATTGCTAAAGATAAAAAATCACGGGATTGGGGGTAATATTCTGGCATGGATAGAGGATTGGCTATCTAACAAAAGGCAGAGAGTTGGGATAAATGGTTCATTCTCAGACTGGCAATCAGTAACTAGTGGTGTTCCGCAGGGGTCAGTGCTGGGTCCCCAACTCTTTACAATCTATATTAACGATTTGGAGGAGGGGACCGAGTGTAACATATCAAAGTTTGCAGATGATACAAAGATGGGAGGGAAAGTAGAAAGTGAGGAGGACATAAAAAATCTGCAAGGGGACATAGACAGGCTAAGTAAGTGGGCAGAGATTTGGCAGATGGAATACAATTCTGGAAAGTGTGAGTTATGCACTTTGGCAGGAAAAATAGTAGAGCAAGTTATTATCTTAATGGCAAGAAACTGGAAAGTACTGAAGTACAAAGGGATCTGGGGGTCCTGGTGCACAAAACTCAAAAGGTTAGTATGCAGGTGCAGCAAGTGATTAAGAAGGCCAATGGAATGTTGGCTTTCATTGCTAGGGGGATAAAATATAAAAATAGGGAGGTATTGCTTCAGTTGTACAAGGTATTGGTGAGACCGCACCTGGAATACTGCATACAGTTTTGGTGTCCATACTTAAGAAAAGACATACTTGCTCTCGAGTCAGTACAAAGAAGGTTCACTCGGTTAATCCCGGGGATGAGGGGATGGACATATGAGGAGAGGTTGGGTAGATTGGGACTCTACTCATTGGAGTTCAGAAGAATGAGAGGCGATCTTATTGAAACATATAAGATTGTGAAGGGGTTGGATCGGGTGGATGTGGGCAGGATGTTCCCGATGATGGGTGAAACTAGAACTAGGGGGCATACTCTTAGAATAAGGGGCTGCTCTTTCAAAACTGAGATGAGAAGGAACTACTTCATTCAGAGGGTGGTAGGTCCATGGAATATGCTGCCCCAAAAAGCAGTAGAAGCTACATCATTACATAAATTTAAAACAGAAATAGACAGTTTCCTAGAAGTAAAGGGAATTAAGGGTTACGGGGAGCGGGCAGGAATTTGGACATGAGTCGAGGATCGGATCGGTCATGGCCCTATGGGTAGCGTAGCAGGCCCAGGGGCTGTGTAGCCTGATCCTGCTCCTATTTCGTGTTTCCAATTCTGTTAGGTTCAGGAGATGGTTCTGTGATAGTAGATTGGCGGTTAGGATCAGATCAGCCATGATCTTATTGAATGGCGGAGCAGGCTTGAGGGGCCAATTGGCCTATTCCTGCTCCTATTTCTTATGTTCTTATGTTCTTATAGGTGCAATGGCAAGGGTGCCTGAGAGCCTCTTGGCAATGATAAGGAGGGTGGAGGAGTTCATCTCCAGCATTGCACAAGGCTCTGCACACACCATGGAGCCCATCATTTCCAGTCTGCAAAGGATGGTCGACTCCCAGAGAGACTGTGGCGACCCAGACCTAATGCCGCGTGTGATTCACGATCTGGCAGCTTCCATTGCAGCACAGGCAGAACATAAAAACATAAGAAATAGGAGCAGGAGTAGGCCATTCGGCCCTTCGAGCCTGCTCCGCCACTCAATAAGATCATGGCTGATCTGATCTTGGCTTCAACTCCACTTTTTTGCCTGTTCCCCATAACCCTTGACTCCCCTGTAGTTCAAAAATCTGTCTATCTCAGCCTTGAATATATTCAATGACTCAGCCTCCACAGCTCTCTGGGGTAGAGAATTCCAAAGATTCACGACCCTCTGAGAGAATTATTCCTCATCTCCATCTTACATGGGTGACCCCTTATTCTGAATCTATGACCCCTAGTTCTAGGAAGTGATGCAACGTCTTCGTGCTGTAATGGAGTCTCTGCTTCTGACTGCTGCCATCGTGGCTGGGTCTAACACCGTCGACCGGGGCTTTCACGGTGTCGCAGCAGGCCAGCAATCTGTGCTCCAACAGATTGCAAGGGATGCTGAGGTGCTGCCCCGTGGGAGTAGCAGTTGGTCAGTGGCGCAGGAACCTGCTGTCCTCTCTCAGGATGACAGCATTCCTGCTCCCACCACTGCCACTCCACCATTGCCCTTGTTGCAGCCAGCTCAGACTGCTGCCGCCCATGCTGAGGTGGTGCAGTCTACAGCTGGGCCTTCCAGGTCCAGAACCAGTCGAGGATCTCCTGCAAGGCCATCTGAAGTCTCCCGCATGGACACTCAGCAGCCATGTTGCAGCCACTGGGCCAACACTTGGAAGGAGCATGAGAGAATGGAAAAGGCACAGAAATGCAAGGCGCTAAGGGATTGCACAAGTGTGGAATGTAAATATTTTTGGTGTAAATATGTGTCCACTACTTTTTGATAAATTTATTACTTCACTTACCATTCTTTTGTGGTGTCTCTCTCATTTCAGCTTTGCACTGTAATATGGCCTGCGAGAGGGATGGAATGATGGGGATGTGGTGAGCAAAGGGGATCTGGGGTTTAAGTCATCCTGGTGTGAGGCTGGAGGTCTGTTTGGAGGAGGTGGCAGAGTTCTTTGACCACCTCCTTGGTAAAGTTGAGTCATCTAATACACTGCTGCTCACTTAATTGAAGGTAGGAGAAGTGCTCTCGGAATACCCTCGGAGGATAAGGCCTCCTGGTGAGAGCCCTGATGTCCCTCCTCATCTCTCAGCGCACATGTTCCTGTATTTCTTGCTGCCTACACTCCCTCTGCCATAGATCCTGGAGGGCAAGGGGGCATGCCAGTACAGCCCCCCATTAATGTTACCAAGTGTAGCAGTTTGAATCTTTGAAGAATAAATGTAACTACATTTTAGTTGCCAGAAGCCTGCTGATACAAAAGAACCTTGAAATGACTGTTGCAGTGGGTGAAACTAACAAAAAACCACTGAAACTGTACTAACCTGACAGTGGCGAGTGATTACTGATGATCCCTTTAAATAACATCCCTGGAGCCGGCTTCCTGGTGCTGCATGCCAGCTCTCCCTGTTGGTGTTTACTCCAGGCGGTGAGGTAAGTGGCGAGTATCAATTTTGCAAATCGGGCGGTCAGTGAGCGTTGCCGCCGTTGAAGTTCCCGCCGATACCTCTTACCGGTGGCGCTATGGGGGGGGCGGCTGGATTTGCTGTGCGCCGCTGGATTCACCTCACCCCGGCGCCACTGGTCTTGCGCCCCATTAGTGCCATCTACTGGCACTAACAGGAGGTGCTAAGGGGATGAATTTTTCCCCTTATGTATTTTATATTTTTAATAGTTCCTGGACATTAGTTATTGAGGTATTTTCTAGGTGTGTGTGTATTTTATTACCGTATCATCTATTAGAATCTTAAATGAAACTTCCTATACCTTTTAAAGTGCCTCCATTGTGTTAAATGACATTAAACTCACAGTGTAATCCTGCACAAGAAATATTCCATGTTGATTCTAATTATAAATTGGTCATTAGTGAGGAGACTTGTTATCTTTGCAGCATAAATGTCAGGAAGCTCTTGGGATGGTTGATTCTTCGGCATAATAAAGCTTTGAGAAGTAAGCAGTGCCTTTGTTCAGGAACTTCAAACTGTTTTGTTTATTCAGTGCAGCAGGTGACAGTGTCAAGGACTCAGAGCTACCGACAATCCATTGAAGTTTGATCGGTATTCAGAGCCAGCTGATATTATGATTGGTGCTTCTAGCCTCCTATACCACTGCTGAAAATTGTCACCATCCATTTACAGAGTAGATTGATTCTAGCCTCTTGGCCAGGTCCCATTTTAATCGCTCCAGCATTGGCAGCCATGCTTTTAGCTGCCTGGGCCCTAGCCTTTGGAGTTCCCTCACTAAACCTCTCCGCCTCTCTCTCCTCCTTTGAGATGCTCCTTAAAACCTACCTCACTGTCTGAATAGCTCCTTATGTGGCTCGGTGTCAAGTTTTGTTTGATAACGCTCCTGTGACGCACCTTGGGATGTTTTACTATGTTAAAGGCGCTATGTTAATGCAAGTTGACATGAATCTTGTCATTCATGGAAAATGACTTATGAAATAATACTGGGCGGCCTGCTGGTGGCGCTGTCCAGGGAGAGTATAATTACTCGGGCACGGGCCCAGCTTGCGCAGGACATTCTTAACAGGAACTAGTGAAGGACACAACTAGACCTCCATGTTGTAAAACAGTTGATTAAAGCTTTGTTTAACGCTTAGACCAAGTGCCTAGTAGATTTCTTACGTCACAAGTTGTTGTTGTTGTTGAGATGGTTCAATGTTAAAGGATCAGTTCTTGAGAGATGTACACACTGTCTGGTGTAGCCAGCTGCAACTCATCAAGTTTACTTCTACCAGCTCAAACTTGGGGCCTGTCAATGATGAGGAAAAAACTCAGTACTTGGGCCTATCAATACAACTCAATTGTTATGGAAGACTCTTCTATTGAAAAGGCCTAGAGGACCGCAATCAGTATGATATCTCCTGCCCGGTGAAGAATGGGAACAATTAAAATAAAAAATTGTAATAGTGGCAGTAGCTCTTGCTTCTGCCACTGAATTATTCAGCCTCATGCTGCAGGGATAAGATTTCCCCATCTCACAAGACAGCCCGTTACCTATGCCTTGGTGAAATTGGAACTCTGTGCCCCTGTGGTGCATAGCGGAGTATCACATTGCTAATTGTGGCAACCAGAAGTATTACGGAGAAAGAAGCAGAGAGAATATTAGGCAGAGATTTCCCCAGTGAAGAGTGTGGCAAGTGAGAGCATTGCAAACTCCGAGCATGTATGGGGGTGATTAATCATTAGTAACTATTAACCAGTGGGCTCGTTGGTTGGGTTTGTTGCTCTTTGAATGCGTTCAGGTATTAAGCTGCAATGAACTTATTTCTCGTCCTGCGTTGGTCTGCTTCAAGAATCAAAGATCGTTTTTTTTTAAATGTCATTTGAGAGAGCAGCAGATGGAATATAAAGACGTTGCTTTCGCCTGTCAAACAATTTCCTGGTGGAAAAAACTCAGTTGACACAGAGCATAAGTCGTTGGTGCTTTGAAATCAAGTTTGTTATTGCTGGAAAGAAAAATATTGCATTAAGATGTCTTGTATCATTGTGAAAGACCTGGTCCTTGGCAAAATGCCATTTTGGAAACATAACAATACACATTTGAGTCATTTGAAACATTCATGCAAGAAACATAATGAAGTGGAACTAACATAAAGTGGACATGATTGTCCATTACTAAGTTGCAACGGTGAAGCAGGACCCAAAATATAACTTTGAGATTTGTAAATGTAAAATGAATATCAGGCATGAAATAAGTGTCCTTTTCCACAGCACTCTAGACAATCACTCCAATCTTTTCGATGCTTCCAGCATTTATTGCCCATCCCTAGTTGCCCTTGAGAAGGCGGTGGTGAGCCGCCTTCTGGAACCGCTGCAGTCCCTGTGGTGAAGGTACTCCGTGCCCACTTCTTTGGCCAGGAGTCTTCCACCCGCACGGCTGACCCTTTCTCCCGCTTTCAGAATTCCCGTTCTACCTGGACCCCTCCCTCTGGCCTCTTACCCTCTCTAGATCTTTTCATTGCTAACTGCCGGCGTGACATTGGCCGTCTCAATTTCTCTGCTCCCCTCTCTCACTCCAACCTACCTCCCTCTGAACTTGCAGCACTCTATTCCCTCAGATCCAACCCCAACATTGTCATTAAACCTGCTGACAAGGGTGGTGCTGTTGTTGTTTGGCATACTGACCTCTACCGTGCGGAGGCTGAACAGCAACTCTCCGACACCTCCTCCTACCTCCCCCTGGACCATGACCCCACTACCAAACATCAAGTCATTGTTTCCAAGACTGTCACTGACCTCATCTCCTCTGGAGATCTTCCCCCCACGGCTGCCAACCTCATAGTGCCCCAACCCCGCACAGCCCGCTTCTACCTCCTTCCCAACACCCACAAACAGGACTGCCCCGGTAGACCCATCATGTCAGCCTGTTCTTGCCCCATGTAACTTATCTCTTCCTATCTCGACTCTATTTTTTATACCCTTGTCCAGTCTCTTCCCACCGACATCCGCGACTCTTCCGACGCCCTCCGCCACTTTAACAGTTTCCAGTTTCCTGGCCCAAACCGCCTCCTTTTCACTATGGACATACAATCCCTCTACACCTCCATCCCCCACCAGGATGGCCTGAAGGCGCTACGCTTCTTCCTTGAACAGAGGCCCAACCAGTCCCCATCCACCAGCACCCTCCTCCGCCTGGCTGAACTTGTTCTCACATTGAACAACTTCTCCTTTGACTCCACCCATTTCTTCCAAATCAAAGGTGTTGCTATGGGTACCCGCATGGGTCCTAGCTATGCCTGCCTTTTCATGGGATATGTGGAACACTCTTTGTTCCAGTCCTACTCGGGTCCCCTCCCTCACCTCTTTTTCCGGTACATTGATGACTGTATCGGTGCCGTCTCCTGCTCTCGCCCTGAACTAGAACATTTCATTCACTATGCTTCCAATTTCCACCCTTCCCTCACCTTCACATGGTCCATCTCCGACTCTTCCCTTCCCTTCCTCGACTTCTCCGTCTCCATCTCTGGGGATAGGTGATTGACTAACATTCACTACAAGCCCACTGATTCCCACAGCTACCTGGACTACACTTCCTCCCAGCCCGCCTCCTGTAAGGACTCTATTCCATTCTCCCAGTTTCTCCGTCTCCGCCGCATCTGCTCTGACGATGCCACCTTCCATACCAGTGCTTCCGACATGTCTTCCTTTTTCCTCAACCGAGGATTCCCCTCTACTGTGGTTGACACGGCCCTCGACCATGTCCGTTCTATCTCCCGCACTTCTGCCCTCATCCCTGCCCCTCCCTCCCGGAACCACGATAGAGTTCCCCTTGTCCTCACCTTTCACCCCACCAGCTCCACATTCAACGGATCATCCTCCGCCATTTGCGCCACCTCCAGCGTGATCCCACCACCAAACGCATCTTCCCCTCACCTCCCCTTTCAGCATTCCGCAGGGACCGCTCCCTCCGCGACACCCTAGTCCACTCCTCTACCACCCCCAGCACCCCTTCCCCTTCGCCCGGCACCTTCCCGTGCAAGCACAGGAGATGCAACACATTCCCTTATACCTCCCCCCTTCCCACTGTCCAGGGCCCCAAACACCCCTTCCAGGTGAAACAGTGATTTAATTGTACTTCCTGAAATTTAGTATACTGTATTCGCTGCTCACGATGTGGTGGTCTCTACATTGGGGAGACCAAATGCAGATTGGGTGACCGCTTTGCGGAACACCTCCGTTCAGTCCGTAAGGGGGACCCCAAGCTCCCGGTGACCTGTCAGTTTAATTCTCCGCTCCACTCCCACTCTGACCTCACCGTCCTCGGCCTATTACACTGTTCCATGGAAGCTCAGCGTAAGCTCGAGGAACAGCACCTCATCTTTTGTTTAGGCACTTTACAGCCCTCTGGACTCAACATCGAGTTCAACAATTTTAGATCATAACCTAAGCCCCTATCACATTTATATTTTATTTTTTCATTCACCCTTTTGTTTGCCCCCCCCTTTTTTTTCCCTCCCAGAAGCTGGCAGCTGTCCTTCATTCTGCCAGTGCATTTCACACTTCATTTAGCCTCAACCTGTCATATTAACACCTCCTCTTGCCTTGATTATCTTTTAATGTCTCTCAATGTCTCTTAATCTCTCCTTTTGTTCTTTCATCCCCTCCCCCTTTTCCCAGCTTTATCCTTGCTTTAAATCTATTTAATTTCCTGCTTTTTTCCAGTTCTGATGAAAGGTCTTCGACCTGAAACGTTAACTCTGTTTCTCTCTCCACGGATGCTGCCTGGCCTGCTGAGTTTTTCCAGCGTTTTCTGTTGTTATTTCGGATTTCCAGCATCCGCAGTATTTTGCTATCGTACTCCCACAGTGCTGTTAGGGAGGGAGTTTCAGGATTTTGACCCAGTGAGGATGAAGGATCGGCGATATATTTCCAAGTCAGGATGATGTGTGACTTGGAGGGAAACTTGCAGGTGATGATGTTCCCATGCACCGGCTGCCCTTGTCCTTCTAGGTGGTAGAGATCGCGGATTTGGGAGGTGCTGCTGAAGAAGCCTTGGCAAGTTGCTGCAGTGCATCTTGTAGATGGTACACACTGCAGCCACAGTGCGCCGATGGTGGAGGGAGTGAATGTTTAAGGTGGTGGATGGGGTGCCGATCAAGCGGGCTGCTTTGTCCTGGATGGCGTCGAGCTTCTTGAGTGTTGTGTAGCTGCACTCATCCAGGCAAGTGGAGAGTATTCCATCACACTCCTGACTTGTGCCTTGTAGATGGTGGAAAGGCTTTGGGGAGTCAGGAGGTGAAACACTCGCCGCAGAATCCCCAGCCTCTGACCTGCTCTTGTTGCCACAGTATTTATATGGCTGGTTCAGTTAAGTTTCTGGTCAATGGTCACCCCCAGGATGTTGATGGTGGGGAATTTGGCGATGGTAATGCCGTTGAATATCTTCAGTTTTACTAGAGCTCCTTGATGCCACACTCGGTCAAATGCTGCCTTGATGTCAAGGGCAGTCACTCTCACCTCACCTCTGGAATCAGCTCTTTTGTCCATGTTTAGAACAAGGCTGTAATGAGGTCTGGAGCCGAGTGGTCCTGGTGGAACCCAAACTCGGCATCGATGAGCAGGAGAGTAAGTGCCACTTGATAGCACTGTCAACGACACCTTCCATCACTTTGCTGATGATTGAGAGTAGACTGATGGGGTGGTAATTGGCCAGATTGTATTTGTCCTGCTTCTTGCAATGAGTACTTGGCATGCGAAAATGAATCTCATAGAATCATAGAATGATACAGCACAGAAGGAAGCCATTTGGCCTATTGTGTCTGTGCTGGCTCTGTGAAAGAGCTATCCAATTATTCCCACTCCCCTGCTCTTTCCCCATAGACCTGTAAATTTCTCCTTCTCCAGTATATATGCAGTTCCATTTTGAAAGTTATTATTGATTCTGTTTCCACCACCCTTTCAGGCAGTGCATTCCAGATCATAACTCGTGGCATAAAAAAACATTCTCTTCATCTCCCCCCTGGATTTTTTGCCAATTATCTTAAATCTGTGTCCTCTGGTTACTGACCCTCCTGCCAGTGGAAACAGTTTCTCCCTATTTAATCTATTAAAACCCCTCATAATTTTGAACACCTCGATCAAATCCCCCCCTTAACCTTCTCTGCTCTAATATGTTACAGCCTTGAAATATAATGCGATGTATTTTTTCCTACATATATAATGTATAGCAGATCTTAAAAGGGAACTTTTGCTGAGGTCATATCCACAGGGAATCTGAGTGAGGAATTTATTAAGAAGTGATAACTGATCAAAGGTGATTGAAACTTCTAGTTGTCTGGGTGTGAGAGCATGGATGCCAATTGTCTAGTCAACCCAGAAACAAATTGCAATGGACGTTAGAGGAAATGACAATTATTTGGATATTTACGTCGTAAGAAAAAGTATAAAAGAACAAATGGAGTGGATCCCTTGATGTCTCACCAAGTTTAGCAACTGAATAGCTCAACCATACAGACCAAGATGGTTCCAGCTTCGATACCTGAGTTGATTGGATAGAGTTTCCACTGGCAGGTGTGTCGATAACCAAAGGATGCAGATTTAAGGTAATTGGAAAAAGAACCAGAGGAGAGATTAGCAGAATCTTTTTTTACGCAGCGCGTTGTTATGATCTGGAATGCATGATCTGAAAGGGCGGTGGAAGCAGATTCAATAGTAACTTTCTGAAGGAAATGGGATATATACTTAAATAGGAAAAATTTGCAGGGCTACGGGGAAAGAGCAGGGGAGTGGGACTAATTGGCTAGCTCTTTCAAAGAGCCAGCACAGGCACGATGGGCCGAATGGCCTCCTTCTGTGCTGTACGATTCCCTGATTCTGTGATCTCAGCTGTGGGTACTGCTACAGTCCTCATGCTTAGGGAAAGGAAAATTATCCAGCATTCCCATTCAAGATCATTGTTCAGCAACCTCCTGCTGCAAGTGAAATCAGGTCAAGACTTGGGTCACCTTTGATGCTATACAAATATCACGTGGAAAGAATGGCTACTTGTAAGAGTTACTTAAAGGCAATTGGTAGTTGTGAAACATACTACAGCAAGGGGTCAAATGTGGGGAGCAGAAAGGAGGGATAAACAGAACAAATAGAGGTCTTTAGCAATGAATAAGGTGAGACTGGAGAGAAAAATAGAACAGCACAGCTTTTAAATCATTTAGAAAATGAACAGTTTTCATTATATGAAATGTCTGGACAGGGCATTGAGCACTGCCATTTATGTTGCTTTTAGCTTCAACATTCACTCAGAACTGACACATAGCAGAGTCCTGACAGAAGATCAAAGCTAAGAAATTACAGTGAAGATGGTCACCTTCTACAATGAAACATTTTTTTTTCAAATGACACAAAGTAATTGAAACGGTTTGTTTCTATCTTTCCATTCCTTCATAATTTTAAACCTCTTATCAAATCATCCTGTAATTTCTTCTATTCTAATAAAAACTGCCCCAATTTTTCAAGTCTTTCCTTGTATTTGTACTTTCTCATATCAGGCAGCATCCTTGCGAATCTGTGCTGTACCCTCTCCATCACCTCCGCATCCTTCCTATAGTGTGGAGCCCCAAACTGCACACAGTACTCCAACTGTGGTCTTACTAAGAAATAAAAACAGAAAATGCTGGAAATACACAGCAGGTCAGGCAGCATCTGTGGAGAGAGAAACCAAGTTAACGTTTCAGGTCGATGACCCTTCGTCAGAACGTCAGAAGGTTCTGACGAAGGGTCATCGACCTGCAACGTTAACTTGGTTTCTCTCTCCACAGATGCTGCCTGACCTGCTGAGCATTTCCAGCATTTTCTGTTTTTATTTGCGGTCTCATTAAGGTTTTATATAGATTCACTTTTACATCGCATCTTTTATATTCTATGCCTCTTGTCATAAAACCCACTGTCCCATTAGCTTCTTCAGGCACTTTAGGTGCTACTTTTAGCGTCTTGTAAACCTGTTGTGTAGCGGTGTCATCAAACAAGGCAGAAGAGTCCATATCTCTGAGGAGCCAGCCAATCATCCCTCTTTCCACTTGAAAGAGCTGTGTCACAATTGGTTGGCTCGGAAAGAAAAAAACATTGTGAACAGGCCCTGAGAGCATCCACTGAGGCCCATTATTTCTGATGCCGATCATGTTCCATTTGTATATCGGTGGGAATAGTTCTTTCTGTTCAGGTGTAGCATAGTATTGTTGGCAGTAAAAGAAAGAAATGGCTACATGCATTAAGGGAATGTGCCCTGTATCTTAAGGAAGCTAACAATCTGGTAGGATTGCAGCTATTTTTACTTCTGATGCTGATCTGCGCTGAAGTGTGTGCAGCTGGTTGCATACGGACTTCAATTGCCTTCTTAATGGATCAGTGTGCAGAAAAGTGGCTGATACGTTCCCCCTGTGGGCCCCCGTCCCAATAAAGTTGAGGGCTATGTCGTGGCATTTGTATGGATGACTTCGTTACGGCGTCAGCCGTGTCTCAGTTGGTAGCACTCTCGCCTCGGAGTCAGAAGGTTGTGGACATAATCCAAGGATTTGAGTACATAATCCAGACAGTACTGAGCAAGTGCTGCCCTGTCGTAGGCGCTGCCTTTTGGTCGAGGTGTTAAGTCGAGGTCCCGTCTGACCTCTCAGATGGGCGAAAAAAAATCCCGTGGCACTATTTCAAAGAAGAGCTGGGGAGTCCTCCTCAGTGTCCGGGCCAATATTTATCTCTCAAACAACATCACAAAAAAAAAACCCAGATTAACTGGTTATTTCTCATTGCTGTTTGTGGGAGCTTGCTATGCACAAATTGGCTGCCGTGTTTCCTACGTTAAAACAGTGACTACGCATCAAAAGTACTTCATTGGAGACGTCCTGAGCTCATGAAAGACGCGATATAATAGCAAGTCTTTCTTTCATCTTATATTATGGAACAAAATCAGCTTTAAAAGAACTGGTAATGGAGGTTGAAAAACAATGGGGAACATTGTCCTGGTCCTCCATCTGCTGAGACCGAACACTCATGTATTGCTCCTTAATTATTTCCAGGCAATGCCCGGGGATAGTTCTGAATGCAAGTCCTCTTTCCCCTATTCACTCTCTGTGTTCCTGGATCAACCTCTCCTTGTACTTTTGCTGCACTAAGAGATCGTAGACCCTATGGTCTATTGCCTTTCTCTGCTGTCGTGATACTTTGAATTTTTTTTGCTCTCCCTCAGGCACATGAATGCCAGGTTTGACTTGGAGTCAGATGCTCCCTTTTCGATTAGTTTACCCTCTCTCTCTCCCTGCATAGTTCTGCCAGAGGTTTTCACGATTGGCCTTTAATGAGCTTAAGAAGTAAAAATGTAATTTTTCTATCAGTTTTTGTGAGTCTCCGTGGATCCATTTTCAGATGGGAGAATTCTTGGAGCAGCACGATGCACAGGTGCTTTCGTTGGCATTTTCCCCCAATGTTGTGCTGCCTTGAGCTCTCACTGGGCCCAAAAACACATGGGCCAGTGATCCTGCCCAGCATTGTCTGCTGCTGTTGGCTTCACTGAAGTATGCGGGGTCAGGGAGAGGTCACCCAATCCTGGGTGGACCTCCCATCCTGCTAGGAATGCATCTCAAATGCCTGCCTGTCCTAGCGGCACTGCGCCAGACTTAGGCCCCCAGCGGCCTATAAGAGAATTCAAATCTGACACCAAATATGGATGCAACTAAATCTTTTATTGGGTCAGAAATTCGGCTTTCCGGCTTCCTGCGGGTGCAAGCATCGCGCGCGTACTTGCCTACCGCGCCTGCCGTTGTGCTTCGGGCCCACGAGGACTTCGGGTCCTGGGCCTCCTGCAGCTGCTGGCGCGCAGTGCTTGCGTATCCCAGGGGCACAGTTAGTTCGAAGCAACCCCTGGGATCACGTGGGCCATGGAGAGCCAATCGGAGCAGGGAATTTTCATTCATAGATTTGACAGGAAGACCTGTCAAATCTATGAATAGAGATCGGCCCCAAAACCACACTTAAACTTCAAATAATTTTTTTTTTTTAAATAACATTTTTAAAATAACTATAAGTTACATAAATTAACTACTTTAAACAAAAATTTAAATTTTTGAAAAAATTAATTATACTTTTTAACGGTGCTAAAAATAAACTTACCTTTCTTTAAAGTATCTAAAGAAGATAAACCTGTTGAAAAAATGTTTAAATTGTAATTAATTAACCACTTACCTTGTTAAAAACAGGCTTTGCACCTCCTTTTTAAAAGTGCAGCTTCTCCATACTTACCCTCCCGGAGAATCCTGAAAAAAAAACTGAAGTTCGCTGCGTGCGCGCTGCCTCTACCGCACACGCGTTCGACTTCTGAACCCCTCCCTTCAGGGGAACGGAAGTTCCGGTTTCCTGCGCATGCGCAGTACATGTGTGAAACCGGCACTTCAGGTGGCCTTACGGGTGAGTACACAGCGCGTACCCACCCGACAAGAGCCGAATTTCTGACCCATTGTGTTTGACCAAGTCTTGACACATTCAGGGGGCGATTTTGCCAGCACTGGGGAGGTGGGTATGGAGGTGGGACTGCCGGGAAAATGGCAGAATTTGGGGGCGGGTGCCCAACCCGGCTCCATGCCATCTTGCCAGGAGGCGGGTAGCCGACCCGCACCGGGTCCCGTCTCCTTGGAGGCGGGAAGGAATTAAAGCCTATTAACTGCCTGTTAACAGGTAGTTATCAGGCAGAAAATAGGATTGTTCCCTTTTTGCCCTCACAAGTGTGGGCTTCCCAAAGGCTCCAAAACCCGCCAGCTCAGCGAGGCGAGTACTGGGTCTGCGGGGGTCTGCGGGGGTGCAAAAGTGTGCTGTGAAGGTAAGTGATGGGTGCAAGAGTGGAGAGGTGAGTATCTGAGGTAAGTGTAAAGTGTTATTAAAAGTGTACTTACCTTTGTTTCTTCCTGCAGGCTTCAGTCGGTATGTATGGGGAGAGTCTTGTACCCCCACTTTGGGGATGACAGATGGCCGTTGCATTTTCAGATGCAACAACCATCTCATTTCTGCAAAAGAAAGAAGTTTGATGAGGTCTTGAATTCAAGACCTCATCAAGCTACAGAGAATGTCACTGTTTGACAGCTTCACAGAGCTGTCAAACGATGACAATTCATCTGTCAAAAATTTTTGACAGATGAAACGTCATACGTTAACATTCTCTGCATCCGGCTTTCCCTTAATTGGCCTGCTAACCCCACTGGGCGGGCTTAACAAGGTCAATCAAGGGAAAATAGGGTGGGTTGGCCAGAAGCTGATGGAGGTGGGACTGAAACCAGATAAGTGGGAGTCCCGCCTCCAAAAGCTTCCCATTGGCAAAATCACCCCCTTAATGTCTAAGCAGTAGTCATACAGAGAAATCAACTATAGTAGCGCGCTTTTTCTCTGGGTAGAGACATAGCCTTCATTGAACCTTTGGTTCATGTCTCTCTACAAATTGTGAAGGAAATCTCAAGATCTTTATAGACCTCTAGTCATGCACACTGTCCTAGATGGTTTATTATGGCGTAACAGTAGGCCCCCAGATTGAGGTAGTTCTTGACAACTTGTTTACCATTAGGCATGTAACTAATCACCTCGAGCCCATTGTCCCGTTTCCTATCTCAAGACCATCTTGGCTATCTCGTTCCATAGTGTATTAGCAAAGTTTAGTCAAACAGGCGTGAATCACACACCCTGTACTTCAGGAGGAAACAAACAGCATTCAGCTAAATTACGAACTGAAACATTAAACCCTGAAGCATCCTGGGAATGAACAGCATAACCATTTCATTATTTCTAGCTACAGTACTAATGCACAAGCCATTTACAAGTTAAAAGAAAGCAGAAACCTTAATCATATGAGATTAAACCAAATCCTAATCCTACGTATATATGTATACATGAATAGGGTATCTTACAGGGCCCCCTTTGGAAGTTTACTTTTTTGGAGATATTTAATTCAAATCATAGAATCATAGAAGTTTATGACACTGAAGGAGGCCATTCGGCCCATCGTGTCTGTGCCGGTTGAAAAAGAGCTATCCAGCCTAATCCCACTTTCCAGCTCTTGTAGGTTACGGCACTTCAAGTGAATATCCAAGTACTTTTTAAATGTGATGAGGGTTTCTGTCTCTACCACCCTTTCAGGCAACAAAATTAAATGTGGCCCTGAGTGGCTTGATCTTCACTACGTTTTACCCAAGTCTTGGTCAATTTTCAAGTGGTCTGAGACAAGAAAATATGCTTAACCTCTCCTTTGGTATCTTGAATTATCTGTAATTAGTACTTGAGGCACAGTATTGGAATAGAGCTCGTTGGCTTTACAGTATTGGAGAAAATGATAAACCATTAGAGTCTCAGAAGTGCTAACATTTAGGGGGAGAAATTCGGTATCGCCCCGTTTGGGGCGCAATTATCGGCCGGGCGCAAAGTTTAGCGCCTGGCACTAATTATCACTTCCAACTGCAAACTTGGCTTCTATCGCCCCTGGAGGTTATTGGAGCGCTCAATCAGGCACTACACACCTCTCTTAAGGCGCTAATGCCGAGGAGCGAGACACTAACTCAGAGCGCTGGCGAAGCTCATGTGATGTCAGTCAGCAATGGAACACAGACAAACTGGCGCTGGACAGTTCTTAAAGAGAGGGTCGATCTTGCTCTCCATCCACATCCTGCTCATTGCAGCCTTGAATCTCAGCATGGTGAGACCTGTACATCAATTCTGCTGGAAAGAACAATGGAGAGGCCCAGGGAAAGAGTTCAGAGTGCAGCCCCCAAGTCTCTTCTAAATCGATTCAAGGAAGGACAAATCAAAATGAACCTGCAAAGTGCTGATCAGTACCCAAATCTCCTTCACACAGCGTTGAATCTCTCCAGTAGTCTCTCTCTCTCTCTCTCTCTCTCAGAATGCGTGGTGCAAAAATGTCGCCAACAAAAAAAGGCAGGAAGCGGCCACCTTTAAATAGCGCTCCCCCAGTCCCTTCCTGACTGCAAAACGTTCCCCTCAGCCTGTCGTTGTTAGCGGCAGGCGGTAAGGCAGGGGGCGCCACTCAATATCCAGTCCGGGGCGCTACTGGGGCGTTGCACGCTTGACTGACGTCACGATCTGCAGGGCGCAGGAGATCGTGGCGGTAGTGTTTAGCACCGCCGCAAAATGTCTGGTCAATTTCGCGAGCGGCGCAAACATCGCCGCCCCCGGGCGCTAGTTGCTTTGCGACCCATTAAGGCGCTAACGGGAGGTGCAAAGCAACTGAATTTTTCCCCCTTAGTCTTAAATTGAAATAGCTCAAACGCAGCTTCTGATTCAAACCTTGGGGGTGAAATTCGGCTCCTTTGCGCCTGCCGTGGCGGGCGCTAACGGGGCGCAAAGGGGTTATCACCCGGGGGAGGGGGAAAAAGCACCTCGCGAGAAATTCGGCGGGGCGTTGCTGAGGCGCTACCCGATAGCAGCGCGCCCCCGCCGGTAGCACCCCGGGCCGCTGCGCCGCCGCCAATGATGTCATTGCCAAGTAATGTGATACCTTAACGCCCCACGGCAGATATTCGGCTGCACCCCGCGAGACTGCCGCGGGAGGTGTTAGTGCCAGCCTCGCGGGTCGCGAGCTGGGCCGTCCTCCGCTCGTGGGGTGGTATTTAAAGGGGAAGTGCGGCCGCGACCTGCGCCGCCATTTTCTTTCTTTGGCCGACCTCGTGGTGGGCCGTGGCGTGGTCCTGGCTGCCGTCGCGCAACCTGGCACCGCGTCTCAGTGCCGGGCTGTGACCGCGGCACCACACCACCCTGGTGGCCTAGTGTGGGTCATCGGAGGCCCTGCAGAGTGCGCAATGGGCCTCCCCTTTTCACTGAAGGGGCGGGGCGTTGAAACGCAGCAGTGCTCCGCAGAGCCTCCGCGGAGCGCTGCCGATCGCGCCCCGACATCGCCTCGGTTACCGCCCCACCAGGAAGTGGAGTGCCCGACATTGCGCTCCACTTCTTGGGCGGGGCGGTAAGGTGAATTTCGCGGCCGGGGTGCGACTTCCTCGCTGGGCACAAGATGCCCCGCCTCGCCAGCGTTACCGCCCCGAAACCGGGCGCTATCTAATTTCGCGCCCCTTAAGTTTTAAGACTGAGTCCCCGAGATTACTTCTTACTTTAGCTATCAAAGAATGCGATTGATCAGCTGCTCGTCACCTCTTTTGTTTTCATCAGTTGACTGAGTTTGATTCCTTGTTTTCAGTCAGAGAAGCTATCATAGCCCATAGGTTTACTGGCTGGAATTAGAGTGTAGTCAATGCTCTCCTACGGCTCAGTTAATAAATACATTATTGTGGAATTGATTAGGAAGATCTCAGGTTTGATCTCCAGTCTGTGACCGTAATTGGGGTGGCTTTTTGGAGGCAGAACACATGGCCTGTTCTATTCAGGGCAAAAAGTAGCCAGGGTTCTGCTCTTTACTGTCCCCCAGACACTCTTGTTGGATAACGTGTGTGTATGTGTGAGCGTGCGTGTGTGTATGTCTGTGTGCGCACTTGTGTATATGTCTATGTGCTTGTGTATATATGTGTATATGTATGTGTGTATATATATGTGTGTATGTATATATGTGTGTGTTAACATTCGGTGAGGACAGGATTGGGTTCAGCTATGATTAAATAGCCTATAGTTAAATAGTGTGCCAACAATCCTGGTCTAGATTCACACATGAGAAATAGCCTCTTTGTTTCGCTTCTCGAGAGGGTGCTACTGCCCACCAGGGGAGGGTGAAGAATGGAAGTGAAAACTTTCAGAGTCAATCAAACTCCGCCATTGGACCGTTACTTTTTCCGGAAGATTTCATTGCTTAAACTCTTTTAAATGATTCCTGTCTTTTTTTGGAACAAGCAAAAAGGGAAGGCAACGCTCAGATACAGAGTAGCAGTTGTGGCCATTGCACCACATCACATCAGATATGACAACTTTCTCCGACAGATATTAATCTCACTCGATTGATTTTTGTGGAGAACTTATCACGTAATCTTTGCCATTATTTTGTTGCACTTAGCAAGAGGACGAGTTTCAACTTTGGGAAATGGAAAGTGTTTTCGGTTCTGCGTCTCGTGTCAGCATCACCCATTCCGAGGTCGAGTGTCATGCGGGTCAACCTGGTGATATATAGTGCCTAAGAGCTGACATTGTTCGAATGTTTCTACTGCATCGGGCAAGGCGTACATATGAAACTCTGTTCTCCATTTAAAAAAAGTTTTTAAGCTAGTTGAAATAACCATGTTAAAAATATGTGTGTGCTAGGCCAATGTAGCAGAGCCTGGTCTTCAATTGTCTTGGCTCCCCTTGCCATTGGACCAAGAGCTTGCTCTGTCAAGCCCGTGTGGTAGCTGGTGTTCAACGGCCACCCCACGTTAAAAGAATTCACGCACAGGCATCTTCCACCCTTTAAAATGAAGTTCGGGACCTAGAACGTCAGGAACCTTATGGACAACCCCAACAGCGACAGACCGGAACGCCGTACTGCTATCGTTGCACCGGAGCTCAGACGTTTCAACATAGACATCGCCGCCCTAAGCGAGACCCGGCGGGCAGGGGAAGGCCAAAACAAGACTCGCTCAGGCCAACATCCCCAGCATCGAAATTTTGACCACGCTCGATCAGCTCCGATGGACGGGCCACATCATCCGCATGCCCGATGCGAGACTCCCAAAACAAGCGCTCTACTCGGAGCTCCGACACGGCAAGAGAGCCCCAGATGGGCAGAGGAAACGCTTCAAGGACACCCTCAAAGCCTCCTTGAAAAAGTGCAACATTCCCACCGACACCTGGGAATCCCTGGCCCAAGACCGCACAAAGTGGAGGAGAAGCATCCGGGAAGGCGGCGAACACCTCGAGTCTCTTCGCCGGGAGCAAGCGGAAGCCAAGCGCAAACAGCGCAAGGAGCGCACGTCAACCCAAGCACCCCACCCACCCGCCCCTTCAACCACCGTCTGCCCCACCTGTGACAGAGACTGTAGGTCCCGCATTGGACTCACCAGTCACCTGAGAACTCATTTTTAGTGTGGAAGCAAGTCACCCTCGGTTCCGAGGGACTGCCTAAGAAGAAGTTAAAATACAGAGAAAACATCTTACAACTGCTTCAACCAATGCATTGTAAAAATATCGCTAAGGTACCATAACGGAAACATCCGAAGATTTCCCCCCCACCCCTGCCACCCACACTCCTTCCTTTCTGCCCCCAGTATGACATTTCCATTTGCTACTGCAGCAATTCCTTTGGCCTTTGTCAGTATGATTGCCAGTTAGTGTCGAGTGGTACTGAATTACAGGTATTTTGTGCGGTGGATTTGTGCTCATTACAGCTGGATTGTGTGTCGAAACTCATTTCTCTCCGGATCCTCACCTCTGTCAGAAAGAGAAAGCTGCCTTCTCGCTAATATTAGCTAAATTTGTACTCAGGACCTGGAGGAAAGCAGTTTTTAACTGACCGCACAACCATGTAATACTTTCCCCCCCGCCCCCCCCCCCCCCAACTAACGTCCTCGTGAAAATAAAACACTTTTTTGGAAGGTTCCCATATGGTGGCTATTAATAAATAATAATTTACTAAAGTTACTTCCAAATTATTAATCAGCACTTTTGTGCAGCTACACACAGTATTTACAGCACAGAAACAGGCCATTCGGCCCAACAGGTCCATGCTGGTGTCTAAGCTCCACACGAGCCTCCTGCCACCCCACTTCATCTCACCCCATCAACATATCCTTCCATTACTTTCTCCCTCGTGTGCTTGTCTAGTTTCACCTTAAATGCATCCATGTTAGTTGCCTCAACTGCTCTTTGTGTTAGCGAGTTCCACATTCTCTCTGGGTAAAGAAGTTTCTCCTGAGTTCCCTATTGGATTTATTAGTGGCTATCTTATATTTATGGTTCCTAGTTCTGGTCTCCCCGCATCTTCTCTACCCTGTCAAACCCTTTCATGATCTTGAAGACCTCTATCAGGTCAACCCCTCAGTCTTCTCTTTTCTAGAGAAAAAGAGCCCCAGCCTGTTCAGTCTTTCCTGATAGGTATAACCTCTCAGTTCTGGTATCATTCCAGTAAATCTTTTTTGCACCTTCTCCAGTGCCTCTATATACTTGTGAGCGATGCATAGTTACATTATATTGAGGGGTGTGGCATAGGCAGGATGTTGCCGGCTGATGGTGGATTGTGTTGGTGAGTTCTGGATGGATATTTTTCCAGAGAAAGATTGAAGAGTGTGAGCCCATTCACATCTTTCTTCAGAAGCATGAGGTACAAATCCCGTGGATCTGCAGGATGTCAAATGGCCGCCTGGCTGGCAGCTTTCTGCTCCTCTTCTGCCACTCGCTGCTTTTCATTTGTGCTCGGTGAAGCCACAAACTGCCCTCAAGCTCGCTGCCTAACACCCCCTCCGTGGATGTACCTGTGCTGATGCTTACGAACAGTGGAGTGAGTGTCAAGATGCAGTGATGTGCTAGCTTGTTCTTTGCTGCTAGCACTCTGGCCTGGTTCTTGTGGGGGGGGGGAGAGGGGGTGCTATAGTAACAAAAGAAAAAGAAAAGAAAGACTTGCATTTATATAGCGCCTTTCACGACCACCGGACTTCCCAAAGAGCTTTACAGACAATGAAGTACTTTTTGAAGTGTAGTCACTGTTGTAATGTAGGAAACCCGGCAGCCAATTTGCGCACAGCAAGCTCCCACAAACAGCAATGTGATAATGACCAGATAATCTGTTTTAATGATGTTGGTTGAGGGATAAATATTGGCCAGGACACCGGGGGTAACTCCCCTGCTCTTCTCGAAATTGCACCATGGGATCTTTTATGTCCACCTGAGAGAGCAGGCGGGGCCTCGGTTTAACGTCTCATCCGAAAGACGGCACCTCCGACAGTGCAGCACTCCCTCAGCACCGCACTGGAGTGTCAGCTTAGATTTTTGTGCTCAAGTCTCATGGAGTGGGACTTGAACCCACAACCTTCTGACTCAGAGGCAAGAGTGCTACCCACTGAGCCACGGCTGACACTGGAGGACCGTATGAGAGCATCCTGGCAGCAGGACACCACTTTGAATGGTACTTTTGGCAATATATTGCGTGCCCCTGTGTTGTACTTGAGTGTATGCCTGTGTGAGAGAGAATAGCAAGTCAGTGAGTCAATGGGTAGAGGGAGAAGAACTAGCAAGAGCAGGATGATATTAGCCTACAGCTTAAAGGCCGCCTTCAACTTCACTCTCTCTCACTCCATTTCTACTCTCAGTTCAATGGGTTTCAGCGTTACCTACTCCTTGACAGGCCTCAAAGGCTTCATACTTCGGGGACTCTTTCCATGCTGGTCAGCTCTCTCTTGCATGATCCGTCTCATCCTGCAAAGAGAGTAATTTTGAGATGATAGAAGTGTCAGGAGCACAGAATGTGCTCCCAGTAATTGTGTGAGTAAATGAACATGCATCATGCCACTAGGTTTAGTTGGAAAGAAGTAAAAAAGGAATACTTGCATTTCTATAGCGCCTTTCACAACCTCAGGACGTCCCAAAGTGCTTTACAGCCAATTAAGCACTTTTTGAAGTGTAGTCACTGTTGTAATGTGGGAAACTTGGCAGCCAATCCACGCACAGCAAGCTCCCACACACAGCAATGCGATAATGACCAGATAATCTGTTTTAGTGATGTTGCTTGAGGGATAAACATTGAGCCAGGACACAAGGGAGAACTCCCCTGCTCTTCTTCGAAATAGCACCATAAGATCTTTTACGTCCAAATGAGAGAGCAGACGGGGCCTCGGTTTAACGTCTCATCCACAAGACGGCACCTCCGACAGTGCGGCACTCCCTCAGCACTGCACTGGAGTGTCAGCCTAGATTTTGTGCTCAAGTTCCTGGAGTGGGACTTGAACCCACAACCTTCTGACTCAGAGAGCGAGGGTGCGAACAATTGTGCGAACCACCTTTAAAGATGCAAGTGAGACTGGAGTTCCAGTTGTGATTTAAGCTGGCAAGTGTGCCTTTATATAGTAGACCTGTGCTTTAAAGAGCTGTAAGTTATGATTAGATCGGATAGGTGGATAAATGGAAATTGATTCAAGGAATATATGTTTGACTAATTAAAAGGTCTACTTACATTTTTGGTTCTTGATTTGAAACTGTCAATGAAACAGTCCGCTCATTAGTTCCCCCTAAGGTCAGGATTTATTTCTAAAATATGGATTCCACAGCAATATAATTCATATGCTAAGACAAGTACAAAACATTCACTATATAAGAGGTTCTACAAAAGTTATTCTTCACTTACAATAAGCTTCAGAGAATGAGACAATACATGTACATGGACAATGATACTTGCCCAACCTGGGAGGCACCAGATACTCCACTGTGACTCTAACTGTCAGCTTTCTTGTCCAGGGGCGGAGGCGCACACTCAACTAGGTCGGCTAGCTGCCTTTCTACTGAAGGCCCGAACTAGGGCCTACGTCATTCTTGGCACGGCATCATACTGAAAACAAGTTAAAGGGGAGGGGAGGAGAATTTTTTGTTTTTGTTTTTACGCAGCAAGTTGTTACGATCTGGACCGCGCTGCCTGAAAGGGGCGGCGGAAGCAGATTCAACAGTAACTTTCAAAAGGGAACTGGACAAATACTTGAAGGGGAAACATTTGTAGGGCGATGGGGAAAGAACAGGCCGAGTGCGACTAATTGGAGAGCTCTTTCAAAGAGCCGGCACAGGCACGATGGGCCGAATGGCCTCCTTCTGTGCTGTATAATTCTGTGATTCTAAAGAAAGAAAGACTTGCATTTATATAGCGCCGTTCACGACCACCGGATCTGTCAAAGAGCTTTCCAGTCAATGAAGTACTTTTGAAGTGTAGTCACTGTTGTAATGCGGGAAATGCAGCAGCCAATTTGCACACAGCAAGCTCCCACAAACAGCAATGTGATAATGACCAGATAATCTGTTTTTGTTATGTTGGTCGAGGGATAAATATTGGCCAGGACACCGGGGACAACTCCTCTGCTCCTTATGTGGCTCAGTGTCAAATTTTTGTCTTATAATACTCCTGTGAAGTGCCTTAGGATATTTTACTACATCAATGGCACTATATAAATACAAGTTTTTGTTGCTGTTGTTGAGTTGCGAATGGCACTGAACACTGTGCAGTGATCAGCGAACATCCCCACTTCTGACCTTATGATGGAGAGAAGGTCATTGATGAAGCAGCTGAAGATGTTTGGGCCTAGGACACTGCCCTGAGGAATAATGAAGTACTTTTGAAGTGTAGTCACTGTTGTAAAGTAGGGAACCACAGCAGCCAATTGCGCACAGCAAGCTCCCACAAACAGCAATGTGATAATGACCAGATAAGTTTTTTTTTCTTTGTTATGTTGATTGAGAGATAAATATTGGCCAGGACACCAGGGATAACTCCCCTGCTCTTCTTCAGAATAGCGCCATGGGATCTTTTACATCCACCTGAGAGATCAGACGGGGCCTCGGTTTAACGTCTCATCCGAAAGACGGCACCTCCGACAGTGCAGCACTCCCTCAGCACTGCACTGGAGTGTCAGCCTAGCTTTATGTGCTCAAGTCCCTGGAGTGGGTCTATGAACCCACAACCTTCTGAGTGTGTTGCCAACTGAGCCACAGCTGACACAAATCTTGCACAGGGTAAGTTACTGTGTTGACAAAGGCCTTCTATCTGATTGAAGGAGTGAATCTTCTCTTATCAACTGTTACAGACTTCCCCTGCAGGGCATGGCACTCTTCTTCTGCACTGACTTACAATGGTATCACAAAGATATCACACATCTTCTTTATACATGTGAACCTGGGAGAGTTGATAGACCGGGGGCTGCCACATTGTCTCAAAGCACTTTGGGCCTAGATGTTTCCAAAGCCCTTGTGAGGAGTGTTAACATCAAAAGGGTAATTAAACAGCTGGTGCTGTGAGAGTCGGCTTCAATTCAAAAGTTCAGT
The DNA here is from genome assembly GCA_030390025.1 of Squalus acanthias. NCBI lineage: Eukaryota > Metazoa > Chordata > Chondrichthyes > Squaliformes > Squalidae > Squalus > Squalus acanthias. The sequence goes on from CM059425.1 coordinate 248,349,633, forward strand.
GATCCCAGGCAGGCCTGTCTATAACACAGAGCAGATCGGCACTGTTAGTAACATTTCGCTTTAAAATCTCACTCACTTATATATGTTACATTTCCTACATTACAATAGTGACTGCACTTCAAAAAATACTTCAGAGGGCAGATGAGGCCTCGGCTTAACACCTCATCCACAAGGTGGCACCTCCAACAATGCAGCACTCCCTCAGTACCGCACTGGGAGTGTCAGCCTAGATTTTGTGCTCAAGCCCTTGGGTGTGGGACTTGAACTGATGACCTGTCTGACCCAGAGGCGAGAGTGCTACCCTCTGAGCCACGGCTAACACCTCAATGCGTTATAAGCGGCACCTTTGTAATTAGCGCCATACACCAGATATAGGCGGTTGCACGTGATAAGTGCGGACGGTGTAAGTGGTGGTGATTGCACTAAAACCAGTGGCCCTGGCTTTCTGCAGGATTCTTGAAACCTCCTGCCTTAACTTCGGTGGGAGAATGTCAGACTCCCCACAGAAATGGTGCCAATGGCCATTTTTAGCCGCTTATATCGTTTCTCCAGGATTTCTGCCTATTTCCTGCCGGAGAACGCCATTGGAGGTTTCAGGCCAGTGCGTGCCCTAGCTTGTCGCTAACTATACGCACCGGCGTGCAAACTGAAGAGAACTCTGCGTTCAAAAGCACTGAGCTGTTTTAACACATGAAACAATTAATTCTTATCTTAAGTCATTCTCAATTTATCATTAAGAGTTTTTTCTACTGCTGGTTTCGAAACAAATTATGAAATGAAGTTTTATCACACTCCAATGTGATATAGATTTTCCAACTAGTGCGATAGGGTGATGACTGAATTTTCTACTTAATTGGTACAATACATTGAGGAAGATATAATGATAGTACATACAGCATTCATAGCTTGTTGAACAGAATTGGTTTATTTGATTTTGTACAGTTGCCAACAGCACATTTGGTAGCATAATCTATTTTATTTTACTTTGCGTGGAATTATGTAACTAAATACTCACATCAGCTCTATAACTCATTTGCAAAATTTGCAACATTTGCATCCCAGGCAACATTGTGAATTAAATACTTCATCGTTGCTGTGGGAATTTCAATGATGCTAATTACTCGCATCAGAAGAGATAAGTGAGAAGCAATGAAAAATAAAATCTCACTACTTCAGACTGGTCTCCTGTCTGTGTACAAAGAGTATTGGTATAATTGTATAATGCTTAGAAAGTGCTAGGATCATTATGTGCTTCTCAGCTTTTCAAATAGTCTATTCACATACTTTCCTGAACTACCACCAATTTGAATCAGTCTTAACGAAAGGAAAACTTGTATTTATATCGTGCTTTTCTTGACCGTAGGATGTCCCAAAGCGCTTTACAGCAAATCTAAAGTATTTTTTGAAGTGCAGTCACTGTTGTAATGTAGGAAACGCGGCAGCCAATCTGCGCACAACAAGCTCCCCCAAACAGCAATGAGATAATGACCAGATCATCTGTCTGAGTGACATTGATTGAGGGATAAATATTGATCAGGCGAACTCCCCTGCTTTTCTTCAAAGTAGTGCCATGGGATCTTTTATGTTCACCTGAGAGGGCAGACCAGGCCTCGGTTTAACGTCTCATCCTGAGGCCAGGTGGCGTAGCTCCTTCTGGTCTCGTCCTGAGATTGGGTGGCATAGCTACCTCTGGTCTCCTGAGACAGTGTGGCATAGCTTCTTCTCATCTCCTCCTGAGATCAGGTGACATTGTTCCTTCTGGTCTCCTGAGGTTGGGTGGTCCATGAATGGAATGCTACACTGTTGGAATTAAACGTCCATTGACAGAAACCCAGACGTCATGTGACAATCTCACAGACTCATGGGATTCTCTTGCCGATTCCCTAAAGTCCCTAGATTTGAAAGCCATTGGGATACAGAACCCAGGATTTTAATTATATCTTCTGAGCTGTTTATACCACTGAGAGAGTTTGAGACTTAATGAAAACCACTGGTTTAAAACACAATGGGCTAAAAATTCAGTTGGTTGCGCCTCCCGTTAGCGCCTTAAGAGGGCGCTAATGGGGCAAAAAGCAGCTAGCGCCCGGGCGCAGCGATGCTTGCGCCGCTCGCGAACTTCACTAGACATTTTGCGGTGGCGCTAAACTTTATCGCCGCGGTCCCCTGCGCCCGCGGATTGTGACGTCATACGAGAGTGCAACGCCCTTGTGGCGCCCCGGAGCAGAAATTCAGTGGCGCCCCCATCCTTACCGCCTGGCGCATCCAACGACCGGTAGAGTGGAACGCTAACAATCGCTGTGGGGCTCGGGGGGGCGCTATTTAAAGGGGGCCTCTTCCTGTCTTTCTCTGTGGTTGACATTTTTGCACCACTCGTTCTGAGAGAGAGAGAGAGATTCGGAGAGAGAGAGAGAGAAACTTGTGCATTGAGTCAACGCTGTGTGAGGTAGTTTTGCCTACTGATCCTAACTTCGCTGGTACTTTGGTTTCTGGCCTTCATAACTTTGCTTGCTAAGAGACTATGGGGGCTGCACTGATGGGGGGCGTCGTCCTGCGCCAGCTGAATCAGAGGAGACGGAGACGCAGAGAGAGAGTGGCAATGATGGCCAGATGGAGGAGGGCCAACAGGCGTCTGTACAGGAGAGCTTACCCTCCCAGGGTATATCGTGAACAGCTCTCCGACATTCATATGTCTGATGAGCAGTGTCTGCGAAGGCTGCGCTTCAGCAAGGAGGTGGTCACTGAGCTCTGCCACCTGCTGCAGCCAGATCTGCAGCCTCAACTGAGGTCCAGGACGTCTCTGTCGGTGGCAGTGAAGGTCACAGTGGCTCTGAACTTTTATGCTACTGGCTCATTTCAATCTGCTGCTGGGGACATCGCCAATCTCTCCCAGTTGGCGGTGCATTGCTGCATCCGGCAGGTCACAAATGCCCTCTTCAAAAGGAGACGAGAGTTCATCTCTTTCCTCATGACCCCAGACAAGCAGCAAGAACGTGCTCTGGGCTTTGCGAGGATAGCGGGCTTCCCCATGGTGCAGGACGCCATTGACTGCACGCATGTGGCTTTGCGTGCTCCGCATGAGAATGCCGAGGATTTCCGGAACAGAAAGGGGTTCCATTCCTTGAATGTTCAGTTGGTCTGTGACCACAGACAGCTGATACTCGCTGTCAATGCCCACTATCCTGGCAGCTGCCACGATGCTTTTATCCTGCGCCAGACTACTGTGGCAGAACTTTTCGAGGCACCGCATCAGCCAGTTGGTTGGCTTCTCGGGGACAAGGGGTATCCACTGAGCACCTGGCTGATGACACCGCTCCGTACGCCCAACACCCCTGCTGAGCTGCGGTACAACGAGAGCCATCAAGCTACCAGGAACATCGTGGAGCACACAATCGGCGTGCTCAAGCAACGGTTCCGCTGTCTCGACCATTCTGGAGGAGCCCTGCAGTACTCGCCTGAGCGAGTTTCCAACCTCGTAGTTGTGTGCTGCATGCTGCATAACATGGCAATCCTCAGGACCCAGCCAATGCCACCAGGCCTTGCAGCACCACCAGAGGAGGAGGAGGAAGAGGACGAGGAGGAGGAGGATGATCAGCAGCAGCACCAAGGCGTGAGGGCGGCCCACAATGGTGAAACTGCAAGGGCCGTCTGTCAGCGGCTGATAGCAAGCCGCTTCTAGGCCCCTGCTGTGGAAATGGCTTCTGCCATTGAGAACAGCATGAATGAACCCAACATGCAACCCCTAAGCCGGCCAAGGCACCAATGATTCCAAACACCAAACATGTATATTTTGAGTACCAAAACTTATTTATTTTACAAACTCTGTGTGTGTCATTTCTTCATGACAAACTCATACAAATAAACACAAAAAAACAGTCATTACCATAACTGGTTCTCACAACCTGGAGATCATGTGCAAAACACTCAACAAAAGTTTGACCACGAACCTCAGCCTTTAATAAAAAAATGACCAGCATTTTGTCACACCTCCTACATCGAGGGTGAACTCCTTCCCGTGCGCCCTTCCCCCCTTCTTACCCTACTGCTCCTCCGCAATGGGACCTCAGTGGCTGCAGCAAGGCTGGTGGAAGGCTGCTGACTGTCAGGCCCTGACAATGCAGATGCCCTTGAGGGACGGCCTCGACCAGTTCTGGGCCTGGAGGGCCCGGCTGCAGACTGCACCAACTCTGCATGGGCGGCAGCAGTCTGTCCTACAGGCGGTGGCAACTGCAGTGGAGAAGTGACAGTGGTGGCAGCAGGAATGCTGTCATCTTGAGCGAGGACAGCAACTCCCTGCTCGACCGGCACACTGGCACTCCCACGGGGCAGCACCTCAGCATCCGGAGCAATCTGCTGGAGCACAGATTGCTGGCCTGCTGCGGCGCGGTGAGAGCCCCGGGGAAATGTGTCCGAACCAGCGAGGATGGCAGCAGACAGTGCTCGCGTGGCCTCAATCTGAGTCTGCATGAGAGCAGTCTGAGATTGAATTGCAGCACTGAGCTTCAGTGTCGCATCCGCCTGCGCTGCAGCGAAATGCTCCACACTCCTTGCCAGTGCTTCAATGCATTTGGGCACCCTACCCACTGCAGCCATGAGCTCAGTGTGCATGCCCACCGCCTGGGTGTTCATTTCCGCGATCAGCCGCTCCTCCTCTGCGTCCAGTGCAGCAGGACTCGCTGGCCTACTCTCCCTCCGGGGAGAAGGCCCCCGTGCTTCCCTACCCCCATGGCGTTGCTGCAGCCCGCTGGGTCCTGGAGCTTCACCCTCATCAGACCCTTCCCCCCTGCTCCCCTCCAGGGAAGGCGTGTCCTCAGTGTTGGCATGGGCTTCCTCGGGAGAGGGTGGCTCTGATGCTCCGGCTTCCTCTTCCTCCTCGGCTGCAGCCTCACTCCCACTGGCAGCTTCAGGGCCCGTCTCCTCAGCTGGTGAATCACCATCTGAAAGCAGGGAGGTACAAGAGTGGCTTTAGTGTGAGGACAGGGTGGCAGTAAGGGAGGAATAAGTGCAGCAAGTTAGTAAGTTGGATTGAAAGTGTCAAAGGCTGGTGTTGTGAGGGACAAGTGGAAGGACAGAGGACAAAAAGGTGATGACCTTACCATTGCTGTCCAGAACGGGGTCGGCGTCTCCAGTGGCGACGGGACCGATCACCCGGCTTGCCACAATCCTGTGGACGTGCCCCTCAAGATCGCTGAGGGGTTGCAGCTGAGGCGGCCCTCCACCCGTCCATTGCTGCTGTCTCCTATTATGCGCCAGCTTGGCCTGCAAGAAAAAGGACGGCGTCTGAGTAAATATACAGCCATGGTCTTGCCTGATGTGCCTCCCATAGGTGAATAGCCCTTACTGTATGCAAAGTGTGGAATGTGTGTGTGTGCTTCATGAAAGGGCCATAGGTGTTGGATGAGTGCTGTTAATTGTGGTTTTAAGACCCTCTGGCCATAGAGTGAGGCTGAGATGGAGGGATGGAGAGGTATTGCAAAAAAGCCACTCACCCTGACGACCCGAGTGAGGTCGTTGAACTTTTTCCGGCATTGGACATAGGTCCTGGGCACCATGCTCCCGGAGGAGACGTGCTGAGCCACCTCCCTCCACACCCTTCTGTAGTCGCGCGGCAAAGGCCTCCTGCCACTCTCTGGGTACAGTGTTGATCCTCGGCGCTCCACCGCGCCAACCAGTGCATCCAAGGCCCGCTCGCTGAAGCGCTGAGCTCGTTCTCTCGCCCTCTCCATCCTTGGCTGGAAAATGGAAGCTCAGGTCTCTCCAGGTCGAGATTCAAGGCTGCAATGAGCAGGGTGTGGCTGGGGAGCAAGATCGCCCCCCCCCCCTTTAAGAACTGGCCGGCGCCAGTGTGTCTGTGTTCCCTCGCTAACTGGCAGCACCTGCGCTGCGCTCGCGCTCGCGCTCTGAGTTAGCGCCTCACTCCTCGGCCTTTGCGCCTTAAGACAGGTGTGCAGCGCCTGATTTAGCGCTCCAATCACCTCCCGGGGCGTTAAAAGTGAAGTTTCCAGTCAGTGGCGATAATTAGCGCCAGGCGCTAATCTTTGCGCCCGGCCGATAATTGCGCCCCAAATGGGGCGATACTGAATTTTCCCCCCAATATTTTGGTCTCAAGGCCTCAATTGATTTGTACATGTCCCTACATTAGTCCGGTGCTGGATTTTCAGTTTCCTTTAGATTTTTCTTATCTGTTTTCAATATAATCACCTTCAAAAAGCTCCCTGGTAGAACCTCGTGTGCATATTTTCGATGTACTGGAACAGCACGCAGCAAGGTTTTACATCAGTTCAAGATAGCTTGCAAATGCATGGCACTCTGATGAAAGAGATTACTGAAAGCTTCCATGCTGCGCATCACAGTTCTTGACAATGTTAATTGAAGTTGTTCATAGTGTGCGGATATTAAAGGGGATCTTACACTGCATAATATTAACATTGACACGTTTCAAAGTGGCTTAGGGGAATAAACATCTCTTTGAAAATCTCAAACCAATATCTCTACCTTTGAATGACTCATCAATGAAGTGTTGGAACAATAAATTGTTCTAAACCCGGTGAATTTTCTGGTATGGAAGTAAATTATTTATGAGTATTAGTGTGGATTTTATCAAAAATACCCTGCACTTTGTAATATGGAAATATGAACATTAAAACCCGTAGGATACCCGTAATATGTAAGAAATATTGGAATGGAAAATTCCACTGTGTAACATATATTAATTTAAAGTTATCAGATAAATCTCTCCCTCCTCTTCATTGCCATACATATCGGAAACTAAATTTAGCATTTATGTCTGGGCTTTCATCTATGATGCCTGAATTAGCTACAGCTATTCCACAGAGCCGGCTATCCAGAGGAGTGAAGAGGCTGGAGCCATTTTGAGGCCCGAGTTTCTAAGTAGAACCGGCGAACTGTTGGCAGCAAACAGGCATCCCGATGCAGCTTGCCAGATACAGGCCGGCACAACCTCCGGCCACCCAGAAACCGCCCGGACTGCAGCAAAGTAGTGCCGGCCAGGTCACGATCGCGGAGGGTTGGTACCCTGGGGAAGCAGCGGCCCAGACTGTTTTTTATGGGGCCCAGGGGAACACCCTTGCTCCTCCTGGCTCCGCAAAAATAATTTAAAGCTTACCTCTCAGTGGCCTTTACGGCCCGATTCGCCAGTAAAACTGGTTGGAGAGGGCGTGGCACACGCTACAACCAGTTCTGTCCTAAACTGGCATTCGGGGCCCTATGTATGTCATAGGACCCAGATTCGCATATTAAAATGGACCTACCATCTGAAACAGTCGGTCGATTCGGCCACCTAGCGTTATACCCCTGTAAAAGTGGCAGAGGTCAGTGTGTTGACGTTAACAGGGCGGCATGTCTACCAACCCCATTGCAAGGCTATTACTGCCCCGTTAACGTCGACTTCAGCTAGTTAAAATTGACCCCATTGATGGCCTGCTGACACAATTTTTCCTTAATTGGGCTAGTTCAGCCCGCCTGATCACAAGGTGCGGGTCTGTTCAGCTGATACGCTGACGCGTTTGCAGCTGGTGTATTTAAGGGGGCCATTTCCCCATTAGATCTCAGGTCCATTCTGGTGCGTCTGACTGCTGCTTCTCACCACGATGTCTGCAGAGAAACAAAAGGCTTCAACGAGGACTCCCTCCATGCTCTTGTGGAGGGAGTCAGAGGACGTTGGGAGGTCCTGTACCCATCTGATGGAAGAAGGAAACCTCCTCAGCAGACAAAGGCAGCCTGGCTGCGAATATCTGAGGAGGGTTAAGTTTCTGTTCTTTTATTACGTTGGAATAAATTAATCTTATATGAACGTTTGACATTGTTGCCATTTGTGTGCTCCCAATTTGAGGTGGCACAGTGAGGGGTGAGGGCGCCTTTTATGTCCAGCAATGCAGTTGACAGTGGATGTAGAGATGACAACAGACACTTACAGCCTCAAGACAGTCTCCCAAAGCGTGAAATCAGCAACCTCTGACATTTGAAATTGAGCAGATTTGAGACTGAAGCTTTTAGACTGCAGTTGCAGCTGTGACGTTTCCAGCTCGTTGGTCTTCCCGACACACTTACCCGGCGTGATCTCTGAACGCCGTGAAACCCGAGTCAAATGTTGGAAAATTGCAAAAGGCTCTCAAAATAGCAGTTAACAAGCACTTAGCAAGGAGTTAAGTGCCTTAAATCCCTCACCCGCCACTTGGTGTCGGGTCTGTGGTGAAATCACAGACCCGACACTCTTGAAACTCACACGGAGGCGGATTCGCAGCGGGTTTCTGACCCGCCGTCAATCATCGCAACTTTAAAACCTGACCCACCTCCGAACCCACCCTCTGAGCACTGGCAAAATCGCAGTCAGGATTATGCACTTGCTCACATCCCCTTTTAGCACTTCTAATCTCATTGTTACCAGCCACTGCACATTCTATGTTGCTCATGAAGTTCCTTAATATTGTTGGCCTTAACTTTCTCATATGCCTCTTTTTTAAATTTCTGGCTTACTTCTATCCCTCTATTTATCCACAGAACTCTATATAATGATGCAACCACTTTTTACCTTATAAATAGGATTACATAGGATATATGGCACAGAAACAGGCCATTCGGCCCACCAGTCCATGCCGGCATTTATGCTCCACTCGAGCCTCCTCCCGTCTTTCCTAATCTAACTCTATCAGCATAACCCTCTATTCCCTCCTCCCTCATAGCTTATCTAGCCTCCCCTTAAATACATCTATACTATTGGCTTCAACCACTCCCTGTGGTAGCGAGTTCCACATTCTCACCACTCTCTGTCGAAGTATATTTCTTTATACTCTAATCATCTCATATTTGAAGATTTCAACTTCTGATCTATCAACCAGTTTGCTAACGTTTCTGTCCCATTAATTTGGGCCAGATCTCCTATCTCACTAAATATTGCCTTTTTCCAGTCCAGCACCCTAATCGTTGACTCTTCATTATCCTTTTTTGTCCTTACAATGAACCTAAACATGTTTTGATAATCATTTCCCAATTGTTCTCTTACTTTCACATCAGTTATTTCCCCAGATCTAAATCAAGTAATGCTTCTTTCCCAGTTGGATTAGAAACAGTGGACTGGACTTTTCTGAAGCGGGGCATCTCGTGCTGTGCTTGGTTAGTTAAACTTTTTCCTGCACCCTTCGGCTCAAAAATGTTTTGCCCACAAGGTTGCTGGAAGTGCGAGCTGATAATGGCGCAGCAAGGGCAACATGGCATCTAGAACCTTGGTGAACGACGGAACCAACAGGGTATCTCCTTAAACAATGAGATTTAAGATTTGAGAAATAAACAGAGGAGGGACTGAGAAGGAGGATGAAGTAGAGTCAGCTCAGATACAGAAATAAATCAATAAAGAGAGGGAAAGAAAGATTGGATTAAGAGAGAGAGAGGACAAAGAGGCAAAAAGGAAAAGTAAGAAAAAAAATTTAGGGGGAGAAATTCGGTTGGTTAGCGCCTCCCGTTAGTGCCGGGGTTGGGCGGGGGGGGGGGGGGTGCTAGTGGGGCGCTAACGGGTTCACGACCGAGCGTGGCGAATGCAGTGATGCCTGCGAACTTCTGTGCCAGTTTAGCGCTGTGGTAACTCTTAGCGCCTGGGTCCCTAGCGCCTCACAGGTCGTGACGTCATAAAGTGTGCGGCTGCCCGTTATTGCCCCGGATGTGAAATTGCCTCCCGCCCCCTGCTCTATCACCGGGCGTGAACAATGGCAGGAAGAGGAAGCGTCGTCACCTCGGCTGGCCGCTTGGGGAGCGCTAATTAAAGGGAATGGTTTTCAGGTAGGCCAACCTTTATTATTTGCATCAGTCTGGTGCCTGCACAAAGTTTTTGATGTTTCATTGCTGTAAGATATCCAAGCCCTCCACTTTCTGAGAGTGTTTGGGGCTGTAATGGCAGGCGCGCAGGTCGCATTGCAATGCAGAACTGCCGACAAGTAGGCTGTGCACCATCATTGGCCCTTCCCTTTAATCAAGGGAAGCAGCCTCTGATGCCGTTGGCGATGCGCTCCAAATTGTTCAGCGCTCTGCCGCTGCCACCCCGCTCTCAGACTTTAGTGCCCTAAGAGAAGTGGTTAGCACTTCATTTAACGCTCCACTTCCCTCTTGGAGCGCTAAAGCTTAATTTCCTGGCAGGAGAGAATCATTAGTGCCTGGTGCTACTTTTTCTACTTTTCAATAGTTAGCACCCCCACCGGGGCGCTACGGAATTTCTAGCCCTAAAAGTCTAAAATTTGAAAATTTTAATATCTCCAATAACAATTCACTATTTGAAGGAATGAGACTCCACAGTTTAAATTGTTCACTTTCTGAGTCAGAGAGATTGATTGGCAGTCATTATCAGCCCCAACACCAGCAGCACCAGGCACGACAGCAGCACCAACAACAACACCAAACTTCTCCACAATCACCTGACAACTGCACAGGACAGAAGGCATCAGCATCTGAACACATTGCTGCCCGGGAGGCCAGGGATGACCTGAGCATGGCAAGATTTACTTCACTTGATGCTGTACATCCTGGCTGCCACATGATGCGCCAGGTTGGCATCACCCCACACCAACACCATAAAGCATCCCTACAATGTCCAAGCCATTCCTTTCACACTCATCATCATTGCGGTGGGTACCGTTATGTCTCACCATTCACTGCAACTCACTAAGCCACTTCCAAAGGTGCAGACAAATCTGTCCAAGAATGCGAAGTGTGGAAAATAAAGGTTTCAATGTTTGACAGCACATTAACTATACATGAAAATTGGCTAAATCACCCAAGTGCCTGCCCTTGTGTGTTGTTAGTTGGTATGATTGCACTAGGTTGAGGGTGAATGTGAGGGGTGGCTAGTGAGATGGGGATGTGATAATGTAGATAGAGAGAGAGGGATGGGTGGAGGTGCAAGGTAAGTTGGTGTGAGTAAGGATGTGCAGGAGTAGGGTAGGGAAGGCAGGGTGATGGGGATGTGATGAGAGGCACAGCAGGATGAAGGTGAGTGTGGCTTTGTACTAAAGTTTTCTGATCTAATGAGATCATTGAAACATTTGCGGCACTGCACCCAGATCCTTCTGACAACATCCCTGCTTTTGACCTCCTGTGCAATGTGCAACCAGGCTGTGTTGGTCTCCTGGGGAGGTCTCTTCCACCCATGGGATGGGAAGAGGACCTCCCTGCATGCTCTGACTCCCTCCTTAAGCATATGGAGGGAGTCATGGGAGAGCCTGGGTGCCGCCCTGCACCTCTGTGCAGTGATTGTCAGAGTTTGCAGCACTTCAATGCTATAGAACACTGACAGCACAAATGTCAAAATAAAGTGGCCATGGTTCCTTTAAGGAAATTGGCTGATGACGCATCATCAAATGACTTCACCAGAGACACTCCATCTAATTGGGCCAGGAAAAGCCCTGGGCGAGCTTAACAAGCTACATTGAGGTTGAAGTTCATTTTCAACAGCAGGATGGAGCCAGCAGTGGGGCCGTGACCCGCCACGGACACTGCCCACACCACACCCATCAAGATGAGCAAAATCTTGGCCAGGGTAATGATTCTGCCGTTGTCATTTACAGCTCCTCTTGACCCATCTTTTCTTTCCATACTTGTCCCATTACCATCCACTTTGACCTTGCACCATCATCCCTTTTATCATTTAATCACTCCTGCCTTCTACCCGATCACAGACCTTCCCTATTGTTCTTTCCTCCCCTCCTCCCTCTTTCCCTGTACTTACTTAAAACCTGGTTATATCTCTAATTTTTTGCAGTTCTGATGAAAGGTAATCAACCTGAAAAGTTGGGGAAATAATCATCCCCTTAGCGCCTCCCGTTAGCGCTGGAGATGGCGCTAATGGGGCGTTAGATCGGTATTGCCGAGGGCAAGGCGAATCCAGCACCGCACGCAAAATGCAGCCCCCCCTCCCGTAGCGCTGCCGGTAAGAGGTATCGCCGGGAATATCAATGCCAGGCACATCGTGACGTCAGTGAGTGTGCAACGCTCACTGACTGCCCGATTTGCTAAATTTATTGTCGCCACCTACCTCAACGCCCGGAGTAAACACCGACAGGGAGAGATGGTGAGCAGGACCAGGAAGCCAGCTCCAGGGACGTTATTTAAAGGGATCATCAGTAATCACTCGCAGCTGTCAGGTTAGTGCAGTTTCAGTGGTTTTTTGTTAGTTTCATCCACTCCAACAGTTTCATTCAGTCATTTACAGGTTTTTTGTATCAGGAGTCTTCTGGCAACTAAAAGGTAGCTACATTTATTCTTCAAAGATTCAAACTGCTACACTTGGTAACATTAATGGGGGCTGTACTGGCGCCACCTCGCCCTCCAGGATCTACGGCGGAGGGAGTGTAGGCAGCGAGAAATACAGGAACATGTGCGCAGAGAGATGAGGAGCGACATCAGGGCTCTCACCAGGAGGCCTTATCCTCCAGGGTATTCCGAGAGCACTTCTCCTACCTTCAATTAAGTGAGCAGCAGTGTATTAGACAGCTCAGCTTCACCAAGGAGGTGGTCACAGAACTCTGCCACCTCCTCCAAACAGACCTCCAGCCTCACATCAGGATGGCTTAAACCCCAGATCCCCTTTGCTCACCACATCCCCATCATTCCATTCCTCTCGCAGGCCATATCACAGCGCAAAGCTGAAATGAGAGAGACACCACAAAAGAATAGTAAGTGAATTAATAAATTTATCAAAATTCAGTGAAAACATAATTACACCAAAAATATTAACTATTCACCCTTGTGTAATCACTTAGTGCCTGTCGTTACTGAGCCTTTGCCTACTCGAGTGCTCCTACCAAGTGTTGGCCCAATAGCTGCAGCAGGGCGGGTGGAAGGCTGCTGAGGGTCCGTGCGGGAGATTTCAGATGGCCTTGCAGGATGCCCTTGACCAGCTCTGGACCTGGAAGGCCCGACTGTAGACTGCTCCACCTCAGCATGGGCGGCAGCAGTCTGGGATGGCTGGATGACAGGCAGAGACAAGGGCAATGGCGGAATGGCAGTGGTGGGAGCAGGACAGCAGGTTCCTGCTCCACTGACCCACTGCCACTCCCCTGGGGCAGTACCTCAGCATCCCTAGCAATCTGTTGGAGCACAGATTGCTGGCCTGCTGCGACACCATGAAAACCCCGTTCGACGGTGGTAGACACAGCCACGATGGTAGTAGTCAGAGCTTGCGTGGCATCAAGCTGAGATTGCATGAGAGCAGTCTGAGATTGGATGCCACCAAGCATAAAATGCATTATAGCACTAAGACGTTGCGTCGCTTCCCCCTGTGCTGCAATGGAAGCTGCCAGATTGCCCATCACACGCGGCATCAGGTCTGGATCACCACGGTCTCTCTGGGAGTCTACCATCCTTTGTAGACTGGAAATGATGGGCTCCATGGTGTGTGCAGAGCCTTGTGCAATGTTGGAGGCGGACTCCTCCACGCTCCTTACCATTGCCAAGAGGCTCTCGGGCACCCTTGCCATTGCACCTATCATCTCCGTGTGCATGCCCATTCTTCTTCTTCTTAGGCAGTCCCTCGGAACCGAGGATGACTTGCTTCCATGCTAAAAATTAGTTCTCAGGTGACTGGTGAGTCCAATCCGGAACCTACAGTCTCTGTCACAGGTGGAGCAGACGGTGGTTGAAGGGGCGGGTGGGTGGGGTGCTTGGGTTGACGTGCACTCCTTGCGCTGCTGGTGCTTGGCTTCCGCTTGCTCCTGGCGAAGAGACTCGAGGTGTTCGGCGCCTTCCTGGATGCTTCACCTCCACTTTGTACGGTCTTGGTCCAGGGATTCCCAGGTGTCGGAGGGGATGTTGCACTTTTTCGAGGAGGCTTTGAGGGCGTCCTTGAAGCGTTTCCACTGTCCACCTGGGGCTCTCCTGCCGTGTCGGAGCTCCGAGTAGAGCGCTTGTTTTGGGAGTCTCGTATCGGGCATGCGGACGGTGTGGCCCGTCCATTGGAGCTGATCGAGCATGGTCAAATCTTCGATGCTGGGGATATTAGCCTGAGCGAGAACACTGACGTTGGTGCGCCCATCCTATCAATGGATTTGCAGGATCTTGCGGAGGCAGCGTTGGTGGTACCTCTCCAGTGCTTTGAGGTGCCTGCTGTACATGGTCCATGTCTCTGAAGCATACAGGAGGGCAGGAATCACTACTGCTCTGTAGACCATGGGCTTGGTGCTGGGTTTGAGGTCCTGGTCTTCAAACACTCTCTTCCTCAGGCGACTGAAGGCTGCACTGGCACACTGAAGGTGGTGTTGGACTTCATCATCGACGTCTGCCCTTGTTGACAGTAGGCTCCCGAGGTATGGAAAGTGGTCCACGTTGTCCAAGGCCTCGTCGTGGATTTTGATAATCGGGGGGCAGTACTGTGTGGCAGGGGCAGGTTGGTAGAGAACCTTTAGTCTTACAGATGTTTAGTGTAAGGCCCATGCTCTCGTACGCTTCGGTGAAGGTGTTGACGATGGTTTGGAGTTTGACCTCCGAGTGTGCGCAGACGCAAGCGTCGTCTGCATACTGTAATTCGACGACAGAGGATGGGACGACCTTGGATCTGGACTGGAGGCGACGGCAGTTGAACAGTTTCCCGTTTGTTCTGTAGATTAGCTCCACTCCAGCGGGGTGCTTACTGAGGGTGAGATGCAGCATTGCAGCAAGGAAGATTTTCATGAATGGTGACAAGTTCGATTGCGGTAATTACAGAGGAGTTTCCCTGCTGTCTGCCACAGGGAAAGTCATCGCAAGAATCCTCCTCAATCGCCTTCTCCCAGTGGCTGAAGAGCTCGTCCCAGAGTCACAATGCGGTTTCCGCCCACTAAGGGGCACAATGGACATGATCTTCATCGCGCGTCAAATACAAGAGAAATGCAGGGAACAGCACCAACCGCTGTACATGGCCTTCTTTGACCTCACAAAGGCCTTCGACACTGTCAACTGTGAGGGATTATGGAGTGTTCTCCTCAAATTCGGCTGCCCCCAAAAGTTTGTCACCATCCTCCGCCTGCTTCACGACGACATGCAAGCTTTGATCCTGACCAACGGATCCACTACAGACCCAATTCACGTACGGACTGGGGTCAAGCAAGGCTGTGTCATCGCACCAACGCTCTTCTCGATCTTCCTTGCTGCACTGCTCCATCTCATCCTCAGCATGCCCATCACCCTTCTTCTAAAGGCCTCCTCATCGAGGTCCTCATCTGAGTCCTGTGCAGCAGAACTCGTGCGCGAACTCGCCCTCCGGGGAGCTGGCTCCCGAGCTATCCTTTCCCCCTGGCCTTTCTGTAGCCCACTTGTTCCCGGTGCCTCACCTTGTGCAGATCCCGCTACTATGCTAGCCTCTAAAGAACGCTAGTGCCAGTATCTGAGCTGGTGCCTGCGGGTGAGACATGCAGTGACGCGGTGTGCTCTTCCTCCTCCTCCTCTTTTCCCGCCTCGCTCTCTACCATGCCCTCAGGTGCTTGCTGATGAAAGCATAAAGGTCGAAGAGTCAGGTTAAGGTGAGGGGAGGAGGGCAGGAAGGGAGAAATACATGCACACAGCATGATTAGCTGGAAAATGTGAAACGCTTGTGGGGTGAGGGGGAAGTGGGATGTGAGAAGAAGGAGTAGGGATGAACATACCGTTGTTGTCCCCAAGGGGGTCAACGTCGCCACTGGCCACGGCGCACACCACCTGGCACCCAATGATTTGCGGCACTCGATTCTCCAGCGCAGACAGTGGTTGGGTGTCAGCTTGTCCCCCGCCTGTGCGCACCTGCATCCTCTTGTTGTGAGCTACCTTGGCCTGCAAGAGAAAGGAAAGTGTGTGAGTGTGGAGCAATGTGTTTGGGTGATGTGCATGCCATAGTTGAATAGCTGTCATTGTGTGCAAGGTGTGAGATGTAGGTGTGAGTGTTGGTAGGTAGAGATTGTTGATGGGTGAGTGCTGGGGGTGTGGTGCTTTGGGCAGTGTGTGCAGACTGTGGTTCAGATGGTGGTATGTAGCATTTGTTGAAGCATTGACTCACCCTGACCACCCGAGTGAGGTCGTTAAATTTCTTCCTGCATCGTGTGTGGGTCCTGGGGAACCCCAGTGCTGTCCGAGACATGCTGGGCTACTTCCCTTCACATGGTGCGGAAGACTTGTGGCGAGGGCCTCCTGCCACTTGTCGGGTAGAGCACCACCCTCCGTCTCTCCACAGCGAAAACCAATGTCTCCAATGCTTCATCGGAGAATCTGCGGGTACTCTCCCTGGGGCGTGGACCTGCCATGAGCACACCTGGTTCAGTCCTCCGGCTTCTGCTTCTGCCACTTCATCCTCAATGAAATGATCTCATATCATAATGTTTTTCACCTTTCGAAATGGGTAAGAGTGTACGGTGGGCAGACTGTGATACCCCTCTGGTGTGAAATATTGTGGTAAAGGGATAACTGTTAATCTTGTGGGATAATAAAAACTGGATAGGCGTGTAGGCTTTGGGTTATAGGAGGTGTGACCCCCATAAAATTGCATGTCTGGGGGTCATATCAGACGTCTCGGTAACTATGAAAACTACATTTGCAATGTAAAGAACATAAGAATATAAGAAATAGGAGCAGGAGTAGGCCATGCGGCCCCTCGAGCCTGCTCCGCCATTCAATGAGATCATGGCTGATCTGATCTTGGCCTCAACGCCACTTTCCCGCCCGCTTCACATAACCTTTGACTCCCCTGTAGCTCAAATATATTCAATGACTCCGCCTCCACAGCTCTCTGGGGTAGAGAATTCCAAAGATTCACGACCCTCTGAGAGAAGAAATTCCTCCTCATCTCCGTTTTAAATGGGCGACCCCATATCTAAAACTGTGCCCCCAGTTCCTGATTCCCCCACGAGGGGAAACATCCTCCCTGCATCTACCGTGTCAAGCCCCCTCAGAATCTTATGGGGGAAAAATTGAGTCGCGGCCCCTTTGGGGCGCGAAATTCGCCGGGGCGCTACTTTTAGCACCCCGGAAAAATTAGCGCCCCCGCGGCCGAAATTGAGTGGTAGCACCCCAAGAGGGAAGTGGGGCGTGACTGGAAGCACCCCGCCTCCCTCTTGTGGCGATGCGAGGGAATATAAAATAAGAACATAAGAAATAGGAGCAGGAGTAGGCCATTCGGCCCTTCGAGCCTGCTCCGCCATTCAATAAGATCATGGCTGATCTTCTGCCTCAGCTCCATTCACCTATCGCCATATCCCTTGATGCCCTTACTAGTCAGAAATCTATTGACTTCTGTTTTGAATATACCCAGTGACTGAGCCTCCACAACCCTCTGGGGTAGAGAATTCCAAAGATTCACCACCCTCTGTGTGAAGAAATTTCTTCTCATCTCAGTCCTGAATGGCCTACCCTTTATCCTGAGGCTGTGGCCTCTGCTTCTAGACTCCCCAGCCAAGGGAAACATTCTCCCAGCATCCACCCTATTAGGCCCTGTAATAATTTTGTATGCTTCAATGAGATCCCCTCTCATTCTTCTGAATTCAAGAGAATACAGGCCGAGTTTACTCAATCTCTTCTCATACGACAGTCCCGCCGTCCTAGGAATCAATCTCGTGAATCTTCGTTGCACTCCCTCTATGGCAAGTATATCCTTCCTTAGGTAAGGAGATCAAAATTGTACACAGTACTCCAGGTGTGGTCTCACCAAGGCCCTATATAATTGGAATTAAACTTCTTTACTCCTTTACTCAAATCCTCTTGTAATGAAGGCCAGCATTCCATTTGCCTTCCTTGCTGCACCTGCACATTCACTTTTAGTGACTCATGTACAAGGACACCCAGATCCCTTTGAGCATTTGCATTCCCCAATCTTTCACCATTTAGGAAATACTCTGCCTTTTTGTTTTTTCTACCAAAGTGGAAAACTTCACATTTATCCACATTATATTCCATCTGCCATGTTCTTGCCCACTCACTGAGCCTGTCGAGATCCCCTTGAAGCCTCTTCACATCCTCTTCACAACTGCCACTGCCACCTAGCTTTGTATCATCAGCAAATTTGGAAATGTTACATTTAGTCCCCTCATCCAAATCATTGATATAGATTGTGAATAACTGGGGCTCAAGCACCGATCCTTGAGGTACCCCACTAGTCACAGCCTGTCATCCTGAAAAAGACCCATTTATCCCTACTCTTTGTTTTCTGTCTGTTAACCAATTCTCAATCCATGCTAATATATTGCCCCCAATTCCATGTGCCCTACTTTTGTTCATCAACCTCTTGTGTGGGACCTTATCGAAGGCCTTCTGAAAATCCAAATACACCACATCTACCGGTTTCCCTTTGTCTACTCCACTAATTACAGCCTCAAAGAACTCCAATAGGTTTGTTAAACAGGATTTCCCTTTCATAAATCCATGTTGACTCTGCCCAAACTTACTGTTAGTTTCTTAGTGCCCAGTTATTGCATCCCTTATAATAGATTCCAGCATTTTCCCAACTACTGATGTGAGACTAACAGGTCTGTAGTTCCCCGTTTTCTCTCTCCCTCCTTTCTTAAATAGCGGGGTTACATTTGCTATCCTCCAATCTGCAAGAACCATTCCAGAATCTATAGAATTTTAGAAGATGGCAACCAATGCGTCCACTATTCCAATGGCCACCTCTTTCAAAACCCTAGGATGTAGGTCATCCGGTCCTTAGGATTTATTGACTTTTAGTGCCATTAATTTTGCTAGTACTGTTTTTTTACTAATAATAATTTCTTTAAATTCCTCATTCTCGCCACACCCTTGTTTTTCTCGTATTTCTGGGAGGTTTTTTGTATCTTCCTCCATGAAGACAGAAACAAAGTATTTATTTAATTT
Organism: Squalus acanthias; assembly: GCA_030390025.1. NCBI lineage: Eukaryota > Metazoa > Chordata > Chondrichthyes > Squaliformes > Squalidae > Squalus > Squalus acanthias. Next base: position 248,368,440 of record CM059425.1, read on the forward strand.
CTCAACCATTTCCTCATTCCCCATTATAAATTCTCCCATCTCTGACTGTAAAGGACCTACATTTACCTTCGCCAGTCTTTTCCTTTTCACATACCTATAGAAGCTTTTACAATCCATTTTTATATTTTTCGCTAGTTTGTGCTCATATTCCATTTTGCCTTTCTTTATCAATTTCTTGGTCCCCCTTTGCTGATTTCTAAAAAGATCCCAATCCTCAGGCTGACCGCTTTTTCTTGCAACTTTATAAGCTTCCTCCTTTGACTTAATACTAGCTTTAATTTCTTTTGTCAGCCATGGTTGGATCACTTTTCCTTTTTGGGTTTTTATGCCCTAGAGGAATTTATGTTTGTTGCAAATTATGCATTATTTCCTTGAATGTTAGCCACGCGCTGCGGCACATCGCACCACAGTATTGCAGGCCTTCCTCCCCTTCTTAAAGGGGAGGGGGCTTGCGCAGCATGTCCCGGGGCCCAGCTGGGCCACCAGGGATCGGAGTGCCAGCAAAAGAGCCCGGCACTCAAGAGAAGTGGCAGGCTCATGGAGCGCAGCCGGCACTCCGCGGGGGGGCGGGTCAGGAGGCCGCGGACGGCAGCGGAGGCAGGTGCTGGCAGGCGGCCAGCAACAAAAATGGCCGCCCGGCACCTCACCTTTAAATAGCGCTGCCCCCGCTGCAGGTAGACCCCTCTGACCCCGTCGGACATAGCGTCTGGCCATAAGTCAGGGGGGCCTACTGAAGATTGCGGCCGGGGCACGAGCGGGGCGCTGCGCACGGCGATGACGTCATCGCCGGCGGAGCAGTGCTGCGGGGCGCTAACGGTTACCGCCACCGCTAACCTCCCGCTGAATTTCGCGGGAGGCGTTGGCGGTAACCCGCCCGGGCGCGAGTTGCTTTGTGCCCCGTTAGCACCCTCTTAGGGCGCTAACAGGAGGCGCAAAGCAACCCAATTTTCCCCCCTATATGTTTCAATAAGATCACCTCCCATTTCTCTAAACTCCAATGAGTGTCGGCCCAACCTGCTCAACCTTTCTTCATAAGACAACCCCTTCATCCCAGGAATTAACCAAGTGAACCTTCTCTGAACTGCCTCCAATGCAAGTATATCCCTCCTTAAATAAGGAGACCAAAACTGCATGCAATACTGGTCTCACCAGCGCCCTGTACAGTTGTAGCAGCACTTCCCTACTTTTATACTCCAGCCCACTTGCAATAAAGGCCAACATTCTATTTGCCCTCCTAATTACTTGCTGTACCTGCATGCTAACTTTTTGTGTTTCATGTACGAGGACCCCCAGATCCCTCTCTACCGCAGCATTATGTAGTCTTTCTCCATTTAAATAATAATTTGCTTTTTTATGTTTCCTATCAAAGTGGATAACCTCAGATTTTCCCACATTATACTCCATCTGCCAAATTTTTGCCCACTCACTTAACCTATCTATATCCCTTTGCAGACTCTTTGTGTCCTCCTCACAACTTGCTTTCCCACCTATCTTTGTATCATCAGCAAATTTGGCTACAGTACACACAGCCCCTTCATCCAAGTCATTAATATAGATTGTAAATAGTTGAGGCCCAAGCACCGATCCCTGTGGACCCCCACTAGTTACAGTTTGCCAACCGGTAAACGAACAAAGAAAGTTTGGAGAGTGCCTAAATTTTAATAATGATTTCAACCCATGTGGTTTTCAGTCTACCCTATTCCATATATTCCAGAACCAAGGGCCTTCTGTGTTGTTTCCTTACCGGTTATTGAATTATTAAAAGGTTTAATGAAATAGACTATACTGCTATAAGGGACAACTGAAGTTATTTACCAGACTCTGTATAATGTTCCTTTCAGAACCATAAAATTCTGTGTTATAGGCTGTAGAGAAAGTGTTTTATATGTTGTCTCTATTAATGAGGAAGCTACACAAACTGTACTGTATCCCAGAACTGATGAAAGGGAATCGACCTGAAACGTTGGAGATAAATTTAACCCCCACAAAACGGCTGGGTTTGGGTCAAGTGAGAAGATAAAATTAAAACAATTTCAAACCCAACCCCAACCCGCCTGCGACCCACCTACTTCCGGTTTTAACGGAGGCGGGACGGGGGGCAGGGGACCAATCCGCTCTCAGGAGGCGGGTCGGTCAGTAAAAGCTTTTAACGAGGCTGTGTGCCTCCATTTTTATAGGCTTTTTATTTTTAACTCATTTCGGCCGGGTTTCCCGGGCCTCGGGAAACCCGGCAGGTAAAAGAAGGCGAGAAGGGCTGGATCAATGAGGTAAGTGCCTTTACAGCACTGCTTGTGGGCAGTGTTCCCCCTAAATTTTTTTAAAGTGCACGGTCCCTTTAACTGGATCCATTCAAATTTCCGAACGTGCGTGGTTTCCTCCCGGTAGAAGCCGGTGAACGGCCTGCGCGGGACCACCAGACCGCTGCGCGGCCATGCGGGAACATGGCTTGGGGGCCAGGAGGAGCAGGAGTGCTTCCCCCAGTCCACCAAGCTTACCAGCTTCCAGCTCCACGATCGCCGACTCCCTCCCGCCCCTGCGATAAACCCTCACCACCACCTCGCTCTCCCCCGACCACCATCTCGCCCTGCGATCTCTCCCCCCACGATCTCTCCCTCCCCCGATCACCCCCCACCACGAGACCACCCCACCCCACCCCCCAACCGCAATCTCTCCCTCCCTACCTGATATCTGGTCCCCGGCTGTAGCCTTGTGCTGCAGGCTTGCCCGCCCAACAGCCAGCCTGATTGACAGAATTTGACAGAAAAAATTTAAAAGACATCCCGCCAGAACGTCCGGGAAACACCCCGCTCCGAACGCCCCTCCCCTGTAAACATCAGGGCAATTAGCTCTGTTTCTCTCTCCACCGATGCTGCCTGATCTGCTGAATGTTTCCAGCATTTTCTGTTTTTATATCCGATTTCCTGCATCCCAGTATTTTCCCTTCATATATTATTTCAGTTGAGTATTAAAGTGTGAGGTTGATTTAAATAAGACTCAGAAAATCTACAAAGTCAGCCAGTCAGACTAGATATCCCATTGGATATGCAGATTTTTTTTTATATGGCCTGTGTTAGAGTCAGCCCTGGGGAAGGAAAGAATGTGAGACACGTTGAAATACATCAACCACGAGTGTCACATTCAACCGTTAAATTATAGATCATACCGCTTCAGTGTAGCACAACCAACCAGAAGGTTAATCCACAGCTGAAAATAAATATTACAATTTGAATATAAGCAGGAGATGTTGCTCCCTTAATGAAGAGCAAGATTCTGCGACTTCTATATTTTCTTCAGTCCAGTGGAGCCCATTTATTGTGCCATTTCCAATTTGTTTCCTTAGGCTGTGATATCAAGCAGGCAGCAAGGCAGCGGAGTGACAGACCTATACTTATAACAAGGATCAGAGAAGAGCACGCAATGAAAAGCAGAGCTCTCCAGATAATCCCTGTTCTCTTTCAGGTACTCTCAAGTTTATACTGAGCCTATACTCACTGGAGTTTAGAAGAATGAGAGGTGATCTCATTGAAACATATAAGATTCTGAGGAGGATTGACAGGATAGATGCTGAGAGGCTGTTTGCTCTTGGCTGGAGAGTCTAGAACCAGGGGGTAACAGTCTCAGGATAAAGGGTTGGCCATTTAGGACTGAGATGAGGAGGAGTTTCTTCACTCAGAGGGTTGTGAATCTTTGGAATTCTCTACCCCAGAGGGCTGTAAATGCTGCAGTCTTTGAGTATATTCAAGGCTGAGATCGATAGATTTTTAGACTCTAGGGGAATAAAGGGATATGGGGATCGGACGGGAAAGTGGAGTTGAGGTTGAAGATCAGCCATGATCTTATTGAATGACGGAGCAGGTTCGAGGGGCTGAATGGCCGACTCCTGCTATTACTTATGTTCTTATTAGGTACAAGGGTCTGTGTTCGATGCCTTCAGGCTTTTGCGTCTAGAATAGGTGGGAGTGGAAGTTGGTTAAAGCCGCGCAATGTGTCATACTGCTGTTCAGAGGTCAAGAATGACCTCCCTCCAATCTTCCCAGTTCATACTGGAACTCTTCTCCCTCTCCTCCTCAATTCAACCTGGCGCTCATCCCACCTCTCAATCAATGCTGGTAATTTCCTTCATCAGTTAATGCTGGCATTCTCCTTCTATCCCAACCCCAAGGTGACACTCTCAGCCTCTGCCCCCCTTCTCTTCATTAACATCTTGCCCTACACCCTTCATTGTCATCTATTTCCCTCTCCCCTTCGTTGACATCCATTCCCCCCATCATTCTCCACCTCCTGAGTCTGAGTGCTAATGGATCCAGCTCGGACTCCTCTCCCCTCCATCAATCCTGCCGCCAACAGCAGGGATTCAAGCCATTGCTCGCTGTGGGCAGGAAGGTCAGCTCTTACATGAATTCCTGCCTACAGTATATCGTAGCTGGGATTCCTTTCCACCACCAGCATGGAGGAGAGAGGGACCCTAATCCCGTCCATTAGCAGGCAGCGAATGGACAGGAAGGAGAGCGAAGCAGCATTGAGTGGAGTACAGCTTGGTTCATCATTGAGTTTTGTCAGTAAATGCTGCCATGCTAATCAGGCTCCCAAAACACTGACTGTCAGCGTGAAATGCTGTGTTAAACAAAACCTCTGCTGATGCTATCACCAGCTCCTGTCCTAGTCTCAACCTGTTCAATAGAAATGCTCATTGAATAAACCCTGAAATTTCCCTGCTCTAAGCTTCTGCCCCAGGAACATTCCTGCTCCTTCATTCAAATCCAAAGATGCCCCTGGTCTCTGGCTCAGCCCCAGGAATACATTACCTCCTGTCCTCAGCTACAGGAACACCTCCTCACCCACGCTCACCCCAACAACTCCTCCTCACCCACCCTCACCACCAACAACACCTCCTCACCCACCCTCAACACCAGCAACTCCTCCTCACCCAACCTCACCACCAACAACACCTCCTCACCCACCCTCACCCCCAGCAACACCTCCTCACCCACCCTCACCACCAGCAACACCTCCTCACCCACCCTCACCCCCAGCAATACCTCCTCACCCACCCTCACCCCCAGCAACACCTCCTCACCCAACCTCACCACCAGCAACACCTCTTCACCCACCCTCACCACCAACAACACCTCCTCACCCACCCTCACCACCAGCAACACCTCCTCACCCACCCTCACCACCAGCAACTCCTCCTCACCCAACCTCACCACCAACAACACCTCCTCACCCACCCTCACCACCAGCAACACCTCCTCACCCACCCTCACCGCCAGCAACACCTCCTCACCCACCCTCACCACCAGCAACTCCTCCTCACCCAACCTCACCACCAACAACACCTCCTAACCCACCCTCACCCCCAGCAACACCTCCTCACCCACCCTCACCACCAGCAACACCTCCTCACCCACCCTCACCACCAGCAACACCTCCTCACCCACCCTCACCCCCAGGAACACCTCCTCACCCACCCTCACCACTAGCAACAGCTCCTCACCCACTTTCACCACCAACAACACCTCCTCACCCACCCTCACCATGATGAACACCTCCTCACCCACCCTCACCCCCAGGAACACCTCCTCACCCACCCTCACCATCAACAACACCTCCTCACCCACCCTCACCCCCAACAACACCTCCTCACCCACCCTCACCCCCAGGAACACCTCCTCACCCACCCTCACCCCCAGGAACACCTCCTCACCCACCCTCACCATCAACAACACCTCCTCACCCACCCTCACCCCCAAAAACACCTCCTCACTCACCCTCACCCCCAACAACAACTCCTCGCCCACCCTCACCCCCAACAACACCTCCTCACCCACCCTCACCACCAGCAACACCTCCTCACTCACCCTCACCACCAGCAACACCTCCTCACCCACCCTCACCACCTGGAACACCTCCTCACCAACCCTCACCACCAACAACACCTCCTCACCCACCCTCACCCCCAACAACACCTCCTCACCCACCCTGACCACCAACAACACCTCCTCACCCACCCTCACCACCAACAACACCTCCTCACCCACCCTCACCCCCAACACCTCCTCACCCACCCTCACCACCAGCAACACCTCCTCACCCACCCTCACCCCCAACACCTCCTCACCCACCCTCACCACCAGCAACACCTCCTCACCCACCCTCACCACCAACAACACCTCCTCACCCACCCTCACCACCAACAACACCTCCTCACCCACCCTCACCCCCAACACCTCCTCACCCACCCTCACCACCAGCAACACCTCCTCCCCCACCCTCACCACCAGGAACACCTCCTCACCCACCCTCACCACCAACAACACCTCCTCACCCACCCTCACCACCAACAACACCTCCTCACCCACCCTCACCACTAGCAACTCCTCCTCACACACCCTCACCACCAACAACACCTCCTCACCCACCCTCACCCCCAACACCTCCTCACCCACCCTCACCACCAGCAACTCCTCCTCACACACCCTCACCACCAACAACTCCTCCTCACACACCCTCACCACCAACAACACCTCCTCACCCACCCTCACCACCTGGAACACCTCCTCACCCACCCTCACCACCTGGAACACCTCCTCACCCACCCTCACCCCCAACAACAACTCCTCGCCCACCCTCACCACCTGGAACACCTCCTCACCCACCCTCACCACCAGGAACACCTCCTCACCCACCCTCACCACCTGGAACACCTCCTCACCCACCCTCATCGCCAGGAACACCTCCTCACCCACCCTCACCACCAGGAACACCTCCTCACCCACCCTCACCACCAGGAACACCTCCTCACCCACCCTCATCGCCAGGAGCACCTCCTCACCCACCTCAGCCACAGTTTCAAATCACTTCCTGTCCTTAGCCCCAGGAGTGCCTCTCTCTACCTCGGGCCCCAGGAACACCGCTCCTGCCACCCTGAGCCACAGGAACACCTCCTCGCCCATGCTCACCCACATGAACTCCTCTATGTCACACGGGCCCCAGGCTTTGCCACCTTCTGTTGTTTGATAATAGGAAACTGCGTTGACACAATTCCTAGCTCCAGTTTGGACCTGGTGTTCTGCTCTATCCTCTGTTCTAGTTTCCTCTTCATCTAACTGCTCCACTCTATGACCCTGTGTTACATGCCATCCCTGACTGCTCGGCTCCCCTACCATTCTCTACCTGAATCCTCCATTCCCCAGGCCACGTCTAGCAATCCCCTTGAAGTTTACTACATAATATTTAAAAGACGGGGAAATAAGTTGTTGCAATTTCCAGGAAGTCCAATGGACTTTTGAAATGCAACTGTAGACTGGACTGGAGATATACTGCACCAGTGCCCCCACGATTTATTGCCACTTTGATGGTGAAAGTGACAGCATGGCTGCACTCTTGTCACATGCTTCTCGTAATCAGGATGAATATCTCTGAATACTGTTTCCATGATATTTTAACAGCACTGTGGGAGTACCTTCACCACACGGACTGCAGCGGTTCAAGAAGGCGGCTCACCACCACCTTCTCAAGGGTAATTAGGGATGGGCAATAAATGCTGGCCTTGCCAGCGATGCCCACATCCCATAAACGAATTTAAAAAAAATCAGGAAATCTTAGAGGCTACAACGCTGCAGTGTGATTCTCTTCTTTTAGTGTCTATTTGCCTAGGAGGCAGAACAGGTCAAGACAGACGTAAAACGGAACTGCATTGTTAACACCAAAACAAAAATTGCTTGCAGAAGAAGAAGTGGGCCACGTAGAGCCAATAAAATCAACAACAACTATAAATAATTTTCTCCATACTTTTCTAATGTCCTCTAACATCATCCCAAAGGATAGAGAGGAACGTTGCAGCATGGATGTTTCTTAATTGACTTTGGCCTGCACTGAAAATATTTTTACAATAAGGGTGACAGGGAGCCAATAATGAATTTATTTTGTTTCGTGCACAGTAAATGATTATAGGCAGATTTGTACATAAAGTACCACAGAGGTATTGGCAAAGCCTCAAGAGGGACAGCGCAAACGGCAGCAGCTCTGAATCAATGACCTACAAATAATGGCTGAGGAAGCAAAAACTATTCTCTATAAATCTGTAAAAGGAAAGCACAGGAGAAGAAGATGTGATCAAAGTCAATAACATTCAATAAAGATGTCCAAGGCTTTGCTAAATATTATTAGCAAGGTTATTATAGAAGAGACAGAGGACGCAGTAATTTGCTTGCACAGAATCCTGCAGAGATTGGTAATCCTTGTTTTTTCTGGATGGAATGGGTATTTGAAAGGCAATGGACAGTGAGAGTGATATTTTGGTCACCAATAGATCCTTTTCTTAGTACAATCAGTTGGCTCCAGCAATAAATTATACGTAATTGTTTTCTTATTACTGTACTACTTTTGCATCATGCAGTTCCTTCCGAACGTTAATGCGGAAGCAAAATACTGCGGACGCTGGAAATCAGAAATAAAAACAGAGAATGCTGGAAATACTCAGCAGGTCAGGCAGCATCTGTGGAGAGAGAAATAGAGTTAACGGGCTAGAAATTCGTTATAGCCAAGGAATGGGCGGTGTCAGTAGAAAAGTTGGAGAATTAGCGCCAGACGCAAATGCTTTGGACTGCAATCAAAATTCATGCTCACTGCTCAATAAAATGATTGGAATCCTAAATCAAGTCTTAAAACCCAAGCTCATTGGCGATAGACTTAAAGGGTGGACCAATATCAGGTGCAGTCTAATTGCAAGTCATGATAGCCACAGGCTTTTTTCACTACTTAAAGGGGAGGTTCATTGCTGCTGCAGCACCTCATTCTCAGCATTGCTGGCTGTGCAGCTGCCTCAGCAAGCAGAAGCAGAACAAGGAGAAGGAGCTGGAGGACTGAAGTAAGTGTGCTTATGGCAGGTCCACACCCCAGGGAAAGACCCCACAGATTCTCCGGTGAAACATTGGAGGCACTGGATTTCGCTGTGGAGAGATGGAGGGCGGTGCTCCACCCAACAAGTGGCAGGAGGCCCTCGCCACAATTCTTCCACACCATGTGGAGGGAGGTAGCGCAGCACATCTCGAGCAGCACTGAGGTCCCCAGGACCCACACACAGTGCAGGAAGAAATTTAACGACCTCACTCGGGTAGTCAGGGTGAGTGAATGCTTCAACAAATGCTACATACCACCATCTGAACCACACTCTTCACACACTACACAAAGCACCACACCCCCAGAACTCACCCACCAAAAATCTCGACCTACCAACACTCACATCCACATCTCACACCTTGCACACAATGAAAGCTATTCAACTATGGCAGGCACATCACCCAAACACATTGCTCCACACTCACTCATACACTTTCCTTTCTCTTGCAGGCCAAGGTGGCTCACAACAGGGGGGAGCAGGAGTGCACAGGCGGGGGACAAGCTGATACCCTTTCTGCACTGGAGAATAGAGTGCTGGAGATTATTGGGCGCCAGGTGGTGGGCGCCGTGGCCACCGGAGATGTTGACCCCCTTGGAGACAACAACAGTATGTTCATCCCTACTCCTTCTTTTCACATCCCACCTCCCCCTCACCCCACAAGCATTTCGCACTTTCCAGCTAATCATGCTGTATCCATGCTTTTCTCCCTTCCTGCCCCCTCCCCTCACCTTAACCCGACTCTTGTGCCTTTATGCTTTCAGATAATCAGCAAGCACCGGAGCAGCCTGTCCCTGAGGTCGCCGTAGAGAGCGAGGCGGGAGAAGAGGAGGAAGAAGAACACACTGTGTCACTGCATGTCTCACCCGCAGGCACCAGCTCAGATACTGGCACTACGCATTCTTTAGAGGCTAGTATAGTAGCGGGATCTGCACTGGGTGATGCACCGGGGACGAGTGGGCTACAGCATGGCCAGGGGGAAAGGGTAGCTCGGGAGCCAGCTCCCTGGAGGGTGAGTTCACACCCGAGTTCTGCTGCACAGGCCTGAGATGAGGACCTTGATGGGGAGGCATTTAGAAGAAGGGTGACGGGCATGCACACGGAGATGATAGGTGCAACAGCAAGGGTGCTCGAGAGCCTCTCGGCAATGGTAAGGAGCGTGGAGGAGTCCACCTCCAACATTGCACAAGGCTCTGCGCACACCATGGAGTCCATCATTTCCAGTCTGCAAAGGATGGTGGACTCACAGAGAGACCGTGGCGACCCAGACCTGATGCCGCGTGTGATGGGCAAACTGGCAGCTTCCATTGCAACACAGGCAGAAGCCACGCAATGTCTTAGTGCTGTAATGCAGTCAACGGTTGTTGCCATCGAGTCTCAGACTGCTCTCATGCAGTCTCAGCTTGATGCTACGCAAGCTCTTACTGCTGCCATCGTCGCTGGGTCCACCACAGTCCACCGGGGATCTCACGGTGTCACAGCAGTCCAGCAATCTGTGCTCCAGCGGATTGGTAGAGATGCTGAGCTGCTGCCCCGGGGGAGTGGCAGTGTGTCAGTGGAGCAGGAACCTGCTGTCCTCTCCCAGGACAACAGCATTCCTGCTCCCACCACTGCCATTCCGCCATTGCCCTTGTCGCTGCCTGTCATCCAGCCAGGCCAGACTGTGAAGGAATAAGCCATATAACCTATTTAGAAAAATACACTATCTTATGAAGGAGTTCTGGCCTTATTAAAACATGACAAACTGGGTTTGGAAATTTAGAAACCTAACTATGAAGTAGCTATGAAAGCATTCTGGCTATTGAGATAAGACAGTTGTTGACCCTGAATAAATAACCTTATCAAAATAGAAGGTGAATGGCTCCAACAAGCTGACCTTTTGGGAACAAAACAATGGTTCACCCTGGATAAGGTGTTCTAATTTAAACTTCGTAAAGATGGCACATAAGATAAGGAACATCTGCCCTCGTAAAGATGACATAAAATAAGGAACACCTGCCATTCACACCGTTTTTATATGGTAAACTTAGAACACCTAGAGATGAGACAAGTTTCTGGAATGCTACCAGCTGATGTGGCTGTAAGAATTGCAGAGGTCGGCAGAAAGATGACTAGGGATAATTAACTTGCATCAGCAGAAAACCTTAAAGGAAGTACCACTGGAAAAGGGTACAAATATTGAACTCTCAAATGGGATATCAGTCTCGATTTAATCGGGCAAAGCGATTCTCAGCTTCAGAGGCGGCTCTGTAGTCTCCACTTTTTGTACCTTGGGGGTTAAAGGTATTTGATATTGATGGATATCCTGTAAAGAGAACTTTAAGCACTGTAATACTGTAGAAAAGTTAAGATTTAAAAGTAAGATTCTCTGTTAAAAAGATCATATGTTTTCTCTTTTTAGAACTGTTAAAGTTGCGATTGACTGATTCACCAACTGTAAATTGCATGTCGGTTCTTTTAATAAATCTCTATATATTTTTAGAATTGTCTCACATAAGACTTCTGTATCAAAAACTCGTGAACTCAATCGCTGTACACTCTTTGGTGAAGAGTTGCAGAATACTGAGGGAGTTTTCCGGACCCTCATAATATCCGGGACATTACAGTCTAATTAAACTTATTAAAAGCGCTATCTGGAGGACGGTAACATTCTCGGGTTATTCCTTTCCTTTAGGGAGAGATAGCCTGGGCCTTTAGACCCAATTAAGCGTCTTTAGGATTCGGCTACCTCAAACTTTAGTTGAAAGTGAACGTCTGAGAAATATGCCTGATCCGGGGTAGCCCTAAAGGGGCTAGGACTAGTAAAATTCCCTTCAAGACTGCTGCCGCCCAGCCTGAGGTGGTGCAGTCTACAGCCAGGCCTTCCAGGCTCAGAGCTGGTCGAGGGCATCCTGCAAGGCCATCTGTAGTCTCTGGCACCGACACTCAGCAGCCTTCCACCAGCCCTGCTGCAGCCACTGGGGACAGACTATGTAGGAGCAGTAGATTCAGAAAAGGCACTGTAAAGAGTGGAAGTACGGGTTTGCACAAGGGTGATTCGTTATATGTGTTTACTGAATGTTGATAAATGTATTAATTGAATTTTGTAGAATTTGTGCTGTCTCTCATTTCAGCTTTGCGCTGTGATATGGCATGAGAAATGAATGGAATGATGGGGATATGGGGAGCAACCAGGCCGTGGGGTAGAATTTATTGGAACCGCAGTCTGATGAGACGGTCACAGACCGCCCTTCCAGAAGGCCGATTGAGTGACTGCCTCCTCCCTCGCTCCTGTTCCTCGTCCTCATCCTCGTCCTTGTCCTCGTCCTCCTCCTCCCCCTCTTCCTCCTCCTGAGGTGATCCCACTATGCCTAGTGGAAATGGCTAGGCCCTCATGATGGCCAGGTTGTGCAGCATGCAGCAGACCACCACGAAAAGGTACACCCACTCAGCCGAGTACTGGAGGGCTCCTCCCGAGCGGTCAAGGCAGCAGAGCCGTTGCTTGAGCACTCTGATGGTCTGCTCAATGATGTTTCTGGTGGCTGCATGGCTGTCATTATATGATTGCTGGGCAGGAGTGTTGGGGTTGTGGAGGGGAGTCATGAGCCAGGTGGAGAGCAGATAGCCCTTGCCTCTGGCCAGCCAGCCGCGAGCTTGACGTGGTGGCTGGAAGAGTACTGGCACACCGGTCTGGCACAGGCTGAAGGCATCGTGGCTGCTGCCAGGATAGTGGGCATTCACATTGAGGATTCGCTGTCTGTGGTCGCACACCAATTGGACATTAAGTGAGCGGTAGCCTTTGCGGTTATGGAAGATTGTTATGGGGTGCCTGCAAAGCAACGTGGGTGCAGTCAATGGCGCCCTGCACCATGGGGAAGCCTGCTATCCTGGCAAAGCCACATACAAACTCGTCCTGCTTCTCTCTGGTAATGGGAAAGGAAATGTAGTCCCTTCTCCTACTGTAGAGAGCTTCTGTGTCCTCCCGGATGCAGCAATGGACAGCGAACTGCAAGATGTTTGCTATGTCTCCTGCTGCAGACTGGAAGGATCCACTGGCATAGAAATTGAGGGCGATGGTGACCTTGACTGCCACTGAGAGAGCCGTGGTGGTCCTGATCTGAGGCTCGAGGTCTGGCTGCAGGAGGTGGCAGAGCTCTATGACCACCTCTTTGCTGAAGCGGAGCCTTCTAAGACACTGCTCCTCAGTTAAATTGATGTAGGATAAGTGCTCCCGGAATACCCTGGGAGGGTAAGGCCTCCTGTTGAGAGCCCTGTTGGCCCTCCTCCCTCTGGCCACAATTTCCAATCTTTTTCTCTGCCTCCGCTGCCTCTGATGTTGATGCCAGAGGGCGAGGTCGGGTGCCAGTACAGCCCCCATTAATATAACCAAATGTGGGACTTTGAAATCTTAGCAGAATGAAAGTGATACATTTTTTGCAGGCAGAACACTCCTGAAAGTAAGAAACGTTTAACTCACTGTAAACGGCTGTTTCGCAATGTGAAACTGAGAAGGCAGCTTTGAGTGGCGACTAAAATGAAAGCGGATGTTGATCCCTTTAAATACCGCTCCTACAGCGGCCATCCGAATGCATCACGCCTCCTCTTCCTGCCGTTGTTCAGGTCAGGCGCTAAGACAAGTGGCGACAGTCAATTTTGCATCTGGGCCGTTAACGGGACGTTCCAATCTCATTGACGTCACGATCTGCCAGGCGCTAAAGGCCGAGGCACTGTTAGCGCCAGTGCTAAATCCCGGGTGAATTTTGCATGTTGCGTTGGATTCACCCCACCCCGCAGCAAACCCATTAGCGCCCCATTAGCACCCACCCCCAGGCGCTAACGGGAGGTGTTAACATGCCGAATTTCTACCCCATTAACTCACTTACCATTCTTTTGTGGTGTCTCTCATTTCAGCTTTGCGCTGTGATACGGCCTGCGAGAGGAATGGAATGATGGGGATTTGGTGAGCAAAGGGGATCTGGGGTTTAAGTCATCCTGGTCTGAGGCTGGAGGTCTGTTTGGAGGAGATGGCAGAGTTCTGTGACCACCTCCTTGGTGAGGCGGAGCTATCTAATACACTGATCCTCACTTAATTGAAGGTAGGAGAAGTGCTCTCGGAATACCCTCGGCGGGTAAGGCCTGCAGGTGAGAGCCCTGATGTCCCTCCTCATTTCACTGTGCACATGTTCCCATATTTCTTGCTGCCTGCTCTCCCTCCGCCAGACATTGCCAGAAGACTCCTGATACAAAAGAACCTCGAAATTACTGAATGAAACTGTTGCAGTGGGTGAAAATGAGAAGAAACCACTGAAACTCCACTAACCTGACAGCTGCGAGTGATTTTGATGATCCTTTTAAATAACGTCACTGGAGCTGGCTTCCTGGTGCTGTGCGCCAGCTTTCCCTGTCGGTGTTTACTCCAAGCACTGAGGTAGGTGGTGACAATCAATTTAGCAAATCGGGCGGTCAGTGAGTGTTACACACTCACTGACGCCATGATCTACCTGGCGTTGATATTCCCGGTGATACCTCTTACCTGGCGGCGCTAATTTGGCGTGTGGTGCTGGATTCGCCTCGCCCCGGCGATACTGCTCTAGGGCCCCATTAGCGCCCTCTACTGGCACTAATGGGAGGGGCTAATGCAACAAATTTTTCCCCCTTTAGGTGCTAAAGAGCCTCCAAATTGGCCACGGTGGGGGTCTTAAGCGGCAATGCCGGTTTAGCCAGCATTTATCGCAAGACACCATCTTGGTAAAGGAGTTGAAGCCAGCACTAGGAATAGCCACCTGGAGGTTCGTTCGGCAGCTGATTGCTGCTTAAAATGCCTGCTAGTGCTCATTAAAGAGGCTGCCCGTTATTCTGGTGGCTAGCGCTTCAACGAACACCCTGTCGTAACAGCGATCAGCTATTTGGGCGTAAACATGGCGTTGATGCCGATTTCAAGCACTACTTAAAGGGAAACTTACCATTTCATTTTCATTGCTGCTGGAGCTGTGAAGAGGACCTCTGGGACACTTTGTCAAGATTTCCCTAGCACGCAGCCTCATTAGAATAATTAAAGTGCCAACCCGCCTCCTGGGAGCGGGTTGGCCTCCCGCCCCTCTCCCGCCTCTGTTAAAGTCGGAGGTGGGCGGGTTGGAGGTGAGTTGGGGTCGGGGTTCACAATATAACGCTTTATCCTCCCACCTGACCCCCAACCCACCCATTTTTTAGGGTTAAAATCCGCCCCCTAAGAGTGAGAGTAAAGCAATATATCACACTGCTGCTGATGGTTTCGAATCGTTGAGGTTGAGGTTTAACATATTCCACCTGCACAGTGTGGTGACTAATACTTAGTGTACTGACTTCATTCAGCTTTTCCTCTTCATTAATTTTCAATGTAGAGATACTTGGCAGCGAGGCAAGGCATCCATTTATTACATGTGACAAGAATGTGATACACTGTGGCCAGAAATATAGACTGTCAGTGAAGTGAAGTTAAGAGGAATTGACTGGCATGTAGAGCTCCATTAGAGATTTACATCACTCTGAACTGAGTCTACGACTCCTGAATAACTTAATTGCAATCATGTATCCTCCTGCTGAGGAAGAAACGAGGAACTTTTGGCATCAATCATTATCTCCAGTTGCTGCTGAAATACCTGCGGACCCCAAAATGCTGCGATGAAACTGAATGTGTTCAGCAACCATGAATACCTCTTGGTTACGAAATGTGCTGCTCAGAGAATTGCTTATTCACTGATGCCTCCTCCTCTGCAAAAGCATGTGTCAGCTCGAATTAAATTGTTGTGCATTTTGTAGCCCACTAACTTACATTTCCAGTCACTGAAATGTAGAATATCATTGCTCAAATAGATTTTGACACCAACATCCAAATTCTGGAAGAGCGATCTTTCAATCTGGAACATTAAACTTCAATATTTCACAGTCCCATATTAAATATAGATCGACAGTTATAAAATATTAAGTTATAGCCTTTTGCATAAATTAATACGAGTTCCAAAGTGCATTAGTATTCTTATGAGAATAAAACAAATGTGCTCCTTAAGGCTTTCTTTTTTTATTATTTATGTATTCCTCCCGCATTTCTAATTACTTTGGGGGATATTAAAAGATCTCATGGCACTATTTCAAAGAGGAACAGGGGAGTCCTGGCCCAATCAATATCTGTCAACATAAGAACATAAGAACATAAGAAATAGGCGCAGGAGTAGGCCATTCGGCCCTTCGAGCCTGCTCCGCCATTCAGTGAGATCATGGCTGATCTTCTGCCTCAATTCCATTCACCGGCCCTATCGCCATATCCCTTGGTGCCCTTACTAGTCAGAAATCTATCGACTTCTGTTTTGAATATACCCAATGACTGAGCCTCCACAACCCTCTGGGGGAGAGAATTCCAAAGATTCACCACCCTCTGTGTGATGAAATTTCTTCTCATCTCAGTTCTGAATGGCCTACCCTTTACCCTGAGGCTGTGGCCTCTGGTTTTAGACTCCCCAGCCAAGAGAAACATTCTCCCAGCATCCACCCTATCAAGCCCTGTAATAATTTTGTATGCTTCAATGAGATCCCCTCTCATTCTTCTGAATTCAAGAGAATACAGGCCTAGTTTACTCAATCTCTTCTCATCCAACAGTCCCGCCATCCCAGGAATCAATCTCATGAACCTTCGTTGCACTCCCTCTATGGCAAGTATATCCTTCCTTAGGTAAGGAGACGAAAATTGTAGACAGTACTCCAGGTGTGGTCTCAGCAAAGCCCGATATAATTGGAGTAAGACTTCTTTATTCCTGTACTCAAATCCTCTTCTAATGAAGACCAGCATACCATTTGCCTTCCTAATGGCTTGCTGCACCTGCACATTCACTTTCAGTGACTCATGTACAAGGACCAACATCACTGAAACAGATTACCTGGTCATTGCCTCATTGCTGTTTATGGGCGCTTGCTGTGCATAAACTGGCTGTCACGTTTCCCTACATTACAACAGTGACTACACTTCAAAGTACTTCAGTGACTGTAAGGCACTTTGGGATGCCCTGAGATCATCGAAGGTGCTATATAAATGTAAGCCTTTTTCTACAATGGTCTATGTGCAAAGTGACGTAAGAAAACTACTAGGCACTTGGTCTGAGTATTAAACAAGGCTTTAATCAACTGTTTTTCAACATGGAGATCTAGTTGTGTCCTTCACTAGTTCCTGTTAAAGAATGTCCTAAGCAAGCTGGGCCCATGCCCGAGTATTTATACTCTCCCTGGACAGCGCCACGAGCAGGCTGCCCAGTATTATTTCATAAGTCATTTCCACATGAATGACAAGATTCATGTCATTCTTCCCGCCTGAAAGATTGGAAGTCCGGCGGCTTTCTTCTACCGAATTAATCGGACTAACAATAGACACAGCCGTTTGGATCTCCGTTGGAGGCCGGAAGGCACATCTCCTCGGACCGTGTTTTGGTCCCTGGATCGCTAGGTTCGTACCGGTGGGCTGGCAGAGTCCGTGTCGCCTTGATTGACCTGAGGGGAACTGGGGAGATCGTGGCTCTGGGTGCATGCCCCCACCGGCGCAGAGCTGGCTTCACCCTGCTCAGTAGTCGGTGACTGACCAGCGTCCTGGCTTCGGGTGGCCATCTCGGGTCATCGCTCTGTTCCCCGGGTTGATCCGCCGGAATAGTTGGCAGATCCCTTGACGTCCCGGGTAGGGCGTCATCCTCAGAGGAGCGCAGGGTATCGACGTCATTAATACGGATCCCACTATCGATTGGGTCTGTGGGACCAATTGGGCAGGGAGCCAGATCCCGAAGTGACACTGTGGATTCCCGGCCATCAGGGTACCGCACATTCACGTACATGGGATTGACATCCGTCAGTTCCACTTCGTCGACGAGGGGATCACTCTTAGAGGATCGGACGAATCTTCGGAGCAGCACGGGATCAGGAACTGCCAACCATGATGGTAAAGACGTCCCATGAGTGGAGCGACGCTGGAACCTGAAGAATCGTTCGTGAGGAGTACCATTGGTGGATGTAGAAAGAAGAGACCTGATGGAATGCAACGCGTCAGGGAGCATAGTTTCCCACTGCTGGTCTGATAGGTTGTGTGACCTCAGTGCGAGACAAACAGCGTTCCAAACGATAGCGTTGTATCTCTCAACCTGTCCGTTTCCAATAGGATGATACAGTGTCGTTTTATTTGTGGCAATTCCCCATTGGGAAAGATAACTTTTGAGTTCGCTTGACATGAAGGAGGGACCCCGATCAGAGTGGATGTTATTGGCCATACCGCAAAGGGAAAAGACCTGATTGAGGCATTTGATCACTGTGGAAGTAAGCATATTGGGACAGGGGAAAGCAAAGGGAAAGCGTGAATATTCGTCCACCATAGTAAGCAAGTAGGTGTTTCGCGTTGAGGAAGGCAATGGCCCTTTAAAGTCAATGCTGAGTCGCTGCATAGGCTGTGTAGCGTGTATGAGCGAGCCATCCGACGGACGGAAGAATTGCAGTTTTAATTCCGTGCAAATTCTACAAGTGGAGCATGTTCTTTTCACGTCTTCCATAGAAAATGGGAGATTTTTAGATCGCACAAAGTGCAACATACGGGTAACGCCAGGATGGCATAAGTCAGTATGAAGATCCGCAAGAGTCGAAGTTGACATGGAAGAGCAGAATGCACACGTGAGGGTATCCGGGGCCACATTCTCCTTGCCGGGTCGATACTGTATGGTGTAGCCAAAGGCGGCCAATTCCATCCTCCAGAGCTGTATTTTGTTATTCTTGACCTTAGTGCGTTTCCGGTTATCCAGCATAAAGGCCACAGAGTGCTGATCGGTTATGAGCGTGAAATGGCGACGAGCGAGAAAATGAATCCATTTACGGACTGCTTCGATGATAGCCGTAGCCTCCTTCTCGACAGGAGGATAATGGAGCTCGCTACCCTGCAAAGTTCTGGACAGAAATGCAACAGGTCGACCGCCTTGATTCAAGGTAACCGAGATCGCCACCTCCGATGCATCGCACTCGACCACGAAAGGGAGATTTTCGTCGATGGAATGAAGCGTGGCTTTTTCCAGTTGTTGCTTGAGGAGGTCGAAAGCTGAAATAGCCCTCGCCTCCAACGGAAATGACTTTGCGTGAAGCAGGGGCTGGATCTTGTCAGAAAAGTGGGGTATCCACTTCGCATAATAGGCGAACATGTCGAGGGCCCGACGAAGAGAGCCAAGATTCGTAGGAGGAGGGAGCGCCTGAAGCGGACGAAGTCGCTCTGGATCTGGTTTGATGACACCATTGCCCACCCAGTAGCCAAGGATGTTGACTGATGGTACTGATTTCACAGATTTGGACTCATTTAAGGTTAAGTTGCGACGACAGAGAATGTCAAGAAATTTCTGGAGGTTGGCATCATGCTCCTTCTGGTCATGACCAGCAATGGTGATATTATCCAGATATGGAAAAGTGTCCGTTAAGTTCTCCTGTTTGACTAGGCTATCCATTGCTCCGGCTTTGATCCTCCAAACTCGAAAGTGAGTCATTTGTGTTGTTTCTGGAAATCCTGTCCCAGGAGCACATCACTGCATAGGTTTTTGAGCAACCAAGCCGGGTGGAGAAATAAGTGCGGCCATTGAGTATAAGGTCGACAAGACAAAAGCCGGAAGAGTTGGTGGTCAGTGTCATCAGAGCCATTGCAATTTCCCTGTCCGAGGGGTAAATACGCAGTTTTAACTTACTGACAGCCCGCTCACTAATGAAGCTGTCAGAGCTACATGAGTCGATTAATGCACTCAAAATGTGTCCATTTACCAAAACCCTCGTGGCTGCATGGGACAGGCTTTGGGGAAAAACAGCTGTGATGGGAGGAGGAGCAGTTTTATAGATAGCAGCTGTAACACTAATAGAGGCTCTTGACCGGCATACCTTAGAAAAGTGACCTTTCTTACTGCAATGATTGCAGGTTGCATTACGAGCAGGACAAAATTTCCGATAGTGGAATGCACCTCCACCGAAGAAACACTTCTTTTTAGGTTGCCAAGATGCCGCTAGAGTAGGGTCGTCATCAATGAGGGCTTCCGCCTGAGGCTTACCGTAGGAGTCACTAAAAGTGGTAGCAGCAGCCCGTGCATATGGTAAAAAATAGGCATCTGAATTTTTATGAGCTAAGTCCAGAGAATATGCCTGGTTATAGGCAGCTTGTAACCCGAGGGTTTTATTCTCCAACAGAGCGTATGAGGGGAGAAGCAATTCCGTTAATAAAAGAGTCACGAATTAATTCCTCCCGGTACTGCTCAGCTGAGACAGCTTTGAGGTTACAATCTTTGCTGAGCCTGCGAAGCTGTTGAAGGAATTCTTCAAGTGATACCCCGGGTTGTTGTCGAGTTGTGGCCAGTAGGTGCCGAGCAAAAATTCCGTTTGGGGCCTTAACATATAGTTGCTGTAGTAGTTGGAGAGCGGAGTCATAGTTTACACAGTCTTCGATATAGTCAAACACATGAGGGGATACATAATTGGCAAGCATTCGTAACTCATTAGGAACATTCTCACCACACTCCTCGAGGAAGTTGCTGAAGGTACGATACCAGTGTTTCCATACCTTAGCAGCTGTAGGTGAATTCGGGTCCAGGTCAAGATGGGCGGGTCTGAGTAGTGTCTCCATGATGGATTGATTACTACGTTTGAGTCCCTTCTACAGTTTGAGTCGTAGCCGTCTGTTCCCAAAATCACTCAGAGCGTGGAGCAGGTTTCAGTTGATTAAATTGACGTAAGAAAACTACTAGGCACTTGGTCTGAGTATTAAACAAGGCTTTAATCAACTGTTTTTCAACATGGAGGTCTAGTTGTGTCCTTCTCTAGTTCCTGTTAAAGAATGTCCTGAGCAAGCTGGACCCATGCCCGAGTATTTATACTCTCCCTGGACAGCGCCACCAGCAGGCTGCCCAGTATTATTTCATAAGTCATTTCCACATGAATGACAAGATTCATGTCACAAAGTATAACAAAAATGCAGAGGCAAGTAAACATGTGCTGCCACCGAAAGATGTGTTGAAAGGAAATTAACAAGAAGAGATTCCTTGTTAAGGTCTTGTTGAAGGATAGTCAAGAGAAACTCATGCAGAACTCTGTGCAGTGGACAGTTTATATCCTTTAACTTGAAACAACAATACCTTGTATTTATATCGGTCCGTAACATAGTAAAACGTCCCAAGGTGCTTCGAATGAGCGTTATCGTTAAGGAGATATTAGGACAGCTGACCAAAAAGCTTGGGCAAAGGTCTTAAAGGACGAGAGAGAAGCAGAGAGGTTTAGGGAGGGAATCCAGAGCTAAGGGCACAGACAGCTGAAAGCAAGGCTGCCCGTGGTGGGGTGAAGGAAACCGTGGATGCACAGGAGGCCAGAATTGGAGGAACGCAGAGTTCTCGGAGGGTTGCAGGGCTGGATGAGGCTAGTGAGAGGGAGAAGGCAAGCCCATGGAGGGATTTGTGCACAAGGCTGAGAATTTGAGATGTGATGCATTGCCGGACTGGGAGCCATTGTAGATCAGCAAGTACAGGGCCGATGGATGAATGGGACTTGATGCTCGTTAGGATACAGGCAGCAGAGGTTTGGATGAAACATACTAAGGGACGAGCTGCTATGCAGCAGTTTGGAAGAAAGGTTTTCTGTGAGGGGGCGCGGGGTGGGGGGGCGAGGTGGAGGGGCGGATGGCAGGGTAGCCAAAGACTCATTTAAATGTTAGGTTTTTAGAAGGCTTTTAAAAGTGGGGAAAGATGTGGCAAAGAATATAAACACAGGGATACCATGTCATCAGAAAGGAATCCTGAACTCCAACTCAGATCCAGCGTTAGTTAAGGGCTAGATTTTGGATTATCAGCACGGCTGGTACTGATACCTATTTATTATTTAATACTTTGTACGTGGCAGGCCCATCCTTTAGATAAATGTTACTTCCTGCAACATTTTTTATGTCAACCCTTACAATGGAACCTGCCAATGTAAACAACCGTTATCTGAGCATGTAAACATTTTAGAATGAGAAAATTATCCATAAACATTTCAATATTGGCCATCACAGTGCAAGTGTTAGGATGCCAGGGCAAACAATACGGTAAAGCAGAAACTATCTCTGATTAATTATTTTACTAGATCACCCATTTTATTCATTGGGCTTTATTTTTAACCTATTTTATTAAATGGGTTAAATTACGAGGACAGGTTGCATAGACTAGGCTTGTATTCCCTTGAGTTTAGAAGATCAAGGGGTGAACCAATCAAGCTTTTTAAGATGATTAAAGGCGTTGAAAGGGTAGATACAAAGAAACTATTTCCTCTGGTGGCGGAGAAGGAGGTGTAATCTTTAAATTAGAGCTAGGCCGTTCAGGGATGATGTCACGAAGCACTTCTTCACACAAAGGGTAGTGGAAATCTGGAACTTAGGCCGGAATTTTGCCTAACTGGGCAGGTCCGGTGTGGCCGGTGTCTGTGGGGGAAAGGCGCGGGGGAGCGAGATAAAAGCGGATTCCCGACCCACTGTCAAAAATAACAACTTTCCCACCTGACCCGCCACCGACTGCGCCCACTACCACCACGGAAAAATCCGGCCTTACTCTCCCAAAAAGCAGTTGAGGCTGGGGGTCAATTGAAAATTTTTAAAGTGAGATTGAGAGATTTTTGTTAGGCAAGGGTATTAAGGGATATGGAACCAAGGCGGGTAGACAGAGGTAAGATACAGATCAGCCATGATCTAATTGCATGGCATCTCCGCATAATTGCATGGCGGAACAGACTCGAGGGGCTGAATGGCCTCCTCCTGTGCCTACATTTAAGTGGATTACAATGCCTGTCTATGTGAACCAAAATCTGAAAGAGGAGGAAATGTGAGTTGATAAATTCTAATAAACTTAGAGGGGGAAGATTTCTCTGGTGTCACTTTCTTGCAAAATTGACAACATGTTTTCAAAGCAGGCGCCCAGTCACTTCATCACCCACTGACTGCCCCAGATCACCCCATCTATATCTATTGTCTACACATAGGAAAAGCTAGCCTGAACTTTTAAGTCTTACAATATCTGAGTTATGAATGAGATGACAACTATCATCTTTCAATATTATTCGAATCTGTACTTTGAAAAGTACAAGTGCAAAAGAAAAATTGATATTAACTGTAAGATCTCCATAGTATGTGCATTCTTGAACAACATTATTGTTAATAAACACATTGTGGTTGAGCTGTTAATGTTTTTTTTTTTGGGGGCCCGGGTGTCCCAGCACTATGTTTAAGATGTCAGCCTTGGCTCAGTGGTCGCACTCTTGTTTTTGAGTCAGAGGCTTGCACGAGGATCACTTGACCGATTAGGGAAATGGCTTGTCGAATTATTTGCAGCCAAATGGAATGAATCGCAACCCCCCTCAGTGGCTCATCTACCTTTCCAGGTCTCATCAAGATCAATCATTAATCCCACCTTGGAGTACCATGGACCTGCCTGACTCAGGTATCAGATTAGAAAGTCTGCCAGACAGGTCGACTAGTTCCAATCTCCCATTGTACTATCTTGGAGCCTACTTGACAGCAGAGCGACACTGCTTGGCCCCTTCTACTCCAAGGAGGCCTGGACAGCCCCCACCCCCTCCCCAGGTGAGCTGCATTCCTACCAGCTGGGAGGCTGGTACACCTCCTTTAAGACAGCGTACTGGCCACCTGGTAGATCTCAGGCCAGGGCTAAGAAAGCTCACAGTCTGTGAGTTCCTTCCCCTCGGCTAGGGCCCCTCTGACACAAGGTGGACCATTTATGGATTGGACAGAGGTTCTGTACTGTTGAAACTAGCAGCGAAGCTTAGAACTTGACATATGTGAATTCATTCCTAATTCGAGGCCCTTCCACGGCACTCCTCCTTGACGAATGGCAGGAATATGCCGGAAGGCTCGTGGACTTTCGGGGCCATTAATTCTGTGCTGGGATACGGTTCAGTAGGTGCAAGTCAAACTCTATTTTTCATGTGAACAGTTCTTCAATGAGTGCCAGCAGGCTATTTTACAGTAGGGCGAATTATAGCTGCCCTTGAGAAACTGGTGGTGGTGAGCCGCCTTCTTGAACCGCTGCATTTCATGTGGTGAAGGTATTTCCACAGTGCTGTTAGTTAGGGAGTTCCAGGATTTTGACCCAGCGACAATGAAGGAATGGTGCTACATTTCCAAGTCAGTTTGGTGTGTGACTGGAGTGGAACTTGGAGGTGGTGGTGTTCCCAGGTGCCTGCTGCCCTTGTCCTTCTAGGTGGAAGAGGTCGCGGGTTTGGGAGGAGCTGTCGAAGAAACCTTGGCGAGTTGCTGCAGTGCATCTTGTAGATGGTACACACTGCAGCCACGGTGCGCCGGTGGTGGAGGGCTTGAATGTTTAAGGTGGTGGATGCGGTGCCAATCAACCGGGCTGCTTATTCCTGGATGGTGTCAAGCTTCTTGAGTGTTGTTGGAGCTGCACTTCTCCAGGCAAGTGGAGAGTATTCCATCACACTCCTAACTTGTGCCGTGTAGATGATGGAAAGGCTTTGGGGAGTCAGGAGGTGAGTCACTCGCCGCTTAATAGCCAGCCTCTGACCTGCTCTTGTTGCCACAGTATTTATGTGGCTGGTCCAGTTAAGTTTCTGATCAATGGTGACCCCCAGGATGTTGATGGTGGGGGATTCGGCTATGGTAATGCCGTTGAATGTCAAGGGGCAGTGGTTAGACTCTTGCTTGTTGGAGATAGTCATTGCCTGGCACTTGTGTGGCGCAAATGTTACTTGCCACTTATCAGCCCAAGCCTGAATGTCATCCAGGTCTTGCTGCATGCGGGCATGGACTGCTTCATTATCTGAGGAATTGCGAATGGAACTGAACACTGTGCAATCATCAGCGAACACCCCCAATTCTGACCTTATGATGGAGGGAAGGTCATTGATGAAGCAGCTGCAGATAGTTCGGCCTAGGGCACTGCCCTGAGAAACTCCTGCAGTGATGTCCTGGGGCTGAGATGATTGGCCTGCACCAATCACAACCATCTTCCTTTCAGCTAGGTATGACTCCAGCCAGTGGAGGGTATTCCCCCTGATTCTCATTGACTTCAATTTTACTAGGGCTCCTCGGTCAAATGCTGACTTGATGTCAAGGGCAGTCACTCTCAACTCACCTCTGGAATTGAGCTCTTTTGTCCATGTTTGGACCAAGGCTATAATGAAGTCCGGAGCCGAGTGGTCCTGGTGGAATCCAAACTGAGCATTGGGTGAGCAGGTTATTGGCGAGCAAGTGCTGCTTGATAGCACTGTCGATGACACCTTCCATCACTTTGAGAAAGAGAATTCCACATTTCTGCTACCCTTTGTGTGAAACTACCCAATTAAGCTGAGATCAGCTGAGTTACCTCAGATAGTGGGTAGTCCCGGGATCTTTTCTGGTTCATGTGGCTTGGCTACACACTACATTAACTGGCTGAGCTACCAGCCTTTCCGACATTCAGTGCAATTAAACCCATTAGCAATGGGGCGTCACAGTTAAAAGGTTAAAAAGAAAGATTGACTGTGATCCATTCTATTTATACTGAAAATTACAGAGAAAACAAGCAGCACAATCAAGAATGACATGCTATAAAATGAATTTTGCTTTCGAACAATTGTTCACATTCAAAACAGTACAAAATAGGTCAGCCATGTTAATTTTTAAGGCTGACTGTTGGTTATGTTTCATGATGGGATTGTTATGCTGTTGTTTATAATATTTGCTTACGTGTCATTTCACTACAAATGGGGAAAAGAGAATACTTTTAATAGCTTTATTGAAAGAAAGACTCTCTGGTTAACATGCATTTTTAATCGGAATGATTAGTATATTCTTGTAAGACAGTAAAAAGTGACGTTGAAAGCATAATTCAGGGAAGTCAGTTGGGAGATAACAATAAATGTATCAGTCACTCAAACAAACCAGATAACACACTAAAGCCAGCACTGTAACAGTAATGAACAGGAATGAGTTTGTCTAGCTACCGATATAAATTTATATAATTGTAACGATATTTCCATTTATATAGTTCCTCATCATGTCACAAAGTACTTCACAGAATGCATTGCTTTCAGGAAAACAGTAACCTGTTTTTATGTATTGCTAACTTACCTGACGAAGGAGCGAACTGCTTCGAAAGCTTGTAAAATTAAATAAATCTGTTGGACTATAACCTGGTGTTGTGCGACTTCTCATTTTTGTTTTTATGTAGGCAGGCTTATGTAAAGTTCAGGATTAAACATGCTTGATGTCAGTGTATCTGCCTGGGTGTCTGAGGTAGGCTGAATTAACATTAGTTTTGAGACACCTGGTAAGATCTTAGAATGTAGAACATCCCAACTCCTTTACAGGTTGAATGTCAATTTGATGGCCCATTCTAGGATCAATGAGTGGTCTCCAAAAGGAGTCTTAATATAAAGTCTAGAGCGGTTTAAGGGCGATTGAGATCTGAGACCAGTACCACTGGAGTTAAAGGCACGTTCAAAAATGTGCCAGAGGCTTCTGACACCTCAGAGCCTTTTCAAAGTATATTTGTGGGTTCCAAAAATGTACTAAAAGGTACGGTATATTCAGTGCAAGATGTTGAAGTGGCTCTTTGTCAGGCTGGTAGCTAGTCTACATAAGTCTTCTATTGTTCCTCTATAATATCATCTCTGAGGTTTGCCTCCTAAGACTCCAGTATTGGACAGGTGTCTACCAACAGGGATCTCTGGACATTGAGCAGCAGCTGGGACCACCTTGACCAATTTACTCTTCCCTAACCCGGGGGGGGCACTGGGGGCAATTGTAGCGCCCCTACTGCCAACTTAACTGAGATGGGCTAACACAACACAAACCAAGGAACGCTTCCTGCTTTGTATGGCTCAGCTACTCGCTTGATAAATTTGCTGGTTCAGTGGGGATCCTTGCTCATTTTCTTGAGGATTTGAGAGTAATTCTGTCTGGTCTTGCTGCCCTGAGGACTTTTACTACATTGTGCACATTTCTTCATAACATATGGCATGCTGATGTCTACATTTTGCAACAAATTCCTGTGTCGAACTAATTAGATTTGGAATTTCCCTGCAGTCTTCTTCTGTGAAGGCAAATATAATAAGCTCATTTAACAAGGGCAACTAGTTTTAACAAAAAAAAATGGCCCATCTACCAGGTTGCAGTGATTTCTGAAAATCCAATTTCATCGCTGAGTTTTTAATTACAGAGAAAAAAATTGGAATTTTCATATTTTTCTTAAAGTGGCCTTTGCTGATCATTTAGAATATTTCCACCCCAAGGGCCCATCTGCTATTTGGTACCAAGAAATCCTATGTCGGTTTGGCACTATGTATACCATATGGCTGACAGTAATGATTCAAGTTGTTTATCACACAAAACTAATATACTTACAGGGAGCTACATGTTTCTGTTAGTACATAATTTTACTTGCTATGACTGTTCAGCACTCGTTTTGCTCATGATGAAAGTGTCATCTCTGTAATATGCTACAACTAGGGTGCCCTGTCACACTCTCTGTTACATCAGTCTGAAACTTGCTAATGTGACTTTTGATTTAAAGGCCTCAGTAACAATGGTGAACACGGTGATAGTAGCTTTAAATGTGAGTTCGCCAGGTTTATGAATTCACGAGAAATAGCGAGCAGAGGACATCTTCCCACTGTGTTTACGATTCTGCTAACACATAGCGAGCAGAGGACATCTTCCCCTCCTGCCATCTTAAGTTGATTTACCATTTCAAACTAATTTGCTTCCTTTATTTCTCCATGATTTTATTCACTTCCTTAAGTAAGTGCCCTTTCATCTTGAGATTATGAAACAGCTCTTGCTCTCTGCAAGTGCTGAGTATTGAAATCCGTTATACATTGGGTTTTGTTATGCTGCCCGTGTGAAATGCGTTCCCTGAAAACTGTTGAGCCTGCAGTCTGATACATAAATCACGGCGACTACAGGGCCAATTTTAAGTACCGGCGGAGAACAGGCAGGCGACGGGCGGAGCAGGAGACCCGAGCCAATTGGAGGCCCGGGCCTCATTTAACATTCCGGGGGGGGGGGCGGGTGCCAGGCCACCAAGCTCGCCGCTTCACAGGAGGGTGGGAAATTGGGCAGCTCGCACGCTGAGCTGGCTGACTGTCGGATTCCAGAGAGGGAGGGGGGGGGGGTTGGGGGAGTGGAGGGGAGGTGATCTGGGGGGCGGGGGGGGGGGCGGGTGGCAATGTGGCCTCAGATATTATGTGGGCACCTGGCTCCATCCAAAATTAAATTTGATATTTCCTGGGCCGTTTTGTTAGCGGCCTCCAGCAGTCCCTGTAGGGCAGCTGGTTAGACTGATCACTGTTTTAAAGTTTGCAAGTCCAACGTTCAACTTAAATACCTCGCCTTATATAATGGTCCATTTACCAGGTCCATTCTGATATTTTTTTGTATTTAAAAAATTTTTTTCGCTGAAAGAGATAGGGGGAAAAATTCAGTTGGTTGCGCCTCCCGTTAGCGCCTTAAGAGGGCGCTAATGGGGCGCAAAGCATCTAGCGCCCGGGCGCGGCGAAGTTTGCGCCGCTCGCGAAATTAACTGGACATTTTGCGGCGGCGCTAAACACTACCGCCACGATCTCCTGCGCCGGCAGATCATGACGTCACTCGAGTGTGCAACGCCCCGGTATCGCCCCGGAGCGGATATTGAGTGGCGCCCCCTGCCTTACCGCCTGACGCTAGCAACGACAGGTTGAGGGGAGCGTTCTGCAGTCATGAAGGGAAAGGGGGAGCGCTATTTAAAGGTGACCGCTTCCTGCCATTTATTGTTGGTGCCATTTTTGAACTACGCATTCTGAGAGAGAGAGGGAGAGACTTCTGGAGAGATTCAACGTTGTTTGAAGGAGTTTTGGGTACTGAGCAGCACTTTGCAGGTTCATTTTGATTTTCCATTCCTTGTATTGATTTAGCAGAGACTGTGGGGGCTGCACTCTGAGCTCTTTGCCTGGTACTCTCCATTGTTCTTTCCAACACATTTGATGTGCAAATCTCTCCAGGCCGAGATTCAAGGCTGCAATGAGTAGGATGTGGATGGAAAGCAAGATTAACCATCCCCTTTAAGAACTGGCCCGTGCCATTGTGTGTGTGTTCCATTGCTGACTGACATTACATGAGCTTCGCCAGCGCTCTGAGTTAGCGTCTCACTCCTCGGCCTTTGCGCCTTAAGACAGGTGTGCAGCGCCTGATTTAGCGCTCCACTCACCTCCCGGGGCGTTAAAAGTGAAGTTTCCAGTCAGTGGCGATAATTAGTGGCGGACTGAATTTTTCCTCCATAAACTTTTAGGGTTCAAAAGTCTGGGCTGTGATTTAAAAATCCTCTCATTGATTTTTTTCAGCTAATTATTCTTGGCTCTCTTCCTCTACTGAAGATATTGGGGTAAAAATTCAGTTGGTTGCGCCTCCCGTTAGCGCCTTAAGAGGGCGCTAATGAGGCGCAAAGCCGCTAATGCCCGGGCG
The DNA here is from genome assembly GCA_030390025.1 of Squalus acanthias. NCBI lineage: Eukaryota > Metazoa > Chordata > Chondrichthyes > Squaliformes > Squalidae > Squalus > Squalus acanthias. The sequence goes on from CM059425.1 coordinate 248,397,815, forward strand.
CAGCGATGTTTGCGCCGCTCGAGAACTTAACTTGAGATTGTGCGGCGGCGCTAAAACTTACCGCTGCGACCACCTGCGCGCGCAGATTGTGACGTCATTCCATGGTGCAACGCCCTTGTGGCGCCCTGGAGCGGAAATTGAGTGGCGCCCCCTGTCTTACCGCCTGGCGCTTCCAACGACCGGAAGACTGGAACGCTATCAATCGCTGTGGGGCTGGGGGGGGCGCTATTTAAAGGGGGCCTCTTCCTGTCTTTTTCTGTGGTCGACATTTATGCACCACTCGTTCTGAGAGAGAGAGAGAGATTCGGAGAGAGAGCGAGAGAGACTTCTACATTGACTCAACGCTTTGTGAGGTAGTTTTGCCTATTGATCCTAACTTTGTTGCTACTTTAGTTGCTGTCCCTCATTACTTTGCTTGCAAAGAGAATATGGGGGCTGCACTGATTGGGGGCGTCGTCCTGCTCCAGCTGAATCGGAGGATACAGAGACGCAGAGAGAGAGTGGCAATGATGGCCAGACGGAGGAGGGCCATCAGGCGTATGTACAGGAGAGCTTACCCTCCCAGGGTATATCGTGAACAGCTCTCCTACATCCATATGTCCGAGGAGCTGTGTTTGCGAAGGCTGCGATTCAGCAAGGAGGTGGTCACTGAGCTCTGCCACCTGCTGCAGCCAGATCTGCAGCCTCAACTGAGGTCCAGGACGTCTCTGTCGGTGGCAGTGAAGGTCACAGTGGCTCTCAACTTTTACGCCACTGGCTCATTCCAAGCTGCTGCTGGGGACCTCGCCAATATCTCCCAGTTCGCGGTGCATTGCTGCATCCGGCAGGTCACAAATGCCCTCTTCAGAAGGAGACGAGAGTTCATCTCTTTCCCCATGACCCCAGACAAGCAGCGTGACCGCGCTCTGGGCTTTGCGAGGGTAGCGGGCTTCCCCATGGTGCAGGGCGCCATTGACTGCACGCATATGGCCTTGCGTGCTCCGCGTGAGAATGCCGAGGAATTCAGGAACAGAAAGGGGTTCCATTCCTTGAATGTCCAGTTGGTCTGTGACCACAGACAGCTGATACTTGCTGTCAATGCCCACTATCCTGGCAGCTGCCACGATGCTTTTATCCTGCGCCAGACTACTGTGGCAGAACTTTTCGAGGCACCGCATCAGCCAGTTGGTTGGCTTCTCGGGGACAAGGGGTATGCATTGAGCACCTGGCTGATGACACCGCTCCGTACGCCCAACACCCCTGCTGAGCTGTGGTACAATGAAAGCCATCAAGCAACCAGGAACCTTATTGAGCGCACAATCGGCGTGCTGAAACAACGGTTCCGCTGTCTGGACCATTCCGGAGGAGCCCTGCAGTACTCGCCTGAGCGAGTATCGAACTTCGTAGTCGTGTGCTGCATGTTGCATAACATGGCAATCCTCAGGACCCAGCCAATGCCACCAGGCCTTGGAGCACCACCAGAGGAGGAGGAGGAAGAGGAGGAAGAGGACGAGGACGATGATCATCAGCAGCACCAAGGCGGGAGGGCGGCCCACAATGGTCAAACTGCAAGGGCCGTCCGTCAACGGCTAATAGCAAGCCGCTTCTAGGGCCCCTGCCATTGCTACCAACATTAATGAACCCAGCACGCAACCCCTAAGCCGGCCAAGGCACCAATAATTCCAACTACCAACCATGTATATTTTGAATACAGAAACTTATTTATTTTACAAACTCTGTGTGTGTCAATTCCTCATGACAAACTCATAGAAATAAACACAAAAAAACAGTCAATAACATAACTGGTTCTCACAACCTGGAGATAATGTCCAAAACACTAAACAAAAGTTGGACCATGAACCTCGACCTTTAATAAAAAAATGACCAGCATTTTGTCACACCTCCTACTTTTTGCCCTTCGAGGGTGATCTCCTTCCCTTGCGCACTTCCCCCCTTCTAACCCTACTGCTCCTCCGTAATGGGACCTCAGTGGCTGCAGCAAGGCTGGTGGAAGGCTGCTGCTCGTCAGACCCTGACACTGCAGATGCCCCTGAAGGATGGCCTCGACCACTTCTGGGCCTGGAGGGCCCGGCTGCAGACTGCACCAACTCTGCATGGGCGGCAGCAGTCTGTCCTACAGGCGGTGGCAAGTGCAGTGGAGAAGTGACAGTGTTGGCAGCAGGAATGCTGTCATCGTGAGAGAGGCCAGCAACTCCCTGCTCGCCCGACACACTGGCACTCCCACGGGGCAGCACTTCAGCATCCGGAGCAATCTGCTCCTGCTGCGGCGCGGTGACAGCCCCGGGGACATGTGCACGAACCATCGAGGTTGGCAGCAGTCTGTGCTCGCGTGGCCTCAATCTGAGTCTGTATGAGAGCAGTCAGAGATGGGATCACGGCAGCCAGTGACTGAATTGCAGCACTAAGCATTAGTGTGGCATCCGCCTGTGCTACAGCGAAGTGCTCCACACTCCTTGCCAGTGACTCAATGCATTTGGGCACCCTTCCCACTGCACCCATGAGCTCAGTGTGCATGCCCACCGCCTGGGTGTTCATTTCTGCGATCAGCCGCTCCTCCTCTGCGTCCATTGCAGTAGGAGTGTCTGGCATACTCTCCCTCTGGGGAGAAGGCCCCCGTTCTTCCCTACCCCCCCCATGGCGTTGCTGCAGCCCGCTGGGTCCTGGAGCTTCACCCTCATCAGCCCCTTCCCCCCTGCTCCCCTCCGGGGAAGGCGTGTTCCCAGTGTTGGCATGGGCTTCCTCGGGAGAGGGTGGCACTGATGCTGTGGCTTCCTCTTCCTCCTCAGCTGCAGCATCACTCCCAGTGGCAGCTTCAGGGCCCGTCTCCTCAGCTGGTGAATCACCATCTGAAAGCAGGGAGGTACAAGAGTGGCTTTAGCGTGAGGACAGGGTGGCAGTAAGGGAGGAATAAGTGCAGCGAGTTAGCAAGTTGGATTGAAAGTGTCAAAGGCTGGTGTTGTGAGGGACAAGTGGAAGGACAGAGGACAAAAAGGTGATGACCTTACCATTGCTGTCCAGAACGGGGTCGGCGTCTCCAGTGGCGACGGGACCGATCACCCGGCTTGCCACAATCCTGTGGACGCGCTCCTCCAGATCGCTGAGGGGTTGCAGCTGAGGCCGCCCTCCACCTGTCCGTTGCTGCTGTCTCCTATTATGAGCCAGCTTGGCCTGCAAGAAAAAGGACAGCATCTGAGTAAATATACAGCCATGTTCTTGCCTGATGTGCCTCCCATAGGTGAATAGCCCTTACTGTATGCAGCCATGGTCTTGCCTGATGTGCCTCCCATAGGTGAATAGCCCTTACTGTATGCAAAGTGTGGAATGTGTGTGTGTGTTTGATGAAAGGGCCATAGGTGTTGGATGAGTGTTGTGCATTGGGGTTTTAAGACCCTCTGGCCATAGAGTGAGGTTGAGATGGAGGGATGGAGAGGTATTGAGAAAAAGCCACTCACCCTGACGACCCGAGTGAGGTCGTTGAACTTTTTGCTGCATTGAGTATGGGTCCTGGGCACCATGCTCCTGGAGGAGACGCTCTGAGCCACCTCCCTCCACACTCTTCTGAACTCGCGTGGCAAAGGCCTCCTGCCACTCTCAGGGAAGAGCATACATCGTCTGCGCTCCACTGCGCCAACCAGAGCATCCAAGGCCCGCTCGGTGAAGCGATGAGCGCGTTCTCTCACCCTCTCCATGTTTGGCAGCAAAATGGATTCACAGGTCTCTCCAGGCCGAGATTCAAGGCTGCAATGAGCAGGGTGTGGCTGGGGAGCAAGTGGCCCCCCCCGCTTTAAGAAGTGTCCGGCGCCATTGTGTCTGTGTTCCCTCGCTAACTGGCAGCAGCTGCGCTGCGCTCGCGCGCTGAGTTAGCGCCTCACTCCTTGGCCTTTGCGCCTTAAGACAGGTGTGCAGCGCCTGCTTTAACGCTCCACTCACCTCCCGGGGCGGTAAAAGTGAAGTTTCCAGTCAGTGCCGATAATTAGCGCCAGGCGCTAATATTTGCGTCCAGACGATATTTGCGCCCCAAATGGGGCGCGACCTAATTTCTACCCCATTGACTCCTTGTTGGGTTATGTCTCAAAAGCTCTGGGCACGCTCTATTACCTCACTGAAGCAGCCTTTATTCAAGTGTGAGCCACGACAGTAAGTAATGGCTGTTTGGTCGCTGGTTGCATAATCGGCCAGCCTGATCATGGGGGCAACTTTCCTCTGGTTGTTAGCAGGATTGGAAACATTGTGGGGAGACTTCCTCTGCTCGCTATGCGTTAGCAGCATCGTAAACATCATGACCGCTATTTCTAATGAAAGCAAGAAATCTTTCTGCTATGTTTACAAAGTTGCCGTCACAAAGAGGCGAGAGGAAATATCTCCAACCCACCCCCCCCCCAGCACGTATCCTTATCTGATGTCCATGCAAGTTCACTTCCAACAACAAATTTCAGAATGGACCTGGTAAAGATACGGCTAGAGATTTAAGTTGAACATTCAGCTTGCAAACATTTAAACAATGGCCCAGAAATTGATCTCGCTCTGTTCCCGCGGGGGTAAGGAGCAGGCGCGATCTCTCACTCCGCGTTGGCTTTTTCAGATCCAGCTCGCACGAACTTGATGTTCCAGACATCAGCTGGGCAGTGCTTGCGTATCCCACCGGCGTAGTGAATTCGTGCGAGCTGTGGGATCACGTGACTCAGTTAGAGCCAATGGCAGCACACCATCTTCCATTCATAAGTTTCACATACGTGCTGTGAAAGCTATGAATCTTACACCCCCCCAAAATAACAGCTAAACCTCAATTAAATTTAAAAAAAAACCATCACATTAATAAAATAAGTATAGTTAAATAAATTAACCATTTTAAATAAAAAATTAAATTTTTGAAAAAATTTAAAATCTTTTAAAAAGTTATAAAAATAAACTTACCTGTCTTTAAAGTCTCTAAAAAAGATATACCTGTTAAAAAAAATTCAAAAAAATACTTAATTCACTACTTACCTTGTTAAAAGTGGGTCTTACTCCTCCTTTTTCCATTTCTAAAATCTTCAGTACTTACCTGCGCGTCCAAAGCATGAAGTGCACAGCGTGCGCGCAGCCTGTAGCGCGCACGCGGTGCACCGAGGACCCGCCCCCTTTTCAAAAGACCAAGTGCCGGTTTTCAGCGCATGCGCAGGGCATGCAGAAAACCGGCAATTGGAGAGAGAATACGGATCAATTTTTGGCCCATTGATAAGAGTGAGCCCTTTTCAAAACACAATCTGTAACTTAGTACAAGCACACGCAAATCAAGGCACTGGATTTCAGGCAGTGAGATTCTAGCTGGCTGCAATATTGAGTAGTTCCTTTGTGCATGTGTGGAACCAAAGGACACCACAAATAATCCTCTTACTCGTAAGTGGTCCATGTAATTTGATCAGGTGTCAGCGTTATAAATCATTGTTTCCAACTGCATTAATTCTCAGTGGGTATTACACTGGATATTAAAGGTTTGAACCTCCTTATTATTCCTATGGTTGACGTTATTTGCAGGAGGCATGTCTTGCTTCAGCATCTGCAAGATCATCTGGGGAGCTCACTTCATAGAATCCATGGCATCATAGAATCATAGAAATTTGCGGCACAGAAGGAGGTCATTCGACCCATCGTGTCCGTGCCGGCCGAAAAACAGCTATCCAGCCTAAACCCACTTTCCAGCTCTTGGTCCGTAACCTTGTAGGTTACGGCACTTCAAGTGCATATCCAAGGATTTTTTAAATGTGATGAGGATTTCTGACTCGACCACCCTTTCAGGCTGTGAGTTCCAGGCCCCCACCACCCTTTGGGTGAAAAACGTTCTCCTCAACTTCCCTTTAATTCTTTTGAGCACTTCAAGCATAACCTCACTGCTCTTATATTCTATGCCTCGGCTAATAAAGGAAAGTATCCCATATGCCTTCTTAACCACCTTATCTACCTGTTCTGCTACCTTCAGGGATCTGTGGACATGCACTCCAAGGTCCCTCTTTTCCTCTACGCTTCTCAGTATCCTACCATTTATTGTGTATTCCCTTGCCTTGTTAGCCCTCCCCAAATGCATTACCTCACACTTCTCCGGATTGAATTCCATTTGCCACTTTTCTGCCCACCTGACCAGTCCATTGTTACCTTCCGGCAGTCTACAGCTTTCCTCCTCACTATCAACCACACAGCCAATTTTTGTACCATCAGCAAACTTCTTAATCATGCCCCCTACATTGAAGTCTAAATCATTGATGTACACCACAAAAAGCAAGGGACCTGGTACTGAGCTCTGTGGAACCCCACTGGAAACAGCCTTCCAGTCACAAAAACACCTGTCGACCATTACCCTTTGCTTCCTGCCACTGAGCCAATTTTGGATCCAACTTGCCCCTTTCCCTTGGATCCCATAGGCTTTTACTTTTCTGATCTGTCTCCCATGTGGGACCTTGTCAGAAGCCTTGCTAAAATCCATGTAGACTACATCAAACGCACTACCCTCATCAACGCTCCTTGTTACCTCCTTAAAAAATTCAATCAAGTTAGTCAGACACTTTCTCTTGACAAATCTATGCTGACTGTCCTTGATTAATCCGTGCCTCTCTAAATGACGATTAATACTGTCTCTCAGAATTTTTCCCAACAATTTGCCCACCACCGAGGTTAGGTTAACTGGCCTGTCATTACTCGGTCTATCCCTTTCTCCCTTTTTGAACAACGGTAAAACGTTAGCAGTCCTCCAGTCCTCCAGCACCACACCTGTAGCCAGAAAGGTTTGAAAAATGATAGTCAGAGTCTCCACTATTTCCTCCCTTGCTTCTCTCAACAGCCTGGGATACATTTCATCCGGGCCTGGAGATTTATCTACTTTCAAAGATGCTAAACTCCATAATACTTCCTCTCTCACTATGTTTATCTCATCTAATATTTCACACTCCTCCTTCTTAACTACAATCTCTGCATCATCCCTCTCTTTTGTGAAGATAGACGCAAAGTATTCATTAAGAACCATACCCACATCTTCTGCCTCCACACACAAGCTTCCTTTTTGGTCTCTAATCGGCCCTACTCTTTCTTTAGTTATCCTTTTGCTTTTTATATATTTATAAAACATCTTTAGCTTTTCCTTGATTTTACTTGCCATTATTTTTTCATACCCTCTCTTTGCTTTTCTGATTTCCTTTTTCATTTCACCCCTGCACTAACTATACTCCTCTAGGTTATCTGCAGTACTGAGCTCTCGGTATGTGGACATAAGCTTCCCTTTTTTGCCTTATCCTACCCTTGACGCCCAGCGGACTTTAGATTTGGGAGGCTTCGGACTTGTTACTCGCAGAAATGGTAATAATGGTATTAAACTTGAAGGTTGTAATGTAGTTTACTGTATTGTAATGAAGAGCAGAAGGAATCTTTAGTATCGCTGTCCTCAAAATGAATTGATTTGAATTGTGTCTTCTTATTAATCACAACATACAACACGAAAATGCTACCGTAGACCTTCAGGATTAAGTCCTTGGACAATTAGGATCCTTTTTTTATACTTTCGGCTCTGCTGGATAGATAGTAAAATGATCCTTGCTTTCCCTGCTACAAATCAAATTGGCACTGATTGCTGCAAAGGTGACATTATCTACACTTCACCTGGATCGAAGTTAATCTTTATTGAATGTTGTAGTCTCAATCCAGAGGAACGCATATGCAGTCAGGCTCAGTTACTCAATCTCAGAGTTCCTTTCTCTTAACCTGCACAATGCTTTTGCATAAAAAAAAAAGTTAAGCTGAGCGGAATGAATGATGAAGAAGACGGTTGCCCTCCGCTTCCTGCGATCAGATTAATTTCAGAGATGGATGATTTCGAATCATCTCTTTTACTCCCGGCTGCTCACGCTTGTGAATTCGATACATTCTGGCAGCTTCTCCCAATGGGTTCATGTCGGCAAAGGTACTTCCACTTCCTTAAGCCCTACCTCAGCCGTGCTATCATTCTGATAAACAGAATGTTCATTTAAACAAGAACAAACTCCCAGGGACTCCTCCATTTTGATGTGAAAATTGCCGCCGGTTGCTCTGTTAAAATATTTCTGCTTTCTGTGCCGAATTCTGAGCGAGCGCACGCAGCAGATTTTCGATGGCCAAGTGTTAAACATTTTACGCAACGGCTGTAGTTCAGGGTGGTTTTCTGAGTTTGGGGTCGAGGCTGGTTATTGGCTCAGCACAGAGGGATCCTGACTCTGCATCTAACTGTGCCCCATTTGACTTGGCAGTGATCGGGGCTGGCACTGGGTGGGAAGTGTTCCATTCCCCAGTGCTGATACCCCTCAACTTGATCAGCATGAAATTCATTAAAAAACACGTTTTTTTCTTGACAAAGAGAAACTGCTTGAAAGGGCAGTGGAAGCAGATTCAATAGCAACTTCCAAAAGGGAATTGGATAAATACTTGAAGGGGAGAAAATCGCAGGGTCATAGGGAAAGAGCAGGAGGGAGTGGGACTAAACGGAGAGATCTTTCAAAGAGCCGGCACAGGCACGATGGGCCGAATGGCCTCCTCCTGTGCTGTAAGATTCTGAGTTTGAATTTTATTTTTATTTTTAACTGCACTACTGTGGCCCGGTTAAGTTTTGCCATTAACCGAAGCAGTGCTGATATTATTCGTTCAACCGCCAGCGCTTTTGCTGAATCATAGAATCATAGACTGCTTACAGCACAGAGGGAAGCCATTTGGCCCGTTGAGCCCGTGCCGGCTCTCTGCAAGAGCAATAATACATTCTCAACAAAGCTCAGTCTTCATTTTAATGAGACATTTAAACTATTTAATTAGGCATTTTGATGACATTGATCAGCCAATATCTTGAGTGAAAGTGATGAACTGCCCCCGTAAGTTTTATTTTTATTTCTGGTATGCGCTTTACATTGTGATCACAATATCACAAAGATAGGTACAGATAAGGGGAGGCCATTTGGTCCATCTTTTTTGAAATTATTCTTAGGATATGGGCATTGCTGGCAAGGCCGGCTTTTATTGACCATCCCCAGTTGTCCTCGAAAATGTGGTGGTGGACTTTCTCCTTGAATCGGTGTGGTACCTCATTCATCCAGGGAAAAACATTATAGTCACCCCCTCACGTCATCTAACCGTATCGTGAATGAGTCTAAGATGTTCAAATCCACTTCCATAGTGGGAAGAGCATTCTAAAAATTAATCACTTCCAGCATGAAGTAGCTGTTTCCAACAGTGTTTAATGTTCTCAGTAATAGATGTTAATCCTGGAATTAGTAGGATCCATAGCCATGCAGACTTTAATGAGGATAGTCTGCTTTGTTCACAAGTCCACCCTCTCCAACATCAAACAGATGTGGGGGTGAGTTACTGGTTTAGGACAAATTATAATGGGGCAGTTTTGTACTATGGCCGCCCAGAGTATACGGGGTGTAGTAGCCTGGAAATAGCAACAGATTACTTATTTATGCTGGCACTCTGGCTGACACCATCTCGCTAGGGGCATTTATACGGGCGGTGGATTGCATCCTCCATAGTTTGCTGACTGACTGTTAGTTCTGGGATTCCGGGCTACTCCAAATATAAGAGAAAATAAAGGTACAGGTTTCAGCTCACAGGAGATGCTGACTGCTTGTAGAAACTAGTCATTTACGCAAAGAAAATCTTTCAGGGAAAATGTATGAACTGTACAATTGTTAACACATCGTGACTCAAGGAAAGCTCCCAACATCCAGTCGTGAATGGTGGTGGACCATTAAACAACTAACGGGAGGAGGAGGCTCCATGAATATCCACATCCGCAAAGATGGTGGAGCCCAGCACGTGAGTGCAAAAGACAAAGCTGAAGCGTTTGCAACCATCTTCAGCCAGAAGTGCCGAGTGGATGATCCATATCGGCCTGCTCCTGAGGTCCCACCATCACAGAAGCCAGTCTTCAGCCAATTCGATTCACTCCACATGATATCAAGAAACGGCTGAGTGCACTGAATACAGCAAAGGCTATGGGCCCCGACAACATCCCGGCTATCGTGCTGAAGACTTGTGCTCTAGAACTAGCCGCACTTCTAGCCAAGCTGTTCCAGTACAACTACAACACTGGCATCTATCCGACAATGTGGAAAATTGCCTAGGTATGTCCTGTCCACAAAAAGCAGGACAAATCCAACCCGGGCAATTACCACCCCATCAGTGTACTCTCAATCATCAGCAAAGTGATGGAAGGTGTTATTGCCAGTGCTATCAAGCGGCACTTACTCACCAATAACCTGCTCACTGATGCCCAGTTTGGGTTCCGCCAGGACCACTCGGCTCCCGACCTCATTACGGCCTTGGTCCAAACATGGACAAAGGAGCTGAATTCCAGAGGTGAGGTGAGAGTGACTGCCCTTGACATCAAGGGAGCCTTTGACCGAGTGTGTCATCAAGGAGCCCTAGTTAAACTGAAGTCAATGGGAATTGGGGGAAAATGCTCCACTGGCTGGAGTCATACACTACCACCTCCTCCAAGTTCCCCTCCAAGTCACACACCATCCTGATTTAGAAGTATATCGCTGATCCTTCATCGTCGCTGGGTCAAAATCCTGGAACTCCCTACCTAACAGCACTGTGGGAGTACCTTCACCACACGGACTGCAGCGGTTCAAGAATGCAGCTCACCACCACCTTCTCAAGGGCAATTCGGGATGGGCAATAAATGCTGGCCTTGCCAGTGATGCCCACATCCCATATACGAACAAAAAAAAACATGCATTTCACCTCCACGCCCCCTATCTCCATGTAATAATTTGTTCTAGTGCTTTGGAGGAAAATATTTGTGTTCGCCAGCAAAGTTGCCGGTGTCACTGACAACTGCAGTTAACGGCCACTGGAACTGGCCGCAACGTTAAGCGAGTGAAATTGGTCTGGGGGGCATGGAGGTAGGTGGCGCAGCGCTCACTTGCCATGCAATGCCATCCTGGTGGCATTGCTGGAGGGATCCGGGATGAAGGTCCTGTCCAGGTCCGGCGTTGCAGCTTCCCACAGCCTCTGTGAGCAAAGCTGTGGAGCTCGCACGGAATTGTGGGCAATGAAGAGGTCTGAGAATTAAAGGGGCCATGCACACTGAAGCAATACAAAATAAAATGCAGTGAATCAATACATTTTTCAACCCTTTCTTCCTTTTAAAAAATATTCAACATTTAAAAGTAGTTCCAAATGTGAATATTCAGCTGTTAAAGCTGAATTACCTTCCTAACTTTAACAGATTGGAAAACTGCCTCAGCACTAACACAAATGGCTCAGCAAGCCAAGGAAGGGGCACCGAGGGTCTCACACGCAGCACTCCAGCTTTGTGCAGGGGGTCAACATTGCAAGAGCAGCCTTCTACCTCCAGAAAGAATGATGTAGAAGTAGATCACTAAGGCCGTCACTGCCAGCAGTGTTGCCCCCACCGCCTCCAGTGCCCAAAGAAGCTTCATGACCTCAGACCACTGGTCAAGGTCAGTGAATGCACCTTCAAAAGCCGTCTCCTAACAACTTCACCACTAGCCTCACACACTGCTCAATGCACAACCCCCAATCACTCCCCTACCAACAATCTGCACCAATGACGAGGCACATCTCCCATTCCTAGCCTTACCTCACCCCCTTGCAGGCCATTCTTGGCAGGGGCATGGTTGAGCCCTTGGCCAGTGGCAGAGCTGAAAGGATACAAGATGTTGGTATCCTCGTACATTATCCTCCTTCTGGCATGCATCTCTTGATTTCCTGTCCTCCTGTCAGCACAACGCCACCTATAAAGGTCGGTGATTTTTCAAGCCCAGTCGAGTAGTAGGCGCAGGCAGGTAGTGCAGGGGTCCCCTGTGATCATCCCCCTCTCAAACAGATATACCACTTTGGATATTGTTGAGGGGGATGGCTTATCGGGGGAAGGCAGCAGCAGCCAACTTCCTGGCACCATGGGTGGTTCTGCTGCACAGGACGGGAGGAAAAAGAGCGGGAGAGCTATAGTGATAGGGGATTCTATTGTAAGGGGAATAGATAGGCGTTTCTGCGGCCGCAAACGAGACTCCAGGATGGTATGTTGCCTCCCTGGTGCAAGGGTCAAGGATGTCTCGGAGCAGCTGCAGGGCATTCTGGAGGGGGAGGGTGAACAGCCAGTTGTCGTGGTGCATATAGGTACCAACGATATAGGTAAAAAATGGGATGAGGTCCTAAAAGCTGAATATAGAGAGTTAGGAAGTAAATTAAAAAATTGGACCTCAAGGTAGTAATCTCAGGATTGCTACCAGTGCCATGTGCTAGTCAGAGTAGAAATAGAAGGATATTTCAGATGAATACGTGGCTAGAGGAATGGTGCAAGGGGGAGGGATTCAAATTCCTGGGACATTGGAACCGGTTCTGGGGGAGGTGGGACCAGTACAAACAGGACGGTCTGAACCTGGGCAGGACCGGAACCGATATCCTTGGGGAGTGTTTGCTAGTGCTGTTGGGGAGGGTTTAAACTAAAATGGCAGGGGTTGGGAACCTGTGCAGGGAGACAGAGGGAAGGGAAGCAAGGAGAGAAGCAAAAGACAGGAAGGAGAAAAGCAAAAGTGGAAGGCAGAGAAATCAAGGGTGTAAATTAAACAGGGCCACAGTAAATAATAATTCTAAAAGGACTAAGGGGTAAAAATTCACTTGGTTGCGCCACCCGTTAGCGCCTTAAGAGGGCGCTAATGGGGCGCAAAGCCGCTAACGCCCGGGCGCAGCGATGTTTGCGCCGCTCGAGAACTTAACTTGAGATTGTGCGGCGGCGCTAAAACTTACCGCTGCGACCACCTGCGCGCGCAGATTGTGACGTCATTCCATGGTGCAACGCCCTTGGGGCGCCCCGTAGCGGAAATTGAGTGGCGCCCCCTGCCTTACCGCCTGGCGCTTCCAACGACCAGAAGACTGGAACGCTATCAATCGCTGTGGGGCTGGGGGGGGCGCTATTTAAAGGGGGCCTCTTCCTGTCTTTTATTGTTGGTGGCATTTTTGAACTACGCATTCTGAGAGAGAGAGGGAGAGACTTCTGGAGAGATTCAACGTTGTGTGAAGGAGTTTTGGGTACTGAGCAGCACTTTGCAGGTTCATTTTGATTTGCCATTCCTTGTATCGATTTAGCAGAGACCGTGGGAGCTGCTCTCTGAGCTCTTTGCCTGGTGCTCTCTATTGTTCTTTCCAGCACATTTGATGTGCAAGTCTCTCCAGGCCGAGATTCAAGGCAGCAATGAACAGCATGTGGATGGAAAGCAAGATTAACCATCCCCTTTAAGAACTGGCCCGTGCGATTGTGTGTGTGTTCCATTGCTGACTGACATTACATGAGCTTCGCCAGCGCTCCGAGTTAGCGCCTCACTGCTCGGCCTTTGCGCCTTAAGAGAGGTGTGCAGCGCCTGCTTTAGCGCTCCACTCACCTCCCGGGGCGGTAAAAGTGAAGTTTCCCGTCAGTGCCGATAATTAGCGCCAGGCGCTAATATTTGCGTCCGGACGATATTTGCGCCCCAAATGGGGCGCGACCTAATTTCTACCCCTTTGTGTCTTAATGCGAGGAGCATTCGTAATAAGGGGGATGAATTAGCTGCACAAATGGATGTAAATGGATATGATATAATTGGGATTGTGGAGACAAGGCTCCAGGATAACCAAGGCTGGGAATTCAACATCCAGGGGTATTTAATATTCAGGAAGGACAGGCAAAAAGGAAAAGGAGGTGGGGTAGCATTGCTGGTTAAAGAAGAGATTAACACAATAGTAAGGAAGGATATTAGCTCTGATGATGTGGAATCTGTATGGGTAGAGCTGAGAAATACCAAGGGGCAGAAAACGTTAGTGGGATTTGTATACAGACCCCCAAACAGTAATGCTGAGGTTGGGGATGGCATTAAACGGGAAATTAGAGATGCGTGCAATAAGGGCACAGCAGTTATCATGGGTGACTTTAATCTACATATAGATTGGGCTAACCAAGTTAGTAACAATACTGTGGAGGAGGAATTCCTAAAGTGTATACGGGATGGTTTCCTGGACCAATATGACGAGGAACCAACTAGAGATCAGGCCATCTTAGACTGGGTATTATGTAATGAGAAAGGATTAATTAACAATCTTGTTGTGCGAGGCCCCTTGGGGAGGAGCAATCATAATATGATAGAATTCTTCATTAAGATGGAGAGTGAAGTAGTTGACTCAGAGACTGCGGTCCTGAATTTAAATAAAGGAAACTATGATGGTATGAGGCGTGAGTTGGCTAGGATGGATTGGGGAGCGTTACTTAAAGGGTTGACGGTGGATAGGCAATGGCAAACATTTAAAGATCGCATGGATGAACCACAACATTTGTTCATCACTGTTTGGCATAAAAATAAAACAAAAATGGTGACTCAACCGTGGCTAACAAGGGAAATTAGGGATAGCATAAGATCCAAGGAGAGGACATACAAATTGGCCAGAAAAACCAGCAAACCTGAGGATTGGGAGCAGTTTAGGATTCAACAAAGGAGGAGAAAGGGATTAATTAAGAGGGGGAAAATAGAATATGAGAGTAAGCTTGCAGGGAACATAAAAACTGACTGTAAAAGCTTCTAAATTATGTGAAGAGTAAAAGATTGGTGAAGTCAAGCGTAGGTCCCTTGCAATCAGAATCAGGGGAATTTATAATGGGGAACAAAGAAATGGCTGATGAATTAAATACATATTTTGGTTCTGTGTTCACAAAGGAGGACACAAATAACCTCCCAGAGATGTCGGGGAACATAGGGGGGAAAAATTCAGTTGGTTGCGCCTCCCATTAGCGCCTTAAGAGGGCGCTAATGGGGCGCAAAGCATCTAGCACCCCGGGCACGGCGATGTTTGCGCCGCTCGCGAAATTAACTAGACATTGAGCGGCGGCGCTAAACACTACCGCCACGATCTCCTGCACCGGCAGATCGTGACGTCAGTCGAGTGCGCAACGCCCCGGTATCACCCCGGAGCGGATATTGAGTGGCGCCGCCTGCCTTACCGCCTGCCGCTAGCAACGACAGGTTGAGGGGAGCGTTTTGCAGTCAGGAAGGGACTGGGGGAGCGCTATTTAAAGGCGACCGCTTCCTGCCTTTTATTGTTGGTGACATTTTTGAACCACGCATTCTGAGAGAGAGAGAGAGAGACTTCTGGAGAGATTCAACGCTGTGTGAAGGAGTTTTCGGTACTGAGCAGCACTGTGCAGGTGCATTTTGATTTGTCCTTCCTTGTATCGATTTAGAAGAGACTAGGGGGGCAGCACTCTGAGCTCTTTCCCTGGTTCTCTCCATTGTTCTTTCCAGCAGATTTGATGTGCAGGTCTCTCCAGGCCAAGATTCAAGGCTGCAATGAGCAGGATGTGGATGGAAAGCAAGATCAACCCACCCCTTTAAGAACTGGCCCGCGCCATTGTGTGTGTGTTCCATTGCTGACTGACATCTCATGAGCTTTGCCAGCGCTCTGAGGTAGCACCTCGCTCCTCGGCCTTTGCGCCTTAAGACAGGTGTGAAGCACCTGATTTAGCGGTCCAATCACCTCCAGGGGCGATAAAAGTCAAGTTTGCAGTCGGTGGCGATAATTAGCGCCAGGCGCTAATCTTTGCGCCCGGCCGATAATTGCGCCCCAAATGGGGCGATACTGAATTTCTCCCCCATAGGGTCTAATGAGGGAGGAATTGAATGAAATCAGTATTTGTAGGGAAATGGTGTTAGGGTTAATTGACGGGATTGAAGGCCGATAAATCCCCAGGGCCTGATAATCTACATCCTAGGGTACTTAAGGAAGTGGCCCTAGAAATGGTAGATGCATTGCTGGTCATCTTCCAAAATTCTATAGACTCTGGAACAGTTCCCATGGATTGGAGGATAGCTAATGTAACCCCACTATTTAAAAAAGGTGGTAGAGACAAAAGGGGGAATTATAGACCAGTAAGCCTGACATCGGTAGTGGGGAAAATGCTAGAGTCCATTATAAAAGATGTAATAGCAGAGCACTTGGAAAACAGTGAAAGGATCGGACAAAGTCAACATGGATTTACAAAAGGTAAATCATGCTTGACTAATCTACTGGAATTTTTTGAGGATGTAACTGATAGAATAGATAAGGGAGAACCAGAGGATGTGGTGTATTTGGACTTTCAGAAGGCTTTTGATAAAGTCCCGCATAAGAGATTGGCGTGCAAAGTTAAAGCACATGGGATTGGGGGTAAGGTACTGACTTGGATAGAGAACTGGTTGGCAGACAGGAAGCAAAGTGTTGGAATAAACGGGTCTTTTTCTGAGTGGCAGGCAGTGACTAGTGGGGTACCACAGGGATCGGTGCTCAGACCCCAGCTATTCACAATATAGATTAATGATCTAGACGAGGGAACTAGATGTAATATCTCCAAGTTTGCAGACGACACAAAGCTGTGTGGGCGTGTGTGCTGTGAGGAAGATGCAGAGAAACTCCAGTATGATTTGGACAGGTTGGGTGATTGGGCAGATGCATGGCAGATGCAGTATAATGTGGATAAATGCGAGGTTATCCACTTTGGTGGCAAAAACAGGAAGACAGATTATTATCTGAACGGCAATAGGTTGGGAAAAGGGGAAGTGCAACGAGACCTGGGTGTCCTTGTGCACCAGTCACTGAAGGTAAGTATACAGGTGCAGCATGCGGTTAAGAAGGAAAATGGTATGTTGGCCTTCATAGCGAGAGGATTCGAGTACAGGAGCAAGGATGTCTTGCTGCAGTTGTACAGGGCCTTGGTGAGACCACACCTTGCGCGTTGTGTGCAGTTTTGGTCGCCTTATCTGAGGAAGGATGTTCTTGCCATGGAGGAAGTGCAGCGAAGATTCACCAGACTGATTCCTGGGATGGCAGGAATGACGTATGAAGAGAGATTGGATCGATTAGGAACAGGACTAGACAGACTAGATGCAGGAAGGATGTTCCTGATGGCGGGGGAGTCCAGAACCAGAGGTCACAGTCTAAGGATAAGGAATAAGCCATTTAGGACTGAGATGAGGAGGAATTTCTTCACCCAGAGAGTGGTGAACCTGTGGAATTCTCTACCACAGAAGGCAGTTGAGGCCAATTCATTAAATATATTCAAGAAGGAGTTAGATATATTTCTTAAGGCTAAAGGGACCAAGGGATATGGGGAGCAAGTAGGTACAGGATACTGAATTTGGATGATCAGCCATGATCACATTGAATGGCGGAGCAGGCTCGAGGGGCCAAATGGCCTACCCCTGCTCCTATCTTCTATGTTTCTATGTTTCTATGTGCCTTCCTCATTTCACACACCCAAGAAATGCAGCCTGCCCAGCCAGTGGGTCAACAAGAAGAGGCAGCCTGCCCTGCCAGTGGGACTGCAGGCGGACGATTCCATCCCGGATATCTCAGCCACAAAGGGGCTGTCTGGGATGCAACCTTCCATCTGATTCCTCCTCTTCGGCTTCCTCCTCTTCGGCATCTTCCTCTTCTGTGTCTTCCTCTTCCCTCTGCGAGCAGATGCTGTAAATGTTAAATGACAGCTTAAAAGGCTGGAAATAATCATTTGGTCAGGCAGCATCTCGACCTGAGACGTGAACTCTGTTATTCTCTCCACAGATATTACGTGATCTGCTGAGTATTTGCAGCATCGTCTGTCTTCTAAATGGCCTTAATTTACAATCTGAGCCCTTGCAAGCATCCAACAGCACTCTCTACACACATAAAAAACTTTTCACATCTGTTGCAGCAAGCCACCACTTCAATAAAATGAAAAAAACCTAGTCCAAAACCTTCCATTCAAACTTACCTGAATGATGTGTGTGTCCCTTAACCTGGCGTGCTAAGGACGCAGCGCTGAATTCAGCGCTAGGGTCGAAGTTCGCACTGGTGATGTTAAGTCGGCGTTGCACGTCGATTGACTTCACCATGCCGCCATTATTTTCCCAGGGCGCTGCCAGTTACCGGCAGCACAAAGGGGGAGAAAAATATGGCGGCTATCACGGGACCCGCCACCAGCTGGCGAAAGAGCGGCAGCCGCCATTTTAATGCCATTTCATGGTGTTACGGAGTGTTAGTAAGGAGATCAATTTCTAGCCCTTAGTATTTGAAATAAAGTGGTAAAGATGTGCCCAGCTAATGATTCACCATGATCAAAATAATGGCCCAGATTTTGCTCTCAGCTTTCTCCGTTCACCTCGTGTACAGTTGCCCACGATCTTTTCGCAGGCTTGTCAGCGGAGATTTCCACTAATCCGGCATCTGTTCTAGCATGGCGCCCCCTACAGGAGATCTGCATTGTCTGTAAACAGGGAAAGCAACAGTGAGGCTCTTCAACTAATCAGATTGAAGAATTCTCACTGAGACACGCAGAGTCCAAACCAGGAAATATAAAATAGCAAAATACTGCGAATGCTGGAAAACTGAAATAACAACAGAAAGGGCTGGAAAAACTCAGCAGGCCAGGCAATATCTGTGGAGAGAGAAACAGAGGTAATGTTTCAGTTCGAAGACCCTTCGTCAGAACCGAGAAAAAAGCAGGAAATGAAACAGATGAAAAAGCAAGTTTGGGGGCTGGGGGAGGGAATAAAAGAACAAAAGGGAAGGTAGGTGAGAAGTAAAGAGACATTAAGAGATATTCAAGGCACCTTGCTGTGCTCTCTTTTGGATGAGATGCTAAATTGAGGCCCTATCTGCCATTTCAGGTCGATGTAAAAGATCCCAAGGCAATATTTTGAAGAAGAGCTGGGGAGCTCTACCCGGTGTCCTGGCCAATATTTATCCCTCCACCAGCATTACTAAAATAAAAACACATTATCTGCACAAGTTGGCTGCCGTGTTTCCCACATTACAACAGTGACTACACTTCAAAAGTACTTCATTGGTTGTAAAGCGCTTTGGGACATCCTGAGGTTGTGAAAGGTGCGATAGAAATGCAAGCTTTTCTTTCTCAGTAGATGGTATAATAATATTAAACATGGATTTTCCTGGTCGTGACAGCTTTCTGTTCACTTTGTATCACCTAAATAACATTCTAATTTGAAATAAACAACTGTTTTGTATTCACCTCATTTTGGCTACATTACAACAATGACTACACTTCAAAAAAAGAAGCACTTCATTGGCTGAAAAGTGTTTTGGGACATCCTGAGGTTTTGAAAGGCGCTATATAAATGCAAGTCTTTCTTTCTTTGGCTTGTTGGCATGTAGGATGCATGTTAAGTTCAACCTTATTGTTGATCAAAAGAAGTATCTTCTCTAAAGGTGACTTTCCTTCCAGGTCTACCAAAATGCTCAGGAGTGTTGGAGCACAAGCTTTGGGAGCACATCAGTACCAACTAGAAGGTCATAAGTCCTGAGTCCAGGGTTTTTCTGTCACTCGAACTCACCTGCTGCGGTTGGATGATTTTAATCAGTCCATTACTCGCTGTTGGGTGGAATGTAATGTGCTGGTCCATTGGTAAAGTCAACACAAAACATCTACAGAATAACTGGATGTCTGTTAACAAAGGTCATCAGCAGAAGTGGAGAATGATTGGATTTAAGTGCGATTGTTAAGCCATTGACTGAAATGTAATTAATATGAAGCTCCTAGCAACAAGTACTGTATAAGGAAAGAAAAAAAGAAAGACTTTACATTTATATAGCACCTTTAATGACCTCAGAACATCCCAAAGCACTTTACAGCCAATGAAATACTCTTGAAGCGTAGTCACTGTTGTAATGTGGGAAACGCGGCAGCCAATTTGCGCACGGCAAGGTTCTGAGGATATTTCATTAGAACTTAAGAGCATAAGAAATAGGAGCAGGAGTAGGCGATACGACCCCTCGAGCCTGCTCCGCCATTCAATAATACCATGGCTGAACTTTTACATCAACTCCACTTTCCCGCCTGATCGCCATATCCCTTGATTCCCTCAGCATCCAAAAATCTATCGATCTTAGCCTTGAATATACTCAACGACTGAGCATCCATAGCCCTCTGAGGTAAAGAATTCCAAAGATTCCCAATCTTCTGAGTGAAGAATTTTTTCCTCATTTCAGTCCGAAATGGCCAACCCTTTATCCTAAGACTAAGACCCCTAGTTCTAGACTCTCCAGCCAGGGGAAACATCCTCCCTGCATCTCCCCTGTCAAGTCCTCTCAGAACTCCTCTCATTCTTCTAAACTCCAGAGAGTACAGGCCCATTCTACTCAATCCCTCCTCATAGGTCAACCCTCTCATCCCAGGAATCAATCTAGTGAACCTTTGTTGCACCCCCTCTAAGGCAAGTATATCCTTCCATAGGTACGGAGACCAAAACTGTGCGCAGTACTCAGGTTTGGTCTCACCAAGGCCCTGTACAACTGCAGCAAGACATCCTTGCTCCTGTACTCGAATCCTCTCGCTATGAAGGCCAACATATCATTTGCCTTCTTAACCGCCTGCTGCACCTGCATGCTTACCTTCAGCGACTGGTGCACAAGGACTCCCAGATCTCGTTGCACTTCCCCTTTTCCCAATCTATTGCCGTTCAGATAATAATCTGTCTTCCTGTTTTTGCCACCAAAGTGGATAACCTCGCATTTATCCACATTATACTGCATCTGCCATGCATCTGCCCAATCACCCAACCTGTCCAAATCATACTGGAGTTTCTCTGCATCCTCCTCACAGCACACATGCCCACCCAGCTTTGTGTCGTCTGCAAACTTAGAGATATTACATCGAGTTCCCTCGTCTAGATCATTAATATATATTGTGAATAGCTGGGGTCTGAGCACCGATCCCTGCGGTACCACACTAGTCACTGCCTGCCACTCGAAAAAAGCCCCTCAAAAGACAAATTCCAAAACTGGGTGTGAGCTCAATAAAAAACCGGAACCATTAACATCAGCGTGCTGCAGTTCTGGTGTCAAGCTTGCAGTCGCTTTCCCCGCTTGACGTAGGGGGCACTTGATTCGCTTTCAGTAACGGCGGGCAGTCTCCACGTAGAGCACACCTTTGGTCGACTGCGTCATGGCTGAGCAAAGTTCCACAGGGGAGGAATTGCCAAGGATGTAATCAGTGATGTACGCACACGTTGCCAAGGCAATTGCAAACATTTATTTTTAACTGCTGCTTCCTATAGTGTTTGGCCGATTAAAATGGAGAACTTCTGATGACGAGCATTCTGTTCAACCCCTCGCCTGAGAAAGGAATGAGTTTGCTCACACTTGATTTCACGCAAGTTTTTTTGACCAGTAAAGGATAGAACTTGAAAATCGGAAGGCTCAATTGCAAGTTGACATAGCTTACTTTACACTTATATAATTCATTGATAAGGGCGTATGTAAACTATTGTGTCCAGTGTCAACTTATCGGTCATTAGCACATTGCTGTTTGTGGGAGCTTGCTGTGCGCAATTGGCTGCTGTGGTTCCCTACTTTACAACAGTGACTACAATGACGCAGTGGAGAGAGTTCAGGCAAAGACAATAGGGAAGATTCAGAGACTTTGATTTAAAGTAACACTGGTTAGTACAGTATATTAATATCGACCCAAAGGAAGACCAAAAAAACAATAGACTTTAACCTCTCTGGATATCAGTAAGCTGAGAGAGAAACAGTTATTGCACAGAAGTTGTAAAGTTGGTCAGAAACCCAGCTCTCACAATGCCTTAGAGGGGAACGGACTGCCTGTCGTGGTATGGGACCATTGAGAGCAGGAAGGTCCTGTGTTCAATCTCCAGCGTACATTGATTTAGCTGATGTCAGACAAGGGTGTGACAATTAGCCTCACTATCCCTGGACTGGGGAGTCGGTAAATAAGCCAAGGTTCCCACTCCCATTCAATGCCGAGTGTCCCTGCTGAAAACTGTACTTGTCTGGTTATCGGTTGAAGACAGGATTGGACTTGTCGGTGATTGGACTCCCTTTAAACTGAAACCTTGTTGTTCTGAGGAAAGATCATTGACCTGAAATGTCAACACTGTTTCTCTCACCGCAGAGAGTAGCACTCTCGCCTCTGAATCAGAAGGTTTGTGGGTTCATAGTCCCACTCCAGGGACTTGAGCACAAAAATCTAGGCTGTCACTCCATTGCAGTACTGGGGGAGTGCTGCACTGTCGGAGGTGCCGTCTTTTGGATGGGATGTTAAACCGAGGCCCCGTCTGCTCTCTCAGGTGGACGTAAAAGATCCCATGGCACTATTCTGAAGAAGAGCAAGGCAGTTCTTCCCGGTGTCCTGGCCAATATTTATCTCTCAATCAACATAACAAAGAAAAAAAACAACTTATCTGGTCATTAACACATTGCTGTTTGTGGGAGCTTGCTGTGCGCAATTGGCTGCTGTGGTTCCCTACTTTACAACAGTAACTACACTTCAAAAGTACTTCATTGTTCCTCAAGGCAGTGTCCAAGGCCCAACCATCTTCAGCTGCTTCATCAATGACCTTCCCTCCATCATAAGGTCAGAAGTGGGGATGTTCGCTGATGACTGCACAGTGTTCAGTGCCATTCACAACTCAACAACAGCAACAAAAACTTATATTTATATAGTGCCTTTGATATAGTAAAATATCCGAAGGCACTTCACAGGAGTATTATAAGAAAAATTTGACACTGAGCCCCATTAGGAGAAATTAGGGCAGATGACCAAAAGCTTGGTCAAAGAGGTTAGTTTTAACTCCTCAGATAATGAAGCAGTCCAAGCCCGCATGCAGCAAGAACCGGACAACATTCATGACCTTCCCACCATCATAAGGTCAGAGTGGTGATGTTCGCTGATGACTGCAAAGTGTCTAGTTCCATTCGCAACTCCTCAGATAATGAAGCAGTCCATGCTGCATGCAGCAAGAACTAGACGACATTCAGGCTTGGGCTGATAAGTGGCAGGTAACATTCACGCCACACAAGTGCCAGGCAATGACTATCGCCAACAAGCGAGAATCTAACCACCGCCCCATGACATTCAACGACATTGCCATCACCGAATCCCCCACCATCAACATCCTGGGGGTCACCATTGACCAGAAAATTAACTGGACCAGCCACATAAATACTGCAGCTACAAGAGCAGGTCAGAGGCTGGGTATTCTGAGGTGAGTGTCTCACCTCCTGACTCCGCAAAGCCTTTCCACCATCTACAAAGCACAAGTCAGGAGTGTGATGGAATACTCTCCACTTGCCTGGATGAGTGCAGCTCCAACAACACTCAAGAAGCTCAACACTTTCCAGGACAAAGCAGCCCGCTTGATTGGCACGCATCCACCACCTTAAACATTCACTCCCTCCACCACCGGCGCACCGTGGCTGCAGTGTGTACCATCTACAAGATGTATTGCAGCAACTCGCCAAGACTTCTTCGGCAGCACCTTCCAAACCCACACCTCTACCACCTAGAAGGACAAGGGCAGCCGGTGCATGGGAACACCACCACCACCAAGTTCCCCTCCAAGTCACACACCATCCTGACTTGGAGAAAGATCATCGTCGCTGGGTCAAAATCCTGGAACTCCCTCCCTAACAGCACTGTGGGAGTACCTTCACTACACGGACTGCAGCGGTTCAAGAAGGCGGCTCACCACCACCTTCTCAAGGGCAACTAGGGATGGGCAATAAATGCTGGCCTTTCCAGCGATGCCCACATCCCAGGAACTAAAATAAAAGCCAGACCCACCCACAAAACTGGCCATGCCCCCTGATCGAATTAATCACCATGGCGAATTTCCACCAATTGAGCCCATTTGCCGCCCTTTGTGGAGGCTTTTCAAATAGAGTTTGTTTTCTTAGGCGTACGGGCAAGAATAGGCACATTTAAAAAAAAAATATTAAACAATATTTAATTTACTAAGAAACTTACTACTGTACGCCAACGAAACTAGCAAATGGTTCAGTATCGATTTTTAAAGTAATTTTCACTGATTTAAAATCGGGTTACTCACAGGTGCTGGACAAGACACTCTTATTAAAAATGTTAATTCTTTTGGCGATAAACCCATTTTCAGCTGGAGTAATAAAACTGCACCAGGTTACCGCTCTTAAATACATCAAGGAATATTTTTTTAATGCACGGAAAACAACCGGAACAATTACATTCTATCACGCTGACCGATTGCGCTGGGTTCAGGGACGATTTTACGTTTGTGGTTATGCAAATGAGTTTCGGCGAAAACATGAACCGTAAAATCAATTCGGGAAAACCGCGCAATTTCGAGCGCAATTGACGCCCAGATTGCCGATTGCACCCAAAGTGGAAAGTCGAACCCTTTGTCTTTCTGCTGTTATTGGAACTTCCTTCATGCACGCAGTCATCGTACCTTGTATACACCACCAAGTGTGGTTAGAAGGTATTGGAAAAGGAGGATCACATGAGACGGAACAGGGCATTATAGCAGACAATATTTTCCGATCGGAGGCTTCCTGCGTGCGTAGGTCTCGATTTGGAAAAAAATCTACGTCCTTACCTGAGGGCTCCGGAGGTCCGGACATTTCCGCTCCTGGGCCTCTGCTCTACGAAATGCGCAGAATTTTTTTGAAAAAAAAATTAACGTTTTTTTACGGGGCTAAAATTAAACTTACCTTTTTTAAAAAGTAATTTTAAATGATAAATGAGTGAAAAAAAAATATTTTTTTACTTTTTTAAACTCTTATGCGTAAGATTTTTAAGGGTTTTCAGTGGGCGGAGGTTCTGCAGATTCTTGACAGATCGGAAATGCCAGTTTTCAGCGCATGCCTGAAACAGGCATTTCCGATGTCCCTACGGGTGTGTACACACCTCATACACACCCGTAGGCATTGGAAAATACGGGCCTATCACTTTGTAACAGTTTACACAAATTTGGAATTTTTATTCATTAGCTTTGGATTCAAACACACAGAGCAGGCAGTTTATAATCAATCAGCTCAACGCGAGCTCGAGGAACAGCACCTCATCCTTCGATTATGCACCCTACAGCCTTCCGGACTCAACATTGAGTTCAACAATTTCAGATCATAACCTCTGCTCCCATTTTTTCGGACAGCAGCTGTTGGTTATGATTCTGCTGTTCCCATTTACCCCTCCTCTTTGGCCATCTTTTGTTTCTTTACTTGTCCCATTAACCATCTCCTTTCGCCTTGCACCATCATCCCTTTTGTCATTTAATCTCTCCTTCCTTCTACCCTATCACAGACCTTCCCTTTTGTTCTTTCCTCCCCTCCCCCCCACCCCCGCCTTTCCCTGCCTCTGTACTTGCTTAAAGCCTGTTACATCTCTAACTTGTTCCAGTTCTGACGAAGGGTCATTGAGCTGAAACGTTAACGCTGTTTCTCTCTCCACAGGTGCTGCCTGACCTGCTGAGCATTTCCAGCATTTTCTGATTTTATTTCAGATTTCCAGCATCCGCAGTATTTTGCTTTGATATAATCAATCAGCAATTTGTTCTTCGAGCATCTGAGGTGTACGATGTTCAAAGAGCCCGTGTAACATATGTTGCACGCAGGCTGTGATGTGACTGATTTATTTCTGCTATGCTTTGTGCAGTGTGATTGGAAAAATTACCTGCTGAGCTTGTAAATGAGTTAATGACATCCAGAAGGTGATCAGTCAGCTGCGTAAATTGATTAATTCGGTAGCGTAGTGGTTATCTTATGAGACTAGTAATCCAGCAGAACATGAGTCCAAATCTCACCATGGCAGTTTATGGACTTGAATACAGTTCAAATGAAAATCTAGAAATAGGAGAAAATAGTATCAATAAAAGTGAGCTGTCGGATTGTCATGAAAGCCCAACTGGCTCATTAAACTTCCTTGAGGGAAGGAAACCTGCCATTCTTACCCGGCCTGGCCTATGTGTGACTCCAGTCGTGACACCAAGGTGACTGTTTCTTAACTGCTCTCTAAAGTGACCTGGCAAACACTGAGGGATGGGCGATAAATGCCGGCCTTGCCAGCGGCACCTGCATCCCAAGAATGAATAGATAAAAATAATGGGACAAATCTTCCAAGAAAATTAGTGGTGAGTTCACATCGCACACCGTTATTAGTGCGCAAATCGGCCAGCAAGTGCAGGGGATGAAGAGATATGCCGGGAGGTGTGAATCTCCAGAGATTTCTGGTCATTTACGTCATCCCACCGTTTGCTTCGCACAAACAGCATCTCACATTTTGGGTCTCGATTTTGCCAGGCCTGAGGAGGCGGGATTGGAGGCGTATGAGGTGTTAAAATCGCAAAAAATGGCGGGCGGCTCCGATCCCGCCTCCAGCCCGCCTCCGAGCAATTTTCCCAGAATCGGTGTTTCAGACCCCGTTTCCATCCCGCCTCCAAGAGGCGGGATAGGCCCTTAAGGCCCTTAGTAACCAGTTAATTGTCTCTATAATCTCATTTTCAGAGGCCTTTCTGATTTTAACACATTTCCCCATCCTGCACGTCTCCTCTGGAACACGCCAGTTAATACTGGTGGCCTCACAAGTGGATTGCTTACTAACAGCTGCAGCTCCACCATTAAAAAGGAGTTTTCAGCAATCATCATTTGCAGGTGGCAGAACTTTGTTGTCTCAGGTCTGGGGGAACTTTTAGCAGGCCTACTCATTGTTGTGGAAGTTTGGAGCCTGACACCTATCTCCAGTGTGACCTCCTGGGAAACCCCTCTGCCCACCTTGACTGAGCGCTTCCTCAACTGAGGTATATACCAGAAGTATGGGAACCATTTATTTCCTTTCCTCCTGGACATCAGAATCGGATGAAGACCAGCCGCGGCAGCAGCAGAACCCAGAACAACAGCACCACCAACAGCAGGAGCAACAACAGGAGCGCCAAGCTGCTGCTCACCCACCTGAAGCTGCACAGGCCAGAAGGCGCCAGCGCGCGACCATATTGCTGCCCGGGATACAAGGGACGCACTCATGTTGGCCAGATTTGCTTAGCCTCCCCAATCAAACACTTTTGCCTCGTACCTTCTCACCAGAGCATCGACAATGGCCAAGAAGCTGCGGATTCCTATCACTCTGACCACCATAATGACAATTACAAGACGCCCTAAGCCCTCAATGTGCAAGTCCCATTTGCGAGATGACACAGGCCACAACTTCAACAGTTTGCCATCAAATCCGTATATCATAACATTACAAGGATGGCATGTCAAAAACATAGAAACATAGAAGATAGGAGCAGGAGTAGCCCATTCGGCCCCTAGAGACTGTTCCGCCATTTAATGAGATCATGGCTGATCATCCAAATTCAGTACCCTGTACCTGCTTTCTCCCCATATCCCTTGATCCCTTTAGCCTTAAGAAATATATCTAACTCCTTCTTGAATATATTTAATGAATTGGCCTCAACTGCCTTCTGTGGTAGAGAATTCCACAGGTTCACCACTCTCTGGGTGAAGAAATTCCCCCTCATCTCAGTCCGAAATGGCTTACCCCTTATCCTTAGACTGTGACCCCTGGTTCTGGACTCCCCCGCCATCGGGAACATCCTTCCTGCATCTAGTCTGTCTAGTCCTGTTAGAATTTAATAAGTTTCAATGAGATCCCCTCTCATTCTTCTAAACTCTAGCGAATATAAGCCTAATCGACCCAATCTCTCTTCATACGTCATTCCTGCCATCCCAGGTATCAGTCTGGTGAATCTTCGCTGCACTCCCTTCATGGCAAGAACATCCTTCCTCAGATAAGGCGACCAAAACTGCACACAATACTCAAGGTGTGGTCTCACCAAGGCCCTGTACAACTGCAGCAAGACATCCTTGCTCCTGTACTTGAATCCTCTCGCTATAAAGGCCAACATACCATTTGCCTTCTTAACCGCCTGCTGTACCTGCATGCTTACCTTCAGCGACTGGTGCACAAGGACACCCAGGTCTCGTTGCACTTCCCCTTTTCCCAATCTATTGCCATTCAGATAATAATCTGTCTTCCTGCTTTTGCCACCAAAGTGGATAACCTCGCATTTATCCACATTATACTGCATCTGCCATGCATCTGCCCAATCACCCAACCTGTCCAAATCATACTGGAGTTTCTCTGCATCTTCCTCACAGCACACACGCCCATCCAGCTTTGTGGCATCTGCAAACTTGGAGATATTACATCTACATCCCTCGTCTAGATCATTAAGATATATTGTGAATAACTGGGGTCCTAGCACCGATCGCTGCGGTACCCCACTAGTCACTGCTTGCCACTCGGAAAAAGACCCGTTTATTCCAACTCTTTGCTTCCTGTCTGCCAACCAGTTCTCTATCCAAATCAGTACCTTACCCCCAATCCCATGTGCTTTAATTTTGCATGCAAATCTCTTATGCGGGACCTTATCGAAAGCCTTCTGAAAGTCCAAATACACCACATCCACTGGTTCTCCCTTATATATTTTCCCAGTTACATCCTCAAAAAATTCCAGTAGATTAGTCAAGCATGATTTACCTTTTGTAAATCCACGTTGACTTTGTCCGATCCTGTCACTGTTTTCCAAGTGCTCTGCTATTACATCTTTTATAATGAACTCTAGCATTTTCCCCACTACCGATGTCAGGCTTACATTCCTATATATTCCCCATTTTCTCTCTACCACCATTTTTAAATAGTGGGGTTACATTAGCTACCCTCCAATCCATGGGAACTGTTCCAGAGTCTATAGAATTTTGGAAGATGACCAGCAATGCATCTACTATTTCTAGGGCCACTTCCTTAAGTACCCTAGGATGTAGATTATCAGGCCCTGGGGATTTATCGGCCTTCAATCCCGTCAATTTCCCTAACGCCATTTCCATACAAATACTGATTTAATTCAATTCCTCACTCTCATTCGACCCTATGTTCCCTGACATCTCTAGGAGGTTATTTGTGTCCTCCTTTGTGAAGACAGAACCAAAATATGTATTTAATTCAACCACTTCACTCTCCATCTTAATGTAGAATTCTATCATATTATGATCGCTCCTCCCCAAGGGGCCTCGCACAACAAGATTGCTAATTAATCCTTGCTCATTACATAATACCCAGTCTAAGATGGCCTGATCTTTAGTTGGTTCCTCGAAATATTGGTCCAGGAAACCATCCCATATACACTCTAGGAATTCCTCCTCCACAGTATTGTTAATAATTTGGTTAGCCCAATCTATATGTAGATTAAAGTCACTCATGATAACTGCTGTGCCCTTATTGCACGCATCTCTAATTTCCCAAATAAATTCCATCCCCAACCTCAGCATTACTGTTTTTGGGTCTGTATACAACTCCCACTAACGATTTCTGCCCCATGGTATTTCTCAGCTCTTCCCATACTGATTCCACATCATCAGAGCTAATATCCTTTCTTACTATTGTGTTAATCTCCTCTTTAACCAGCAATGCTACCCCACCTCCTTTTCCTTTTTGCCTGTCCTTCCTGAATATTGAATACCCCTGGATGTTGAATTCCCAGCCTTGGTCACCCTGGAGCCATGTCTCCGTAATCCCAATTATATCATATCCGTTTACATCTATTTGCGCAGCTAATTCATCCACCTTATTACGAATGCTCCTCGCATTAAGACACTTAAGGGCTGGATTTTGTCTTGGGGTCGGGTTGGGGTCGTGTCATCGGCATTTCGTGTTATCCACCCGCCTGAAATTGGATGTGGGAGATTGATGCAATTTTCACTTAATTAGGCAATTGAGTTCCAGCATGTTGCAACCCATGAACTAATTAGTGGTTTCAGTCTGAAAGTCGCCTCTGATGATGTCATCATTGTAGGTCAGAAGTCGCCTTTGATGATGTCATCATTGTAGGTCAGAGACTACCTGTTCTGGTCTCAGAGATTGCCTGGCCTTTGCTGTGAGAGGACCTGGATGCAAAATGAGCAGCATTTCAGGAGAGAGAGAGAGAGAGAGAGAGAAGAGAGAGAGAGAGAGAGATACTTTTTTTTTTCCATCCAGGTCCTCCAAAGGCCCCAGCAGTCTCTGAAGAAATTCAATGCAGCAGCATCAGAGGCGACTTTCAGACCTAATACTACTACTACCTTCATCACATCTCCGTTGTAATAGTGGACCTGCAACTGATAGTCAGCTATCCATTTGTGCTCCCGCCAGTTTTCACTGGCGTGTTTCACATCAGGCGTGCTTCACGTCAGAAAAGGGTTAAACTAGCTAAAACGATTCAAAATGGCATTACAGAGCCAACTTAGGGCTTGTTAAGGGCTTTAATGGAATCTCCCGCCTCTTGGAGGCGGGACGGAGTCAGGAACACCGCACACGATTTTATCAAAATTGCGTGGAGGCGGGTTGGAGGCGGGATGGGGTCGGGACCCCCGAATCTGCAACTTCAACCCCCCACACGCCTCCAAACCCGACTCCACGGGTCATTGAAAATCCAGCCCAAAGCCTTCAGGCTTGTTTTTTTTTAACACTCTTAGTCCTTTTAGAATTATTATTTACTGTAGCCCTGTTTGATTTACACCCTTGATTTCTCTGTCTTCCACTTTTGCTTTTCTCCTTCCTGTCTTTTGTTTCTATCCTTGTTTCCCTTTCCTCTGTCTCCCTGCACAGGTTCACAACCCCCTGCCATTTTAGTTTAAACCCTCCCCAACAGCACTAGCAAACACTCCCCCTAGGACATCAGTCCCAGTCCCACCCAGGTGCAAACCATCCAGTTTGTACTGGTCCCACCTCCCCCAGAACCGGTTCCAATGTCCCAGGAATTTGAATCCCTCCCCCTTGCACCATTCCTCTAGCCACGTATTCATCTGAAATATCCTTCTATTTCTACTCTGACTAGCACGTGGCACTGGTAGCAATCCTGAGATTATTACCTTTGAGGTCCTATTTTATAATTTACCTCCTAACTCTCTATATTCAGCTTTTAGGACATCAACCCATTTTTTTACCTATATCGTTGGTACCTATATGCACCATGACAACTGGCTGTTCACCCTCCCCCTCTAGAATGCCCTGCAGCCACACTGAGACATCCTTGACCTTTGCACCAGGGAGGCAACATACCATCCTGGAGTCTCGTTTGCGGCTGCAGAAATGCCTATCTATTCCCCTTACAATAGAGTCCCCTATCACTATAGCTCTCCCGCTCTTTTTCCTCCCCTCCTGTGCAGCAGAACCACCCATGGTGCCAGGAAGTTGGATGCTGCTGCCATCTCCCTCAACAATATTCAAAGTGGTATATCTGTTTGAGAGGGGGATGGCCACAGGGGACCCCTGCACTACCTGCCTGCACCTACTACTCTGCCTGGTGGTCACCCATTCATTTCCTGCCTTTGCAGCATTTACCTGCGGTGTGACCAACTCATTAAACGTGCTATCCACGATGTCTTCAGCATCGCAAATGCTCCAGTATGTATCCATTCGCAGCTCCAGCACCGGAATGCGGTCTGCCAATAGCTGCAGCTGGATACACTTCCCGCACACATGGTCGTCAGGGACACAACAAACAATACAACAGAACACCCAAATGACTACACTTGTGACTCCTTGTGCTTTATCTTCCTCTTATGCATGCTCCTACGTGGTGCTTCCCCTGTGGCTTCAGCAGATGTGGAGGCCCCTTGCTCACTTTCTTGCTGCTCCTGCCTCAACACCTTTGGCGGGCGTCCTCTGGGGTTGCAGGCCTGTGAAGGCTCGGCAACAGTCTGCTGCTCCTGCGGCTGTGCAGGGGCTGAGACGCCCATCTCAGTTGGGTGAGGACTCTGGTGGGGCTCTGACCGAGGGCTTTGCAGTGGCATGGTCGTGTGAGCACTTGGAGAGGAGCACCCACTTCCTTGTTGTCTGCCACCAACCTCCCTCTCATGGGTCAGCCCCACTTCAGAGCTAGCAAGTGGCTTGACAGCACTTTGCTGCACTTCAGGGGGGCCATGAGGACCCGTTTCTGCACTGGATGTCCTACTCCAGAGGACTTCCATGAAGGTCTGGTTTCTATGCTCAATAGCTGACCATCGCTCCTCAAGTGATGTCAGTCTATTCTGAACAATGACCATGTTTTCAACACTCTGGTGACTTAGCTCCTCTATGGCCGTAGCCATCCTCTCCTCTACCGTAGCCATCCTTTCCACGGAGGTTGCCATCCTTTCCGTCGTGATGCATTCATGCGCCAATGCCTCCCCAAAGGCTCTGTTCATGTTCGCGATGAACTCTTCCATTCACTCCACACTCGCAGCGACCCTGGAGACAAAACCTGCCAGAGACTCCTGCACCTGTTCCTGGAGTTCCAGCACTGCTCTCCTTCTGGATTGACCCGG
This sequence comes from Squalus acanthias, assembly GCA_030390025.1. Taxonomy (NCBI): domain Eukaryota; kingdom Metazoa; phylum Chordata; class Chondrichthyes; order Squaliformes; family Squalidae; genus Squalus; species Squalus acanthias. Next base: position 248,429,948 of record CM059425.1, read on the forward strand.
AGGCACAGGGTCGACATGCAGCTGAGCCGAGCTGGCAGTGTCCTGCGCCCTCCGACGTGGACTCTCCACTGCTGTCCCTGTCTCCACCATCTGCTGATGCTCACTTGTGAGCTGTGATACACCAGGTGACAACACTACTCTATCTCGCGAAGGTCCCACCAAGGTGTGAGTATCTGCGCTGGTGCTGGGTGCGCTGAATTCTGCTGATGCTGCGCCCTCAGAGGTTGCAGCTTACTCTGAGGAGTCTTGAGGCTCAGGCTGTTACTCCTGGACAGTGGGGACGGGGGCTGTCCATGTTCCTGTGGGGGAGCAAAGGAAAGAGTTAGAGATGTGAGGTAAAGGTTACATGCAAATTGAATTGTGCAGATGATCATAAGTCAATCTGTTAGAGCATCAGAATCATTATCAGTCACTCATGCAGTGTCAATGAGAGAGATGCCAAATTATTCTGTCAGCAGCTTGCTGTGATGCGCCCGCCTGTCCGTCCCCCACTTGGGAATCCTCCTCAATCCCGGCAATTTCCAGGGCCGCCTCCTCCGAGGTGGTGAGCTGGGCTACTGAGTGTGGCCCTCCTCCTCTCCTCGCTCTTTCCCTCTTATTGTGTGTTGTAAGTTGTTGTCATTGCATCACAGTGATAGGGAGTGTGAGGGCTGAATGGTCGAATAATTAAGTGAATGTTACCATAGAGTGAGAGGGAATGGGTAAGAGTGCAGGGATGTAATTGTCAAGTGGGATGTGGAGGAAGAGGTTGGCAAAGCAGAGTGCTGGTGAGGAGAGGCGATGGGGATCAGATTGAGGGTGATGGGAAAGTCAAACTCACTTTTCCTGTGCGGATAAGGTCATGAAACCTCTTCCTGCACTGCAGCCAGGTTCTGCGGCACATAGAGATTGAGTTGACCTCCTGGGCCACTTGCAGCCACACAGCTTTAGTCTGCTGGGGAGGCTTTTTCCTCCCTGAGGAAGGGAAGAGCACCTCCTTATTTGATCTTGCTCCCTCCACCAGAGCTTGGAGGGAGGCCTCGTCGAATCTTGGAGCACACTTTGGCCTACTGGTGGACATAGTTGCTGAATGAAGCGATCACAACAATGGCCATCAAGTTTAAAGTCTCCAAAAGAAGCAAGGCTACTTGCAGGCCTTAAATCCAGCAGCATTGATGATGTCATCGGAGGCGACTTTCTGTATGAAAAGACTCATTGGGTCAGGGGCTTCCACACGCTGGAAATCAAGTGCCCAATTAGGGCAAAATCGCACCTTTTTCCCACTTCACATTGGAGTCGGGGTCCTGACACGAAAACCACCTGACACACCCTAGCCCGCCCCCAATGGCAAAATTAAGCCCTTTGCCTCCCCATTATTTTTAAGAACTTGCTGGATTTACACATAAATTACTCATTAAACTTGATCATTGTTAGTGCGATGCGTATCAACCTCTCCGGCCCAGAAACAGAACAATTTAAACTGTGGAGTCTCATTGCTGAATGTAATATATTGTTCTTAGAAATTAAAAAATTTGAAATTTAAAACATTTAGGGGGAAAAATTAGGTCGCGCCCCATTTGGGGCGCAAATATCGTCTGGACGCAAATATTAGCGCCTGGCGCTAATTATCGCCACTGACTGGAAACTTCACTTTTACCGCCCCGGGAGGTGAGTGGAGCGCTAAATCAGGCGCTGCACACCTGTCTTAAGGCACAAAGGCCGAGCAGTGAGGCGCTAACTCAGCGCGCGAGCGCAGCGCAGCTGCTGCCAGTCAGCGAGGGAACACAGACACACTGGCGCCGGCCAGTTCTTAAAGCGGGGGGGGGGGCAACTTGCTCCCCAGCCACACCCTGCTCATTGCAGCCTTGAATCTCGGCCTGGAGAGACCTGTGAATCCATTTTGCTGCCAAGGATGGAGAGGGTGAGAGAACGAGCTCATCGCTTCACCGAGCGGGCCGTGGATGCTCTGGTTGGCGCGGTGGAGCGCAGAAGATGTATACTCTTCCCTGAGAGTGGCAGGAGGTCTTTGCCATGCGAGTACAGAAGAGTGTGGAGGGAGGTGGCTCAGAGCGTCTCCTCCAGGAGCATGGTGCACAGGACCCATGTTCAATGCCGCAAAAAGTTCAACGACCTCACTCGGGTCGTCAGGGTGAGTGGCTTTTTCTCAATACCTCTCCATCCCTCCATCTCAACCTCACTCTATGGCCAGAGGGTCTTAAAACCACAATGCACAACACTCATCCAACACCTATGGCCCTTTCATGAAACACACACACACATTCCACACTTTGCATACAGTAAGGGCTATTCACCTATGGGAGGCACATCAGGCAAGACCATGGCTGTATACAGTAAGGGCTATTCACCTATGGGAGGCACATCAGGCAAGACCATGGCTGTATATTTACTCAGATGCTGTCCTTTTTCTTGCAGGCCAAGCTGGCGCATAATCGGAGACAGCAGCAATGGACAGGTGGAGGGCGGCCTCAGCTGCAACCCCTCAGCGATCTTGAGGAGCGCGTCCACAGGATTGTGGCAAGCCGGGTGATCGGTCCCGTCGCCACTGGAGACGCCGACCCCGTTCTGGACAGCAATGGTAAGGTCATCACCTTTTTGTCCTCTGTCCTTCCACTTGTCCCTCACAACACCAGCCTTTGACACTTTCAATCCAACTTGCTAACTCGCTGCACTTATTCCTCCCTTACTGCCACCCTGTCCTCATGCTAAAGCCACTCTTGTACCTCCCTGCTTTCAGATGGTGATTCACCAGCTGAGGAGACGGGCCCTGAAGCTGCCACTGGGAGTGAAGCTGCAGCCGAGGAGGAAGAGGAAGCCGGAGCATCAGTGCCACCCTCTCCCGAGGAAGCCCATGCCCACACTGGGAACACGCCTTCCCTGGAGGGGAGCAGGGGGGAAGGGTCTGATGAGGGTGAAGCTCCAGGACCCAGCGGGCTGCAGCAACGCCATGGGGGTAGGGAAGAACGGGGGCCTTCTCCCCAGAGGGAGAGTATGCCAGAGACTCCTACTGCAATGGACGCAGAGGAGGAGTGGCTGATCGCAGAAATGAACACCCAGGCGGTGGGCATGCACACTGAGCTCATGGGTGCAGTGGGAAGGGTGCCCGAATGCATTGAGTCACTGGCAAGGAGTGTGGAGCACTTCGCTGTAGCACAGGCGGATGCCACACTAACGCTTAGTGCTGCAATTCAGTCACTGGCTGCCGTGATCCCATCTCTGACTGCTCTCATACAGACTCAGATTGAGGCCACGCAAGCACAGACTGCTGCCAACCTCGATGGTTCGTTCACATGGCCCCGCGGCAGGCCAGCAATCTGTGCTCCAGCAGATTGCTCCGGATGCTGAAGTGCTGCCCCGTGGGAGTGCCAGTGTGTCGGGCGAGCAGGGAGTTGCTGTCCTCTCTCACGATGACAGCATTCCTGCTGCCAACACTGTCACTTCTCCACTGCACTTGCCACCGCCTGTAGGACAGACTGCTGCCGCCCATGCAGACTTGGTGCAGTCTGCAGCCGGGCCCTCCAGGCCCAGAACTGGTCGAGGCCGTCCTTCAGGGGCATCTGCAGTGTCAGGGTCTGACGATCAGCAGCCTTCCACCAGCCTTGCTGCAGCCACTGAGGTCCCATTACGGAGGAGCAGTAGGGTTAGAAAGGGGGAAGTGCGCAAGGGAAGGAGATCACCCTCGAAGGGCAAAAAGTAGGAGGTGTGACAAAATGCTGGTCATTATTTTATTAAAGGCCGAGGTTCGTGGTCCAACTTTTGTTTCGTGTTTTGGACATTATCTCCAGGTTGTGAGAACCAGTTATGTTATTGACTGTTTTTTTGTGTTTATTTCTATGAGTTTGTCATGAGGAAATGACACACACAGAGTTTGTAAAATAAATGAGTTTTTGTATTCAAAATATACATGTTTGGTGTTTGGAATTATTGGTGCCTTGGCCGGCTTAGGGGTTGCGTGCTGGGTTCATTGATGTTGTTAGCAATGGCAGAAGCCATTTCCACAGCAGGGGCCCTAGAAGGGGCTTGCTATTAGCCGTTGACGGACGGCCCTTGCAGTTTCACCATTGTGGGCCGCCCTCCCGCCTTGGTGCTGCTGATGATCATCCTCCTCGTCCTCTTCCTCCTCTTCCTCCTCCTCCTCTGGTGGTGCTCCAAGGCCTGGTGGCATTGGCTGGTTCCTGACGATTGCCATGTTATGCAACATGCAGCACACAACTACGAAGTTGGATACTCGCTCAGGCGAGTACTGCAGGGCTCCTCCAGAATGGTCGAGACAGCGGAACCGTTGCTTCAGCACGCCGATTGTGCGCTCAATGATGTTCCTGGTAGCTTGATGGCTCTCATTGTATCGCAGCTCAGCAGGGGTGTTGGGCGTACGGAGCGGTGTCACCAGCCAGGTGCTCAATGGATACCCCTTGTCCCCGAGAAGCCAACCAACTGGCTGATGCGGTGCCTCGAAAAGTTCTGCCACAGTAGTCTGGCGCAGGATAAAAGCATCGTGGCAGCTGCCAGAATAGTGGGCATTGACATCGAGTATCAGCTGTCTGTGGTCACAGACCAACTGAACATTCAAGGAATGGAACCCCTTTCTGTTCCGGAATTCCTCGGCATTCTCATGTGGAGCACGCAAAGCCACATGCGTGCAGTCAATGGCGCCCTGCACCATGGGGAAGCCCGCTATCCTCGCAAAGCCCAGAGCGCGGTCACGCTGCTTGTCTGGGGTCATGGGGAAAGAGATGAACTCTCGTCTCCTTTTAAAGAAGGCAATTGTGACCTGCCGGATGCAGCAATGCACCGCGAACTGGGAGATATTGGCGAGGTCCCCAGCAGCAGCTTGAAATGAGCCAGTAGCATAGAAGTTGAGAGCCACTGTGACCTTCACTGCCACCGACAGAGACGTCCTGGACCTCAGTTGAGGATGCAGATCTGGCTGCAGCATGTGGCAGAGCTCATTGACCACCTCCTTGCTGAATCGCAGCCTTCGCAAACACAGCTCCTCAGACATATGAATGTAGGAGAGCTGTTCACGATATACCCTGGGAGGGTAAGCTCTCCTGTACAGACGCCTGTTGGCCCTCCTCCGTCTGGCCATCATTGCCACTCTCTCTCTGCGTCTCTGTGTCCTCCGATTCAGCTGGAGCAGGACGACGCCCCCAATCAGTGCAGCCCCCATAGTCTCTTTGCAAGCAAAGTAATGAAGGACAGCAACCAAAGTACTAGCGAAGTTAGGATCAGTAGACAAAACTACCTCACAAAGCGTTGACTCAATGTAGAAGTCTCTCTTTCTCTCTCTCTGAATCTCTCTCTCTCTCTCAGAACGAGTGTTGCAAAAATGTCAACCACAGAAAAAGACAGGGAGAGGCCCCCTTTAAATAGCGCCCCCCCCAGCCCCACAGCGATTGATAGCGTTCCAGTCTTCCAGTCGTTGGATGCGCCAGGCGGTAAGGCAGGGGGCGCCACTCAATTTCCGCTCCGGGGCGCCACAAGGGCGTTGCACCATGGAATGACGTCACAATCTGCGCGCGCAGGTGGTCGCATTGGTAAAGTTTAGCGCCGCCGCACAATGTCTAGTTAAGTTCCCGAGCGGCGCAAACATCGCTGCGCCTGGGCGTTAGCGGCTTTGCGCCCCATTAGCGCCCTCTTAAGGCGCTAACGGGAGGCGCAACCAACTGAATTTTTACCCCTAAATTTTTTTCTTTTCTTTTCTGTCTCTTTTTTTTCTCTCTCTCTCTTACTTCAATCTTTCTTTCCCTCTCTTGGACCGGAATTTTCCGGGGAGTCAGTGGGCGGGATCGGTGGCGGGTCGGGTGGGAAATTTGATTTTTTTTGACAGCGGGTCTCGACCCCGCTTACAAGTGAGTCGGGATCCTGCTGTCAAGCCGCCGCAACGCGCCTTTCCCAATGGATCTCGATCCGACCCGACCCGCAGAGGCGGGAGACCCAATTAAACCAATTATTGGGTTGTTGACAGACCCTTAATAATGCTTTTAACCTTACCTTTTAACTTTAACTGCTCGCTCACAGGGTCCACGCTGCTCGGGGACCACGTCTGTGAACCTGAGACGGCCATTGAATCAGCTGATTACTTGACAGCTTCAAATGTAGAGTAAAAGCTCCCAGCTGATAGATCGTCACTTTCCTCAGCCACAAGCTGTTTCTCAGTCTATTTCCAGCACAGATTCTGAAGGCTTTCCACTTTCTACTCTCCATCCACTCTCACCTCAATGGAAGAACTTTCTCACCATTGACAGATTGCTTCTGTCATCTCTACTTCACCTGCCATCTATTCCGTCAACATTGGTGCCCTTTACATTACAACAGTGACACCACTTCAAAAAAATGTACTTCATTGGCTGTAAAGCGCTTTGAGACATCCGGTGGTCGTGAAAGGTGCTATAGAAATGCAAGTCTTAAATTAAAACAGAAAATGCTGGAGATACTCAGCAGGCCAGGCAGCATCTGTGAAGAGAGAAACAGAGTTAACGTTTCAGGTTGATGCAAGTCTTTCTTTCTTTCTTTCTTTCGATTATCTCACCTTGGTCCTCAGAATCTGACCACGATCAGCTCCAACACCAGCAGCACCAGGCACACCAGCAGCACCAACATCAACAACAACCTTTTCCGCAATCACCTGATGCTGCACAGGACAGAGGGCATCAGCACCCAACCACATTGCTGCTCGGGAGGCCTGGGATGGCCAGATTTACTTCACTAGACGCTGCCACATGATGCGCCAGGTTGGCACCACCCCACACCAACACCATAAAGCATCCCTACAATGTCCAAGCCATTCCTTTCACACTCATCACCAGTGCAGGGGGTACCGTTACGTCTCACCATTAACTGCAAATCATTAAGCCACTTCCAAATGTGCACACAAATCTGTCCAAGAACGCAAAGTGTGGAAAATAAAGGTTTCAATGTTTGACAGCACCTTAACAGAAATTTTACATGAACATTGCATAAAACACCCAAGTGGCTACCCTTGTGTGTTGTTAGTTGGTATGATTGCACTAGGATGAGGGTGAGTGTGAGGGGTGGCTAGTGAGATGGGGATGTGATAATGTAGATAGAGAGAGATGGATGGGTGGAGGTGCAAGGTAAGTTGGTGTGAGTAAGGATGTGCAGGAGTTGGGTAGGGAAGGCAGATTGATGGGGATGTGATGAGAGGCACAGCAGGATGAAGGTGAGTGTGGCTTTGTACTGATGTTTCGTGATCTAATGAGATCATTAAAAGGTTTGTGCCACTGCACCCAGGTCCTCCTGACGACATCCCTGCTTGTGACCTCCTCTGCAATGTGCAACCAGGCTGTGTTGGTCTCCTGGGGAGGTCTCTTGCGCCCATGGGAAGGGAAGAGGGAGTCATGGGAGAGCCTGGGTGCAGCCCTGCCCCTCTGTGCAGTCATTGTCAGTATTTGCAGCACTTCAATGCTGTAGAACACTGACAGCACAAACATCAAAAGTAAGTTGGCCATGGTCCCTTTAAGGAAATCGGCTGATGACGTGTCATGAATGACGTCACCAGACCGGCTTCCTCTAATTGGCTCGGGAAAAGCGCTGGGCGGGCTTAACAAGCCCTATCAACGGAAAGTCATGTTAGACAGCGGGATGGAGCCAGCAGTGGGGCCGCGATCTGCCACCGACATTGCCCACACCGGACCCGCCGAGGTGAGCAAAACCCCGGCCTTTATTTCTCTTTCTGTACCTGATTTGACTCTAATTCACCCTATTTCCTTCCAAGTCCTTCCTCTGTTTCTTTCTCAATCATTAAATCTCATTGGTTGAGGAGATACACTGTTGGTCCCGCCTTTCACTCAGGTCCCAGATGCCCCGCTGCTCTCATCAGCTCGCACTTCCAAACACGTTACGGCTCAAATTATATTCGAGCTGAAGCGTGCAGGAAAAAAATGTAATGAACGGCGCACCGCTCCAGCAAGATTTTATCAATGGATTGCCGGCTTACTGCTCAGAAATCACGATTTTGTGATCCTGTGAAAATTGAGCTGTGCACACTTACATGTGTGACTGGGTGGGGCAGGGGCAGGGCTGCATTCAATTGTGCAACCTAACGCTCATCCCTAATTTACATGGAAGGGATATGCAGGGAGTCAAGCTGACCGGCTGCCAGCCGCACCATCCGGCCAGCCAACGGCATTTAAAGGGATGATCAAAGCGACCTTTGATTTGCAGTACAATGGCTGCAAGGAGCAACGTGGGCAAAACCACCCCCTTTAAGTGATGGAGCTTTCCTGCTGCAGGAGGTGCGACAAAGGAGGGCGGTTTTTCAGGGTGCAGTGGGGCCAGCCTCCTCCAAAGGCAGCAATGCAAGCTGTAAGAACATTGGAATCCGACACCAAACATAGTTGCAAAGTAATCCATTTATTGCGTTCGACCAAGTCTTTGACACACGCAATGTCTTTAAGCAGTAGACATACAGAGAAATGTTTTTAAAAAAAAAATAATTTCATTTTTATGGGATGTGGGCGTCGCTGGCAAGACCAGAATTTATTGCCCATCCCTAATTGCCCTTGAGAAGATGGTGGTGAGCCGTCTTCTTGAACCGCTGCAGTCCGTGTGGTGAAGGTACTCCCACAGTGCTGTGAGGGAGTTCCAGGATTTTGACCCAGCGACAATGAAGGATTGACGATATACTTCTAAGTCAGCATGATGTGTGACTTGGAGGGGAACTTGGAGGTGGTGGTGTTCCCATGTGTCTGCTGCCCTTGTCCTTCTAGGTGGAAGAGGTCGCGGGTTTGGGAGGTGCTGCCGAAGAAGCCTTGGCGAGTTGCTGCAGTGCATCTTGTAGATGGTACACACTGCAGTCACGGTACGCCGGTGGTGGAGGGAGTGGATGTTTAGGGTGGTAGAGGGGGTGCCAGTCAAGCGGGCTGCTTTGTCCTGGATGGTGTCAAGCTTCTTGAGTGTTGTTGGAGCTGCACACATCCAGGCAAGTGGAGAAATAAAAAATGTTAATCTGTTTCCACTCTGGGTAGTGATGTAACCTTCATTGATCCTTTCAGTCCTGACTCTACAAATTGTGAAGGAAAGCTCAAGATCTTTATAGGCCTCTAGTCACTCACACTGTCCTAGATGATTCATTATATCCTGATAATGGTTATTGAGAACAAGACCCCAGAAATGAGGTATTGTAATTCCTACAAAAAAAACACCAGATGCTAACTTGTTTGTCATCTAGGATGTAACTAATCATCTTGGCCCTATTGTTCCACTTCCAATATCAAAGCTACCTTTCTCTATCTCATTTCACAATGTGGCAACAAAAAGAAGTCTACATGCACAAATCACGTGAGAAGCCAAAAGTCATCTTGGGAAGGACCTACTAGAAGTGAAAATGACAGCCAGTAACAGTACATCTCCAAGAAAATTGGCTCAAAATCACTCTGGCCCTTCTGGCACACTCTCGCCACAACTGTGACAGAAGAGCAGGGCCTTGGATCCTCATACATGAGGGAGCTGGGCACAAGCACTAAAGCCCACTTGCTGTGGGCACCACTGCGTCTGGCCTCGACCAAGCGGAGACCGAGGAAAATGGAGAAGATGGCATGGTGACTACTCCTGCTTTATTACCAATTCATTTAAATTCTTGCATCTGCTCCAGGTGTTAAGGCATCACCCACCCCATGAGAAACCCTCACAAGTCACTGTGCGGGGCAGAGGAGCCAAAGACCTGGTGTTACGGGGTTTCACCCACTTGTTACTCTGCTTTTCGCCTGGGAAATACGCATACCCCTGGTAGAAAGCAGAGGAAATTTGGGTGCTGAGGTCTTCGACTCAATAGTCAAAGACTGTCCCAGATGTAAGTGCTTTTTATTGTTCTAAGAGGTGGCACACGAGTTTTCCATGTTGCAAAGTAAAACTTAAAGCACCCAAGATTAAATCGGGCAACCATTTTATTTGGGCATTCATTAAAATTGGGCAAATAGCCACCTCATTAACATTATTGTGAATTACAAAGTTGCCGCTTACACCATGTTATGCGCGCCAAAACAGGTGCTCGGTGAGTATCCTTAATCCCTTCCTAACTGGTGTCAGGTTACAGTTTGCACTACTCAGCACTGACTACAGTAACAAACATGGTCATTGAGCAGATCGCACCTCATTAAAGTGCAGTTACCTTGTGTCCCTAATCCCCTCCAAGTGGAAAGGGATTTATTGAAGCACTCAAGCTTGTCTTGAAATATGAAAGAGTGAATTTGCAAGTGCAGTGGAATATTTTTGCATGTAATTGTTTGGGGCTGGTAAAAATGTTGAACACAATGAAATTCATATCAATCATCCAATGCATACAGTGAGGACTGTACATGATTCTGCGATGATAAGATGAGTTACATTACTTAATAGTAAATGGTGCTGCAGGAAGGCTAGTTTTGCATGTAATCAAGCTGAAAAGCATTTGCAATAATCTACTGAAGAGATGTAAAAAAATGTCTCTGTGCTCCTCCCATTCTGGCCCCTTGCGCATCCCTGACTTTAATCACTCCACTATTGGTGGCTGTGCCTTCAGCTACCTGGGCCCGAAGCTCTGGAACTCCCTCCCTATACCTCTCCGCCTCTCTACCTCTTTTTCTTCCTTTAAGACGCTCCTTAAAACCTACCTCTTTGGCCAAGCTTTTCGTCATCTGCCCTAATGTGTGGCACGGTGTCAAATTTTCTCTGATAACGCTCCTGTGAAATGCCTTGGGACAGTTTACTACTTTAAAGGCACTATGTAAATGCAAGTTGTTGTTGTTGAATGCTGTGTTGAGATCAAATGGCTGCTGGATTCACCACTACTCTCTGTTTTGTATCCACGCTGCCACTGTCCATTTTATTCCCTGGGCTTCAACTTTGCTGGCAAGCCTATTATGTGGCACTTTGTCGAACGCCTTTTGGAAGTCCATGTACACCATGTCAACTGCATTACCCTCATCAACGCTTTCTGTTACCTCATCAAAACTCGATCAAGTTGGTTAAACACGATTTGCCTTTAACAAATCCGTGCTGGCTTTCCTTAATTAATCCACACTTGTCCAAGTGACTGTTAATTTTGTCCCTGATTACTGTTTCTAAAAGCTTCCCCACTATCGAGGTGAAACTGACCGGCCTGTTGTTGCTGGGTTTATCTTTACACCCTCTTTTGAACACAGAATTTGTGAGGCTGTGGAATGCAATATCAGAGTTCGTCATTGAAGCCGAGACCATGTCACCATTTAATAGGGGGTTGAAGGAAAGGGAAATAAAGGGATATGGAACAGAGCGGGCACATGGGATTAGGACTACTGCTCATGGGGAGGATAAAGACCAGCACGGACTGATCTACATTTTAGAAATGCAAATCTTCCTTCCTTGCAACGTTGCATGACATGGGTTAAAACTGAACATTTTACAAAGGGAACGAACAGGTCTGGTGAAGGGGGCGGTTCCTAGGTGGTTAATTTATTTAACTATAGTTATTTTATAAATGTGATGGGTTTTAAAAAAAACTTATTTTAAGTTTAGCTGTTCTTTTGGGGCCGATTTCAATTCACAGATTTGTCAGGTCTCCTGTCAAATCTATGAATGAAAGATGGTCTGCTGCCATTGGCTCTCCATGGCCCACGTGATCCCAGGGGACGCATCATACTAACTGCACCCCTGGGACACGCATGCACTGCGTGCCGGCAGTTGGGAGAGGCCCAGGAGCTGAAGTTCCCGTGGGCCCAAAACACAACGGCAGGCGCGGTAGGTAAGTGCGCGCGCGATCCTTACCCCCGCGGCAAGCCGGAGAGGCGAATTTCTGGGCCAATATCTCTTTATGTGGCTCGGTGTCAAATTTTGTCTGATAACTCTCCTGTGGAGCGCCTTGGGACGTTTTGATACATTAAAGGCGCTGTTGTTGTTGTTGTAAAAATGTAGCTTAATGGTAGATGTGAACAGCTTAGCTATCTGTTGTTAAACATTTATTAGTCGGAGCACAGAAAATACTGGGTTAAAATAATGGCCTATGAATCAGTGTTTTTCTTCCACAGTGTGCAATGAAAAGGTCATTAGCCTGCGTGGCAGATTGAAATCCTATGAGGCTGTATGACAGAGCCAAACATTCCCTAATATAGCCTCAGATCCATAACAACGGCACAGGTCAATGGACTCCTACGATCATTCATGAGCACTGCCAGTTAAGCTGTGCACGCAAGAAGTCACCCATGAAATGTTAGGGCAAACAATCAAAAAAAGGACAACAGCAACACAGAGCAATGTTTAAGGACCAAAAAAAAAGCAGGTTGTGAAGCACTTACTCACCTGTTTGTTTATAATTGACAAATTCTCGCGTGGAAGTTTGCAAAGTACAGATTTTAACATTTAAATCGCAGGACCTTGAGAGAAGTAGGGGATTACCTGTTTAAAGGCATTGTGAATACAACGGAGGATGATGGCAGGTGTTTTGAGATTTTTGTCCCCCTCCCCCCCGGCTCTGATTTTCCATCAGGATTTTGTAGCTGAGAGTGTTTGTCCAATCAGAAAATTGGATATATGTTTCATGCAACAGAATTTGATTTGTGATTGATTGTACAATTGACCAATTATAGACTGACACAATAATCCAGATTTAACATTGTTGGGCCCGTTTTATGGGCTTAAAATAAGATAACCAATTTGGCCAGAGGCCTGTCTTTACTTTTGAAGCCTGGGGCTTGAGTTTTTGCTGCTTCCAAAGTCCCTTAGTGCAGAGACTCGCGCACGATCTCCACGAACGTTTGGGCTGATGCTAAATTGGAAGGAGCCTTTTTATTTTACAGGCCTCATTTCAATATCGAAATTTATGCTCCTGAGCTCATTTCAGACCCAATCTCCTGAATTTGTTTGCCCTAGTCGGAGCTTGCGATGCGGGCTTTTGAGCGGCCTAACCAGCGGTCCTTAAAGGGACCGCTGGATGCACTAAAGAAGGGCCCAAAAACGTTAACAAATATTAATATTTTGTGGAGTCAGAAGGAGCAGGAGTGCTCCTCCCGATTCCACAAAACAACTGCGAACAGCTGACGGCCTGCCCTTGCCTCCCTCCCGATCACAGCCCTGCCTGCGGACTTAACTCTGGGCCTTGGTGCGGGGTGAAATTGGCAAGGTCTCTGACAGGCGAGCAGCGTTGGAGTGCCTCATTGATGCCTGTTGAACACCTGATTTATTTTGATGAGGCCCGAGGACATATTTACAAAGTTTTTCGGACCTTTCCGTTACTGCACGCTGTCGATGCACACCATCGGAATCACGCCTGGTTTGTGGCGCTAAGGAATTTAGGCCCCACTTTCATGTTTGTAAGCCCTCCCTCTCCTTTTTCTTTATTGTGCCATCCAGTAAAGACTGAAAAAGCAAAAGCCATATTTGCGTTTTGGAAGTTATAGCCTATCAGAATAACATTGTGCTTCTTGGCTTGATCCTCTTCACTGAGGGATTTTGGAAGCAGCAAAACTCAAGCCCCAGGCTTCAACATTCCAACATAAGGACAGGCCTGTGACCAAAAATATTCATGAAGACATCAAAACAAACAGAAAAATAAAATCAGCTATATAGGTAAATCGAATAATACAATTGTTAATTATTTCCATTTTTCTTATGTTAATTTTGAGGCTGAAAATTCACAGGAGGCACAACCCAGCATAAGTGCCAGGATGTGCCCACTCAGCACATCTGTTGGGGGGAGTCCATTTGTTTCTATGCAAATGGTAGGTGCCCGCACCACTAGGGCATCCGGGATACCTCACAGGTTTCAAATGATGGCTGAGGTTGCTGGCTGTTGATTGTTTTATGGAATTAGGGGCAGAGCTCAGACCTGTCGGGTTTCCATCCCATTAGCCCAATGTCCCAAAACCTGATGCAAGTGGGGGGATGGCGGGGGGAGGGGGGTGGGGGGGGGGGGCGGGCGGTGGCGGTGGGGCGGGCGGTGGCGGTGGGTGAGCCTTCTGCCATCCCAGCAGTAGTTTGGGGGACATGTCTGGTGAAGTTCCTGGGCTGACTTGGAATTCATGCCCAGCTTGACCATCTTCGAGAACAGGCATGGGGTTTTGTACTGGGTCTTCTGAAGATGTTACAGAGCGAATGTAATCTTTCCCAGAGGCTATTGTAAGGATTAGTTCAATCAGTATCTGGTCAATTTGGCAATTTTTATGTGGGCAAATTTTGTCGGAGCTTCTCCCACTTTAGCGCAGGTTTGTTGGAAACACTGTTACTTTATTATGTTACAAAAAATTATTTTCAACATTACATTTCTCCTCTTACTGAGATTCCAAAATGATGCCCAAAAACAATTTTCAAAAAATATTTGAAACAATTTAATTGTTCAAACTTTTTCTTTAATTGGTACCTTTTGCTGACTGCTTATTGTGAATTGATTGTTGTCATTTCTCTTTACCAGTGTCTTAAAGAAGAAAGACTTGAACGGCTAGCTTCTCACAACCTCAGGCTGCTTTACAGCCAATTAACTGGAATTAGTGATGTTGGTTGAGGGATAAATATTGGCCAGGACACCAGGGAGAACTCCCCTGTCCTTCTTTGAAATAGTGCCATGGGATATCCTAGAAAGGAAAGGGCAGCAGACGCATTGGAACACCATCACCTGCCCGTTCCCCTCCAAGTCACACACCATCCTGACTTAGAAGTATTTCGCCGTTTCTTCATCGTCGCTGGGTCAGAATCCTGGAACACCCTCCGTAACAGCAATGTGGGAGTACCTTCACCACATGGACTGCAGCGGTTCAAGAAGGCGACTCACCACCACCTTCTCAAGGGCAACTAGGGATGGACAATAAATGCTGGCCTTGCCAGTGACGCCCACATCCCATAAAAAAAATTATTTCCTCACCAACACCGCTAAAACAGATTATCTGGTCATTTATCACCTTGCTGTTTGTGGGAGTTTGCTCTGTGCAAATTGGCTGCCGCGTTTCCTACATTACAACAGTGACTACATTTCAAATGTATTTCATTGGTTGTAAAGCACTTTGGGACATCCTGAGATCATGAAAGGCACTGTAGAAATGCAAGTCTTTCTTTTTTTGTACACTAATCCTCCACTAATTAATTTCGAGTCTGAGTGCCACAAAAAAGGAATTCTACATACGGAGCAACATTTTGGAATTTGCTATTGTAATGTGTGTGTCTAATATATATGGAGAAATTCCATCCTTGTTATTTTGTGCTGTTTACTTTGCGTTTGATTTTAAGGTCAATTCTTGCCTGGAGACTTATGCGCTCATGTGTCTGCAAGAATTGGTATCAGTAAAACCCTGCTTGTGGGCTATTGGTATGAACTATCATCCGAAGAAAGTATTGGAGCAACTGAGTGAACTAGTTTTCAGTAGAATCAAGGATTTATCAGCTGGCTAACCTCGATTGGTGTCACCGAACACCCGGGAGTAATCCACTTACTTTAAATAGCGTTGTATCGGTTCTAAGAGTCTGCACTTAGGATGTTGGCAGAAGTGCTGAACAGAGGAAATCTGCACGAACACATTTATATTGACCAGAGGGATCATTATGCCATCGTTAGTAAAATTCATACTGCCTCGCTGGAGTTGCGGTCCTGGCTAATGAATTAAGGACTGAGTAAATCAAATGTGACTCCAGCTTTATAAATGAGGCACTGACCAACCCTCTAATGTCAAATTTGTATTCGCCCAGCTGAATGCAGAACATGATGGTATTTTCCTGGTGGGAACAAGAACATAAATCAGCACAAATGCAACTGATTAGGCTCTGGCACTCAAAACGTTACAGCACACCCGACAGTCCTTCTAGGTATTGGGCGCAAACAGTGGAGTTAGTTTTATTCATCTAAACTCTGGCACAAGCAATGAGGCCACCACTCCATCATATTTTCCATTACCCTTCATTTGCTCTCAGCAGTAACTTTGTTCTGGTAGGTTTACTGGTCTTCATTTAATCCTTTTTTCAGGTTTCTGCGCTTATGAAAAGGAGGCGCAAGACCCGTTTTCAACAAGGTAAGTGGTTAATTAAGTATAATTTTAAAACATTTTTCAACAGGTTTATCTTTTTTAGATACTTTAAAGAAAGGTAAGTTTATTTTTATCACTTTTAAAAAGTATTTTAATTTTTTCAATGATGTCATCGCCGGAGGCGCAGCGCCGCAAGGCGCTGCCGGTTACCGCCACCGCTAACCTCCCGCTGAATTTCGTGGGAGGCGTTAGCAGCGCCGCACCCGGGCGCTAGTTGCTTTGCGCCCATCAGCGCCCTCTTAAGGCGCTAACGGGAGGCGCAAAGCAAACAAATTTCGGCCCCAAGAAATGTATGGCACAGAAAGAAGCCATTTGACTCATCTTGTCTGTGCTGGCTGAAAAAGAGCTATCCAGCCTAATCCAACTTTCAGTTCTTCGTCCGTAACCTGGTAGGTTACGGCACTTCAAGTGTATATCCAAGTACTTTTTAAATGTGATGAGTGTTTCTGCCTCTACCACCCTTTCAGGCAGTGAGTTCCAGATCCCCACCACCCTCTGGGTGAAGAAAGTTCTCCACAACTCCACTCCAATCCTTCTACCAATTACTTTAAATCTATGCCCCCTGCTTATTGACCTCTCTCCTATCCACTCTATCTGGGACCATCAAAATTTTATACACCTCAATCAAGTCTCCTCTCAGCCTCCTCTGTTTCAAAGAAAACAACCTCAGCCTATCCAATCTTTCCTCATAGCTAAAATTCTCCAGTCCTGGCAACATCCTTGTAAATCTCCTCTGCGCCCCCTCTACTGCTATCACATCTTTCCTGTAATGTGGTGACCAGAACTGCACGCAGTACTCTAGCTGAGGCCTAACTAGTGTTTTATACAGTTCAAGCATAACCCCCCTGCTCTTGTATTCTATGCCACGGCTAATAAAGGAAAGTATCCCGTAAGCCTTCTTAACCACCTTATCTACCTGGCCTGCTACCTTCAGGGATCTGTGGACATGCACTCCAAGGTCCCTCTGTTCCTCTACACTTCTCAGTATCCGACCATTTATTGTGTATTCCCTTGCCTTGTTAGCCCTCCCCAAATGCATTACCTCACACTTCTCCGGATTGAATTCCATTTGCCACTTTTCTGCAGTCTACAGCTATCTTGCTCACTATCAACCACACAGCAAATTTTTGTATCATCTGCAAACTTCTTAATCATGCCCCCTACATTGAAGTCTAAATTATTGATGAATACCACAAAAAAGCAAGGGACCGAGTACTGAGCCTTGCGGAACCCCACTGGAAACAGCTTTCCAGTCACAAAAACATCCATCGACCATTACCCTTTGGATCCAACTCACCACTTTCCCTTGGATCCCATGGACTTTTACTTTTGTGACCAGTCTGCCATGTGAGACCTTGCTAAAATCCATGTAGACTACATCAAACGCACTACCCTCATCGACCCTCCTTGTTACTTCCTGAAAAAATGTAATCAAATTAGTCAGACATGACCTTCCCTTAATAAATCCACGCTGACTGTCCTTGATTAATCCATGCCTTTCTAAATGGACAGGAACTTCGGGTTGGGTAATGTAGGAAATGCTGCAGCCAATTTGCACGCAGCAAACTCCCACAATCAGTAATGTGCTAATGAGTAGATAACCCGCTTTAGCGAAGTTGATTGAGGGATAAATATTGACCAGGACACCAGGAAGAACTGCCCTGCTCTTCTTCAAAATAGTGCCATGGGATCTTTTACGTCCACCTGAGAGGGCAGGCAGGGCCTCGGTTTAACGTCTCATCCAAAAGACGGCACCTCCGACAGTGCAGCACTCCCTCAGTATTGCACTAAACTGCCAGCCAAGATTTTGTGGGGAACCCGGCAGCCAATTTGCGCACAGCAAGCTCCCGCAAATGACCAGATGATCTGTTTTTGAGGTGCTGGCATCGCCAACCTGACTTGGCCTGGTTCCCATGGAATCTGAAGGGTATCACATACTGTAGATGATTATCACTGACGTACCCATGTCAATCCTCAGAAAAGCAGGAAAGAATTGCTATGGAGCGTAGGCTGAAAATAAAATGTTATGGCAAATAATATCCTCTTAGAAGCTTCTGAAATATGAAATGCTGTCATACAGTGTCACAATTAATCTCACGCAATGTAATAGCAATTCAGGGCTGAGCTGTGGTCTTCGTATTCATTAAGGGAAAGCTGGATAAGTACATGAGAGAAAGAAGGATATGCTGATAAGGTGAGATGAATTAGGCTGGGAGGAGCTTGTGTAGAGCAGAGACAGCGGCATGGACCAATTGGGCCAACTGGCCTGTTTCTGTGCTGTAATTTCTTTGTAATTCAACTCGTTAGAGACACTTCATTCAAAACTGCAAGAAATTGAGATATTGGGGGAAAAATGTGTGCGCGGCAACAGAATTGCCGGCGTCACCTGGCAACTCGGATTAATGGCTGCCGAAAATGGCCGCAGCGCTACCGTTGAAGAATTGGCTCTGGGGGTTGGCGATGTGGAGCTCAGCGCTAACTGACCGTGCAACGTCCCTCCTGGTGGCGTTAATGGAGGCCTCCGACCCGAAGTTCCCATCCACAGTCGGCGTTGCTGCTTCTTACAGCCTGTGGGAGCGAGGCTGTGGAGTCTGCAAGGCATTGTGGGCAAATAAAGGGGCTATGAATTAAAGGCATTCATAACTAATAAAAATTAAAATCAAGTGAAAAACTTTTTCAGCCCTTACTGCTTTTCAAAAAAAAAATAAACTTTAAAAATAATTCCCAAATGGGAGTCTTCAACTCTTAAAGCTGAATTGTCTTCCAAACCTAAAAAAAATGGTAAAAGTGCTTCAGCACTAACTCAGCAAGCCAGGGAAGGGGCACCCAGGGTCTTGCACGCAGTACTCGAGCTTTGTGCAGGGGGTTAACACTGCAAATGAGGTCCTCTACCCGCAGGGGCCAGGAGGCCCTCCAGAAAGAATGATGTGGAACCACATCACCGAGACCGTCACTGCCAGCAGTGTCGCCCCCATCACCTGGCTCCAGTGCCCAAAGCTTCATGACTGCAGACCACTGGTCAAGGTCAGTGAATGCATCTTCAAAAGCCATGTCCTACCAACTGCATCACTAGTCTCACACACTGCTCAATGCACAACTCCCCCCGTCCATCACTCACCGATCAACAATCTGTATCAATCACGAGGCACATATCCCATTCTTAGCCTCACCTCACCCCCTTGGAGGAGACAGTGCGGGTCATTCTTGGCAGGGGCATGGCTGAGCCCTTGGCCAGCGGCGGGGCTGAAAGGATACAAGATGCTGATATGCTGATATCCTCATACGTTATCCTCCTTCTCGCATGCGCCTCTTGCTTTCCCTTGTGCCTTCCTCATTTCACACACCCAAGAAATGCAGCCTGCCCAGCCAGTGGGTGACCAAAAAGAGGGAGAGGAGAGTGAAGAAGAAGAAGAATGATTTCTTTCGCCATTCTTTGTCGGTAACGGGTGGCGTTAAACCCCCGAAGTTTAAGCCCTTAATCTGCTAAATATATCTATTCCACGTGAGGAAAGTCTGGACTGAAGTCGTAAGCATCAGATAGACAGATGTTTGCAAGATAAGGGAGTGAAGAGTTATGGGGAGCGGGCAGGGAAGTGGCTTTGAGCCCAAGATCAGTCATGATCTTATTGAATGGTGGAGCAGGCTCGAGGGACATAAGAACATAAGAACATAAGAAATAGGAGCAGGAGTAGGCCAATCGGCCCCTCGAGCCTGCTCCGCCATTCAATAAGATCATGGCTGATCTGATCCTAACCTCAAATCTAAAGAACACAAGAAGTAGGAGCAGGACCCGGCCACTCAGCCCCTGGGCCCGCTCCGCCACCCACAGGGCCTTGACCGATCCGAACTCAGCCTCATGTCCAATTTCCTGCCCGCTCCCTGTAACCCCTAATTCCCTTTACTTCTAGGAAACTGTCTATTTCTGTTTTAAATTTATTTAATGATGTAGCTTCCACAGCTTCCTGGGGCAGCAAATTCCACAGACCTACTACCTTCTGAGTGAAGAAGTTTCTCCTCATCTCAGTTTTGAAAGAGCAGCCCCTTATTCTAAGATTATGGCCCCTAGTTCTAGTTTCACCCATCCTTGGGAACATCCTTACCGCATCCACCCGATCAAGCCCCTTCACAATCTTATATGTTTCAATAAGATCGCCTCTCATTCTTCTGAACTCCAATGAGTAGAGTCCCAATCTACTCAACCTCTCCTCATATGTCCACCCCCTCATCCCCGGGATTAACCGAGTGAACCTATTTTGTACTGCCTCGAGAGCAAGTATGTCTTTTCTTAAGTATGGACACCAAAACTGTATGCAGTATTCCAGGTGCGGTCTCACCAATACCTTATATAACTGCAGCAATACCTCACTGTTTTTATAATCTATCCCCCTAGCAATAAAAGCCAACATTCCGTTGGCCTTCTTGATCACCTGTTGCACCTGCATACTAACTTTTTGATTTTCTTGCACTAGGACTCCCAGATCCCTTTGTACTGCAGTACTTTCCAGTTTCTCGCCATTAAGATAATAACTTGCTCTCTGATTTTTCCGGCCAAATTGCATAACCTCACATTTTCCAATATTGTATTGCATCTGCCAAATCTCTGCCCACTCACCCAGCCTGTCTATATCCCCTTGTAGGTTTTTTATGTCCTCCTCACTTTCTACTTTCCCTCCCATCTTTGTATCATCTGCAAACTTTGATATGTTACACTCGGTCCCCTCCTCCAAATCGTTAATATAGATTGTAAAGAGTTGGGGACCCAGTACCGACCCCTGCGGAACACCACTGGCTACTGGTTGCCAGTCCGAGAATGGACCATTTATCCCAACTCTCTGCTTCCTGTTAGATAACCAATCCTCCACCCATGCCAGAATATTACCCCCAATCCAGTGATTTTTTATCTTGAGCAATAATCTTTTATGTGGCACCTTGTCGAATGCCTCCTGGAAGTCTAAATACACTACGTCCACTGGTTCTCCTTTATCCACCCTGTACGTTATGTCCTCAAAGAACTCAAGCAAATTTGTCAGACATGACTTCCCCTTCATAAAGCCATGCTGACTTTGTCCTATTAAATTATGTTTTTCTAAATGTTCCGTTACTGTCTCCTTAATAATAGACTCCAAAATTTTACCCACCACAGATGTTAGGCTAACTGGTCTATAATTTCCAGCCTTCTGCCTACTACCCTTTTTAAATAAGGGTGTTACATTAGCAGTTTTCCAATCTGCCAGGACCTTTGCTGAGTCCAGGGAATTTTGGAAAATTATTACCAAAGCATCCACAATCCCTACTGCCACTTCCCTCAAGACCCTAGGATGTAAGCCATCAGGTCCAGGGGATTTATCCGCCTTGAGTCCCATTATTTTACTGAGTACCAATTCCTTAGTGATTTTAATCGTATTTAGCTCCTCCCCCACTAGAGCCCCCTGTTTGTCCAGTGTTGGGATATTCTTAGTGCCCTCTACCGTAAAGACTGAAACAAAATATTTGTTCAGCATTTTTGCCATCTCCATGTTTCCCATCATTAATTTCCCGGTCTCATCCTCTAAGAGACCTACGTTTGCCTGAGCCACCCTTTTTCTTTTTATATAACTATAGAAACTCTTGCTATCTGTTTTTATATTTTTTGCTAATTTATTTTCATAATCTATCTTCCCTTTCTTGATCAATCCTTCAGTTACTTTTTGCTGTCTTTTGAAGACTTCCCAATCTTCTATCCTCCCACTAAGTTTGGCTACCTTATATGTCCTTGTTTTTAGTCGGATACTATCCTTAATTTCTTTACTTAGCCACGGATGGCTGTCATTTCTTTTACACCCTTTTTTCCTCAGTGGAATATATATTTTTTGAAAGTTGTAAAATAACTCCTTAAATGAACACCACTGCTCATGTACCGTCTTACCCTTTAATCTATTTTCCCAGTCCACTTTAATCAATTCAGCTCTCATACCATCATAGTCTCCTTTATTCAAGCTCAGTACGCTTGTCTGAGAACCAACCTTCTCACCCTCTAATTGGATATGGAATTCAACCATGTTATGGTCACTCATTCCAAGGGGATCCTTAACTAGGACATTATTAATTAATCCTGACTCATTACACAGGACCAGGTCCAAGGTTGCTTGCCCCCTTGTAGGATCAGTTACATACTGCTCAAGAAATCCATCCCTAATACACTCAATAAACTCTTCCTCAAGGCTGCCCTGCCCAATTTGATTTGTCCAGTTAATATGATAGTTAAAATCCCCCATAATTATAGCTGTTCCCTTATTACATGCCCCAACTATTTCCTGATTAATACTTCTTCCAGCAGAGTTGCAACTATTAGGAGGCCTATATACTACTCCCACTAGTGTTTTTTTCCCCCTTATTATTCCTTATCTCCACCCTAACTGTTTCATTATCCTGATCCTTTGACCCAATATCATTTCTCTGTATTACAGTGATTCCTTCCTTTATTAACATAGCCACCCCACCTCCCCTTCCTTCCTGCCTGTCCTTCCTGATTGTTAAATACCCTGGCATATTTAATTCCCAGTCGTTGTCACCCTGCAGTCATGTTTCTGTAATGGCCACAAGATCATACCCATACGTAGTTATTTGTGCCATTAACTCGTCCATTTTGTTACGAATGCTACGTGCATTCAGATAAAGAACTTTCAAATATGTTTAGTGACACTTAGTTCCTGCTTTTTCCTTTTATAACACTTTACCTTTTACTCCATACCTTCTGTCCCTTCCTGACACGCTTTCCTCTGTCTCCCTGCTCAGGTGCCCAACCCACTGCCACTTTAGTTTAAACCCTCCCCAACAGCACTAGCAAACACTCCCCCTAGGACAGCGGTCCCGGCCCTGCCCAGGTGCAGACCATCCCGTTTGTACTGGTCCCACCTCCCCCCGAACCGGTTCCAATGTCCCAGGAATTTGAATCCCTCCCCCTTGCACCATTCCTCTAGCCACGTATTCATTTGAAATATCCTCCTATTTCTACTCTGACTAGCACTGGTAGCAATCCTGAGATTACTACCTTTGAGGACCTATTTTTTTAATTTACCTCCTAACTCCCTATATTCTGCTTTTAGGACCTCATCCCCTTTTTTACCTATATCGTTGGTGCCTATGTGCACCACGACAGCTGGCTGTTCGCCCTCCCCCTCCAAAATGTTCCATAGCCACTCCGAGACGTCCTTGACCCTTGCACCAGGGAGGCAACACACCATCCTGGAGTCTCGGTTGCGGCCGCAGAAACGCCTATCTATTCCCCTTACAATTGAGTCCCCTATCACTATAGCTCTTCCACTCTTTTTCCTCCCAGCCTGTGCAGCAGAGCCGACCATGGTGCCAGGAAGTTGGCTGCTGCTGTCTTCCCCTGATAAGTCATCCCCCCCAACAGTATCCAAAGTGGTATATCTGTTTGAGAGGGGGATGTCCACCGGGGACCCCTGCACTACCAGCCTGCACCTCTTACTCTGCCTGGTGGTCACCCATTTACTTCCTGCCTGTACACCCTTTTCCTGTGGTGTGATCAACTCGCTAAACATGCTATCCACGAGGTTCTCAGCATCGCGAATGCTCCAATACGCATCCATCCACAGCTCCAGCGCCGCAATGCGGTCTGTCAGTAGCTGCAGCTGGATACACTTCCCGCACACATGGTTGTCAGGGACACCGGAAGGGTCCCTGATTTCCCACATCGAGCAGGAGGTGCATAACACGGGGCTGGGCTGTCCTGTCATGACTTACCCTTTAATTAATTGAACTTAAATTAAATCAAATCAATACCACCAATTACACTCAATTAAATAATATACTCAAGGGCCCTTGGTTACTAGCACTAGAAACTATATCCACAAAATTAAGACCTTCTAAACTTTATAAACTATGAACCTTAACTGTCAAACTATAGAGTAGTATAAATACTTACCTAGCCGTACTCACCCAATCAGCTGCTCCCTCCTGCCTGTGTCACGTTTTGAATCGTGACATGGCTCTGGAATGCCGCCGCCGGTCTGAGATTGGTATGCCTGTGAAAGAAAAGCCCGCGAAAGTGAGTTTAAATATTCACTGGGTCTCCGGTCTCGCCGCTCCCGACACCAGCCTGTGACCAAGTAGCCTATTCTTGCTCCTATTTCTTATGTTTTTTTTTTATTCGTTTATAGGATCAGGACGTCGCTGGCAATGCCAGAATTTATTGCCCATCCCTAGTTGCCCTTGAGAAGGTGGTGGTGAGTCGCCATCTTCAAACGCTGCAGTCCGAGTGGTGATGGTACTCCCACAGTGTTGCTAGGGAGGGAGTTCCTGGATTTTGACATAACGACGATGAAGGATCGGCGAGATACTTCTAAGTCAGGATGGTGTGTGAATTGGAGGGGAACTTGCAAGTGGTGGTGTTGCCATGCTCCTGCTGCCCTTGTCCTTCTTGGTGGAAGAGGTCGCGGGTTTGGGAGGTGCTGCCGAAGACGTCTTGGCGAGTTGCTGCAGTGCATCTTGTAGATGGTACACACTGCAGCCATGGTACACCAGCGGTGGAGGGAGTGAATGTTTAAGGTGGTCGATGGGGTGCCAAGCAAGCGGGCTGCTTTGTCCTGGATGGTGTCGACCTTCTTGAGTGTTGTTGGAGCTGCACTCATCCAAGCAAGTGGAGAGTATTTCATCACACTCCTTACTTGTGCCTTGTAGATGGTGGAAAGGCTTTGGGGAGTCAGGAGGTGAGACACTCGCCACAGAATACCTAGCCTCTGACCTGCTCTTGTTGCCACAGTATTTATGTGGCTGGTCCAGTAAAGTTTCTGGTTAATGGTGACCCCCAGGATGTTGATAGTGGGGGATTCGGCGATGGTAATGCCATTGAACGTCAAGGGGAGGTGGTTAGACTCTCGCTTGTTGGAGATAGTCATTGCCTGGCACTTCTGTGGCGCGAATGTTACCTGCCACTTATCAGCCCAAGCCTGAACATCGTCCAGGTCTTGTTGCATGCGGGCATGGACTACTTCATTATGTGTGGAGCTGTGAATGGCGCTGAACAATGTGCAGTCATCAGCGAACATCCCCACTTCTGACCTTATGTTGGAGAGAAGGTCATTGATGAAGCAGCTGAGGATGGTTGGGCCTAGGACACTGCCCTGAGGAACTCCTGCAGCGATGATTGACCTTCACCCACCACAACCATCTTCCTTTGTGCTAGGTATGACTCCAGCCAGTGGAGCATTTTCCCCTGATTCCCATTGACTTCAGTTTTACTAGGGCTCTTTGATGCCACACTCGGTCAAATACTGCCTTGATGTCAAGGGCAGTCACTCTCACCTCACCTCTGGAATTCAGCTCCTTTTTCCATGTTTGGACCAAGGTTGTAATGAGGTCGGGAGCTGAGTGGTCTTGGCGGAACCCAAACTGGGCATCAGTCGCTTGATAACACTGTCGATGACACCTTCCATCACTTTGCTGATGATTGAGAGTAGACTGATGGGGCGGTAATTGGCCGGGTTGGAGTTGTCCTGCTTTTTGTGGACAGGACATACCTGGGCAGTTTTCCACATTGTCGGATAGATGCCAGTGTTGTAGCTGTACTGGAACAGCTTGGCTAGAGGCGCGGCTAGTTCTGGAGCACAAGTCTTCAGCAAGATAGCCGGGATGTTGTCGGAACCCATAGCCTTTGCTGTATCCAGTGCACTCAGTCATTTCTTGATATCACGTGGAGTGAATCGAATTGGCTGAAGGCTGGCTTCTGTGATGGTGGGGACCTCAGGAGTAGGCCGATATGAATCATCCACTCGGCACTTCTGGCTGAAGTTGGTTGCAAACGCTTCAGCCTTGTCTTTTGCACTCACGTGTTGGGCTCCACCATCATTGAGGATGGGGATATTCTTGGAGCCTCCTTCTCCCGTTAGTTGTTTAATGGTCCACCATCATTCACGACTGGATGTGGCAGGACTGCAGAGCTTTGATCTGATCCGTTGATTGTGGGATCGCTTAGCCCTCTCTGTAGCATGTTGCTTCCGCTTTTTTTTTTTAGCATGCATGTAATCCAGCTTCCTCCAGGTTGGCACCCCTGGTACACTCATTGTTGAAGGTAATGGTAGAGTGAGGGATATGCCGGGCCATGAGGTTACAGATTGTGGTGGAATACAATTCTGCTGCTGCCCCACAGCGCCTCATGGAGGCCCAGTTTTGAGCTGCTAGATCTGTTCTGAATCTATCCCATTTAGCACAGTGGTAGTGCCACACAACACGATGGAGGGTGTTCTCAGTGTGAGGACGGGACTTTGTCTCAACAGTGACTGTGTGACAGGTAAGGACGAGGTCAAGTAGGTTTTTCCTCTCATGTTGGTTCACTCACCACCTGTCGCAGGCCCAGACTGGCAGTTATGTCTTTCAGGACTCGGCCAGTAGTGGTGCTACCGAGCCACTCTTAGGTGATGGACATTGAAGTCCCACCAACCCAGAGTACATTCTGTGCCCTTGCTCCTGTCAGTGCTTCTTTCAAGTGGTGTTCAATATGGAGGAGTACTGATTCATCAGCTGAGGGAGGGTGGTAGGTGGCAATCAGCAGGAGGTTTCCTTGCCCATGCTTGACCTGAAGCCATGAGACCCACAGTCAATGTTGAGGACGCCCAGGCCCACTCCATACCACTGTGCCACCACCCCGGTGGGTCTGTCGTGCCAGTGGGACAGGACATACCCAGGGATGGTGATGCTTGGCATTCAGATAATTGGCTGAAAGGTATGATTCTGTGAGCATGACTATGTCAGGCTATTGCTTGACTAGTCTGTGGGACAGCTCTCCCAATTTTGGCGCAAGTCTCCAGATGTTGGTGAGGAGGACTTTGCAGGGTTGATTGGGCTATTGCCGTGTCTGTAGCTGTTGCCGAGGTCGATGCCGGGTGGTCCGTCTGGTTTCACTCTTATTATTTTGTTTTGTAGCAGTTAGTTACAACTGAGTGATTTGCTAGGCCATTTAAGAATCAACCACATTGTTGTGAGTCTGGAGTCACATATAGGCCAGATAGGTTTTTACGACAATCCGATAGTTTCATGGTCACCATTACTGATAGCTAGCTTTTTATTCCAGATTTATTTAATTAACTGAATTTAAATTCCCCAGCTGCCATGGTGGGATTTGAACTCACATCTCTGAGATCATTAGTCCAGGCCTCTAGATTACTAGCACCAGTGACATTACCACTACACTACCGTTCTTATGTTCTTATGAGTGTTCTCCTTTGACATGCACACCTTACTGATAACTTGACTATAGTAGCATATTGCACTTCCGGACCCATGGGATTCAGGTTGGATTAGGTCAAGAATGCGGAACGTCCTGAATCCTATCCCCCCTCCATCCATCGCTCAGTCCAATTAGTCAGTTCCTTGCTCAAGGTCATGCTGGCAACAAGATAACTCCTGAACAGTTGCTGAGCTACAGTCGTATTTATTTCCCTCAGTAGAAACTGGTATCTGTCAGTGTGAGGCTTCATTAACGACAGCAACTTGCATTTATATAGCGCGCTTAACAGAGTAAAACCTCCCCAGGCGCTTCTTAACAACCTCTTAATTTCCTTAATAACCTGTGGGTGCAGATTGGACACTAGTGCAAACTAATACTGTCCTGAGAGGGTTCGAAAGCTGAGGGTGGGGGGGAGCAGAAATCCACGCAGCAGGAAGTTAATCTCAGCAATGGAAAATATGGCCGTTATTTCCTTATACGGCAACAGAAAGTTAAAGATTTTTTTTCCAATAGCTCCTATCTTGAAAATAATGAATTGCTTGCCCGGGCTAACCAATACCCCTTTAAAGAGCAAACCCATTGTCAGAATATAAAACAATTTCACGTGTGATACCTCATCTATTTTCACACTTTGTTTTCTTCTTTGCTTGACATCAAATCCTCTTCTGCGAAGTGCTCAGTTATTTTCTCTCTATTGAGATGCTGGACGAGGAAACTTGATTACCTCACAAAGGGTAAAGTGAAGCAGAGGCAAAGAAAACAAATTAAAAGAAAAATAAAGCATAGGGACTAACCAAGGGAGAGACAGATTACGAAACAGCGCATTAGAGGATTCATTCCCATTCTTTGTTTCCATGGTGAAGAATTGCTCTGGTTGCTATGTGCAACAACATCATAAATGGGTTCACGAAGGTTTCCTCTGACTTGGATTCCTAGCAAAATAATAAATGTGTAAGCGATTTGGCCACGGATAGTGACAAAAGCAAATTTCTCCCCTCCCCATATTCTGCAGACTGTACAAAATAGTCTGATTGGAACCTCATTCCGCCGCCATTTGGACAGACTGGACAATAACCCCAGACTGGTATCGCTCCTTAAAAATGCGAAATTCTCAAAGCTCTGCCCGTCCCAGGAAACGTAACCAGTTCTGTTTATGAAGGGGTCAGGAACAAATGACGTACACAAACGTAAAAGTGACTAATATAAGGATAAACTCACCTTAAATATACCTGATCATTTCTGTTATACCCACAACTTCCTCAGATGAATAACTTTCCAAAAATGTAATACGATGCTTTGTGTATTAAATGGCCCGGATTTTGCTCTCAGCGACGAAGGAACAGCTTTCGTCATTTGACATGTTGCCCGCAGGCTTGTCAGCGGAGACCTCCACTAATCCGGCGTCTGTTTCAGCGCGGCGCCCTCTACAGGGGACCTGTGGTGTCTGTCAACAGGCCAGGCAACAGCGAGGCTCTTCAATCAATCAGATTGATGAATTCTCACTGAGACACGCAAAATCCAAACCAGGAAGTAAAAAAAACAGAAATATAAATTACATTTAAATCACATACTGGAAGCAAATTAAAAATTGAGAAATACAGATGTGTTCAAGGGAGAGAGATAAAAGAGACAGACAGAAAAAGTTTTTTAAAAATGTTTTTAAATCTGCAACATTAATTTTTTTCTGAGGGAATGAGACTCCACACCTGTAAAATTAAATTTTCAGTGCCAGAGAGGTTGTTCAGCGGTAATTATCACTTATTACACTGTTAAATCTCACGCACTCCTAAATATACCAGCCCTAACTTTTTCAGCTGTCTTTAGTGTGGAACTAGTGGGCAAGCAACCCAAGTTCATGCCATTACAGTGATTTCAATGTCGAGTCTATCGGTGAAAATTGCAACAGCGCAGAAATTGCTGTCAGATTTACCCTGTAATAATGGTGAGTGCTGACAGCCTCACTATTATTATTACAGCAAAATCTGGGCCAATGTATTTTTTGTTAACTCAAAATAAAGTGTCACTTTTTTGCATTGCCATGCAGTATGGATGAACATTCAGGTAAATTTGCTCTTTGGGTTTTAGATTTTACACTGAAATTAAGATTTTTCCCATTATAAATCTAAAGTTTGGCCGCGATTTTATCATCGGTGTCGGGATGGTGATGGGAGGGCTGGTTTCCGGGTTCCAGTCACGTTCCTGGCTGCAGCCGCTCTGTCAAAGGGATTTTGCGGGCTTCCCGGCCAATTAACAGGAAGCGGGTCTGATGATGTCATTTGATGATGCGTCATTAGCCGGTTTCCTTAAAGGGACCATGGCCACATTGAGTTTGACAGTTGTTCTGTCAGTGTTTGGCAGCATTGAGGTGCTGCAAACACTGACAAGCACTGCACAAAGGTGGGCACTTGCACCAAGGCTCTCAAATGAATCTCTCCATATGCTTATGGAGGGAGTCACAGCACACAGGGACATTCTCTTCCCTTCCAAGAGCAGAAGAGACCTCCCCAGGACACCAACGCAGCCTGGTTGCACATTGCACAGGAGGGCAAAAGCAGGGATGTCGTCAGGGGTCCCTGGCTGCAGTGGCGTCAACCTTTCAATGATCTCAGTGGATCACGAAACGTTACTGCAAAGCCACACTCAAACTCACCCTGCTGTGCCACTCAACACATCCCCATCACTCTGGCTTCCATACCCTTCGCCTGCACATCCTTACTCACACCAACTTAGCTTGTAACTCCAACCCTCTCTATCAACATTATCACTTCCCCATCTCACGAGCCACCTCTCACACTCACTCTCATCCTACTGCAAGCATACCAACTAACAACACACAAGGGTTGGCACATGAGAGGTTTAGCCAATGTTCATGTGAAGTTTCTGGTAATGTGTTGTCATACAGTGAAATCTATTTTTCCAACACTGCCCCTTATTGGACAGATCTGAGCGCACCTTGAGAAGTGTCTTACTGAGTTCCACTGAATGTTCAGACATAACTTCCTCCGCCGCCCCCCCCCCCCCACTATAGTGATGAGTGTACATGGAATGGCTTGGTCACTGTAGGGATGCTTCACGGTGCTGGTGTGGGATGGTGTCAACCTGGCGCATCATTTGGCAGCCAGGGTTAACAGCGTCAAGTGAGGTAAATCTGGCCATGGTGATGCCATCGCTGGCTTCCTGGGCAGCAATGTTGTCAGGGGCTAATGCCCTGTGTCCTGTGCAGCATCAGGTGATGGCGGAGAAGGTTGGTGATGTTGTTGTGTCTGGTGATGTTGGTGTTGGGGCTGATCGTGGAAGGATTCGGAGGACCAAGGTGAAATTTTTTCAAGGGCACCGATGTTGCTGCAATAGATGTCAGCTGCAGGTGAGATGACAGAAGCGATCTGTCAATGGTGAGAGAGGTTGTTCCAGTGAGGTGGCACTGGACATACAATTGCCTCTAAACACTTGCAAGCTGAAGAAATCTCTATATGTCTTACAAATGCAGTAACCAACAGTTTCTACTCTAAACTGACCATCTGCAATATGGCATTCTTTACACCACTTCTGCCGCTGTCAGCTTATCAGAAACATCAGAGCAGACTCAACTCACGCCAGGTTCAGCTGGCGTGTTCCCCGAGCAGTGGGTAAGCCCTGGGGGAGAACGTAAAATTAGAAGTTAGCCTCAAAATAGTCTTAAATTGGCTCTTAACAAGCCATTTAATGAGCTCAATTGTATCCCCCGCTGCTTGGTGTCGGGTCAGTTCTCCGCTGACAGACCCGACACCTGGGAGACTCGCGTGGAGGCGGGTTGACAGCGGGTTTCCTACGTAGGATTTTCCTCTCTAAACAGATAAGTTGCCAGTTTCTAGGGTCGTGATTTTACGAACCTCGGCGGGTCCGTGGCGGGCCAGGTCGGTGGCGGGTCCCGACCCCGCTACTGGCTCCATCCCAGCCTCTGAAATGACTTGCCGCTGATTGGGCTTGTTCAGCCCGCCCAGCGTGCTTCCTGGGCCAATTAGAGGAAACGGGTCGGGTGACGTCATTCCTGACATAGAAACATAGAAAAATAGGAGGCGGAGTCGGCCATTCGGCCCTTCAAGCCTGCTCCGCCATTCAATATGATCATGGCTGATCCTCTATCTCAATACCATATTCCCGCTCTCTCCCCATACCCCTTGATGCCCCTTGTGTCTAGAATAGAAACATAGAAACATAGGAGCAACATAGAAACATAGGAGCACGTCATCAGCCGGTTTTCGTAAAGGGACCATGGCCAACTTTCTTTTGACATTTGTGCTATCAAGTGTTCTACAGCATTGAGGTGCTGCAAACACTGACAAGCACTGCACAGAGGTGCACCTAGGCTCTCCCGTGACTCCCTCCATATGTTTATGGAGGGAGACACAGCACGCAGGGAGGTCCTCTTTCCTTCCCATGGGCGGAAGAGACCTCCCCAGGAGATCAACACAGCCTGGTTGCACATTGCAGAGGAGGGCACAAGCAGGGATGTGGTCAGGAGGACCTGGGTGCAGTGCCACAAACGTTTCAATGATCTCAGTAGATCACGAAACGTTAGTACAAAGCCACACTCAACCTCATCCTGCTGTGCCTCTCATCACATCCCCATCACTCTGCCCTCCCTACCCTACTCCTGCACATCTTTACTCACACCAACTTACCTTGCACCTCCACCCATCCCTCACTATCTATATTATCACATCCCCATCTCACTAGCCACCCCTCACACTCACCCTCATCCTAGTCATAGGATTGCACAGGATTATGTAAGATATATGGCACAGAAACAGGCCATTTGGCCCAACCAGTCCATTCCGGTGTTATGCTCCACTCGAGCCTCCTCCCGTCTTTCCTCATCTAAATCTATTAGTGTAACACTCTACTCTTTTCTCTCTCATATGCTTACCTAGCATCCCCTTAAATGCATCTGTACTATTCGCTTCAACCACTCCCTGTGGTAGCAAGTTCCACATTCTCACCACTCTTTGGGTAAAGAAGTTTCTTCTGAATTCCCTATTGGATTTCTTGGTGACTATCTTATATTGATGGCCTCCAGTTATGCTCTTCCCCACAAGTGGAAACATTCTCTCTGTATCCACTCTATCAAAACCTTTCATAATTTTAAAGACCTCTATTAGGTCACCCCTCAGTCCCTTTTTTCAAGAGAAAAGAGACCCAGCCTGTTCATCCTTTCCTGATATGTATACCCTTGCATTTCTGGTATCATCCTTGTAAATCTTCTCTGCACCCTCTCCAGTGCCTCCACATCCTTTTTATAATATGATGACCAGAATTGTACACAGTACTCCAAGTGTGGTCTAACCAAGGTTCAATACAGGTTCAGCATAACTTCCCTACTTTTCAATTCTATACCTCTAGAAATAGACCCTAGTGCTTGGTTTGCTTTTTTTATGGCCTTGCTAACATGTGGCGCAACTTTTAGTGATTTGTGTATTTGTACTCCGAGATCCCTTTGTTCCTCTACCCCACCGAGACTCACACTCTCCAAGTGGTAAGTGACCTCCCTATTCTTCCTATCAAAATTTAATACCTCACATTTATCTGTGTTGAACTTCATTTGCCAATTATTTGCCCATTCTGCAAGTTTATTAATGTCCTCCTCTAATTTGTTGCAGTTCTCCTCAGTATTGACTACCCCCCCCCCCCGCACCCCCCAATTTGGTGTCATCCGCAAATTTAGAAATTGTGTTTTTGATTCCAAAGTCTAAATCGTTAATATAAATTGTGAACAACAGTGGTCCCAGCACTGATCCTTGTGGAAGACCACTACCCACCTTCTGCCACTGTGAATAGCTACCCTTTACTACCAATCTCTGCTTTCTGTCATGAAGCCAGCCAGCAATCCATTCTGCTACTTGTCCCCTGACTCCACATTCTCTGACCTTATTCATTAGTCTATTATGGGGTACCTTATCGAAGGCCTTTTGAAAATCTAGATAAATTACATCTACTCCATTACCATTGTCTACTCTCTCTGTTACCTTTTCAAAAAATTCAATAAGGTTGGTCAAGCAAGGTTTTCCCTTTTGAAATCCATGTTGACTATTCATTATTATACTTTTCATCTCTAGGTGTTCTTCTATGGCCATTAAACAACTAACGGGAGGAGGAGGCTCCATGAATATCCACATCCGCAATGATGTGGAGCCCAGCACGTGAGTGCAAAAGACAAGGCTGAAGTGTTTGCAACCATCTGCAGCCAGAAGTGCTGAGTGGATGGTCCATATCAGCCTCCTCGTGAGGTTCCCACCTCCACAGAAGCCAGTCTTTAGCAAATTCGATTCACTCCACGTGATATCAAGAAACGGCTGAGCGCACTGGATACAGCAAAGGCTATGGGCCCCGTCAACATCCCAGCTGTCATGCTGAAGACTTGTGCTCCAGAACTAGCCGCGCCTCTAGCGAAGCTGTTCCAGTAAAGCTACAATGCTGGCATCTATCCAACAATGTGGAAAACTGCCCAGGTATGTCCTGTCCACAAAAAGCAGGACAAATCCAATCCGGCCAATTACCGTCCCATCAGCCTACTCCCAATCATCAGCAAAGTGATGGAAGGTGTCGTCGACAGTGCTATCAAGTGGCACTTACTCACCAATAACCTGCTCACAGATGCCCAGATTGGGTTCCGCCAGGACCACTCGGCTCCAGACCTCATTACAGCCTTGGCCCAAACATGGACAAAAGAGCTGAATCCAGAGGTGAGGTGAGAGTGACTGCCCTTGACATCAAGGCAGCTTTTGACCGAGTGTGGCATCAAGGAGCCATAGTAAAACTGAAATCAATGGGAATTGGGGGGAAAACTCACCACTGGTTGGAGTCACACCTAGCACAAAGGAAGATGGTTGTGGTGGTTGGAGGTCAATCATCACAGCCACAGGACATTGCTGCAGAATTCCTAAGGACAGTGTCCTAGGTCCAACCATCTTCAGCTGCTTCATCAATGACCTTCCCTCCATCATAAGGTCAGAAATGGGGATGTTCACAGATGGCTGCACAGTGTTCAGTGCCATTAGCAACTCCTCAGATAATGAAGCAGTCCATGCCCGCATGCAACAAGACCTGGACGACATTCAGGCTTAGACTGATAAGTGGCAGGTAACATTCATGCCACACAAGTGCCAGGCAATGACTATCCCCAACAAGCGAGCGTATAACCACCACCCCTTGACATTTAACAACATTACCATCACCGAATTCCCCACCATTAATATCCTGGTGGTCACCATTGACCAGAAACCTAAATGGACCAGCCACATAAATACTGTGGCAACAAGAGCAGGTCAGAGGCTGGGTATTCTGCGGCGAGTGTCTCACCTCCTGACTCTCCAAAGCCTTTTCACCATCTACAAGGCACAAGTCAGGCGTGTGATGGAATACTCTCCACTTACCTGGATGAATGCAGCTCCAACAACACTCAAGAAGTTCAACACCATCCAAGACAAAGCAGCCCGCTTGATTGGCACCCCATCCACCACCTTAAACATTCACTTCCTCCACCACCGGCGCACCGTGGCTGCAGTGTGTACCATCTACAAGATGCACTAGAGCAACTCGCCAAGGCTTCTTTGGCAGCAGCTCCCAAACCCGCGACCTCTATCCCCTAGAAGGACAAGGGCAGCAGGCACATGGGAACACCACCACCTCCAAGTTCCCCTCCAAGTCATACGCCAACCTGACTTAGAAGTATATCGCCAATCCTTCATCGTCGCTGGGTCAAAATCCTGGAACTCCCTCCCAAACAGCACTGTGGGAGTACCTTCACCACACAGACAGCAGCGGTTCAAGAAGACAGATCACCACCACCTTCACAGGGACAACTAGTGATGGATAATAAATGCTGGCCTTGCCAGCGATTCCCACATCCCATGAACGAATAAAAAAAACATGAGCACCACCGCGTCGCAGGCGATAGGATGGCCACCTACATGGAGCAGCTAATGCGCCACTCACAGGGGCACATGGTCTCTATGTAGAATAGATGGCTATCTATGGAGGATAGATGGCTATGTATGGAGAATAGAGGGCAGAGGCTCATAGACCACCTCTCTAGGACGGATGTCAGCATAGACGTGGTCCTCATGGCCCCACTGATGGGCAGCAAGGTGCTCTCCAGCTCTTTGGCAGCAGGGAAGTGACCAGGCTGCCTCTACCTCTGGTGAAGCCACAGGGCTAGCACCTCGTAGAAGCACGCGGAAGAGAAAGATGACACACAGGTAGATTCACAAGGGTAGCCACTTGGGTGTTTTATCCAATGTTTATGTAAAGTTTCTTTTAGTGTGGTGTCAAACATAAAAATCTTTATTTTCAACACTTTCTGATCTTGACAGATTAGTGTGCACCTTTGGAAATGGCTTAGTGAGTTGCAGTGAATGGTGAGACATAACGGGACCTCCAGTTTGAAAGGAATGGCTTGGTCATTTCAGGGATGCTTTATGGTGTTGCTGTGGGGTAGTGCTAACCTGGCACATTATGTGGCAGCCATATTGGTGCACAGCGACAAGCTAACTACATCTGACCATGAAGATGCCATCTCTGGCCTCCCGGGCAGCAATGTGCTCGGGTGCTGATGCCCTCTGTACTGTGCGGCATCAGGTGATTGCGGAGAAGGTTGGTGGTGTTGTTGTTGGTGCTGCTGGTGTGTCTGGTGCTGCTGGTGTTGGGACTGATCGTGGTCAGATTCTGAGGACCAAGGTGAGACAGTATAAATGTGTAGGAGTAAATTTATTATCGGGTTTTAATAAGAAATGTAAAATTAAAGAATGTGCCGTAAGAAGTAAATTCGTAAATAGAAAATGGTTTCGCTGACAGTGCGATGAGTAATGTCTGTGGTCAACATTGAGGCCCACCAAGGAGGCCACCAAGGCAATAATAGTACAACGATTACACAATCACCGCATGACTGGCTAGACTGGCTAGTCCGAGTTGGACAAATGTGAGGCAAACCGCTATGCTTGTAGTTTCGGTAGGGAAGTAACATTTTAACCTAACGTACATATTATAATTAGAAATCTGTTGCTAAGGCTATGTGATTGGATGAATAATGTATAAAAGGAATCTCATACCGCTGTAATTTTGAGAAGAAGTAGTCACTAAGCCAAAGGGTTTATGACATCTTCTCCCAAAGATCTTTGAACATTAATAAACTGTTTGCTTGTACCTATGATACAGAATGGAGTGAAATAATTTCTCCACAACAAATGGCTACCATGCTGATGGAATAGCTGGCAGGTAACTTCGAGATGACAGAAGCAATTTGTCAATAGTGAGACAGGTTGTTCCAATGAGGTGACACTGGATGGAGACTTTGCTGGAAAGACTTGCAGCCTGCAGAATCTGTGCTGGGAATGCAGTGAGCAACAGCTTCTGCTGAGGAAAGTGATCATCTGTCAGGTGGGAGTTTTCATACTACATTTAATGCTGTCAACTAATCAGCTGGAGCAATGACCACTGAACTCCCGCCTCAGTTTGACAGACGTGGTTCCCGAGCAGCGTGTTTCCCATGGCCATCCAGTTAAATTTAAAAGGTAAGGTTAAATCCACTCTTAAGGGCTACTAATACTTTAAATTGGCTCTGCTGGTTGGGTCGTGTCCGCGTTAACAGATGTGCCTGGGACTAAGGCACGTGGAAGTGGGATGACAGCGGGTTCCCGACCCGCTCCCGAAAATAACAACTTTCCCACCCAACCCGACTTCGATCGCGCCTGCTACCACCCCGGAAAATTCCAGCCAAAGAGAGGGAAAGAAAGATTGGATTAAAAATGAGAGAAAAAAAGAAACAGAAAGGAAAGGTAATAAAAAAATGAAAATCTTTTAAAGTAACATTTTTTAAATCTAAGAAGAATTTACTACATGCATGAATGAGATTGAACTGTTTAAATTGTTCCCTTTCTGGGCCAGAGAGGTTGATAGTATTAACAATTAGCATGTCATTAAAAAGGTACTTACGCCTTTAAGTTCCAGCCCTAACTTTCTTTGGCTAGTTTAATGGGTAATTATTGTGCAAATCCAACAAGTTCTTAAAAATAATGGGAAAGCTAAGGGTGAGATGCTATTTGCGTGAAGCTAATGGAGGAGCGGCGTAAATCTACCAGCACGTTCTGGAGATTCATAATTCACAGCACATCCCTTAATCCTCTGAAGTTGCTGGCCGGTTTGCACACTAAAGAAAAAAGAGACTTGCATTTATATAGCACCTTTCATGACCACCGGACATCTCAAAGCGTTTTACAACCAAAGAAGTATTTTTTGGGAGTGTTGTAATGTGGAAAACGCAGCAGCCTATTTGCGCACAGCAAGCTCCCACAAACAGCAATGTGATAATGACCAGGTAATCTGTTTTTATTGTGTTGGCTGAGGGATAAATATTGGCCAGGACACCGGGGAGAACTCTCCTGCTCTTCTTCGAAATAGTGCCATGGGATCTTTTACATCCACCTGAGAGAGCAGATGGGGCCTGGGTTTAACGTCTCATCCGAAAGACAGCACCTCCGACAGTGCAGCACTCCCTCAGCACTGTAATGAATTGTCAGCCTAGATTTATGTGCTCAAGTCCCTGGAGTGGGACTTGAACCCACAACCTCCTGACTCAGAGGCGAGTGCGCTACCCACTTTTTTAAAAATATCAATTATTGAATATTAAGAGCATTTACAACATCGTGATCATTCCATTCCATCATACAAATCAATTCCGCCGCTCTGCACAGCCATTCCTCCACCACATATTAACATCAAAACATGAAGTTTAATTTGTCTCCCGTAACATATATTAATCGATTGTACTTTAAAAATTGATTGAAAAATACTATCTTTAAATTCCTTTCTGAATAAAACATCCACAGAGCCTTATAATGAGTTTTTAGCTTATATTTAAAATACTCTTTTAGATTGATTCTCCTCCCCTTAAAAACAGAGCATTCCTTCTTTGCACAATCACGAATCTAGCCAAACTGAACATTAAATTAATTGCCACTCCGCTAGACTCGGGCAGACTCTCCTGCAATCCGCATCTCAAAATTGAGTCCCACGGGATTCCCATTCTCGCTCTTCGGTCCCCACCCAGCAAAAAAAACTTCACACAACTGTCGAACATAGTACTTAAAATCATTTAACTGTGGACATAACACCAGTAAATGGGACAGAGTCTCATTCCGTGTCCCACACACTGGGCAAGTTGCCCCCTCCACTCGCCCAATCTTACACAAGACCGTCAGGGAAAAAATCCGGTTATGAGCCAATTTAAAATCCAGTTCAATCCACTCTGGACATTTAAAATTCGCCCACACTTCCTTCCAAATCCTGTTGAAGTCCAGCTGTGGGTATATACTCTGCCAAAATTCTCGACCAGCAGGTGTCTTGAATCTCCATTCTCTAAATACCTCATAGAAACCTCGAGTATTACAGTTGTCAAATTGGACCAACTCTCCCCCTTTCTCCAGCAGAAAGCTTGGAAAAGCGGGATGCATTTGACTTCCTTTGGAGATTTCCGCATTTATTTCTTCCATCCAATCCTGTGGCATTGCCCTCACAATCTTCTCATACATGATTCCTATTGCTTTTTCCTCTACCTCCTGATCCTCCTCCCACACCATGTCCCTCACTATCGCTTCCAGCAATCAACCTGGAATTACCTCGTATAATACATCTTTCACACATATGATACCAGCTTTTATAAAAGCTTGATTAAATAATACCTCTCCTTCAATGTTGACCCACCTGTTCAAAAATAAGGGCTGTTCTAAAAATTCCTCAGCCCCCTTGGGCATAAACGGCACACTTTTTAAAAATTGGGCCCAAGTCTCTACAACCTCCTTATAAAACCTAGGGAGAGGTTGAATCGATTTCAAAAACATATTATAATATTCCATATACAATATCCCCTGCCCTCCTATCCCACTTCGTTTTAAAAAATGCTCGAAACAACTCTTCCACAA
Source organism: Squalus acanthias (assembly GCA_030390025.1). NCBI lineage: Eukaryota > Metazoa > Chordata > Chondrichthyes > Squaliformes > Squalidae > Squalus > Squalus acanthias. The sequence continues at coordinate 248,469,106 of CM059425.1, forward strand.
ACTTGTATTTGACTTCTGAAGAAATCTCTTCACCCATTTGATTCTAAAGGATTTTTTCTTCAAATCACTATCTGGGAAATTGAGTCCTCCCTGATTTCTCCGTCCAATGATGGTATTGTAAGCCACCAAGGCTGGTTTCCCTTCCCATAAAAACCTCACACAAGCCTCTCGGATGGACTTTTCCACCCACTCAGGAATATCCTCCACTGTCAATAAGTATCCTAGCTTAGATAGCAGGAGAGCGGACACCACTGTCGCTCTTCCTTGCACTTTCAACCACCTTCTTTCCCATCTTCTCAAAATCTTTTTAATTTTCATAACCTTTGGTTTCCAATTTAATCGATCCACTTCATCCCTGTCTTTCTTGCACCGCATATTCACCCCAGAACTTCCAAAACCTCCACCACCTTAAAGGGACTTTCCTCCAACCATTCCCCCTACCCCTTCTGTAGGGGGTGGTGTGTGGGGTCAGCCTTCACCTCTGACTCAGTGAGCGGTCCGAATCGCTCCCACACCCCTGGTTCTAGACCTTGGACTTATTTAGGGGTTGTGAATAAAGATGCAGTAGACAACAGGGTCTGATGAAAGAATTTTGACTTTATTAAAAGAAAAAGGTAACAAACTTAAAACACACTTAATGCTTAAACACAGGTTGGGGAGCACATGGTACAGGCGAGGGAGAAAGACAATATACAAAAACCCTTATCCCTCCCAATCCCACTGTCTAGTTAGGTTTCAATTCCAAAGGATCAGGGATAATGCTCACCATTGACAGTTCTTGACAGTTGAGGTATTTTGCACTTTCGGGGTTCACTAAGGTTTTTTGATTGTTGGGACCTGCCATACCCTGGACGTGGTAGAAGACTCCAGCTGCACTCCAGGTCAGTTTGGGTTTGTCCGCAGATGCGGTAAGGTGCGTATTGGACTTTATCAGGTAAGTACCCGAATTTTCTCCCTTAGAGGTAGGGTTTAGAGTTTTTTAACGGAAAATCTTACCCAGGGGTAAGTCAAGAATAGTTTGTAGAGTGTAAACTTGCGTGTCTTCGGTTTTTTCCTGGTGTTGGTCTGGTTCTTGGTCGTGGTTGGCTGGTGGTTGGTTGTTGTGCGGGGCCTTGGTTTCCGCGGTACTTTCGAGTGTTGGTTCACCTCGTGGAGCCCTTGGTGGCTCTGGTTGTTAGTTTGTTGCATTGGAGGCCTGTCGGGGCGGTACCTTCTGGAGCTGGACTGTGGATTGAGCGATTCCGACTCGCTCCCAGCTTCCAGTGGCCTTGGCTAGTACCTACTAGAGCTGGACCGTATGTTGAGCGATGTCGACTCGCTCCCAGCTCGTGGGCTCAGTTCTAGCCCTTGCCTGGACTTGTCTGTCTCTGCCTCCGATCTCGCCTCGGGTCTGCCTCGTGGCCTTGCTGCTTCTCTCCTCCTCCAGTCGTGTGGCCCTCTGTAGTGGTGAGTAACTTGCTGTGTCTTGCTGGGGGAATAGGCCCTCAATTATACTGTTCAGGCCCTTTGTAATTTTCGCGCCAAAACCCCTTTACTAAATCGGTTTCGTGTTGAAGTGATTTAGGTTTCAGTTGAGGCCTGTTCATTCCATTGTCTTAGGTTTTGGCGGGCTCGTTAAGTTTTGATGAGTTTAACTTGGTGTTAAATTGTCCTGATGGCTTTCGATGTCTCCCATTTAGGCAGGGCCTTTATCTACGCGCCAAATCTCGTCCCTTTTGTCTTAGGTTTTTGGCGGGCTTGTTAATCTGTCCCTGTAGATACTTGGCTGATTGTTTTTTGATGGAGTAATGGGTGTACTGGATGTTTTATTGTTTTCAGGCTTCTGGCATCCTGTTTGGGCCTGGGAATTTCAAAAGGGGTCCTGGATTATCCATATTTAGATATGTATGTGAGGTTTTGGGTGAGGCTCTTCCTCCCTGGTTGGATTGCAGTGCAAACATTCTCCAGACAGCTTGACTGGGCTCCAATACCCAAAAGCTGTCCACTGCCTCGCCACACCCCTCCGCAGCCTGTCATGTGTCTGTGAAAGGTGTTTTTCCCAACAGTAATATCCAAAAGTCATTTTCCTCAGGGGTTTTCTTCCCTGGTTCTTAAGAATATCCAAAACTGAGGTTTTTACCTCAAATCACTTGACTCAGGTCCCATCATCCCAAATTTGTATGAAAAATCCAAAAATCACCCCTTTTCGGGTTCTGTTCGAGTTTCTGGGGGATTTTGCGAAGCCTACACTTCCTGCAACCAGGCATTGGGACTTACCATAATTCACTCTGGCTCCTGAAGCTCTACAATACTCAACTACGTCCATAGCTTTCCTCACTGACTCCCCATTTCTCAATGTTAAGGTTGTGTCATCTACATATTGGTGTATCACCGACACCAGCCCGGAACTGGGAACCGCAATCCCAACTACACCTTGTTTCTTTCGCATCATGTAATCTAATGGTCCTGCTACCAATGTGTACAACAATGTGGACAGGGGACATCCCTGTCTCACTGACCTCTGTATCGGAAAATACTTGGATAAAAAACCATTACATTTAACACAGCTAAATATGTTTGAATAAAAAATCCTTATCCACTCAATGAAATTTTCCCCGAAACCAAATGCTTTCAAAACCATCAATAAAAACTCATGAGAGACCCTATCAAAGACTTTCTCTTGATCTATCTTTAACACATAAGCCTCCCTCCCACTCTCTTCCATGAACTCTATCGCATCTCGGATTGAGACCATAGAGCCTGCGATGTCCCGGCCTATGACTCCATAGGACTGAGAGGGCAAAACTATCTGCGGCAACACCTCCTTCATACGATTTGCCATAACCCTCGCCAAGATCTTATAATACACATTTAATAATGTGATGGGCCTTCAATTCTTCAGATGCCTTCTATCCCCTTTATTTTTATAAATTAAGCCTATGACACCTCTCCTCATAGATGGGGCCAGGCTTCCCTCAATTTTAATTTCCTTAAAAACTTCTAAGAGCAATGGACTTACAATCTCAAAAAATTCTTTATAAAATTCTGCACTTAGTCCATTGGACCCTGGGCTTTTCCCCCCTTCATTCCACTTATTGCTACTTTTATTTCTGCTAATCCTACTTCTTTGTCACACATGCTTCTCTCATCCTCCTTTAAACCCTCTTCAATAAAAGCACTAACCTTCTCCATCACCAAATTGGAAATGTCTTCTTTTGTATATAACTCTTGATAAAAGCTGCTAGCCGCCTCTAAAATTTTCCCACTTTCATGAATGATCTTCTCCCCAACCTTCAACTCTCCAATTAATAATAATCTCTGTCGCAGCTTCTCTTGCTCTAGAAAATATCTAGTGCATCTTTCACCCTCCAATGTATCTTTAGCCTTTGCACGGAGAATGGCCCCCTTGCATTTTTCAGCTTGCAATAATTCCCACTCTTCCTTTAACACCCAGAACTTAGTCTCAGCTCCCTTATCTCCTCCGTCAACTGCTTTACAGACATCCATAAACCTTTTGTTTATATTCTCTTCTCGACGCCGGTTAGCTGCCGCTCTCTCTCTTTCCCATAACGTACCGAAAAAACTTTTACCTCATATTTGAAATTGTCCCACCAAACCCTCCTTTCTTTCAAGAACAAAGGTTCCTTCCGAGCATTCTTTATTATATTTAAAATCCCTTCTTTATAAGCAATTTCTTTCAGCTATTGATTGTTTAAAATCCACACCCCTGAACCGATCTTAACTCTGCTGTCCCTAATTCTAAGAACCAAAGCCGAGTGGTCACTAAAAAATACTTTTTTGTAATAAATCTCCATCACCTCAGAACTTAACCCTTCCCGCATTAACACAAAATCTATTCGGCTCTGTTTTAAAACATCACCCACCCAACCAGTTCTTAAGAAGTCCCTTTTTATGGGGTTCCGGTCCCTCGATAAGTCTCTCAAATTTAAATTTACCATCATTTTTACGATCATCCCTCTGGAGTTATCATCCTTAATGGTCATCTGGGCTGAAATGTCCAGCCGAGATAAAAATACATTAAAATCCCCCACTATACAAGGATTTTCCACCTCTGCCACTTCAGTAAATAGCCCCCGAAAAAACTTGCGCGCTTGCAATGGTCGTTCGGTGCATAGATATTAAAGAGATCGCAATTAAATTCCTCCATTTTTACCCTTAGCCGTAAAAATCTCCCCTCAGTGTCCTTGTCCACCAAGGCAACATTCTCTTTTATGGACGGACTCACCAAAACAACCACCCCTCTACGGTTATTGTTTGCACAACTTGCAAACACCTCTCCCTTCCAAACCTTCCGAACTCTTTCTAGGATATCCTCATCCCAAAAGGTTTCTTGCAGACACAACAAGTCCGTGCCTTTAAAACACTGCAACAACTGCTGCAATTTCTTCTCACCCCTCAGTCCGTTCACATTAATCGAGACCAATGTAATCATGGCTCCGAATAAGGGAAATATGCCTGATAATCTCCCCATCATTTAATCTCTGGCCCTTCCCTCCTCTCATGCTCCTTCCCAACTTTTTGGCCAGCTGTTGCTTTTTCCTGCAGCCTCCGGCTCTTTTTCACCTCCTGTTTGAACCTTCCCTGCTGTTTCAGCCTCTTCCTTGCATTAAGTTTGGGCCAAGGAGCTGCCCCTTATCCCTCCTTCTGCCCCTCACTAACCTTTCCCTTTCCACATGATGTCACCCCACCTCCCACTTCCATGTCGCTGTCCCCCTCTGATTCCTCACTCTCGAGCTCTTCTGTAACCTTCTGTTCCTGCTCCCCATCAGATACATAATCCTGTTCCCCGTCAGATACATCATCTCCCATAGAGAGTCTTCCTGCTATCACGGTTTCTCCAACAGTGCCGCTCCTTTCGACCTCATCTCCACCGCTGACCCTTGCTCCCTGATCCTTCTCTCTCTGGGACAATGGCGCACCTATATTGCTCCCTTCTGGCGTCATTGTCTCGCCGTTCCCGTCCTGCTGCCCCTTTAAGGCTCCTGCCTCTTGCACCCTCTCCTTGTCTTGACCCCTCCTGCTCACCGAGATATCCGACTCCCCATCTTTCTTTGGAGTACTTACATTTACCACGCACCCCGCTCCCGCCTCCTCTCCCCCCACGGACACTGGATTTTTTAGAGAGAGCTGAACCGTGTAATGGCTTGACTCTGCCCTCGACCCGTGCTGCCCTCTGCTGTCTTTGTCCTTTTCCACTGTACTTGGTGTGTTTTCCACCATCTCCATCCTGTTCTCTGCTCTTCAATTTTCTGCTTCTTCCTGCGCTCTTTTCTCCTTCAATTCACCAGGTGTGTCCTCCGCCTGCTCCGCTCCTCCGGCCGTTCCACTCACACCTCCTGCTCCTTCTCCCATCTCCTCGTCACTCAAGGGGCTTCCTTCTGCCTCACACTCACAGCAGGTGGGGCCTTTGTGACACACCCCACAGCTCTCCGCCTTGCAGCTCCGAGCGATGTGTCTAGACTCACCGCAATTCTAACAATACAAGTCCGGACAGTTTCTTACAAGATGGTCGTGTCCAAGACAATAATAACAAACCTTCACTTGGTTATCATGCAGTACTTGGAAGTACTGCACTCCTTCCATTGTCTCGAATTTCATGCTGTACGGCAATGACTTCACCCCCTCTGGGAACCGCACCTTTACGTAATGGGTTCCATCTGCTACCCGTGTTCCTGGATAGTATCTCCTCTTTATTGCCGAGCTAATTTTAATGTCCCACGACTCCAATGTTTTGATTAGCACATTGTCCTCAATATAAACCAGCAAGTTTAAGAATGAGACCACCACCTCTTCCGAATATAGCAGAGATACCTCCAAGTACTTATCACCAACCTTCAAACACAGTAAAAGTCTTTCCACCTCCTCTCGGCCACTGATCGTCACCTCGAACCCTAACATTCGGCTTTGGTCGGCAGGCAAAGCACCTTCCCTCACCACAGTCCTCATGTACCGCCTGGATAATATCCCAAGCTCGTATCTCCTTATCCTCGCACCGAACCACCACCGTGTTTTCTTTTCCAAACCTCCTGGGGTCCCGGCCCAAATCTTTGGGCCTTTTTCTCTCCCTTCCAACCACATTTTCTCCCCTGATTAAATTCATCCTGGGAACACTGTCTTCTGAGGGGCCCGGCACTCCAGACCCCTCAGCAGCCATTTGGCTGCTGTTTACGGGCCAAATAGGCCCTAAAACCTGAAAAAAAAACACCACCAACTTTTTACAAGCTCACTCCAACTCCCTGCAGCATTCAGGCAACCAGTAACACCTGCTTATTCCTAGCCCCTCCCACCTAGAGAGTGCTACCCACTGAGCCACAGCTGACACTGGCGACGTGCGGCTTTAACACACCATTATTTTTACAGCAAAATTCGGCCCAATCAGATTTGTTAATTTTGTTATCTTATTTAGCATTGACTGGGTTGATAAATAGACAATTAAATACCTGCTGAGTAATTCAAAGGACTTGCGGCCTTCCTGTTATAATTCTGGTGGAATACGTCAGACGGCTGGAAAGTTAAGCCGGAGCCCGAATACACTGTGAGCCTCCATCCAACCCAGGTACCATATCGCCTGGAGAAGGGATTCCCAGGCTGTGAGGTTCCTCAGCCCACGCCAGGCAGCCGGTGTGCCAGGTGAAAGTAGGTGCCCTGGCCTCAAGGCCAGTAGACGTGGGCCCACCTGGGTATCCAGGACTGGGTCATGATCGCAACTCACAAAGAACTCCAACAAGGAAGCCGATAGACCCTTTAAAATTCTTCATTTCAGCTTCGGCTGCCGCAGTGGGAATCATAGAATCATTGTATAGTACAGCACAGAAGGAGGCCATTCGGCCCATCGAGTCTGCGCCAGCTCTTTCGAAGAGCAATCCAGTTAGTCCCACTATGCCTAATCCATTCAACTCGGACGAACTAAACGCAGCCCTGTCGACAGCCAAATCAGGAAAAGCTGTGGTCCTGATGGTGTTTACCCAGAATTCTTAAAAGCACTGGGACCCAAAGCGAAGAGATGGTTGACCTCCTTCTTCTCCAAGATACTGGCAACTGGTAAAATTCCATCTAGTTGGAGGGAGACTAAAATAATTGGCATCTTGAAGCTGGGGAAGATTGCTTGTGAAGCCTCCAGCCACCATCCAATCTCTTTACTTTGTACTTGTTATAAAGTGCTGGAGAGGTTGCTACTCCACAGACTAGCCCCCATCATCGAGCCAACCATCCCTAAGGAGCAAGCGGGCTTCCAGAGCGACCGTAACTGCTGCGACCAAGTGATAGCTTTAGCAACGCACCTCGAAGCAGGCTTCCAGTGCCAGCTCCAAGACCGCCATAGCCCTCGTGGACCTGTCAGCGGCGTATGAGACAATATGGAAGCATGGACTGCTTTTCAAGCTCTCCACCATTTTACCCTGCAGAACGCTCGATCACACCCTGTCTTATAGACAGCATCTCCAGAACCTCGGGAAGAAACTAAAGAGTAGGATCAACTTGATCCAGAGACTTGCCGGATCCACATGGGGAGCAGACGCTCAAACCCTCTGTACGGCAGCACTCGCCCTGGTGTACTCTGCAGCGGAGTACTGCTCTCAGGCTTGGCTATCAAGTCCGCATGTCAAATCCATTGATGTCCAGCTGAATTCTACTATGAGAATTATCACCGGTACGCTTTTATCGACACCAACACCTTGGCTATCCGAGCTTGCAAACATCACACCACCACACCTATGCTGCGAATATGCAGTCTCCAGAGAATACAACCGCTACACCAGCAAAGACATGCCGATCCAGGCCGACTTGAACAACCTACCACCAACCCGTCTCAAATCTAGAAGGCCATTTTGAACCGTCGCCGAAGCCCTTCAGCGATCTCCCCTCAGCCTTGATGGCCGATGGCGAAATGCTTGGAAGAACTGCGACATATGGAATGGATTCCTTATGGAGGACCCCACAGTACAACCTGCAGGATCAAACCTTCCTCGCAAACAGCGGACAACCATCAACCGTCTCAGAACTGGACATGGTAGATGCTGCCACCTTCTCCATCGATAGAAGATTAAATCATTCCCATCATGCGACTGTGGAGCTCCTGATCAGACCCTGGAGCACATCATTGAGCGCTGCCCTCAGAGGAAATTCACAGGCAGCTTACAAGATGTCCACGCTGTTACACCGGAAGCTTTGGCCTGGATATCCAACTTAGATATTGATTTGATTTGCTTTGCTACTACCATACGAAAGAAGAAGAAGTCCCACTCCCCCGCTCTTTCTCCATATCCCTGCAATTTTTTGTCCTTCAGGTATTTACCCAATTCCCTTTTGAAGGCTACTATTGAATCTGTATTCTGCACCCTATCAGGCAGTGCATTCCAAATCCTAACTACTCGTTTCGTAAATTTTTTTTTCCTCATGTCACCTCTGGATCTTTTGCCAATCACCTTAAACCTGTGCCCTTTGGTTATTGACACTTCAGCCCTTCTTTATTTACTCTATCTAAATCCTTCATGATGTGGAGATGTTGGTGTTGGACTATGGTGGACAAATGTGAGAAGTCGCACAACACCAGGTTATAGTCCAACAGCTTTATCTGAAATCACAAGCTTTCGGAGCGCTGCTCCTTCGTCAGGTGAAGTGAAGAGATGCATATAGGCACAGCATATATAGTCAGAGAACGCTGCCAGATGATTACAGTTAATCTTTCCAACTGCCCTTTATCACACCTCGGCAGAGAGATAATCACGGCAATCAAAGGTGTGGATGGTGTCCAAACAGGTCAGTCAGGAAAACATTACATCAAAGACAATGTGGCAGATGCTGGGGTCTGTATGGAAAACAAAAAACTTTTTTTGCTGGAAATCACAGCAGGTCCGGCCGCATCTGTGTAGAGAGAACAAGCCAACGACGACTCGAGTCTGGATGACTCTACTTTAGGTGGGGTTACATGTAGCGTGACATGAAACCAAGGTCCCGGTTGAGGCTGTCCTCATGGGTGCGGAACTTGGCTATCAGTTTCTGCTTGAAGATATTGCGTTGTCGTGTGTCTCGAAGGCCACCTTGGAGAACGCTAACCTGCAGATCCGAGGCTGAATGTCCTTGACTGCTGAAGTGTTCCCCGACTGGGAGGTAACAATCCTGCCTGGCGATTGTTGCGCGGTGTCCGTTCATACGTTGTCGCAGTGTCTGCATGGTCTCGCCGATGTACCATGCTCCGGGGCATCCTTTCCTGCAACGTATGAGGTAGACAACGTTGGCCGAGTCACATGAGTATGTACCATGTACCTGGTGGGTGGTGTCCTCACGTGTGATGATGGTATCTGTGTTGATGATCTGGCATGTCTTGCAGAGGTTGCCGTGGCAGGGTTGTGTGGTGTCGTGGTCGCTGTTCTCCTGAAAGCTGGGTAATTTGCGGCGAACGATGGTCTGTCCCTTCAGGACTGGGCCAGCTTGGTCAGTAGTGCTGCTACCGAGCCACTCTTGGTAATGGACATGGAAGTCCACCACCTAGAGTACGTTCTGTGCCCTTGCTACTCTCAGTGCTTATAGAGTCATATACAGCACAGAAAGAGGCCCTTCGGCCCATCGTGTCCGCGCCGGCCATCAAGCCCTGTCTATTCTAATCCCATTTTCCAGCACTTGGTCCGTAGCCTTGCATGCTATGGCGTTTCAAGTGCTCATCTAAATGCTTCTTGAATATTGTGAGGGTTCCTGCCTCTACCACCCTTTCAGGCAGTGAGTTCCAGATTCCAACCACCCTCTGGGTGAAAATGTTTTTCCTCAAATCCCCTCTAAACCTCCTGCCTCTTATTTTGAAACTATGCCCCCTGGTTATTGACCCCTCTACTAAGGGGAAAAGTTCCTTTCTATCTACCCTATCTATGCCCCTCATAATTTTGTACACCTCAATCAGGTCCCCCCTCAGCCTTTGCTGCTCTAAGGAAAACAACCCCAGCCTGTCCAGTCTCTCTTCATAGCTGAAGCGCTCCAGCCCAGGTAACATCCTGGTGAATCTCCTCTGCACCCTCTCCAATGCAATCACATCCTTCCTATAGTGTGGCGACCAGAACTGCACACAGTATTCCAGCTGTGGCCTAACTAGCATTTTGTACAGCTCCATCATAACCTCCCTGCTCTTATATTCTATGCCTCGGCTAATGAAGGCAAGTATCCCATATGCCTTTTTAACCACCTTATCTACCTGTCCTGCTGCCTTCAAGGATCTATGTACATGCACACCAAGGTCCCTCTGATCCTCTGTCGTTCCTAGGGTCCTACCATTCATTGTGTATTCCCTTGCCTAGTTAGTCCTCGCAAAATGCATCACCTCACACTTTTCAGGGTTAAATTCCATTTGCCACTGTTCTGCCCATCTAACCAACCCATCTATATCGTCCTGTAGCCTGAGGCTTCCCTCCTCGCTATTTACCACTCCACCAATTTTCGTGTCATCTGCGAACTTACTGATCATACCTCCTACATTCATATCTTCCAAGTGGTGTTCAACATGGAGGAGTACTGATTCATCAGCTGAGGGTGGGCGGTAGGTGGTAATCAGCAGGTGGTTTCCTTGCCCATGCTTGACCTGAAACCATGAGACTTCATGGGGTCCGGAGTCAATGTTGAGGACTCCCAGGACCACTCCTTCCCGACAGTATACCACTGTGCCACCACCCCTGGTGGGTCTGTCCTGCCGGTGGGACAGGACATACCAAGGGATGGTGATGGAGGAGTTTGGGACATTGGCTGAAAGGTATGATTCTGTGAGTATGACTATGTCAGGCTGTTGCTTGACTAGTCTGTGGGACAGCTCTCCCAATTTTGGCACAAGTCCCCAGATGTTGGTGAGGAGGACTTTGCAGGGTTGCCAGGGCTTGGTGTGCCTTTGCCGTGTCCATAGCCGGTGCCGAGGTCGATGCCGGGTGGTCCATCCAGTTTCATTCTTATTATGTTTCGTAGCGGTTTGTTACAACTGAGTGGCTTGCTAGGCCATTTCAGAGGTCAATTAAGAGTCAACTACATCGCTGTGGGTCTGGAGTCACATACAGGCCAGACCGGGTAAGGACAGCAGATTTCCTTCCCTAAGGGATATTAGTGAACCAGGTGGGTTTTTACGACATGGTTTTCATGGTTACTATTACTGATACTAGCTTTTTATTCCAGATTTATTTAATGCATCCAAGTATTTAACGGTGATATGTACATTCATTCATGCACCATTGTTGCTGCCCAGATGCGCTCGGTCCAATTGTGAAATCCGTGCAGAGTGAACGCATGTCATGCAGAAGGCACATTTGCAGTAATGCTCAGTGGCCAGTGACAAAAATATTTCTTGGCTGCTTTCATGGAGCACACTTCCCAGTTCTTTGAAATAACATTTATTCATTCCAATGTAACATTTTTAGAGAAAGCTAAATAATGGGGTTAAGTTGTGCCAAGCTGCTTTCGGTACATTAAGAGTGGGAGTACGCGTTACACATGTGGAACCTTGTCAATTACTTTCTGAAACTCCAAGTGCATAATGTTAATCACACTTCCCCTCTTCACCATAGTTCCATTTTGGCTCCGCTACGATAAGTTAACACTGATTTAATAAATTTACGATCCATCAGGAGATTGAATGGCGCATAACGCTTCCGAGACCTTGGTTCAAGTCAAGCCAAGTTAGTGAGATAAAAATATCTCCTCTCACGTGGTGTAGGTGTCTTACATGAGCGGGTTTCGACGTTCGGAACCCAATTTGTAGTGGGCACAAGTGCGCAGTGCAAAACTGCCTCTAAATTGGCAATCTCACACTGAGAAACCATTGAATGGCTATTATGGGAATGACTAGTTCATTAGGAGATGCTCCTCAGAGGTTGGCGCACCATAGAGAGAGCATTTCTCTGCATCGTAATGTTCCACACTGACAATGGTGTGGGCTGGTGCAGTCTTGCGTATATTCCAGCGCCCACTCACCTCGCCCCCCACAAGGAACAGCGAATCAACTACTGAAGCACGAGCTACTAACTGGCCAGCCCAGGCATACACCTGCTGAGAAAAGTTATAAAAATGAAATAAATTAGAAAACACAAAAGTTTGCATACTCTTTATCCATTAGCATTAACTTATCTTATCTCGTTCTGAATACTGATGACCTGCATTTAAAGGTTGTCTTTATTTCAGATTTCAGGTGGAGGAAGCAGATTCAACACTAACATTCAAAAGAGAATTAGCTAAATACTTGAAGGGATAAATTTACAGGGATATGCGGAAAGAGCAGGGGAGTGGGACTAATTGGATAGCTCTACCAAAGAGCCGGCACAGACACGATGGCCAAATGGCCTCCTTCTGTGCTGTATCATTCTATGCTTCTATGATTTCCAACATTTGGAGATTTCTTTTCTTTTTATCTCGAAGAAATTAAATCTCTTTCTGCTGGTGCGGCTGTGAGCACTTCAATAATCCACAATATGCGTTTCTAAGCAGTCTGATTTGTTTTATATTCAGCTTAGGGTGGATTTCATAGTTTGCTGCACCCTTTAACCCACCCAGTGACAACACAGAGCTTGCTAAACATTTGATCATTTCTTTGCATTCCTGGTGTATCATTTTAAGTTTGTTTCTTCACACGTAATCAGCTTAGAAAGTATCTACCTGTTTGGAAATGACAGGTAGATACTTTCAGGAAGTAGAATCAGTATCGGTGGAGATAAGAAATAACAAGGGGCAGAAAACAGTGGTGGGAGTAGTTTATAGGCCCCCTAACATTAGCTATACCATTGGACAGAGTGTTAATCAAGAAATAATAGGAGCTTGTAACAAAGGTAATACAATAATCATGGGGGACTTTAATCTGCATATAGATTGGGCAAATCAAATTGGCATGGATAATCTGAAGGACGAGTTCATGGAATGTATTCGAGTCAGTTTCCTAGAACAATACATCATGGAACCAACCAGGGAACAGGCTATTTTAGATTTTGTTTTGTGTAATGAGACAGGGTTAATTAGTAAACTTATAGTAAATGATCCTCTAGGAAAGAGTGATCATAATATGATAGAATTTCATATTAAGTTTGAAAGTGACATTCTTAAGTCCGACACTAGAGTCTTAGGGCTAAAAATTGAGTAGCGCCCCATTTGGGGTGAGTAGCGCCCCAGAAAAATTAGTGCCCCCGCAGCGGAAATTGAGTGGTTGTGCCCCAAGAGGGAAGTGGGGCGCTACTGGAAGCGCTCCGCATCCCTCTTGGGGTACTGCAAGTCAATATCGTGAGGATGAAACTGGGAAAATAGATAAGGGAGAACCAGTAGATGTGGTGTATTTGGACTTTCAAAAGGCTTTCGATAAGGTCCCCCATAAGAGATTAGCGTGTAAAGTTAAGGCACATGGGATTGGAGGCAAGGTATTGACTTGGATAGAGAACTGGTTGGCGGACAGAAAGCAGAGAGTAGGAATTAATGGGTCTTTTTCCGAGTGGCAAGCAGTGACTAGTGGGGTACCACAGGGATTGGTCCTTGGACCCCAGCTATTCACAATATATATTAATGATCTAGATAAGGGAACTAAATGTAATATCTCCAAGTTTGTAGATGAACCAAAGCTGGGTGGGAGTGTGTGCTGCGAGGAGGATACCGAGAAACTCCAGGATGATTTGGACAGGTTGGGTGAGTGGGCAGAAGCGTGGCAGATGCAATACAACGTGGATAAATGCGAGGTTATCCACTTTGGTGTCAAAAACAGAAAGGCAGACTATTATCTGAATGGCAATAGATTGGGAGAAGGGGAAGTGCAACGAAACCTGGGTGTCCTTGTGCACCAGTCGCTGAAAGTAAGCATGCAGGTGCAGCAGGTGAATATAGGAACAGGGATGTCCTGCTGCAGTTGTACAGGGCCTTGGTGAGACCACACCTTGAGTACTGTGTGCAGTTTTGGTCGCCTTATCTGAGGAAGGATGTTCTTGCCATGGAAGGAGTTCAGCGAAGATTCACAAGGCTGATACCTGGGATGGCAGGAATGACATATGAGGAGAGATTGGGTCGATTGGGCTTATACTCGCTGGAGTATAGAAGAATGAGAGGGGATCTCATCGAAACATATAAAATTCTGACAGGTCTGGACAAACTAGATGCAGGAAGAATGTTCCCGATGGTCGGAGAGTCCAGAACCAGGGGTCATAATCTAAGGATAAGGGGTAAGCCGTTTAGGACAGAAATGAGGAAGAATTTCTTCACCCAGAGAGTGGTGAACCTGTGGAATTCTCTACCACAGAAGGTAGTTGAGGCCAAGTCATTAAATATATTCAAGAATGAGTTAGATATATTTCTTAAAGCTAAAGGTATCAAGGGATATGGGGAGTAGGCAGGTACAGGGTACTGAGTTTGGATGATCAGCCATGATCTCATCGAATGGCGGAGCAGGCTCAAGGGGCCGAATGGCCAACTCCTGCTCCTATCTTCTATGTTTCTATGTCTATGTTTCTATGTGCCGTGGTATTGCAGGCCTTCCACCCTTTCTTAAAGAGGAGGGGCCTTGCGCAGCGTGACCCGGGGCCCAGGTGGGTCCCCGGGGATCGGGAGTGCCGGCAAAGGAGCCCGGCACTCAAGAGAAGTGCCGGGCTCTTGGAATGTAGCCAGCACTCCGTGGGGGGTGCGGTTCAGGAGGCCGGGGACAGGAGCGCAGGCAGGTGCTGGCAGGTGGCTAGCAAAAAAATGGCCGCCCCACACCTTGCCTTTAAATAGCGCCTCCCCGGACACAGGTAGGCCTCCCTGACCCCGTCGGGCATAGCGTCCGGCGGTAAGCCAGGGGGCACTCCTGAAGATCGCGGCCGGGGCGCGAGCAGGGAGCAACGCACGGCGATGACGTCATCGCCAGAGGCGTAGTGCCGCGGGGCGCTACCGGTTAGCGCCATCGTTAACATCCTGCTGAATTTCGCGGGAGGCGTGGGCGGCATCGCGTCCGGGCACGAGTTGCTTTGCGCCCCGTTAGTGCCCTCTTAGGGCGCTAGCGGGAGGCGTAAAGCAAACCAATTTTTCCCCCTTAAACTTAAGCAAAGCCAATTACGTAGGTATGAGGGACGAGTTGACTAAGGTAGATTGGGATGTGGGCATCACTGGGAAGACCAGCATTTATTGCCCATCCCCAAGTACCCTTGAGAAGATTAAAAGGTATGACAGTAGATAAGCAGTGGCAATCATTTAAAGAAATATTCTAAAATTCTCAAAAAATATACACTCCATTGAGAAATAAAAGCTCCATGGGAAAAGTGATACATCCGTGGCTAACTAAAGAAGTTAAGGATAGCATTAGATTAAAAGAAAAGGCTGAAAATGTTACAAAATTAGTAGTAAGCTTGAGGATTGGGAGAGCTTTAGAAACCAGCAAAGGATGACCAAAAAATTGCTAAAAAGGGAGAAATAGAATAGCAGTGTCCTAGGCCAATCGATCTTCAGCTGCTTCAACAATGACCTTCCCTCCAACATAAGGTCAAAAATGGGGGTGTTCGCTGATGACTGCACAGTGTTCAGTGCCATTCACAACTCCTCAGATAATGAAGCAGTCCATGCCCGCATGCAACAAGACCTGGACAATGTTCAGGCTTGGGCTAATAAGTGGCAGGTAACTTTCGCACCACAGAAGTGCCAGGCAATGACTATCTCCAATAAGCGAGAGTCTAACCACCTCCCCATGACATTCAACTGCATTACCATCGCCGAATCCCCCACCATCAACATCCTGGGGGTCACCATTGACCAAAAACTTAACTCAACCAGCCACATAAATGCTGTGGCAACAAGAGCAGGTCAGATGGTAGGTATTCTGCGCCGAGTGTCTCACCTCCTGACTCCCCAAAGCCTTTCTACCATCTACAAGGTACAAGTAAGGAGTGTGATGGAATGCTCTCCACTTGCCTGGATGAGTGCAGCTCCAACAACACTCAAGAAGCTCATCACCATCCAGGAATAAACAGCCCGCTCGATTGGCACCCCATCGACCACCTTAAACATTCACTCCCTCCACCACCAGCGTACCGTGGCTGCAGTGTGTACTATCTACAAGATGTACTGCAGCAACTCGCCAAGGCTTCTTCGGCAGCACCTCCCAAACCCGCGAGCTCTTCCACTTAGAAGGACAAGGGCAGCAGGACCATGGGAACACCACCACCTCCAAGTTCCCCTCCAAGTCACACATCATCCTGACTTAGAAGTATATCGCCGATCCTTCATCGTCGCTGGGTCAAAATCCTGGAACTCCCTACCCAACAGCACTGTGGGAGTACCTTCACCACACGGACTGCAGCGGTTCAAGAAGATGGCTCATCACCACCTTCTGAAGGGCAACTAGGGATGGGCAATAAATGCTGGCCTTGCCAGCGGCGCCCAAATCCCATAAACGAATACATTTAAAAAAAGTTTAAACCACCATTGGAACAGGAGTAGGCTATTCAACCCCTCAAGCCTATTCCGCCATTCAATTAAAGTGAGAAGTTGCACAACACCAGGTTATAGTCCAACAGTTTTATTTGAAATCACAAGCTTTCGGAGCTGCTGCCCCTTCGTCAGGTGAAGTAAAGGAATACGAATCGACAAAGCATATATAGATAGAGAACAATGCATGTGTAGCGTACAATGTCAGACGACTACATTTAATCCTCCTGACTGCCTTTCGTCACACCTCGGCAGAGAAACAATCTGGTCAGCCAGGAAGGCACCACATCAAAGACATAGCAAGATACAACTGAGACAATGAGGTGGGGTTACAGGTGGTCTAATGTGTCAAATGCTGCAGTCTGTATGGAAAACGATAAACTTTAAAATTTTTACTTTTTTTTACTGGAAATCACATCTGTGAACAAGTCAACGATGACTCGAGTCTGGATGACTCTACGTCATGTATCGTGACATGAACCCTAGATCCCGGTTGAGGCCGTCCTCATGAGTGCGGAACTTGGCTATCAGTTTCTGCTCGATGATTTTGCGTTGTCGTGTGTCTCGAAGGCCGCCTTGGAGAACGCTTACCCGCAGATCCGAGGCTGAATGTCCTTGACTGCTGAAGTGTTCCCCGACTGGGAGGGAACACTCCTGCCTGGCGATTGTTGCGCGGTGTCCGTTCATACGTTGTCTCAGTGTCTGCATGGTCTCGCCGATGTACCATGCTCTGGGGCATCCTTTCCTGCAACGTATCAGGTAGACAACGTTGGCCGAGTCACATGAGTATGTACCATGTACCTGGTGGGTAGTGTCCTCACGTGTGATGATGGTATCTGTGTTGATGATCTGGCATGTCTTGCAGAGGTTGCCGTGGCAGGGCTGTGTGGTGACGTGGTCGCTGTTATCCTGGAAGCTGGGTAATTTGCTGCGAACAATGGTACTTCTGAGGTTAGGCGGCTGTTTGAAGGCGAGTAGTGGAGGCATGGGGATGGCCTTAGCGAGGTGTTTGTCGTCATCGATGACATGTTGAAGGCTGCGAAGAACATGGCGTAGTTTATCCGCTCCGGGGAAGTACTGGACGACGTAGGGTACCCTGTTGGTTGTGTCCCGTGTTCGCCTTCTGAGGAGGTCTATGCGATTTTTTGCTGTGGCCCTTCGGGGAACACTTCAGCAGTCAAGGACATTCAGCCTCGGATCTGCGGGTAAGCGTTCTCCAAGGCGGCCTTCGAGACACACGACAACGCAAAATCATCGAGCAGAAACTGATAGCCAAGTTCCGCACTCATGAGGACAGCCTCAACCGGGATCTAGGGTTCATGTCACGATACATGACGTAGAGTCATCCAGACTCGAGTCATCGTTGGCTTGTTCACAGATGTGATTTCCAGTAAAAAAAAGTAAAAATGTTAAAGTTTATCGTTTTCCATACAGACTGCAGCATTTGACACATTAGACCCCCTGTAACCCCACCTCATTGTCTCAGTTGTATCTTGCTATGTCTTTGATGTGGTGCCTTCCTGGCTGACCAGATTGTTTCTCTGCCGAGGTGTGATGAAAGGCAGTCAGGAGGATTAAATGTAGTCGTCTGACATTGTACGCTACACATGCATTGTTCTCTATCTATATACGCTTTGTCGATTCGTATTCCTTTACTTCACCTGACGAAGGGGCAGCAGCTCCGAAAGCTTGTGATCTAAAATAAAACTGTTAGGGGGAAAAATTCAGCTGCTTGCGCCTCCCGTTAGCGCCTTAAGAGGGCGCTAATGGGGCGTAAAGCAGCTAACGCCCGGGCGCAGCGCCGCCCACGCCTCCCGAAAAATTTAGTGGGAGGTTAGCGGCGGCGGCAGCCGGTAGCGCCCTGTGGCGCTGCGCCGCCGGCGATGACGTCATCGCCGTGCGCAGCACCCCGCTCGCGCCCCGGCCGTGATCTTCAGTCGCGCCCCCTGATTTACCGCCAGACGCTATGTCCGACGGGTTCAGGGAGGCGTACGTGCGGCCGGGGCGGCGATATTTAAAGCGGAGGTGGCAGGCGGCCGCCTGCCAGCACCTGCCCCCGGCCCCCGTGAAGCCCCCCCACCGTGAAGTGCCGGCTGCGCTCCAAGAGCCCAAATGTGGCGCGACTCAATTTTTACCCCTTAGACTATAACCTGGTGTTGTGCAACTTCTCACTTTTGTCCACCCCAGTCCAACACCGGCATCTCCGCATCATGGCCATTCAATTAGATCATGGCTGATCTGTATCTTGACTCCATTTACCCACATATCTATTCACAATATATATTAATGATCTAGACAAGGGAACTAGATGTAATATCTCCAAGTTTGCAGATGACACAAAACTGGGTGGGCGTGTGTACTGCAAGGAGGATGCTGAGAAACTCCACGATGATTTGGACAGGTTGGGTGATTGGACAGATGCGTGGCAGATGCAATATAACGTGGATAAATGCGAGGTTATCCACTTTGGTGTCAAAAACAGAAAGGCAGATTATTATCTGAATGGCAATAGATTGGGAGAAGGGGAAGCGCACCGAGACCTGGGTGTCCTTGTGCACCAGTCGCTGAAGGTAAGCATGCAGGTGCAGCAGGCGGTTAAGAAGGCAAATGGTATGTTGGCCTTCATAGCTAGATGGTTTAAGTACAGGAACAAGGATGTCTTGCTGCAGTTGTACAGGGCCTTGGTGAGACCACACCTTGAGTGCTGTGTGCAGTTTTGGTCGCCTTATCTGAGGAAGGATGTTCTTGCCATGGAAGGAGTTCAGCGAAGATTCACAAGGCTGATACCTGGGATGGCAGGAATGACGTATGAAGAGAGATTGGGTCGATTGGGCTTATACTCGCTGGAGTTTAGAAGAATGAGAGGGGATCTCATTGAAACTTATAAAATTCTAACAGGACAGGACAAACCTGATGCAGGAAGGATGTTCCCATTGGTCGGAGAGTCCAGAACCAGGGGTCACAGTCTAAGGATAAGGGGTAAACCATTTAGGACAGAAATGAGGAGGAATTTCTTCACCCAGAGAGTGGTGAACCTGTGGAATTCTCTGCCACAGAAGGCAGTAGAGGCCAATTCATTAAATAGATTCAAGAAGGAGTTGGATATATTTCTTAAGGCTAAAGGGATCAAGGGATATGGGGAGAAAGCAGGGACAGGGTACTGAATTTGGATGATCAGCCATGATCGCATTGAATGGCGGAGCAGGCTCGAGGGGCCAAATGGTCAACTCCTGCTCCTATCTTCTATGATTCTATGATTCAGTCTGAACAGCTTTAATAGGGGAGAGAGTTCCAGATTTCCACTACCCTTTGTGTGAAGAAGTGCTTCCTGACATCACTCCTGAACGGCCTAGCTCTAATTTAAAGTAGTGCCCCCTTGTTCTGGCCTTCCCCCGGCACTTCCCGTTACTTGTGTGTGTAGTGTGATATAGCCTGGTTCATACTGACAAAAGAGCTATCTGCCCTTTCACCCTGTTAGGGTCAAAGGGCTGTGGTGTACCCCCTCATATTCTTCGACATATTCTTAGATTCAACATTTATAAACTGTGATGTAAAAAAAGAATGACACAAATTGAACCAGGATGCGGCATTTCTAAGATTTCTGGAGGGGGTGGGGAATTCCACCGGATAGCCTAGGAGTGCAGGAGGCGCACGACATTTGCAAGGAGTGTGCACAATTTAAAATTTTCTGCCTGTACAAAGACACTCGGCCCCTGAAATCTTCATGTTCCATTTTCCACATCCCTCATCTAGATGTCCACAAAAAATGTTCTCTCAGACGCTGAATGACTATTTAATACAAATATAGCAACATTAAATTGCACAGACTGATTAAATCATTTAATGCAATATATCAAATCCCCTGAGATCCCATTTGGATTATCTCACTCGATCCTCAGTAACAGGTATACCGCTTTGAATACTGTTGAGGGGGACGACTTACCAGTGGTAAGCCATGGTGACCGGATCTCCAGCGCTGGGTCCGTCCCTGTGGCTCAGAAGGGAAGGGGGGAGAGCAGGAGAGCAATAGTTATTGGGGACTCAATAGTCAGAGGGACAGATAGGAGGTTCTGTGGCAGCAAAAGAGACTCACGGATGGTATGTTGCCTCCCGGGTGCCCGGGTCCGTGACGTCTCGGACCGTGTTTTCAGAATCCTCAAAGGGGAAGGGGAACAATCACAAGTCGTGGTACACATCGGTACCAACGACATAGGTAGGAGAAGGGACGGGGATTTAAAACAGGAATTTAGGGAGCTAGGTTGGAAGCTGAGAGCCAGTACAAACCATGTTGTAATTTCTGGTTTGTTGCCGGTGCCACGTGCTAGCGAGTTGAGGAACAGGGAGAGTTTGCAGATAAACACATGGCTGCAGGGATGGTGTAGGGGGGAGAGTTTCAGTTATGTGGATAATTGGAGCACATTCTGGGGAAGGTGGGACCTGTACAAACAGGACGGTTTGCACCTGAACCAGAGGGGCACCAATATCCTGGGAGGGAAATTTGCTACGGCTCTTCGGGGGGGTTTAAACTAATTTGTCAGGGGGATGGGAAAAAGGGCTGTAGTCCACGAGCCAGTGGTGAGTGTAGGAAGGTACTGAGGAGGGTATCAAGGTCGCAGGAATGTACCGGCAGACAGGAAGATGGCTTGAAGTGTGTCTACTTCAATGCAAGGAGCATCCGGAATAAGGTAGGAGAACTTGGAGCGTGGATTGGTACTTGGGACTACGATGTGGTGGCCATTACGGAGACATGGTTAGAACAGGGACAGGAATGGTTGTTGGAAGTTCCGGGGTATAGATGTTTCAGTAAGAGTAGGGAAGTTGGTAAGAAAGGTGGAGGAGTAGCATTGTTAATCAAGGATAGTTTAACAGCGGCAGAAAGGCAGTTCGAGGGGGATCTGCCGTCTGAGGTAATATGGGCTGAAGTTAGAAATAGGAAAGGAGCGGTCACGTTGTTAGGAGTTTTCTACAGGCCCCCAAATAGTAATAGAGATGTGGAGGAAGAAATTGCAAAGCAGATTATGAATAGGTGTGGAGGTCACAGAGTAGTTGTCATGGGTGACTTCAACTTTCCAAATATTGATTGGAACCTTTATAGCTCAAACAGTTCGGATGGGATAGTTTTTGCACAGTGTGTGCAGGAGGGTTTCCTGACACAATATGTGGATAGACCGACAAGAGGTGGGGCCACGTTGGATTTGGTACTGGGTAATGAACCGGGCCAAGTGTTTGATTTGTATGTGGGAGAGCACTTTGGAGATAGTGACCACAATTCGGTAACTTTCACTATTGCAATGGAGAGGGATAGGGCCATACGGCAGGGCAGGGTTTATAATTGGGGGAGGGGTAATTATGATGCGATTAGGCAAGAATTAGGGAGTATAAGATGGGAACAGAAACTATCAGGGAAAGGCACAAACGAAAAGTGGAGCTTTTTCATGGAGCAATTACTGCGTGTCCTTGATAGGTATGTCCCTGTCAGGCAGGGAGGAAATGGCCGAGTGAGAGAACCATGGTTCACAAAAGAGGTTGAATGTCTAGTCAAGAGGAAAAAGGAAGCGTATGTAAGGATGAGAAAACAAGGTTCAGTTGGGTCGATTGAGGGGTACAAGGTAGCAAGGAATGAGCTAAAAAAAAGAGCTTAGGAGAGCTAGGAGGGGGCATGAGAAGTCCTTGGCGGGTCGGATCAAGAAAAACCCCAAGGCTTTTTACTCTTATGTGAGAAATAAAAGAATGACCAGGGTGAGGGTAGGGCCGGTCAAGGACAGTAGTGGGAACTTGTGCATGGAGTCAGAAGAGATAGGAGAGGTGATGAATGAATACTTTTCGTCAGTGTTCACCGAGGAGAGGGGCCATGTTCTTGAGGATGAGAGTGTGATAAAGGTGGATAGGCTGGAGGTGGTAGATGTTCTGAGGGAAGATGTTTTAGCAATTTTGAAGAACCTGAGGGTCGATAAGTCCCCTGGGCCAGATGGGATATATCCTAGGATTCTTTGGGAGGCAAGGGAGGAGATTGCAGAGCCTCTGGCTTTGATCTTTGGGTCCTCACTGTCCACGGGGATGGTGCCAGAGGACTGGAGAGTGGCGAATGTTGTTCCTCTCTTCAAGAAAGGAAATAGCAATGACCCTGGTAATTATAGGCCGGTTAGTCTTACTTCGGTGGTTGATAAGATAATGGAAAAGGTCCTGAGGGATAGGATTTATGACCATTTGGAAAGGGGCAACTTAATCAGGGATAGTCAACACGGATTCGTGAAGGGTAAGTCTTGCCTAACAAATTTGATTGAATTCTTTGAGGAGGTAACTAAGTGTGTAGATGAAGGTAGAGCAGTTGATGTCGTATACATGGATTTTAGTAAGGCGTTTGATAAGGTTCCCCATGGTCGTCTCATGAAGAAAGTAAGGAGTTGTGGGATAGAGGGAAATTTGGCCGATTGGATAAGTAACTGGCTATCTCATAGAAGGCAGAGGGTGGTGGTGGATGGAACATTTTCGGACTGGAGACCAGTTACCAGCGGTGTGCCACAGGGGTCGGTGCTGGGTCCTCTGCTGTTTGTGATTTTTATCAATGACTTGGAGGAGGGGACTGAAGGGTGGATCAGTAAATTTGCTGATGACACCAAGATTGGTGGAGTAGTGGATGAGGTGGAGGGCAGTTGTAGGCTGCAAAGAGACATTGATAGGATGCAGAGCTGGGCCGAAAAATGGCAGATGGAATTTAACCCTGATAAGTGCGAGGTGATTCATTTTGGTAGGGCAAATTTGAATAAGGATTACAGGGTCAACGGCAGGGTTCTGAGGAACTTGGAGGAGCAGAGGGATCTGGGGGTTCATATCCACAGATCTCTGAAGGTTGCCACTCAAGTGGATAGAGCAGTAAAGAAGGCCTATGGTGTGTTGGCGTTTATTAACAGAGGGTTTGAGTTTAAGAACCGTGAGGTTATGCTGCAACTGTACAGGACCTTGGTGAGACCACATTTGGAATATTGTGTGCAGTTCTGGTCACCTCACTATAGGAAGGACGTGGAAGCATTGGAAAGAGTGCAAAGGAGATTTACCAGGATGCTGCCTGGTTTGGGGGGGAGGTCTTATGAGGAAAGATTGAGGGAGTTGGGGCTTTTCTCTTTAGAGTGGAGGAGGATGAGAGGCGACTTAATAGAGGTTTATAAGATGATGAGGGGGATAGATAGAGTGGATGTTCAGAGACTATTTCCTCGGGTAGAGGCAGCTGTTACAAGGGGGCATAACTATAAGGTGCATGGGGGGAGATATAGAAGGGATGTCCGAGGTAGATTCTTTACTCAGAGAGTGGTTGGGGTGTGGAATGGACTGCCTGCTGTGATAGTGGAGTCGGACACTTTAGGAACTTTCAAGCGGTTATTGGATAAGCTCATGGAGCACACCAGAGTGATAGGGAGTATGATAGCTTGATCTTGGTCTCGGACAATGCTCGGCACAACATCGAGGGCCGAAGGGCCTGTACTGTGCTGTACTGTTCTATGTATCTATGATCCCCTTGCTCCTCAGGCTGATACTTCTCTTTGATCTCCTCATCCTACTGGATCTGTTGCTGAGCCAGGTTTATTGCCTCCAGTTGCTTTGATCTTGTTGATTCTATTTGGCTCAGGCTGGCCCACAATCTCATCCTTCCTCCTGATCCTAACAGGTACCCTAGAACTCTTCCTCAGTTGCCCATTCCTGGGACTTGGCCTTTATTGCAAGGCGGTTGGAGTACAAGAGTAAGGAAGTCTTACTACAATTCTACAGGGCTTTGGTGAGACCGCACCTGGTGTACCGCACACAGTTTTCCTCTGTTTATCTGAGAAAGGACATAAATGCCTTAGAGGCGGTGCAATGTAGGTTCACTAGATTGATTCCTGGCAGAGGCCAGTGTCGGGAGCGGAGAGAGCAGCAGCACAGTGTGTAGTTAAACTCACTTTCGCGGGCTTTTTTGCAGAGGCCAGTGTCGGGAGCGGAGAGAGCAGCAGCACAGTGAGTAGTTAAACTCACCTTCGCGGGCTTTTTTACAGAGGCTTACCAATCTCACAGACCGGCGGCGACGTTCCAGAGCCACGTCACAATTCAAAAAGTGACGCGGACAAGAGGAAGCAGCTGATTGGGTGAGTACGGCCAAGTGAATATTTATATTATTCTGGAGTTTGACAGTTAAGGTTAATAGTTTATAAAGTTTAGTAGGTCCTAATTTTTGTGGTTATAGTTTCTAAGGTTTCTGTTGTGTAGCAGGGAGTGCGAGTATACAAGGGCCCTTGAGTATATCATTTAATTGTAGTGTAATTTGTGGTATTGATTTGAGTTAATTTAAATTAATTAAAGGATAAGTCATGGCAGCACAGCTCAGCCCTATGGCATGCACGTCCTGCACTATGTGGGAAATCAGGGACACTTCCTGTGTCCCTGTTGGCCATGTGTGCGGGAAGTGTATCCAGTTGCAGCTACTGGCAGACCACATTGCGGCGCTGGAGCTGCGAATGGATGCATACTGGAGCATTCACGATGCTGAGGACATCGTGGATAGCATGTTTAGGGAGTTGGTCACACCGCAGGTAAAGGCTGCACAGGCAGGAAGTGAATGGGTGACCACCAGGCACAGTAGTAGGCGCAGGCAGGTAGTGCAGGGGTCCCCTGTGGACATCCCCCTCTCAAACAGATATACCTCTTTGGATATTGTTGAGGGAGATGGCTTATCGGGGGAAGGCAGCAGCAACCAACTTCCTGGCACCATGGGTGGTTCTGCTGCACAGGACGGGAGGAAAAATAGCGGGAGAGCTATAGTGATAGGGGACTCAATTGTAAGGGGAATAGATAGGCGTTTCTGCGGCCGCAAACGAGACTCCAGGATGGTATGTTGCCTCCCTGGTGCAAGGGTCAAGGATGTCTCGGAGTGGCTGCAGGGCATTCTGGAGGGGGAGGGTGAACAGCCAGTTGTCGTGGTGCATATAGGTACCAACGATATAGGTAAAAAATGGGATGAGGTCCTAAAAGCTGAATATAGGGAGTTAGGAGGTAAATTAAAAAATAGGACCTCAAAGATAGTAATCTCAGGATTGCTACCAGTGCCACATGCCAGTCAGAGTAGAAATAGAAGGATATTTCAGATGAATATGTGGCTAGAGGAATGGTGCAAGGGGGAGGGATTCAAATTCCTGGGACATTGGAACCGGTTCTAGGGGAGGTGGGACTAGTAGAAACTGGACGGTTTGCACCTGGGCAGGACCAGGACTGAGGTCCTAGGGGGAGTGTTTGCTAGTGCTGTTGGAGAGGGTTTTAACTAAAATGGCAGGGGGTTGCGAACCTGTGCAGGGAGACAGAGGAAAGGGAAGCAAGGACAGAAGCAAAAGTCAGGAAGGAGAAAAGCAAAAGTGGAAGGCAGAGAAATCAAGGGTGTAAATCAAACATGGCCACAGTAAATAATAATTCTAAAAGGACTAAGATTGTTAAAAAAACAAGCCTCAAGGCTTTGTGTCTTAATGAGAAGAGCATTCGTAATAAGGTGGATGAATTAGCTGCGCAAATAGATGTAAACGGATATGATATAATTGGGATTACAGAGACATGGCTCCAGGGTGACCAAGGCTGGGAATTCAACATCCAGGGGTATTCAATATTCAGGAAGGACAGACAAAAATGAAAAGGAGGTGGGGTAGCATTGCTGGTTAAAGAGGAGATTAACACAATAGTAAGGAAGTATATTAGCTCTGATGATGTGGAATCTGTATGGGTAGAGCTGAGAAATACCAAGGGGCAGAAAACGTTAGTGGGAGTTGTATACAGACCCCCAAACAGTAATGCTGAGTTTGGGGATGGCATTAAACGGGAAATTAGAGACGTGTGCAATAAGGGCACAGCAGTTATCATGGGTGACTTTAATCTACATATAGATTGGGCTAACCAAATTAGTAACAATACTGTGGAGGAGGAATTCCTAGAGTGTATACGGGATGGTTTCCTGGACCAATATGTCGAGGAACCAACTAGAGATCAGGCCATCTTAGACTGGGTATTATGTAATGAGAAAGGATTAATTAGCAATCTTGTTGTGCGAGGCCCCTTGGGGAGGAGCGATCATAATATGATAGAATTCTTCATTAAGATGGAGAGTGAAGTAGTTGACTCAGAGACTAGGGTCCTGAATTTAAATAAAGGAAAGTACGATGGTATGAGGCGCGAGTTGGCTAGGGTGGATTGGGGTGCGTTACTTAAAGGGTTGACGGTGGATAGGCAATGGCAAACATTTAAAGATCGCATGGATGAACTACAGAATTTGTTCATCCCTGTTTGGCATAAAAATAAAACAAAAAGGTGACTCAACCGTGGCTAACAAAGGAAATTAGGGATAGCATAATATCCAAGGAGAGGACATATAAATTGGCCAGAAAAAGCAGCAAACCTGAGGATTGGGAGCAGTATAGGATTCAGAAAAGAGGACAAAGGGATTAATTAAGAGGGGGGAAATAGAATATGAGAGTAAGCTTGCAGGGAACATAAAAACTGACTGTAAAAGCTTCTAAAGATATGTGAAGAGAAAAAGATTGGTGAAGTCAAGCGTAGGTCCCTTGCAGTCAGAATCAGGGGAATTTATAATGGGGAACAAAGAAATGGCTGACGAATTAAATACATACTTTGGTTCTGTCTTCACAAAGGAGGACACAAATAAACTCCCAGAAATGTCGGGGTACATAGGGTCTAATGAGAGGCAGGAATTGAATGAAATCACTATTGGTAGGGAAATGGTGTTAGGGAAATTGACAGGATTGAAGGCTGATAAATCCCCAAGGCCTGATAATCTACATCCTAGCGTACTTTAGGAAGTGGCCCTAGAAATAGTATGAGGCGCGAGTTGGCTAGGGTGGATTGCGGAGCCTTACTTAAAGGGTTGGCGGTGGATAGGCAATGGCAAACATTTAAAGATCACATGGATGAACTACAGAATTTGTTCATCCCTGTTTGGCATAAAAATAAAACAAAAAAGGTGACACACCGTAGCTAACAAGGGAAATTAGGGATAGCATAAGATCCAAGGAGAGGACATATAAATTGGCCAGAAAAAGCAGCAAACCTGAGGATTGGGAGCAGTTTAGGATTCAGCAAAGGAGGACAAAGGGATTAATTAAGAGCGGGAAAATATAATATGAGAGTAAGCTTGTAAGGAACATAAAAACTGACTGTAAAAGCTTCTAAAGATATGTGAAGAAAAAAAGATTGGTGAAGTCAAGCGTAGGTCCCTTGCAGTCAGCATCAGGGGAATTTATAATGGGGAACAAAGAAATGGCTGACAAATTAAATACATACATTACTTTGGTTCTGTCTTCACAAAGGAGGACACAAATAAACTCCCAGAGATGTCGGGGAACATAGGGTCTAATGAGAGGGAGGAATTGAATGAAATCACTATTTGTAGGGAAATGGTGTTAGGGAAAGTGATAGGATTGAAGGCCGATAAATCCCCAGGGCCTGATAATCTACATCCTAGGGTACTTAAGGAAGTGGCCCTAGAAATAGTAGATGCATTGCTGATCATCTTTCAAAATTCTATAGACTCTGGAATAGTTCCCATAGATTGGAGGGTAGCTAATGTAACCCCACTATTTAAAAAAGGTGGTAGAGAAACAATGGGGAATTATAGACCGGTAAGCCTGACATCGGTAGTGGGGAAAATGCTAGAGTTCATTATAAAAGATGTAATAGCAGAGCACTTGGAAAACAGTGACAGGATCAGACAAAGTCAACATGGATATACAAAAGGGAAATCATGCCTGACTAATCTACTGGAATTTTTTGAGGATGTAACTGGTAGAATAGATAAGGGAGAAACAGTGGATGTGGTGTATTTGGACTTTCAGAAGGCTTTCGATAAGGTCCCGCATATGAGATTAGCGTGCAAAGTTAAAGCACATGGGATTGGGGGTAAGGTACTGATTTGGATAGAGAACTGGTTGGCAGACAGGAAGCAAAGAGTTAGAATAAATGGTTTTTTTTCCGAGTGGCAGGCAGTGACTAGTGGGGTACCACAGGGATCGGTGCTAGGACCCCAGCTATTCACAGTATATATTAATGATCTAGACGAGGGAACTAGATGTAATATCTCTAAGTTTGCAGATGACACAAAGCTGGGTGGGCGTGTGTGCTGTGAGGAGGATGCAGAGAAACTCCAGTATGATTTGGACAGGTTGGGTGATTGGGCAGATGCATGGCAGATGCAGTATAATGTGGATAAATGCGAGGTTATCCACTTTGGTGGCAAAAACAGGAAGACAGATTATTTTATGAACGGCAATAGATTGGGAAAAGGGGAAGTGCAACGAGATCTCGGAGTCCTTGTGCACCAGTCGCTGAAGGTAAGCATGCAGGTGCAGCAGGCGGTTAAGAAGGCAAATGGTATGTTGGCCTTCATATCGAGAGGATTCGAGTACAGGAGCAAGCATGTCTTGCTGCAGTTGTACAAGGCCTTGGTGAGACCACACCTTGAGTATTGTGTGCTGTTTTGGTCGCCTTATCTGAGGAAGGATGTTTTTGCCATGGAGGGAGTGCAGCGAAGATTTACCAGACTGATACCTGGGATGGCAGGAATGACGTATGAAGAGAGATTGGGTCGATTAGGCTTATATTCACTAGAGTTTAGAAGAATGAGAGGGGATCTCATTGAAACTTATAAAATTCTAACAGTACTAGACAGACTAGATGCAGGAAGGATGTTCCCGATGGCGGGGGAGTCCAGAACCAGAGGTCACAGTCTAAGGATAAGGGGTAAGCCATTTAGGACTGAGATGAGGAGGAATTTCTTCATCCAGAGAGTGGTGAACCTGTGGAATTCTCTACCACAGAAGGTAGTTGAGGCCAATTCATTAAATATATTCAAGTAGGAGATAGATATATTTCTTAAGGCTAAAGGGATCAAGGGATATGGGGAGAAAGCAGGGACAGGGTACTGAATTTGGATGATCAGCCATGATCTCATTAAATGGTGGAGCAGGCTCGAGGGGCCGAATGGCCTACTCCTGCTCCTATCTTCTATGCTTCTATGCTTCTATGGTTTTTGGGATGAGAGGGTTGTCCTATGAGGCGAGATTGAGTAGATTGAGCCTATACTCTCTGGAATTTAGAAGAATGAAAGGTGATCTCATTGAAACTTATAAGATTCTGAGGGGATTGACAGGGTAGATGCTGAGAGGTTGTTTCCCCTGGCTGGATTGTCTATAACTAGGAGGCATAGTCTCAGGCTAAGGGGTCGGCCATTTAGGACTGAGATGAGGAGGAATTTCTTCACTCAGAGAGTTGTGAATCTTTGGAATTCTCTATCCCAAAGGGTTGTGGATGCTGAATCATTGAGTATATTCAAGGCTGAGATCGATAGATTTTTAGACTCTAGGGGAATCAAGAGATATGGAAATCAGGCGGGAAAGTGGAGTTCAGGTCAAAGATCAGCCATGATCTTATTGAATGGCGGAGCAGGCTCGAAGGGCCGTATGGCCTACTGCTGCTCCTAATTCTTATGTTCTTATGTTCCTCTGGGACAACGGCAGGAATCCAAATCTCTGGGATCTACTTGTCTCGGTCAGACCCTTACTTTTGTGTGAAAGTCACTCCCTGAACAGCCAGTGACAGGATTGTGCCTTGAAGGTATTAATTATCAACTGGATCTTGCAGAGTAGAATAATGAATTTGCAATTTCTGCCAGACAGGAATTAAAAGTACAGTCCAGTGCTCTTAATTCGAGGCGGCTTAATTCGAATCATCTGCCAATTTTGAATTGAAATTGTGTAAAAGAAAAGAGCACCTCCTGTTTTATTTTAGTAGATCTACTAGAAGATTTGAATGTTTCCGAGCCAAAAAAATGACTTTGAATTCACAGGAGTTGACTGAAATAACACAAAATGAAGCACCGTGTGAATCTGGAAACAGAAAACAGAGCATGGCACGTAGACGGGGATTTACAAAATGGCAGCCCACACGTTGGCATGCTCATATGACATGACCGCTTGGATTCTCCTCTTCGGGGCAGAGTTCTGTTGCGGCAGGAATTCTGCCCACCCCTCTGCATCCATCCCAGCCCCAATTCATCTTCCTGGGTCGAGGTCATTCATTATGTACGGCCCGCATCCAGTGGGCTTCCCGCTCTCAAGAAGGAGCCCACCAGTGCAAGGGTGGAGAATCTCAGTCGTGACGCAGCAGGAACCTTGCTGCAGCATCAGAAGAGATGGTCAGAGACCTTAAAGTTGAAGAAGAGCGCCGAAGATCGGACTCAAGGCACCCTCTGAAGGCCTCGGTCAAGACCAAGGTCTGCAGTAGGTTAAGTGCTGGGCTTCTCTTGGAGGGAGAGTAGGCTGCTACAGGGCCCTCTCCCTCCATTGAGGACCCTTACCATCACTTCCCATGCTCCTACCAACATCTTCCCACGTGGCGGCCTTGAGAAGTGGCAGAAGATGGGAGACCCTGATTCTGTCTCTCACGTAAACAGGCCAGCCAACTCACCAATGTATATTTTCAAGCAGCACTCACACACCTCATTCTTCACAGAAGCTTGTATGATATGTTCCAGGTGAAACAGCGATTTACTTGTACTTCCTGCAATTTAGTATACTGTATTCGCTGCTCACGATGTGGTCTCCTCTACATTGGGGAGACCAAACGCAGATTGGGTGACCGCTTTGCGGAACACCTCCGTTCAGTCCGTAAGGGGGACCCCGAGCTCCCGGTGGCCTGTCACTTTAATTCTCCGCTCCACTCCCACTCTGACCTCACCGTCCTCGGCCTCTTGCATTGTTCCACGGAAGCTCAGCGTAAGCTCGAGGAACAGCACCTCATCTTTCGTTTAGGCACCCTACAGCCCTCTGGACTCAACATAGAGTTCAACAATTTCAGATCATAATCCCGGCCCCTATCACATATATATATATTTTTATTTTATTTTTTCATCCACCCTTTTGTTTGGCCTTTTTTCTTCCCTCCCAGAAGCTGGCAGCTGTCCTTCATTCTGCCAGAGCATTTCACACTTCATCTAGCCTCAACCTGTCACATTACCACCTCCTATTGCCTTGAATATCTCTTAATGTCTCTCAATGTCTCTTAATCTCTCCTGCTTTCTATCCTACCACTGACCTTCCCTTTTGTTCTTTCATCCCCTCCCCCTTTTCCCAGCATTATACTTGCTTTATATCTATTTCATTTCCTGCTTTTTTCCAGTTCTGACGAAAGGTCTTCAACCTGAAATGTTAACTCTGTTTCTCTCTCCACGGATGCTGCCTGGCCTGCTGAGTTTTTCCAGCGTTTTCTGTTGTTATTTTGTATGATATGTTGCCTTTTGCCGCTTGTGAGACAGACTGATGATAGCCTGCTCATAGATATAAAAATATCTTACACAGAAAAGCTGGGTCATTCGCTGCTTCAGGGCTAGAAAGTTAAAGGGAGACAGTGACCTTCTCTCTTGCCACCAGCAGGGTAATAGGAAGTGTTGGTGACAATGAATAGTGCTGAAGAATAAAGGAGGAGAATGGGAGACAAATAGTGTTTTATTAATGCTGCACAATTCACAAACTTTGATATGGTGTCTGGATGATACTTCCTAAATGAAACGTTCACTTTCCCAGTCTTAAAGTGATTTACAAAAATCACCAAGTTTACCTATTTCAGAATTAGTGCATTTTACTATATCAAAGAAAGAAACTTGCATTTATATAGCACCTTTCATGAGATCAGGATGTCCCAAAGTGCTTTACTTCCAATGAAGTACAATCACTGTTGCAATGTAGGAAATGCAGCAGCCAATTTGCGCACAGCAAGGACCCACATACAGCAATGTGATAATGACCAAATAATCCGTTTTTTTGAGTGATGTTGGTTGAGGGATAAATATTGACCAAGACAGCAGGGAGAACCCCACTGCTCTTCTTCAAAATTGTGCCATGGGATGTGAATGGGCAGATGGAGCCTCGATTTAACGTTTTATCCGAAAGACGGCACCTCCGACAGTGCGGTGCTCCCTCAGCACTGCACTGGAGTCTCAGCCTAGATTTTTGCGCTCAAGTCTCTGGAGTGGGACTTGAACCCAGAACCTTCTGATTCAGAGGCGAGAGTGCTACCAACTGAGCCACGGCTAAGACATGTGGTTCAGTTATATATGAATATTTCAGTGAGTATTTGAGTGATTTGCTGGTTACATCTATTCGCATATAGCACGTACAGCATGTACTGCATGCATAGAAATGTATATCACAGAAGATGGCCATTTGTTACAGCTCTTGCCTGAGCCATACAAAACGAATCCCTCTCTCTCCCCATATCCTTGTCTCTTCCTCTGCATTAAATATTTATCCACACTTCCCTTCAAAGTTACAATGATCTTTGTCTCAAATATTCCCTGTGGCAAGACATTCTATGCTTGAACAACTCTCTGTCTCAAGAAATTTCTATTAAAGAAACTGACAACTTCAATATTGATGAACCTCGTCACTGGTCCCCCACCCAGAGCAAATAGTCTTTCCCTATTCACTGTATTAAAACTCTTCAAAATTTTAAAAACCTCCATTAAATCTCCTCTTAGCCTTCGCTGCTCCAGTGGAAACAGTCCTAACTATTGCTTCTCACCTCTGGCATCATCCTGGTGAACCTACACTCTATTCTCCCTAAGGCTTCAATGATCTTTCTATAATGTAATTGTAGGACTTACATTTTTATAACGCCTTACACGACCTCAGGACGTCGCCAAAGTGCTTTACAAAAAATTAAGTATTTTTTAATGTAGGAAATGCGGCAGCCAATTTGCACGCAGCATAGTTCCCGCAAACCGCAAGGTGATAATGATCAGATAATCTGTTTTAGTGATGTTCATTGAGGAATAAATATTGGCTAGGACATTGGGGAGAACTCCCCTGCTCATCCATCGAATAGTGCCATGGGATCTTTTACATCTACCTGAGAGGGCAGACAGGGCCTCGGTTTAACCTCTCATCTGAAAGACGGCACCTCTGCTACATGTAGGTAGCAGTCACCTATTTTGAAAGTGAACCAATTTAATTAACCTTTGATTCACCCTCTCTAAGTTGATCCAATCACCACAATTCAGTACTGGATCCCTTGCTTTTTGTGGTATATATCAATGATTTAGACTTGAATGTAGGGGGTATGATAAAGAAGTTTGCAGATGATACTATAATTGGCTGTGTGGTTGATAATGAAGAAGAAAGCTGTAGACTGCAGGAAGATATCAATGAACTGGTCAGGTGGGCAGAACAGTGGCAAATGGAATTCAATCCAGAGATGTGTGTGGTAATGCAATTGGGGAGGGCTAACAAGGAAAGGGAATACACATTAAATGGTAGGATACTGAGAAGTGTAGAGGAACAAAGGGACCTTGGAGTGCAGGTCCACAGATCCCTGAAGTTAGCAGGACAGGTAGATAAGGTGATTAAGAAGTATGGGATACTTGCCTTTATTAGCCGAGGCATAGAATACAAGAGCAGGGAGGTTATGCTTAAACTGTATCAAACACTAGTTAGGCCACAGCTAGAGTACTGTGTGCAGTTCTGGTCACTACATTACAGGAAAGATGTGATTGCATTAGAGAGGGTACAGAGGTGATTTACGAGGATGTTGCCTGAACTGGAGAATTTTAGCTATGAGGAAAGATTGGATAGGCTGGGTTTGTTTTCTTTGGAACAGATGAGGCTGAGGGGAGACCTTATTGAGGTGTATAAAATGATGAGAGGCCTAGATAGAGTGGATAGGAAAGACCTATTAACCTCAGCAGAGAGGTTAACAACCAGGGGCATAGATTTAAAGTAATTGGTAGAAGATTTAGAGGAGACCTGAGGGGAAATTTCTTCACCCAGAGGGTGGTGGGGGTCTGGAACTCATTGCCTGGAAGGGTGGTAGAGGCAGAAACCCTCACCACATTTAAAAAGTACTTGGATGTGCACTTGAAGTGCTCTAACCTACAGGGCTACGGACCAAGAACTGGGATTAGGCTGGATAGCTCTTTGTCGGCCGGCGCGGACACGATGGGCCGAAATGGCCTCCTTCCGTGCTGTAAATTTCTATGATTCTATGAATTCCCATTGGATATACTATCCCTCTATTCCCAGCTGAATATGATGTTCGTCGGGAGTGCTCCGCCATTTTGTTTACCATGGCAACTCTATCTTTTCAGGCCCAATTCCGCACTCTTTCTCCTTATCCCTATTACCCTGATTCCCAACCAAGTATATACCTCCCTTATAAATACCTCAATTGATTCTGCACTTGGGATAATGCATTCTACATCCTCACTCCCCTTTTGTTTTCACTGGACTCGCTTTTAATCACTTTGTTTGAATTCTAATGATGCCCCATTGTTCTCGATTCCCCAACTAGTCAGAAGAGTCGTTCCTCAACAATATTGCTAGTTCCCTTCATTATTTTAGACACCTCAGTCAGATTCACTTTTTTTTATCTCCAGGGATTATAATTCAAGTTTACTCAGTGCTTTCATCCTGCTGAATAATCACTGCCATTTCTCCAAAGTCAGTATATCTTTCATGAGCGGATTTTCCAAAATTGATCACAGAGCCTATTTTTATATTCTGTACATACTTCCTCGTGAAGCCCAGCATCCCATTTGCTTTATTGATTTTTACTTTTTGCATGTCTAAACTAGCTTTCAATGACTTATGTACCTGGATCTATAAATCCCATTGTGCATCTACATCCCCAAGTGCCTCCCCATTTAGAATGTATTCCCATCTGTTCACAGTGTACTTCACGCTCTGTTAGCACCTTAAGGTTTAATTTTTTTTTAATTCATTCACAGGATGTGGGCGTTGCTGGCAAGGCCGGCATGTATTGCTCATCCCTGGTTGTCCTTGAGAAGGTGGTGGTGAGCCGCCTGCTTGAACCACCGCAGTCCGTGTGGTGATGGTACTCCCACAGTGACTTTGTCATAGTGGTTTGGTACAACTGAGGGGCTTGCTGGGCCATTTCAGAGGAGTAGTTAAGAGTCAACCACATTGCTATGGGTCTGGAGTCACATATAGGCCAGACCGGGTAAGGACGGCAGATTTCCTTCCCTAAAGGACATGAGTGAACCAGGTGGGTTTATATGACAATCCAGTAGTTTCATGGTCACCATTACTGATACTAGCTTTTTAATGTTCCAGATTTATTTAATTAACTGAATTTAAATTCCCCCCAGCTGCCGTGGTGGGATTTGAACTCACGTCTACCGGATCATTAGTCCAGACCATTGTTCTGTCAGCTTGCTTAATCCATCCACGTCCATTTGCAGTTTTCTGCTCTCCTCTTGGCAGTTAGCCATAAGACTGATCCCGTGCTCCTTTGCTCCCAGTGCACAGAGGCACTCACAGGGAATACATTGTGGGAATTTATAATCCCACAGCCTGTGCTTTTACATCCACTAAAAGGAATTGATGGAAAAGTCCTGGGCTCTGTGCTCGCATTCCCAGGATGTATACTCTGCTGGGTGTGTGGGGACTGCAGGATCGGCCCTTTCCTCTCTGAGCATCATCTGGAAACTCCAGCAAAAAACCCCAGGAGGGCACTACTTGTCACTGCTCATCAATCCGAGAATGTCCTTTTTATCCCAACTATCTGCAGTTGCCAAGCAATTTCGTGTCCATGCCACAAAGTTGCTACCTGTTCCATCCTTCTCCATTTTTAGCTAGCGTGCTCTTGTGTGAAAACTTTCAAATATCCATTGAAGCTTCTCTATCCACCACCTCAGTACCTCTGTTAAAGAACATTATCATGTTAGTTTGACATGATATCCTCTTCGCTAAACCATCCCGTCTCTCTAATCAGCTCATACTGACGATGGATTCTAGCAGCTTCCACACAACTGAAGTTATACTCGCTGGCCTGTGGTTACTTGTTTTCCCTGAATTTTCTGAATAAAGGGATAATGATGGCAGCCTTCCAAAACTCCTTTTGAAAGATTATAACAAAGTCAACTGCAATGTCCTCACTTATTTCTTTTAATGTCCCTATCTGGAGGGGATTATTTTTCCAGCCTTAATCAATTAATAAACCTTTCACTTTCTTCCGTCTGGAAACTACATAGAATTTACAGCACAGAAACAGGCCCAACAGGTCTATACTGGAGTTTATGCTCCACCTGAGCCTCCTCCACCTTACTTCATCTAACCCTATCAGCATAAGCTTCTATTTCTTTCTCCCTCGTGTAGTTATCGAGCTTCCCCTTAAATACTTCTATGCTATTGGCCTCAATCACTCCACGTGGTAGCGAGTCCCACATTCTCCCCACTCTCTGAGTAAAGAAGTTTCTCCTGAATTCCTTATTGGATTCATTAGTGACTATCTTATATTTATGACCCTGTAGGATCGATTCCTCCCCCCCAACGGTAAAAATATTGGACTATGAAATATAAAAACCCAGAGGTGCACAGCCCACAAAAAGAGCTGGGCAATAAAGGGTTAATTCAGACATTGCGGCCGAATTGCCATATGAAGGTTTTCTGTCTGGGGAAGATACAAGAACATTCGCATATTCATGTACCTTAAGGGATTACATTGTCCACCTTAGGCCATGGCCCCCGAATAACCAGTTTCAATGCAGGCCTAGACAATGGGCCGGGCCTTGAACCTTTTGAATACGAATGCTAACAGAAACCAACAATCTTGCACATGCAGTCACTTTGGGAGGGTTGCATTGTCAGAAAGATATCTCAAATCAATGGACAATACCTGGAACAATTCACACATTTTGAAACGAATCGTATGCTCAAGAGGGGGCCAGGAAATACAGCGAGTTGGTTTTTGGTTTAAAGTAAGATCACTTCGAAGACAGTGGTGTGGGAAGCCGACGGCAGAACAGCGAACAGAAAGATTCGGGCCTACAATCAACTCCAGGAGACAGCCGATCGGGAGTGGTGATTGTATGTTTCAGTCAAATCACAGAGGGGACTTTTGTGATTGAGTCTGAGTAAGTTTGTGAGTTTCAGTCAGATCACAATAAGTGTTTTGTGAACGAGTCTGGGTAACTTTATGTGTAACAGTCAAATCGCGGACGGGTTTAACTGTGTCATATTGTGTCGATGCAAATGACCCTTGCGTAGGGGCTTGTATTTTGGGGTTGTTAGCCTGATATAAATCGTAGGGATTTATACTGGGGAAGTAATTGTGTGTGTGTGTGTTCAATAAACGAATGAATCAAAGGTTGAGCCAAAACCCTGTGCCGTGTGTATTTTGTTCTTACAAATCCTGACGTCCAAGAACTGTGTGTAACATGGGACCAGTATCGGAGAAAACCCCTTACAGAATCTGGTGACCTCAGCAGGACGTCAAGGTTGACAACAAAATTATGGACAGGGTTAAGTGCAAGAAACCCGCGATGGAGGATAGGATATCCTTGTAAGTGTTTGGGAAAGTAAACATTTCCGAGCACTGGGTGCGGGAAATGTTACACTCTGACAGTCCGTATGAGAAAGCGGTAGCGTGGACGTGTAGTAGTATAGATAAAAAATCGAAGGAAAAGGCGATTTGGCTAATATGTATGCAGAAACAAATTCAGATGCTCACAGAGAAAGTTGAGCGTTTAGGAAAAGAGAAACAGGAATCAGAAAGTAGGGCAGGAGAGAGAGAGGCCGTAGTGAACCGGCTGACAGAAGATTTGAGCTTTGAAAGGCAGAAGAGAAAAGCGCAGGAAGAAACAGCTAGAAACACGTTAGAGTACCTGCAATGTCAGGTCACCGAAAGTAGACGGCAGTGTCAGGCTCAGCGTGAGGAAGGTAATAGGAACTCAGAGAGAGCTGACAAGGCTGAGGAGCAGTTAAAAGATATAAAGGTGGCATACAGGGTAGCCAAAAACCGGGTACATGAAGAGGCCGATCACGGGCCCTGTAATGAAAAAATTCGTAAGTTGACCCTAGCATTATCCAGGTTTGTCTCATGGTACCAGGAGAAGTTGGGGTAGACTGGAATGAGGAGGAAAAGGAGCCCGATGATGGGATCCAGTATAGAGAGGTTCGACCGGCTCCTGAAGCGCAGGGACCACCGGGACCGATGTGTCCCCTGTGACAGCAAAAGTTCGGTCCATCCCCACAAGGCGGCGGTCAGGGGCCATTGCAGAGTGATTAGGTGCTTCTCTATACGTCCCTTCAGTTGCAGGAAATGCTGGCCTGTGTGCCGAAACTGAAGCACGGAGGGGATGCCTCTGTTCATTTTGCCAATGTAGAGCAGATAAGAGGGATCAATAATTGTGACGATGACGAATGGAAAAAGCTGATACTGTTCTCTCTAGATGGGAAGCTGTACCAGGGTTTGTTGGCAGCCACTAAGTTAGGAGGGGGTACCCTGGAGGGGGTAAAGTATGACATTTTAATGGCGCTGGGATATAGCCAGGGCAGCCTGTTCTTGCAGGTCGAGCAGACCAGACAGCTGGCTGGTGAGCCGGATGCATTAGCAGACAGGTTGTGGCCCGTGTATCTGAAAGCAACGGGGGGAAATCTAGCCCGAGCACAGTTGTTAGGGGCTCCCAGGAATCATTGGTTGAGGACCCTAGTAGCTAACAGCCTGCCACGGATCAGGGCTAGGGCGGAATCATGGTTCAACTCCGAGGATGTTAATAATACAGAGCCAGGCGTGTTAAGGAAACTGACTCTGGCTTTTAAATCCGACCGAGGGGAGGAGAATAAACAAAAGGGAAAAGTACACGAGATGAAGGGAAGCGTGGATGGTAGAAAAGAATGGAAGCAGGAGCGGGGTAAGGTGGACCGATCCCAGGCGTGCTTTAACTGTGGGAGAATGGGACACTGGAACAGGGAGTGCAAGTTCCCAAAAAGGGAAAAACCAGGATACGGGGGCCCTTCAGGATCAAAAATGCAGGGAGCAGAGGCAGAGAAGGAAAGGGTAGAAGACCCGGTGGAACTTCTAGTGACCGCGATATGGCAGGTTATGGGCAAAGACCGGGGAAAGCTGGACGCTGCCGTATGCAGTGAAAAGCCCAGCGCGCTCCCACTTCTCCCATGACTAGGACGCGCCCAGCCCGAGTACCTGTGCCCGCTCACCTATGATGAGTGGGGCAGACCTTGTGTAGAGATCAGGGTAGAGGCCATTCGGGGAAAGTATCTAGTGGACACCGGAGCTTCCAGTATGATGGTTCACTCACCAAACCCGACCACTTCTCCATGGTCGAGCAGGGTCCCGTTTAAGTTAGTGGGTTCCACAGGGAACGAGCAGGCTGGGGTGGTATCGAAACCTTTGTCTATAGGGTTAGGACCCCTTGTCACTAAGTGGGAATGTGTACTGATGCAATGGGATCAGCCCGGCGTGGGGGTCCTCGGAGCTGATTTATGCTGGCCCACTATGTGATCGTGGATATGAGAAACCACTGTCTATGGGGGACGGTTGGTTCAGATAAACCTGAGGAAGTTCTAGTTATCCCCAAGGCGGAGAAAGTGAAAGGTAGCGCCTGTACTATGAAACCGAAGGGTAGCTATGACTTCGAACAAATGGTCCGTAGCACCCCGGAAAGTTATCGGGGGTATGTGAAAAATAATCTTGCAGTGTTCGCCACTCACCGACATGACTGTGATAGGGTAACGGGGGTAGAGGTGGAGGTACACGGGGACCCAAAGTCGCGACCTCAGAAACAGTATAGTTTTCCCCAGGAGGCAGAGAAGGACTTGGAAGCTGCACTGAGCTCCCTCGTGGAACAAGGGGTACTGAGGCCGATAGCGACCCACGTAAATTCACCCCTATGGCCAGTTAAGAAGCCCGATCAGTCATGGAGAGCCACGGTAGATTACTGGGTTCTCAATGAAGGTATTCCAGCATGCGCGCCCACAGTAGCAGCAGTAGCCGATCTAATAGGGAATATCCCTGCGGAGGCAACGATGTTCACTGTATTGGACATAGCTAACAGGTTCTGGTCTATCCCAGTAAGACGGGAGGATCAGTATAAATTAGCCTTTACACTCAGAGGGCAACAGTATACGTGGACGTGCCTCCTTCAAGGGTTTCATAACAGTCCCTCAATTTTCCATCAGTGTATGGCTAATGCTTTAAAGAATTTCAGTCAGCCTAGCCAGTTGATCCAGTACGTGGATGACCTATTATTATTCTCAGAAAGTGCAGAGGACCACGGGCCACTACTGGACGAGCTACTAAAGCTGTTGGGGGAGGCAGGGTTTAAGGCAAACCCCAAGAAAGCCCAAATAGGACAAGAGGAGGTGAAATTCTTAGGATTGACGATTAGGGCAGGGGCAAGCGCTATAGACGAGGCAAAGAGGAGGGCAGCACAGGAACTACCCGCTCCAAAGAGTGTAACTGGGGTGAGATCTTTTCTTGGTATGACAGGGTATTGCAGGGATTTTATTGAAGGCTATGCAGCCACGGCAGCCCCTTTGCTTAGACTCCTTAGGAAAGGAGTAGGATGGGAATGGGATGAGAGTTGTAAGGAGGTATTTACTCACCTAAAGGAAAATTTACAAACTGCACCTGCACTAGGAGCAATAAACGGGAACGAAGATTTTTATCTGGAGGTAGCAGCTACTGGGGATAGTTTGAGTGCAGTGTTGCTCCAAGAACGGCATGACAAGTTGAGGCCAGTGGCTTATGCCTCCCGAGTACTGACAGATGTAGAGAGGGGTTACTCGAACTGTGAAAGACACCTTTTGGCGAGCTATTGGGCCGTCAAACATTTCCAATTATTTACGGGGTCATTTTTAATAACCTTACTGACATGTCATACCCTGACACAGCTGCTATTGGACGGGAGGATAAAAGATGGGACAGTGAGTAGCAGTCGTATTGCCCGCTGGACATTGCTACTCTCCCAGATGAACCTGAGGAAGGAAAGATTGGAGTAACCTAAGCTGGCCTTGAACATGATTTATCGAGGGACGAATCACGTGTGCACGGTAGAAGGGGTATGGGATGTAGACGTGGGATTCCGGGCCGGGCAGCATCCGACAGGGAGAGATATATATGTGGATGGGTCCAGCTTGGTGACAAACGGAGAGCGTAGGACAGGGTGTGGAATTTATGACCCAGGGACTGGGATAGAGAAAGCCATCAAACTCCCCAGCACACTGAGTGCACAGCAGGCCGAGCTGGTGGCTGTAGCTTATGTGGTCACGTATCCCGAGGAATTCCCAACTCCCTACACAATATGCTCAGACTCGATGTTCACGTGCAATTCTTGCACTGAATATCTGGCAATATGGGCTAGACGAGGATTCAAGTCCGCCGACGGGAAACCGTTAGTAATCGCCCCACTGCTGAACACAATCCTGGGCGTAACGGGCAATAAAGGGGAGTATTACATTCAAAAAGTAAAGATGCACTCAAAAACCGAGCCTAAATGGAAAGGTAACCAGAAGGCCGATGAGTTGGCAAAGAAGGGGGCCAGGGAGGGAGTACTTTGGGACTCATACCGATCTGGACAGATCGCGACCATAAGGGATATGTAGGGCCCACAGGAGGTGAAGTTACCCCAGACCTGACCCAGGTTCAAGCACAAGATACGGTTTTAAAAACCATGATTAAGAAAAGGGTAGAAGGGGAACCAATTGAGGGTCCTTTTAGAGCAGCAGATATAGTGGTCAAAGAGGGGATGCTGTTTAAAGGGGAAAGGTGGATCGTGCCCACACAGTACCAGGAGGAATTTATGCAGCTAGCTCACGGGGGTCCAGGAGCTGAACACCCAGGGCCGGAAACTACCTGGAAGAAAGTGGAGGAGGTGGGTTGGTGGCCTCATCTCAGGGAAGAGGTGAAGGAATATTGCAGTGAGTGCCTAGTGTGCGCTGCGAATAATCCAGACCCCCACCATAGAAAGGCACCATTGGGACATGTTAGGAGGGTAGAGGGACCATGGCGTTCTATACAAATAGACTTCATTGGGCACCTGCCCACCACAAAAGCAGGCAACAAGTATTGTCTGGTGTTGGTGGACGTTTTCTCTCAGTGGGTTGAGGCCTTCCTTTGTTGAACAGCCACAGCATTAAACACGGCTAAGATCCTAGTAAGGGATGTGTTCTCCCGATGGGGATTGCCCCAGGTAGTGGAATCAGATCAGGGGAGCCATTTCACAGGACAAGTCATGCAGACCACCCTGAAACTTTTAGGAATACAGGGAAAATGGCATGTGGCCCACAACTCCCAATCATCGGGAATAGTGGAAAGGATGAACTAGACCTTAAAGGAAAGGCTTAGGAAGGAGATAGGGGGGTACCCAAGGAAATGGGACGAGGTCCTGCCTCTAGTTCTCATGAATATCAGGGCCAGCCTCTCCAAAAGCACAGGACACTCTGAAGGGATAATTACTAGTCCTACCCCCTTTAGGGCTACCCCGGATCAGGCGTATTCCCCAGACGTTCACCTTCAACTAAAGTTTGAGGTAGCCGAATCCTAAAGACGCTTAATTGGGTCTAAAGGTCTGGACCATCTATCC
The DNA here is from genome assembly GCA_030390025.1 of Squalus acanthias. Classification (NCBI taxonomy): domain Eukaryota; kingdom Metazoa; phylum Chordata; class Chondrichthyes; order Squaliformes; family Squalidae; genus Squalus; species Squalus acanthias. The sequence goes on from CM059425.1 coordinate 248,511,908, forward strand.
CTAAAGGAAAGGAACAACCTGAAGATGTTACCATCCTCCAGATAGCACTTTTAATAAGTTTAGCTAGACTGTAACATTCCGGATATTATGAGGGTCCGGAAAACTCCCCCAGAATTCTGCCACTCCTCACCAAAGAGCGTACAGAAATTGAGTTTGCGAGTTTGATACAGAAGTACTATTTGAGATAATTCTAAAAATATATAGATTTAGTAAAGAACCGACATGTAATTTACAGTTGGTGATTCAATCACAACATTAACAGTTCCAAATACAAAAATCTTACAATTCTATTATCAGAGATCCTTATTCTCAAATCTTAACTTCGTTACATTTTTACATTTTTTAGTCTTATTCCAGGATATCCACCAAAATCAAATACAAGTACCTTGATCCCCGAGACTCAAAGAGTTGTAGACTTACAGAGCTTGCCTCTGAAGCCGAGAATCACTTTGCCCCTTTACAGCGAATCTATCATCCCATTTGAAAGTTCAATTTTTATACCCTTTTGCAGTGGTATGTCCTTTTAAGTTTTCTGCTGATGTAAGCTAATTATCTCTAGTCATTTTTCTGCTGACCCCTTCTATTCTTACAGTCAGTTCAGCTGGTAGCATTAAGAATAATGTCTCCTGTGTAGGTGTCTCAAGCTTAACACAAGAACAATCTGATGGCTGGTGCCTCCCCCACTTGATGCCATTCCCACAAAGGCATATGTTTCTTAATTTTCTGTGTTTGTTTACAAAGTGTACTTTAAAACATCTTAACAGGATATACCATTTTGTTCTTTCCGAAGCTTCAGACTTTCAGGAACCTCCAACCTCCTGTTTCAATAAGGCTATTGATTCAGTGTCAACAACTTATTTTATCTCAATAGCCTGTATGCTGTTTACAGCTTTTCCATTGTTTAGGCTTTTAGATTTTCAAGCCCAGTTTGTCATGTTGACAGTTGGGCTAAATCGCGGTTTTGGGGTTCGCTGTTTATGGCGGTTAGTATCTGCCATACCCCGTACACGGTAGAGGACTTCACCTGCGTCTCTGGTCAGTCTTCGCGTGTCCGCTGATGCGGTAGGATGTCCTTTTGGATTTATCTGGTGAGTACCCAATTTCTTTGGTTTAGCAGTAGGGTTTAGAGTCTTTGGGGAAAATCTTACCCAGGGGTAAGTCAGTAGTAGATTGTAGAGTGGAAACTTTGCGGTTCTTCGGGTTTTCTTCCCTTGAGTTGGTCTTTGTTGGTCGCGGTGGCCTGCTATTACCCGGTCAGTTGGGGTTAATATGCGGTTGTTGGTTTCGTGAGGCCTTTGGTTTCTGCGATGGCTTTAGGCCTTGCCTAGTGGGTCGGTCGACCTTGTGGAGCTGTCGATGTCTTCTTGCTGCTTGTTGCTCCGGGTGACTGTGTTGGGACCATTGTTGGAGGTCCGTCGAGGTGGTATCTTCACGGGCTGGACTCAGGTGTGTCTGAGTGGTGAGCAATGCCGACTCGCTTCCAGCTCGGTTTGTCTTCTTCCTGGTTTCTTCTTCTTCTGATGACCACTGACCTGCGACTGACCTTGAACTGCTTAACGGGCCTTCAATTATACTAAATTGAAGTGGCCTTATCTACCCGCCAAATCTACTCAGTTCATTGTCTGGTTTTTGGCGAGCTCGTAAATCGGTAACGACTTACTAGCGCGTTAACTGTTTTTTTAACAGGCCTTCAATCTCACCCATTGAACATGGCCTTATCTACCCGCCAAATCTACTCAGTTCATTGTCTGGTTTTGGCGGGCCTGTTACCAGTAACTGCTCTGTAAGTGTCAAATGGCTTTTGAGATGGTTTGCATCCTGTCGATCTCCTTGGTTGATCACTGGTGATTGAGTTTGTGTTTTGGGTCTCTAGGCTGGACTCGGTCTTTTCTATAGAATGGTCCTGAGTGGGTTTTATTATGCATGTTTCTGATGGGCCCTGTAATCGGTTTTGATGGGGCCTGTATTTTGGGTGGGACTGTCTTCTCCCAGGGTCTATTGTTCAAATGTTAATGTCTGCTGGGGCTTGAGTGAGGTCATCCTGGTTCCCCAGACAGTGTAATTAACTGCAATATCCAAACTGCTTTTGCAGAGGTCGACCCACCTCCTTGTCCCTTTACAGGGCCAGACATAGTTTTAAAATGCCAAAACTTGGTTTTTGGTCTTAAATTCCTTAGGTTAGGCACAAATGCATTTTTATCACTCTGAGGTAGTTCCAAAGTCCTTTTTCCTTAGGTTTTTGGGGATCTGCAAAATTTTGGAAACCTTACAATTAATAAAGTCAAAATTCTTTCATAGGATTGTGTATTTTTCTGAATATGGCTTATTCCTTCATAACTCTCCGTATGAGCTGATAGCCAGTAGGGCGATGAGGACCCCGACTCATGTGATGGTACCGGTCCTGACCGAAGCTCAAACGAGGGAGGACAACCGGGACAGGTTTGTAAAAGACCTGTATGAGACCTTGAGGAAAGTACAATGGGAAGCTGCAAATAACATGGGAAGCCTGCACCAGAAGAATAGAATGCTGTTAGAGCCACAGAACGTACAGGAGTAGAAGGTAGCGGACCAGGTCATGGTGAGAAATTATGCCGGGTAGGGGCTTTTGAGCCACTGCTCATGGGGCCATACAGTATGGTGGACAAGGCAAGCCCTATGGTTTACGCAGTGCAGCTGCCAAAACGGACAAAGTGGTTCCACATCAATCAATGTAAACGCTATGACCCCGGGAAGAGGAGAATAAAACGTACCAGAGCCCAGGGAACGATCATGAGTTTGACAAATGTAAGTTTTTCTCCCATGTTGTAGGATGATGACGAAAACCCAGAGAGCGGAGCGGTGAGAAGGAGTAGTCGAACACCCCGACCTAGGGTGCCTTGGACGCCTCCTCGCACACCGACCCCGACCCATAAGAGGTCCCAACCGGACAGTAAGGAAAAAGGGACGTGGTGATTGCAGCAATCACAGCATGTATAATATGTCTATAACCGAAGTTTGACCTGTGGAGGGAAGACCTCTCACAGAGCGTTGTTATTTTTCTTTTCTTTTATTTGCAGAGGCGAGTCGAACGGAGGATGCAGGATGGAATGCACTCTGTGGCTGGGCCTGTTTGTAATCCTGATCAGATCAGGACAGATGGAGCGAGGCGACATCGAGATGTCCTTTACTTACGGGTGTATGGGAGGAGCCGGGCCCACCGTAACACAGGGAGGTAGAGCACGGGGCACTGACGGGATAGCTACATACTTCCATGAGGGAGTATGACCGGGTTGGTTGGGGTCAAATTCCACTAAATATTCCAATTACACTGGTTACAAATTTGGTGAAGCATCAGTGCCCTGCCCCAAATTAAATATCACCACCAAAAAGGTACTGGTGAACAAGGGAAGGCAAGTGTGCCTAGAATGCTGGGGAAGTATCTCCGTGGGATGGTGGTGGTGGCTACGGAAAACAGACAAGGCAAAAGGTAATGAATCCACAGATTGGGAAAGATTGGGGAACAACTCATACAGATCGATTGTGGGGACAAAGGGGGGTGTAAAATTATGTTGGGACAAGTGGTGGAAGGAGGAACAAGGGGTTTATGTGGGTGTGGGAGGATCGGAACATAAATGCCAGAAGGGGGTGTCCATCGCTTTTAAACGGCAATGGCAAGATTTCGGGTCTGGAATAAGCTGAACTCAGAGTTTCGATTCGTGTGTGGTCCCAGATCCTCCAAACGCAGTCAATGCTACCGAACTAGTAGCGCACGATAAGAAGCCCCTACCATCAGCCCCAAAGACACGGGATAAAGAGGTTAAGTGCCCCATAATGACACCCGGACCTAGGAATGGGTTAGTACTGATTCCAACAGGGAAGGTGTTGTACCATGACGTGCATTACGAGGTAGCATCTGTTATCCTTAATTCGACAAAGGTACGGCTACCCCGGTGGTGCCCAGCTGAAACCGAAAAATTGTACGAGAAACTATTAAAAGAAATGTTCCGGCCATTCTACGAGTTGTACTATGGGGAAGAAAGTCAGAAGGATTTGTATAAATGAGTTGACAACAGTCACACCGGTTTGGGGAGACGGAATACCTTACGGGATCAGTTAAAGAGGATACTGGGGGAGGGTAATGTGATTGAGGGACAGGAAGATTATATATCACATTTTGGGTATGATATCCCGCCATTACCTGAGAATTTGACAAAACTGGTAAAGGAAGTGGAGCTTTCCCAGAAACATTGCTGCACTCTCCAGCAGGACAACAGAGAAACGCGAGAGGAGATCAGGGAAATGACCAGCCCACCTTGGTGGGACATTGGGTTTAATATTGAAATTCCTCCCTGGATCTGAATTGTCTCACATGTATTGATAATTCTGCAATTCATTATGATGTTGTATTTGTTCAGGTTATCGTGTAAAACGAAACAAAGGGTAAAAAGGGAAAAACAGGAAAGACTGTATAATGGGGATTTGGGATTATAGAATCAAATGTATAGACTGTGTAAAAAATGTGAGATTTGGCTGGGACCGACAATGCACCCTCCACGGCAGAAGAATGGACGGAAGTAATATCTCTAATGTAAGAGATATTAAAGGGGGGAGATGTAGGATCGATTCCTCCCCCCCATGGTAAAAATATTGGACTATGAAATATAAAAACCCAGACGTGCACAGCCCGCAAAAAGAGCTGGGCAATAAAGGGTTAATCCAGACATTGCGGCCAAATTGCCATACGAAGGTTTTCTGTCTGGGGAAGATACTAGAATATTCGCATATTCATGTACCTTAAGGGATTACATTGTCCACCTTAGGCCATGGCCCCCGAATAACAAGTTTCAGTGCAGGCCTAAACAATGGGCCGGGCCTCAAACCTTTTGAATACGAATGTGAACAGAAACCAACAATCTCGCACATGCAGTCACTTTGGGAGGGTTGCATTGTCAGAAAGATATCTCAAATCAATGAACAATACCTGGAACAATTCACACATTTTGAAACGAATCGTATGCTCAAGAGGGGGCCAGGAAATACAGCGAGTTGGTTTTTGGTTTAAAGTAAGATCACTTCGAAGACAGTGGTGTGGGAAGCCGACGGCAGAACAGCGAACAGAAAGATTCGGGCCTACAATCAACTCCAAGAGACAGCCGATCGGGAGTGGTGATTGTATGTTTCAGTCAAATCACAGAGGGGGCTTTTGTGATTGAGTCTGAGTAAGTTTGTGAGTTTCAGTCAGATCACAATACGGGCTGTGTGATTGAGTCTGGGTAACTTTATATGTAACAGTCAAATCGCGGATGGGTTTAACTGTGTCATATTGTGTCGATGCAAATGACCCTTGCGTAGGGGTTTGTATTTTGGGGTTGTTGGCCTGATATAAATCATAGGGATTTATACTAGGGGAGTAATTGTGTGTGTGTGTGTTCAATAAACGAACGAATCACAGGTTGAGCCAAAACCCTGTGCCGTGTGTATTTTGTTCTTCTAAATCCTGACGTCCAAGAACTGTGTATAACGGGGGACCAGTATCGGAGAAAACCCCTTACAGCCCCTAGTTTTGGACACCCCCACTAGTTGAAGCACCTTCTAACCTATCGAACCCCTTCATAATCTTAGAGAGATTACGGGCTCAATTTTCACCGGCCCGTGGAGGCGGGTTTGTAGGCAGGAGTGGTGTGAAAATAGCAGATTCGGGGGTCCCGAACCCATCCCGCCCCCAACCCGCCTCCATGCCAGTTTCCCAGGAGGCGGGTACCCGACCTGTGCTGGGACCCGCCTCCCCGAGGCGGGAAGGGGATTAGTGCCAATAAACTGCTTGTTAACAGGTAGTTAACAGGCAGTTTTTTGCCTAATCCCTATTTTTAGCCCTGAAGTGTGGGCTTCCCGACAGGTCCGAACCACGCCGATTTAGCGAGACGGACCGTCGGTCTGGAGGGCTTGGAGGGGTCGAGATGTCCGGTGTGCAGGTGAGTGATGGGTGCATGAGTGCAGAGGTAAGTGTGTTTGGTGTGTGTAAAGTGTTTTATGAACTTTTACTTACCTTAACTTTGTCCTGCAGGCTAGCTTTCTTAAGGTGTCGGGAGTCCCTCACATCCACGGCACAGAAAGCAGAATGGCTGCGGAGCTGTCAAAAGCTGCAGTCTCTGCTTTCTGTGCTGGATTGATTTCTAACTGAGTCTAAGTACAGGGACTCACGTTAGAAATCATATTGTCAGTGTTTGACAGCTTCACAGAGCTGTCAAACACTGAAATTTCATCTGTTAAAAGCTCTTGACAGATGAAATTTCAATGGCTGACGTCACCTGTATCCAAGGGACCCTTGATTGGCCTGCTAAGCCCGCTGGGCGGGCTTAACAGGTCAATCAAGGGAAAATACAGTGGGTTGGCCGCAAGTCGATGGAGGCGGGACTACAACCCAAAAAGTGGGAGTCCCGCCTCCATCACGTCCCCATTGACAAAATCCAGCCCTACTTCTCAGTCTTCTCTTATCTCGAGAAAAGAGCCCCAGCCTGTTCGGTATTTCTTGATAGTTGTAGCCTTTCACTTCTGGTAACATCCTTGTCAATCTTTTTTGTACTTTCTCTAGTGTTGGGTTACAACATAGTCTCAGATTGCATTTTTTAGAAAGCGAATGGTTCAACGGCCACAATAGATGCCTGTTTTATTTGTAAATAGGTTTGGCACTATACAAACAGCCATTAATTGGATGCACACATGAATAAAACAGCCTCATTCTCTGCTGCATATTCCAAAGGATCTACATCAACAAGTAAAATAAATTTTGCAAGACGAAAAGTGCCAGGAATATTCTAAAAGTAACAAAGAATTTTACATAACGTGTTACAGCAGCACAATTTGGCCCATCGAGTCTGTGCCAGGAACATATAACGCATTGGCTACTATGTAATCCTAAAATGGTTAGAATTTTTTAAAGAAAGCAAGACTTCGATTTCTAAAGCACCTTTCATGACCTCAGGACATCCCAAAGCCCATTACAGCCAATGAAGTACTTTTGAAGTGTAGTCACTGTTTTGATGTAGGAAAGGCGGTAGCCAATTTCGGCACAGCAAGGTCCCACAAACAGTAATGTTGTAAAGGGAACACAAAAGTCTTTTATAAACACATAAATAGTAAAAGTGTAGTCAAAGGAAGGGTGTTTGGGTCCAAAAAGGAAATCTTCTTGTAGAGGCAGAGGGCATGGCTGAGGTGCTAAATGAGTACTTTGCATGTGTCTTCACTAGAGAAGAGGATGCTGCCAATGTAGCAGTAAAGGAGGAATTCATAGCGATATTGGATAGGATAAAAATAGATAAGGCGGGTTTACTTAAAAGGTTGGCAGTCCTCCAAGTAGCAAAGTTGCCCAGTCCGGATGGGATCCTAGGTTACTGAGGGAAGTAAGGGTGGAAATTGTGGAGGCTCTGGCCACAACCTTCCAATCCTCCTTGGATACGGGGGGTGGTGGCAGAGGACTGGAGGATTACAAATGTTACACCCCTGTTTAAAGGAAGGGAGAGGGATAAACCCGTCAACTACAGGCCGAATTTAACGGCAGCATCTGATTATCATTTTTTGTCTCCATTTCCCAGCCACAGCCAGCCAGAATGAAAGGCTGGCTGGCTATTGGGTGGATAGGCCTACGGCACCAGGCCGCAGCCTGGGAGTGGAGAGAAGGGAGGGAGGGATCGAAAAGGCCGGAGGGGGGCGAAAGGATCGGAGGCCAGAGGGAAGATCAGAGGCCGGAGCAGGGGGGAGATCAGAGGCCGGAGCAGGGGGTAATTGGCGTCCAGAGGGGAGATCGGAGGCCAAAGGGCAGATCGGAATGGTCGGGGGGAGATCGGATGGGTCGGGGTGGGGGTCCGATCATGGGTGGTGGGTGAAGCAAGGACGCTGGAGCCAGCAGGTAAGTGGACAGGCACTTACCTCCTGAATCCGGCAGTCCTGGAGGCCCCGGGAGACCTGGCTGGCCAGGGTTAAAGTTAAAATGGTGGCTAAATATGAGGCACGCAGCCTCATTATAATATTTAAATGGGTGACCGCCTCCTGCGAGCGGGTTGGTTGCCCGTCCCCATCCCGCCTCTGTTAAAACCGGAAGTGGGCGGGTTGGAGATGGGTTGGGGTTGGGATTCAAATTTTTAACATTTTTACACATCCCACCTGACCCAAATCCACCCATTTTTTTTGGGGGGGGGCGGGGTTAACATTCCCCTAATAGCATCCAAAGGAAATTTTCCCCCTACATTTCCTGGAGATCACAGTATAGGATACCTCCAAATGGATCCTGTGCAATTTTTGTCTGGCACAAAGCTTTCTGAAAAGGTATGGCAGCCCTTTAATTATAAGCAGCTTTGATCTGTTTACCTATCTAGGAACATAGGAACGTAGGAGCAGGAGTAGGCTATTCTGCCCCTCGAGCCTGTACCGCCATTCAATGAGATCTTGGCTGATCTGTGACCGAACTCCATGAAGCCGCCTTTGGCCCACATCCCTCAATACCTTTGGTTAACAAAAATCTATCAATCTCAGATTTAAAATTAACAATTGATCTCGCATCAATTGCTGTTTGCGGAAGAGAGCTCCAAACTTCTCCCACCCTTTGGCGATAAAAAAAGCCCGAGAGGCTGACACAAGTTTCCTGATCCTTGCAGGTTTACAGACAACTTACATTACATTTTATCCAAAGCAGGGGAGATGAGTGCGTTCGACAAATTTAATTCGCTTTTCAAGTGCCTTGGATGATTTGCTGAGATAATTGTAATGATTCTGTAAAAAAAAAATCTATTATTCCAGTTGACAGATTTTGTGGCTTTAGGGACAATGAAAATATGATCCTGCGTTGATAATTATACGCAGGGAAATTAAGGGGGGAAAAAAAAGAAAGCACTTTTACAAAGTCAGCATGTAAAGCCACTTGGCTATTGATGGGTTGTTCAATACTTCACGTTCATGCTAACGTGTGGCAGGGGTTCAATAGCCAGCTGGGGCACGAGTCTTCTCTCTTGTAATTGTAGTTTTGTCGCAGGAAAATCAAAATGGGTGTAATTTTGACTCTGTTGCGATGGTGTAAAAGGTGCGATAGTGAAGCGGCAGCCCATTATACATCTCTCCCCATTTCTATTTCCACTGGAGTCAAAAGAGCTAAAAATGGTGAGAGATGTGAAACGGGCTGCAGACTCGATGGGGGTAATTTTAACCCCCGAAAAAGGTGGGGTGGGCTTGGGTCGGGTGGGAAGTCAAAAGGTTAAAAATCTCCAACAGGACTCCACCCGCCCACTGCTGGTTTTAACGGAGGCGGGGTGAGGGACAGGCAACCAATCTGCTCTCAGGAGGCGGGCTGGTCGCTGGAAGCTTTTAAGGAAGCTGTGCACCTTCAGTTTAACATGGTTTCTATTTGTAACTCATGTTGGCCGGCTCTCCCAGGCCGCGGGGAAGCCCGACAGGTAAAAGGAGGCGAGACGGGCTGGTCCCTGAGGTAAGTGCCGTTACAGCACTGCTCGAGGGCCAGGAGGAGCAGGAGTGTTTCCTCCAGGCCCAACAAACTTACCCTGGAAACACCGCCCCCACCTCCACGATCTCCCACCAAGCCCTTTTGCGATCTCCGACCTCGCCGATCTCCCCTGACCACCTGCGATCACCCCTGACGCCCCCAACCACACTCTACCCACTCCCCACAGAGATCTCTCTCCCCCACCACCACTAGACCCACTTGTTCCGAGGCTGTGGTCTTATCCGGAGCCTTCCTTGCCCGACAGGCAGCCAAGCCTGTCAATCAGGCCAGCTTTCAGACGGGGGAACCTGGGGGGTAAAAAATCACACTCCACGACATTTGGGGAAACCTGCATTTCTGAGTTTCCCGACCATAACTCCCCCTCGCTCCAAAACCCTGTCAGTGCCATCCATTTTACACTATCACTCAAAGTCAAAATCTACCCCCATTATATTTTAAAATGTCATCAGATGATTGTGATCTCTACTTTGTATCGCAAGCCTCATTTCTATCTGGCGGGAACTATCAGCTCCATCACTTTTCAACTCTAGGTGGTAGCAAGAATTTACCACAAACGAGGAAAGTTCCCTCAACAATAAACTGATCACACAGACGGCACTAACACATTTGGGGTTGATTTTAACTGGGGGGCGTGTTTAGGGCGGATGGGGGTGTGGGACGGGAGGGAAACCCCCACACAGAGCTCAGCGTGAGGCCCAGCCCATTTTAACTCCCGGGCCTCATTTAAATAATCCAGGGCCGACAGGCCGGGAGCTGAAATTGGGTTGGGAGCCCGTGGATGGGCCGGGAGCTGAAGGAACGGTCCCGGGTATAAAATTAGTACCGGCAGCCAATAGCTGCGCTGGGAGGGTGAGGCAAGGCTGGGGCTGAGGAGGCCCAAGGACCCCTAGAGAGGTCCGAGGATCAGTCCTACTGCCACAAGGATTCCACAGAAAAGTTGCATGTTTAAATTTACCTTAGATTGATAGATTTTTTGTTAGGTTAGGGTAATAAGGGTCACTAAATCAAGGCGCGTAAGTGGGGTTGAGATACAAATCAGCCATGAGCTAACTGAATAGCAGAACAGGCTCGAGGGGCTGAATGGCCTACTCCTGTTCCTGTGTTCCGACCACTTTGTGACTCCCACCGTAGTTTGGCTGTCGGGGTTGGCCCTGTGTGGGACTCACAAAATCGGGACTTAACACCGATGACGCTGATGACATCATCCAACCGCGAATAGCCAATGTAAAGCAGTCTGCCGGGGGTGGCGGGGGCCGAGGGCCCCTCCCGTGCCTGTTCTTGGGTAACTTAAAATGGCGGGGCGGTGGCAGGAATGCAGCGCGACACCCACCCCCCGCCCTCCCCGCAATCCCACCGTCTTAACCCACCGCACCAACGGTGCCCATTGGCTGAGCGGGGGGTTAAAATCCATCCCGATGCATCAGTCCAGAAAGCAAGAAAACGATGTTCTGAATTTGAAGCAATAGAATCGGAAAGAGGGATGTTTACACCGGTTGCATTTTGCTCTATTAATTCCATCTTCATCTGAACCCATTTTTTTCCATCGCCGAGGTTGTACGTTCATCTTTCCCCCCTCTAGCTTGGGCCATGTACCTCTCCACTGCGGGCTTCATTACTGCCGCATGTAATCACAGTGCGACCCAGACTGGGAGGTTCCCCACCCTCCTGAGCAGATACAGCACCTCACCTCCACGTGTTGTTCTACCCAGTGGGGACGGCTGGCAACTGAACCGAATAAGAATGATAGCTCCAGTGTCTATGAAGCGTATCCTCCTGGTATTTCTAGCACTTGAGCTTCTGATACGTACCATTGACAGTGGTGGTGCAGCCAGTCCTGCAGCAAGAATGCTCTTAACTTAAAGTAAACCGACATTAAAGGGTTAAGCGGCTGTACTGTACAGGCAGTTTTGTAAATTGTAAATTCTGTACAAGAGGGAAGGTGCGGGTTCACCTACCTACAGTAGAGTCTTTATGATGTATAAATCGCAGCCATTCCTCTACAGCAGAGGCTTTTAATGTCTCTACCTGTGAAGGTGGAAGAACAGGTTAAGAATTTTTAATTAGTACATTAGTGGGACGAATGGCCTCCTTCTATGCCGTTATGACTCTATGATTATGACTCTGTGTGGGTGGAGACCATTCAGAGCAGTTAGACTGAGGCAAATTGAAATCTCCACAAGGGGTTTTAAAACCCATATTTAACTTTCCCCTCCAATAATGAACTTGAGGCATTCAACATAGAAACATAGAAACATAGAAGATAGGAGCAGGAGTAGGCCATTCGGGTCCTCGAGCCTGTTCCGCCATTTAATGAAATCATGGCTGAGCATCCAAATTCAGTACCCTGTCCCTGCTTTCTCCCCATATCCCTTGATCCCTTTAGCCTTAAGAAATATATTTAACTCCTTCTTCAACATATTTAATGAATTGGCCTCAACTGCCTTCTGTGGTAAAGAATTCCACAGGTTCACCACTCTCTGGGTGAAGAAATTCCTCCTCATCTCAGTCCGAAATCGCTTACCCCTTATCCTTAGACTGTGACCCCTGGTTCTTGACTCCCCCACCATCGGAAACATCCTTCCTGCATCTAGTCTGTCTAGTCCTGTTAGAATTTTATAAGTTTCAATGAGATCCCCTCTCATTCTTCTAAACTCTAGCGAATATAAGCCTATTTGACCCAATCTCTCTTCATACATCATTCCTGCCATCCCAGGTATCAGTCTGGTGAATCTTCGCTGCACTCCCTCCATGGCAAGAACATCCTTCTCAGATAAGGTGACCAAAACTGCACACAATACTCAAGGTGTGGTCGCACCAAGGCCCTGTACAACTGCAGCAAGACATCCTTGCTCCTGTACTCGAATCCTCTCGCTATGAAGGCCAACATAACATTTGCCTTCTTAACCGCCTGCTGCACCTGCATGCTTACCTTCAGCGACTGGTGCACAAGGACACCCAGGTCTCGTTGCACTTCCCCTTCTCCCAATCTATTGCCGTTCAGATAATAATCTGTCTTCCTGTTTTTGCCACCAAAGTGGATAACCTCGCATTTATCCACATTATACTGCATCTGCCATGCATCTGCCCAATCACCCAACCTGTCCAAATCATACTGCAATTTCTCTGCATCCTCCTCACAGCACACATGCCCACCCAGCTTTGTGTCATCTGCAAACTTGGAGATATTACATCTAGTTCCCTCATCTAGATCATTAATATATATTGTGAACAGCTGGGGTCCTAGCACTGATCCCTGCAGTACCCCACTAGTTACTGCCTGCCACTCGGAAAAAGACCAATTTATTACAACTCTTTGCTTCCTGTCTGCCAACCAGTTTTCTATCCAAGTCAGTACCTTACCCCCAATCCTATGTGCATTAACTTTGCATGCTAATCTCTTATGCGGGACATTATCGAAAGCCTTCTGAAATTCCAAATACACCACATCCACTGCTTCTCCCTTATCTATTCTACCAGTTACATCCTCAAAAAGTTCCAGTAGATTAGTCAAGCATGATTTACCTTTTGTAAATTCATGTTGAATTTGTCCGATCCTGTCACTGTTTTCCAAGTGCTCTGCTATTACATCTTTTATAATGGACTCTAGCATTTTCCCCACTACCGATGTCAGGCTTACCGGTCCATAATTCACCGATTTCTCTCTACCACCTTTTTTAAATAGTGGGGTTACATTAGCTACCCTCCAATCTATGGGAACTGTTCCAGAGTCTATAGAATTTTGAAAGATGACCAGCAATGCATCTATTATTTCTAGGGCTACTTCCTTAAGTACCCTAGGATGTAGATTATCAGGCTCTGAGGATTTTTCATCCTTCAATCCCATCAATTTCCCTAACACCATTTCCCTACAAATACTGATTTCATTCAGCTCCACCCTCTCATTATACTCTATGGGGTAAAAATTCAGTTGGTTGCGCCTCCCGTTCTATGTTCCCCGACATCTCTGGGAGGTTATTTGTGTCCTCCTTTGTGAAGACAGAGCCAAAGTATATATTCAATTGGTTTTCCATGTCTTTGTTCCCCATTATAAATTCCCCTGATTCTGACTGCAAGGGACCTATGCTTGACTTCACCAATCTTTTTCTCTTCACATATCTATAGAAGCTTTTACAGTCAGTTTTTATGTTCCCTGAAAGCTTACTCTCAGACTCTATTTTCCCCCTGTTAATTAATCGCTTTGTCCTTCTTTGCTGAATCCTATACTGCTCCCAATCCTCAGGTTTGCTGCTTTTTCTGGCCAATTTAATGTCCTCTCCTTGGATCTTATGCTATCCCTAATTTCCCTTGTTAGCCACGGTTGAGTCACTTTTTTGTTTTATTTTTATGCCAAGCATGGATGAACAAATTCTCCAGTTCATTCATGCGATCTTTAAATGTTTGCCATTGCCTATCCACCTTCAACCCTTTAAGTAACGTTCCCCAATCCATCCTAGCCAAGTCGCGCCTCATACCATCGTAGTTTCCTTTATTTAAATTCAGGACCCTAGTCTCTGAGTCAACTACTTCACTCTCCATCTTAATGAAGAATTCTATCATATTATGATCGCTCCTCCCCAAGTGGCCTCGCACAACAAGATTGCTAATTAATCCTTTCTCATTACATAATACCCAGTCTAAGATAACCTGATCTCTAGCTGGTTCCTCGACATATTGGTCCAGGAAACCATCCTGTATACACTCTAGGAATTCCTCCTCCACAGTATTGTTACTAATTTGGTTAGCCCAATCTATATGTAGATTAAAGTCACCCATGATAACTGCTGTGCCCTTATTGCACGCATCTCTAATTTCCCATTTAAAGCCATCCCCAACCTCAGCATTTCTGTTTGGGGTTTGTATACATCTCCCACTAACGTTTTCTGCCCCTTGGTATTTCTCAGCTCTACCCATACAGATTCCACATCATCAGAGCTAATATCCTTCCTTGCTATTGTGTTAATCTCCTCTTTAACCAGCAATGCTACCCCACCTCCTTTTCCTTTTTGCCTGTCCTTCCTGAATATTGAATACCCCTGTATGTTGAATTCCCAGCCTTGGTTTCCCTGGAACCATGTCTCCGTAATCCCAATTATATCATATCTGTTTACATCTATTTGCGCAGCTAATTCATCCACCTTATTACGAATGCTCCTCGCATTAAGACACAAAGCCTTCAGGCTTTTATTTTAACACTCTTAGTCCTTTTACAATTATTATTTACTGTAGCCCTGTTTGATTTACACCCTTGATTTCTCTGCCTTCCACTTTTGCTTTTCTCCTTCTTGTCTTTTGTTTCTATCCCTGCTTCCCTTTCCTCTGTCTCCCTGCACAGGTTCCCAACCCCCTGCCATTTTAGTTTACACCCTCCCCAACAGCACTAGCAAACACTCCGCCTAGGACATCGGTTCCGGTCCCGCCCAGGTGCAAACCGTCCAGTTTGTACTGGTCCCACCTCCCCGAGAACCGGTTCCAATGTCCCAGGAATTTGTATCCCTCCCCCTTGCACCATTCCTCTAGCCATGTATTCATCTGAGATATCCTTCTATTTCCACACTGACTAGCACGTGGCACTGGTAGCAATCCTGAGATTACTACCTTTGAGGTCCTATTTTTTAATTTACCTCCTAACTCCCTATATTCAGCTTTTAGGACCTCAATCTGTTTTTTACCTATATCGTTGGTACCCTATATGCACCACGACAACTGGCTGTTGACCCTCCCCCTCCAGAATGCCTTGCAGCTGCCCCGAGACATCCTTGACCCTTGCACCAGGGAGGCAACATACCATCCTGGAGTCTCGTTTGCGGCCGCAGAAACGCCTATTTATTCCCCTTACAATAGAATCCCCTATCACTATAGCTCTCCCGCTCTTTTTCCTCCTGTCCTGTGCAGCAGAACCACCCATGGTGCCAGGAAGTTGGCTGCTGCTGCCTTCCCCCGATAAGCCATCTCCCCCAACAATATCCAAAGCGCTATATCTGTTTGAGAGGGGGATGGCCACAGGTGACCCCTGTACTACCTGCCTGCGCCTACTACTCTGCCTGCCAGTCACCCATTCCCTTCCTGCCTGACCAACCTTTACCTGTGGTGTAACCAACTCATCAAACGTGCTATCCATGACGTCCTCAGCATCGCGGATGCTCCAGTATGTATCCATTCGCAGCTCAAGCACCGCAATGCGGTCTGCCAGTAGCTGCATCTGGATACACTTCCCGCACACATGGTCGTCAGGGACACAGGAAGTGTCCCTGATTTCCCACATAATTCAGGATGAGCATGCCACGGGGCGGAGCTATGCTGCCATGACTTACCCTTTAATTAATTTAAATTAAATTAAATCAAATCAATACCACTAATTACACTACAATTAAATTATATACTCAAGGGCCCTTATTTACTAGCACTCCCCGCTGCACAACAGAGACCTTAGAAATTTTAACCACAAAAATTAAGACCTTCTAAACTTTATAAACTATTAACCTTAACTGTCAAACTATAGAGTAGTATAAGTACTCACCCAATCAGCTGCTTCCTCTTACCCGCGTCACTTTTTGAATCATGACGTGGCTTTGGAACGCCGCCGCCGGTCTGCGAGATTGGTAAGCCTCTGAGGAAAAAAGCCCGCGAAAGTGAGTTTAAATACTCACTGTACTGCCGCTCTCCTGCTGCTCCCGACACTGTCTTGTTGATATCATATTAGTAAGTGCTTTTTTAAAATTCGTTCCTGGGATGTGGGAGTCACTGGCAAGACCAGCATTTATTGCCCATCCCTAATTGCCCTTGAGAGGGTGCTGGTGAGCTGCCTTCTTGAACCGCTGCAGTCCATGTGGTGAAGGTACTCCCATAGTGCTGTTAGGGAGGGAGTTGCAGGATTTTGACCCAGCGACGATGAAAGAATGGAACTTGTGTATGGTGAAGCAATGTCAATTGTTTTCGTTCTTCCCGTTTCAGCCCGGTTGACTTCATGATGCTGCCCCGATGGCTCAGTCAGATTTTCCTGCAAGAAGCTGACTCATACAGACCAGGAACTCAGATTCAGGCCCCGATATTTACGGGGTGGCGGGGAGGAAGCGGGCCGGGTGGAGGGGGGGGCAGTTTTGCATTTGGGAACCCGGAAGATGGTGATGCCCTCAGGACCTGCCGAATTTAAAGGCAGGTCCTGACTACCATTTTTTTGTCTCTGTTTCCCAGCCGCAGCCGGTCAGATTGAGAGGCTGGCTGGCTGGCGGGCGGGTAGGTCCTCCGGCACCAGGCCGCAGCTGGGGAGCGGAGAGGAGGGAGGGATACATCGGAAAGGCTGGGTGGGGTGGGGTGAGGGTAGATCGCAGGCTAGAGAGGTGGAGGAGATTGGAGGCTGGAGGGGGGAGATTGGACAAGCTAGGGATAGAAACATAGAAACATAGAAAATAGGTGCAGGAGTAGACCATTCGGTCCTTCGAGCCTGCACCGCCATTTAATGCGTTCATGGCTGAACATGCTACCTCAGTACCCCATTCCTGCTTTCTCGCCATACCCCTTGATCCCCCTAGTTGTGAGTATTATATCTAACTCCCTTTTGAATATATTTAGCGAACTGGCCTCAACAACCTTCTGTGGTAGAGAATTCCACAGATTCACCACTCTCTGGGTGAAGAAGTTCCTCCTCATCTCAGTCTTAAATGGCTTCCCCTTTATCCTTAGACTGTGACCCCTGGTTTTAGTTTTCCCTAACATTGGAAACATTCTGCCCGCATCTAATTTGTCTAAACCAGTCAGGATTTTAAACGTCTCTATAAGATCCCCCCTCATTCTTCTGAACTCCAGAGGATACAAGTTCAGTTGATCCAGTCTTTCTTGATATGTCAGTCTGGCCATCCCAGGAATCAATCTAGTGAACCTTCGTTGCACTCCCTCAATAGCAAGAATATCCTTCCTCAAGTTAGGAGACCAAAACTGCACACAATACTCCAGGTGTGGCCTCACCAAGGCCCTGTACAACTGTAGCATCACCTCCCTACTCCTGTACTCAAATCCCCTTGCTATGAAGGCCATCATGCCATTTGCTTTCTTGACTGCCTGCTGCACTTGCCTTCCCACCTTCAGTGACTGATGTACCATGACGCCCAGGTCTCGTTGCACCTCCCCTTTCCCTAATCTGCCACCATTCAGGTAATAGTCTGCCTCCCTATTTTTACCACCAAAGTGGATAACCTCACATTTATCCACATTGTACTTCATCTGCCATACATTTGCCCATTCACCCAACCTGTCCAAGTCACTCTGTAGCCTCCTAGCATCCTCCTCATTGTTCACACTGCCTCCCAATTTAGTGTCATCCGCAAATTTGGAGATATTACAATTAATCCCTTCGTCCAAATCATTAATATATAATGTAAACAGCTGGGGCCCCAGCACCGAACCCTGCGGTACCCCGCTGGTCACTGCCTGCCATTCTGAAAAGTACCCATTTACTCCTACTCTTTGTTTCCTGTGTGCCAACCAGTTCTTAATCCACGTCAACACATTACCCCCAATCCCATGTGCTTTAACTTTGCACACCAATCTCTTGTGTGGGACCTTGTCGAAGGCCTTCTGAAAGTCCAAATACACCACATCTACTGGTTCCCCCCCAGGGATGAGGGGGGAGAGCGGAATTGTCGGGCGGAGATCGGAGGCCGCAGCTGGGAGTGTAGAGGAGGGAGGGAACGACCGGAAGGGGAGATCAGAAAGACCCGGCCGATGGTAGATTGTGGCTCGGGAGCACATCGTGGCTCAGGGTGGGGGAGGAGGGGAGTCCAATTGCTGGTGGTGGGTTGTCAGCCAAATTGCAGGAGTGGTTTACAGGTAAAATGGTGGGCCTAGGGGGAAACACTACTACTCCTCCTGGCCCACAATCAGTGCTGGAAAGGTACTTACATGCTGGATCCAGCAGCCTTCGCCTCCCTTTAGCTGCCAGATTTCCTGAGGCCCAGAAAACACAGCTGACCAGCGTAAAATTTAAAATGGAGGTAAAATCTGAAGCACACGGCCTCATTAAAATATTTACACAAGCAACCTGCCTCCTGAGTGCGGTTTGGTTGCCCGCCCCCCCACTGTTCCGCCTCCGTTAAAAGTGGACGGGTTAGAGGCGGGTTGCGTTTGGTTTTGAGATTTTTAACATTTTAACATCCCATACGACCTAAACCCATATGTATTTGAGGGTTAAAATGTGAAGGAATAAGCCATATTCAGAAAAATACACCATTCTATGAAAGAATTCTTGCCTTATTAATACATGACATACTAGGCTTGAAAATCTTAAAACCTAACAATGGAGAAGTTGTATTGTTAACAGCATTCAGGCTATTGGGATAAGATAAGTTGTTGACACTGAATCAATAACCTTATTGAAACAGGAGGTTGGAGGCTCCTGAAGTCTGAAGCTTTGGAAATAAGACAATGGTACACCCTGTTAAGGTGTTCTAAATTACACTTTGGAAAGAAACACATAACTTTAAGAAACATCTGCCTTGGTGGGAATGGCATCCAGTGGGGGAGGCACAAGCCATTACATTGTTTTTGTGTTGAACTTGGAACACCTAGAGAGACATAATTCTGTGTTACAACCAGCTGAGGTGACTGAGAATTGCATAGAAGACCTTTGTAAAAATGACATCAAATAGATGCACCTGCTGTTACACACTTTTTGTGTTAAGCTTGAGACACCTGCACAGGAGACATAATTCTGCATTGCTACAAGCTGAAGTGACTGTAAGAATAGCAGGGGTCAGCAGAAAAATGACTAGAGATAATTAGCTTACATCAGCAGAAAACTTCAAAGGAAATACCACTGAAAAAGGATATAAATATTGAACTTTCAAATGGGATGGGAGTCTCGCTGTAAAGGGGCAAAGCGATTCTCAGGCTTCAGAGGCAGCTCTGTAAGTCTACAACTCTTTGTACCTCGGGGATCAAGGTACTTGTATTTGATTTTGGTGGATATCCTGGAATAAAGACTAAGAATTGTAAAAATGTAGCGAAGTTAAGATCTGATAATAAGAATTGTAAGCTTTCTCTTTTTGGAACTGTTAATGTTGCGATTGAAACACCTACTGTAATTACATGTCGGTTCTTTAATAAATCTATATATTTTTAGAATTATCTCACATAGTACTTCTCTATCAAACTCGCGAACTCAATCTCTGTACGCTCTTTGGTGAGGAGTTGCAGAATTCTGGGGGAGTTTTCCGGACCCTCATAATATCCGGAACGTTACAGTCCAGCAAAACTTATTAAAAGTGCTATCTGGAGGACGGTAACTTCTTCAGGTTGTTCCTTTCCTTTAGGGAGAGATGGTCCAGACCTCTAGACCCAATTAAGCATCTTTAGAATTCGGCTACCTCAAACTTTAGTTGAAAGTGAACGTCTGGGGAATACGCCTGATCTGGGGTAGCCCTAAAAGGGGCTAGGACTAGTAATAATCCCTTTAAAAATTCCCTCCTCAGTCTCTGCTAATTTAGCTGCTCACAGCCAAGGCAGCCTGAAGGATGCTGTGGTGCTTGGATTAGGAGTTAAACATCGAGCAGGATTCCTGATCCTGATCGCTGGTCGCCAGCACAGACCGATCACTGCGCTGTAAAATTCTATGACACAGCACGACACAAAAAGGCGTGTTAACTTGTGACAATTTCCGACATGCACTTACTGCGGCCGAGGCTCCCCTTGGGAGTGGAAAGTAGGAAAATTACCATGGGAATGACAGTGCCAAATCTTTCTTTTTGTTTGCTCCTGGGATGTGGGTAATGCTAGCAAGGGTACATTTATTGTCCATCCCTGGCAGCCCTGAAAAGGTGGTGGTGGACCTTCTCCTTGAGTCTTTCTAGTGATGGTGACCCCCCATAATGGTGTTTGGTAGGAAATTTCAGGATTTTGATTCATTGATGATGAAGAATTAATCTATTATTTTATTACATTTTCTTTCTATTTGCTATGCTGGTCTTAGGTTGTGAATTTTTATTATATTTAAGTAATATTTGTTGGCTTTGATTAATTTTAATTTCCACGCTAAAAATGTATTAGTTAGAAGCAGAAGCAGCCGTGAACAACAGATTAACTGGTCCTTCATCGCCTTGACGTTTGTGGGATCTTGCTGTGCATTCTCATCCTTGTGTTCATATCCCTCCATGGCCTCGTCCCACCCTATCTCCATAATCTCCTCCAGTCCTACAACCCTCTGAAATCACCGTGCTCCTCCAATTCTGGCCTGTTGAGCATCCCTGATTTTCATCGCTCCACCATCAGTGGCCGTGCCTTCAGCTGCCTGGGCCCTAAGCTCTGGAATTCTCTCACTAAACCTCCCCGCTTCTCTACCTCTCTCTCCTCCTTTAAGACTCTCCTTAAAACCTACCTCTTTGACCTGCCCTAATTTCTCCTTGTTTGGCTCGGTGTCAAATTTTGTTTGGTAACGCTCTTGTGAAGAGCCTTGGGACATTTTACTACGTTAAGAGCGCTACATAAATGCAAGTTGTTGTTGCGCCAAGTGGTTGTGATTTGTTTTATTTGTTCTCTGGATGTGGCAAATGTGCTGATGTTGGAAAGCCTGCAATTCCTCTGAGTCAGAAGGTTGTGGGTTCAAGTCCCACTCCAGGGATTTGAGCAAAAAAATCTAGGCTGACACTCCAGTGCCAGTGCTGAGGGAGCGCTGCACTGTCGGCGGTGCCGTCTTTCGGATGAGACGTTAAACCGAGGCCCCGTCTGCTCTCTCAGGTGGACGTAAAAGATTGCGTGGCACTATTTAGAAGAAGAGCAGGGGAGTTCTCCCCAGTGTCCTGGCTAATATTTATCCTTCAATCAACATCACTAAAAACAGATGATCTGGTCATTATCACGTTGCTGTTTGTGGGAGCTTGCTGTGCGCACATTGGCTGCCGCGTTTCCTACATTGCAACAGTGACTCCACTTCAAAAGTACTTCATTGGCTGTAAAGCGCTTTGCAAATCCAGTGATCATGAAAGGCGCTATATAAATGCAAGTCTTTGTTTCAATTCACTGTTCTGAGATGGTGGCGTTGTAGCCTGCACAGGCACGATGGGCCAAATGGCCTCCTTCTGTGCTGTATGATTCTATGATTTATAAATAGCTGCCTGCTCTCCACACTAAGAATGACCGACTTACTCATGAACTTAAAGCTGAGAAGTCAATCCTTTTTAATGGAGCGGATGATTATAACTGGGGAGTAGCTCTTCCAATGACCATTTGCACTGTTAATCACGGCTGCTCTCGGGGATTTACGCCGTTTCTCAGGAGATTCTGCTGACATTCCGGTGAAGTTACAGCTGACCAAAATTCAACCCCATTGAAGGAAAAGAATCATTTAATGATACAGCTGGCAAACTAGTGGTGACCTCAGTATGTGAGCGAATGTAATATGTGGGGGGGGGGGGGTGGTGTCTCTTTAGGGTCAAATTTAAAATTCTCATCCTGGTTTTCAAATCCTTCCATGGCCTCGCCCCCTCCCTATCTCAGTAACCTCCACATCGTTCGCATGCCCGATGCGAGACTCCAAAAACAAGCGCTCTACTCGGAGCTCCGGCACGGCAAGAGAGCCCCAGGTGGGCAGAGGAAACGCTTCAAGGACACCCTCAAAGCCTCCTTGAAAAAGTGTAACATCCCCACCGACACCTGGGAATCCCTGGCCCAAGACCGCACAAAGTGGAGGAGAAGCATCCGGGAAGGCGCCGAACACCTCGAGTGTCTTCGCCAGGAGCAAGCGGAAGCCAAGCGCAAACAGCGGAAGGAGTGCACGTCAACCCAAGCACCCCACCCACCCGCCCCTTCAACCACCGTCTGCCCCTCCTGTGACAGAGACTGTAGGTCCTGCATTGGACTCATCAGTCACCTGAGAACTCATTTTTAGTGTGGAAGCAAGTCATCCTCGGTTCCGAGGGACGGCCTAAGAGGAGAAGAAGAAGAACCTCCTCCTGCCCTACAACCCTCCGAGGACTACGTGTTCCTCCATTTCTGGCACCTTGGCCCTGATTTCCTTCACCTCACCATTGGCGGCCGTGCCTTCAGCTGTCTAGGTCCTAAGCTCTGGAATTCTCTCCATAAACCTTTCGGCCTCTCTACCTCTGTCTGCTCCTTTAAGAAGCTCCTTAAAACCGACCTCTTAGACCGAGCTTTTGACCACCTGTCCCAATATCTCCTTATGTGGCTGGGTGTCAAATTTTGTCTGATAATGCTGCTGTGAAACGCCTTGGGATGTTTTACTTTGTTAAAGGCGCTATATAAATGCAAATTGTTCGTCTTATCATGTGGGGAGGGGTTGAGTTCAAGGATGGTTAGCAGTTTTCAGCTGATGGCAGTCAGTGCTGTGCGGAAATTAGTGCAAGTTGCCCATTGTTTCAACAGAGAGGTCTGGTCTCATTCGAAGTTCTGAAGGGAAGGCTCATCAACAATTTTGCCCAAATAGAGGCATTAACAAACTTTTAATGAGGTTAATGTATATAATTTTTGCTGCTTTTCCACTATTTGCCTCTCAGTCATCAATGTCTTGGTGGAATCCTGTGAATGTTCTTAACAGCATTCCATTTTCATTGGTTGATAACGTAGCCGAAGCATTTTTGGTTAATTTTAATGCTACGCTTGAACCAAAATATCAAAAATGACTATAATTAGACATGAAAGTATTTACAAAATGCACACTCATCAAAGCCCATTAAAAGGTAAGCATGCTATTACGCAGAGTCAGAAGGTTGTGGGAGATCAAGACCCATTCCAGGAGTTTAGCATGCCGACACTTCAGTGAGGTACTGAGGCGGGGGTGGGGTGTTGCATTACCACAGCCGCTGGGGTAGAATTTCTGAAGGGGGTTTCTCTCGAACACCTGCCGTAACTCCGGAGAATCATCAAACACAGATTAACCGCGCATTCATCTCATTGCTGATGGTGGGGACCATGCTGTGCGCAAATTATCCTGAGGATGTCAAAGGCCCTGTATTAGTGCAAGCCCTTTCTTACTTTTTTTCAACACTGAAAGGTGATTCTAAATTGAGGGAGGGGGATGGAGCGGCTGAAATCCAGTCCTCTGCTTTATTCTCAGTATCAGCTTTTTGCAGGTGTGCCGTTAACTCATTCTAGCTTCCAACGATGTCAGACTGCACGCAATTTGTATCGCATCATGACTGGTCTGGAAAAAACAATGGCCCAGAAATTAAAGACTGAGTGTTGACGCGGGGGTAAGGCTTCCCCGCGATATCTCACTCCGCACCTACCTTTTTCCTCCGGGCCCACACGAACTTTAGTTTCAAGGCTGCAGCTGTGCAGTGCTTGCGTGACCCAGAGACGGAGTTAGTTCGTGCGAGCTCTGGGATCACGTGATTCAGTTAGAGCCAATGGCAGCACACCATCTTTCATTCATAGTTTTGACAGGAAGACCTGTCAAAGCTATGAATAATATACCCCCCCAAAAGAATAGCTAAACCTCAATTAAATTTTAAAAAAGCCATCACATTAATAAAATAAGTATAGTTAAATAAATTAACCACTTTAAACAAATAATTTAATTTTTGAAAAAATGTAAAATCTTTTTAAAAGTTATAAAAATAAACTTACCTTTCTTTAAAGTCTCTAAAAAAGATAAACCTGTTGAAAAAAATGTAAAATAATACTTAATTAACTACTTACCTTGTTAAAAGAGGGTCTTACGCCTCCTTTCTTTATGTGTAAAATCTTCCATGCTTACCTGCGCGTTCAAAGCACTAAGTGCACTGCGTGCGCGCAGCCTGTAGCGCGCACGCGGTTCACCTAGGAACCGCCCCCTTTTGAATTCACGAAGTGCCGGTTTCCCGCGCATGCGCAGTGCATGCAGAAAACCGGCAATTGGAGACCTAAAACGCGAGAGTACACAGTGCGTACTCTCGCGTATTAGGTCTAATTTTCGGGCCAACGTCCTATCAATAAGATGCACTAAAGAGCTATGTGCGGTCCGGCAACACCAGAACTCACCGTTTCTGTACAACTCCCGGCTCTTAAGGGAGGAAAATGAGTCCTGTCGTTTGGCTGACCTGTCTCTAACTGGTTAAAGCCAAGTAGCAACACTTGGTTTTTTTTTTATTGTGGAAGGATTGTCCTTTTAGTAAAGTTTAAAAAAAAAAGTCTCATCATGTAACTGACGGTCCTACAGGAAGAGCCTTGAAAGATTCTGGAATGTGCTTGGGGCTATTTTAAATTCAAGCAGTGCCTGGGTTACGTAATAATTCATTGAATAACATTAAGAGGAGAGCTGCTGCTGTTTTGCACAGCCAGTTATAAGACCTGCTAAAGAGAATTACAGTTATGTTGTAGGCTAGGCTCCTGTATAATTGATGCTTCTGGAAACCATCTATCCATTTTATATATAAATACAAGCACTGAGGTAAATGCTGAAAAATAAACCCAAAGCACATGCTGCACTATTTCTTTCCCTCAAGCTTCTTATATTAGCCTAGAAATTGCAGCTGGAATAAAGGCATCAGTTTGCAACTGTGCAGTCTCAGCAAGCAATTTTTTTTTTTGGGTGGGGGGGGAGCGCTCCTCAATCCATGTAATTCTCGCCCGCCAGATGCCTCTCATCAAATTGCCGTAGGTGTCAGCTGTGGTTCAGTGGGCAGCACTCTCGCCTCTGAGTCAGACGGTTAGTGGGTTCAAGTCCCACTCCAGAGACTTGAGCACATAAGCTAGGCTGACACTTCTAGTGCAGTGCTGGGGGAGTGCTGCACTATCGGGGGTGCCGTCTTTCGGATGAGTTGTTAAACCGAGGCCCCGCCTGCCCTCTCAGCTGGATGTAAAAAATACCATGGCCCTATTTCGAAGAAGATGTCTGCTCATTATCTCGTTTCTGTTAGTGGGAGCTTGCTGTGCATAAATTGGCTGCTGCATTTCCTACACTACAACAGTGACTATACCTTAAAAGTACTTCATTGGCTGTATAGCACTTTGGGATGTCCTGAGGTTGTGAAAGGAGCTATATAAATACAAGTCTTTCTTTATGCTGGCAATGCACTATAATGCTGTGCATTAGGCTTGTTTTATCTTCAGACAAGGGAATTATTGGTTGTTAAGGGTAAGGCCGCAAAATCTCTGTCTTCGTGCATCACATATGCGAAGCCCTAATCTCACTCACTTGAAATACACTTTAGAGCTCAGCAGTTCTTGCAGGGCAGGAATGAGAGGGAACTGTAGTCACGTCAGTCGGTTCATGCAATCAGAAAGCTCACTCGCGGGGATTGCTTTCAGTGCTCCCATCATTCGATATAGTGGAGGTAGGTAAGCGGGGATCTAAAAGGGATGTCAGGTGGCTCCAGAGGCATACTGTGTACGTCTGCTGCTGTGCTGCCCGCTGTACATACAGGCCCAGGCACAGCTAGTTGGCAATGACTGTGGAGTACTGCCTCTGGAGGCCAGGGTTGCCAACCCTCCAGGATTGGCCTGGAGTCTCCAGGAACTGAAGATGAATCTCCAGGACACTGCTGTGAGCAAACCTTTTTAGTTATAAGGATATTGGAAATGGGAAAGAAGGCTGTTTGACTGACAGTCAAGAATCAGCCAATTGGGTGATGAAGAGCCTTTTCACATTACTGAGGGAGTGCAGCACTGTCGGAGGTGCTGTCTTTTGGATGAGACGTTAAAGCGAGGCTCCGTCTGCTCTCTCAGGTGGATGTAAAAGATCCCATGGCACTATTTCGAAGAACAGCAGGGGAGTTCTCCCCGGTGTCCTGGTCAGTATTTATCCCTCAATCAACATAACCAAAAAATAACTAAATGATCTGGTCATTATCACGTCGCTGTTTGTGGGAGCTTGCTGGGCACAATTGGCTGTCGCGGTTCCCACATTACAACAGTGACTACACTTCAAAAGTACTTCATTGGCTGTAAAGTGCTTTTGAACGTCCTGAGGTCGTGAAAGGTGCTTTTTAAACGCAAGTCTTTCTTTCTTTTCTTTTAAATCCAGCATTTTCAGCTTTATCTTTCAATACCTCAGTGTTTAATTTATCCTTCATTGGGCTGGATTTTGTCAATGGGGGCATGTTGGGGGCGGGACTGCTGGTTTTCAGGTTTCAGTTCCGCCCCCAACGACGTCTGACCAACCCACGCTATTTTCCCTTGATTGACCTTGTTAAGCCCGCCCTGCAGGCTTAGCCGGCCAATTAAGGGAAAGCCAGTGACAGAGGATGTCAGCGTATGACGTTTCATCTGTCGAAAAAATTTTGACAGATGAATTGTCAGCGTTTGACAGCTTTGAGAAGCTGTCAAACACTGACAATCTCTGTTCTAAGGTGAGCCCTTGCACAGAAGGATCACCAAAACCTCCCTCCTCAGCAGAAAGCAGATGGCTGCTGCATCTGAGAATGCAGCAGCCATTCTGTCAACTCTGCCGTTGAGATGAGGCACCTCCAAATCCACAAGGGTTGAAGCCTACAGGAAGAAGCAAAGGTAAGTAAACTTTTTCTAACACTTTCCACTCACCTCTCATACTTACCTCTCCACACTTGCGCCCATCACTCACCTCTACAGCGGACTTTTAGACCCCTCTCACCCCCACAGACCCACTGCTCGCCTCACTGATCCTGGTGAGGTTCGCAGCTGTCGGGAAGCCCACACTTGCAGGGGTGAAATGGGGATAAGCCTCAAAACTGCCTGGTAACTACCTGTTAACAGGCAGTTAATTGGCTCTAATCTCCTTCCCGCCTCGAGGAGATGGATCCCTGCGCGAGTTGGGGACCCGCCTCCCGGGAAGATGGCACGGAGGCGGGTTGGGAGCGGGGTCGGTACCCACTCCCAGTTTCTGACATTTTCCCGGCAGTCCTGCCTCCATACCCGCCTCCTCAGGGCTGGGAAAATCCAGCCCTTGGTTTTAAATCCTTGATGTGATCACGTATTGTGGTGAACTCAACAAACGTCTCCCATTCCTTTTTCTTGAACTTAACCAAATCTAAAACCCAGAAGTAACGTGCCTTGAATATCGATTTCAGGTAAGAAAATGAATAATTGACGACACATCACATAACAGAGAGAGTAAAAGTAAATTCAGGCTTGGCCCTTTTAAAGCCTGTCACTGTAACAAAACTTTTAGATTTATATATACAATGACAACTTGCATTTATATAGCGCCTTTAACATAGAAAAACGTCCCAAGGCGCTTCACAGCAGTGTTATCAAGCAGAGTTTGACACCGAGCCACACAAGGAGATATTAGGATAGGTGACTAAAAGCTTGGTCAAAGAGGTAGGTTTTAAGGAGCTAGTGTGCTCCATGAAATATTTGATTATCTGAGTGTATTCTGAAAACCTTCTGTTCCATTCCCAGCCAGCTAGTTATTCAGTTCTTCTTTGCATGGAGTTACGTAGGGACATAGGAACATCCGGCCCTTCGAGCCTGTTCCACCATTTAATGAGGACGGCCTCAACCGGGATCTTGGGTTCATGTCACGCTACATGTAACCCCACCTGACGTAGAGTCATCAAGATTCGAGTCGTCGTTGGCTTGTTCACAGATGCGGCCGGACCTGCTGTGATTTCCAGTAAAAAAAGTAAAAAGTTTAAAGTTTTTGGTTTTCCATACAGACTGCAGCATCTGACACATTAGACCCCCTGTGACCCCACCTCATTGTCTTTGTTGTATTTTGCTATCGTCTTTGATGTAATGTCTTCCTGACTGACCTGGTTGGATTTGATTGTCGTGATTGTCTCTCTGCCGAGGTGTGATAAAGGGCAGTTAGAAAGATTAACTGTAGTCGTCTGGCATTGTTCTCTGTCTATATATGCTGTGCCCATTTGTATTTCTTCACTTCACCTGACGAAGGAGCAGCCGCTCCGAAAGCTTGTGATTTCAAATAAAGCTGTTGGACTGTAACCTGGTGTTGTGCGACTTCTCACTTTTGTCCACCCCAGTCCAACACCGGCATCTCTGCATCATGACCATTTAATTAGATCATGGCTGATCTGTACCTCAGCATCATTTACCCGTCTTTGATCCAGATCCCTTGATACCTTTACCTAACAAAAATCTGTCGCTCTCAGTCTTGAAAATTTCAATCGACCGAACAGCTACAGTTTTTTGAGGGAGAGAATTCCAAGTTTCCACTACCTTTTGTGTGAACAGTTAATTAACATTACATTACCATGTGCCTTTACCTCAGATTAAGGTTAATTGGCAGACACAGTTAACGGAATCGAGCAATTTATTTTAGCACCAAACACCTGGCACTCTGCGGGCAATTGACTCGTTACAACATACGGCCCAGCAGGTTAGAAATATATCAGATGATTATGGGATCTTTCCGCAGGCTTATCCACATACTGTTAGTCCTAAATTCTGTTAATTTTCAAGGCAGAAAAGGGATAAAACTCACAATTAAAAGTATTAGGGTAAATTTTTGTCTACTTTTTCAGTAAAAGTCGACGAGGAACACATACTCTTTCTGCCTTTTTAGCCTCATCAGTCTTTGCGGGGACCAGATACAACACTTTGTATAAAATGTTTACAGATCAGTATCATCAAAAGAATGGCCTTTATCTTCTACATATTATGATAATTTCCCCGAGAAGTTCCATGAATTTGTCCCTAACTCCGATTGGAACTGTCTGCAATGTTCCCATGAATTATAGAATATTTTGCAACTGAAGTAAATAATTAAACAGAGTTTTTCAATAAGAGCTAAAAGAATGTCATCGTACAGTGAATGTGGAACCTCGAGTGTGATGCTACCAGCAACATACTCCATCTTGCTGGGTCACAAGGAATCTTAGGATTCTACATAGTGATCATAGAATCATACGGCACAGAAGGAGGCCATTTGGCCCATTGTGCCTGTGCCGGCTCTTTGAAAGAGCTAGCCAATTAGTCCCACTCCCCCTGCTCTTTCCCCATAGCCCTGCAAATTTTTCCTGTTTAAGTGGGCTGGATTTTGCCAATGGGGAGCTTTTGGAGGCGGGACTCCCACTTGTCGGGTTTTAGTCCCGCCTCCATCGACTTCTGGCCAACCCACGCTATTTTCCCTTGTTAAGCCCGCCCAGCGGACTTAGCAGACCAATTAAGGGAAAGTCGGTTACAGGTGACGTCAGCGAGTGACGTTTCATCTGTCAAGAGCTTTTGACAGATGAAATGTCAGTGTTTGAGAGCTCTGTGAAGCTATCAAACACTGACAATCTGTCTTTTAAGTTGAGCCCTTCCACTCAGGTTCAGTTAGAGAGCTCTCCTGAGCTGAAAGCAGAAGGCTGCAGTTTTTGACAGTTCAGCAGCCATTCTGCTTTCACTGCCGGTGAGATGACGGACTCCCGAGACCTGAAGGGATGAAGCCTGCAGGAAGAAGTAAAGGTAAGTAAAACTTATTAAAACACTTTACACTCACCTCACACACTTACCTCTGCACACTTGCACCCATCACTCACCTGCACACCAGACATTTCAGCCCCTCCGACCCCCCGCAGACCCACGGCTCGCCTCGCTGACCCTGGCGAGGTTTGGAGCCGTCGGGAAGCCCGAACCTTAGGGTTCAAAATAGGGATTATCCAAAAAACTGCCTGTTAACTACCTGTTAACAGGCAGTTAATTGGCACTAATCCCCTTCCCACCTTGAGGAGACGGGACCCGGCGCAGGTTGGGTACCCGCCTCCTGGGAAGATGGCACGGAGGTGGGTTGGGGGCAGGATGGGTAGCTGCTCCCAGATTCTGCCATTTTCCCGGCAGTCCCGCCTCCATACTCGCCTCCCCAGGGCTGGCAAAATCGCCCCCTACGAGTAAAAACAAGCCTAAAAGGAAACAATGGCCTAGAAATCTTGATCAAGCCCATGAATGGACGCGCAGCGGGTGGGGCGCTCACTGCTTCTGCCTGCTCCCATAATCACAGGGACTCGGCGCTCAGCCTATCCTTGGACCGGAAAATGTGGTGGTGCCCTTGCCCCAGCCCCTGTTGCATGCCCTGCCGGAAGATAGAATGGGCCGCAAACCAGCGGGATTCCGGTGGAATTATGTTTTACTGGATTTTCTGTCCGCTGCCAATCTAGCTAGTGCCCCAAATCGGGATGCTTGTCAATGACCTGAAACGTTAACTCTGTTTCTCTCTGCACAGATGCTGCCCGACCTGCTGAGTATTCCCAGCATTTTCTGTTTTTATAATAGTTACATTGTGCGTGAAATTCAGGTTCACACCAGCAGGGCCAAGATAACAAAGGATTCGGACTTGATTTGTATTACGGTTCGCATGGATCAATACAAATAATAGAGACCATGTTAACAGTCCCATAAGGTGTAAACCTGAACTGAATTTAACGGCACCAGGTACAGCACCATAAGAAAACGCGAAACACGTTGAATGATAGTGAAAGTTACACAAACTTATTTGAACTAATAGTAACAATAATTAAAGTGGAACTCAGTAGTTTAATGACACAAAAGCAGGTTTCATTTTTTCTGGCTCAGCAAACACCAATTAAAATGGACTGGTTGTCTTTGGTTGCTAGAAGTTCAGAGAAGGTTCACTCGGTTGATTCCTGAGATGAAGGGGTTGTCTTATGAAGAAAGGTTGAGCAGGTTGGGCCTATACTCATTGGAGTTTAGAAGAATGAGAGGTGATCTTATTGAAACATATAAGATTCTGAGGGGGATTGACAAGGTAGATGCAGAGAGGATGTTTCCCCTCGTGGGGGAATCTAGAATTAGGGGGCAGAGTTTCAGAATAAGGGGTCACCCATTTAAAACGGAGATGAGGAGGAATTTCTTCTCTCAGAGGGTCATGAATCTTTGGAATGCTCTACCCCACAGAGCTGTGGAGGCTGAGTCATTGAATATATTTAAGGTGGAGATAGACAGATTTTTGAACTATAGGGGAGTCAAGGGTTATGGGGAGCGGGCAGGAAAGTGGAGTTGAGGCCAAGATCAGATCAGTCATGATCTTATTGAATGGCAGAGCAGGCTCGAGGGGCCAATTGGCCTACTCCTACTCCTGTTCCTATTTCTTATGTTCTTATGTAGCCTCTGTCAAGACCTTTGCTGGAAGGAAGGCAGATTCTCCCTGACAAAGCTTTATCCTAAACAGTTTCCAAATGTCAGACAGCACTTTTACAGATCTGCTAAGCTAAGGTGTTAATTGAACTACTTTTACTGATTCAATGATACGGTTACTCCATAAATGGTGACTCAATTATGTTGATGTGCCCAATTATACGCCAGCTTTTAACCTTGCTTCACTGGTAGATCTGAAGCTATGGGGTACGGTAGCATAGTCGGTATGTTACTGGACTAGTAATCCAAAGGCCTGGACTAATGATCCAATCTGGTGACATGAGTTCAAATCCGACTCATGGCAGCTGGGGTATTTAAATTCAATTAAATAAATCTTGAATAAAAAACTAGTATCAGTAATGGTGACCATGAAACTGCTAGATTGTTGTAAAAATCCATCTAGTTCACTAATGTCCTTTAGGGGAGGAAATCTGCCATCCTTACCCGGTCTGGCCTATATGTGACTGCAGACCCACAGCAAAGTGGTTGGGGGAAAAATTAGGTCGCGCCCCGTTTGGGGCGCAAATATCGTCTGGACGCAAATATTAGCGCCTGGCGCTAATTATCACCACTGACTGGAAACTTCACTTTTACCGCCCCGGGAGGTGAGTGGAGCGCTAAATCAGGCGCTGCACACCTGTCTTAAGGCGCAAAGGCCGAGCAGTGAGGCGCTAACTCAGAGCGCGAGCGCAGCGCAGGTGCTGCCAGTTAGCGAGGGAACACAGACACACTGGCGCCGGCCAGTTCTTAAAGCCGAGGGGGGGGGCAACATGCTCCCCAGCCACACCCTGCTCATTGCAGCCTTGAATCTCGGCCTGGAGAGACCTGTGAATCTCTTTTGCTGCCAAGGATGGAGAGGGTGAGAGAACGCGCTCATCGCTTCACCGAGCGGGCCTTGGATGCTCTGGTTGGCGCGGTGGAGCGCAGAAGATGTATACTCTTCCCTGAGAGTGGCAGGAGGCCTTTGCCACGCGAGTACAGAAGAGTGTGGAGGGAGGTGGCTCAGAGCGTCTCCTCCAGGAGCATGGTGCCCAGGACCCATGTCCAGTGCCGCAAAAAGTTCAACGACCTCACTCGGGTCGTCAGGGTGAGTGGCTTTTTCTCAATACCTCTCCATCCCTCCATCTCAACCTCACTCTATGGCCAGAGGGTCTTAAAACCCCAATGCACAACACTCATCCAACACCTATGGCCCTTTCATGAAACACACACACACATTCCACACTTTGCATACAGTAAGGGCTATTCACCTATGGGAGGCACATCAGGCAAGACCATGGCTGCATACAGTAAGGGCTATTCACCTATGGGAGGCACATCAGGCAAGACCATGGCTGTATATTTACTCAGATGCTGTCCTTTTTCTTGCAGGCCAAGCTGGCGCATAATCGGAGACAGCAGCAACGGACATGTGGAGGGCGGCCTCAGCTGCAACCCCTCAGCGATCTTGAGGAGCGCGTCCACAGATTGTGGCAAGCCGGGTGATCGGTCCCGTCGCCACTGGAGACGCCGACCCCGTTCTGGACAGCAATGGTAATGTCATCACCTTTTTGTCCTCTGTCCTTCCACTTGTCCCTCACAACACCAGCCTTTGACACTTTCAATCCAACTTGGTAACTCGCTGCACTTATTCCTCCCTTACTGCCACCCTGTCCTCACGCTAAAGCCACTCTTGTACCTCCCTGCTTTCAGATGGTGATTCACCAGCTGAGGAGACGGGCCCTGAAGCTGCCAGTGGGAGTGAAGCTGCAGCCGAGGAGGAAGAGGAAGCCGGAGCATCAGTGCCACCCTCTCCCGAGGAAGCCCATGCCCACACTGGGAACACGCCTTCCCTGGAGGGGAGCAGGGGGGAAGGGTCTGATGAGGGTGAAGCTCCAGGACCCAGCGGGCTGCAGCAACGCCATGGGGGTAGGGAAGAACGGGGGCCTTCTCCCCAGAGGGAGAGTATGCCAGAGACTCCTACTGCAATGGACGCAGAGGAGGAGCGGCTGATCGCAGAAATGAACACCCAGGCGGTGGGCATGCACACTGAGCTCATGGGTGCAGTGGGAAGGGTGCCCGAATGCATTGAGTCACTGGCAAGGAGTGTGGAGCACTTCGCTGTAGCACAGGCGGATGCCACACTAACGCTTAGTGCTGCAATTCAGTCACTGGCTGCCGTGATCCCATCTCTGACTGCTCTCATGCAGACTCAGATTGAGGCCACGCGAGCACAGACTGCTGCCAACCTCGATGGTTCGTGCACATGTCCCCGGGGCTCTCACCGCGCCGCAGCAGGCCAGCAATCTGTTCTCCAGCAGATTGCTCCGGATGCTGAAGTGCTGCCCCGTGGGAGTGCCAGTGTGTCGGGCGAGCAGGGAGTTGCTGTCCTCTCTCACGATGACAGCATTCCTGCTGCCAACACTGTCACTTCTCCACTGCACTTGCCACCGCCTGTAGGACAGACTGCTGCCGCCCATGCAGAGTTGGTGCAGTCTGCAGCCGGGCCCTCCAGGCCCAGAACTGGTCGAGGCCGTCCTTCAGGGGCATCTGCAGTGTCAGGGTCTGACGATCAGCAGCCTTCCACCAGCCTTGCTGCAGCCACTGAGGTCCCATTACGGAGGAGCAGTAGGGTTAGAAGGGGGAAGTGCGCAAGGGAAGGAGATCACCCTCGAAGGGCAAAAAGTAGGAGGTGTGACAAAATGCTGGTCATTTTTTTATTAAAGGCCGAGGTCCATGGTCCAACTTTTGTTTAGTGTTTTGGACATTATCTCCAGGTTGTGAGAACCAGTTATGTTATTGACTGTTTTTTTGTGTTTATTTCTATGAGTTTGTCATGAGGAATTGACACACACAGAGTTTGTAAAATAAATAAGTTTCTGTATTCAAAATATATATGGTTGGTGTTTGGAATTATTGGTGCCTTGGCCGGCTTAGGGGTTGCGTGCTGGGTTCATTGATGTTGTTAGCAATGGCAGAAGCCATTTCCACAGCAGGGGCCCTAGAAGCGGCTTGCTATTAGCCGTTGACGGACGGCCCTTGCAGTTTTACCATTGTGGGCCGCCCTCCCGCCTTGGTGCTGCTGATGATCATCCTCCTCGTCCTCTTCCTCCTCTTCCTCCTCCTCCTCTGGTGGTGCTCCAAGGCCTGGTGGCATTGGCTGGGTCCTGACGATTGCCATGTTATGCAACATGCAGCACACAACTACGAAGTTGGATACTCGCTCAGGCGAGTACTGCAGGGCTCCTCCAGAATGGTCACGACAGCGGAACCGTTGCTTCAGCACACCGATTGTGCGCTCAATGATGTTCCTGGTAGCTTGATGGCTCTCATTGTACCGCAGCTCAGCAGGGGTGTTGGGCGTACGGAGCTGTGTCATCAGCCAGGTGCTCAATGGATACCCCTTGTCCCCGAGAAGCCAACCAACTGGCTGATGCGGTGCCTCGAAAAGTTCTGCCACAGTAGTCTAGCGCAGGATAAAAGCATCGTGGCAGCTGCCAGAATAGTGGGCATTGACAGCGAGTATCAGCTGTCTGTGGTCACAGACCAACTGAACATTCAAGGAATGGAACCCCTTTCTGTTCCGGAATTCCTCGGCATTCTCATGTGGAGCACGCAAAGCCACATGCGTGCAGTCAATGGCGCCCTGCACCATGGGGAAGCCCGCTATCCTCGCAAAGCCCAGAGCGCGGTCACGCTGCTTGTCTGGGGTCATGGGGAAAGAGATGAACTCTCGTCTCCTTTTAAAGAGGGCATTTGTGACCTGCCGGATGCAGCAATGCACCGCGAACTGGGAGATATTGGCGAGGTCCCCAGCAGCAGCTTGAAATGAGCCAGTAGCATAGAAGTTGAGAGCCACTGTGACCTTCACTGCCACCGACAGAGACGTCCTGGACCTCAGTTGAGGCTGCAGATCTGGCTGCAGCAGGTGGCAGAGCTCAGTGACCACCTCCTTGCTGAATCGCAGCCTTCGCAAACACAGCTCCTCAGACATATGAATGTAGGAGAGCTGTTCACGATATACCCTGGGAGGGTAAGCTCTCCTGTACATACGCCTGTTGGCCCTCCTCCGTCTGGCCATCATTGCCACTCTCTCTCTGCGTCTCTGTGTCCTCCGATTCAGCTGGAGCAGGACGACGCCCCCAATCAGTGCAGCCCCCATAGTCTCTTTGCAAGCAAAGTAATGAAGGACAGCAACCAAAGTACTAGCGAAGTTAGGATCAGTAGGCAAAACTACCTCACAAAGCGTTGAGTCAATGCAGAAGTCTCTCTTTCTCTCTCTCCGAATCTCTCTCTCTCTCTCAGAACGAGTGGTGCAAAAATGTCAACCACAGAAAAAGACAGGAAGAGGCCCCCTTTAAATAGCGCCCCCCCCCCAGCCCCACAGCGATTGATAGCGTTCCAGTCTTCCGGTCGTTGGATGCGCCAGGCGGTAAGGCAGGGGGCGCCACTCAATTTCCGCTCCGGGGCGCCACAAGGGCGTTGCACCATGGAATGACGTCACAATCTGCGCGCGCAGGTGGTCGCAGCGGTAAAGTTTAGCACCGCCGCACAATGTCTAGTTAAGTTCCCGAGTGGCGCAAACATCGCTGCGCCCGGGCGTTAGCGGCTTTGCGCCCCATTAGCACCCTCTTAAGGCGCTAACAGGAGGCGCAACCAACTGAATTTTTACCCCGTTGACTCTTAACTGCTCTTTGAAATGGCCGAGTAAGCCACTCAGTTATATTCAAGAAGGCGGCTCACCACCACCTTCTCGAGGGCAATTAGGGCTGGGCAATAAATGCCAGCCTTGCCACATCCCATGAATGAATAATAAAAAAACTTGGTCTTGACTCCCTGGGGTAAATTTTGACTTTGTGCGATAGTGTAAAACAAGTGATAACGAATCGGTAGCCCGTTTTACATCTCTCCCCATTTTCTTTCCATTGAACTCTTTTTGGATACTGCTTGTACATCCATTTGAAATTTTTCTAAAACCAAAGTTGCCTCCCTCTTTAGCTCTTCCCAAAATCTTGCCATACTTGTTCCTGCCTGTTCTGAGCAGGGGTGGATGCACTTAACTTCGTCCCATTCATATACATATGTTCGTCAGTGCCGGTTCTTTGTAACGTGTCTTTTTTACATCTGATTATATCCATAAATTTAGATTAGAAAAGACCAAACTTAGGGGTTGAAGTCAATGGAAAAGCAAATCGAGCACAGTCAAAATTGGGCTGTCGCTTCACTATATATAATTCCTTGAAAGTGCGAGTGCAGGTAGGTAAAGCCATAAAAATGGCCAATAGAATTTCAAGTTTTAAAAATAGCGGCATAGAGTAAAACAATAATAATAAATTCATTTAAAACATTGGTTAGACCACAGTTAGTGTAATATGTGCAGTAATGGGTATTTGGCTATAGAAAGGACATTAAAGCCATAGATACACCAGGATGGGAAACTATAGTTATGAAGAGAGATTCTGGGGCTAATTTGACTGGAGCAGAGAAGGCTAGGAGGAGATTCAATTGAGCTTTTTTCAAATTATGAAGGGTTTTGATAGAGTGAATAGGGAAAGACGATTTCCTCTGGTTGGGGAATCAGTCATGAGAGTCATCAATTTAAAACTGTCACGTTAGGAGAGAGGTTGTGACCAATTTCTTTACACAGAGGGCTGTGGAAGAATGGGACGGATTACCACAAAGCGTGGTTGAGGCAGAGAGCTTTGCATCTTTTATGGGAAAACTGGATAAATATTTAAAGAAGAAGAAGGTGCAAGGCTTTGTGGGAGGACTGGGGCAGTGAGATTAGTTTTGGATCGATCTTGCAAAGAGGCAGCACAGACATGGTGGGCTGAATGGCCTCCTTCCGTGCTGTAAATTATATGGTTCCATAATGTTTTCTTAATGTCAGACATCATCAGTCTCTTCCAGTATCTGCCAGTGTCTCTGTTTCTCCCTCTTTCTCAGTATTGTGATGCTTCTCTTTATTCTCATTCATATTTATCATCTCAGTGATGTCACGAGGTCAAGTCTTTCAAGAATTGGGCTGGTTTACTTTCGTCTTTTGTGATGAGACTTTTGCGATTTCACCAAAGAATCAATTTATTACTTCATGCTATGTTAGAAAAATGTAACACAAAATATTATTGTACCTTCCTTTCCCTAGTGTGCATATATTTGCCTGTAAAAATCATCACAATTTTAAATTAGTGTTGGAATTGTTCATTTTGGAATATCATTGAATCGAGCAAAGGAACATGACTATGAATTAATTGGAATATATGAGTAATTTAGGAGAAACTTAGAGGTAAAGATTTGATCTATTCTAAAGGATAAAATACGACAAAATCTATTTTCCAATTCCTTATTTTTCTGACCTCACAATTTCTCAATCAGGTAACTGCAGAGGCTTCAAATGTTTTTTTTCCAATTTTACTACCTGGTTTGAAATCCTGCTTGTGTGACAGGGTCAGGCTCTTATCCCAATGTTGACTGTAAATGTGCTACATGAATAGATTTTGGACAACCTCAACCAAACCTCTAGTAAACACAGGTCCTGAGCGGAAATGACACATGCAATGTGACATAAATTGGCAACATCGCTCAGAGAGATCATAAGTAATCGAAAAATGTCCCCCCCATTGCAGTAGGTACTGTTATTTTTAGGTGGTGGTTTAGGCAATGTTTTGGATTAGAGTAGAAATAGGTTTATTCTGTATCTAACAGTGTTATACCTGACCTAGGAGTCATCGCTGAAAATAGATTCCTTCAATGCAATCTTGAAATTGATATGTACAACGCGTAAAACATAATCTCAAGTGACTGGGGACAAATGAACTGTTTTCCTGGTTTGGTTGTTTGGTTTGCCTCAATTAAATCATTCTTAATATGGTTGAAGTCAAACTCCACAAACTCAAGTTCCCTGTAGACACGTCCATGAATACCACCAACACTGTGCTCCGAAGCACAGTTCAACAGAGTTGGAAGTGACCTTCCAGCAGTCTTCCTTCCTTGGCTTAACAATATGTGCCTCCAAAACGAGCCCGAGTGCAAATTTCAGTCAAGTCTCTGCTCAGATCTTGGTCTATTAATTGTGAATCTACTCTTGTACTTCAATACCATTTATCACTGAGAAACACTAAACAAGAAGAGGCACACAACTAACATTCTTCTATACTCATTGGAATTTAGAAGAATGAGAGATGATCTTATTGAAACATATAAGATACTGAGGGGGCTCGACAAAGTAGATGCAGAGAGGATGTTTCCCCTCGTGGGGAAATCTAGAACTCGGGGGCACAGTTTCAGAATAAAGGGTCTCTTTTTTAGAACTGAGATGAGGAGGAATTTCTTCTCTCAGAGGGTCGTAAATCTGTGGAATTCTCTGCCCCAGAGAGCCGTGGAGGCTGGGCCATTAAATACATTTAAGGTGGAGATAGACAGATTTTTGCAAGGTAAGGGAGTGAAGGGTTATGGGGAGCAGGCAGAGAAGTGGCTTTGAGCCCAAGATCAGCCATGATCTTATTGAATGGCGGAGCAGGCTCGAGGGGCCAAGTGGCCTATTCCTGCTCCTATTTCTTATGTTCTTATGCATGGACAGGTATTGTAACATTACTGTTCACGGTTGTATCAGTAAAGCCTAGTGAAATTCAAAGGTCACTGTTCAACTCATTGCCCCAACATCTATATGGCACCTATGTTCATATCAACTGTATAAATTAAAAATAACCTAGATGAATGGATTTGTAACAACTGTGATTAGCTGCACCGCTCATTTCACCAAAAATCGGCTAAACATTTAACAGAAGACTAAAACAAATACAAGCAATATTGCACTAGTTTGCCAATACCACAAAACAGGGTTGTTGTTGTAGATTTGTAAAATAATTTACAGAAGAAAAGATTACCAAGATGTGAGTGATGAATCATTCACAAAATCCAATACATTATACTGTTAAGAGGTTGTACATTTATAAGCAATGTCCCAGCAGCAGATGATGGAATAACAATAATACAACAATGAACAGATACCTCGACACCTTGTGGTGCTAGTCCTGGATCGATATGCGTTAACAGCTTGGTTTATCAAAACAACACAAAGTTTAGTCACAACTGTATATCATGGGTTCAAATCTTTGTAAATATGGCATTTGCAGTGCTGAAGACTTTGGGCGGAATTTTCGGGGGTCTGTGCCAGCGCGATCGGAGGCGGGTCGGGCGGGAAATTTTAAATATCTTGGAGCGGGTCAGGAACCCGCCGCCATCCCGCCCCCCACGCGTAATTTCCCTCGGGCGCGTTTGCCGGCACGGCAGCGACCCGAACGGCAGAGGCGGGCGAGTGAATTGAAATCACGACGAGGTTCTTGTCAGATCCTTAAGTGCCTTTTTCACCCTACCTTTCAAATTTCACCGGATGAGCACGGGAATCACGCAGCTCAGGAACCACATCTGTGAACCTGAGCGGAGGTTGAGTGGCCATTGATCCAGCACAGCATGAAAAGTACAATAAAAGCTCCCACCTCACAGCTGATCGCTTTCCTAAGGCAGATGCTGTTCCTGACTGCATTGTCAGCACAGATTTAGATCTCTACAGGTTGCAAGTGTTTCTAGCAACATCGGCATCTAGTGTCACCTCATTGCTAGAACCTATCACACCATTGACAGATTGCCTCTGTCATCTCTACTTGACCTGCCATCTATTTAAGGTTTAAAGTTTTGGGCAAGAGATACTGGGGGATGTGACGAAAAACTTTTTTACGCAGCGAGTGGTGAGGACCTGGAACTCGCTGCCGACGGAAGTGGTGGAAGCGGAGACACTCAATGTTTTCAAGGGGAGACTGGATAGGCACTTGAGGGGAATA
This sequence comes from Squalus acanthias, assembly GCA_030390025.1. NCBI lineage: Eukaryota > Metazoa > Chordata > Chondrichthyes > Squaliformes > Squalidae > Squalus > Squalus acanthias. Next base: position 248,552,216 of record CM059425.1, read on the forward strand.
AACTTGCAGGGCTACGGGGATAGAGCGGGGGAATGGGACTGACTGGATCGCTCTACAGAGAGCCGGCACGGACTCAATGGGCCGAATGGCCTCCTTCTGTGCCGTTATGACTCTATGACTCTATTCCAACAGCATGGGTGCCGTTTATAATGTCCTGATCGGGTTATATTTTACGACTGAGGAGCTAAATTAGGTAAATAGGATATCTCATCGTTCCTACAGAATTACTGACATTCTTTTACAGTTGTGAAATGTCCTAAAGGATGCCTCAAAGTGCTTCATAGTCAATGGCTACAAGAGCAGATCCAAGTGGAGGGGAACTTGCAAGTGGTGGTGTTCCCATGACTTGGAAGTATATCGTCGATCCTTCATCGTCGCTGGCTCAAAATCCTGGAACTCCCTCCCTAACATCACTGTGGGAGTACCTTCACCACACGGACTGCAGCGGTTCAAGAAGGCGGCTCACCACCACCTTCTCGAGGGCAATTAGGGATGGGCAATAAATGCTGGCCTAGCCAGCGACGCCTACATCCCATGAATTAATTTAAAAAAATCAAATGGTTAAGGATAGTTTCTCACTAAATATAATGCAGATCATATGTTTGCTGATCCGTGTGCTCTGTTAAGAGGTTTTCCATAGCTTCCACAAAACTAGCTGTAATGGTCTAACTGTATTACTGCTGACCTTCTTGACAAGATCCAATTTCTTAATTGGTGCCATCTTCTCCCCAGTTTGCTCTTCCTTTGGTCTTGTCTCAGTTTACTTGTTATGCATCATTAGTCTGCACAATATTCAGCACTCAGACAAATTTCTCTCATGATCTGCATTGTTCCCTCCTGTCGTGTGCACTATTAAGAAAATAAGAACATAAGAAACAGGAGCAGGAGTAGGCCAATCGGCCCCTCGAGCCTGCTCCGCCATTCAATAAGATCATGGTTGATCCAATCTTGGCCTCAACACCACTTTCCCGCTCTCTCCCCATACCCCTTGACTCCCTTGTAGTTCAAATGTCTGTCAATCTCCGCCTTGAATATATTCAGTGACCCTGCCTCCACAGCTCTCTGGGGTAGAGAATTCCAAAGATTCACGACCCTCTGAGAGAAGAAATTCCTTCTCAACTCCGTCTTAAATGGGCGACCCTTATTCTGAAACTATGACCCCTAGTTCTAGATACCCCCACTAGGGGAAACATCCTCTCAGCATCCATCCTGTCAACCCCCCTCAGAATCTTATATGTTTCAGTAAGATTACCTCTCATTCTTCTAAACTCCAATAAGTATAGGCCCAACCTGCTCAACCTTTCGTCATACGTCAGTCAACCCCTTCATCCCAGGAATCAACCTAGTGAACCTTTTCTGCACTGCCTCCAATGTAAGTATATCCTTCCTTAAATATGGAGACCACAATTGTACGCAATACTTCAGGTGCAGTCTCTGTAAAGTTGCATCAAACTTCCCTATTTTTATACTCCATACCCCTTTCAATAAAGGCCAACATTCCATTTGCCTTCCTAATTACTTGCTGTACCTGCACTAGGACCCATGTTCTAGGACCCCCAGATCCCTTTGTACCGCAGCATTTTGTAGTCTCACACCATTTAAATAATAATTTGCTTTTTCATTCTTCCTTCCAAAGTGGATAACCTCACATTTTCCCACATTGTACTCCATCTGCCAAATTTTTGCCCACTCACTTAACCTATCTATATCCCTTTGCAGACTCAATGGGCTGGATTTTGTGAATGGAGGCGACTTGGAGGCGGGACTGCTGCTTGTCGTGTAAATCACAGAATCACAGAATCCCCACAGTGCAGATAGAGGCCATTTCGGCCCATCGAGCCTGCACCGACACATATCCCACCCTATCCCCGTAACCCCACGTATTTAATCCCCCTAACACTAAGGGTCAATTTATCATAGCCAAATCAACCTAACCCGCACATCTTTGGACTGTGGGAGGAAACCGGAGCACCCGGAGGAAACCCACGCAGGCACGGGGAGAATGTGCAAACTCCACACAGACAGTCACCCGAGGCCAGATTCGAACCCGGGTCCCTGGCGCTGTGAGGCAACAGTGCTAACCACTATGCCACCGTGTTGCAATGTCCCGCCTCCATCCTCGCCTGACCAATCAGAGGGATTTTCCCCTGATTGAGCTTGTTAAGCCCGCCCTGCGGGCTCAGCAGGCCAATTAGGGAGGAAGTCACTGACAGATCACGTCAACGTCAGACGTGCTATCTGTCAAGACTTCTTGAAAGAAGAAATTACAGCGTTTGACAGCTCTGTGAAGCTGTCAAACAGTGACATTCTCTTTAGTTTGATGAGTCTTTGAGGTGAGGACTCATCAAACATTGCAAATTTGTAAATTTCAGATGTCTGATGGATTGGAGGGTCCATCAGCCATTACCTGAAATTGACAAGGAGGATGTCCGCTCTCCCCATCCAGCGCGGCTAAAGGCTATGGAAGGAAAACAAGGTAAGTGAACACTTTTTTAAACTAACCACTCACCTTGCATACTTACCACTCCACACTTGCACCCATCACCTTACCTCCGACCGCCGCAGACCTCCTCCACGTCTCCTCCAACCCGACGGGTTCTCCGAGGTCGGGAAGCCTTCACCTGTGAAGGTAAAATGGCACTAATCCTTTTTTCTGCCTGTTAACTACCTGTTAACAGGCAGTTAAAAGGATTAAATGCCTTTCCCGCCTCCAGGAGACGGGACCCGAAGCTGCACATCTTCCCGCCTCCTGGCAAAAGGACACGGAGGCGGGATAGGGGTGGCTTTGCCATCCGCCCCCACTTTCTCCGATTTTACCGGCTGTCCTGCCTCCATGCCCGCCTCCTCGGGGCTTGGAAAATCCAGCCCAAGGTGTCCTCCTCACAACTTGCTAACCCACCTATCTTTGTATCATCAGCAAATTTGGCTACAGTACACTCGGTCAATTCATCAAAGTCATTAATATAGATTGTAAATCGTTGAGGCCCCAGCACTGATTCCTGTGGCACCCCACTAGTTACTATCTGTGTTTTGTTCTCTACCCTCCCCCCGACTTAGTAATCAGTAATACCTTTATCTGAGGCAAATCCCTCCCTAGTGATTAAAAGGGGGGTAATTTTGACTTTGAGTGATAGTGTAAAACGGGTGATATCGGATCAGTTGATTTTCATTTCGATTGACTTTAGTGGAAATAACAATCAGGAGAGATATATAATGAGTAACTGATCCAATATCGCTCATATTACACAATCACGCAAAGTCCAAATTACCCCCAAAGTGTGTAAATGCATTGTACAGTTTGGCACTGAAACACACAGGCCAGGTGGGTCATAGATTTGACCCATGGCCTGTGTTGAGTAAGCTCATTTCTGCACTGTTTTTACTTACCGTGCCCATCCCATAATCTGGTGCTGTGTGCTTGTTGTTGACTATGGTTTTGCCTTTTCTTGAATTACTCATTATTGAATCGATAAACAGTGCTCTGCACAATATTTGAAATGCACTGCACCAGTCAGCCATCCAAATCAAAACTGTAGCTATCTACTCGTAGGCTCAGTGGGTAGAACCCTTGCCTCTGAGTCAGAAGGTTGTGGGTTCAAGTCCCACTCCAGAGACTTGAGTGCAAAAATCTAAGCTGACTCTCCAGTGCAGTACTGAGAGAGTGCTGCACTGTCGGAGGTGCTGTCTTTTGGATGAGACATTAAACCGAGGCCCCATTTGCTCTCAGGTGGACGTAAAAGATCCTATGGCACATTTTGAAGAAGAGCAGTGGAGTTATCCATGGTGTCCTGGGGGTATTTATCCCTTGTCCAACATCACTGAAATAAACAGATTATCTGGTCATTATCACATTGCTGTTTGTGGGAGTTTGCTGTGCGCAAATTGGCTGCCGCCTTTCCTATATTACAACAGTGACTACACTTCAAAAAGTACGTCATTGGCTGTAAAGCGCTTACGGATGTGAAAGGCGCCATATAAATGCAAGTCTTTCTTTTTTCTTTTTGTATCTAATAGCAAATTTATTAGACTGTACTCTCAAAAGCCTGAACCGTATCCTGCAGTTGGCAGCAAAACAATATAACGTTGTGGTTTCGGTGAAAGAGATTCACTCAGTGAAAATCAGTTCCACGCTAAAGAGATAGAAACACTGGAGAGCTGCCATTGTATCTGGAGCCCAGAACCTCGCATGAGCTGCTGCCTTCAGGAGAAGATTAAAGGGAGGAAACCAGAGGAAAAAGAGACTTTTGGTAACTCACACGGCTATTCTGCTAGTCTGCCTCCTAGGCTGACTGTACTGGGCATTATATACTCTTGGCCAGAGATCTTCCAGTGGACTCTTTCCATTATCTTGTGACATGCATCACACTGTTACACTCAGCATGCCCTAATTGTTAGCCTGGGATACCAGCGTGCATTTGGTAAATTTGGTAAAATTATAGAGCACTAATTTTTGTCAGCATGCATATTAATATTTCCCTGAACTGTGGAAAACAATGTATTGTGGCACACAATTCATTACAATATTATAGCAAGTGAATAAATAAAATACTCCATTATACTGCAGTGTTCTAAGGGCACAGACAGAACATTGGGTGTTCTAAGGGCACAGACAGAACATTGAGTGCTTCTTCTCAACCTCTCTTCAAGATATTTCATTGGAAAATTTCATATGGAGGGATAAGTAACTAATTATTAGTTCTAGCTAATATGCACGTAACAACCTTGCTGGAGACATTGTGAGAAATATTAATTGAAAAACAGGAATTTTTCAGGAAATGTCACGCATGATCGCATGGAATTTGAGCAATAATTACATTCTGAAAAGTAACGGTCAAATTGATTCGGAGTAGTGTGCTAATGCACTGGAGATCATCATGCCTGCCTGGGTTTTGCTTCTACAGATTGGATGCTGCATTGGATAAAGCTGGTGGATGAGGAAAACTATTCAAACTCACTGCTACTTCTCGACCTCATAACTCTTGATCTGAAGAAGGGAGAATAAGGCAGTTCTAGTGTGTCTAATGTGAGCTGATGAATTATTTTTTAGATCTCTCCAGGAGCTTATGAGGATATTTTTCTACAGCACTTCTTAATTGGCTAGCAGATGGTATGTAGACACAAGACCAAAGAAGGCTCTTATTATCATACCCCTGCTGTACCAGTGCTCCTATCATTTCATCATCATGCGTTGAATACATATGAAGTGAAAGCCAATCAAAAGAGGCTTAAATAGGAGTTATACAAGGGTTAGTAGAAGTGATTTGAAAGTATTGTTTTCAGATTCATAGGGGGAAAAATTCGGTACCTTAGCACCTCCAGTTAGTGCCTGGCGGGGGCGCTAATGGAGCACTGAGGTAGTAGCGCCGCGGCGAGGCGAGGCAAATCCAGTGGCACATGTCAAATCTGGCACCCCCGTAGCGCCACCGCTACGAGTTAGCGCCGGGGACTTCAGCACCAGGCAGATCGTGACGTCAGTGAGCGTGCAATGCTCACTGTGCGTCCGATCTGCCAAATTGAGTATCGCCCTCTGCCTTAGCGCCTCGTCTCGACAGCGACAGGGAGAGGAGGTGTGAAGCAGTCGTTAGCCGGCTCCAGGGGCGCTACTTAAAGGGATCATGAGTAATGAGTTGCAGCTCTCAGGTTAGTGCTGTTTCATTGCTTCCTTGTCAGTTTGACATTGTGCAACAGTTTAAATCAGTCATTTAAAGGTTGTTTAGTCTCCGGAGTGTTGTGGCTACTAAAAATTTGTTACATTTATTCTCACAAATTATCAAAGTGCTACACATCATTACATTAATGGGGTCTGTACTGGCAGTCGACCTCGCCCTCCAGGATCTACTGCGGAGGGAGCGCAGGCAGCGAGAAAGATTGGAACATGTGGCCAGAGGGAGGACGAGGGCCAACAGGGATCTCAACAGGAAGACTTACCCTCCGAGGGTCTTCCGACAGCAATTCTCCTACCTCCAATTAAGCGAGGAGCAGTGTATTAGAAGGCTCCGCTTCAGCAAGGAGGTGGTCACAGAACTCTGCCACCTCCTGCAACAGACCTCGAGCCTCAAATCAGGACGAGGACGACTCTCTCAGTGACAGTCAAGGTCATCTTCGTCCTCAATTTCTTTGTCAGCGGATCCTTCCAGTCTGCAACAGGAGATATATCTAACATCTCGCAGTTCGCCGTCCATCGCTGCATCCGAGAGGTCACAGAGGCTCTCTACAGTAGGAGAAGGGACTACATTTCCTTCCCCATCACCAGAGAGAAGCAGGACAAGTGTGCATGTGGCTTTGCCAGGATAGCGGGATTCCCCACATTGCATGGCATCACTGACTGCACCCACGTGGCTTTGCGGGCACTGCATAACAATCCTGAGATATTCCGTAACTGCAAAGTCTACCACTCACTTAATGTGCAGTTGGTGTGCGACCACACACAGCGAATCCTCGATGCGAATGCCCGCTATCCTGGCAGCAGCCACGATGCCTTCATCCTGTTCCAGCACTCTTCGAGCCACCACATCAAGCTTGCGGCTGGCTGGTCGGAGAAAAGGGGTATCCATTCTCCACCTGGCTCATGACTCCCCTCTGCAACCCCAAAACACCTGCCCAGCACTCATACAATGAGAGCCATGCCGCCACCAGGAACATCATTGAGCAGACCATCGGAGTGCTCAAGCAACGGTTCTGCTGCCTTGACCACTCGGGAGGGGCCCTCCAGTGCTCTCTGGAGCGGATGTCCCATTTTGTCGTGGTGTGTTGCATGCTCCACAATCTGGCCATCATGAAGGCCTAGCCCTTGCCAGCAGGGATTGCGGGACCACCTCAGGAGGAGGAAGAGGGAGAGGAGGAGGAGGATGACGAAGAGGATGAGGAAGATGAGAAGGAGGAGGAGGAGGAGGAACAGGAGCAAGGGAGGAGGCAGCCACTCAATCGGACTTCTGGAAGGGCGGTCCGTGACCGCCTCATTACACTGCAGTTCCAGTAAATTCAACCCCAGATCCCCATTGCTCACCACATCCCCATCATTCCATCCCTGTCGCAGGCCATATCACAGTGCACAGCTGAAATGGGAGACAGTATAAAATTATCCGAAGTGAATTAATAAATTTATCAATAATTGGTGTACACATCTTTACAACAACAATATTTACTATTCACCCTTGTGTAATCCCTTAGTGCCTTGCGTTACTGTGCCTTTGCCTACTCTAATGCTCCTACGAAGTCTTCTTCTTAGGCAGTCCCCCGGAGTCGAGGATGAATTGCTTCCACTCCAATATTGTGGGTTCTAAGGTGACTAATGGTCCTGTGAGGGATCTACAGAGTCTGCCAAAGGTGGGGCAGGGAGTGGTTGAAGGGAGGAGTGGGTGGAGTACTTGGTTTGTCATACGCTCCTTCCGCTGTTTGTACTTGCCCAGCACGTGCTCCTGATGAAGAAACTCAAAGTGTTCAGCGCCTTCTCGAATGCTTCTCCTCCAATTTGAGCGGTCTTGGGCCAGGGATTCCCAAGAGTCGATGAAGATGTTACATTTTTTCAAGGAGGCTTTGAGGACGTCCTTTCTTCCCACCTGGAAATCGCTTGCCGTGACAGAGCGCGGAGTAGAGCGCTTGTTTCAGGAGTCTTGTATCAGGTATGCGGACAATGTGGCCCGTCCATCGGAGCTGGTTGAGCGTGCTCAATGTCTCAATGCTGGGGATGTTGGCCTGAGAGAGAACACTGACATTGGTACTCCTATCCTGCCAATGGATTTGCAGGATTTTGCAAAGGCAGCATTGGTGATACTTCTCCAGTGCTTTGAGGTGCCTACTGTATGTTGTCCATGTCTCTAAAGCATACAGGAGGGCGGGTATTACTGCTGCTCTGTAGACCATGAGCTTGGTGCTGGGTTTGAACTCTTGGGGGGAAAAATTCAGTCGCGCCCCGTTTGGGGCGCAAATATCGTCCGGGCGCCAAAATTAGCGCCTGGCGCTAATTATCGGCACTGACTGGAAACTTCATTTTAACGCCCCTGGAGGTGATTGGAGCGCTAAATCAGGCGCTTCACACCTGCCTTAAGGCGCAAAGGCCGAGGAGCGAGGCGCTACATTTCAGAGCGCTGGCGAAGCTCATGTGATGTCAGTCAGCAATGGAACACACACACAATGGCCCGGGCCAGTTCTTAAAGGGGATGGTTAATCTTGCTTTCCATCCACATCCTGCTCATTGCAGCCTTGAATCTCGGCCTGGAGAGACCTGCACATCAAATCTGCTGGAAAGAACAATGGAGAGTACCAGGCAAAGAGCTCAGAGTGCAGCCCCCACGGACTCTTCTAAATCGATACAAGGAATGGCAGATCAAAATGAACCTGCAAAGTGCTGCTCAGTACCCAAAACTCCTTCACACAACGTTGAATCTCTCCAGAAGTCTCTCTCTCTCTCTCTCAGAATGCGTAGTTCAAAAATGGCAACAAGAATAAAAGGCAGGAAGCGGTCACCTTTAAATAGCGCTCCCCCTTTCCCTTCATGACTGCAGAACGCTCCCCTCAACCTGTCGTTGCTAGCGTCAGGCGGTAAGGCAGGGGGCGCCACTCAATTTCCGCTCCGGGGCGTTACCGGGGCGTTGCGCACTCGACTGACGTCACGATCTGCCGGCGCAGGAGATCGTGGCGGTAGTGTTTAGCGCCGCCGCAAAATGTCTAGTTAAGTTCGCGAGCGGCGCAAACATCGCTGCGCCCGGGCGCAAGATGCTTTGCGCCCCATTAGCGCCCTCTTAAGGCGCTAACGGGAGGCGCAACCAACTGAATTTTTCCCCCTTGGTCTTCAAACACTCCTTTCCTCAGGTGGCCGAAGGCTGCACTGGCACACTGAAGGTGGTGTTGGATTTTGTCATCGATGTCTGCCCTCGCTGACAGAAGGCTCCCAAGGAATGGAAAGTGGTCCACACTGTCCAAGGTCTCGTCATGGATTTTGATAGTCGGGGGGCAGTGTTGTATGGCAGGGGCAGGTTGGTAAAGAACCTTTGTCTTTTGGATGTTTAATGTAAGGCCCAGTCTCTCGTACACTTCAGTGAAGATGTCAACGATGGTTTGGAGTTCAGCCTCCGAGTGTGCACAAACACATTGCAATGACTTTTCCTGTGGCAGACAACGGGGAAACTCCTCTGTAATTACCGCAATCGGACTTGTCTCCTTTCTTGAAGATGGTCACGATTACTGCGCCTCTGAAATCCCCTGGCATGCTCTCCTCCTTCCAGATAAGGGAGATAAGGTCATGGATTCGCGCTGTAAGGTTTCCAAAATTTACAGATCCCCAAAACCTAAGGAAAAAGGACTTTGGAACTACCTCAGAGTGATAAAAATGCATTTGGGCCTAACATAAGGAATTTAAGACCAAAAACCAAGTTTTGGCATTTTAAAACCATGTCTGGGCCTGTAAAGGGACAAGGAGGTGGTTCGACCTCTGTAAAAGCAGTTTGGCTATTGCAGTTAATTGCACTGTCTGGGGAACCGGGATGACCTCACTCAAGCCCCAGCAGACATTAACATTTGAACAATAGACCCTGGGAGAAGACAGTCCCACCCAAAATACAGGCCCCATCAAAACCGATTACAGGGCCCATCAGAAACATGCATAATAAAACCCACTCAGGACCATTCTATAGAAAGACCGAGTCCAGCCTAGAAACCCAAACACGAAATCAATCAACTGTAATCAACCAAGGAGATCGACAGGACGCAAGCCATCCCAAAAACCAGTTAACACGCTAGTAAAGTCGTTACTGTTTACGAGGCCTCCAAAATCTTACAATGACCGGGATTTGATTTGGTTTTGATAAGGAAGCTTCAATTAGTATAATTGAAAGGCTGTTTTCTCAAGAAGTCAGTTCAGCAGTTACAACAGTTCAAGTTCGAGTTCTCCAGTAGAGTTACACAGCAGAAAGAAGTTCAACAAGCAGTCCGGCAGAAGACAGTTACAGTTCTGCAAAAAGGCAGTTCCAAAGAAGACAGTTTAAACAGAGGCAGAGTTCAACAGAAAGAAGTTCAACAAAGAAGGCCAACAGCTCCAGAAGCAGGCTGACACGCAAGAAGAGACTAGAGCGACCGCCTCAGTGACCATCGGACACCTCGTGGCAACAAGGGCCTTACAAAACTTTTTACTCAAAAGACTCTAAACCCTAACTCTCAACTGTCAAGGATTCGTTTGGTGAGCATTATCCCTGGTTCTCCAGAGCCCAACCTAGCTAGTGAAGTGGGATTGGGAGGGGTGAAGTATTCTTCTAATGTTATTTCCCTCGCTTGTACCGAAGTGTTCCCCACCTTTAGAGTGATAAGAGTGTTTGTGTTGTGTTTTACTTTCTTAAATAAAGATCAAAGTTCTTGCATCAAAACCAGTTGTCTGCTGCACTTTTTATCACAACCCCCAAATAAGTCCACGGTCTAGAACCAAGGGGTTGGGAGCGATTTGAACCGCTCAGAAGTCAGAGGTGAAGCTGACACAAACCACCACCCCCTACAGCGCGAACAGTACTTCTCCGCCATACCTTAGTACTTCGGCAGGGATTTCATCTGCTCCGGAAGCCTTGTTGTTTTTCAGCTGTTGAATGGCCTTTTCAACCTATAGGCTGGGATTGTGCCAAGATTGTGGTGGATAGCATGCTGTGGGATGGAGTCAAGAACACTCATGTCGAAGACAGAGTCTTGGTTGAGGAGATCTTCGAAGTGTTCCTTCCAGCGGGCACTGACTGCCTCTCTGTCCTTGATGAGCATCTCACCATTCTTAGCTCTCAGCGGGACAGGTCCTTGGGTGCTTAGACCATAGCTGGTCTTGACTGCGCTAAAGAATCCACGCACGTCATGGTTGTCGGCTAGTTGCTGGATCTCCTGCGCTCTTTCCACCCACCATCTGTTCTTTAGATCACGAGTTTTTTGTTGGACCTCGGCCTTCAGTTGTCTGTAAACCTGTCTTCTTTCCCTTGAGTTGTGATGATGTTTCCAATTCAAGAACGCTTTACCTTTACGATTTATTAGCTCCTGGATCTCCTGGTCGTTCTCATCAAACCAGACTTGATGTGCTCTGGTAGAGTAACCAAGAATCTCTTTGCAGGGGCTAATTATGGTGGACTTAATGGCAGACCAGACACTATGGACACTCTGTGGCTCCGGTTCATTGGGAGTCGTCAGGTTAGCTGTGAGGCATTGACTGAATAGGGCTTTCTTTGCAGGGTCTTTGAGTCCTTCAGCGTTGATTTTTCTGTGGCAGCGTTTCTGTTGCTGCCGCCATTTTGAGGCTAGATTCTGAACGGATTAGGCAGTGGTCAGTCCAGCAGTCATCAGCTCCTGTCATGGCACGGGTGATGCGGACACCCTTGCAGTCCCTCGCTCGAACGATGATGTAGCCCAACAGATGCCAATACCTGGAGCAAGGGCCCTGCCATGAGGCCTTGTACTTATCTCTCTGACAAAACAAGGTTTTGGCTATGACAAGACCATGTTCTAAGCATTTCCTCAGGAGAAGGATTCTGTTGGAGTTGGTTTTCCTTACTCCTTTCCAACTCTGACATTAAAATCGCCAAGAAGAATCAGCTTGTCACCTGTTGGAACTCGGGACAGGGATTGTTCAAGGCTGGAGTAGAATTCCTCTTTGGCCTCGTCTGTAGCTTCCAGGGTTGGGGTGTACACACTGAGAACCGTAGCATACTGATTCCGGGTTAGAGTGAGCCGAAGGGTCATGAGGCGTTCCTTTATCCCATAAGGGGAATTACTAAGACACCAAACTAGCTCATTTTTGATGGCATAGCCAACTCCATGGAGACGGCGTTCCTCTTCTGGTTTGCCTTTCCAGAAGAAGGTGTATCCGTCACCTTGTTCCTTGAGCTGGCCTTCCCCTGCCCACCGTGTCTCGCTCGGGGCGGCGATGTCGATGTCGAAGCGTCTGTGTTCCCGGGCTATGATAGTGGTCTGTCGCAGTTGGGGTTATCCATGAGGGTCCTGACGTTCCAGGTCCCAAACTTCATTTTAAAGGGGTGGAAGATGCTTGTGCGTGAATTCTTTTAACGTGGGGTGGCCGTTGCACACCAGCTACCACACGAACATGACAGAGCAAGGTCTTGGTCCAATGGCAAGGAAACCCAAGACAATTGGAGACCAGGTTCTGCTGCATGGGCTTAGCACACACACACACACACACACACACACACACACACACACACTAACCCACTGCCACTGTTGGAGCACAGATTGCTGGCCTGCTATGGCACCGTGAAAGCCCCAGTCGATGGTCGTAGTACCAGCCACGATGGCAGCAGTCAGAGTTTGTGTGGCATCAAGCTGAGGCTGCATGAGAGCAGTCTGAGAATCGATGGCACCAAGCATAGACTGCATTACAGCACTAAGACATTGCGTCACTAACGCATGTTCAGCAATGGAAGCTGCCAGATCGCCCATCACACACGGCATGAGGTCTGGGTCTCTCTGGGAGTCTACCTTCCTTTGCAGACTGGAAATGATGGGCTCCATGGTGTGCGCAGAGCTCTGTGCAATGTTGGAGGCAGAATCCTCCACGCTCCTTACCATTGCGGAGAGGCTCTCGGGCACCCTTGCCATTGCACCTATGATCTCCAAGTGCATGCCCATCACCCTTCTTGTGAACGACTCCCCATCGAGGTCCTCATCTGAGTCCTGTGCAGCAGAACTCACGCGCGAACTCGCCCTCTGGGGAGCTGGCCCCCGAGCTACCCTTTCCCCCGGCCTTGCTGCAGCCCGCTCATCCCCGGTGCCTCACCCTGTGCAGATCCCGCTACTATACTAGCCTCTAAAGAATGCATGCTGCCAGTATCTGAGCTGGTGCCTGCGGGTGAGATATTCAGTGACGCGGTGTGTTCTTCCTCCTCCACTTCTCCCGCCTCACTCTCTACGGTGCCCTCAGGGACAGGCTGCTCAGCTGCTTGCTCATTATCTGAAAGCAGAAAGGCACAAGATTCGGGTTAAGGTGAGGGGTGGGGGGCAGGAAGGGAGAAATGCATGCATACAGCATGATTAGCTGGAAAGTGCAAAACGCTTGTGGGGTGAGGAGGAAGTGGGATGTGAGAAGAAGGAGTAGGGATGCACATACCATTGTTGTCCCCAAGGGGGTCAACATCTCCGGTGGCCATGGTGCCCACCACCTGGCACTCAATGATCTGCAGCACTCTATTCTCCAGCACAGACAGTGGATGGGTGTCGGCTTGTCTCCCGCCTGTGCGCTCCTGCTCCCTCCTGTTGTGAGCCACCTTGGCCTGCAAGAAAAAGGAAAGTGTGTGAGTGAGTGTGGAGCAATGTGTTTGGGTGATGTGCCTGCCATAGTTGAATAGCTGTCATTGTGTGTGAGATGTGGATGTAAGTGTTGGTGGGTGAGCGCTGGGGGTGTGGTGCTTTGGGCAGTGTGTGCAGACGGTGGTTCAGACGGTGGCATGTAGCATTTGTTGAGGCATTGACTCACCCTGACCACCTGAGTGAGGTGGTTACATTTCTTCCTGCACTGTGTGTGGGTCCTGGGAACCACAGTGCTGCCTGAGACCTGATGGGCAACCTCCCTCTACATAGCACGGAAGACTTGCGGCGAAGGCCTCCTGCCACTTGCCGGGTAGAGCACCGCCCTCCATCTCTCCACAGCGGAAACCAACTCCTCCAATGCTTGGTCCGAATATCTGCGGGCTCTCTCCCTGGGGCGTGGATCTGCCATGAGTACAGCTGGTTGAGTTGTCCGGCTCCTTGGGCTTCGCCTGCTCCTGCTTGCTGACACAAGTTCACAGCCAGCAATGCTAAGAATTAGGTTCTGCAGCATCAATGAACCTCCCCTTTAAGAACTGGAAAGAGCCTGTGGCAATGATGACTAGCAATTACGCTGCACCTGATATTGGTTAGCGCTTTGAGTCTAACGCCACTGAGCTAGGCCGTTAGCGCTTGATTTAGTGCTCCCATCCTTTCTTTGAGTGATGCCAATGAATCTTGCGTGCAGCGAGATTCATTGGCGCCTGGCGCTAAATCTCAAACTTTTCCAAAGTTAGCGCCCATTCCTGGGCTATAATGAATTTCTCGCCCATATTGTTTAAAAATCAAACTTGTTAACAACTGTAATATAAAGTGCTCCAATGTTACTAGTGAGAGAAACCCAGACATGAAAACATATGGGGCCAGAAATTCGGCTCCCTGGCTTTCCGCGGGTGCAAGGATCACGCGCACACCTACCTACCGCGCCTGCCATTGACCCCTGGGCCTACGGGGGATTCCGGTCCTGGGCCTCCTCCAACTGCCGGCGCGCAGTGCTTGCGTATCCCAGAGGCGAAGTTAGTGCGACACGTCCCCTGGGATCACGTGGGCCATGGAGAGCCAATGGCAGCAGACCATCTTTCATTCATAGATTTGACAGGAAGACCTGTCAAATCTATGAATACAGATCGACCCCAAAACATCCCTAAAACTACAAATACATTTTTAAAAAAACATCACATTTTTAAAATAACTATAAATTACATTAATTAACTATTTTAAACAAAAATTTAAATTTTTGAAAAAATTAATTACACTTTTTAACGGGGCTAAAACTAAACTTACTTTTGTTTAAAGTAATTAAAAAAGATAAATCTGTGAAAAAAATGTTTAAATTTTAATAAAATCAACACTTACCTTGTTAAAAGAATGCCTTGCGCATCCTTTTTCAATGTGCATCTTCTCCGTGCTTACCTTCACGGAGGAACCTGTAAAAAAACCCGAAGTGCGAGGCGAACGTACTGGGCCTCCGGCGTGTGCGTTCGACCTCTGAACCCCTTCCTTCAGAGGAACGGAAGTGCCGGTTTCCCGCGCATGCGCAGTGCATGGAAGAAACCGGCACTTTCGTTCCGTCCACGGTTGAGTACATAGTGCGTACTCACCCGACAACAGCCGAATTTCTGTCCCTTTCATCTTTCAGCTGAAACTCTAAACTGAGGCCCCCATCTGCTAATTCCAATGCTTCAATTAGACCCCATGACATTATCTAAAGAAGAATAAGTAATTCTCCCATTGTCCTGACCAATATCCTCATTTATCCACTGCTGCCAAAAAATCAGATTAACTGGTAATTAATCTCATTACTGTTTGTGGGATGTTGCAGTCACAAATTACCTGCTGCGTTGGTCGACATAGCAACAATCACCACACTTCCAAATAACTGACTGGGTGTGAAGCAGTTCGTGATGTCCTGAGGAAATGACATTGTGGTATTTTAGTGCGAGTCCATTCTTACTTTGGAAATTACAGTAACTGCTCATACCAAAATTCCTCTCCAAAACCGGGTTAACACCTCTATTAAGAAAGAACTTGTATTTATATAACGGCCCAGATTTTGCTGGATCAGGGTATCGTGTGGCGTGCCCTGTTAGTTAGACTCGGTCGTGCACATTTAACTTTTAAAAAATTTGCCCACAAAGTTTGCTGGAAGTGCGAGCTGATAACGTCGCAATGAGGGCAACAGGGCATCTGGGACCTTGGTGAACAATGGGACCAACCGTGTATCTCCTTAACCAATGAGATTTAAGGATTGAGAAATAAACAGAGGGAGGACTTCGAAGGAGGGTGAATTAGAGTGGGTGAATTCAACGTCAAATCAAGTATAGAAAGAAAAATAAAGAGAGGGAAAGAAAGATTGGATTAAGAGAGAGATAAAAAAAAAGAGACAGAATGGAAAGGTTAAAATTAAATTAAATTTAAAATTTGTCTTTTTTGAAATCTCCAACAACATTTCACAACCTGAAGGAATGAGACTCCATAGTTATAATTGTCCACTTTCTCGGAAGGAGAGGTTGATTGACAGTCATTAACAATTATCACATCGTTAAAAGGGTACTTACGCCTTTAATTGCTGGACTTAACTTTCCGTGGCGTGGTTATTGGGCAATTAACGCGCAAATGCAGCAACTTCATGAAACTCACGGGGAGGTTAAGGGTGAGATGCCATTTGCGCGAAGCTAACGGCACAGCGCCGCAAATCAGCGAGCAACTTGTGCGTCGTTGAAACGCTGTTACTTTTCAGCAAAATCTGGGCCAATACCTTTCACATTCTCAGGTCGTCCCAAAATGTTTCACAGCCAATAATTTACTTTTGATGTGCCATCACTGCTGTTTCGTAGGCAAACACAGAAGTCAAATTGTACACAGCAAGCTCTCACAAACAGCAATTAGATAAATAACTAGTTAATTTGGTTTTTAGTTGAGGGACAAATGTTGGCCAAGTTATCTCTCCTGCTTTTCTTTGAATAATGACATGGGATATTTTACAGTCCTCTGAGGAGGCAGAACATCTGTTTAACATCTCAAGTGAAAGACACCACTCCTTCAGTAATGCACTGAAGTGTCAACCTAGGTTATGTGCTCAAGTACCAGGAGTGAGACTGGAACCCACACCTTCTAACTCAAAGGTGAAAATGCTACCACTGAGCCAAGGCTGCCACTCAAAGTGATAATTGCAGGAAGTCTTAAGTGTTCACATAATAGCATCACAGTCAATAATTTCCGTCCTATATTCAACAGTTATTGATTGTGATCATGACACCGTGAAAAACCCTGGAAATCCAACAGCTTACCATGAACCTTTGATTTATAGACACAATTGGAGGTTTTGAGAGTTGACCCAGAAACAGTAAAGGAACACACAACTAAATAATTTACTTTTCTCTGTTGCTGCAGGGGTGGACAAGGATCGTGTTAAATGTACAAAAAGAATAATCAACCTTTAAAAAAAAAGGTTGAAATATCAAAGCTGCTGCTTTTGTTTGGTTTTCTTTTGGATGTATTTGACAGGTTGTAAGTACGATTGCATCTGACCTGCTATGTAGTTATTGGATTGCTATTCAGGATTTTAAAAAAAGGCTAACCACTCACTTACTACCAGGTAATGTTGTACATTGAGCAACAGGTGACCTTTCTGCTGTAGCATTAGTGAGACACACAGACTGTGTAGCAGCAAAAGGTCTGGAACAGTTAAGAATATATATATATATATCTGTACTAGGTTTGGAATCTACAATTCAATATTCTATTATGTTATTCTATTGTGACTAGAGAAAAATATAACTCTGGTTTTAGATGTTATGGATTCTTACAAACCTTCACAAGGGTTTAAATTCTCATGATATGTTACTAGATGCTCAGCTATTACCTAGTGTATTATACTGGAGTCATCACTAAAAGATAAGATCCAAAATAGCCGCTGGCTTGGAATAATTCACCGCTCTGGAGAAGTTCTACATCAGTAAAGTCTTTCTAATCTTCCAATTCATAAAGACACAAATATGAAATACTTCCTCTGAATATATTGAAGGTTATGTGAGAGAAACAAGCATGGAGTTTTCAATCATATAAAAGAGAACATTCAATATACAAGAGTGTGAATTAAATATGTTTTCCTTTATCGCATGAGTGTGTCTCAAAACTGTGCTGAAGTACTCTCAATCAGTCTGGGAACGGACAGTAAAGAGCCAAGCCGAAAATTAGCATCCTGACAAGTATGGCCACTGCATCTATGCTAGGACACTGCATTCAGCTGATTAATGTAAGGTCTGACCTGCAATTCAATGGACATTTTCATTTTTACTGCCCCCACCCCGCTCCTCCCTGCGCTTTGTAGTTTATCATGAAGAGGTTTTAATTTCACTGAACTCATTTTGAACAGGAGCAATCCCCACAGCACTCTTAAACATGGACATATAGTCCATTTGCACTTTCTCCTGCTGTTAAACTATTTTGCCTACACATAATATTGAGGATAAATGGGCTGTCTTTAAAACCACTCTAAAACAAAATAAGCCATTTATGTCCTAATGGTTAAAAGGAGGGCACATGGCAAAACAACACCATTTAAAAAATGTGCAGAGACAAATTAGACTTAAGCAGAAGGCATTTTACAGACTTCAGAAATATACTTCATAGGAGAACAGGGAAAATTTAACGCACAATTAAGGGAGACAAAGGCAGCCATTAGAGTAGCTAAGAGATCTTTGGGAAAGAAGATGGTA
This sequence comes from Squalus acanthias, assembly GCA_030390025.1. Taxonomy (NCBI): domain Eukaryota; kingdom Metazoa; phylum Chordata; class Chondrichthyes; order Squaliformes; family Squalidae; genus Squalus; species Squalus acanthias. The sequence continues at coordinate 248,570,215 of CM059425.1, forward strand.
CACAATTGTGGTAGTAATGTCAGAAACATTTTTAGCGACATCAGGGAGTCCGAAGACAGTCAAAGATGATATAGGGCCGCTGAAAGACAATTCAGGACAGATTCAAACAGGTTTCCAAGCTATAGCAGAGCTGTTAAATAATTATTTTTGCATCAGTCTACAATCCTGCGGATGATGCTCAGATTCCAGCTGTGGGATGCGCTGTCGACAATAACATTATAATTATTAAAATAGATGGTGATGTCATCTTGGATAGAATAGGAAATCTGAAAATGGATTGGGCTCCAGGTCCAGATGACATCCACCCAAGGGTGGTTAAGGAGATGGGACAGGTGCGCTGTGAGCCCCTTGTCCCTGCATTCAACAGCTCAATGGACTGAGGAATTGTTCCGTTAGATTGGAAGGTAGCTCATGTAGTTCTGATTTTCAACAAAGGGAACAAATTAGAGCCAGGGAACTACAGCCCATCAGTCTAACATTGATCATTGGGAAGATGCTTGAAGGGATGCGCTTTATGATCACTGGGAACCAGAGGACACAGATTTAAGGTGATTGGCAAAAGAACCAAAGGCGACATGAGGAAAAACTTTTTTACGCAGCGAGTGGTTTGGATCTGGAATGCACTGCCTGAGAGGGTGGTGGAGGCAGATTCAATTGTGGCTTTCAAAAGGGAATTGGATAAATACCTGAAGGAAAATAATTTGCAGGGCTAGGGGGAAAGGGCAGGAGGAGTGGGACTAGCTAAAGTGCTCTTGCAGAGAGCCGGCACGGGCTCGACGGGCCGAATGAGCACCTTCTGTGCTGTAACCACTCTATGATTCTATGGGCTGGATTTTGATACTGGGGACGGGATGGAGGCGGGACTCCCACTTTTTGGGTTGTAGTCCCGCCTCCATCGACATGTGGCCAACCCACTGTATTTTCACTTGATTGGCATAAAAATAAAATAAAAAAGGTGACTCAACCGTGGCGAACAAAGGAAATTAGGGATAGCATAAGATCCAAGGAAAGGACATATAAATTGGCCAGAAAAAGCACAAAACCTGAGGATTGGGAGCAGTATAGGATTCAGCAACGAAGGGATTAATTAAGAGGGGGAAAATAGAGTATGAGAGTAAGCTTTCAGGGAACATAAAAACTGACTGTAAAAGCTTCTATAGATATGTGAAGAGAAAAAGATTGGTGAAGTCAAGCGTATGTCCCTTGCAGTCAGAATCAAGGGAATTTATAATGGGGAAGAAATGGCAGACCAATTAAATACATACTTTGATTCTGTCTTCACAAAGGAGGACACAAATAACCTCCCAGAGATGTTGGGGAACATAGGGTCTAATGAGAGGGAGGAACTGAAAGAAATCATTATTTGTAGGGAAATAGTGTTAGGGAAATTGACGGGATTGAAGGCCGATAAATCCCCAGGGCCTGATAATCTACATCCTAGGGTACTTAAGGAAGTGGCCCTACAAATAGTAGATGCATTGCTGGTCATCTTCCAAAATTCTATAGACTCTGGAACAGTACCCATGGATTGGAGGGCAGCTAATGTTACCCCACTATTCAAAAAAGGTGGTAGAGAGAAAATGGGGAATTATAGACCGGTAAGCCTAACATCGGTAGTGGGGAAAATGCTAGAGTCCATTATAAAAGATGTAATAGCAGAGCACTTGGAAAACAGTGACAGGATCGGACAAAATCAACATGGATTTACAAAAGGTAAATCGTGCTTGACTAATCTACTGGAATTTTTTGAGGAAGTAACTGGTAAAATAGATAAGGGAGAACCAGCGGATGTGGTGTATTTGGACTTTCAGAAGGCTTTCGATAAGGTCCCGCATAAGAGATTAGCGTGTAAAGTTAAGGCACATGGGATTGGGGGTAAGGTATTGACTTGGATAGAGAACTGGTTGGCAGACAGAAAGCAAAGAGTTGGAATAAATGGGTCTGACAGGTCTGGACAAACTAGATGCAGGAAGAATGTTCCCGATGGTCGGAGAGTCCAGAACAAGGGGTCATAATTTAAGGATAAGGGGTAAGCCATTTAGGACAGAAATGAGGAGGAATTTCTTCACCCAGAGAGTGGTGAACCTGTGGAATTCTCTACCACAGAAGGCAGTTGAGGCCAAGTCATTAAATATATTCAAGAATAAGTTAGATATATTTCATAAAGCTAAAGGTATCAAGGGATATGGGGAGAAGGCAGGTACAGGGTACTGAGTTTGGATGATCAGCCATGATCTCATCGAATGGCGGAGCAGGCTCGAGGGGCCGAATGGCCTACTCCTGCTCCTATCTTCTATGTTTCTTTGTTTCTATGTCTTTTTCCGAGTGGCAGGCAGTGACTTGTGGGGTACCGCCGGGATCAGTCCTAGGACCCCAGCTATTCACAATATATATTAATGATCTAGATGAGGGAATTGGATGTAATATCTCCAAGTTTGCAGACGACACAAAGCTGGGTGGGAGTGTGTGCCGTGAGGAGGATGCCGAGAAACTCCAGTATGATTTGCACAGGTTGGGTGATTGGGCAGAAGCATGGCAGATGCAATATAATGTGGATAAAAGCAAGGTTATCCACTTTGGTGTCAAAAACAGAAAGGCAGATTATTATCTGAATGGCAATAGATTGGGAGAAGGGGAAGTGCAACGAGACCTGGGTGTCCTTGTGCACCAGTCGCTGAAGGTAAGCATGCAGGTGCAGCAGGCGGTTAAGAAGGCAAATGGTATGCTGGCCTTCGTAGCGAAAGGGTTCGAGTACAGGAACAAGTTTGTCTTGCTGCAGTTGTACAGGGCCTTGGTGAGACCACATCTTGAGTATTGTGTCCAGTTTTGGTCGCCTTATATGAGGAAGGATGTTCTTGCCATGGAGGGAGTGCAGCAAAGATTCACCAGACTGATACCTGGGATGGCAGGAATGACGTATGAGGAGAGATTGGGTCGATTGGGCTTATACTCGCTGGAGTTTAGAAGAATGAGAGGGGATCTCATTGAAACTTATAAAATTCTAACAGGACTAGACAGACTAGATGCAGGAAGGATGTTCGCGATGGCCGGGGTGTCCAGAACCAGGAGTCACAGTCTAAGGATAAGGACCATGATGTGGAGATGCTGGTGTTGGACTGGGGTGGACAAAAGTGAGAAGTTGCACAACACCAGGTTATAGTCCAACAGCTTTATTTGAAATCACAAGCTTTCGGAGCGCTGCTCCTTCGTTACCTGATGAAGGAGCAGCACTCCGCAAGCTTGTGATTTCAAATAAAGCTGTTGGACTATAACCTGGTGTTGTGCGACTTCTCACTTAAGGATAAGGAGTAAACCATTTAGGACTGAGATGAGGAGGAATTTCTTCACCCAGAGAGTGGTGAACCTGTGGAATTCTCTACCACAGAAGGCAGTAGAGGCCAATTCATTAAATATATTCAAGAAGGAGTTAGATATATTTCTTAAAGCTAAAGGGATCAAGGGATTTGGGGAGAAGGCAGGGACAGGGTACTGAATTTGGATGATCAGCCATGATCTTATCGAATGGCGGAGCAGGCTCGAGGGGCTGAATGGCCTGCTCCTGCTCCTATCTTCTATGTTTCTATGTTTCTATGTTTCTGTGTTGACCTTGTTGAGCCCACCCTGTAGGCTCAGCAGGCCAATTAAGGGCCACCCGGCAACAGGTGACGTCACAGATTGACATTTCATCTGTCAAGAGCTTTTGACAGATGAAATATCAGCGTTTGACAGCTCTGTGAAGCTGTCAAACACTGACAATCTGTCTTCTAACTTGAGTCCTTCCTCTCAGGCTGAGTTAGAAATCAATCCAGCACAGAAAACAGAGGCTGCAGCTTTTGACAGCTCAACGGCCATTCTGTTTTCTGTGCCAGTGAGATTTCTGACTCCCGAGACCTGAAGGGCTGACACCTGCAGGAGGAAGTTAAGGTAAGTAAAACTTTTTCCCACACTTTACACTTACCTTACACACTTACCTCTGCACACATGCACCCATCACTCACCTGCCCACCGGACATATCGACCCCTCCAACCCCTGCAGACCCACGGTCCACCTCGCTGAAACGGCGTGGTTGGGACCTGTCGGAGAGCCCACATTTCAGCCATTAAAATAGGGATTAGGCAAAAAACTGCCTGTTAACTACCTTTTAACAGGCAGTTAATTGTCACTAATCCCCTTCCCGCCTCGGGGAGGCGGGTCCCAGCACAGGTCGGGTACCCGCCTCCAGCGAAACTGGCATGGAGGCGGGTTGGGGGCGGGATGGGGTAGGGACCCCCGAATCTGCAACTTTAACCCCCACACGCCTCCAAACCCGCCTCCACGGGTCAATGAAAATCCAGCCCTATGACTCTATTAGAGATACCCAACTGGTTCTTGGCTGGGGCAGAGATCACATCTTATAAAAGATAAATAATGGTTAATGTGGTCTCCTGGACTGGGTTTGATTGCCTGAGGGGGTCAGAGAGGTTTTGAACTGTTATTGGGTTGAGTCACTATTCTTGCAGTACCTTGAGCACATTCGGAAAAAGTGGGTGGTCAGGAGCAATGTTAGTCCCTTAAAAACTGCAAGTGGTGATATTTCAATGACAATTGGGAAATGGCGGACACGTAGAATAATTACTTTGTGTCAGTATTTACAGTAGAAGAAAAGGATAGCATGCCGGAAATCCCAAAGAAACTAATATTGAATTGGGGACAGGGACTCAATAAAATTAACGTAAGTAAAATAGCAGTAATGAAGAAAATAATGGCACTAAAGAGTGACAAATCCCCCGGACCAGATGGTTTCCATCCTAGGTTTTTAAAGGAAGTAGGTGAGCACATTGCAGATGCCCTAACTATAATCTTCCAAAGTTCTCTAGATTCAAGAAACGTCCCTTTAGATTGGAAAATTGCGCATGTCACTTCGCTGTTTAAGAATGGCGAGAGAGGGAAACCAGGGAATTATAGACCAGTTAGCCTAACATCTGTTGTCGAGAAATTGCTAGAGTCTATAATTAAGGATAGGGTGACTGAGCACCTCGCAAAATTTTCAGCTGATCAGAGAGAGCCAGCATGGATTTGTGAAAGGTAGGTCATGGCTGTCAAACCTGATTGAATTTTTTGAGGAGGTGACTAAAGTATTGGACAGGGGAATGTCTATGGATGTTGTTTATATGGACTTTAAGAAGGCATTTGATAAAGTCCCACATAAGAGACTGTTATCCAAGGTAGAAGCCCAAGGAATTGAGAGCAAATTATTAACCTGGTGAGGAAATTGGGTGAGCGTCAGGAGACAGAGAGTAGGGATAATGGGTAGCTACTCAAATTGGCAGAATTTGCCGAATGGTGTCCCGCAGGGATCTGTGTTGGGGCCTCAACTATTCACAATATTTATTAATGACTTAGATGATGGCATAGAAAGTCATATATCCAAATTTGCCGATAACACAAAGATAGACGGCATTGTAGGCAGTGTAGATGAAAGCATAACATTACAAAGGGATATTGATAGATTAAGTGAATGGGAAAAACTGTGGCAAATGGATTTCAATGTAAGCAAATGTGAGGTCATCCACTTTTTTAAAAATTTGTTTATAGGATCTGGGCGTCGCTGGCAAGGCCAGCATTTATTGCCTTTGGACCTAAAAAGGATAGAACAGGGTACTTTTTAAATGGTGAAAAGTTAAAAACAGTGGATGTCCAAAGAGACTTGGGGGTTCAGGTACACAGATCATTAAAATGTCATGAACAGGTACAGAAAATAACCAAAAGCAAAATACTGCGGATGCTGGAAATCTGAAATAAAAGCAGAAAATGCTGGAAATATTCAGCAGGTCAGGCAGCATCTGTGGAGAGAGAAACAGAGTTAACGTTTCAGGTCGATGACATATCGTCAGAACTGTAAAAAGTTAGAGATGTAACAGATTTTAAGCAAGTGCAGGGGCAGGGAAAGGGGGGAGGGGAGGCAAGAACAAAAGGGAAGGTCTGTGATAGGGTGGAAGGTAGGAGTGATTAAATAACAAAAGGGATGATGGTGCAAGGCAAAAGGAGATGATAATGGGACAAGTAAAGAAACAAAAGATGGGTCTAGATGAAGTGTAAATGGGAATGGCAGAATCATCAACAGCTGCCATGTGAAAAATAGGGGCAGAAGTTATGGTCTGAAATTGTTGAACTCAATGTTGAGTCCAGAAGGCTATAAAGTGCCTAATCGAAAGATGAGGTGTTGTTCCTCGAGCTTACGTTGAGCTTCGTTGGAACAGTGTAAGAGGCCGAGGACAGAGAGATCAGAGTGGGAGTAGAGGGGAGAATTAAAGTGACAGGTGACTGGAAGCTCGGGGTCACCCTTACGGACTGAATGGAGATGCTCCGCAAAGCGGTCGCCCAATCTGCGTTTGGTCTCCCCAATGTAGAGGAGACCACATCGTGAGCAGTGTGTTAAATTGCAAGAAGTATAAGTAAATCGGTGTTTCACTTGGAAAGAGTGTTTGGGGCCCTGGACAGTGGGAAGGTAAAAGGGCATGTGTTGCATCTCCTGCGCTTGCATGGGAAGGGGGAAGGGGTGTTGGGGGTGATTGAGGAGTGAACCAGGGTGTCACGGAGGGAGCAGTCCCTTCGGAATGCTGAAAGGAGAGGGGAGGGGAAGATGTGTTTGGTGGTGGGATCACGTTGGAGGTGGCAGAAATGGCGGAGGATGATCTGTTGAATGTGGAGGCTGGTGGGGTCAAAGGTGTGGACAAGGGGAACCCTATCTTGGTTCTGGGAGGGAGGGGCAGGGGTGAGAGCAGAAGCACGGGAAATGGAACTGACATGGTCGAGGCCCATGTTAATCACGGTAGAGGAGAATCCTCGGTTGTGGAAAAAGGACGACATGTCAGAAGTCCTGATATGGGTGGTGGCATCGTCAGAACAGATGCGACGGAGACGGAGAAATTGGAGGAATGGAATAGAGTCCTTAAAGGAGGCAGGGTGGGAGGAAATGTAGTCCAGGTAGCTGTGGGAGTCAGTGGGCTTGTAGTGGATGTTTGTCGATCGCCTATCCCCAGAAATGGAGACAGTGAAGTCGAGGAAGGGAAGGGAAGAGTCAGAGATGGACCATGTGAAGGTGAAATTGGAAGCAAAGTGAATGAAATGTTCTAGTTCAGGGCGAGAGCAGGAAATGGCACCAATATAGTCATCAATGTACCGGAAAAAGAAGTGAGGGAGGGGACCTAAGTAGGACTGGAACAAAGAATGTTCCACATATCCCATGAAAAGGCAGGCATAGCTAGGACCCATGCAGGTTCGCATAGCAACACCTTTAATTTGGAGGAAGTGAGTGGAGTCAAAGGAGAAGTTGTTCAATGTGAGAATAATCAAAAAGGCTAATGGAATGCTGGCCTTTATATTGAGAGGACTAGAGTACAAGGGGTAGAAATTATGCTGCAGCTATACAAAACCCTGGTTAGACCACACCTGGAGAATTGTGAGCAGTTCTGAGCACCACATCTTAGGAAGGATATATTGGCCTTGGAGGGAGTGCAGCGTAGGTTTACCAGAATAATACCGTCCAATCCGTTGGGACCGTTCTAGAATCTAGGGAATTTTAGAAGATTAAAACCAATGCATCCATTATTTCTGCAGCCACCTCTTTTAGAACCCTAGGATGTACGCCATCAGGTCCAGGGGATTTGTTGGCTTTTAGTCCCATTAGTTTCTCTAGTACTTTTTCTCTACTTATATTAATTACATTAAGTTCCTCACCCTCATTAGACCCTTGGTTCCCCACCATTTTTTGTATACTTTTTGTAATCTTCTACTGTGAAGACAGATACAAAATATTTGTTTAACGGGAGGCGCTAAGGGGACAAATTTTTCCCCTGTCTTTATAGATCATAAGGTAGGTTCACTTAAAGAAGACCTTTTCGCCCATTTGATATCATTTCTCCAGAATACCAACTTTACGGTCTTCTCATTATAGCATCTAGCTACTTTTTAAATGAGCTAAATGCTCTTCCCTTAATCACCTTCCCACTTGTCGCTATCCTCTGCGTAAAGCAATACGTCTCAAGATCAGTCCTAGATTTGCTCTTCATAGCTCTGAACCTTGTCCTGTCGCTGTGATGTATTGTTTTGGGTTTACTTTCTCTATCCCTTTCTTATCTACTTCTATAAAGGCCCCTCTGTTCGAGGCCGAAGAGCCCTGGCCTGTCAAGTTGCTCGGCATATCTCTCCTCTCCGACAACAGGAATCAGCCTCACTGTTCTCTTCTGCCTTGTTTCTAGGGCCTGAGGGGCCCCCTTCTGTTGTAATGACCTCTTCCGTACGTAATATTCCAGGTGCAGCCTAACCAGGGGACTGTATAGCTTCAGTGTGACCTCTGGGGATGTGACCTCAATTGATTTTGCAATATAACCTAGCATCCTGTTCACTGTTTATTGCCTGGACTGTTTGGATTTAGACATAGTGAGCAACAAATCAGCTGATCCTAGGTCTCTTACAACTTCTCCTTTACTTAGATCTGCCCCACTCTTGGACTACATGGTGCCTCTAGTTTTTACTTCCAAGATGCAGTACTTTGCATTTGTCTGCATCAGGTGTCAGCCTTGTCTCAGTTGGTAGCTTTCTTGTCTCTGAGTCAGAAGGTTGTGGGTTCAAGTCTCACTCAAGAGACTTGAGCACATTATCTAGGCTGACACTTCAATGCAGTACTGAGGGAGTGCTGCACTGTCAGAGTTTTGTTGGATATGTTGGTCTTTCAGATGAGACGTTAAACTGAGGCCCTGTCTGCTCTCTCAACTGGACGTAAAAGATCCCATGGCAGTATTTTGAAGAAGAGCAGGGGAGCTCTCCCAATATTTATACCTCAATAAACATCATTAAAACAGATGATCTGGTCATTATCACATTGCTGTTTGTGGACCTTGCTGTGCGTAAATTGGCTGCCACGTTTCCTACATTACAACAGTGACTACACTTCAAAAATACTTAAAGGGCTGTAAAGCTCTTTGGGATGTCCTAAGGTCATGAAAGGTGCTATATAAATGCAAGTCTTTTTTTATTGAACTTCATTCGCTACTGATCAGTCCAGGTGTAAAACCTGTCGAGTTTTCTTTGTAAGATGTTGACTGGCTCCTTTGAAGCAGATTTTATGCTGGTCTTTAGCCCCCGGTGCGTGTAGTCCAGTCAGGTGCACATTGACATAAATCGACTGGAATTTCTTTACTGTGTCTTCCTGATTGCCGAGAGTCTCCACGGAGCCAGTAAACAATGTGGCTTCAGTGGCAGCAGTGTATATTGGTGGCGATGTCATGGATTCAAGGCCATGACACGTTGACCAAAATGTCACGACCAGTTTGTGCATGTGTGGATTGGCCGGACCGCTTAGCGCAGCTGCCGCACAGGATGACCGGCAGCATACCTTTTACATTAAATGTGGCAGAGTGCCACGGTTAGCTTGCTCTTCCAAGACTCAGGCTGCAGTATAAAAGCAGCTTGAGTTGACAGTTAACCTCCTAGTTTGGCGGTACCTTTTGAATTTAACTACTTTGCCAAGTAGGGTAGAGCAGTGCAATGGCTACGCTACTGGACTGGTAACCCAGAGATTGTGAGCTCCAATCACACCAACTGGCTCACTATTGCCCCAGTGAAAGGGAACCCTGCTACCCCTAAACTGGTCTGGCCTACATGTGACTCCAGTCCCATGCCATACGGTTGACTCTTAGTACTCCCTGAAGTGACCGAGGCAGCCACTCAGTTGTAAAACTATTGACCTCATGTTCAGTAATAAGAAATGCTCTTGTGGAGCACCAAAGAGTGCAGTGGGTTAAAATAAGTTCCACCACCATCATCTTCTCAAAGCAACTATGAATAGGCAATAAATACAGCTTTACCAGTGTCATCCAAGCTCAGCGAATAACAATTGAAAAAAAAACTTTGGGGTTGCTTTTGACTTTTGGGCGACCGACCGGCCGGCGGAGCGCGCTGGTCAGCCAGTTGTTCCCGTGGCAAAGAGGCCGCCGCCATTTTGAGGTCCCGGCCTCATTTAAATCTGGCAGGTGAGCTGCAGGGCGCCAAACAAGCGTCCCGATGCAGTCCGCTGGATTGAAGCCTCCAGATTTGGCCGGGGGCAGACTCGATTATTTTTGTGGGCCATGGAACTGGAGAGGTCCTGACACAGACCCCTGGTGCACTTTAAACGCTGAATTTTACCAGCTAAAAATGGGTGGGTTGGGGTCGGGTCAGATGTTAAAAGTTTAAAAATCTGAACCCCGACCCTAACCCGCCTCCAACCAGCCCATGTCCGGGTTTAACGGAGGCGGGATTAGGAGTGGTCAACCAATCCGCTCCCAGGAGGCGGGTTGGCAATTTAAATATTTTAATGAGGTTGGCAGCCTCTTACTTAGCCTTCTTTGCAGGATTAACCGTGGTTTCCCAGGCCCGGGTAAACCTGGCAGCTGAAGAGAGGGAAGGACATCTTCGGGGCGAAGGTAAGTGCCTTTGCAGCACTGCTTGTGGGCCAGGAGGAGCAGGACTGCTTCCCCCCGGCCCCCCAAGCTCACCCTCCCCCATCAGACGCCCCCCATACAAAGACCTCCGGGGTTGGATATTGGACCAGCCCCCCCCACCCCCGCACCCACCTGGGATCAGGGATCAGACCGTCCCCGCCCCCCAGGATACCCACCCCCAAATTCGGGGATCGTACCTACCTGATCCTGTGGCCAGCTCCGGAGTCCTCCCCGCCCGAATGGAAGCCAAGCCTGTCAATCAGGCTGACTTCCAGTTGGTGAACCTGTCAAGTATAAAAGAAGCACACTGTGGAGTTAAAAATCCATAGCATGCGGGGAAACTCAGAATTTTGGGTTTCCCGTCGAAACTCCGCAACCACCCCCCACCCCTCCACCCACATAACCCCCGCTCCTGTTAATATCCAGTCCTATGTGTATGCTGCCCTTTTCTATTCTACAGTGCTCTGGACTTCCAAATCACCTAGCTGTTTTTCCTTACTCCAGACATACTGAATTCCACTGGATTTCATTCACTACATCAGATCACAGTAATTATTTTGCTGTGTGTGGACACAATTATAACTGAGGAACTGGAATTCTCATACAATAGGCACATTAATTAATAATAATGCTTTTTTAATGAATAATATGTTTTTTTAATCAGAAATTGCACCTAAATGCCCGTGATACCCAGTTCCTTTATTTTTTTTTCATTGGCAGGATAGGCGCACCAACGTCAGCGTTCTCGCTCAGGCCAACATCCCCAGCATCGAAGCTTTGACCGCGCTCGATCAGCTCCGATGGACGGGCCACATCGTCCACATGCCCGATACGAGACTCCCAAAACAAGCGCTCTACTCGGAGCTCCGGCACAGCATGAAAGCCCCAGGTGGGCAGAGGAAATGCTTCAAGGACACCCTCAAAGCCTCCTTGAAAAATTGCAACATCCCCACTGACACCTGGGAATCCCTGGCCCAAGACCGCACAGAGTGGAGGAGAAGCATCTGGGAAGGCGGCGAACACCTCGAGTCTCTTCGCCGGGAGCAAGCGGAAGCCAAGCGCAAACAGCGGAAGGAGCGCACGTCAACCCGAGCACCCCCACCCACCCGCCCCTTCAACCACCGTCTGCCCCACCTGTGACAAAGGCTGTAGGTCCCGCATTGGACTCATCAGTCATCTGAGAACTCATTTTTAGTGTGGAAGCAAGTCATCCTCGGTTCCGAGGGACTGCCTGAGAAGAGAAGAAGAATTTTTTTTCAATGCCGTGAACTGTTTACTCGACTAAAAGTGCGGTTGATCAATAGCAAATGAACAGAATAATTGCCTGTCTGGCACAGATTCAGAATTCTGGAGCACAAAAAAACGTCGCCAATTTGCAGTGTCTGTGAAAATGTGACACCAATATTTGAAAACATCCCCAAAAGATCAAAAGAAAAAAAAAACCTGAATGATATGCGTCACTGTTTCCCTATTTATGACTGACATTTCCCATTAAAAGTACATTAACACACAGATAGACGCAGACACCTGCATATTGACAAAGCTCACTTTTAAAAATAATTGCAATGGTTCCCTGCCAGGCGCTTGTTTTGTTTTTATCTTTTTCGGTCTGCTCGCTCTGCTTGGCAGAAACGTATTGTTACTTACATTAATGATCCAGTAATAAACTGGTAAATCTCAATACATCAGTCAAACAAGTGGGTAATGAAACTGGGCTGCACCACATTACAATTCCAGAACACTCTCAATCTTCATTCAGAACGTTTAACCATTTTGTGAATTGAAAAATGTGAAAAGATCATTGATATACTTTGCTCAAGGCGTGTCTAATTTGAGTCGTATAAATAGAGATTTTTTTCTTGTGCAGTCAGTACGACCTGATTCCATTCTGGAAGGTTCCCTTTGCAATGCAAGCAAGCCACAGGATGGTGACCTCATCCCTCACACTGAATCTCAGAAAGAGAGTTGCAAATTCTTACGCGCTTTTTTTTGCGAAAGTAAAAACCTTGGCGAGCAAATATCGTACAATTATGTAGCGCCTTTAAGTAGAACATCCCTGAGGTGCTTTACAGAGCAGGGATGGATGCAAAGAAATAATAGAAGAGTTAGAAGAGCAGATCGAAACCTGGGCGGAAAACATAGACCTTTAAAGGCAGAGGCAGGAGTCCCAAGATGGAGGAGTTTACGAAAAAGAGAGGAGAGCCGCTAAACCATTGCTTTAGAATAAGTATTAGACCATATGATCTTCAAAAATACATTTCTGAGAAGAGTTTCAGGAAACAATTCAATCAATTCTTTGTGATGACAGCATCAACCATGACATCAGCAGTTTATGAATGAACAGAGCCAAAAGTTTGATTCATCAAATTTTACAGCATAGAGGGAGGCCATTTGGCCTGTCGTGCCTGTGCCGGCTCTTTGAAAGAGCGATACAATTAGTCCCACTCCTCCCCTGCTCTTTCCCCATGGCCCTGCAGGTTTTCATTTATGTATCCAATTCCCTTTTGACAGTTACTATTGGATATACTTCCACCTTCAGGCAGTGCATTCCAATTCATAATTTTGAACACCTCTATTAAATCTCCTCTTAACCTTCTCTGCTCTAAGGAGAACAATCCCAACCTCTCCACATAACTGAAGTCCCTCATCTCTGGTATCATTTTGGCAAATCTCCTCTGCACCGTGTCCAAGGCCTTGACATCCTTCCTAAAGTGTGGTGCCTGGAATTGGACACGATACTCCAGGTGAGGCCTAACCAGTGATTTATAAAGGTTTAGCATAACTTCCTTGCTTACTGGTAACCCGTAGGCAGCAACTATAAACATGTAAGAATTTGAAAAATCTGTTCACATTTTTGTTTCTGAATTGGTGTCAGACTTTTAGAAAGTAATACCCATCACTGAAAGAAAGAAAGAAGGAAGGAAGACTTGCATTTAGCACCTGGCACCGCCACAAACGCTGTTCCCTCGCCACCGACTCTATCCCTCTCCCTGGCATCTGTATAAGGCTGAACCAGACTGTTCACAACCTTAGTGTCATATTTGACCCCGAAATGAACTTCTGACTACATATGCAAGCCATCACTAAGACCGCTTATTTCCACCTCCAAAACACCGCCCCTGCCTCAGCTCATCTGCTCTGAAACACTCATCCGTGCCTTTGTTACCTCTAGACTTGACTATTCCAACGCACTCCTGGCTGGCCTCCCACATTCCACCCTACGTAAACTTGAGGTCATCCAAAACTCAGCTGCCCGTGTCCTAACTCGCACCAAGTCCCGTTCGCCCATCACCCCTGTGCTCGCTGATCTAAATTGGCTCCCCGTCCAGCAACGCCTCGATTCTAAAATTCTCATCCTTGTTTTCAAATCCCCACATAGCCTCGCCCCTCCCTATCTCTGTAATCTCCTCCAGCCCCACAACCCTCTGCAATATCCGCGCTCCTCTAATTCTGGCCTCTTGAGCATCTCTGATTTCCATCACTCCACCATTGGTGGCCGTGCCTTCAGCTGCCAAGGCCCTAAGCTCTGGAATTCCCCCCCCTAAACCTCTCCGTCTCTCTACCTCTCTTTCCTCCTTTAAGACGCTCCTTAAAACCTACCTCTTTGATCAAACTTTTGGTTATCTGCTCCAATATCTCCTTATGTGGCTCGGTGTCAAATTTTGTTTTATAATGCTCCTGTGAAACGCCTTGGGACATTTTACGATGTTAAAGTTACTATATGAATACAAGTTGTTGTTGTTGTTTATAATATCTCAGATCTCAAATGCTTCACATACAATTAATTGCTTTGAAGTCTGGCAACTGGTGTTAATGTAGGCAAACTAATAGAAGGAGTCATCAAAAGTGCTGTCAAGCGACACCTACTCAGCAATAAACTGGCTCACTGACATTCAATTAAGGTTCCACCAGAGTCACTTGGCTCCAGACCTCATCACTGCCTTGATACAGGCATAGCTGCAAGAGTGGAATGCCAAAGGAAAGATGGGAGCAGCTCAGTATCAAGGCAGCATTTAACCGAATATGGCACAAGGAGCCCTGGCAAAACTGGAGTCGGTGGGGGTGAAAGGGAAAACACTTCATTGGCTGGAGTCAGACTTGACACAGAGGAAGATTGCTGTTGTTGTCAGAGGCCAATCATCATGGCCCCAGGACATTAATGCAGGACTTCCTCAGGGAAGTGACCTTGGTTCAACCATCTTCAACTGCTTCATCAATGACCTTCTCTTTGTCATAAGGCCTAGGAGTGGAGTTGTTCACTGACAATTCCACACTGTTTAGCTCCATTCACAATAACGAAGTTGTTCATGCCAGCCTACAGCAGGGCTTGGATAACAGCCAGGCTTGGGCCAACAAGTGGCAGGTACCATTAACACCATATAAGTGCCAGGTAATCACCATATCAGACAAGAGGAAGTCCAGACATCTGCCCTAACCATCAACAGTACCACCATCACCCATCTTGGAGGCCACCACTATTCAGAAACTTTACTGGACCAGTCATATCAATAACGTGCCTACAAGACCAGGGCAGAGGATGTGTACTCTGTGATGAGTGCTCAGGTCCTCACTCCTCAAACTGTCTCCACAAGATTCAGGTCAAGAGCGTGATGGAATACTCACCACTTGTCTGGATGGGTACAGCAACATCAAAAGTCAAGAAGCTCAACACCCTCCAGGATAGAGCAGTCTGATACAATAGCAAAATACTGCAGATGCTGGAAATCTGAAATAACAAAGAAAGGGCTGGAAGCACTCAGCAGGTCAGGCATTATCGAGGAGAGAGAAACAGAGTCAACCCGAAACGTTGACTCTGTTTCTCTCTCCTCGATGCTGCCTGACCTGCTGAGTGTTTCCAGCACTTTCTGTTGTTATTTTAGAGCAGTCTGATGTTCGACAGCTCTGCTACTGGCCTCAGTATTCACCTCCTCCCTCATTAGCGCACTACTACTGCAAAGAAAGGGTTAATCAGACTCTCCTGAAGTCTGCTAATGTTATACTGCTATTGATTTCTCTTGGTATTGTAAAAATAGCAACCTTTAGCCTTTGCCTGTTAAGCAGGGAAGTTTAAGTTAATTTAAAATGCCGCTGGGCTATTGAGCCAGTACTGAGCTTAGAGCAATGGTCAGTTTAATCATTTCAGTAAGCCTAACTAAAAGACATGCCAGTGTACACTGATTCATATAGTTCAGAGAACTTTAATCAGTTGGTAACAATTGAGTTCTGCAAAGGAAAATAACTGGGTTGATTGGTACGAAATGGTACTGAACCAAAGACAGATTTATAATTAAAAGTTTAATTTAGTGGAATAGTAATTATATGTAACAAGGGGGAAACTTTCAATAAGATAACAAAGTAGGGGAGCTGTACCGGTTTACGGAAAAATAACATGGCAAAACTAAAGTTAATGATAAGGGATCAGTCAATTAAATTCCCCGTATTTTAACTTTTATATAATTATGTCATGTAGACTTGTGTGAATTGCCATGTAGAAGGAGTAAGAGAAATGCATAAAACTGACTGTAATGAGTATTTGGATTCGTAAAGACCTAAGATACTGAGCTCAGAACTGTTACACGTTCGGTTGTAAGTATTACATTTTACAAGAAAAAAGAAAGACTTGCATTTCTATAACGCCTTTCACGACCTCAGGACATCCCAAAGCGTTTTACAGCCAATGAAGTACTTTTGAAGTGTAGTCACTGTTTTAATGTAGGAAACGCAGCAGCCAATTTGCGCACAGCAAGCTCCCACAAACAGCAATGTGATAATCTGTTTTAGTGATGTTGGTTGAGGGATGAATATTGGCCAGGACACCGGGGATAACTCCTCTGCTCTTCTTCAAAATAGTGTCACGGGATCTTTTACATCCACCAGAGAGATCAGATCGCTCATCCGAAAGATGGCACCTCCAATTGTATGTTTAAGTATTATTACATGTATTGCATACTTAATAAATCTGTGATAGTTGATATTCAATGCATTAGGACTGTATTGATTTGAGAAATAAATGATAAATAAGAACACTGCTGCAGTATGTACTATCTACAGGAGGGACTGCAGCAACTCGCCATGCTTACATCAACAGCACCTGCCTTCCCTGCCGCTTGCATTACTGAGACTAACAAGAGGGGCAATGTGATGGAAGCACCATCACCTCTAAGCTCCCCTCCAAGTCACACACCATTGTGACTTGGATCTCGATTGCCAGAGTCACTGAATCAATATCTTGGGGGAGTCATCAGGCGCGTTCGGTGACAGATTGGATGGGGAAAAAAAATGTTGACAGTGGGTCGGGACCCCAGCTGTCAACCCGCCGCTATGTGCCTTTCCCAATGTCGGGTCTGTCAGGGCTGAACAGGCCTGACACACAGCGGTGGGGGAGGCAATTCAGGTCATTATGATCTTGTTAACAGTCCATTAAAAATTATTTTGAGCTCACCTTACCATTTTACAAGGTTTCCCATGGGGTCCACGCTGCTCGGGGATCATGTCAGGTAAGGAAGTCGGGAGTTGTATAACCATGGAATCATCTCATTACTTGACAGCTGCAAATGTGCTATAAAAGCTCCCATCTCACAGCTGATCACATTCCAAGCTCAGAAGCTGTTGCTTACTGCATTTGGAAGACAGATTGAGCTTTATGCAGGTTGCAAGTGTTTGGAGCAAACTCTGTATCCACTGTCACCTCATTGGAACAACCTCTCTCACCATTGACAGATCGCTTCTGTCATCTCAAGTTCACCTTCCATCTATTACATCAGCATCGGTGCCCTTGAAAATATCTCACCTTGATCCTCAGAATCCCAGCATGATCAGCCCCAACAGCACCAGGCACACCAGCAATAACAACAACAACACCAACCTTCTCCGCAATCAACTGATGCTGCACAGGACAGAGGGCATCAGCACCCTGAGTACATTGCTGCCCGGGAGGCCAGGGATGGTCACACCATGGCCAGATTTACTTCACTTGACGCTGTACACAATGCCCAAGCCATTCCTGTCACACTCATCACCATTGCGAGGGATACTGTTATGTCTCACCATTCACTGCAACTCACTAAGCCACTTCCAAAGGTGCACACAGATCTGTCCAAGAACGCAAAGTGTTGAAAATAAAGGTTTCAATGTTTGACAGCACATTAACAGAAAATTTACATGAACATTGGCTAAAACACCCAAGTGCCTACCCTTGTGTGTTGTTAGTTGGTATGATTGGACAAGATGAGGGTGAGTGTGAGGGGTGGCTAGTGAGATGGGGAAGTGATAATGTAGATAGAGAGGGATGGGTGGAGGTGCATGGTAAGTTGGTGTGAGTAAGGATGTGCAGGAGTAGGGTAGGGAGGCAGATTGATGGAGATGTGATGAGTGGCACAGCAGGATAAGGTAGAGTGTGGCTTTGCAGTAACGTTTCGTGATCTAGTGAGATCATTGAAAGGTTTGCGCCACTTCAGCCTGCTCCTCCTGATGACTTTCCTGCTTGTGTCCTCCTGTGCAATCAGGCTGCGTTGATCTGGGGAAGTTTCTTCCGCCCATGGGAAGGGAAGAGAACCTCCCTGCGGCTGTGACTCCCTCCAGAAGCATATGGAGAGCGTCATGAGAGACACGGAAGGAGGCCGCGCCGGCCAATAAAGAGCTATCCAGCCTAATCCCACTTCCCAGCTCTTGGTCCGTAGCCCTGCAGGTTAGAGCATCCCAAGTGCACATCCAACTACTTTTTAAATGTGGTTAGGGTTCCTGCCTCTACCACCCTTTCAGGCAGTGAGTTCCAGACCTCCACAACCCTCTGGGTGAAGAAATTCCCCCTCAAATCCCCTCTAAACCTTTCCCCAATTACTTTAAATCTGTGCCCCCTGGTTTTTGACCCCTCTGCTAAGGGAAATAGGTCCTTTCTATTCACTTTATCTATGCCCCTCATAATTTTATACACCTCAATAAGGTCTCCCCTCAGGCTCCTCTGTTCCAAGGAAAACAGACCCAGCCTATCCAGTCTTTCCTCATAGCAAAGATTCTCTACTCCCGGCAACATCCTTGTAAATCTCCTCTGTACCCTCTCAAGTGCAATCACATCTTTCCTGTAATGTGGTGACCAGAACTGCACGCAGTACTCTAGTTGAGGCCTAACTAGTGTTTTATACAGTTGAAGCATAACCCCCTTGCTCTTGTATTCTATTGAGAGGTCGCACAACACCAGGTTATAGTCCAACAGTTTTATTTGAAATCACAAGCTTTCGGAACTATCGCTCCTTCCTCAGGTGAAGTAAATTGGATACAGAATCGTCAGAGCATATATAGATGGAAAAAAAAGCATGTGTACTTTACAATTGCAGACCAATAAATTAAATCATCCTGACTATCTGCCGAGGTGTGATAAAGTTAATTAAGTCAGCCAGGAAGGTACCACATCAAAAGACATAGCAAGATACAACTGAGACAATGAGGTGAAGTCGCAGGGGTTCTAACGTGTCAAAAGCTGCCGTCTGTATGTAAAACGAAAAGCTTTAAAAAAAAAAAAATTTACTTTTTTACTGGGAAAATTTTTACTTTTTTACTGGAATCACATCTGTGAACAAGCTAACGACGACTCGAGTCCGGATCACGTCATGTATCGTGACATAAACCCAAGATCCCGATTGAGACCGTCTTCATGAGTGCAGAACTTGGCTATCAGTTTCTGCTCGATGATTTTGCGTTGTCGTGTGTTTCTAAGGTTGCCTTGGAGAACGCTTACCCGCAGATCCGAGGCTGAATGTCCTTGACTGCTGAAGTGTTCCCCGACTGGGAGGTAACAATCCTGCCTGGCGATTGTTGCGCGGTGCTCGTTCATACGTTGTCTCAGTGTCTGCATGGTCTCGCCGATGTACCATGCCGCGGTGCATTCTTTCCTGCAACGTATGAGGTAGACAACGTTGGCCGAGTCACATGAGTATGTACCATGTACCTGGTGGGTAGTGTCCTCACGTGTGATGGTGGTATCTGTGTTGATGATCTGGCATGTCTTGCAGAGTTTGCCATGGCAGGGTTGTGTGGTGTCGTGGTCGCTGTTATCCTGAAAGCTGGGTAATTTGCTGCGAACGATGGTACTTCTGAGGTTAGGCGGCTGTTTGAAGGCAAGTAGTGGAGGCGTGGGGATGGCCTTAGCGAGGTGTTTGTCGTCATCGATGACATGTTGAAGGCTGCGAAGAACATGTCGTAGTTTCTCCGCTCCGGGGAAGTACTGGACGACGTAGGGTACCCTGTTGGTTGTGTCCCGTGTTTGCCTTCTGAGGAGGTCTATGCGATTTTTCGCTGTGGCCCGTCGGAACTGTCGATCGATGAGTCGAGCGTCATATCCCGTTCTTACGAGGGCGTTTTTCAGCGTCCGTAGGTGTCCATCGCGTTCCTCCTCGTCTGAGCAGATCCTGTGTATTCGCAGGGCTTGTCCATAGGGGATGGCTTCTTTAACATGGTTAGGGTGGAAGCTGGAGAAGTGGAGCATCGTGAGGTTGTCCGTGGGCTTGCGGTAGAGTGAAGTACACCAGATACATCGACGACATTTTCTTCCTTTGGACCCATGGCGAAGGATCACTGAAAAGACTACACGATAACATAAACAAGTTCCATCCCACCATCAAACTCACCATGGACTACTCCTCAGAATCGGTCTCATTCCTGGACACATGAATCTCCATCAAAGACGGACACCTCAGCACTTCACTCTACCGCAAGCCCACGGACAACTTCACGATGCTCCACTTCTCCAGCTTCCACCCTAACCATGTTAAAGAAGCCATCCCCTATGGACAAGCCCTGCGAATACACAGGATCTGCTCAGACGAGGAGGAACGCGATGGACACCTACGGACGCTGAAAAACGCCCTCGTAAGAACGGGATATGACGCTCGACTCATCGATCGACAGTTCCGACGGGCCACAGCGAAAAATCGCATAGACCTCCTCAGAAGGCAAACACGGGACACAACCAACAGGGTACCCTACGTCGTCCAGTACTTCCCCGGAGCGGAGAAACTACGACATGTTCTTCGCAGCCTTCAACATGTCATCGATGACGACAAACACCTCGCTAAGGCCATCCCCACGCCTCCACTACTTGCCTTCAAACAGCCGCCTAACCTCAGAAGTACCATCGTTCGCAGCAAATTACCCAGCTTTCAGGATAACAGCGACCACGACACCACACAACCCTGCCATGGCAAACTCTGCAAGACATGCCAGATCATCAACACAGATACCACCATCACACGTGAGGACACTACCCACCAGGTACATGGTACATACTCATGTGACTCGGCCAACGTTGTCTACCTCATACGTTGCAGGAAAGAATGCACCGCGGCATGGTACATCGGCGAGACCATGCAGACACTGAGACAACGTATGAACGAGCACCGCGCAACAATCGCCAGGCAGGATTGTTACCTCCCAGTCGGGGAACACTTCAGCAGTCAAGGACATTCAGCCTCGGATCTGCGGGTAAGCGTTCTCCAAGGCAACCTTAGAAACACACGACAACGCAAAATCATCGAGCAGAAACTGATAGCCAAGTTCTGCACTCATGAAGACGGTCTCAATCGGGATCTTGGGTTTATGTCACGATACATGACGTGATCCGGACTCGAGTCGTCGTTAGCTTGTTCACAGATGTGATTCCCAGTAAAAAAGTAAAAATTTTCCCAGTAAAAAAGTAAATTTTTTTTTTTTTAAAGCTTTTCGTTTTACATACAGACGGCAGCTTTTGACACGTTAGAACCCCTGCGACTTCACCTCATTGTCTCAGTTGTATCTTGCTATGTCTTTTGATGTGGTACCTTCCTGGCTGACTTAATTAACTTTATCACACCTCGGCAGATAGTCAGGATGATTTAATTTATTGGTCTGCAATTGTAAAGTACACATGCTTTTTTTTCCATCTATATATGCTCTGACGATTCTGTATCCAATTTACTTCACCTGAGGAAGGAGCGATAGTTCCGAAAGCTTGTGATTTCAAATAAAACTGTTGGACTATAACCTGGTGTTGTGCGACCTCTCAATTTTGTCCACCCCAGTCCAACACCGGCATCTCCGCATCTTGTATTCTATGCCATGGCTAATAAAGGCAAGCATTCCGTATGCCTTCTTAACCACCTTATCTACTTGGCCTGCTACCTTCAGGGATCTGTGGACATGCACTCCAAGGTCCCTTTGTTCCTCTACACTACTCAGTGTCCTACCATTTAATGTGTATTCCTTTTCCTTGTTAGCCCTCCCCAAATGCATTACCTCACACTTCTCCGGATTCAATTCCATTTGCCACTGTTCTGCCCACCTGACCAATTTATTGATATCTTCCTGCAGTCTACAGCTTCCGTCTTCAGTATCAACCACACAGCCGATTTTAGTATCATCTGCAAACTTCTTAATCATACCCTCTATATTCAAGTCAAGATCGTTGATATATACCACAAAAAGCAAGAGACCTAGTACTGAGCCCTGCAGAACCCCACTGGAAACAGCCTTCCAGTCACAAAAACATCAATCAACCATTACCCTCTGCTTCCTGTCTCCGAGCCAGTTTTGAATCCAACTTGACACTTTGCCCTGTATCCCATGGGCTTTTAACTTCATGACCAGTCTGCCATGTGGAACCTTATCAAAAGCCTTGCTAAAGTCCATATAAACTACATCAAATGCACTACCCTCATCTATCTCCTTGTTACCTCCTCAAAAAATTCAATCAAGTTTGTCAGACACGACCTTCCCTTAACAAATCCATGCTGACTATCCTTGATTAATCCGTGTCTTTCTAAATGAAGATGTATCCTGTCCTTCAGAATTCTTTCCAATAATTTTCCCACCACCGAGGTTAGGCTGACTGGCCTGTAATTACTCAGACTATCCTTTTCTCCCTTTTTAAACAAGGGTACCACATTAGCAGTCCTCCAGTCCTCCGGCACCACACCTGAAGCCAGAGAGGATTGAAAAATGATTGTCAGTGCCTCTGCTATTTCCTCTTTTTCTTCGCTTAACAGCCTGGGATACATTTCATCCGGACCTGGTGATTTATCCACTTTTAAAGCTGCTAAACCCCTTAATACTTCCTCTCTCACTATGTTTATTTCATCTAATATTTCATACTCCTCCCCCCCGATAGCAATGTCTGCTTCGCCCCTCTCCTTTGTGAAACAGATGCAAAGTATTCATTAAGAACCCTACCGGCGTCTCCCGCTTCCACACACAGATTACCCTCTCTAATAGGCCCTACCCTTTCTTTAGTTATCCTCTTACTCTTAATATATTTATAAAACATCTTTGGGTTTTCCTTGATTTTACTTGCCAAGAATTTTTCATGCTCTCTCTTTGCTTTCCTAATATCATTTTTAATTGCACCCCTGCACTTTCTGTACTCCTCTAAAGTTTCTGGAGTATTTAACCCTCGGTATCTGTCATACGCCTCCCTTTTTTTCTTTATCCTACCCTGTATGTCTCTAGACATCCAGGGGGCTCTAGATTTGTTAGTCCCACCTTTTTTCTTTAAGGGCACATGTTTGGTCTGAACCCTCCGGATCTCCTCCTTGAATGCCTCCCACTGCTCTGACACTGATTTACCTTCAAGTAGCTGTTTCCAGTCCACTATGGCTAAATCCCCTCTGAGCTTAGCAAAATTTACTTTTCCCCAATTTAGAATTTTTATTCCTGGTCTATCCTTGTCCTTTTCCATAACTACCTTAAATCTAACAGAATTATGGTCACTAGCACTAAAATGCTCCCCCACTGATACACCTTCTACCTGCCCAGCTTCATTTCCTAAAACTAAGTCCAGAACTGCCCCTCCCTCCCTTGTTGGCTTGCTGCATACTGACTAAAAAAGTTCTCCAGGATGCATTTTAGGAATTCCGCACCATCTATACCCTTCACACTAATTTTATCCCAGTTAATATTGGGGTAGTTGAAGTCCCCTACTATTACTGCCCTATAGTTTTTGCACTTCTCAGAAATTTGTCTACATATTTGTTCTTCTATCTCCCTCTCACTGTTTGGGGATCTGTAGTACACTCCCAACAGTGTGATTGCCCTTTTTTTGTTTTTCAATTCGACCCATATGGCCTCGTTTGATGAGCCCTCCAACATATCATCCCTCCTCACAGCTATAATAGTTTCTTTAATCAATACCGCGACCCCTCCTCCCTTTTTACCTCTCTCTCTATCCCGTCTGAAAATCCTGTAACCAGGAATGTTGAAGTATCTACCTTTGCCCTCAGCTCATCTGCCTTGTTCGCTATACTCCTTGCATTGAAGTATATACCATTTAGTACAGACAAACCTCCTTGTTGACTACTATCTAGCCCTTGATTCCTCTGTCCTTCCAATTTACTTTCTACATTTTTGTTTTCCAATTCCAGTTTTTCTTCCCTCCCTATTGACTCTATACTTAGGTTCCCATCCCCTTGCCAAGCTAGTTTAAACCCTCCCCAACAACACTAGCAAACCCTCCCACAAGGATATTGGTCCCGTTCCCGTTGAGGTGCAACCCATCTGGCTTGTAGAGATCCCACCTCTCCCAGAAACGGTTCCAATTCCTCAGGAATTAAAGCCCTCCCTCCTACACCATCTCTCCAGCCATGCATTCATCTGCTCTATCTTCCTATTTCTGAACTCACTAGCATGTGGCAATGGTAGTAATCCAGAGATTGCTACCTTTGAGGTCCTGCTTTTTAACTTCTTTCCTAGCTCCCTAAACTCAGCCTGCAGGACCTCATCCCTCTTCCTGCCTATGTCGTTGGTACCGATATGGACCACGATCTCTGGCTGTTCACCCTCCCCCCTCAGAATACCCTGCAGCCGTTCAGTGTTTGCAACACCTCAATGCTGTAGAACACTGACAGCATAACTGTCAAAATCAATTTGCACATGGACCCTTTAAGGAAACTGGCTGATGACGCATTCATCAAATGACGTCATCAGACCCGCTTCATTCAATTGGCCGGCAAACTTGCTGGGCGGGCTTAGCAAGCCCAATCAATGTAAAATCATTCTGCACAGCGGGCTGGAGCTGGCAGTGGGGTCAGGACCCGCCACCGACATCGCCCGCCCCGGACCCGCCGAGATAGGGGAAATCGCGGCCTTGGAATTCCCTACCATAGTGGGAGCTGTATTGGCAGAAGGACTGCTTTAGTTCGAGAACAAGGAGCAATGCCACTAACTCAGAGCAATGAATGCAGGCCTTGCCAGCATCAGCCACATCCAGAGAACAAATGAAAAAATGATGACATCCTTGTGCACAGCAAGATCCCACAAACAACAACGAGATGAAAGGCCAGTTAATCTGTTTTTCACTGTGTCGGCTGCTTCTGCTTCCAACTCATAAGTGTGGAACTTAAAGTTAAGTGCAAGCCAACAAATATTACATCAACGTAATAAACATACACGACATGCATAGCAAATAGAAATAAACTGCAATAAATTAATGGATGAACATTTTAACAAATAAATTATTTTAATTTGCAATTTAATATTGTCGGCAATTTCTAGTCCGTGCCATCTTGGGTTTATCAACATGATGCTGTTTGCAAAATACATATCATACACAAAGTGACCCGGTTTAGGCCATTTTTAGGTTAATTTGTTGACGTCTAAATGTTGTCTAACTCATATCATTTTGGTTTTACATAGGATTACAGAGGAGATACGGCACAGAAACAGGCCATTCGGCCCAACCAGTCCATGCCGGCGTTTATGCTCCATTCGAGCCTCCTCCGTCTTTCCTCATCTAACTCTATCAGTATAACCCTCTATTCTGTTCTCCCTCATATGCTTATCTAGCCGCCCCTTAAATGCATCTATACTATTCACCTCAACCACTCCCTGTGGTAGCGAGTTCTACATTCTCACCACTCTTTGGGTAAAGAAGTTTCTTCTGAATTCCCTATTGGATTTCTTGGTGACTATCTCATATTGATGGCCTTTAGTTATGCTCTTCCCCACAAGTGGAAACATTCTCTCTGCATCCACTCTATCAAAACCTTTCATAATTTTAAAGACCTCTATTAGGTTACCCCTCAGCCTTCTTTCTTCAAGAGAAAAGAGACCCAGCCTGTTCATCCTCTCCTGATAGATATACCCTTGCATTTCTGGTATCCTTGTAAATCTTCTCTGCACCCTCTCCAGTGTCACTATATCTTTTTTATAATATGGTGACCAGAATTGTACGCAGTACTCCAAGTGTGGTCTAACCAAGGTTCGATCTAAGTTTAGCATAACTTCACTACTTTTCAATTCTATCCCTGTAGAAATAAAACCTAGTGCTTGGTTTGCTTTTTTAATGGCCTTGATAACCTGTGTTACAACTTTTAATGATTTGTATATTTGTACTCTGAGATCCCTTTGCTCCTCTACCCCACCCAGACTCACACCCGCCAAGTAATAAGTGACCTCCCTATTCTTCCTACCAAAATGTACTACTTCACATTTATCTGTTTTGAAATTAATTTGCCAATTATATGCCCATTCTGCAAGTTTATTAATGTCATAAGAACATAAGAAATAGGAGCAGGAGTATGCCATTTGGCCCTTCGAGTCTGCTCTGCCATTCAATAAGATCATGGCTGATCTTCTACCTCATCTCTACTTTCCTGCACTATCACCATATCCCTTGATTCCCTTAATATTCAAAAATCTATCGCTCTCTGTCTTGAATATACTCAACGACTGAGCCTCCACAGCCCTCTGGGGTAGAGAATTCCAAAGATTCACCACCCTCTGAGTGAAGAAATTTCTCCTCATCTCAGTCCTAAATGGCCGACCCCTTATTCTGAAACTGTGACCCCTGGTTCTAGATGCCCCAGCCAAGAGAAACATCCTCCCTGCATCTACCCTGTCAAGCCCTGTAAGAATTTTGTATGTTTCAATGAGATCACCTCTCATTCTTCTGAACTCTGGAGAATATAGACCTAGTCTACTCAATCTCTCCTCATAGGACAATCCCCCCCATCCCAGGAACCAGTCTGGTGAACCTTCATTGCACTCCCTCTATATACCCTTCCTTAGGTAAGGAGACCAAAAGTGCACACAGTACTCCAGGTGTGGTCTTACCAGGGCTCTATATAATTGCAGTAAGACGTCTTTACTCTTATACTCAAATCCTCTTGTAATAAAGGCCAACATACCATTTGCTTTCAAAATTGCTTGCTGTACCTGTATGTTAACTTTCAGTGATTTGTGTCCTCCTGTAATTTGTTGCAGCCCTCCTCAGTATTGACTATGCACCCCAACCCCCCCACCCCCCCCCCCCCTGCAATTTGGTGTCATCCGCAAATTTAGGTTTTGAATTGGCCTGACCCTTTAATATAATTCCATAAAAGGGTATGAGGAAAAGGCAGGGGAATAGGACTAAATGGATTGCTGGCACAAATTGAGTGGTCTGAATGGCCTTCTGCTGTGCCATAAAATTCTCTGGCGAAGATTCCCCCCAGGTCCGTCCTGAGCAGTTTATCCATCCTCTCTATCTCATGGGTTGAAATCCTTTGCTGCCCTATTTAACCTCTCTCTAAGGATAGTGGTATCTATCTGGTTTAGGTAACGTTTCTGCTGTTCGCACAGCTTCTGCCTGTCCCAGAACTTGTCCCAATGTCCTATGTATCTGAAAGATTTCCTTTTGTACCATCTGTTTAGCTATGCTTGACACATTTAATCTGTTTCTCCCTGACTGTTGTTGGCACCCATTCAATGTAAAAGTGCCTTCATTGGTGGCTAAGCCTCACGTTTCAAAGATGATTCTTCTTCGTTAAAAGATGTGGGGGAAAAATTCAGTTGGTTAGCGCCACCCGTTAGCGCCTCCGGGGGGCTCTAACGGGGCACTAGCCACTTAGTGCCTGAGTGCGGCGATTATAGCGCCGCTCGCAAAATTGACCTGTCGTTTTGCGCTGGCGCTAAACAATACCGCCACGATCTCCTGCGCCCGCAGAACGTGACGTCAGTCGAGCGTGCAACGCCCCGGTAGCGCCCCGGACTGGAAATTGAGTCCCGCCCCCTGCCTTAGCGCCTGCCGCTATCAACGACAGGTAGAGGGGAACGTTTTGAAGTTGGGAAGGGGCTGGGGGAGCGCTATTTAAAGGTGTGCACTTCCTGCTTTTTCTTGTCGGCAAAATTTTTGGTACACGCAGGGTGAGAGGGAGAGAGACGTCTGGAGAGATTTAATGCTATCCTAAGGAGTTTTGGTCCTCAGCACCACTTTTGAGGTTCCTAAGAGACAAACTCTTTCCCTGGGCCTATCCATTAGCGCTTCCAACACAATTGCTTTAGAGGTCTCTCCAGGCCGAGATTCAAGGCTGCAATGAGCAGGGTGTGGCTGGCCAGCAAGATGGACCCTCCCCTTTAAGAACTGGATGGCGCCAGTCTGTCTGGCTCCCATGGTAACTGACATCGCCTGAGCTTCGGTAGCGTTCTGAGGTAGCGCCTCGCTCCCCGATATTAGCGCCTTAAGAGAGGTGTGTAGCACTTGATTTAGCGCTGAAATCACCTCCAGGGGCGATAGAGACGAATTTTGCAGTTGGAGGCGACAATTAGCGCTGGGCGCTAAATTTTGCGCCCGGCCGATATTAGCGCCCCAAAATGAGCAATACCCAATTTTTCCCCCGTTATATCTTCGAGCATGGCCTTATTTATTAACTTCATTTGTTGGGTAAGGGGGAATCTCCTGCAATGGCTTCTCTTCCCATCATCATCCAAAAACACAAAGCCAGGTTGAACACGTACGCTGACACCGCCCAAGTCTCCCTCACCGCCACCTCTCTTGACACCAGCCCCCCCCCCACCCCCCCCCGCCCACTGCCTCTGATTTGTCATGCTGCTCGTCCGACTGACTCCATCCCCCTCACTGACTGCTGCCTGAGGCTGAACCAGACTGTTCGCAACCTCGGCGTACAATTTGTCCCTGAGCATCTCCAAGGTGGGACACTCGCACGACACGAGATGACGCTGTTGTGAAAACGGCAACGGGAGCGGACGTGGCGGGTTTTTACATTTTTAATCCCCCCCGCCCCCCCTGGCCCAACCCTCTGCCAACCATCATGGAGGAGGGGCTGGGGATGGTTATGTTTAATTTTTGCTATGTGGGCTGCACTGGCCGTATTTATGCCCATCAATGAGGGCATTAAGAGTCAATCCCATAGGATGAGATTAGAGTAACATGTAGGCCAGACCTGGAAGGTGGGTTTCCTTTCCTGAAGGATGTTAGCAAACCATCTGGATTTTCACAATAATCCGGCAGCTTTCATTCTCATTGATTTTGGCCGCTAGCCCACAAATGACCAAATTTATTGAACTCAATGCTCGGTTGCTAGTCCAGTACCATACGCACTCGGCTCTTCTATGATGATTTGAGCACGGGTGGGGGATTGTCACTGCACGATGGTTACCAGTCCTGTGGGAAACACTGACCTCCACACCCAAATTCCCAACGTACGTTCCTCACGTGCGAAACTTTGGCCTGGAATTCGTAATAATCTAATTAATTTGTGCCATAATTTTGGGCAAATCTGATGCTTCACTGTTATGTAGACACTTGTCATGATGTTAGATCTCTTGCATTAATATAATTGCTGCAGCATATCCGGTGTCCTGGCCAATATTTATCCCTCAACCAACATCACTAAAAGAGATTATCGCATTGCTGCTTGTGGGAGCTTGCTGTGCGCAAATTGGCTACCCCGTTTCCTACATTACAACACCGACTACGCTTCAAAAGTACTTCATTGGCTGTGAAGCGCTTTGGGACGTCCTGAGGTCGTGAAAGGTGCTATATAAATGCAAGTCGTCTTTTCTTTTATCACATCACCTTCAGCAGAGCAATCAGTCAAATCTTTGTCCCAGGTTTGACTTTTCAAAACGTTTTACTGCTCTCATCTAGTTGCAGAGTCTGCTGAGCAGCAAACATCTTTTACAACTGAAAGCCATTACCGTGCCATTGTAATGCTGCTTACTGAATTTACGACAGGCAGGAGTTAGAGGAGCGTGAGTCGATCACTGAACCCAAGGTCAACATGCTTCCAGTACATAAATATGAGGTAAAGTAAAGTGCCTTAAAACTTTCAGCTACAGCAGGTGTGCGGACAGAATAAATAACTAAGAAATTGTAATCTTACTGTTGTGGATGAACAATGCCATGGATCTGGTAACATACGGGGCGATTTCAACCCCCCCACCATCCGCCGGAAACGGTATGGACACAGCTTCAAGATGGAGTTGGGTGATTTGCCTCGTGTTTCTGATGGGTTTCTGCCCGCCCACCACCACCATTTTTACTTGCCTGAATTCAGGCAAGGGAAGGCCACCAGAGGCCTAGGGCCCGATTTAAATGGCAGCGTCGCATCCTGATGATGTCACCGAGAGAAGCCTGCCATTTTAACCGTAGGCCCTGAGGAGGCCCGCATAGTTTCCAACCTGCCAACAACAGCTGGTGGCAGCAAGGATCCCGGCCATAGGAGGCAATTTTCTATTAATTTTCAAAAATTCCTCGCAGGCCAGGAGGAGCAGAAGTGTTCTTCCCCAACCTCCCCCAATTGCAGACTTCCTAATTCCCCCCCAAATCTTTGTTTACCTTAGTGGGGGCCTTTTCTGTGGGTCCCTGGGAGTGGCCCTCCCCCTCCCCCTCCTCCTGCCTGCTGGCAGTGAGGTTATTCCTGTCAGCTTCAGTCAGGCATCAGTGTCGAGCATGTATATGAGGCCCAGGACTTAAAATCTCCAAGGCGTGGAGGGTGGGGTGCGCGGTGGGGCGCGGGGGGGGGGGGGTGGGCATCACAGATAACTTAAAAAATAAGCATCTAAATGGGGGTAGAGGAGTAAAGGGATGTGGGAGTACAAATACACAAATCACCAAAGGTTGTGAAGTAGGTCAATAAGGCCATAACAAAAGCAAACTAAGCACTCGGGTTTATTTCTAGAGGGATAGAATTGAAAAGTAGAGAAGTTATGCTAAACCTGTATCGGACCTTGGTTGGATCACACTTGCATACAGTTCTGGTCGGCATATTATAAAAATTATATCGCGACACTGGAGAGGGTACAAAAAAGATTTAAAATGATGATCCCAGAACTGTGATGTTATACCTATCAGGAAAGGATGAACAGGCTGGGTCCTTTTCCTCTTGAAAAGAGAAGACTAAGGGGTGACCTAATCCAGGTCTTGTTGCATGCGGGCATGGACTGCTTCATTATCTGTGGAGTTGTGAATGGCACTGAACACTGTGCAGTCATCAGCAAACATCCCCATTTCTGGCCTTATGTTGGAGGGAAGGTCATTGATGAAGCAGATGATGTGGAGATGCCAGTGTTGGACTGGGGTGGACAAATGTGAGAAGTCGCACAACACCAGGTTATAGTCCTCTAGTGGACTATAACCTGGTGTTGTGCGACTTCTCACATTTGATGAAGCAGCTGAAGATGGTTGGGCCTAGGACACTGCCCTGAGGAACACCTGCAGCGATGTCCTGCGGCTGTGATGATTGACCTTCAATCACCACAACCATTTTACTTTGTGCTAGGTATGACTCCAGCCAGTGGAGGGTTTTCTCCCTGATTCCCATTGACTTCAATTTTGCTAGGCCTCCTTCATACCACACTCGGTCAAATGCTGCCTTGATGTCAAGGGCAGTCTCACCTCACCTCTGGAATTCAGCTCCTTTGTCCATGTTTGGACCAAGGTTGTAATGAGGTCGGGGGCAGAGTGGTCTTGGCGGAACCCAAACTGGGCATCAGTGAGCAGGTTATTGGTGAGTAAGTGCCGCTTGATAGCACTGTCGATGACACCTTCCATCACTTTGCTGATGATTGAGAGTAGGTTGATGGGGCGGTAATTGGCCAGGTTGGATTTGTCCTGCTTTTTGTGGACAGGACATACCCGGGCAGTTTTCCACATTGTCGGATAGATGCCAGCGTTGTAGCTGTACTGGAACAGCTTGGCTAGAGGCGCGGCTAGTTCTGGAGCACAAGTCTTCAGCACGATAGCTGGGATGTTGTCAGGGCCCATAGCCTTTGCTGTATCCAGTGCGCTGAACCGTTTCTTGATATCACGTGGAGTGAATCGAATTGGCTGAAGACTGGCTTCTGTGATGGTGGGGACCTCAGGAGGAGGCCGATATGGATCATCCACTCAGCACTTTTGGCTGAAGATGATTGCAAATGCTTCAGCCTTGTCTTTTGCACTCACGTGCTGGGCTCCACCATCTTTGAGAATGGAGATATTCATGGAGCCTCCTCCTCCCATTAGTTGTTTAATGGTCCACCACCATTCACGACTGGATGTGGCAGGACTGCAGGGCTTTGATCTGCTCCGTTGATTGTGGGATCGCTTAGCCCTGTCTATAGCATGCTGCTTCCGCTTTTTAGCATGCATGTAGTCCTGTGTTGCAGCTTCCCCAGGTTGGCACCTTACTTTTAGGTACGCCTGGTGCTGCTCCTGGCATGCTCTTCTACACTCCTTATTGAACCAGGGTTGGTCCCCTGGTTCAATAAGGATGTTTCCACTTGTGGGGAAGAGCATAACTAGAGGCCATCAATATAAGATAGTCGCTAAGAAATCCAATAGGGAATTCAGAAGAAACTTCTTGACCCAAAGAGTGGCGAGAATGTGGAACACGCTATCACAGGGAGTAGTTGAGGCGATTAGTATAGATCTATTTAAGGGGAAGCTAGATAAACATGTGAGGGATAAGGGAACAGAGGGTTATGCTGATTGTTAGATGAGGAAGGATGGGAGGAGGCTTGAGTGGAGCATAAACGCCAGCATGGACTGGTTGGGCCGAATGGCCTGTTTCTGTGCTGTATATCCTATGTAATGTAATTCTATGTTACTGTGCCTCTCTGTTATTGTGCCTTCCCAGCTATTGACTGCTGCAATTGTCTACGTAACAACATTGATTCCACTTCAGAGAAAGAGCAATTAATTGGTTGTGAAGCCCCTTGAGGCTTCCTGAAGATGTGATAAGGTGCCACATAAATGTCACCGTCCTTGCTCTGAGTCCTTGTAAGATTTACCCAAATACATCAAAGATACACCATGCTCCAAATGCCTTTGGCAACCATAAAAAATAGAGAAATTAAGAAGGGAAATTTGTCTACTACCACAAGGGTAATAATACTTAGATACTATACTAGGAGCAGAAAAATGAAATATATTACCAGAGACAGCAATTAACAATTAAGCATTAGCAGCCATCTGTTAAGTGAAAGACTGTATGATGCAGCCTTTATAGTGCCACAGCAAATGGTGATGGTTATCACTTTGTAATCATGCTTTCACCAATCTAATTATCAGATAGTTACATTATTGAGTGGTGGCCACAACCCAGTGCAATAAAAAGCTCATTTTCCCATTTATTACTAATACATGGTATTTAAATTAAAAAATGGCACGTTTCCTGCTGCACTTCAAAACTCTCACAAAATCAAAGGTGTCTTTTGTTTTAACTCTTACGTGCTTCACAATGAGCCAGGATTTTGTTCAGCGAGCTATGCTGGTGTTCCGGCATTACTCGGGAAGGGGTGGAAAAATCAGGAGGGGACCTCTTCCAACCGATCCCCACCCATTTGTATGGGCATAATGATCTTCCGGCATCACTTCCACCCAAACACAGCTGGGCGTATTAAATGAAGCGACACACTGCATTTTCCATCATTTATCGCCATGACAACACAGGACGCGAGACATTCCAAAATTCAGTAAGCATACGACTTAATTCGGAAAGCAAAGAACGAAAGAACTTGCATTTATATAGCGCCTTTCACGACCCCAAAGCACTTTACAGCCAATGAAGTACTTTTTGAAGTGCAGTCACTGTTGTAATGTAGGAAACGGGGCAGCCAATTTGCGCACAGCAAGCTCCCACAAACAGCAATGTGATAATGACCAGATCATCTGTTTTTTTAGTGATGTTGGTTGAGGGATAAATAGTGGCCAGGACACTGGGGAGAACTTCCCTGCGCTTCTTCAAAAAATGCCATGGGATCTTTTTGCAGCCACCTGAGAAAGCAGATGGGGCCTCGGTATAACATCTCCTCCGAAAGACAGCACCTCTGACATTGCAGCACTCCCTCAGTACTGCACTGAAGTGTCAGCCTGGATTATGTGCCCAAGTCACTAGAGTGGGACTTGAACCAAGAACCCTCTGACTCAGAGGCGAGAGTGCTACCAATGAGCACAGCTGACCCCTTCATTAGAAGAGATGTAAACAACCTCAATAATTTAAGGTTCAAGACAGGACGATCACGTTATTTGGAGTCGCAAACCTAGATTGGAAGATTTTGGCATCCATTTGCGGTGTTGCAGGCATCCAGCTCCTGCAGCAGCAAATATCTCCTACTCGTTCCCACGGCCCAGCGGGAAACTCCCAAGCGCAGGTGGAAATCTCGCTCGGAGCCTGCCAATCAAATTTGCATCAGATGGACTCCGGAAACATCGCTGGGGTCAACGGCAGGTCAGGTCAGGTCAGGCAAATACCTACCCTGCCACACTTACAGTACAGATCAGGCCCAGGGAAAAAATTCCAGAATCAAGTAATTCTGGTGCAAGGTTATTATGATCAGGTTTTCAGAGCAGTGATTCTCTGCTTGCATTCATTTTGTGAGAAGTCGCACAACACCAGGTTATAGTCCAACAGCTTTATTTGAAATCACAAGCTTTCGGAGCGCTGCTCCTTCGTCAGGTGAAGTCAGGTGAAGGAGCAGCGCTCCAAAAGCTTGTGATTTCAAATAAAGCTGTTGGACTATAACCTGGTGTTGTGCGACTTCTCACAGTTGTCCACCCCAGTCCAACACCGGCATCTCCACATCATGCATTCATTTTGGCAACGTTCATTTTGAATCGAATGTCTCTGAGATATTTTGATCCTTATCACAATGGATAGGTGGATGTATTACTGAGAATAATATTGGGGTAGAAAGAAAGAGGGAAATAACTTGTCTTTTTTATTTCCTTTTTGATTTGTATGCAGATGCAGTCATTCAAGTTCAATCCAGTCTGATGACGTAATTAATACTTGTGGGGGAAGCTGAGCCGGGCAGTGGACTTCACCTCTGCACAATGGGTTCAAACCTGGTCTAAAACCATGGACTCAAATTATCCCCTGCCTACTGGCTGTGTCCTTTTGGTGAAAAGAATTTGGCCGGTCTCAATCCAGTTCCTACCTTAGTGAGGAGATGTGTATTAGAAGGGTGCGCTTCACCAAAGAAAGAAAAAAGAAAGGCTTGCATTTATATAGCACCTTTCACGACCACCGGACGTCTCAAAGCGCTTTACACCCAATGAAGTACTTTTTTTTGAAGTGCAGCCACTGTTGTGATGTGGAAAACGCGGCAGCCAATTTGCGCACAGCAAGCTCCCACAAACAGCAAAGTGATAATGACCAGATAATCTGTTTTTTGCTATGTTGGTTGAGGGTTAAATATTGGCCAGGACACCGGGGAGAACACCCCTGCTCTTCTTCCAAATAGTGCCATGGGATCTTTTACATCCATTTGGGAGAGCAGACGGGGCCTCGGTTTAACGTCTCATCCGAAAGACGGAGCGACTTGGTCCTGGGAAAGAGCTGCCCCTGGCTGCATCTCTGGAGCTTGTACCCGGGTAGCCTAGAGTCACCTCCTACCTTCCAGAGTTGGCTTTTCAAAGGCTGCGCTCTAACTTCCAAGAAGATTTTAGATGGGATATATATTTTTTGGATACTAAGGGAATGAAGGGATATGAGGGATCGAGCAGTGAAACATAGAAACATAGAAGAAGGAGCAGGAGTAGGCCATTCGGCCCCTCGAGCCTGCTCCGCCATTCGATGAGATCATGGCTGATCATCCAAACTCAGTACCCTGTACCTGCCTTCTCCCCATATCCCTTGATACCTTTATCTTTAAGAAATATATCTAACTCATTCTTCAATATATTTAATGACTTGGCCTCAACTACCTTCTGTGGTAGAGAATTCCACAGGTTCACCACTCTCTGGGTGAAGAAATACTTCCTCATTTCTGTCCTAAATGGCTTACCCCTTATCCTTAGATTATGACCCCTGGTTCTGGACTCTCCGACCATCGGGAACATTCTTCCTGCATCTAGTTGGTCCAGACCTGTCAGAATTTTATATGTTTCGATGAGATCCCCTCTCATTCTTCTATACTTCAGTGAGTATAAGCCCAATCGACCCAATCTCTCCTCATATTTCATTCCTGCCATCCCAGGTATCAGCCTTGTGAATCTTCGCTGAACTCCTTCCATGGCAAGAACATCCTTCCTCAGATAAGGCGACCAAAACTGCACACAGTACTCAAGGTGTGGTCTCACCAAGGCCCTGCACAACTGCAGCAGGACATCCCTGTTCCTATACTCAAACCCTTTCGTTATGAAGGCCAACATACCATTTACCTTCTTCACCGCCTGCTGCACCTGCATGCTTACCTTCAGCGACTGGTGCACAAGGACACCCAGGTCTCGTTGCACTTCCCCTTCTCCCAATCTATTGCCATTCAGATAATAGTCTGCCTTTCTGTTTTTGACACCAAAGTGGAGTTGAGGTCGAAGATCAGCCATGATCTTACTGAATGGCGGAGCAAGCTCGAGGGGAGTCGTATGGCCGACTCCTGCTCCTATTTCTTATGTTCTTATGTATTAGAGAGCTCCCCAATGGATATTTAAATGTGCTGATGCAGCACATTTACAGGCGCAGCTCACGTAAGTCCCAACCCGTTGGCGCAAATCTGGCCCAACCCGACGCATTGAATTTTGGGCTCTGAGTTTAGAACCCAATGTAAAGCACATTGTACGTGTTCAAGAAATGAGCTTGATGGACCCAGTGAGCTTTTCTTCTTCCCTTGTTCCTTATACTACTGCTAAATTTGCAATTAAGAAAATAGTTAAGAGATATGCATTTAAGGGGAGGCTAGATAAGCATATGAGGGAGAAGGGAATCGAGGGTTACGCTGATAGAGTTAGATGAGGAAAGACGGGAGGAGTGGAGCATAAACGTCGGCATGGACTGGTTGGGCCGAATGGCCTGTGCCGTATATCCTATGTAATTCTATGCAATAAGAAGAAAAACAAAACTGCAAATTGCTGGAAATCTGCAATAAAACCAAAAAAATGCTGGTGATGCACAGGAGGTCGGAAAAGAGAAAAGGCAGGTCAAAGTGCTGGTGTGGACTCTTAAGTCAGAACGGGAAACCAGAAGATATCAGCCCCTTAATAGGACTGAACAGCACAAAGGCAGGGTGACCAAGAGGCAAGAGTCAGGAGTCACAGACAGACAGCTAATGGATTTAATGGCCTACAAACAGAGTACTTGAAAAGTTGGGAAGAGGTGAAATAGCCACTTAACCTGTCTCTATTTACTGTGCCAGCAGCTCTGGGTTTCACAGTTCAGTGCTCCTTCTTCCTCTTGCTTCTCAGCAAGACCAGTGGCCCAGTATAAAAGCAGCGTGACTGGTGTAAATGCAAGTATTAGGTTCCTTGCCGGAGCTGCAGCCTTACGAGATGCGTTACTACGAGAAGGACAAGGTGAGGCTCAACGCAAGCTGGAAGTCACACTTGCAGCCAGGATATGTGAGATATCTTCCAGATTGGCTGCTTGAGAAGGTTGAAAGGTATGTGCCCAGCATATATCTTGCTGTATCATCATACGATTACAAAGTGCAATTTGCAAGTGCTCCATCAAACCTTATGAGATGCGATATAGTGCAGCCAACAAATGAGCCCCATCTTTTTGGGAATACTCACTGAAGTATTTGCTCAAATACCTATTA
This sequence comes from Squalus acanthias, assembly GCA_030390025.1. Classification (NCBI taxonomy): domain Eukaryota; kingdom Metazoa; phylum Chordata; class Chondrichthyes; order Squaliformes; family Squalidae; genus Squalus; species Squalus acanthias. The sequence continues at coordinate 248,607,439 of CM059425.1, forward strand.
ATTTCTCCATGGTGTTTGGCTAAAGTTGGATAAAGTGAAGATTTAATTGTCACAAGCGAGTACCCTATTAACATGCTTTTCATTGTAAATTGATAGTTTTCTCCATGAGAACTCAGTGTGCTACCTTTTAAAGTCTCTGGCGAAATCAGAACAACTGTGTTGCCATAGTGACCACAAAAAAAATTAGACACCGTCTGTACTTACTTGTTTTGAAAAGAAGACTGCAGCATATTGTTGTGCTTGAAGGCAGACATTTTCAACAGAAATGGATCAAGAAATCAGATTCATAACTATGTATGTATATAAATATACAAATGGGTCCAAAGTGGCATTGCAAAAAATAATTCACTGTGTGTCAGCTGTGGCTCAGTGGGTAGCACACTTGCCTCTGAGTCAGATGGATGTCGGTTCATAGTCCCACTCCAGGGACTTGAGCACATAAAGCTAGGCTGACACTCGAGGGAGTGCTGCCCTGTTGGAGGTGCTGTCCTTTGGATGAGATGGTAAACCGAGGCCCTGTCTGCTCTCTCAGGTGGGCGTAAAAGATCCCATGGTACTTTTTTGAAGAAGAGCAGGGGAATTATCCCCGGTGTCCTGGGGCCAATATTTATCCCTCAACCAACATAACAAAATCAGATTATCTGGTCATTATCACATTGCTGTTTGTGGGAGCTTGCTGTGCGCAATTTGGTTGCCGCATTTCCCACATTACAACAGTGACTACACTTCAAAAAAAGTACTTCATTGGCTGTAAAGTGCTTTGAGACGTCCGGTGGTCGTGAAAGGCGCTATATAAATGCAAGTCTTTCTTTTTTCTTTCTGTATCATTGAAGACTCACCTGAGATCAGAATACAATTAAATTAGGCATTGAGACATTTTAAACAAAGCCAAGTCATAGACCTGCCAAGTTTCACTCATTAGGAGTTTCTCACTGCTACGTTCTCATGTGGCAGTATTGGCTTCCGTTGCTTTGGAACATTTCCCTGGATTGAGTGTTGGTCTATGTTTGTTAACTGCCATTAGACATCTCAGCCTAGAAATTCGTCTCAGGATTGGATTGGCTGCCCGTAATACAACTGCGCTTGATATTCAGTTCCATTGCAGCCGGTTTTACGTCACTGCCCGTGACGAATTTCTAGCCCCTCTTGTTTTAAAAATGGCTGCATATAGTGACACCATTATTCCCCGCCAGAACGGGTAACTCCCCCCCGTCAATCACACCTGGAGACGGCAACTGCTGCAAGTGACTGGGATTGATTTTACGCGCATAATTTGTATTATGTCACTGGCCTCCACTCACTGCGTTTTGCTGAAGAAACAACCCCTGCTTTTATCGGGAGACTTTGCTGTAGCTTCAGTCATGAGTTCTGTTTGCTGTAGTTCCTGGAGACTTTTTTTAAATAGACTCTGTTTGCTGTGGTGCGCTGTTTAAGTAGACTCTGTTTGTTGTTTGTTGAGTAAATGCTTTGTTTGCTGTACATAGGCTGTCTGCCGTAAGTCCTGCCCTGCCTCCAGCTCATTGACTGACACAGTGGTGTCAATATTCACAATGTTTAAAAATAGCAGGTGGTCTTGCGGTAGGTGTGCGTGGTGGGGCCGGGGTATTTCTTTCATGTGCCCACTTCCATTAATCTACTTCCTCGTTGATTGCTTTTTTGTTTCAAATTGTATCTCTTTCTTTAAGGTGCTTACGGGAGTTGGAAATTCATGTCATGGTTATTACAAATAATGTTGACTGATGTCTTTTGGCCTGGGTTTGCCTCGTTATTTTCCAGTATGGAATTTTATAAGCACCGTTGCTGTATTTCAACAGTACTTCATCTTCATGTTCGCTGTGGTTAACCCCCAGGCCTGGGCTTTTATGCTAATGATTCAATGCCCCATTCTTGTATAATTTTGACATATTTCACTGATTCTAAAGCAAACAGGTCAACGAAAGTGACAAGAGGTGGCTCCCGATAAGTCTGAAAAAAAATGCCGTTAATGCTGAAAAGAAAATGTGCAGCAAGAGCTGCGTGGAACATGTGGGATTAAAAAACAGGTTCAGTCGCAGGAATTGCCCAACTTGTTTTGATACAAATCCCCAGAACAAAGACTTTGGGGGCAGTCTTGTCACCCATGGCTCAGTGGGTGGCACTCTTGCCTCTGAGTCAGAAGGTTGTGGGTTCATCCCACTCCAGAGACTTAAGCACAAAAATCTACGCTGAAAGTCCAGTGCAGTGCTGAGGGAGTGCTGCACTGTCAGAGGTGCCGTCTTTTGGATGGGACATTAAACCGAGGCCCCGTCTGCTCTCTCAGGTGGACGTAAAAGATCCCATGGCACTATTTCAAAGAAGAGCAGGGGAGTTCTCCCCGGTGTCCTGGGCCAATATTTATCCCTCAACCAACATCATTAAAACAGATTATCTGGACATTATCACGTTGCTGTTTGTGGGAGCTTGCTGTGCGCATATTGGTTGCCGCGTTTCCTACATTACAGTGACTACACTTCAGAAGTATTTAATTGGCTGTAAAGCGCTTCGTGAAAGGCGCTATAGAAATGCAAGTCTTTCTTACCACATTGTTTACACTCAAAAAAAGGTGGTAGCCAATGCAAAATGAAGAAGCCGCTAGTCCCGCCCAGCCACCACTGTGTTGACGTCTGTTCTGATTTTCAGACAGACATGAATCCTGGCAGCCAGAGCTCCCATCTGAAACTGGCGGGCGCCTCCTCAATACAGGCAAATTGGGAGTCAAGTGACATCATTTAAAAGAAATACTTACATTTATATGGACCCTTTCACAACCTCAGGACATCCCAAAGCGCTTTACAGCCAATGAAGTACTTTTTAAAATGTAGTCATTGTAATGTAGGAAACGCGGCAGCCAATCTGCGCACAGCAAGCTCCCACAAAAAGCAACGTGATAATGACCAGATAATCTGTTTTTTAGTGATGTTGATTGAGGGATAAATATTGGCCCAGGACACCGGGGAAAGCTCCCCAGCTCTTCTTCTAAATAGTGCCGCGGGATCTTTTACCTGAGAGAGCAGACAGGGTCTCGGTTTAACGTCTCATCTGAAAGATGGTAAAGCTGACGGTGCAGCGCTCCCTCAGTACCGCACTGGAGTGTCAGCCTAGGTTTTTGCGCTCCAGCCTCTGGAGTTGGACTTGAACCCACAATCTTCTGACTCAGAGGCGAGAGTGCTGCCCACTGAGGTACAGCTGACACTTTTAGATCCCGACGCCATTTTCTGCCCTCACCACCGGACCACCACCAGTTGCTGCTCTCGTCCTCCAACTATGGGTAGTAGAAATTGGGAGGTGGCCATTTCCAGTGATAGTTCACGGGATCCTGAGCTGCTGTCAGGTCAAGCTGCACTGAGTTTTTGGGGATATTTTTTTCCCTGCAGTTGCTTGTACCTTTAAAGTATTTGAAAACTTATGTAGTTGCTGCTGTAGGTGCTCAACGTGTGTTGTCTGCTGCACCGTAGTATTGGTTCTCGCTCGGTGCCACACAAAAAAATGCACCTCCCCTTTAAGATGGTGCTGGATCCCCTTGTGAATTGGCCGTACCACCCGATTTCATGCCTCCAGATTGGCGAGGTGCCTATGGGGTGAACGTTTTGTGCTGGCAGTTTGCCTGCCGCACGTTAATGAGGGGGGATGTGCAAAATCACATGGGTCTCCCACCAGGTCCTCTGGGTGACCAGTTTGTTTGCCTGACTTGCACACAAAAATCTGTGTCTGGACAAGTACGCGGGTGGGGGGGTGGAGACGGGGGGGGATGTAAACATTCGATTTAAATACAAGCATCCTGTGGCTTTTGTTTGTATATATGTTTGATTGATTGCTCTTTCTGAGTTTAAGAGACATATATTTAAATTTGTTTTGACTCCGCCCCTCCCTCAGCTCATCTGCTGCTGAAACCCTCATCCATGCCTTTGTTACCTCTAGACTTGACTATTCCAACGCACTCCTGGCTGGCCTCCCACGTTCTACCCTACGTAAACTTGAGGTCATCCGAAACTCTACTGCCCGTGTCCTAACTCGCACCAAGTCCCGTTCACCCATCATCCCTGTGCTCGCTGACCTACACTGGCTCCCGGTTAAGCAACGCCTCGATTTTAAAATTCTTAACCTTGTTTTCAACTCCCTCCATGGCCTCGCCCCTTCCTATCTCTGTAATCTCCTCCAGCCCTACAACCCTCCGAGATATCTGCGCTCCTCCACCAATTCTCGCCTCATGAGCATCCCCAATTTTCATCGCTCCACCATTGGCGGCCGTGCCTTCAGCTGTCTAGGCCCTAAGCGCTGAAATTCCCTCCCTAAACCTCTCCGCCTCTCTACCTCTCTTTCCTCCTTTAAGGCACTCCTTAAAACCTACCTCTTTGACCAGGCTTTTGGTCACCTGTCCTAATATCACCCTATGTGGCTCCGTGTCACATTTTGTTTGATGACGCTCCTGTGAAACGCATTGGGATGTTTTACTACATTAACGGCGCTATATAAATACAAGTTGTTGTTGTTGACCTAGTTATTTTCTAAAATGTATTTCGCAGCCTGTCTTGTAAAATCTGGGGAGTCTAGTTAAAGCCATCAGAAAGCAATTGGCCAAAAAGAGTCTCCATGAATAAGCCAACTGTTTATTTTCAGAGAATTTATTACTTAATTCTGCAGTGTGTCATTGCTTGTATTGATATCCATTTACTGTCATAAATCTGTTTGGCATATCTTAACCCATTGTCCAGTGAAGTGTTTTTCATGTCATTCACCTTCTTAAGTCAACGAAGATCATGGGCCAGATCCTGGTGGAGCAGGTCATCTCATGGCTCACCCCATTAGTCAGAGTTTTTTCTGCACTTGTCAGCTCAACGATGATTTACGCCTTAACTTGCAGGAAGTGCGAGCCGATAACGGGGCGTCGAGGGCACCGGGGCATCTGGGCCCTCAGGAAACGGCAGGACCAACAGTCTATCTCCTTACCCAATGAGATTTAAGGACCGAGAAAGAAACAGAGGAACGACGGAGAAGGAAAACGAATTAGAGTCAAATCAGGCACAGAAACAGAAATACATGCAAATCCAGCAAGTTCTTCAAAATAACGGGATGCTAAGGGCGAGATGCCGTTTGTGCGAAGCAAACTTCAGAGCGCCGTAAATCAACTAGCAAGTTCTGGAGATTTGTGACTCACAGCGTATCTCTTAATCCCTAAATTTTCTGCCTGCTTTTCGCATTAATAGCGGCGTGGGTCGTGAACATGCCATTACTTTTCCAGCGAGATCCGGTCCATTGCGAATGCGCATGATACGACCAGTGAGCCAAGACACACTAATGAGGCTGTTCCACCTGACACTGGGCTGGGAAAGGCACATTCCAAGCCAGAGAGGCAAGGGCTGACCTGCCGAAGTGGTCCGACAGCTGGACCCAGAAAAATATCCAGATTACAAACCCAAAAATGTAATCAGATGCTACTTGCCTGAGCAAGTGTTGGTCTGCTGCACAGTTCCCACCGTTCTCCGAGCTATACAGGAAATGAGCTGGTCTGCTTCAAACACAACAAAAACCCAAGAGAAACAACAAGCAAAGTATTTCCATCAAGACACAAATAATACAAAAGAAAGATTGTGACAGTAAAATGATTATAAACGATAACTCAGACACGCCACGAGGGAAATCAACAGAACTTCAGATGGGTAGGCCCCGAGACTTGTAACATTGGTTCGTAAGGCACTTCTTACCCGTTACACTAAAAGGTCAGTGCTGAATTATCAAGGCTGATGTCTACTCGCAGGCTGTATTATTAGAGCAGCTACACTTCTACCTGTCAATCAGAGGCTGTCATCATTCCCAGTAAAGAAGTTACTGAGTGCGAAGCAAAAGAACTCTCACTGAACCTGATGAATCTAGACGGACCGCTCCAGACAGTACGCTCCAGATGGACCGCTCCAGACGGACCGCTCCAGACGGACTGCTCCAGATGGTCTGCTCCAGACGGTCCGCTCCAGACAGTATGCTCCAGACAGTACACTCCAGATGGTACGCTCCAGACAGTATGCTCCAGACAGTACACTCCAGATGGTACGCTCCAGACAGTACGCTCCAGACGGTACGCTCTAGACAGTACGCTCCAGTCAGTACACTCCAGACAGTACACTCCAGACAGTACACTCCAGACAAACTGCTCCAGTCAGCACATTCCAGACAGTACATTCCAGACAGACTGCTCCAGACATTGTACTCCAGACAGATTGCTCCAGTCAGCACCTTCTAGACAGTACACTTCAGACAGACTGTGCCAGACAGTACACTCCAAACAATCCACTTCAGTAAGTACACTCCAGACAGTAGAATCCAGACAGACTACTTCAGACAGACTGCTCCAGACAGTACACTCCAGACAGACCGCCCAAGACATAAGATTGCAGATAGCACAATCCAGACAGTGCCTTCCAGACAGCACACTCTGGACAGCATGTTATTCCAAAAGTAGAAAAGAAAGGCAAGCTGTTCTTATGTGACATGGAGCCAGAAATGTACAAACACCTGACAATCTGCCATCTTCCTTCGCCAAGGAGTAATTAAACTCTGCTTGACGACAGCCCACCTTCCCACTGGAAGTATTTTAGCAGTGTTTGAAAAGGACAGAAGATTCTGGAAATGCACAGCAGTTCAGTCAGTATGTAAGAGAGAGTCAGGGCAGAGAGAGTGGGCGTGATCTTGCCAGCCCTGGGGAGGCAGGTATGGAGGCAGGACTGCTGGGAAAATGGCAGAATTTGGGGGCGGGTGTCCAACACGCCTCCATGCCATCTTGCCAGGAGGCGGGTAGCCGACCCGCGCCGGGTCCTGTCTCCTTGGAGGCGGGAAGGGGATTACAGCCACTTAACTGCCTGTTAACATAGAAACATAGAAACATAGAAAATAGGTACAGGAGTAGACCATTCGGTCCTTCGAGCCTGCACCGCCATTCAATGCGTTCATGGCTGAACATGCCACCTCAGTACCCCATTCCTGCTTTCTCGCCATACCCCTTGATCCCCCTAGTTGTGAGTGTTATATCTAACTCCCTTTTGAATATATTTAGCGAACTGGCCTCAACAACCTTCTGTGGAAGAGAATTCCATAGATTCACCACTCTCTGGGTGAAGAAGTTCCTCCTCAGCTCAGTCTTAAATGGCTTCCCCTTAATCCTTAGACTGTGACCCCTGGTTCTAGTTTTCCCTAACATTGGGAACATTCTGCCCGCATCTAATTTGTCTAAAGCAGTCAGGATTTTAAATGTCTCTATAAGATCCCCCCTCATTCTTCTGAACTCCAGAGGATACAAGTTCAGTTGACCCAATCTTTCTTGATATGTCAGTCCGGCCATCCCAGGAATCAATCTAGTGAACCTTCGCTGCACTCCCTCAATAGCAAGAATGTCCTTCCTTAAGTTAGGAGACCAAAACTGCGCACAATACTCCAGGTGTGGCCTCACCAAGGCCCTGTACAACTGCAGCATCACCTCCCTACTCCTGTACTCAAATCCCCTTACTATGAAGGCCATCATTCCGTTTGCTTTTTTGACTGCCTGTTAACAGGTAGTTAACAGGCAGATAAGAGGATTATCCCCATTTTACCCACACAAGTGCGGGCTTCCCGAAGGCTGCGAACCCCGCCAGGGTCACCGAGGTGAGCAGTGGGTCTGCGGGGGTCTGCGGGTGCAAAAGTGCGCTGTGAAGGTAAGTAATGGATGCAAGGGTGGAGAGGTGAGTATGTGAGGTAAGTGGAAAGTGTTAGAAAAAGTTTACTTACCTTTGTTTCTTCCTGCAGGCTTCAAGAGTTGGGTATGCGGAGAGTCTCGCACCTCCGCGGCAGAGATGACAGATGGCCGTTGCATTCTCCAATGCAACAACCATCTAATTTCTGCTAAAGAAAGAAGTTTGGTGAGTCTTGAATTCAAGAACTCATCAAACTACAGAGAATGTCAGTGTTTGACAGCTTCACAGAGTTGTCAACCGATGACAATTCATCTGTCAAAAATTTTTGACAGATGAAACGTCATACACTGACGTTCTCTGTAACCGGCTTTCCCTTAATTGGCCTGCTAAGCCCACTAGGCGGGCTTAACAAGGTCAATCAAGGGAAAATAGTGTGGGTTGGCCACAAATCGATGGAGGCGGGACATCGACCCGACAAGCAGCAGTCCCGCCACCAATGCGCCCCCAGTCTTCATGCTGATAGTACTTAAAAAAAAGTTAAATATTGAAGCCGACTAATTATTTCACTTATTTATTTTGTTGACAGAAAAGTCAATGCTAATTATTGCTTACATGTGTGAGAGATTAGGATCAAAGAGTGAGAGCGAGAGAGGGTAAGAAAGAGAGACAGACACAGACTAGAGTTAGAGAAAGAGAGATACAGAGATGTAGACGAGTTTAGCGAGGGAGCTTCAGAAAGTAGAACTCAGGCAGTTGAAGACTCAATACCAATGGTGAGTGAAGGGAGCAGAGGTTTACCAAAAGTCAGGGGTATCAGGCTAGAGGAGGTTGTGAAGATAGAGTGGGGCAAGGGCATGAAGCAATTTAAGATGAAGATAAAGATTTTAGTTCTTGGAGATGGGGAGCCAATATTGGTCAGAAAGGATGGGGAGGGGATGAAGAGCCAGCAGAAATCAGTGAGAGACGGAATACATGCAGCAGAGCTTGGGACAAGTTGGAAGTGATGGAGGATGAGAGGCCAGCAAGGAGCGTGTTGGAGTAGTCGAGATTGGAAATGATGAAGGCAAGGATCAGAGTTTCAGCGGCAGATGGAGCAGCGCTGGGCAATATTGACTAGGTGGAAATAAGCTAGTGCTCCAACCAGGCACAGTACACAGGGGACTGATAGTGTAGCTCCTAGTCTGGGGCAGGTAGCTAAAATGTAAATTCAGCAAAAGAACCATTTCAACTGCTATCTACTCACAGGATTTCATGCTGTACCAGGTCCAGTGAGACTTATTAAAAGTCTGTTTTACCTGCAAGGGGTGTCACGTGCAATTAACAGTATCTGCAGTCTGAGTATTCGTAAACTAATTAGGAGGTGACAAATTAACCAGGAGTTACACTCCCCAAAAAGAGACCTTCTGTTGTGCCTATTAACGTCTGATGAACATGACAAGGCTTCATGGAGAAAAAGGGGGAGTTGTCTGTATCACGGAGTTGCTAGCGCTGCTTAAATCACCGTTGCAAGTCATATTTATCTTGTGTCAAGAAGGTCTGTAAATAATCACGTTAGTATTCAGCACAAGCTCCCAGGCAAGTCAGGAGATGCATTGCCTTCTCTACAAAGCCAAGGTCAACACCAATTGTTGGAACTTTAGTGGTATTTGGCTCCTCAGACTGTGGTCATGCAAAGGCTGTAAGCATCTCACAAAACATACTTCATAAGAGGGCAGACAAAGTCGCAACTTTTGAAATATGAGAACGCCTGCACTTCAGACAGAGAAAATTCATTTGAGCTCTTCTGCTGACCAACTTGAGGAGAATGATTTAATGGTCCCCACTTACCAGTGCTTTGAGACCTAAGTGAATGCTCGGATATCTATTAATTGGCTGAAGACTGTGCTTCGGAGAGGTGTCTGAGTGCATGCAATCCGTCTTAGTCTTGATTAAAGCCGTGCTTTTATGTTTTCCGTGCTCATTACACATTCACTACGTCACTGCATGTTCACTGCATCTATTGGCTCCTTGCACAGGATAGCAAAATGGGAACAGATACAGACAACAAATGGCCTGTAGGGCTGGTGGACTGAATAGCAATTCAGGCCAGATACTGCGTAAGAAGAAGCACTCTTCTGTGTGACATGAATTGCTGTTTGAAACGTGTGCCCTGACAAGCAACCTTTGTCCAAATAGAGAGAAAGAGAGACATCTTTTGGAGGCTTCAGTTACATTTGAATATTATTGTATGTGCGTTCAGTTTAACTGGTCCGCATTTTAATTAAAGAGCTAGCAAAGTACAAGACTGCAAAATTATCACCCCTTAGTTTACTGGAATCGATAATGTGCCACAACATTAATCATTCAAAACAAAACCGAATTAATCCTAACATTACAGCAAGTTTAGTCCACAGGATTTAATTACACAGACTGTGGTCAAACAATTAGCAGCTCATGACTATATTACACTTTGTCTAATTAATCCTTATACATTCATTGAAGTGGGTTTATCCCAGCATTGGGCCTTTACCTGGACTTCATTAAAATAATGCATAGAAATTTTAAATATTTGGTAAAAGAGCCAGAGGAAAATTGTTTTTTTGACGTATCGAGTTGTTGTGATCTGGAACGCGCTGCCTGAAAGCGCGGTGGAAGCAGATTCAATAGTAACTTTCAAAAGGGAATCGGATCAATACGTGAAGGGAAGACAATTGCAGGGCGATGGGGAAAGAGCAGGGGAGTTGCTCTTTCAAAGAGCTGACACAGGCACGATGGGCCGAATGGCCTCCTTCCGTGCTGTAAGATTTTATGTTTCTATGAAATATGCATCGCTCCAAGTAGATGAGAATGGCTGGAATCCCTTTTTAAAAAAACTATTCGATTCCTATAAGCTAATCTGTTTAACAGCCTATGCAACGACAACACACATAGGGATTCAATCTGAGTGAAGTAAGGATTCGTACGGGAACAGCACCAATTAGAAAACAAACCCCTATATTAATAAGTTTTATACCTTAATTCAATTGGTAAGCAAGTTACAAAATATTCCATTCTAAAGTAATTAGTGCCTCAGGATGTGATTATTGACTTGGAACAGTTGTGCAGGAATGTTTGCAGTTGTAGAGATGGAAAATAATAAACAATAAAACTTGATTTGACTGATGATTTCCCCAAAGTATTGCATTTACATCATAGAACACTGCATCACAGAGGGAGCCATTTGCCCCAATGTGTCTCTGCCAGCTCTTTGATCGAGGAATTCAAAACTCGTCCCACTCCCCTCGTAACTCTGTATCTTCCACTGGTCCAAATTAGCAGCTTAATGTTAGAGCTCTGCTGACGGCTCAGTGGGCTGGAGGAAGGCGGGTTGAGGAGGGGTGGGGGGCTCTGAGACGGTCGGCAAACCCGGGAGGCCGGGTTTCCCGCAGGCCCTGCTGACTTTAACGGTGGGACCTGATTTGCATGCGAGGCCTCGGTTTCCCGCCCGCAGCCGGCCAGATGGAGAGGCTGGCTGGCTGTGGGCGGGTAGGCCTGCGGCACTAGGCCGCACAGAGGAGAGAGGGAGGGATCGGGTAGGGGGCCGGTGCCGGTCTCCAGAGGATGATGGGGGTGGGGGGAGCTCGATGAATGATCAGGAACTTTGTGGGACCGGGGAGTGGGGGAGAATGTCGGGGACATCAAGGGATCGGGTGGGGGGGAAGATCATTTTGGGGCCAGCCACCAGAAGATCGTGGCTGGCCTCAGACTGATGGGGGGCAGGGAGAAGGAAGATCGGGGCTTGTTACCAAAGCCTCAGGATGATCGGGGTCGGGGGGGGTGGTTCTGGGAAGGCAATCGGAGGCCTCGTGGGGGGGTCTCCAATTGCAGGGGTTGGGTTAGGCAGTGACCCTGGATCCAGGAGGTCGGTGTAAAGGCACTTACCTCCTGGATACAGCAGTCCCCGCCTTGCTGTAACTGCCGGGTTTTACGAAGTGTGTAAAACCTATTCAGAGAGAGTTAAAAACAAAATGGAGGTGTGGCAGGAGAACCAAAGGCGACACGAGGAAAAACTTTTTTACGCAGCGAGTGGTTAGGATCTGGAATGCACTGCCTGAGAGGGTGGTGGAGGCAGATTCAATCGTGGCTTTTAAACGGGAGTTGGATAAGTACCTGAAGGAAAACAAATTGCAGGGCTACGGGGAAAGGGCAGTGGAGTGGGACTAGCTGAAGTGCTCTTGCAGAGAGCCGGCCCGGGCTCGACGGGACGAATGGCCTCCTTCTGTGCTGTAACCATTCTATCATTCTATGATTCTATGAGGTTAAAAAAGAGGCTTCCAGCCTCATTATAATATTTAAATTGATGTCCCGCCTCCTGGCAGCGGGTTGGCTGCCCACCCCGCCCCGCATCCGTTAAAACCGGAAGTGGGCGGGTTGGCGGTGGATTCAGGTCGAGAATCTGATTTTTGACAATTTAACTACCCCCCATGCTCCAAAATGTTTCCCCTGGCTGGGGAGTCTAGAACATGGGGTCACAGTCACAGAATAAGGGGTCGGCCATTTAGGACTGAGACGAGGAGAAATTTCTTTATTCAAAGGGTTGTGAATCTTTGGAATTCTCTACCCCAGAGAGCTGTGGATGCTCAGTCACTGAGTATATTCAAGACAGAGATCAATAAATGATTGGTAACAAAAGGATTTAAGGGATATGGGGATAGTTCGGGAAGGTGGAGTTGAGGTAGAAGATCAGCACATGATCTCATTGAATGGCGGAGCAGGCTCCAAGGGCCAAATGGCCGACACCAGCTCCTATTTCTTATGCTCTTATGTTCCAAACCAGGTTAAAATTCCTCTGTTATCCAGTGAGCAAGTGAACTACTCATACCGGGAAGGGCCCCAGTCTGATCACCGCTGTGTGTTGAAATAGCTCATCGCAAATGGAGAGGTGGTAGGACTGCTACAATTGGCCTCATCGGCCCATGGCTTCGGGAGGGAAACCGTTCCGGGCTGTGTCCGGTGATCCACGCTGGGAAGTATAGGTGTGTACATCAGGTGAAAACAAGATCGGGCTCAGCTTTAGTGCCCCACGCAGTCAAATATCCTCCTGCTCTTCGCTCTCTCGGCCACTTCAGGGAGATATTCGAGGGGCCACCAGCGCCCATGGAACTCTACTCCAGCCAGGAATCCACACCATCAGGGAGGGAAGAAAATGAGTAAAAACTAAATCTACGTAAGAACATAAGACGTAGGAGCAGGAGTAGGCCATTTGGCCCCTCGAGCCTGCTCCGCCATTCAATAAGATCATGGCTGATCTGATTTTGGCCTCAACTCCACTTCCCTGCTCACTCCCTATAACCCTTGACTCCCTTACCTTTCAAAAATCTGTCTATCTCCACCTTAAATATATTCAATGACCCAGCCTTATCAGCTCTCTGGGGAAGAGAATTCCAAAGATTCACGACCCTCTGAGAGAAGAAATTCCTCATCATTTCCGATTTAAAAGGGTGCCCCCTTATTCTGAAATTATGCCCCCTAGCTCTAGATTCCCCATACGAGGGGAAACCTCCTTCTGCATCTACCCTGTCAAGCCCCTTCAGAATCTTATGGGGGAAAAATTCAGTTGTTTTGCACCTCCCGTTAGCGTCCTAAGAGGGTGATAATGGGGCTCAACGCAACTAGCGCCCGGGCGCAGCAATGTTTGCGCCGCTCGCGAAATTGACCAGAATCTTTGCGGCGACGGCACTAAACATTACCGCCACGATCACCTGCGCCGGCAGATCGTGACGTCAGTCGAGCGTGCAACACCCCGGTAGCACCCCGGACCGGATATTGAGTCACGCCCCCTTCCTTTCCGCCTACCGCTAGCATCGACAGGTTGAGGGGAGCGTTTTGCAGTCGGTAAGGGGCTGGGGGAGAACTATTTAAAGGCGCCCTCTTCCTGCCTTTTTTTGTGGCAGGCATTTTTGCACCATGCATTCTGAGAGAGAGAGAGAGATTCTGAGAGAGCGAGAGAGATTTCTGGAGAGAATCAATGCTGTGTGAAGGAGTTTTGGGTACTGAGCAGCACTTTTGCAGGTTCTTTTTGATTTGACCTTCCTTACATCGATTTAGAAGAGACAATGGGGTCTGTACTCTGAGCTCTTTCCATAGGCCTCTCCATTGTTCTTTCCAGCAGAATTGACGTGCAGGTCTCTTCAGGCCGAGATTTAAGGCTGCAATGAGTAGGGTGTGGATGGAGAGCAAGATCGACCCTCCCCTTTAAGAACTGGCCGGCGCCAGTGTGTCTGTGTTCCATTGCTGACTGACATCACCTGAGCTTCGCCAGCGATCTGAGTTAGCACCTCGCTCCTCGGCGTTAGCACCTTAAGAGAGGTGTGCAGCGCCTGATTTAGCGCTCCAATCACCTCCAGGGGTGATAGAAGCCAAGTTTGCTGTCAGAGGCAATAATTTGCACCAGGTGCTAAACTTTGCGACCGGCCGATAATTGCGCCCCAAACGGGGCAATACCAAATTTCTAGCCTTATATGTTTCAATAAGATCCCCTCTCATTCTTCTAAACTCCAATGAGTATAGGCCCAACCTGCTCAACCTTTCATCATAAGATAACCCCTTCATCTCCGGAATCAACCTCGTGAACCTTCCCTGAACTGCCTCCATTGCAAGTATATCCTTCCTTCAATAAGGAGACCAAAACTGTATGCAGTACTCCAGGTGTGGTCTCACCAACGCCCTGTACAGTTATAACAGGACTTCCCTGCTTTTATATTCCATTCCCTTTGCAATAAAGGCCAACATTTCATTTGCCTTCCTAATTACTTGCCGTACCTGCATACTAACTTTTTGTGATTCATGTACAAGGACCCCCAGATCCCTCTGTACCTCAGCATTTTGTAATCTCTCTCCATTTAAATAATAATTTGCTTTTATATTTTTCCTACCAAAGTGGATAACCTCGTATTTTTCCACATTAAACTCCATCTGCCAGATTTTTGCCCACTCACTTAGCCTATCTATATCACTTTGCAGATTCTTTGCGTCCTCCACACAATTTGCTTTCCCACCTATCTTTGTATCATCAGCAAATTTGGCTACATTGCACTCGGTCCCTTCATCCAAGTCATTAATATAGATTGTAAGTTGTTGAAGCCCCAGCACTGATCCCTACGGAACTCCACTAGTTACAGTTTGCCAACCTGAAAATGACCCATTTATCCTGACTCTTTGTTTTCTGTCAGTTAGTCAATCCTCTATCCATGCTAATATATTACCCCCAACCCCGTGAGCTCTTATCTTGTGCAGTAACCTTTTATGTGGCACCTTATCGAATGCCTTCTGTAAATCCAAATACATGGAATCTACTGGTTCCCCTGTATCAACCCTGCTCGTTACATCCTCCAAGAACTCCAGCAAATTTGTCAAACATGATTTTCCTTTCATAAAACCATGCTGACTCTGCTTGACTATATTATGATTTTCCAAATGTCTTGCTACCACTTCCTTAATGATGGACTCCAGCATTTTCACAATGACAGATGTTCGGCTTTCTGTCTCCCTCCTTTCCTAAATAGGGGCATTACATTTGCGGTTTTCCAATCCGCTGGGACCTCTCCAGAATCCAGGGAATCTAAATTGAGCCCTCTTCGTATTTAGAGTAAGCTGTTCCTTTTAACTGAAATAGTCATATGCACCTGCACATTTATGGCTGGTGCCTTCAAGGTTCTTTGCTTATCTGATCCTCAGTCAACTGATGGGGACCCTTATTGTTCATCTGCTTCCTGCTAGTGCAGTGAGAAAGGGAGAATGCAGATCTGTGGTGGGAGAGGTGACCATTCAATCTCTGGTCCCGTCAGTCTGTGAGCGCTATAGGCTTAGGGTGAGGATGAGCGGGAACTTCCTACTCCTAGGAATATCAGGAAACACGTTCCGTATGATACCTACCTAGTCTGTAGTAGTATGTTGTTGCAGCTGGGGTGTCTTGTAAATGTCGCGGTTGGATCTGCATTCACCTAATCCCCACGCAACTTGAACTTGATAAGATGTCCTGTTGTCATTCATGATGAAAAATAGCATTTCTGTCTATACGCAACAACATACATTGGGCGGAATCTTGCTGGAGAGGGGCATTTCACGGCGTACATCATTAGTTGGAATTTTTCCTGCACGTTTCAGCTTAAATAATTTTGCGCTCTAACTTGCGGGAAGTGAGAGCTAATAACGACGTGGCAAGGGCATCTGGGACCTTAATGAATGGTGGTACCAATGGCGTATCTCCTTAACCAATAACGGAGAAACAGGACGAATTAAAGTCTAATCAGGTACAGAAAGGGAAATAAAGAGAGAAAGAAAGATTGGATTAAGAGAGAGAAAAAAGAGACAGAAACGAAAAGTAGTAAAAAATTGACATTTTAAAAATATCCAACAACAATTCAGAACCTGAGGGAATGAGATTTCACAATTTAAATTGTTCTATTTCTGTCCCAGTGAGGTTGATTAGCAGTCATTAACAATTATCATGCAGTTAAACGGGTACTTACGCTATTAATTACAAGACTTAACTTTCTGTGCCGAGATTAATGGAATTTCTTTTAGGGGAGGGGAGGCTTTTCTGATGATGGGAATGGAGGTTTGACACTGCACCATAATGGGAATAAATGCAAGATGCTCCAATTTTGTGCCTTGCACTCACCCCCTAGCGAGGAACCTTCCGTTTTCTGCCCTTGTGCATTGGACTGACTGGTTTATGCTTTGGCTGTTAATGTGATCCGGAATGATAGCAGAAACTGCTGGAAATGCACAGCAAGTCAGTCAGCATCGAAAAGATAATGATAGATTTATGTCATGAGTCCTGATGAAGGGTCCAGCCTGAATAGTCAGCACGTGTCAGATGATGCCTTTTAGTAAAAAAATAACATCAGTAATTACACTCGGATGGAAGTAGGCTCAGCTCTGTGGAAGAGCAGAGGGACTTGGAGGGCACAGAACCTTATTAAAGGCAGAACCTCACGTTGATAAGGCTGCTGAAAAGCTCATAGAATACTAGGTTTTATCTCAAAAGATATAGGGGGAAAAATTCAGTTGGTTGCGTCTACCGTTGGCGCCTTAAGAGGGCGCTAATGGGGCGCAAAGCAGCTAGCGCCCGGGCGCGGCGAAGTTTGCGCCGCTCGCGAAATTAACTAGACATTTTGCGGCGGCGCTAAACACTACCACCACGATCTCCTGCGCCGGCAGATCGTGACGTCAGACGAGTGAGCAACGCCCCGGTATCGCCCCGGAGCGGATATTGAGTGGCGCCCCCTGCCTTACCGCCTGACGCTAGCAACGACAGGTTGATAGGAGCGTTCTTCCGTCATGAAGGGAAAGGGGGAGCGCTATTTAAAGGTGACCGCTTCCTGCCTTTTATTGTTGGTGCCATTTTTGAACTACGCATTCTGAGAGAGAGTGAGAGAGACTTCTGGAGAGATTCAACGTTGTGTGAAGGAGTTTTGGGTACTGAGCAGCACTTTGCAGGTTCATTTTGATTTGCCATTCCTTGTATCGATTTAGAAGAGACTGTGGGGGCTGCACTCTGAGCTCTTTGCCTGGTACTCTCCATTGTTCTTTCCAGCAGATTTGATGTGCAGGTCTCTCCAGGCCGAGATTCAAGGCTGCAATGAGCAGGATGTGGATGGAAAGCAAGATCAACCATTCCCTTTAAGAACTGACCCGTGCCATTGTGTGTGTGTTCCATTGCTGACTGACATTACATGAGCTTCGCCAGCGCTCTGAGTTAGCGCCTCACTCCTCGGCCTTTGCGCCTTAAGACAGGTGTGCAGCGCCTGATTTAGCGCTCCAATCACCTCCAGGGGCGTTAAAAGTGAAGTTTCCAGTCAGTGGCGATAATTAGCGCCAGGCACTAATCTTTGCGCCCGGACGATATTTGCGCCCCAAACGGGGCGCGACTGAATTTTTCCCCCATAGAATATAAAAGCCAAGAGGTAAGGATGAGCCTATATAAAACCTTATTAACACCTCATTCAGAGGACTGAAGGCAGCATTGGGTTCCACACTATAGGAAGGATATTGGTGCTTTAGAGAGGGTTCGTGGTTGAGGCAGAAACTATGTCAACCTTCAAGATTAGATTGGATCAGTGGATGAAGGAAAAGGGATTGAAAGGATATGGAAACTGGGTGGGTATATGTGTTCAGAACCATTTGCTCGTGTAGAGGGTAAACATCAACACAGACTTGGTGGGCCAAATGGCCAGTTTCCATGTTGTAACTTCATTGTATTTCTATAAACGTATCTGTCTCTTTCAGTTATTGATTGACCTGTGGTCCATTTCTAGCATTTTTCCCCCCACTATTTCCCTTGTTATCGCTGGTTAATGCGATCCTGATGAGATTTGAAGAGGTGACCGGGTACTAGTTACTAGTGCAGGTACTAGTTAGCAGCAGCTAAAGGGCATTATCTACTTCTGAGAATCATTTTGTTAAGTGAGTGTAGCTCCTCCACATCTGCTGCGTTCCACATCTGGAAGCCGGACATGTGTCTCCCACAGATGTTTTGCTCCTTTGCTTTGGGACAACGTGCAAGGAAAACCAACAAGAGTAAAATTGTTCTTTTATCCCCTCCCCCTTTTCCCAGCTTTACTCTGGCCTTAAATCTATTTGATTTCCGGCTCTTCACAGTTCTGACGAAAGGTCATCGACCTGAAACGTTAACTCTCTTTCTCTCTCCACGGATGCTGCCTGGCCTGCTGAGTTTTTCCAGCGTTTTCTGTTGTTGTTTCAGATTTCCAGCATCCGCAGTATTTTGCTATCGTAAGAGTAAAAAAAAGATCCATTGGAAGGAAATGGAGTGCTGCTTGACTGAATATTGTCCTGATTGCCTCATCATTTTTGAAGTGGAATAAATGCATAAGGTTAAACAAATTACTGGCACAAATATCTGGAGTCCAGAGCTTGTTGTACAGCCATCTCATAAACACGCTTCCACTCAATATTGTCAAATTTGACTTGGCTGTGTGATTTACATTCAGTGGAATGTAACAGACTGCTGAAGTTTAAAGGCACCAATTCTTAGTTTTCTTTTGGCTCTGACTGCTGAAAGAAGCACGTGGAGCAGCAAGCTAAATATTAATGTTTGTTCTTGGGCTGAGATCAAAGAAGCAGATGCTGCCAGTATCCAAGGACATATTGAACGATCTGTCTAGAACTGCTTGAAGTGCTGGTGTTATTGTCTGATAGATCTTTAATTTAACAAAACAGAGTTTTAACTCAAGATCACAAGGAATTTACAGATGATGAAGGCCGCTCGGCCCATCTCAATTTACTCCATCCAGCGAGATGATTTCTTCGGAGCCGCTTCCGTTCTGTCGCCGTAACTTCACCGGAATTGCGGCAGGAGCCCTGTTGACACGCCACACTTCCGGCAAAGTTACTGCGGCGAAGCGGGAGCCCTTCTGAGGAAATTCCCCGCCAATGCAGCATCCAATTGTGTCTTCAATGATTCTGGGATTTTTGACACCACTATCTGAAAATCTGAGGAACACATTGAAAACCCTTTTGGGGTAGATCTTGCCTTTGTACGATAGTCTGACCCGCTATCGTACCCATTTTATATTATCGATCAAAGTCAAGATCTACCCCTTTGTGTGAAGAAGAATGTCCCGCCATCAGTCCTAAAATTAGTTTGAATCTTTGTTCCCTTGTCTTACTCTCGCAATTTAATTTAAAGTAATATTCCACATTTGCCTTTTCAATGCCTTTAACGATACCTCTATGATCACCTTTCAGTTGCCTTCTTTCCGGGGTGAAAAGCCCCAAATCTCCAGTCTTTCTTTATAACTCAGACCCCTGACACTAGAGATCAGCTTCCTGGATCTTCTCTACACTCATCTCTACTACTAAGCTATTAAGTCTCTTTCAACTTCATCCTTAGCTATTTCATTGTGTTTTATGGAGTGCATGTGGCACCCACTTTCCCTGCATATAATTTCATATGCCATTTTTCTGCCCACATATATACTCTGTCCAACTGATTCTGTAATTTCTTAGCTGCCTCTCCCTCCACCCTAGCTTAATATCATCCTGAAAATCGATTATTTGGCATTGTTTCTGATTCCAAGGCCTTGGAGAGGATGCAGGGGAGATTTACTAGAATGGTACCAGGGATGAGAGGGACTTCAGTTTTATGTGGAGAGCATAAATAAGGAGAAACTGTTTTCAGTGGCAGACGGGTCGGTAACACATTTAAGGTAAGAACCAAAGAGGCGATGAGTAGAATATTTTTGTAACGCTGTGAGTTGTTATGATCTGGAATGAGAGGGTTGGGATAAAAGGGTTGTCCTATGAGAAGAGATTGAGTAGATTGGGCCTATACTCTCTGGAGTTTAGAAGAGTGAGAGGTGATCTCATTGAAACATATAAGATTCTGAGGGGGATTGACAGGGTAGATGCTGAGAGATTGTTTCCCCTGGCTGGAGAGTCTTGAACTAGGGGGGAATAGTCTCAGGATAGAGGGGTCGGCCATTTAAGACTGAGATGAGGAGGAATTTCTTCATTCAGAGGTTGTGAATTTTTGGAATTCCCTACCCCAAAGTGCTGTGGATGCTGAATCGTTGAGTATATTCAAGACTGAGATAGATAGATTTTTGGACTCTAGGGGAATCAAGGGATATGGAGATCGGGCGGGAAAGTGGAGTTGTGGTCGAAGATCAGCCATGATCTTATTGAATGGTGCAGCAGGCTCGAGGGGCCGTATGGCCTACTCCTGCTCCTAATTCTTATGTTCTTATGGAATGCACTGCCTGAAAGGGTGGTGGAAGCAGATTCAACAGTAACTGTCAAAAGGGAATTGAATAAATACTTGAAGGGGAAAAGTTTGCAGGGCAATGGGGAAAGAACAGGGGGGAGTGGGACTAATTGAACAGCTCTTTCAGAGAGCCGGCGCAGGCACAATGGGCTGAATGGTTTCCTTCTGTGCTGTATGATTCTATGATATATCACATTATTGTTGTAAATGAAAAGCAGTAGTGATCGCCACATTAACCCTGGGGCACCGCACTCAGCAACCCCCCCTCCCTCTGCCCCCGTCACAACAAAACTCCTCTAACAAGTACCTGTTTTGTTCAATGGTTCATCCAATTTCCGATCCATTCTCAACATTTACCCTGAATCCACAAAGCTTTTGAGCTTAACTTCCATGTGGAACTTTGTCAATTTTTTTTGTTGGAAATCCAATTACTCCACAGTATCTCACTCCTCACAATCAGGACATAGGCAAGAGATGGAGTGAGGATCTGAAAGCCAAAGATATTTCTGTGTAACGGACAGCCAGTCTGAGCAAAATAAGACAGCTGGTATAAAAATCAACTGTACTCCTGTAAACAATAAACTCTTACATAAAAATTGAATCACATGACATAAGTTTAAAATAGTTGAGAGGGGTTGCTATGGATACAGAACTTTAACAGAGACAGTGCTGACACAGTACAGGTAGGAGAGCTGGTGGGAAAAGGCTGACCCTTCTTGAACAAATTAGCCCAGATTCTCAAGAAGGATTTCTGGAGTACACCCAAGTTGTGGTAATACAAGGGGGACTGATATGGTAGATAGGGAGAAACTAATTCCACTAGTTGGGGAGTCTACATGGATTTACAAAAGGTAAATCATGCCTGACTAATCTACAGCAATTTTTTGAGGATGTAACTGGTAGAATAGATAAGGGAGAGCCAGTGGATGTGGTGTATTTGGACTTTCAGAAGGCTTTCGATAAGGTCCTGCATAAGAGTTTAGCGTGCAAAGTTAAAGCACATGGGATTGGGGGTAAGGTACTGACTTAGATAGAGAACTGGTTGGCAGACAGGAAGCAAAGAGTTGGAATAAACGGGTCTTTTTCCGAGTGGCAGGCAGTGACTGGTGGGGTACCGCAGGGATTGGTGCTAGGACCCCAGCTATTCACAATATATATTAATGATCTAGATGAGGGAACTAGATGTAATATCTCCAAGTTTGCAGATGACACAAAACTGGGTGGGCGTGTGAGCTGTGAGGAGGATGCCGAGAAACTCCAGTATGATTTGGACAGGTTGGGTGATTGGGCTGATGCATGGCAGATGCAGTATAATGTGGATAAATGTGAGGTTATCCACTTTGGTGGTAAAAACAGGAAGGCAGATTATTATCTGAACGGCAATAGATTGGGAGAAGGGGAAGTGCAACGAGACCTGGGTGTCCTTGTGCACGAGTCGCTGAAGGTAAGCATGCAGGTGCAGCAGGCGGTTAAGAAGGCAAATGGTATGTTGGCCTTCATAGCGAGAGGATTCGAGTACAGGAGCAAGGATGTCTTGCTGCAGTTGTACAGGGCCTTGGTGAGACCACACCTTGAGTATTGTGTGCAGTTTTGGTCGCCTTATCTGAGAAAGGATGTTCTTGCCATGGAGGGAGTGCAGCGAAGATTCACCAGACTGATACCTGGGATGGCAGGAATGACGTATGAAGAGAGATTGGGTCGATTAGGCTTATATTCGCTAGAGTTTGGAAGAATGTGAGGGGATCTCATTAAAACTTATAAAATTCTAACAGGACTAGACAGACTAGATGCAGGAAGCATGTTCCCAATGACGGGGGAGTCCAGAACCAGGGGTCACAGTCTAAGGATAAGGGGTAAGCCATTTAGGACTGAGATGAGGAGGAATTTCTTCACCCAGAGAGTGGTGAACCTGTGGAATTCTCAACCACAGAAGGCAGTTGAGGCCAATTCAATAAATATATTCAAGAAGGAGTTAAATATATTTCTTAAGGCTAAAGGGACCAAGGGATATGGGGAGAAAGCAGGGACAGGGTACTGAATTTGGATGATCAGCCATGATCGCATTGAATGGTGGGGCAGGCTCGAGGGGCCGAATGGCCTACTCCTGCTCCTATCTTCTGTGTTACTATGTTACTAAGATGAGGTGGCATAGTCTAAAAATTAGAGCCAGGCCTTTCAGGAGTGAAGTTAGGAAAACACTTCAACGCACAAAGGGTGGTAGAAGTTTGGAACTCTCTTCTGCAAACGGCAATTGATGCGAGGTCAATTATTAATTTTAAATCTGAGATTGATAGATTTTTGTTAACCAAAGGTATTAAGGGACATGGGGCAAAGGCGGGTATATGGAGTTAGCTCACAGATCAGCCAATGATCTCATTGAATGGCGAATTTAGGCTCGAGGGGCTGAATGGCCTACTCCTGTTCCTATATTCCTTGTTCCTGAAAGGATTGTTTGCCGTTCCCAAGGCCCTGTCGATGTAAATAAAGGCCGATGAAAATGAGACCGCTCTCCATAGTAAGAACCCGATTAACCCTGAGGGGGGGCGTCCCTTATTTTGACCGACCCATTCAGCCACTCTCATTGGTTTTCACATGCACAATTGGCGAGGAAAGATGCACACCTGATTCTAATTAGCAACAATATGCATACACCTGGTGGTCCACTGAAAGAGCAGCACATTAGGGAGATCACCCTCTTCTAATACAGGGGACATGGTTAGAATTTGGATCTAAAGTCTATTTGTTGGTCTTCAGGTGGTTATAAGCTTACCGATTATTGCTTGCTGTTTACGCTGCACCTTGAGATGAATGAATAGAGATTTACAGAGAGTAGATTGAAAGGTAAAAGGTTAAGGTTAAGCACCCCTTTCGCAGTGGAGGCTGTTGGGAAAGGAAATGAAATGAAATAAAATAAAATAAAACCTGGTGAAGGTAACTGTTGCTTGTAGGGATCGCCAGGGCTATAGCAATATTGGTAGAGATTCTGTGGCTCAATTAGAGCAAATTCATGAAAGTTCATTCGCAATTAGCTGTGGAGAGTTTAGTAATGCTAATTCTCATTTCCTTCAGGGTTCCCCATGTGAACCCTGACATTTACATGGACATGAAAGGGGCTCCACTCGACAGATGTGTGCATGATTAATGACCAACAAGCATTATCTTCCATGCCAATGCCCATTTTCTCAAAATCTCCCTTGATGCTTTCATTCTCGAGCAGCCTATCATGCTATAGTTATTTGAAGGGCCTCACAGAATGATTGGATGGATTTTGGGAGACCAGCGCTATGCTTTATTGCCTTGGTTGACAAAGTCCACCTATCATGGTCCTCTCCCATGTGGTTGGCCTATAAGTCAAACACCTGTAGGAAGATGATAGCAAATTCCTGAGCACTCATGCCCTGACCACCTCCCTCCCAGGGCCAGTACTTTGCAACTGAGCTGGCATAGTGTTTCAGTTGGAAGTACTCTTTTGTCTGCTGAACTTTAAACTTCTATTTGTGGGTAAGTCCAAAACTAGGGGCCATAAATATAAGATAGTCACTAATAAATCCAATAAGGAATTCAGGAGAAACTTCTTTACTCAGAGAGTGGTTAGAATGCGGAACTTGCTACAACATGGAGTAGTTGAAGCGAACAGCATAGATGCATTTAAGGGGAAGCTAGGTAAGTACATGAGGGAGAAAGGGATAGAAGTTTATGTTGATAGGGTGAGATGAAGTAGGGTGGGAGGAGGCTCGTTTGGAGCATGAACACCGGCACAGGACCTGTTGGTCCGAATGGCCTGTTTCTGTGCTGTAAATTCTATGTCATGTAATTCTACGTTACTGTGCGTCTCTGCTATTGTGCCTTCAATGTTCTGTTGTATGAAAGAGTGTTGCAAGAAGGGGTAAATATTTTGGAGTGATGCAAATACACCCGACCTAAATATATCCAGGGTGCAGGACAGAAACATTTACATTGGTACCACACCTTCTGTGGAACATGAGTAAGCATTTATGCAAAGGTGGCAAAAATTACTTTGGCATGCCTTTGTTACCGCTGAACTTTTTCCCATTCGCTCTCAGCTACAGCAGACCTGGCCGACTGTTTTTAGTTGCCTGTAACCTTGACTCGAGAAGCTTGTACATTTTCTTTCATAGGTGAGTGGCTGTCCTCACCAAATATGGTAATTCTCCTTTGCCAAACCTCCTCCATTAAGGACTTCAACCTTTAATGATTTGCCAAGCAATCATTGTACACATACTGCGGGCAACACGTAGCTCCAGCCTCCCGGCGCCCTCCTCAACTCCCATTTAATGGCAAACAGCAGTTCTTTCATAACTGCAGGTTTGCTCAATTTTGCAATCGACAGCCACCCTGCTTGGGGAACCTCAGTCTTTGTGTATGTTTTCCATGAGTAGGCAGCCCATTCAAGTTAAGGCGAGGGGCCTCAGTTGGGAAATTGGGCCAAAGCAGACTCCCATACTACTGGAGTGGGTCCGCGTAGCGCCGTTCTTCCAGAATCAAAGATATGCCAGTCACTTTTATTTTGAACTTTAAGTTTTGTTACTGACTTTTAACAAAACAAACTGATAAAATCCGACATATTCATACATATTGACTGAATCACAAGATCTTCTAGCTATTAATGCAAATATACCTTGCCTTTTAATTATGTTTGTATCACGTAATTGGACTCTACAAAGCAGTGGACAAGGCCATCCCCCCCCCCCCCAATTAGTTAGGTCAGCCTCCCCAATTAATTAGGCCAGCCTCCCCAATTAGTTAGGCCATCCCCCCCCCCAATTAGTTAGGCCAGCCTCCCCAATTAGTTAGGCCATCCTCCCCCCCCCCCCAATTAGTTAGGCCAGCCTCCCCAATTAGTTAGGTCATCCTCCCCAATTAGTTAGGTCATCGTCCCCAATTAGTTAGGCCAGCCTCCCCAATTAGTTAGGCCATCCTCTCCAATGAGTTAATGCTGCACAGCCTGAAGTTACTCTGTCACCCTTTGCTTCTGCTGCCATAATTGTTGATTGTTTATGGAACGTTTCTTTCTTAAAATCAAATAATTTGTACGCACTGAGGAAGCCTAGATATGGTCAACCTCTCCACTTTTAATTCATGCATTTACACCAACACATTATTTTGTGGGACAGTTAGCAACAGCTTTCCTCAAAGCCCCTCTCCTAACCAAGCTCTAAAATATGCAGTTTCTCCCCAACCCTCCTCAGACTCAGTTCCTCCCTGAAGCCCACTAACTTCGCCCTCAACCACCTCCTAATCCAACTCTTGAAGACCATTATCTGCTCCATGGTTGACAACATTGTCAACCTTTCCTTCAAACACCGTCCCTAAACATCCGCATGAATCCCTCTATCCTGGCAATTTATTTCCCCACCCTTAACCTTCCCAAATTTCTTGTATCCATCGTTGTCATCCAACTATGAGCTTCTCCCATCACTTCCTGTTCAAGTCCCTGTAATCTAGAATCTGACTGTATTAAGACAACCCTGGTATAAGTCACTAATAACATCTTTTATGGATGTGATTGCAGCTTTCTGGCTCCCCTTGTCCCTCCTGGTCCTCTCTGCTGCCTTTGACATTGCTACCCTCTCGAGACTCCTCTGCCTCCTTGCCATTATGACTCACTAATCTCCCGTGTTTCCACTTTTATCCAGTGCAATCATTACATCTCTTCAAATGGTTTCTCCTCCCATGCC
Source organism: Squalus acanthias (assembly GCA_030390025.1). Taxonomy (NCBI): domain Eukaryota; kingdom Metazoa; phylum Chordata; class Chondrichthyes; order Squaliformes; family Squalidae; genus Squalus; species Squalus acanthias. The sequence goes on from CM059425.1 coordinate 248,633,565, forward strand.
CTGCAGTAGTCATCTCAAGGATGCCCCAGACCCTCATACTTAGTCACCTCCTGCTCACCATTTGCATGCTACCCCTTGGCAACATCATCTGCAAGCATAGAATCAGCTTCAAAATGTATAACAATGAGATCCACTCTACCTCTTTGCCATCACCTTTCAGTAAAAAGCTACCTGATTGCCAATTGTCCAATATCAATTGTCCAATATCAATTCGGAATGAATCAAACTTCCCCAGCTCAACATCAGAAAATATGAAATCATTCTGTTTGATTTTCCAAAGTAACAGTGCATCTATGGCTCTGACTCCATCAACTTTCCAAGTTACCCACTCAAGCTGGACCGAGGTGAGCTTTCAATTTTTTCTGTCACCAAGAATGCCTTCCTCAACCCCCAAAACACTGCCTGTTTATGTTCCTCACTCGCCGCTCCCGAAACCCTCATCCTCAGTTAAATCACCACAATGATTGATTTTCCCAAATGATTTCCTTGCTGGCAATCCTGTCAGGAGATGCAGGGCCAGCATTCATATTTAAATGATGTGGGAGGGGCATTTTCTGCATATCCCACCTTAACTTCCTCGAAGTTCACTCGAGCACCCCATTGGAAGGCAAACTGTTGAAAGCTGTCAGAAAGGTCAGCTTCCGAGTCTCACCAACCAATATATCAGTGGAGGTCCCCAGGAGCAGGATAAGGGCAATCCAAGCCAGTTTTTTGGATTCCCCACCCCAGACAATTGAAGGAACCAACATCACTGGCCAGGAGCGCAACTGCAGAGCTCTCAGGCATTTCCTGAAGCATTTTTATGCCCATGGACCAGCCAGGTGGCTGATGTGAGCCTGGAGTACCCCCGGGTACAGGAAAAATATGGTCAGCTACCTCCTTACAGGTGCATGACTGAAATAAGACGAAGGAGGGATGCCATCGTTGGAATAGCTGGGAAGAAGCCAGCAGATGTAGCAGCACGGGCCATGTGGATGGAGTTGGCTGTGAATGGCACTCGATAATCCCAAGGACCTGCTTCTAGTGTCAGAAGAAAATGAATGACCTCTCAAGGTTAGCAAAGTGTAAGCACGTTGTCATCCGGAAAAACAGGAAAGCTTGCCGAAACACAGAGAGAGGCAACGCCCCAATGTTCAAGCATGTAATTTTACCTATCACATGGCATCTTGTTCCTTGCCCCAGAGCACTGCAGCCTGACATCGCTCATGTCATATGTCTCCAATCCTGCTTTGCACACTAGCACATTGAGGTCTCACACCCTAGGTCTTTGTTCCTTCCTGCCTGTTATTATTACCATCAGTTCCATGGAACATGACAAATTGTGACTACAGGATCTGTGGGTTGCCACAGCCAATTCACATAATGCATTCCACCTGCAGGAAAAGACAGCAGGGAAGAACAATCTACTGGGGGGAGAAAGAGATGATATTCGCACATCAACGCCTCACAAAGAGGAGGCACTGTCAATCCCAAACCCGCGACCTCTTCCACCTAGAAGGACAAGGGCAGCAGGCGCATGGGAACACCACCACCTCTGAGTTCCCCTCCAAGTCACACACCATCCTGACTTAGAAGTATATCGCTGATCCTTCATCGTCGCTGGGTCAAAATATCTGGAACCCCCTCCCTAGCAGCACTGTGGGAGCACCTTCACCGCACGGACTGCAGCGGTTCAAGAAGGCGGCTCACCACCACCTTCTCAGGGGCAATTAGGGATGGGCAATAAATGCTGGCCTTGCCAGCGACGCCCACATCCCATAAACGAATAAAAAAAATCACTGGGATCAGCTCTGGCCTGGCAGTTGGAGAAGGAGATGAGGCGGGGTCAGTGGATGCCTTCAGTGGATTTGTAATCCCAAACACCTTTTCTTATATAACGTTTCTATGTTTTCTGCATTCTTTCCACCAGCTACCAGTTTCCTTATGAGTGATCCATAAAGCAGATGTTCAGGCTAGCACGCTGGTGATGAAGACCCAAGTTTACGTAAAGTTTTTTTTGCCTCCAGAGGCTGAAAGCCCAGAAACAAAAGAGAAGGATGAGAGTGTTATCCCCTCTACCTTTGGCAGCATTGATGCTGACTCACTCACCCCATCATTCACCTTCTTCCTTTGCACTCAGCAACCAGAGATAGTCACTTGGGATTGGGTGGTTGGCGGGGGGGGGGAGGGGGGGTCGGGGGGCAGTGTTGGCGGTACAGATAACTTAGATAAGGAATTGGCACATGGTGAACATAGAGGTCAAGGAAGGCAGAATGCGGTGTGGAATTGGAGCCGAGTGTATTTGTGCGGACATTTAAGAAATGTCAGCCTTGGCTACAGAGCATGCGAATGGTGATCTCAGGGGACCTGCCGTCAGATAAAAGGATGCTAGCAAACACATTTGCTACATCCTTTGAGACCACCATGAGTAGCCTGAAGCAGCCATCAAGAGAATGTGCAGCCGTGCAATTCTGCAGTGCTGTGGGAGGGATTTATTGACATGAAGTGAAGCATGAAACAAATAGCTTCTTCACAGCCCTCTTCAGGGGGGAGTACAAAGCATGAAGGAGCACGCAAATAAATTAAAATCAGGCGGCTTCTGCAGTGGGCTGCCGATCTGCTGGACCGGTTTTACACGAGTTGAAAACTTCTACCAGAGGCTCAGTGTAATGTCGTGCTGCAGTCAGTTTACAAGAAGCACAGGGCCGAAGTGAGCAAGTCTACTGCAATATTGGTCCTCTGACCATGACATCAAACCACTAGGAAAATGGAATGTGGTTGTGTGTGAATATGAAAACAAATGACCAAAACCTAGAATTTCAAGCTGTGGAGCATCAAGTACAATCAGTCCTTAGACTTTGAACATGCCAAGGTTTAATCCAAAGGATTTGTGCAGTCACTGACAATCAATACCTAAAAGTAACAGAGAAGTATGCTGATGTATTTAAAGGCTTGGGATTTAGAGCAGGAAAACACGGCATATGAACAAAGAGAACATTATATCACAGTTATCAACTGGTAAAATCTTTAGCATGTTTGATGCAAGTTGTGGCTGCAGTCAAGTGCAATTGGATGAAGGCTTGTCAAAGTTGTTCACATTTAATAGGCTTTATGACAGACATGCATATACCAGAATGCCCTTTTAAACTACCTTTGGGATTTTAAGAACACTGGGATATGTATCCTGGCAAGAACATTCATCAAGGGCACCAGCTGAATCCTTATTTATTTATCTTGATGCCTCGTCAAGGAACCATCTGGGGTTTACCGCCCAGCTTATGCCAGGGAGTGAATGACTCCAGAATTTGATCACCAATCTGCCTTCTATCAACAGGTTTGGATTATATTAGCATTTACACTATCAACCTCCCATCAGGATCTGCACAAGCTCCTGAGTGAATAAATCAACCCTTTCTTGTCAGTTATCCAAGAGGAAGTCAGATAACAAAGTCATAGTTAGCAACGCATGCAAACACTTAGTAGATAGGGTCAATTGACAAACTAAATAACAGAGGTAACAAGGCAGTTCAGTTATATCACAGCAGTTACAGTTGAAACCAGAGTCTGAGATTGATATACATTGGTGAGATAAATTTAGGATCAGATCCCTTAGATAGCTGACAGGTTAACAGCATTATATGGCCATTCTATTGAATAGATTAAAGTAATCAACTGGAAACTTAACAAAATTGGAATCCGGTAGAGCGGAAGGCTTTCCTCCGTCTTGTATGTCAGCTTCATTTAATTTGTTAACACTTGTCTCTGAGTCTGAAGGTTACGACTTGGAATCATAGAATGTTATAGCACGGAAACAGGCCATTTGCACTGATGCTTGATTCCACATGAGCCACTTAGTCTAATTCCATTCTCCTCCTTGTTCTCTATACTTTTTAAGATTCCTTAAGTGTATAATCTAGGCTGACGCTTCAGTGCAGTACTGAGGGAGTCAGAGTTACTGTCCTATGAATGAGGCATTAAACCAAGGTTGTGTCTACCCGTGAATGTTCAAGATCCAAGGCGGGTAGATGGAGTTAAGATACAGATCAGCCATTTCTAATTGAATGGTGGAACAGGCTCGAGGGGCTGAATGGCCTACTCCTGTTCCTATGTTACTATCCCATGGCAATATTCAAGGAAGAAGTAAGAGCTCTCTCAATCTCTTGGTCAATATTTGTCCCTCAACCAACATCACCTCTGCTGTTTCTGTGCAAGATGGCTGCTGAGTTTACCCACATAAAGACATTGCATTTCAAAATAATTTATCATTTGTGAAGCAGTTTAAGATGTTTCTGAGCGACATGATAAGACAATATATGTCTGCCTGTCTTTTATCCTCCACTCACAACAAATGCCAACCTCCTCCCAGAAGAACTCTACCAGATACACGGTACGTTTTTGGTTATAGCATCTCAAACATTGGAAGTATATGAAAACAGTGTTAGTTCTCTTTTACTGGCACACTGTGACTGCAGTATGTATCATCTACAGGATGCACTGCAGCAACTCATCAAGGTTTTCTTGAGAGCACTTATCTCTATTGTGACCTCTACCCCTGAGAAAGACAATAACAGTAATGTTGTGAGAACGCCCCAGGAAGTGGGGTTAGAAGGGGGATGTGAGTAATGAGAGACACAAGGAAGTGATTTTGAGATGGTCTTCTCTCTGACTGAGACAATGTGAATAGAAAGGCCACATGATAAGGCATGGTTGAGGGGGTGTCCATGAATAGGAGTAGGATAGAGTCATAGAGTTATACAGCACAGAAAGAGGCCCTTCGGCCCATCGTGTCTGCGCCGGCCATCAAGCCCTGTCTATTTTAATCCCATTTTCCAGCACTTGGTCCGTAGCCTTGTATGCTATGGCGTTTCAAGTGCTCATCTAAATGCTTCTTGAATGTTGTGAGGGTTCCTGCCTCTACCACCCTTTCAGGCAGTGAGTTCCAGATTCCAACCACTCTCTGGGTGAAAAAGTTTTTCCTCAAATCCCCTCTAAACCTCCTGCCCCTTACCTTGAAACTATGCCCCCTGGTTATTGACCCCTCTACTAAGGGGAAAAGTTCCTTTCTATCTACCCTATCTATGCCCCTCATAATTTTGTACACCTCAATCAGGTCCCCACTCAGCCTTCTCTGCTCTAAGGAAAACAACCCCAGCCTGTCCAGTCTCTCTTCATAGCTGAAGCGCTGCAGCCCAGGTAACATCCTGGTGAATCTCCTCTGCACCCCCTCCAATGCAATCACATCCTTCCTATAGTTTATATGGAGGGAGAGGTTCAGGAGAACAAGAGGACAGTGAACACATAGGAGAGCGAGCAAGTTGAATTGAGATGGAAGTTGAAAACACCGAGGATGAGAAGTCACTCAGTGCAGAGGCTGAGGGAGGAAAGGAGCGAGGTTATCACGATGAGGAATGTGGGGTGGGGCTTGGGTGAGCAGTAGAGAATGAAGATTTTAAAGGAGAGGCGAGAGTGGTGGAACAAGGTGAGGTGCTCAAAGAAGGATAAGGTGCCAGAGGAGTAAGGGGACAGACCAAGGTGAGATTTGGTGATAAGGACCACAATGGCACTGTGGTGATTTGAGCGGGGCAGGTGCTGGATGGTATAGCCAGGCGGAGAACCTTCAGTAAAAGGCAAGGTATCAGCACCCTTGAGCCAAGTTTCCGTCAAGACAATGATGTCAATGCAATCATCCACGATAAGGACATGGATGGCAAGGGCCGTGTTCGCAAGTGACAAGGACATTCTGAGAAAGCCGAGAGAGGTACAGAGGGAAGTTGTGGGCTTATCCAGGAGGGAGTCAAACCTGGGAGGGCGGCAGGAGAGTAGGAAGGTAGAGGAACAATGAAGGGTTGGGGGAGGTATTTGGGGGCGGGCATAGTACCTGAGAGGGGAGAAATGAAAGGAGGTATGACTGGGTAACAGGAAGGGGAGAAGACAGGAGAGAAGGGCCCAAGGGGTAAAGAGAAGAGAAAGAAAAAAGGAGAGAGAAGCAATTGGCTTGGGTCCGGGGCGGCAGCCAAAATGCCAGAGATTAGGATAGATACGTCCTGGTGGTAAACAGAGAATAGAGAGGAGACAATGAGAAAGTCCAAAGTTAAAGTCTTAGGTCCCATGATGGGAGGAAGCTGACTTGTAACTAGGATGGAGTCAGCTTGGAGCACTGCCAAACTAATATCCAGATTCGGAGACAGGTATGGCAGGGAAGTGAGTCCAGGAACTGTGTAAGGGGCAGGGTACCAGTGGGTGCACAGCTAAAGGTTTTCCCATGGGAGGTGGAGAGTTGACGAGGCTTGGAGAATCGACCATGGGCCGATACTCTCTGGAGTTTAGAAGAATAAGAGGTGATCTCATTGAAACATATAAGATTCTGAGGGGGATTGACAAGGTAGATGCTGAGAGGTTGTTTCCCCTGGCTGGAGAGTCTAGAACTAGGGTCACAGTCTCAGGATAAGGGGCCGGCCATTTAAGACAGAGATGAGGAGGGATTTCTTCACTCAGAGGGTTATGAATCTTTGGAATTCTCTACCCCAGAGGGCTGTGGATGCTGAATCATTGAGTATATTCAAGGCTGAGATCGATGGATTTTTGGAGTCTAGGAGAATCAAGGGATATGAGGATTGAGCGGGAAAGTGGAGTTGAGGTCGAAGATCAGCCATGATCTCATTGAATGGCGGAGCAGGCTCAAGGGGCCGTATGGCCTACTCTGCTCCTAATTCTTATGTTTCTTATCTTATGAGCCAGCGTAGATTGATACAATGGAGGTGAGTAGTGGCCTTGGTGATTAGTAATGTACAAAGTTCATTGGGCAGCAGTGGAGCAGAATCCAGCAAAAACAGACCAGAGCTAGCTCAGTATAGAGTGAAAAAATCGTGGCAGAGGAGCAGAACACTGAGGATGCAACAGCAGGCTAGATACTAGTATCATGACAACCCAGCAGAGAATACAGTCTCTGCAGAAAACGGCGGCGACGCTGGAGGTCACTACAAGGTCCAGAAGCTACGAGAATGGAACTCGACCCAGGAGAAAGTGGGTTTCTGGCCAGGACCCTCACAGCGGCAAAATAAAGCTGGGAAACCAGCTGTGCCGTGCACTGAAGGCCAGTCAGCAGCTCAACAGCAGGAGGGGGAATTGGACTGTAGGCTAGAAAAAAAGTTACCTTGAAGCGACTGAGTAACAGAGCAGAGTTACAGCGGTCGAGTCCTATAGTGTAGCCTCCTAGAGCAGCGTAGACCTGGTGGCAGAAGAATCCAGGAGTCAGGAAGTCAAATTTGAGTAGAGTTCCAGCGTTGAAAAGAGCTCAGAGAAATCAAAGAACAAGCAGGTTCAGGAGGTGGGCAGTGGGCTCCCCACAGGTTCCATTAAACTTGCAGTTTGAGCTTGTAGTTTGGGTGAAAATGCACCAATTATTAGATCCAGGGGATTTAAGCAGTGGAAGAAAGGAGATTAAGGAAAGGGCAAAAGATGGTAATGGGTGGCCAAGGATCATGGATATTATTTAATTATTCAGTCTACCAGGTAACATTGCAATTGCCAATTCATCGTTTCTCTCATAAAAGAAAGAAAGACTTGCATTTATATAGTGCCTTTCACGACCACCGGACGTCTCAAAGCGCTTTACAGCACAAGTAAGGAGTGTGATGGAATACTCTCCACTTGCCTGGATGAATGCAGCTCCAACAACTCAAGAAGCTCAAGAAGCTCGACACCATCCAGGACAAAGCAGCTCACTTGATTGGCACCCCATCTACCACCTTAAACATTCACTCCCTCCACCACCGGCGTACCGTGGCTGCAGTGTGTACCATCTACAAGATGCACTGCAGCAACTCGCCAAGGCTTCTTCGGCAGCATCTCCCAAACCCGCGACCTCTTCCACCTAGAAGGACAAGGGCAGCAGGCGCATGGGAACATCACCACCTCCAAGTTCCCCTCCAAGTCATACACCATCCTGATTTGGAAGTATATCACCGATCCTTCATCGTCGCTGGGTCAAAATCCTGGAACCCCCTACCTAACAGCACAGTGGGAGTACCTTCACCACAGGGACTGCAGAGGTTCAAGAAGGCGGCTCACCACCACCTTCTCAGGGGAAATTAGGGATGGGCAATAAATGCTGGCCTTGGCAGCGACGCCCACATCCCATAAACAAATTTTAAAAAAGCCAATGAAGTACTTTTGAAATGGAGTCACTGTTGTAATGTAGGAAACTGTAGGTTAAAACTCAGAAATCTAAACATCGCAGAAATGCGAGCATAAATGGCTATGGGCGTACCTCAGTTACGTATTAAGTTCCGCAATCTCTTGCGCTATTTCGGTCGATTACGCCCAGATTGTGCTGATATCTGGGTGGAAACCATGTGGAAACTCAGCCCATGATTTGTAACACGGTCTCCAGCACCCAGCTTTCTGGTACAATCAGATTGGAAGCTGATGTGGCTGCGCTAGTTTTAAAAAAGTGGGATGCAAAACCATCAGGAGGTATCTCTGAATCCTGGGGTTTCTCTTAGAATATAAATGAATTAGTATTGCATTTTAACAAAACAATAAAACATGTGCAGTGAACTTTATGTTAAGTTGTGTGAGGGACGATACAAACTGTTGGACTTCGGGACCAGTCAAGTGACACGCCTTTCAACCTGTCCTCTTCTTTGATATTTAAGAAGTTCAAATATAGCCATAGGAATATAGGAGCAGGAGTCGGCCATTCAGCCCCTCGAGCCTGTTCCGCCATTCAATTAGATCATGGCTGATTTGTATCTTTTCTCCATCTACCCGCCTTGGTTCCATAACCCTTAATAGCCTTGCCAAACAAAAATCCATCGCTGTCAGTTTTGAAATTTTCAGTTGACCCCCAGCCCCAACAGCTTTTGGGGGAGAGAGTTCCAGATTTCTACTGCCTTTTGTGTGAAGAAGTGCTTCCTGACATCACCCCCTGAACGGCCTAGCTCTAATTTTAAGGTTATGCCTCCCTTGTTCTGGACTTCCCCCCACCACCAGAGGAAATAGTTTCTCTCTATCTACCCTATCAAATTCTTTAATCATCTTAACACCTCCATTAGACCACCCCTTAATCTTCTATACTCAAGAGAATATAAGGCTAGTCTATGCAACCGATTCTTATAATTTAACCCGTATTCACCATCACTCAATAAGAGCATGTGAACCTATGTTCACAGTCATTGAGCAATGAGAATGTATGGTGATATGCTGTCCCTCACTGGTGGGGTTAATGATAGATCTAGGTTGTGGATTTGCATTCAATGACCGAAATTTTGCCTACCTGGGCAGGTCCGGTGCAGCCGGTATCCGTGGCGGGTCGGCTCCGCGATGACAGACGTGCCTGGGTGGGGGGGGGGGGGGGGAAGGCGCGTGGGCATGAGATGACAGCGGGTTCCCAACCCCGCTGTCAAAAATAACAACTTTCCCACCCGACCCGCCACCGATTGTGCCTGCTACCACCCCGGAAAACTCCGGCCATTAATGTGTAACAGGACTATTCTACAAAATGCAATAAATCTGGGCCATGGCATTTCCCCATCAATATGTGTTATATTTGTGTTCCTTGGCATTATTTCTGTCAATAAGCTCTCCCAGTTTAATGCCATTTAATGTTCGGAAATTATTTTCAAAAGACTGACTGAAAGTGAGAGATGGGCTCAAAATTGGATATCCTAGCTGCAATTTAATGTTGGTAGTTACGGCCTATGTTTTCATCAGGTTTAATCCAGCACACAACTGTCCCATTTCTCATACCATACAGTTTGTCTATCACTGAAAGTGGAGGCCTGCCAGTTAGTTGGCGGGCTGTTGTCATGGTATTATGCAATCGTGCGGCCCTGTTATGTTTCCAAGGGGGGTACTGACATAGCAACAAGATGAAAAACAGATACCATTGTCAAGATTGCTGTAGTCTTTTGCAGCTTTTCCATGTTTTAATCTGGCATTAACTTGGCAGCCTTCTTCCCTAGCTAGCTATTGACAACTTGGCAGGTCGTGCTACGGTTCTGTGGAAAAAAAAACACTCCAATTATTATTAGATGGCAGAACCATCTGAGACAAAAATTAGTTTGTGTTTACCCTTCACACCATATAGATCAAATCTTAAACAAATGTTTGTACATAACTGAATAATTTATAATTATAAAAAACATGCTAGTACAATAAAACTGGTTGGTTTAGATGAACTACTGTCCCAATATTCATATTGATATCCAGATTTCTTTTTGATTATTCCTACTCTGAATTTAAAAAAAATATGATTTATCATAAATCTTGCCTTTGCACTATCACCTCTGAAAGCTTCTGCATCTAAAGAATGCAAGAAAGTCTTGCATTTTTATAGCGCCTTTCATGACCTCAGGCATTCCAAAGCGCTTCACAGCCAATGAAGTACTTTTGAAGTGTAGTCACTGTTGTAATGTAGGACACACAGCAGCCAATTTGCGCACAGCAAGCTCCCACAAACAGCAATGTGCTAATTAAATAATCTGTTTTTAGTGATGTTTATTGAGGGATAAATATTGACCAGGACACTGGGGAAAACTCCCCTGCTTTTCTTTGAAATAGTGCCGTGGGATCTTTTACGTCCACCTGAGAGGGCGGACGGGGCCTTGGTTGAACATCTCATCCAAAAGGCGGCACCTCCGACAGTGCAGCAGTCCCTCAGTACTGCACTGGAGTGTCAGCCAAGATTTTGCGCTCAAGTCTCTGAAATGGGACTTGAGCCTACAACCTGCTGCCTCTTCCATGGAGGTCTTGCTCTATATAGTTCCACCACTTTAGTTTTGGTCTTCTGCCAGCTAGGACACACACACATACTTTCTGAAGGTATCCATCTTCCACCATACAGCCCACTGCCATTTTCTTGCCAAAGCATCCTCAGTTATTGTCCTTGGACCACGTATCCTCATTACTTCAGCCCAGCCACTAACTCATTCTGACCCTAGCTTACTGTCCATTTTCTTCCACCACTCTGGAATACACCTTGAGATGTCTTCTGCATCCATGCAGCAACTTACGGATATAAGTTATTGTCAAGCTGCTCCATTTACTTCTTGCCACTCCACAGCCAACAACCTCCCATTGGCTGAAGGGTCGAGAACCAGAGGACACAGATTTAAGCTGATTGGCAGAAGAAGCAAAGGTGACATGAGGAAAAACTTTTCTATGCAGCGAGTGGTTATGATCTGGAATGCACTGCCTGAGAGGGTGATGGAGGCTTTCAAAAGGGAATTGGATAAGTACCTGAAGGAAGAAAATTTGCAGGGCTACGGGGAAAGGACAGGGGAGTGGGACTAGCTGAAGTGCTCTTGCAGAGAGCTGGCATGGGCTCAACAGGCCAAATGGTCTCCTTCTGTACTGTAACCATTCTATGATTCTTCCATGATTCGGACGAGTGTTTGTAAAAATAACAAATAAATATAAAAATTTTAAATATATATAGAATTAAAATATTTATCTATAGTATATTAAAAATCTTATGACTGTACTATGCCTACATAGCCTTAGTTCTTGTTGGCATAATTTTGTTGCCATTATAAATTCTTATGCCCACATTTATAATGGAAACTGTCCATGTAAACATGTCACAGTGTAATGACACCCTCTGCCAGTGGTGGCACTGTAGGTCATAAGCTTTGCATTTCCCCACTCCTCAGTCCATACACCAGAGAAACTCTTATGCTCCAACCAACTCTACTTCTCTGCTTCCTAAATTGCTGTTCATGTTGCTATTTAACTATAAATAATAATATCAAATCAAAGTATTATATAATAATAAGGGCAGAATGGTTGACTTTAAAATATTACGTCTGTGCCACCCTGGTCCATTTATTCCCCACCCTCTAACTCCACTTCACCTGAAGATTACAGTTGAACTTGATTTCAGAGAAAGATTTTGAGGCCTCCTGCCCGATGTTAATGGAACGGTAGTGCCCCGGAAATCACGGGGTAGAACATACCACCCTGTTTCCGCCGCCGCTGTGCCAATCGCCATTTCCGCCAGGGTCCTCGGAATAGGTGGCCTAAGTGGCCACTTGAAGCAAAGGCACAGCTAATTTAGACATTTAAATTGGGGTCCTAAGATGTCAATCGGACATCAATGCCATTTCAGAACTGGAAGGACCATGCGGCAAGCACGCTACACCCAATACCAGCCGAAGAGGAGCCCAAAGGTAAATACTTACTTATTTTTCTGCGGCCAGGAGGTACAGGAGTACTCCTCCCCTTTTTTGGGCCCCGTGGCTAGAAAGGCACCTGATATTGCAGCAGCCCAGAGCTATAAGGCTGCCCAAGGGCACCTGTTTCACACCCACAGCTCGCCGGTAATTGTGTTAATGAACCCAGCCTGCAAAATGGACCGAGCCTCCCACATGGAAAACCAAATTAGAGGGAAAATTTATCCCGCCTGTTCAATGTAAATACTGTTGACCACATGACTTTTATATAGAATAACATACAATTTTTCATCACAGAAACAGGCCATTCAGACCAACTGGTCCATGCTGGTGCTTATGCTCCACACAAGCTTCCTCCCACCCTACTTCATCTAACCTGGTCTGCATATCCTTCTATTCCTTTCTCCCTCATGTGCTTATCTTGCTTCATCTTAAATACATTTATGCTAATCGCTACAGCCACTCCATGTGGGAGTGAGTTCCACATTCTAACTACACTCTCTGGGTAAAGAAGTTTCTCCTGAATTTAAAAGCAAAATACTGCGGATGCTGGAAATCTGAAATAAAAACAGAAAGTGCTGGAGATATTCAGCAGGACCTGCTGAGTATTTCCAGCATTTTCGGTTTTTCCTTTCCCCTGAATTTCCTGTTGTATTTATCGGTGACTATCTTATATTTATGATCCCCTACTTTTGGACTCCCCGACAAGTGGAAACATCTTCTCTATGTCTGACCTATCAAAGCCATTCATAATTTTAAAGACCTCTATTAGGTCACCCCTCAGCCTTCAGTTTTCTAGAGAAAAGACCCAAAGATGTTCCATCTTTTCTGATAGTTGTAATCTCTCAGTTCTGGTATCATCCTTGTAAAAAAAAATTTTGCTGCACCTTCACCAGTGCCTATATCCTTTTTGACTGATTTTTTACTTCAACACAAATCTTCTTTAGAGGTACCAGATATAGCTTATTGTGAAATATTTTGAAAATAGAACATAAGAACATAAGACGTAGGAGCAGGAGTAGGTCATTTGGCTCCTCGAGCCTGCTCCACCATTCAATAAGATCATGGCTGATCTGATCTTGGCCTCAACTCCTCTTCTTAGTCAGTCCCTCGGAACCGAGGATGACTTGCTTCCACACTAAAAATGAGTTCTCAGGTGACTGGTGAGTCCAATGCTAGACCTACAGTCTCTGTCACAGGTGGGGCAGACGGTGGTTGAAGGGGCGGGTAGATGGGGTGCTTGGGTTGATGTGCGCTCCTTCCGCTGCCTGCGCTTGGTTTCCGCTTGTTCCCGGCGAAGAGACTCAAGGTGTTCGGCACCTTCCCAGATGCTTCTCCTCCATTTTGTGCGGACTTGGGCCAGGGATTCCCAGGTGTCGGTGGGGATGTTGCACTTTTTCAAGGAGGCTTTGAGGGTGTCCTTGAAGCGTTTCCTCTGCCCACCTGGGGCTCTCTTGCCGTGTCGGAGCTCCGAGTAGAGCGCTTGTTTTGGGAGTCTCGTATCGGGCATGCGGACGATGTGGCCCGTCCATCGGAGCTGATCGAGCATGGTCAAAGTTTCGATGCTGGGGATGTTTGCCTGAGTGAGAACACTGACGTTGGTGTGCCTATCCTGCCAATGGATTTGCAGGATCTTGCAGAGGCAGGGTTGGTGGTACCTATCCAGTGCTTTGAGGTGCCTGCTGTACATGGTCCATGTCTCTGAAGCATACAGGAGGTCGGGTATCACTACTGCTCTGTAGACCATGAGCTTGGTGCTGCGTTTGAGGTCCTGGTCTTCAAACACTCTCTTCCTCAGGCGACCGAAGGCTGCACTGGCACACTGAAGGCGGTGTTGGACTTCGTCATTGACGCCTGCCCTTGTTGACAGTAGGCTCCCGAGGTATGAAAAGTGGTCCACATTGTCCAAGGCCTCGTCATGGATTTTGATAATCGGGGAGCAGTACTGTGTGGGGCGGGCAGGTTGGTAGAGGACCTTTGTCTTACGGATGATTAGTGTAAGACCCCTGCTCTCGTACGCTTCGGTGAAGGTGTTGACGATGGTTTGGAGTTCGGCCTCAGAGTGTGCGCAGATGCAAGCATCGTCTGCATACTGTAATTCGATGACAGAGGATGGGACGACTTTGGATCTGGACTGGAGACGACGGAGGTTGAACCGTTTCCTGTTTGTTCTGCACTTCCCTGCCCACTCCCCATAACCCTTGTCTCCCTTACCATTCAAAAATCTGTCTATCTCCACCTTAAATATTTTCAATGATCAGATCAGCCATGATCTTATTGAATGGCGGAGCAGGCTCGAGGGGCCAAATGACCTACTCCTGCTCCTACGTCTTATGTTCTTATGTTCTTATGACCCAGCCTCCACAGCTCTCTGGGGAAGAGAATTCCAAAGATTCATGACCCTCTGAGAGAAGAAATTCCTCCTAATTTCCATTTTAAATGGGTACCCCCTCATTCTGAAACTATGACCCCTAGTTCTAGATACCCCCACGAGGGGAAACATCCTCTCTGCATCTACCCTGTCAAGCCCCTTCAGAATCTTATATGTTTCAGTAAGATCCCCTCGCATTCTTCTAAACTCCAATGAATATAGGCCCAACCTGCTCAACCTTTCTTCATAAGACACCCCCTTCATCTCAGGAATTAACCTTGTGAACCTTCTCTGAACTGCCAAAATGAAATTGGCCTGAAGAATCTACAATGGGTTCTCCTGGTCTCCCACTGTAACTTCGCTATGAAACCGGTGGAACTCCTGAGAAATGGCTGTTTGTGCCATTTCTCAGAGAGTTCAATCTGTTTCCCACCAGAGGTACGGCTGGAGATCAGGAGACACCCCGTAGAGTTTCCATGCCATTGTTTGGTGGATCTGATTTACAGTCCAAAACCATGAACAGTTCTATTAAGAAGCTTCGAGGCTGACTACACATTTAGTAACTTAATGCACAGTCTTTTAAACTATTGAACAAAATGCACTTAGAAAATAATGTCGCTGTCAAATGCTTGAAGCACCAAACCGAAAAGACAATACTCTTAGGTTAGTATCAAATAATAAAAAATCAGCACAAACTACTTTTGCGGGTTCAATTTTGAATAAGCAGGTAAGATGTTGTTAAACTCCCCACCGAACGTCAGATGTGAAATATAATGCGCCGGATTTTCCGATCGGAGGCTTCCTGCGTGCGGATGCCTCTGATCGGGAAAAATCTATGCACTTACCTGCTGGCTCCGTAGGTCCCGAGACTTCTGATCCTGGGCCTCTCCTGGTGTGCGCGCAGAGGCCCAGGTATCCCAGGGGCGCAGGCGGTTCGCAAGCGCCCCTGGGATCACGTGGGACATGGGAAACCAATCAAAGAAGGGAATCCCCCTTCACACTTTGGACAAGTCTCTGCGCACAGGTCTGTGGATGGGGATCACTTAAAAAACACAGTTAAACATTAAATACATTTTTTTAAAATCACGTATTTAAAATTAGTTAAAATTACATTAAATTAAATATTTTAAACAAAAATTTAATTTTTTGAAAAAAATAATTAAAGTTTTTTACGGGGCTAAAAATAAACTTACCTTTTTTAAAAGTATTTTTAAATTATAAATGAGTGAAAACAATATTATTTTTTTATTTGTTTAAACTCTTATGCTGGTAAAAGCAGGCCCTAGAGATAGCGGATGCACTAAGTATGATTTTTCAGAATTCATTAGACTCGGGAACAGTGCCCATGGATTGGAGGGTAGCTAACGTTACCCCACTATCCAAAAAGGGGATAGGGAAAAAGCAGGTAATTACAGACCTGTAAGCCTTACATCAGTTGTGGGCAAAATGCTGGAGTCCATCATTAAGGATGAAATAGCGGAGCACTTAGCAAATGGGGACAGGATAGGACAGAGTCAACATGGATTTACAAAGGGTAAATCGTGCTTGACTAATCTATTGGAATTTTTTGAGGAAGTAACTGGTAAAATAGATGGGGGAGAGCCAGTAGATGTGGTGTACCTGGACTTCCAAAAGGCCTTCGACAAGGTCCCACATAAAAGATTAGCATGGAAAATTGAAGCTCATGGGATAAAGGGGAAAGTATTGACGTGGATAGAGAACTGGCTGTCAGATAGAAAACAGAGAGTTGGAATAAACGGCTCATTTTCTGAATGGCAGGCAGTAACAAGTGGGGTACCGCAGGGATCTGCCCTGGGTCCCCAGCTGTTCACAATTTACATTAATGACCTGGATCAGGGAGTCGGATGCAGCATTTCCAAATTTGCAGATGACACTAAACTAGGAGGGGGGGTGGGCTCAGAGGAGGAGACCAGGAAGCACCAGAGCGATTTGGACAGACTGGGTGATTGGGCGGATAAATGGCAGATGCACTATAATGTGGACAAGTGCGAAGTTATCCACCTTGGGTGCAGGAACGGGAGGGCAAATTATTATTTAAATGGCAATAAATTGGGAGAGGGGGAAGTACAGAGAGACCTGGGTGTTCTTGTACACCAGTCACTGAAGGCGAGCATGCAGGTGCAACAGGCGGTCAAGAAGGCAAACGGCATGCTGGCCTTCATAGCAAAAGGGTTGGAATACAGGAACCGGGATACCTTGCTGCAGCTGTACAGGGCACTGGTGAGACCACACCTCGAGTACTGTGTACAGTTTTGGTCGCCTCATCTGAGGAAAGATGTTCTTGCCATGGAGGGGGTGCAGCGGCAATTCACCAGGCTGATACCAGGAATGGCGGGATTGACCTATGAGGAGAGACTATGTAGTTTAGGGATGTACACACTGGAGTTTAGAAGATTGAGAGGGGACCTCATAGAAGTGTATAAAATTCTGACAGGTCTAGACAGACTAGATGCAGAAGGAATGTTTCCCTTGTCGGGTGAGAACAGAACTAGAGGACATAATTTAAGGATAAGGGCTAAACCATTTAGGACAGAAATGAGGGGGAATTTCTTCACTCAGAGGGTGGTGAACCTGTGGAACTCATTGCCACAGAGGGCAGTGTACGCCAGCTCATTAAATATATTTAAGAGGGAATTAGATATATTTCTACAGGCAAAAGGGGTTAAGGGTTACGGAGAGAAGGCGGGGACGGGATACTGAATTGGAGGATCAGCCATGATCTCATTAAATGGCGGAGCAGGCTCGAAGGGCCGGATGGCCTACTCCTGCTCCTATCTTCTATGTATCTATGTATCTTATGCAATCTTTTACCAGGCGTAAGATTTTTAAAGGTTTTCAGCGGGCGGAGGTTGTGCAGAAAGTGGAACTCTCCACCTGCAGAGGCCCTTCTCCCGGGCAGGCGGAGGATCTGTCAAGAGGATTCTTGACAGATCGGAAGTGTCGGGTTTTAGCGCATGCGCTTCGCGTGCCTGAAACCGGCACTTGCGAGGCCCCTACGGGTGCGTACACACCTCGTATACACCCGAGGGGGTCAGAATATCCGGCCCAATGGGCTAAATCTTGTTGGAGCAGGGCATCTGCGCGCTCCATCAGTCAGACATTTCCTGCAACCTTCAGCTGGATTATAATTTGCGGCGTAACTTGCTGGAAGTGCGGGCTGATAACGGTGCGGTGAGGGCAGTGGGGCATCTGGGACCTTGGTGAACGATGGGACTAACAGTGTAGCTCCTTAACCAATGAGAATTAAGGATTGAGAAAGAAACAGAGGAAGGATTGAGAAAGCAAGAGGGTGAATCAGAGTCAAATCAGGTACAGAAAGAGGAATAAAGAGAGCCAAAGAATGATTGGATTAAGAGAGAGAGAGAAAAAAAGACAGAAAGGAAAAATAAGAAAAAAATTTAAAAATGCAAAACTAGAAATGTTCTACATCTCTAAGAAGAATTTACTGCAGGCAGAAATGAGACTCAACAGTTTAAATTGTTCCCTTTTAGGGCCGGAAAGGTTGATTGACATCACATCAACAATCAGCATGTCATTAAAAGGCGACTTACGCTGTTAATTATGAGCCCTAACTTGCTGCGGCGAGTTTAATGGACAATTCATGTGTAAATCCAGCGAGTTCTTCAAAGTAACGGGGAGGCTAAGGGCGAGATGCCGTTTTTGTGAAGCAAATGGCAGAGCGCCATAAATCGACCAGCATGTGCTGGAGATTCGCAACTCCCAGCAGATCTCTTCATTCCCCGTGAAGTTGCTGGCCGATTTGCAAATTGATAACGGTGTGCGTCGTGAACTCGCTGTTACTTTTTCAGTAAGATTTGGCCCATTTTCATTAAATCTATATTGAAAATGAAAATATGTCGGCTGTAAATTTAGAGACGTAGCTGCTGACACAAGAGCTAAGAGTCGAGGTGGGTCCTCACACAATAACTCTTATGCAAGTTAAATCGCTATCACTGCGACTTCCCTTCACTGGCAGGGTTTACTGTCTTTAATAAACTTATACCTTCAGCTCAACAAGATGACTAGTATTAACAGCAAGCAGTACGAATGCACATCAACAGTTAAAGGTCGGCCCCGGTTCACTTTTAGATTTAGTTAAATGTCAGCGTGAAGTGCCAAATTATCAATTGGAGATACATTGTAAATTACTCTGGCGTGTTGAAACGATTCACACTGACAGGAGAAGAGAACTCTGCCATTTAGACAATTGAGTTCGGAACTGACGGCCTTGAAGAGCCTTTCCTTTGATGTATCCGCTGCTGTTTACGCCCTGCTTTTTTTAGGGATGACCTTAAGCGCAGCACCGTCATTTGCACTAGAAGAGTGCAACTTCAAAGTGCATATACCACGTCTTAAAAAACGTGGTCAGATTATTTTGCTGGTGGAGTGTTGGGAACATCAAAGCGAACTGCTCATAAAAAAGGTCACCCACAATGGATTGAAGGATTTAGTCAGCTTTCTGTTAAATCTCCACAATATAACAGCGCATTACACAACAATATTGTGTAGGTCCAAATGAGGTGGGAGTTCTTAAAGCATAACGTGCATAGAAACATAGAAACATCGAAGATAGGAGCAGGAGTAGGCCATTCGGCCCCTCGAGCCTGCTCCGCCATTCAATGCGATCATGGCTGATCATCCAAATTCAGTACCCTGTCCCTGCTTTCTCCCCATATCCCTTGATCCCCTTTGCCTTAAGAAATATATCGAACTCCTTCTTGAATATATTTAATGAATTGGCCTCAACTGCCTTCTGTGGTAGAGAATTCCACAGGTTCACCACTCTCTGGGTGAATAAATTCCTCCTCATCTCAGTCCTAAATGGCTTACCCCTTATCCTTAGACTGTGACCCCTGGTTCTGGACTCCCCCGCCATCGGGAACAGCCTTCCTGCATCTAGTCTGTCTAGTCCTGTTAGAATTTTATAAGTTTCAATGAGATCCCCTCTCATTCTTCTAAACTCTAGCGAATATAAGCCTAATTGACCCAATCTCTCTTCATACGTCATTCCTGCCATCCCAGGTATCAGTCTGGTGAATCTTCGCTGCACTTCCTTCCTCAGATAAGGCGACCAAAACTGCACACAATACTCAAGGTGTGGTCTCACCAAGGCCTGTACAACTGCAGCAAGACATCCTTGCTCCTGTACTCGAATCTTCTCGCTATGAATGCCAACATACCATTTGCCTTCTTAGCCGCCTGCTGCACCTGCAAGCTTACCTTCAGCGACTGGTACACAAGGACACCCAGGTCTCATTGCACATCCCCTTTTCCCAATCTATTGGCGTTCAGATAATAATCTGCCTTCCTGTTTTTGCCACCAAAGTGGATAACCTCGCATTTATCCACATTATACTGCATCTGCCATGCATCTGCCCAATCACCCAACCTGTCCAAATCATACTGGAGTTTCTCTGCATCCTCCTCACAGCACACACGCCCACCCACCTTTGTGTCGTCTGCAAACTTGGAGATATTACATCTAGTTCCCTCGTCTAGATCATTAATCTATATTGTGAATAACTGGGGTCCTAGCACCGATCCCTGCGGTACCCCACTAGTCACTGCCTGCCACTCGGAAAAAGACCCGTTTATTCCAACTCTTTGCTTCCTGTCTGCCAACCAGTTTTCTATCCAAGTCAGTACCTTACCCCCAATCCCATGTGCTTTAACTTTGCACGCTAATCTCTTATGCGGGACCTTATCAAAACCCTTCTGAAAGTCCAAATACACCACATCCACTGCTTCTCCCTTATCTATTCTACCAGTTACATCCTCAAAAAATTCCAGTAGATTTGTCATGCATGATTTACCTTTTGTAAATCCATGTTGACTTTGTCCGATCCTGTCACTGTTTTCCAAGTGCTCTGCTATTACATCTTTTATAATGGACTCTAGCATTTTCCCCACTACCGATGTTAGGCTTACCGCTCTATAATTCCCCATTTTCTCTCGACCACCTTTTTTAAATAGTGGGGTTACATTAGCTACCCTCCAATCCATGGGAACTTTTCCAGAGTCTATAGAATTTTGGAAGATGACCAGCAATGCATCTACTATTTCTAGGGCCACTTCCTTAAGAACCCTAGGATGTAGATTATCAGGCCCTGGGGATTTATCGGCCTTCAATCCCATCAATTTCCCTAACACCATTTCCCTACAAATACTAGCCATGATATGGAGATGCCGGTGTTGGACTGGGGTGGACAAATGTGAGAAGTCACACAACACCAGGTTATAGTCCAACAGTTTTATTTGAAATCACAAGCTTTCGGAGCGCTGCTCCTTTGTCAGGTGAAGTGAAGAGATGCATATAGGCACAGCATATATCATCAGAGAACACATCCAGATGATTACAGTTAATCTTTCTAACTGCCCTTTATCACACCTTGGCAGAGAGATAATCACGGCAATCAAAGGTGTGGATGGTGTCCAAACAAGTCAGTCAGGAAAACATTACATCAAAGACAATGAGGTGGGGTCACAAGGGGTCAACTGTGGCAGATGCTGGGGTCTGTATGGAAAACAAAAACCTTTTTTGCTGGAAATCACAGCAGGTCCGGCCGCATCTGTGTAGAGAGAACAAGCCAACGACGACTCGAGTCTGGATGACTCTACGTCAGGTGGGGTTACATGTAGCGTGACATGAACCCAAGATCCCGGTTGAGGCCGTCCTCATGGGTGCGGAACTTGGCTATCAGTTTCTGCTCGACGATTTTGCGTTGTCGTGTGTCTCGAAGGCCGCCTTGGAGAACGCTTACCTGAAAATCGGAGGCTGAATGTCCTTGACTGCTGAAGTGTTCCCCGACTGGGAGGGAACACTCCTGCCTGGCGATTGTTGCATGGTGTCCGTTCATACGTTGTCGCAGTGTCTGCATGGTCTCGCCTGTCCCTGCTTTCTCCCCATATCCCTTGATCCCCTTAGCCTTAAGAAATATATCGAACTCCTTCTTGAATATATTTAATGAATTGGCCTCAACTGCCTTCTGTGGTAGAGAATTCCACAGGTTCACCACTCTCTGGGTGAATAAATTCCTCCTCATCTCAGTCCTAAATGGCTTACCCCTTATCCTTAGACTGTGACCCCTGGTTCTGGACTCCCCCGCCATCGGGAACAGCCTTCCTGCATCTAGTCTGTCTAGTCCTGTTAGAATTTTATAAGTTTCAATGAGATCCCCTCTCATTCTTCTAAACTCTAGCGAATATAAGCCTAATTGACCCAATCTCTCTTCATACGTCATTCCTGCCATCCCAGGTATCAGTCTGGTGAATCTTCGCTGCACTTCCTTCCTCAGATAAGGCGACCAAAACTGCACACAATACTCAAGGTGTGGTCTCACCAAGGCCTGTACAACTGCAGCAAGACATCCTTGCTCCTGTACTCGAATCCTCTCGCTATGAATGCCAACATACCATTTGCCTTCTTAGCCGCCTGCTGCACCTGCAAGCTTACCTTCAGCGACTGGTACACAAGGACACCCAGGTCTCATTGCACATCCCCTTTTCCCAATCTATTGGCGTTCAGATAATAATCTGCCTTCCTGTTTTTGCCACCAAAGTGGATAACCTCGCATTTATCCACATTATACTGCATCTGCCATGCATCTGCCCAATCACCCAACCTGTCCAAATCATACTGGAGTTTCTCTGCATCCTCCTCACAGCACACACGCCCACCCACCTTTGTGTCGTCTGCAAACTTGGAGATATTACATCTAGTTCCCTCGTCTAGATCATTAATCTATATTGTGAATAACTGGGGTCCTAGCACCGATCCCTGCGGTACCCCACTAGTCACTGCCTGCCACTCGGAAAAAGACCCGTTTATTCCAACTCTTTGCTTCCTGTCTGCCAACCAGTTTTCTATCCAAGTCAGTACCTTACCCCCAATCCCATGTGCTTTAACTTTGCACGCTAATCTCTTATGCGGGACCTTATCAAAACCCTTCTGAAAGTCCAAATACACCACATCCACTGCTTCTCCCTTATCTATTCTACCAGTTACATCCTCAAAAAATTCCAGTAGATTTGTCATGCATGATTTACCTTTTGTAAATCCATGTTGACTTTGTCCGATCCTGTCACTGTTTTCCAAGTGCTCTGCTATTACATCTTTTATAATGGACTCTAGCATTTTCCCCACTACCGATGTTAGGCTTACCGCTCTATAATTCCCCATTTTCTCTCGACCACCTTTTTTAAATAGTGGGGTTACATTAGCTACCCTCCAATCCATGGGAACTTTTCCAGAGTCTATAGAATTTTGGAAGATGACCAGCAATGCATCTACTATTTCTAGGGCCACTTCCTTAAGAACCCTAGGATGTAGATTATCAGGCCCTGGGGATTTATCGGCCTTCAATCCCAACAATTTCCCTAACACCATTTCCCTACAAATACTAGCCATGATATGGAGATGCCGGTGTTGGACTGGGGTGGACAAATGTGAGAAGTCACACAACACCAGGTTATAGTCCAACAGTTTTATTTGAAATCACAAGCTTTCGGAGCGCTGCTCCTTTGTCAGGTGAAGTGAAGAGATGCATATAGGCACAGCATATATCATCAGAGAACACATCCAGATGATTACAGTTAATCTTTCTAACTGCCCTTTATCACACCTTGGCAGAGAGATAATCACGGCAATCAAAGGTGTGGATGGTGTCCAAACAGGTCAGTCAGGAAAACATTACATCAAAGACAATGAGGTGGGGTCACAAGGGGTGAAATGTGGCAGATGCTGGGGTCTGTATGGAAAACAAAAAACTTTTTTTGCTGGAAATCACAGCAGGTCCGGCCGCATCTGTGTAGAGAGAACAAGCCAACGACGACTCGAGTCTGGATGACTACGTCAGGTGGGGTTACATGTAGCGTGACATGAACCCAAGATCCCGGTTGAGGCCGTCCTCATGGGTGCGGAACTTGGCTATCAGTTTCTGCTCGACGATTTTGCGTTGTCGTGTGTCTCGAAGGCCGCCTTGGAGAATGCTTACCTGAAAATCGGAGGCTGAATGTCCTTGACTGCTGAAGTGTTCCCCGACTGGGAGGGAACACTCCTGCCTGGCGATTGTTGCATGGTGTCCGTTCATACGTTGTCGCAGTGTCTGCATGGTCTCGCCGATGTACCATGCTCCGGGGCATCCTTTCCTGCAACGTATGAGGTAGACAACGTTGGCCGAGTCACATGAGTATGTACCATGTACCTGGTGGGTGGTGTCCTCACGTGTGATGAAGGTATCTGTGTTGATGATCTGGCATGTCTTGCAGACATTGCCGTGGCAGGGTTGTGTGGTGTCGTGGTCACTGTTCCCCTGAAAGCTGGGTAATTTGCTGCGAACGATGGTCTGTTTGAGGTTAGGCGGCTGTTTGAAGGCGAGTAGTGGAGGCGTAGGGATGGCCTTAGCGAGGTGTTCATCGTCATCGATGACATGTTGAAGGCTGCGAAGAACATGGCATAGTTTCTCCGCTCCGGGGAAGTACTGGACGACGTAGGGTACTCTGTTGGTTGTGTCCCGTGTTCGTCTTCTGAGGAGGTCTATGCGATTTTTCGCTGTGGCCCGTCGGAACTGTCGATCGACGAGTCGAGCATCATATCCCGTTCTTACAAGGGCGTCTTTCAGTGTCTGTAGGTGTCCATCGCGTTCCTCCTCGTCTGAGCAGATCCTGTGTATTCGCAGGGCTTGTCCATAGGGGATAGCTTCTTTAACGTGGTTAGGGTGGAAGCTGGACAAGTGGAGCATCATGAGGTTGTCCATGGGCTTGCGGTAGAGTGAAGTGCTGAGGTGTCCGTCTTTGATGGAGATTTATGTGTCCAAGAATGAAACCAATTCTGAGGAGTAGTCCATGGTGAGTTTGATGGTGGGATGGAACTTGTTGATGGTGAGACGAGGTGGCCGAGAGGTTAAGGAGATGGACTGCTAATCCATTGTGCGCTGCACGCGTGGGTTCGAATCCCATCCTCGTCGTTCTTGCGTTACACGTTGGATGCTGATAAACTTTCCGAGCATTTCACTGAATCTTAGCTAAAATAGGCTTTGAAACGCAATTTCGTTAAGACTTTTGAGGGCAACACGGTGGCATAGTGGTTAGCACTGGTGCCTCACAGCGCCAGGGACCTGGGTTCGAATCTGACCTCGGGTGACTGTCTGTGTGGAGTTTGCACATTCTCCCCGTGTCTGCGTGGGTTTCCTCCGGGTGCTCCGGTTTCCTCCCACAGTCCAAAAATGTGCGGGTTAGGTTGATTTGGCTATGATAAATTGACCCTTAGTGTTAGGGTGGGATTAAATATGTGGGGTTATGGGGATAGGATGGGATACGTTAGTGGGAATTAAATACGTGGGGTTACGGGGGTAGGGTGGGATATGTGTACTGTGGGGATTAAAGCAGGGACAGGGTACTGGATTTGGATGATCAGCCATGATCGTATTGAATGGTGGAGCAGGCTCGACGGGCCGAATGGCCTACTCCTGCTCCTAGATTCTATGTTTCTATGTTTCTATGTTATCGTGTAGTCTTTTCAGTGAATCTTCGCCGTGCGTCCATAGGAAGAAAATGTCGTTGATGTATCTGGTGTATAGCGTTGGTTGGAGGTCCTGTGCAGCGAAGAAGTCTTGCTCGAACTTGTGCGTGAAGATGTTGGCGTATTGGGGTGCAAATTTGGTCCCCATGGCTGTTCCGTGTGTTTGGGTAAAAAACTGGTTGTCGAAGGTGAAGACATTGTGGTCAAGGATGAAGCGGATGAGTTGTAGGATGGCGTCTGGAGATTGGCTGTTGTTGGTGTTGAGTACTGAGGCTGTCGCAGCGATGCCGTCATCGTGGGGGATACTGGTGTCGAGTGCCGAGACGTCCATCGTGGCGAGGAGTGTTCCTGGTTCAACTGGTCCGTGGGTGCTGAGTTTCTGTAAGAAGTCTGTAGTGTCGCCACAGAAGCTGGGGGTTCCCTGTACGATGGGTTTCAGGATGCCCTCGACGTATCCAGAGAGGTTCTCACACAGGGTTCCGTTGCCTGATATGATAGGACGTACAGGTGTGTTGGCTTTGTGTATCTTTGGGAGGCAGTAGAAGTCTCCCACGTGGGGAGTACGTGGGATGAGAGCGCGTAGGATGCTTTGAAGGTCTGGATCGAAGGTCTTGATCAGTCTATTGAGTTGGCGGGTGTGTTCTTTGGTCGGATCTGCAGGGTAACTGTCTGTAGTGTTCCTGGTTGTCCAGTTGTCGGTATGCTTCTTTGCAATAGTCCATTCTGTTCTGTATGACGATGGCTCCTCCTTTGTCCGCTGGTTTGATGACAATGTTGCGGTTGGTCTTGAGAGCGTGGATGGCATTGTGTTGTGCTCAGGTGACATTCTGGACTGTCTTGTGAGTGCGGCTGATGAATCTGGCGTTGATGCATCTCCTGACAGCTTGAGCAGACATGTCAAGCTTAGGGCAGCGACCCTCCGGAGGGGTCCAATTTGACTCTTTCTTCTTCGTTTGCTGCACTGCGGGTCCCTCTGTCTGCTGTTCTGGATCATTGATTGTCTCATTGGGTTCGCTGCTGACATCTTGGGATTCGTGGAAGAATTCCCAGAGCCTCATTCTCCTGATGAATTCCTCTGTGTCTGCCGCGAGACCGATGGGGTCCATTTTGGTGGTGGGGCAGAAATTGAGCCCTCGGCTGAGAACTTCGATTTCGTCTGGTTGAAGGGTGTGGTCGGACAAGTTGACTATGGACTTCCCTGTGGTTGCAACCGTGGTACCGGGGGAGGTTGCTGCTGGTGGTGATGCCGAGTTTCTCAAGCTTCCTGTTCTTGGTGTGCATGTTGGTAGTGTAGTTCCGTTGCCTCGTCTGTTTGGCGGTGTCTTGTAGCTGGTCTGCTGTGTCCTAAGCATAGGCTGAGAACATGGACTCTATCTTGGTTTCGAGGTTGCGGCGTCTGCTATAGAGCTTGTGTACGAGATGGTTGAGGAGTGTGCGAGAGGTACGACGGAAGAGTCTCTCAGCGTAGTCTGTGTTGTATGTCGACTTGAGTGGGTTCGTGATCTATAGTCCTTTCGGGATCTTGTCTGCTTTCTTGCATCTCTGTAGAAACTTGATGTCTGTGTCAATATGCGCGATCTTCTTGGAGATCCTCTCCACTTTGAGCCGGCAGTTTCTGGTGTCGATAGTAGCCATGATGTGGAGATGCCGGTGTTGGACTGGGGTGGACAAATGTGAGAAGTCGCACAACACCAGGTTATAGTCCAACAGTTTTATTTGAAATCACAAACTTTCGGAGCGCTGCTCCTTTGTCAGGTGAAGTGAAGAGATGCATATAGGCACAGCATATATAGTCAGAGAACACATCCAGATGATTAGAGTTAATCTTTCTAACTGCCCTTTATCACACCTCGGCAGAGAGATAATCACAGCAATCAAAGGTGTGGATGGTGTCCAAACAGGTCAGTCAGGAAAACATTACATCAAAGACAATGAGGTGGGGTCACAAGGGGTCAAATGTGGCAGATGCTGGATCTGTATGGAAAACAACAAACTTTTTTTGCTGGAAATCACAGCAGGTCCGGCCGCATCTGTGTAGAGAGAACAAGCCAACGACGACTCGAGTCTGGATGACTCTACATCAGGTGGGGTTACATGTAGCGTGACATGAACCCAAGATCCCGGTTGAGTCCGTCCTCATGGGTGCATGACATGGCTATCAGCTGCCTAACCTCAAACAGACCATCGTTCGCAGCAAATTACCCAGCTTTCAGGGGAACAGCGACCACGACACCACACAACCCTGCCACGGCAACCTCTGCAAGACATGCCAGATCATCAACACAGATACCATCATCACACGTGAGGACACCACCCACCAGGTACATGGTACATACTCATGTGACTCGGCCAACGTTGTCTACCTCATACGTTGCAGGCAAGGATGCCCCGGAGCATGGTACATCGGCGAGACCATGCAGACACTGCGACAACGTATGAACGGACACCGCGTAACAATCGCCAGGCAGGAGTGTTCCCTTCCAGTCGGGGAACACTTCAGCAGTCAAGGACATTCAGCCTCCGATCTTCGGGTAAGCGTTCTCTAAGGCGGCCTTCGAGACACACGACAACGCAAAATCGTCGAGCAGAAACTGATAGCCAAGTTCCGCACCCATGAGGACAGCCTCAACCGGGATCTTGGGTTCATGTCACGCTACATGTAAACCCACCTGACGTAGAGTCATCCAGACTCGAGTCGTCGTTGGCTTGTTCTCTCTACACAGATGCGGCCGGACCTGCTGTGATTTCCAGCAAAAAAAATTGTTGTTTTCCATACAGACCCCAGCATCTGCCACATTGACCCCTTGTGACCCCACCTCATTGTCTTTGATGTAATGTTTTCCTGACTGACCTGTTTGGACACCATCCACACCTTTGATTGCCGTGATTATCTCTCTGCCGAGGTGTGATAAAGGGCAGTTAGAAAGATTAACGGTAATCATCTGGCAGTGTTCTCTGACAATATATGCTGTGCCTATATGCATCTCTTCACTTCACCTGACGAAGGAGCAGCGATCAGAAAGCTTGTGATTTCAAATAAAACTGTTGGACGAAAACCTGGTGTTGTGCGACTTCTCACATTTGTCCGACAAATACTGATTTCATTCAGTTCCTCCCTCTCATTAGACCCTATGTTCCCCTACATCTCTGGGAGTTTATTTGTGTCCTCCTTTGTGAAGACAGAACCAAAGTATGTATTTAATTGGTCTGCCATTCAATTGTTTCCCATTATAAATTCCCCTGATTCTGACTGCAAGGGACTTACGCTTGACTTCACCAATTCTTTTCTCTTCACATATCTAGAGAAGCTTTTACAGTCAGTTTTTATGTTCCCTGAAAGCTTACTCTCATACTCTATTTTCCCCCTCTTAATTAATCCCTTTGTCCTCCTTTGCTGAATCCTAAACTGCTCCCAATCCTCAGGTTTGCTGCTTTTTCTGGCCAATTTATATGTCCTCTCCTTGGATCTTATGCTATCCCTAATTTCCCTTGTTAGCCACGGTTGAGTCACCTTTTTTGTTTTATTTTTATGCCAAACAGGGATGAACAAATTCTGTAGTTCATCCATGCGATCTTTAAATGTTTGCCATTGCCTATCCACCATCAACCCTTTAAGTAACATTCCCCAATCCATCCTAGCCAACTTGCGCCTGATAACATCATAGTTTCCTTTATTTAAATTCAGTACCCTAGTCTCTGAGTCAACTACTACTTCACTCTCCATCTTAATGAAGAATTCTATCATATTATGATCGCTCCTCCCCAAGGGGCCTCGCACAACAAGATTGCTAATTAATCCTTTCTCATTACATGATACCCAGTCTATGATGGCCTGATATCTAGTTGGTTCCTCGACATATTGGTCCAGGAAACCATCCCGTATACACTCTAGGAATTCCTCTTCCACAGTATTGTGACTAATTTGGTTAGCCCAATCTATATGTAAATTAAAGTCACCCATGATAATTGCTGTGTCCTTATTGCACGCATCTCTAATTTCCCATTTAATGCCATCCCCCACCTCAGCATTACTGTTTGGGGGTCTGTATACAACTCCCACTAATGTTTTCTGCCCCTTGGTATTTCTCAGCTCTACCCATACAGATTCCACATCATCAGAGCTAATATCCTTCCTTACTATTGTGTTAATCTCCTCTTTAACCAGCAATGCTACCCCACCTCCTTTTCCTTTTTGCCTGTTGTTCCTGAATATTGAATACCACTGGATGTTGAATTCCCAGCCCTGGTCACCCTGGAGCCATGTCTCCGTAATCCCAATTACATCATATCCGTTTACATCTATTTGCGCAGCTAATTAATCCACCTGATTATGAATCTCCTCGCATTAAGACACAAAGCCTTCAGGCTTGTTTTTTTAACACTCTTAGACCTTTTAGAATTATTGTTTACTGTGGCCATGTTTGATTTACACCCTTGATTTCTCTGACTTCCACTTTTGCTTTTCTCCTTCCTGTCTTTTGCTTCTATCCTTGCTTCCCTTTCCTCTGTTTCCCTGCACAGTTCCCAACCCCCTGCCATTTTAGTTTAAACCCTCCCCAAAAGCACTAGCAAACACTAACCCTAGGACATCGGTCCTGGTCCTGCCCAGGTGCAAACCGTCCAGTTTGTACTGGCCCCACCTCCCCCAGAACCGGTTCCAATGTCCCAGGAATTTGAATCCCTCCCCCTTGCACCATTCTTCTAGCCAAGTATTCATCTGAAATATCCTTCTATTTCTACTCTGACTAGTACGTGGCACTGGTAGCAATCCTGAGATTACTACCTTTGAGGTCCTATTTTTTAATTTACCTTCTAACTCCGTATATTCAGCTTTTAGTACCTCATCCCATTTTTTACCTATATCGTTGGTACCTATATGCACCATGACAACTGGCTGTTCACCCTCCCCCTCCAGAATGCCCTGCAGCCGCTCCGAGACATCCTTGACCCTTGCACCAGGGAGGCAATATGCCATTCTAGAGTCTCGTTTGCGGCCGCAGAACCGCCTATCTATTCC
The DNA here is from genome assembly GCA_030390025.1 of Squalus acanthias. Taxonomy (NCBI): domain Eukaryota; kingdom Metazoa; phylum Chordata; class Chondrichthyes; order Squaliformes; family Squalidae; genus Squalus; species Squalus acanthias. Next base: position 248,663,645 of record CM059425.1, read on the forward strand.
CCTTACAATTGAATCCCCTATCACGATAGCTCTCCCATTCTTATTCCTCCCGTCCTGTGCAGCAGAACCACCCATGTTGCCAGGAAGTTGGTTGCTGCTGCCTTCCCCCGATAAGCCATCCTCCTCAACAATATCCAAAGCAGTATATCTGTTTGAGAGGGGGATGGCCACAGGGGACCCCTGCACTACCTGCCTGCGCCTACTACTCTGCCTGGCGGTCACCCATTCCCTTCCTGCCTGTGCAGCCTTTACCTGCGGTGTGACCAACTCATTGAACGCAATATCCATGACGTCCTCAGCATCGCAAATGCTCCAGTATGCATCCATTCACAGCTCCAGTGCCGCAATGCGGTCTGCCAGTAGCTGCAGCTGGATACACTTCCCGCACACATGGTCGTCAGGGAACAGGAAGTGTCCCTGATTTCGCACATAGTGCAGGAGGAGCATGCCATGGGGCCGAGCTGTGTTGCCATGACTTACCCTTTAATTAATTTAAATTAAATTAAATCAAATCAATACCACAAATTACGCTACAATTAAATGATATAGTCAAGGGCCCTTGTTTACTAGCACTCCCCGCTACACAACTGAGACCTTAGAAACTATAACCACAAAATTAAGACCTTCTAAACTTTATAAACTATTAACCTTAACTGTCAACCTATAGAGTAGTATAAATACTCACCTGGCCGTACTCACCCAATCAGCTGCTTCCTCTCGCCCGCGTCACTTTTTGATTCGTGACGTGGCTCTGGAACGCCGCCGCTAGTCTGCAAGATTGGTAAGCCTCTGAAAAAAGCCCGCGAATGTGAGTTTAAATACTCACTGTACCGTCGCTCTCTCCGCTCCCGACACCGGCCTCTGCAAAGAAAAGCCCGCGAAAGTGAGTTTAAATACTCACTGTACCGTCGCTCTCTCCGCTCCCGACACCGACCTATTTCAGTGGGTTCAGTTATCATACATAGGTACAAGTGATGATAGATAGGTGGTTGGGAATTTAACACTAAAGGGTAGAAATTACTACCCCCAATGTTATCATATGACCACTGGAACCACTTGGAAAATAGCTGGGAAATTGGATAAGCACATCAAGCATTCACACAATAGTCTCTCACCCAATCATTTCTAGTCTGAAATGGCCCTGTACTGAAAATGAATACAAAGTTGATGCTAAAGTGGAATTGCTTTGATAGTTTTCTGTACAGATAATAAATGATATTTGTTGGAATAAAAATGGTTCTGCATGTGGCAGACAGACGATATGCAGGTTCCACTGTGGTGACCCAGGAATTAAAGCCAGAAATAAAGAGGCAGCTGGCCAACCACCGCAGGTGAAGATTGTACAGGCTGGAGGCCCCTTGTTGGCACAGATAAGTCCCAAAGGGAGGGGGGGGCGGGAGGTTTGATATGGTGGGAAAGGGGGGAGCCCAGGGTAGCAGAGGCGCTGTATAAATGCAAGTCTTTCTTTTCTTTCTTTCAAATCTCTCCACGGGCTTGCCCCACAAATCCTGTGCAAGCCTCCCCACTCCTCACCACCAGCCCAATAGAATCAGCAGAAACTGGTGGATAAATGAGTCCCCAAATTGCAGTCTTATAAATAGGATGAGCAAAACCCTGGCCATGGAAATGAAGACAAGTACAATATAAATCCCGTAAACTGAATTTAAATTTTCTTGAGCTGAGAGGTTGATATATATCAGACTGGAGGCGACTGCTGTTAGCAAGCTATGCAGCAAGGCAATGCCTTACACAAGTTTTTATCCTATGAAAAATCTGGCAGATAATCAGGAAGGCAGATAATTGGAGCATGGATAAAGTGGATTACATTGTCGCTGTGAGTGAGCACTGCATATTCACAAGATACAAGATTGTAATCTTTTCCAGATATTAGGACATATGACCAAAAGCTAGGTCAAAGGGGTAGATTTTAAGGAGCGTCTTAAAGGTGGAAAGAGAGGAAGCGAGGCGGAGAGGTTTAGGTAGGGAATTCCAGAGCTTAGGGCCCAGACAGCTGAAGGCACGGCCGCCAATAGTGGAGTGATTAAAATCAGGGATGCGCAAGAGGCCAGAATTGAAGGAGTGCAGATATCTCGGAGGGTTGTAGGACTGGAGAAGGTCATCAGTCACCTGCGAACTCATTTTTAATGTGGAAGCAAGTCATCCTCGGTTCCAAGGGACTGACTAAGAAGAAGAGAAGACAGAGAGAGAGAGGGGCGAGGCCATGGAGGAATTTGAAAAAGGGTTGAGAATTTTAAAATTGAGGCGTTGCCGGACAAGGAGCCAATGTAGGTCAGCGAACAGAGGGGTGATAGGTGAACGGGACTTGGTGCGAGTTAGGACATGGGCAGCAGGGTTTTGGATGACTTCAAGTTTATAGAGGGAAGATGGGAGGCCGGCCAGGAAAATGTTGGAATAGTCAAGTCTAGAGGTGACAAAGAATTCATAAAAGAGGTCCCAAAACAGACCCCTGTGTGACCCTACTGGAAACATTCTTCCAGGCTGATGACAATCCCTGCACCACCACCCTCTGGGTTGTATTGGTCAACCATTGTAATATATTTACACTGATTTGCGCTTTCTTTATTTTCATTACCAGCCTTTCCAGAGGAACTGCATCTAAGGCCTTACTGTAATCAAGTACACCACATCCACTGCCTTACCCCTATCAAGCTCCTTTTCATACCCTCAAAGATTGGCAAGTTACATTGGCAAGATCACACCTTCATGTACTCATATTGACTATCTTTTATGACTTCTTTGTCCGGTGGTCGTGAAAGGCGCTATATAAATGCAAGTCTTTCTTCTTTCTAATGGAAGAGTTACACCTTTTGCTTTAGTTTTTGCTGCAGAATTGCTATATTAGGAATAAAGAAAGACTCCATCTCCAGTCACCAACCAGCAACAACAATGGGGATAAGTAATATCCCGAGTCCAAAGTAATCTGTGAGCAAAGCAACAGAAGATAGTGTGATTTTAAAGCAGGTGCAAGCTCATAGTAAAATTTCAGCACAGAAATGCATTAAAATGTATGCAGTTTTACAATGTATTTTTCAAACAGTGCAGCACTCCTCTGAAATCTGTTTGAATGATGAAAGGGAATTTTGTCTCTGGACATATAAAATTTCACCTGTAAGCTATAAGTTGTGCATCATGGCTCAGCATAACAATAAGCCGCACACTAGGCAAGCGTCCTGTACAGCAGTCTTGTTCCAGTGGAACATTAAAGTTTAAATTCAAATCAATGGAACCGCTACCCAGTTACAAATCAACACATTATTCAGTGCTATAACTTTGCATGTAACAAGCAGCCTGAAAGTATTATAGCTTAGATATGCATTTTTAATAATCAGAATTAAATGCTTTGGAAATTATTCCAGGGATCACTCGATTGTGCCGAGCGTTACAATGCTGCCCTTTCACCGTTGGGATTCAGACTCAATTTCCAGCCGACAATTGTAGGGATAAATATCTCCCCTGCTAGCTCGCGAGGGTCCCAACTGAAATCAGTTTGGGAGATTTCAATACAACTCCTAACAGGCACAAAATTGCAAATTATATGACACTAAACTGACATTAAATTGACTGATGCATAGCACAATATTTCGCACTCATCCTGTAAGGACGGGTATCCAAGCTGCTTTCCACGTCTCTTTTCCTACTCCCTTTTTGTAGCTCTTTCTATCTGTTTTGTCACCTTTTGTTCTTCTTTGTGTCTCACTCAGTTGCCAGGATTTGTGCTAGTTTTTGCATTTTTCTATGCTTTTTCTTTTAGTTTTATGTTGTCCCTTACCTCTTTATTTGTCCATGGCCATCTCTGCCTCTCTACCTCTCCTCCTTTAAGATGTTACTTAGAACCTACCTCTTTGACCAAGCTGTCACCTGTCCGAATATCTCCTTATGTAGCTCGCTGTCAAATTTTGCTGAATAATGCTCCTGAGAAGTGGTTTGCATAATGTATATGATCGAACCTCAAAGAGGAAGCACATCTCTCTGATACTAACAGATCTTAGCGCTCAAACTTAGGATTTATCCAGCAGTGAGACAACAGTGCTCAAGCTTCAAATAGGATAAACCAGTGGACAAGACATAAAAGCACAAGTAGAACTGAGTTGCCTGGGTTTCAAGGGCCAGATTAGCATGTCTCAGGGGTTGTATATGGTCGCAGGTTTAACACCATTGCAGTAAGACAGCTACTTCTGAGATTAGGGTTAAGGCACACTGCTGAGGCAGTGTGGAGAAAACTTTACCATAAAGGTGCTTTCAACAGCACCTCCGAAACCCGCAACCTCTAACACTTAGAAGGACAAGGGCAGCAGATGCATGGGAACACCATCACCTCCACGCTCCCCTCCAAGTCACACACACCAACCCGACTTGGACGTACATCGCTGTTCTTTCATCGGCACAGGGTCAAAATCCTGGAACTCCCTACCTAACAGCACTGTGGGAGCACCTTCACCACAGGGGCTGCAGTGGTTCAAGCAGAAAGCCCACACCACCTTCTCAAGGGTAACTAGTGATGGGCAATAAATGCTAGCCTTGCTAGGGCCATCCATGTCCCCAGAATGAATTAAGAAAAAACTTTTACTAGATACCACCTTGGCGTGCTTGATGCTGACCTGGGTGCAAAAATGCAATAGCTTCCAGTCAAAAGAAACAATAATCTATAATGGATATTATTAATGTTTTTCCTCTTTATCCTCGCAGCTACCACTTCTATCCATCCCAGATGCAAAAGTCTATAGATTGTAAAATCAATCTGTGCCACAATACTCTTGCTTTGAGACGTTAATTCATGGAGACAGGACCGAAAGAATATAAGAGGTGAAAATTTCACCCAAATCAGAGGGGGCCGCTGATAATTTAACAATAATTCCACATTTCTAATTTGTCACAGTGATCAATATAATTGTATGTATTATTCAATACACTTGGGCTGCCAAGATAAAAGGTATTTTCTCATAGATTGTTTTCTTTGCATCATTAAACCTTTTCTGGAGGTTAGCCCAGCCTCTCTGGCTCTTTGAGGTCTGTTAGCTATCTCCTCTTAGCCAGCGCTAGGGTTAAATAGATTGGGGGTGATTTTGCCAGCCCTGGGGAGGCAGGTATGGAGGCGGGACTGCCAGGAAAATGGCAGAATTTGGGGGCGGGTGCCCAACCCGCCCTCGTGCCATCTTGCCAGGAGGCGGGTAGCCGTCCCTCGCCGGGTCCCGTCTCCTTGGAGGCAGGAAGGGATTAAAGCCACTTAACTGCCTGTTAACAGGTAGCTAACAGGCAGAAAATAGGATTATCCCCTTTTTGCCCTCACAAGTGCGGGCTTCCCGAAGGCTCCGAAACCCGCCAGGTCAGCGAGGTGCGTAATGGGTCTGCGGGTGTCGGAGGGGTCCAAAAGTGTGTTGTGGAGGTAAGTGATGGGTGCAAGTGTGGAGAGGTGAGTATGTGAGGTAAGTGGAAAGTGTTAGAAAAAGTTTACTTACCTTTGTTTCTTCCTGCAGGCTTCAAGAGATGGGGATGCGGAGAGTATCGCACCTCCGCGGCAGAGATGACCAATGGCCGTTGCATTCTCCAATGCAACAACCATCTCATTTCTGCAAAAGAAAGAGGTTTGATGGGGTCTTGAATTCAAGACCTCATCAAACTACAGAGGATGTCATTGTTTGACAGCTTCACAGAGCCGTCAAACGATGACAATTCATCTGTCAAAAATATCTCTGCAACCGGCTTTCCCTTAATTGGGCGGGCTTAACAAGGTCAATCAAGGGAAAATAGCGTGGGTTGGCCAGAAGTTGATGGAGGTGGGACTGAAACCTGACAAGTGGGAGTCCCGCCTCCAAAAGCTCCCCATTGGCAAAATCACCCCCCTAGATTTCAATGCTTCTTGCTTCCATACTCACTTAGTATGAGGTTAACATCATTATGTTTTTATTTATTCACTCACGGGATGTGGGCATCGCTGGCAAGGCCAGAATTTATTGCCCGTCCCTAATGAAGCTTCTCTGAAGCATTCGGTGGTTTAAAGTTATCTCCAATGTTAGCACCGTGGGCCAATTAATGAAGGTCCTTCCTCATTTCTAGCTAGTTTAAATGATTAAAGAGGAAAGGTAATCCAATGAATGATATGGGAAAATAAGAAAGTAAGAAGAAAGACTTACATTTCTATCACGCCTTTAACGACCTCAGGACATCCCAAAGTGCTTTACAGCCAGTGAAGTACTTTGACGTGTAGACACTGCTGCAGTGTAAAAACTCAGCATCCAATTTGCGCACAGGAAGGTCCCACAAACAGCATTGAGATAATGGTCAGTTAATATGTTTTCGTGATGTTGGTTGGACGATAAATATTGACCATGACACCAGGAAGAACTCCCCTGCTCTTCTTCTAAATAGTGCCACGGGATCTGAGAGGGCAGACAGCCCCTCGGTTTAAAGTCTCATCCGAAAGACGACACCTCTGACAGTGGAGCACTTACTCAGTCCTGCACTGGAGAGCAAGCCCAGATTATGTACTCAAGTCTATGGAGTGGGACTTGAATCAAAAACTTTCTGACTCAGAGGTGGGAGTGATAACCCTGAGCCACGGTTGGCCTGCTCAGGTAGTCCTCAATGTTGGCTTGGAATTTCCTTGGAGTTGCTCTCGCCCTGTCGCAGCTCCGAGCAAATTCCAGGCCGTTGTAATTCTCCAAACTCATACACTTCCTGGCATCATAGTCATAGTCATAGAGTTATACAGCACAGAAAGAGGCCCTTCGGCCCATCGTGTCCACGCCGGCCATCAAGCCCTGTCTATTCTAATCCCATTTTCCAGCACTTGGTCCGTAGCCTTGTATGCTATGGCGTTTCAAGTGCTCATCTAAATGCTTCTTGAATGTTGTGAGGGTTCCTGCCTCTACCACCCTTTCAGGCAGTGAGTTCCAGATTCCAACCACCCTCTGGGTGAAAAAGTTTTTCCTCAAATCCCCTCTAAACCTCCTGCCCCTTACCTTGAAACTATTCACCCTGGTTATTGACCCCTCTACTAAGGGGAAAAGTTCCTTTCTATCTACCTTATCTATGCCCCTCATAATTTTGTACACCTCAATCAGGTCCCCCCTCAGCCTTCTCTGCTCTAAGGAAAACAACCCCAGCCTGCCCAGTCTCTCTTCATAGCTGAAGCACTCCAGCCCAGGTGACATCCTGGTGAATCTCCTCTGCACCCTCTCCAATACAATCACATCCCTCCTATAGTGTGGCGACTAGAACTGCACACAGTATTCCAGCTGTGGCCTAACTAGCGTTTTGTACAGCTCCATCATAACCTCCCATCTCTTATATTCTATGCCTCGGCTAATGAAGGCAAGTATCCCATATGCCTTTTTAACCACCTTATCTACCTGTCCTGCTGCCTTCAGGGATTTATGTACATGCACACCAAGGTCCCTCTGATCCTCTGTCCTTCCTAGGGTCCTACTATTCATTGTGTATTCCCTTGCCTTGTTAGTCCTCCCAAAATGCGTCACCTCACACTTTTCAGGGTTAAATTCCATTTGCCATTGCTCTGCCCATCTAACAAACCCATCTATATCATTCAGTTACCTCCTGCTAGCGTAATTCAAAACAACTGAAATCATTTTGAAATCACACTAGCATCTGGATGATTAACATATTTGTATGAAATTTCTCTGTCCACTATTTAACAGCTGTATTAACCCATTTAAAATAAGGCTGTACATAGTGACACCACAAGCCCCCGCCATAATGGAGATGATTGGCTAATTCTGCCGTCAATCACGCCTGGAGTGCTGCTATAAGTGGCTGTAAGTGCGACTGCTGTAAGTGACTGCGATTGATTTTATGGACATGATTTGTATTATGTAACCATCGTCCACTCACTGCCTTTTGCTGGAGAAATAATCCTGCTTTTATTGGGAGACTTTGCTGTAGTTTCGGTCATGAGTCCTGTTTGCTTGTAGTCCGTAGAGACTCTTTCTAAATAGACTCTGTTTGCTGTAAGTCCAGCCGTAATTCCCACCTCGCCTCCAACTCATTGGCTGACACCATGCTTGTCAATATTCACTTTGATAAAATAAACCAGATTAAAACAAGTTGCCTAACACTTGTGTTGAATGAAGACAGTGAACTAATGGCCAAACTGTCCATTCATGATGTTAATGGATGGGAAATTTAAGGGTTACGGAACCAAGGCGGGTAGATGGAGTTAAGATACAGATCAGCCATAAACTCATTGAATGGCGGAACAGGCTCGAGGGGCCGAATGGCCTACTCCTGTCCCTATGTTCTCTCCATGCAATCTTGCCTACTTATCTTCACTTTCTGCTATCTACTGCCAAGGCTTGGTATAACCCGACTCATTCATTTACCAGTAATTGTATGCATCTTTACAGATGCAAAATATCACCAAATGTTCCCTGACAACCCAAAGTGATTATCTAATATGCTTTGAATAATTGCCTCTTCAAAGGATTCCAAAAGGTTTTTTGAAGAATGGCCCATTATGTCAAAAACCACGCTGAATTCTCCTTGAAGCACCCATGTACTTTAGCTGGCTGTTGATAATGAGCTGAAAAATACTCCAGGGCATTTTCTCCATTACCAATATTAGATTAATTGCTATAAAATTCCTGGATCTGTAGTTCATTCCTTTTTTACATCTCGGAATAATGCAAAACAATCTCGGTATAACCACTCCATTTTTGCAGTTTTCTTTTCACCTCTGTTAGTTTGTGTTGGCTCGGTTCAGTTGACAGCACTTTCACCCTTTGGAATCATTGTAGGTTCAATCCTCACTATAAGATGTGAGTGTCTTATCTAGGCCGACACTCCAGTGTGGCACTGATTGGGAATAGTATTAAAGATTATCGGCCCTGAATTTCCGATCGGAGGCTTCCTGCGGGCGGATGCCTCCAATCAGCAAAAAATCTACAAACCTACCTGCTGGTCCCGGAGATACGGAGGCTTCCGATCCTGGGCCTCTCCTCTTGGAAATGCGCAGAGGCCCACGTCTCCCAGGGATGCATGTGGTTCGCAAGCACCCCTGGGATCATGTGGGCCAGCCCAACCAATGGAAGAACGGAGTCTCCTTTCATACTTTCGACAGTTCCGGGCGTACAAAACTGTCAAAAGTATTAATGGGGATGACTACAAAAATGCACCAACACACTGAAATAAATAAATAAAAACCATTACATATATAACATTAAATAAAATGGCATTTAATTAAATATGTTAAACAAAAATTTAACTTTTTGAATTTTTTTAAAATATGTTTTAACGGAGCTTAATATAAACTTACCTTATTGGACAGGGTTTTAAATTTATAAGTGAGTGATAACATTTTATTTTTCTATTTTTTTAAACTTTTATGCTGGTAAAAGCAGGTGTAAGAATTCTATGGCCTTTCAGAGGGTGGAGTTTGAGCAAATAGCGCAACTCTCCACCCACAGAGGCACTTTGCTTGGGCATGCATTGGATCTGTACAAGGACACCCAGGTCCCTTTGAGCATCTGCATTCCCCAATCTTTCATCATTTAGGAAATACTCTGCCTTTCTGTTTTTTCTACCAAAGTGGATAACTTCACATTTATCCACATTATAATCCATCTGCCATGTTCTTGCCCACTCACTGAGCCTGTTGAGATCCCCTTGTAGCCTCTTTACATCCTCTTCACAACTGACACTGACACCTAGCTTTGTATCATCAGTAAATTTGGAAATGTTACATTTAGTCCCCTCATCCAAATCATTGATATAGATTGTGAATAGCTGGGGCCCAAGCACCGATCCTTGCGGCACCCCACTAGTCACAGCCTGCCATCCTGAAAAAGACCCGTTTATCCCTACTCTTTGTTTTCTGTCTGTTAACCAATTCTCAATCCATGCTAGTATATTTCCCCCAATTCCATGTGCCCTCATTTTGTTCACCAACCTCTTGTGTGGGGCCTTATCGAAGGCCTTCTGAAAATCCAAATACACCACATCTACAGGTTCCCCTCTGTCTACTCCACTAGTTACATCCTCAAAGAACTCCCTTTCATAAATCCATGCTGACTCTGCCCAATCTTACTATTAGTTTCTAAGTGTCCAGTTATTGCATCCTTTATAATAGATTCCAGCATTTTCCCAACTACTGATGTGAGGCTAACAGGTCTGTAGTTCCCTGTTTTCTCTCTCCCTCCTTTCTTAAATAGCGGGATAACATTTGTATCCTCCAATCTGCAGGAACCGTTTCAGAATCTATAGAATTTTGGAAGATGACAACCAATGCGTCCACTATCGCAATGGCCACCTCTTTCAAAACCCTAGGATGTAGGTCATCCGGTCCTCGGGATTTATCGACTTTTAGTCCCATTAATTTTGCTAGTACTGTATTTTTACTAATAATAATTTCTTTAAGTTCCTCATTCTCACCACACCCTTAGTTTTCTCGTATTTCTGGGAGGTTTTTTGTGTCTTCCTCCCTGAAGACAGAAACAAAGGGCTGGATTTTGAAGTTGGAGTCGTGTTGGGGTCGGGAATCACACATTCTGGCTTTTGAACCCGCCTCCATCGAGATGTGGCCAACCCACTGTATTTTCCCTTGATTGATCTTGTTGAGCCCGCCCATGGGCTCAGCAGGCAAATTAAGGGCCACCCAGCAACAGGTGACATCACAGACTGACATTTCATCTGTCAAGAGCTTTTGACAGATGAAATATTAGCGTTTGATAGCTCTGTGAAGCTGTCAAACACTCACAATATGATTTCTAACTTCGGTCCTTCCTTTCAGGCTGAGTTAGAAATCATTCCAACACAGAAAACAGAAGGCTGCTGTTTTTGACAGGTCCACGGCTTTTCTGCTTTCTGTGCCGGTGAGATTTCTAACTCCCGAGAACTGAAGGGCTGACACCTGCAGGAGGAAGTTAAGGTAAGTAAAACTTTTTCCAACACTTAGCACTTACCTTACACACTTACCTGCCCACCGGACATATCGACCCCTCCAACCCCTGCAGACCCACGGCCTGACCTGATAACTTGGAGTGTTTGCCACCTGTCTGGAAGCCCACACTTTTGTTTTTAAAATAGGGATTATGCAAAAAACTTCCTGTTAACTACCTGTTAACAGGCAGTTAATTGTTACTAATCCCTTCCCGCCTCGGGGAGTCGGGTCTCAGACCAGGTCGGGTACCCGCCGCCAGAGAAACTGGCATGGAGGCGGGTTGGAGTCGGGATGGGGTCGGGACCCCTGAATCTGGAGCTTTAACCCCTCCCCCGACTCCAAACCCGACTCCACGGGTCATTCAAAATCCAGCCCAAAGTATTTATTTAATTTCTCCCCATTTCTCATTCTCCATTATAAATTCTCCCGTCTCTGACTGTAAAGGACCTACATTTACCTTTGCCAGTCTTTTCCTTTTCACATACCTATGGAAGCTTTTACAATCCGTTTTTATATTTTTCGCTAGTTTGTGCTCATATTCCATTTTGCCTTTCTTTATCAATTTCTTGATCCCTCTTTGCTGATTTCTAAAACGATCCCAATCCTCAGGCTGACCGCTTTTTCTGGCAACTTTATAAGCTTCTTCCTTTGACTTAATGCAGGAAACTCTTGTTTAACCGGCACCTAAATATCCGGAATTCTCTCTTAACCGGCAAAAATCATACTCCGAAAACTCCTCTCAAATAACCGGTAATGTTGCCGAGTCCGAGTCCGAGTCTCCCGCGAACGCCGAGTACTCCGAAAACTCCTCTCAAATAACCGGCAATGTTGCCGAGTCCGAGTCAGAGTCTCCCGCGAACGCTGAGTTAGTCAGTGGGGGTAGTTCTCCAAAGTGCCACTACTCGGCCTCCTGGCGCTGTCGGAAGTCCGAACACTGCAGTAACAGGAGTCTGATTTTCCCGCGCTGCTGGGAGTCTCACTTACTGTTAAGTAATTAAAGAGTTATGGATTACCCTCAACTGGCAGTACTGTACTTAATCAAGCATCTTCCACCAACCATTTAACACAACATTCTGTAGGTGAGTAACCAAATACTGTATACTGCACATTTCTTGATTTTTTAATGTTAAAAATAGCCTCGGTAGATATAACTCTCCGTTATCCGGAACTTTCGATCAATCGGCACCACGCCGGTCCCGTCGGTGCCGGATACCAAAGAGTTTCCTGTACTAGCTTTAATTTCTTTTGTTAGCCATGGTTGGATCACTTTTCCTTTTGGGTTTTTATGACCTAGAGGAATATATGTTTGTTGCAAATTATGCATTATTTCCTTGAATGTTAGCCATTGTATGTCCACCTTCATACCTTTTAGTGTAGTCTCCCAATCTACCATGGCCAACTTGTCCCTCATACCCTTGTAGTTTCCTCTGTTTAGATTGAAGACCTTAGTTTCAGATTGGACTACATCACTCTCAAACTTAATGTAAAATTCAATCATATTATGGTCACTTGTCCTAAAGGCCCCTTTACCACAAGATTATTGATTAGCCCTTTCTCATTACACAGTACCAGATTCAGAATAGCCTGTTCCCTGGTTGGTTCCTCCACATACTGATCCAGGAAACCATCTCGCATGCATTCCAAGAATTCGTCCTCCACACCAATAGTGGTAATTTGATTTGCCCAGTCAATATGTAGATTAAAGTTCCCCATGATTACCCTATTGCCCTTGTTACATGCACTTCTAATTTTTTGATTGATACTGTGCCCTACATTACCACTACTGTTTAGTGGCCTATACACAACTCCCACCAATGTTTTCCGCCCTTTGCTGTTTGTTAGCTCCACCCAAACTGATTCCAGTTCTACATCACGATCTGCCGATCCAAGATCTTTTATCTCTACCGTACCGATCTCATCCCTTATTAACAGTGCTACGCCACCTCCTTTTCCTTTTTGTCTATCCTTCCTAAATGTTGAGTACCCTGGAACATTCAGTTCCCAGCTTTGGTTACCCTGCGACCATGTCTCTGTAATGGCAATTACATCATACCCATTTACTTCTATTTGTGCCATTAATTCATCCACCTGGGCCGCACTAAAGCCCACTGGGATGTCAACCCTGTATTTAATGAACATGGGGCCTAAATCCTTTAGCGCCCCAAATCGGGCACGATTCTAGCCCGTCAATGGAACAGAGAATCCAGAGAACTGTGCTAAGTTCATCCTCGGGCATCATCAGAATAAATCAGGCGAATTGCAGGCACCAATCAGCCACCCTGGCACAAAACACCTGTTGAGACCTTACCAATTTGGGCCTGAAGTGAGACCCAGAGACAAGCCCTGTGGAGCAGTGGGGGTGGGGGGGTGGTTGGTGGGTGAGAGGTGATTAGGAGGTGGGTGGGGGCAGGCCGACAGAAGCCCGCAGTTGTTTTTGGAGCCACGAGGGGCATTCATGCTCCTTTTGACTCCACAAAATACAAACATTTGAATCGTTTTTGGGCCTTTTTTGAGCGGACTCCCGCGGTCCCTTTAAAGACCGCTGATTAGGCTTCTCAAGACCCGGAAGTACCAGTCAGAACTTCGACTGGGGCAAACCAATTTAACACTCCAGATGTTAAATGAGCGCAGTAGCCACATTTCAATATTGAAATGAGGCCTGTGCCCATTTCAGGTGGCCTTCAGGGCCACATAAGCAAAAAGGCCCCGACCATTTAGCAGTGGCCTGAATGCCTATGCCGAACTGCCCTGCTAAATTGGTTATCATTGCGCCTGTTTAAGGTCCATAAAACAGGCACAACAATGTTAAATTTAATGCCCCCCAGACTCTAGTTTCCTCTCACCAGGGTTGTCTGGAGTGGGGCTCGAACCCTTCATTCTTCTAACTCAGAGGTGGGAATGCTACCACTAAGCCACAGTTCTCACTCCCAGCAGTGGGTTAGCAATGGGAACAACAAAAGGAATGACTTATAATAATCAGACATACAAATAAGGAACCTAATAAATATAATGGTTGCACCCCATGGTCTAGAGAATGGCTCCTGTAAAGGAGGTGAACAAACCATCATTAACTGGTCATTACCACATTGCTGTCTGTGGGACCTTACTGTGCACATATTGGCTGCCACGCTTGCTAAATTACAGTAGTGATTACGCTTCAAAAATACTTTATTGGCTGTAAAGGGCTTTGGAACACCCTGAAGTCGTGAAAGGCGCTATATAAATCCAAGTCTTTCTTTCTTTTTTCTTTCTTTATCCAATCATTCAGTAGCCAGAAATGAAGAAGGCCCTTTATTAATTAGCTAGCGGTGCTAACATTGGAGGTAAATTTAAACCACCAAAAGGTTCAGAGAAGCTTCATTAGGGAAGGGCAATAAATTTTGGCCTCGCCAGCGATGCCCACATCCCGTGAATGAATAAATAAAAAAGAATGCGGTTAACCTTATACTAAGTGAGTTTTTTCATCATTGCTATTATTGGTGTACAAAGCGCATACCAAGACGTCACACGTATACAACAGCAATGTGCAGAATAAATACCCCAATCTCAAGGAACAGAGCTGGCTAGCAGCAGCCAATTAGCAAGGTTGTAAAGAGCAGGCTGTCAAAATGAACATTTAAGCAAGTGCAAGAAGCAAGAGGCTTTGATCCACGCTCGATCAGCACCGATGGACGGACCACATCGTCCGCATGCCCTATACGAGACTCCCAAAACAAGCGCTGTACTCGGAGCTCTGACACGGCAAGAGAGCCCCAGGTGGGCAGAGGAAACACTTCAAGGACACCCTCAAAGCCTCCTTGAAAAAGTGCAACATCCCCATCGACACCTGGGAATCCCTGGCCCAAGACCACACAAAGTGGAGGAGAAGCATCCGGGAAGGCGCCGAACACCTCGAGTCTCTTCGCCAGGAGCAAGTGGAAGCCGAGCGCAAGGAGCGCAAGGAGCGCACGTCAACCCAAGCACCCCACCCACCCGCCCCTTCAACCACCGTCTGCCCCACCTGTGACAGAGACTGTAGGTCCCGCATTGGACTCATCAGTCACCTGAGAACTCATTTTTAATGTGGAAGCAAGTCATCCTCGGATCCGAGGGACTGCCTAAGAAGAAGAAGAATATTATAACAAACAACAAGCAACCATATCAGGAAGTTCCTGCTGGAATTGGGAACGTAAGCAGATTTAATGGTGAATAAAAGATTAATCGCCGACACAAAACGTGAGCCGCTTTCACATTGCAGTCCAAATAGTCGGGAGAGGGAGCTGAGCCTGCTGTCCCACATTCCGTTTTTGTGAAACTGAAGGGTGGGAGGAGGCGCGTGTGGAGCGTGAATGTCGGCATAGACCAGTTGAGCCGAACGGCCTGTTTCTCCACTGTACACTCGAAGTAACTTGAAATAATGTGCAGCCAGACATGGTTTGAAACAGTTGGCACCCGAGACGCTGTGCATGTACAAAGGCTGGTCGCGACATTTTGACCAGCGCGCATTCACGTCATGGCGTTAACATGGAAACACACTGCTGCTGCTGTTGCGGATAGCGCCCGTGAGAGAAACATAGAAAAATAGGAGCAGGAGTAGGCCATTCGGCCCTTCAAACCTACTCCGCCATTCAATATGATCATGGCTGATCCTCTATCTCAATATCATATTCCCGCTCTCTCCCCGTGCCTCTTAATGCCTTTTGTGTCTAGAAATCTATCTATCTCCTTCTTAAATATATTCAGTGACTTGGCCTCCACAGCCTTCTGTGGTAGAGAATTCCACAGGTTCACCACCCTCTGAGTGAAGAAATTTCTCCTCCTCTCAGTCCTAAATGTCCTATCCCGTATCTTGAGACTGTGACCCCTCGTTCTAGACTCCCCAGCCAGGGGAAACATCCTCCCTGCATCCAGTCTGTCTAGCCCTGACAGAATTTTATACGTTTCAATGAGATCCCCTCTCATTCTTCTGAAACTCTAGTGAATACAGGCCTAGTCGACCCAATCTCTCCTCATACGACAGTCCTGCCATCCCAGGAATCAGTCTGGTGAACCTTCGCTGCACTCCCTCTATGGCAAGTATATCCTTTCTTAGGTAAGGAGACCAAAACTGCACACAGTACTCCAGGTGTGTTCTCACCAAGGCCCTGTATAACTGTAGTAAGAGAGTGTCAGCTCAGGAAGGCCAAGTGAAAAATGCTGCTGGTAATTGTGTTGAATCATTACAGGAGCCCACACCACAGGCAGCGGCAGCAGCTAAGGAGCGAGGGAAGTGCGATCAAAGAGCTAGTCCTTCTTTGTACTGTCACTAATGTTATCGTGTGAAGTTGACCTGTACACGCTTTGTGGGGGGAAATGCTGTTATCTGAGGCCCTCCAGTGTGATCAGAAGGTCAGGTGCCCCAGTGTTGCCTGTCTACCTTCCAATCTCTGTTGACTCTGTGCAGTACCCCGAACGCAAAATGATCCTTTATCTTTAGGCCTCAATCGGGCCAATTTTAACTTGGCCCACCCAGTGGAAATGTGGTCGTAGCGGAGTTAAAATCGCCGTGGTGAAAGTACCGTCCTGTTGCTACTCTGCCACCATATCTGATGGGGCCTTCCACCGGGCGGCCCAGTCAACCACCTGAATCAGACGGGAGCCTCATTGCTGAAAGAAAAATGGATCCTGCGACATACATAGGGCCCCAATTTCCAGGGACAACTGGTGAGAATATGCGCTGTGCACGCTCCGCAAAGTGGTACCGAGTGCAGGGGAAGAAGAAAAAGGTAAGTGTAAAAATTATCTTTGTGGGGCCAGGAGGAGCTAAGTGACTATCAAAGAATGGTGTGGGTCACTGCCGACCCAGGCTCCTCCCCACCAACCTCTGCGACTGGTCCAGCCCACTAACACCCACTTCCCCCACCACCGCTCCCCCGGGTCGGCCTACAGCCCGCCCTCATGTTGCGTCATCCCAGAGCCGGCCAGCTACAGTGGGACGCCCGTGTGGAGCCATGGAGCGCACCGGCACCACGGTAACGAGGCCCAGTCCTCGAGATTCACCAGGCCTTCCCCGACACTCCACCGGCCAGCCAGCCGAGAGTTAAAATCCACCCATGTAGAGTTAATCTAGGGATGGCCAGGCCCCCTGAGCAGAAAGGTCCCAGATTCTGCGCCAAGTTCACTATTCCGAGCTGGAGGATGGTAGGAGCGACCATAAATAGCCGCGGTGACTCTGGGTTTGAGAAGGGGTAAATCAGCCAGAGATCCCACTCGCAATCACTATTCAAGGTCCCCCTGCTAGAACTACGTAGGTATATCTGTGTGTGTGTGTGTGTGTGTGGATGTCATGTCAAATGTAGGAGGAAGGATTTAAAATTTTAAAGATATAAGAAAATACCTGTTCTGTACATTATGATAGGCGCATTTAAGGGGAAGCTAGAGAAGTACGTAAGGAAGAAAGAAATAGAAGGATATGGTGGTAGGGCTAAATGAAGAGGGGTGGGAGGAGGCTCATGTGGAGCATAAACACCGGCATGGACCAGTTGGGCTAAATGGCCTGTTTCTGTGCTGTAAACTCTCTGTAGTTCTATGTAATAATGAGATCTCCTGAATACTGAACATCCACTATTCCTGCTCCATTTTTCAGCAAATATCGCTTCTCTACTCACTGAATGTCAAGCAAGTGAAATGAAGCCTCTGATTATTCATAGAAGATAGGAGCAGGAGTAGGCCATTCAGCCCCTTGAGCCTGCTCTGCCATTCAATGAGATCATGGGTGATCATCCAAATTCAGTACCCTGTCCTTGCCTTCTCTCCATATCCCTTGATCCCTTTAGCTTTAAGAAATATATCTAACTCCTTCTTGAATATATTTAATGAATTGGCCTCTACTGCCTTCTGTGGTAGAGAATTCCACAGGTTCACCACTCTCTGGGTGAAGAAATTCCTCCTCATCTCAGTCCTAAATGGCTTACCCCTTATCCTTAGACTGTGACTCCTGGTTCTGGACTCCCTGGCTATCGGGAACATCCTTCCGGCATCTAGTCTGTCTCGTCTTGTTAGAATTTTATAAATTTCAATGAGATCCCCTCTCATTCTTCTAAACTCCAGCGAGTATAAGCCCAATTGACCCAATCTCTCCTCATACGTCATTCCTGCCATCCCAGGTATCAGCCTGGTGAATCTTCGCTGCACTCCCTCCATGGCAAGAACATCCTTCCTCAGATAAGGCGACCAAAACTGCACACAATACTCAAGGTGTGGTCTCACCAAGGCCCTGTACAACTGCAGCAAGACATTCTTGTTCCTGTACTCGAACCCTTTTGCTACGAAGGCCAACATACCATTTGCCTTCTTAACCGCCTGCTGCACCTGCATGCTTACCTTCAGCGACTGGTGCACAAGGACACCCAGGTCTCGTTGCACTTACCCTTCTCCCAATCTATTGCCATTCAGATAATAATCTGCCTTCCTCTTTTTGACACCAAAGTGGATAACCTCGCATTTATCCACATTATATTGCATCTGCCATGCTTCTGCCCAATCACCCAACCTATCCAAATCATACTGGAGTTTCTCGGTATCCTCCTCACGGCACACACTCCCACCCAGCTTTGTGTTGTCTGCAAACTTGGAGATATTAGTCCAATTCCCTCATTTCGATCATTAATATATATTGTGAATAGCTGGGGTCCTAGGACCGATCCCTGCGGTACCCCACTAGTCACTGCTTGCCACTCGGAAAAAGACTGGTTTATTCCAACTCTTTGCTTTCTGTCTACCAACCAGTTCTCTATCCAAGTCAATACCTTTCCCCCAATCCCATGTGCCTTAACTTTACATGCTAATCTCTTATGCGGGACCTTATCGAAAGCATTCTGAAAGTCCAAATACACCACATCCACTGGTTCTCCCTTATCTAGTTTACCAGTTACCTCCTCAAAAAATTCCAGTAGATTAGTCAAGCACGATTTACCTTTTGTAAATCCATGTTGACTTTGTCCAATCCTGTCACTGTTTTCCAAGTGCTCTGCTATTACATCTTTTATAATGGACTCGAGCATTTTCCCCACTACCGATGTCAGGCTTACCGGTCTATAATTCCCCCTTTTCTCTCTGCCACCTTTTTTGAATAGTGGGGTAACATTAGCTACCCTCCAATCCATGGGTACTGTTCCAGAGTCTATCGAATTTTGGAAGATGACCAGCAATGCATCTGCTATTTCTAGGGCCACTTCCTTAAGTACCCTAGGATGTAGATTATCAGGCCCTGGGGATTTATCGGCCTTCAATTCAAAGAGCCTGTCATTTTTACAAAACAATAGCACATTAGTATTAAAGGTTACTACGCTTGGGTTTAATGTACTATAAAAAGTGTTGACCAGGAACTTAACTGGACCAGTCACATAAATACTGTGGCTACCTGACTCCCCAAAGCATTTCCACCATCTACAAGGCACAAGTGTGATGGAATACTCTCCACTTGTCTGGATGAGTGCAGCTCCAACAACACTCAAGAAGCTCGACACCATCCAAGACAAAGCAACCCGCTTGATTGGCACCCCATCCACCACCTTAAACATTCACTCCCTCCACCACTGGCGTACCGTGGCTGCAGTGTGCACCATCTACAAGATGCACTGCAGCAACTCGCCAAGGCTTCCTCAGCAGCACCTCCCAAACCCGCGACCTCTTCCACCTAGAAGGACAAGTGCAGCTGGCGCATGGGAACACCACCACCTCCAAGTTGCCCTCCAAGTCACACACCATCCTGACTTGGAAATATGTTGCCATTCCTTCATCTTTGCTGGGTCAAAATCCTGGAACTCCCTCCCTAACAGCATTGTTGAGTGTACCTTCACCACACAGACTGCAGCGGTTCAAGAAGGCGGCTCACCACCACCTTCTCAAGGGCAACTAGGGGTGGGCAATAAATGCTGGCATTGCCAGTAACGCCCACATCCAGTGAATACATTTTTAAAAAATTCAAGTTTAATTTGTAACTTCATGCCCAAATATGTGATATTTTACAAAAGCAAAATACTGCGGATGCTGGAAATCTGAAATAAAAACAGAAAATGCTGGAAATACTCAGCAGGTCAGGCAGCATCTGTGGCGAGAGAAACAGAGTTAACATTTCAGGTCGATGACCCTTCATCAGAACTGGAAAAAGCTGGAGATGGAACAGGTTTTTAAACAAGTGTAGGGGCAGGGAAAGGGGGAGGGGAGGAAATAACAAAAGAGAAGGTCTGTGATAGGATGGAAGGCAGGAGAGATTAAGAGACATTAAGAGATGGTGCAAGGCAAAAGGAGATGGTAATGGGACAAGTTAAGAAACAAAAAATGGCTCTAGATGAAGTGTAAATGGCTCTGGCAGAATGAAAGACAGCTGCCATGTGGGAGAGAGAAAAAATAAATAAATAAATGGGAATAAAAAGGATAGGGGCAGAGGTTATGGTCTGAAATTGTTGAACTCTATGTTGAGTCCAAAAGGCTGTAAAGTGCCTAATCGAAAGATGAGGTGCTGTTCCTTCGAGCTTACGTTGAGCGTCATTGGAACAGTGCAAGAGGCCGAGGACGGTGAGGTCTGAGTGAGAGTGGAGCGGAGAATTAAAGTGACAGGCGACCGGGAGCTCGGGGTCCCCCTTACGGACTGAACGGAGGTGTTCCACAAAGCGGTCGCCCAATCTACGTTTGGTCTCCCCAATGTAGAGGAGACCACATCGCGAGCAGCGAATACAGTATACTAAATTGCAAGAAGTACAAGTAAATCTCTGTTTCACCTGGAAGGAGTGTTTGGGGCGCTGGACAGTGGGAAGGGTTGGAGGTAAAAGGGCAGGTGTTGCATCTCCTGCGCTTGCACGGGAAGGTGCCGGGCGAAGGGGAGGGGGTGTTGGGGGCGATAGAGGAGTGGACCAGGGTGTCGCGGAGGGAGCGGTCCCTTCAGAATGCTGAAAGGGGAGGTGAGGGGAAGATGTGTTTGGTGGTGGGATCACGCTGGAGGTGGCAGAAATGGCGGAGGATGATCCGTTGAATGTGGAGGCTGGTGGGTTGAAAGGTGAGAACAAGGGAAACCCTATCGTGGTTCCGGGAGGGAGGGGAAGGGGTGAGAGCAGAAGTGCGGGAAATAGAATGGACACGGTCAAGGGCTGTGTCAACCACAGTAGAGGGGAATCCTCGGTCGAGGAAAAAGGAACACATGTCGGAAGCACTGGTAAGGAAGGTGACATCGTCAGAGCAGATGCAGCAGAGATGGAGAAAATGTGATATTTTACCTTCATCTGTTTGCATTTGATTAGTAACATCTATCAAATGCGACAGACACTAAAAACAGTGCAAGACGTATAAAATTGTGTATGGTATGACTACAGAACTAGCCGCGCCTCTAGCCAAGCTGTTCCAGTACAGCTACAACACGGCATCTACCCAACAATGTGGAACACTGCCCAGGAATCCTGGAACTTTCTCCCTAACAGAACTGTGTGAGTACCTTCACCACACAGACTGCAGTAGTTCAAGAAGGCGATTCACCACCACCTTCTCAAGGGAAATTAGGGATGGGCAACAAATGCTGGCCTTGCCAGCGACGCCCACATCTCAGGAACGAATAAAACAAAAATGACCAGTCATAGAATCATAGGCCCCGATATTTACGCTTAGGTGGGGGAGACGCGGTAGAGGCCGAAATCTGCCGAGGAATCCGACAAGGCTGGGACGTGGAGACCCTGCTGAACATAACAGCAGGGCCGCATTATCATTTTTTATAGCTCCGTTTCCCATTATCCAATTAGCCATTAGCAGTCTCCATCCCTTTAATAAAAGTTATTTAAAACCATCCACATTTAGTGATGGCTTCCACCAATGGACCAATCAGACGCAGGATAATGGGGCTCCAAGTGACTGATGGACACGCTCAATTTTTAAAATAATATAATAGCTTTAAACAGGTAAAAAGTGCTTAACTGCATCAAGTAACTGCAACAACAACTTGTATTTATATCGCGCCTTTAACACAGTAAAAACATCCCAAGGCGCTTCACAGGAGCAAACAAAATTTCAGCATTGAAATACATGCAATGGCATGAATTTGGGCTCCTTACATGATAGATACCCACTAAGCAGTCCAGAAAAAGTTAGGCTTGTCCATTCAAGTGTAAGTGAAATTTTAAAGGCATGATACATCTTAATTACTGCCAAACAACCTCTCTGGCACTGAAAATTAACATTTACAAGTGTGCAGTCTCATTCCTTCAGATTTTAATTATTGTTGGAGATTTAAAAAAAATTAAATTAATTTTTTAAACTTTATTTCTGTCACCTTTGTCTCACTCTCTTTCCTCCCTCTCCTTATTTTGCTTTCTGTACAGGATTTGACATTGAATTAAATATTCTAATTTACACTTTCTAGTTCAGACTCTGCAACCTGGAGGCGCCTTCCATATGGTGGGGGGTGGGCGGTGTTGTTTTGAGGTCCGGAAACCCAGAAAACATTTTCTGCCGGTTTCTAGCCCACGGGCAACCTGTTTCACAGGCTAGAGGCCTGTCGGGCGGGGAAGCCTGCTTCACAAGGCCACAGCCGAGGAGAGCAGGTAGATCTAGTGGTGGGGGGGGTTCCATTCGCGGGGATTTCTGATCACGGGCGGGGGTCCCGATTGCAGGGGGATCCTATTCGTGGGAGAGAGTCCCGATCGCAGGGGGGAGGAGGTGGTCCGATGGTGGTCGGGGTGGGGGCTAGGTCCGATGGTTTTTGGGGGGGAATGGAGTGAGTTCAGAATCGGAGGGAACGGAGAAGCCTTGCAATCAGCAGGGGCAGAGCAAAAAAAAGAGCCATTGGAGTAGCCGCTGGGTCCCTTAGTCATACCGCACATGCCAAGTCACAGGATGGCACGCAGTTACAAATGACAGGTGATACAGATACAGGCACACGCTCCCAGTCACCAAGCTCTTTGAATCTTCCAAGTAATGAGTGTAATGTGCAAGTGGCGCTTTAGATACTTTGGATGATCATTCATTCAGTAACGTCCTGCAAACAAAAAAATTAATTCCCACTCCGTACAACATTAACCAATAATAATTTAACTAAAGATGAATCTTTTGTGTCTAATAATTTTAGTACGTACATTCTAATACGTAGAATTACATAGAATTTACCGCACAGAAGCAGGCCCAATGGGTCTGTGTCGGTGTTTATGCTCCACACCAGCTTCCTCCCACCCTACTTCATCTCATCCTATCTGCATATCCTTCTATTCTATCCATGTTCCATAATCTAATTACTCTTTTGGTAGCAATGTTTCTCCTGAATTACCTATTGGATTTATTAATGACTATATTATATTTATGAACCCTAGTTTTGGACTCCCCACAAAGAAACATCTTCTCTATGTCTGACCTATCAATACCCTTTCATAATTTTAAAGACCTCTATTAGGTCACCCCTCAGCCTTCTCTTTTCTAGAGAAAAGAACTCCAGCCTGTTCAGTCTTTCCTACATAAGAACCTAAGAACATAAGAAATAGGAGCTGGAGTAGGCCATTTGGCCCTTTGAGCGTGCTCCGCCATTCATCAAGATCATGGCTGATCTTCTACCTCAACTCCACCTTCCCGCACCATCCCCATGTCCCTTAATTCCCTTTGTTCCCAAAAATTTATCGACTTCTGTCTTGAATCCTGATAGTTGGAAGCTTTCAATTCTGGTATCGCCCATGTAAAAAAAATAGTTCCATGTAAATTGCATGAATGTATTAATTTCAAATACTCTTTCAGTTGTGCTAAACCAAATGTTACTCTCATTACAGAGCGGGCTTTTGCAATCCTGCCTCTGAGTCAGAAAGTGAAGGGGTCAAGCCCCACTCCAGACAGCCCCGGTGAGAGGAGACTAAAATGTGGTTTCTAAATGCTGGGTTAATATCCAGTGGTGTACTCGCATCTGGATGGAGTGACCACCGGTTCAGTGGTCGCATTCCAGCCTCTGAGTCCGAAGGCTTGGGTTTGGGCCCCAGTCCGTGGGCTGTAAAACGTGTAAAAGATAAATTCAAGTTCACAAGTAAAGGAACAATTAACAATAAAAAGAGCACCAATAGAAAATTTTTATGGGAAAAAAATAAACCCAGCTGCAGATTTAATTTCAAAACTATCGGTAAAAAAAACCGCAATAAAAACGCAGTTTGACTTATTCAATCGACATAAATCAGTTGCCCGACCAACAGAACATAGACCTTACATGGCTCAACACTCCTGTTCTTATATATCCTCCAACGCACCAGGACCAATGCCACAGGAGAGCGGTACATCCACATTATTCTGGTGCCTGTGGCAATTGGTGTGATCCATCGAAATGCCAGCCCATGCGAAACCTTCTCTTCTCACAGCCTGCTCGAATGTGATTTATCTTTTATTCTTTGTTTTTGCGGACAGGATGGGCTTTCGAGGTTGCGACGCGACTGCCAGTGAAGCAGAGTGCACTGCTTTATCAAACTCATCAATCACATCTATTAGCTTTGTGCACAAGTTCAACAGACTCGGAAATGCAATCAGTACTTAATTGTGAACCAGACTGGTAATTTTAATGATCAGTACGAATATTGTACATAGCCCACCCGTGAGCAACAGTTATTCAATGTGCATTTTGTCTTTTGAACACCTATTACTTTTACAACGCTCAGTACAAATGGAACTAGCCTGATAAAATAATTGGAACAATTGGTCTTTGTATAATATTATTATATGTCAGCTGCTGACTGGCTGATTAGATTAGATACATGTTAAGTTAAAGGTAAAAACTCAAATTATTGGGCTGGAAATGACACTGTGCGCTAACAGCGTATAAACGTTTAATGTTACTACCCCATGTGGAGTAAATGGATTAATATGTCCGCCGAAATAGCAAAGGAACTTTAAATGAATGTGTTAAGCATTCAAATGGCAATATCACACAGCATAATTCCTAGACTGTGTGATGGCAATTCGTGAGACTGCAGTATTAAAAGATGAAAAGCATTCAACTATTTTGCTGAATTTAAAATGACAATTATAACCCTCAGAGTATTGAATGTCCATTGCAGCATTTAAAGTAGGTATGCTGTGCTAAACTTTAAAAGACTGGATGTAAAAATAAGCCTCATTTAAGTTGTCCATGTTGAGGGGAGATTGGGTCGACTAGGCCTGTATTCACTAGAGTTTAGAAGAATGAGAGTGGATCGCATTGAAACGTATAAAATTCTGTCAGGGCTAGACAGACTGGATGCAGGGAGGATGTTTCCCCTGGCTGGGGAGTCTAGAACGAGGGGTCACAGTCTCAGGATACGGGGTAGGACATTTAGGACAGAGATGAGGAGAAATTTCTTCACTCAGAGGGTGGTGAACCTGTGGAATTCTCTACCACAGAAGGCTGTGGAGGCAAAGTCACTGAATATATTTAAGAAGGTGATAGATAGATTTCTAGACACAAAAGGCATCAAGGGGTATGGGGAGAGAGCAGGAATATGGTATTGAGATAGAGGATCAGCCATGATCCTATTGACTGGCGGCGCAGGCTCGAAGGGCCGAATGGCCTACTCCTGCTCCTATTTTTCTATGTTTCTATGTTTATATGTCCCGCTGAAACGTTCTGCTCACATCTGTACAACGAACAGTGGTCCTAATTTAGTGTCACCTGCAAACTTGGCTATACAACTCTCTGTTCCTTCATCCAAGTCATTGATAGATGAAAAGCTGAGGCCTCAGTACAGATCCCTGATCACTTGTCACATCTCTCCAATCAGAGAATGTTGCCTTTATCCCTAATCTGTCTGCGATTCCCCCCCCCGCCAACCCCAAACCAATTACCAACCCATGTTAGCAGGTTATCTTCAATTCCTTGTGTTTTTAATTTTTCTAATAATCTCTGGTGCAGAACCTTATCAAATGCTTTCTGGGGAATTCCATATAGAAAGCATCCATAGATACTCCCTGTCCACCATTCTAGCGACCTCCTAAAAAAAACCAACTAGATTAGTTTGACATGGCAAATGTAAAGACTTGAAAGAAAGACTTGCATTTATATAGTGCCTTTCACAACCACTGGACGTCTCAAAGTGCTTTACAGCCAATGAAGTACTTTTTTGAAGGGGAGTCACTGTTGTAATGTGGAAAACGCAGGCAGCCAATTTGTGCACAGCAAGCTCCCACAAATAGTAAAGTGATAATGGCCAGATAATCTGTTTTTGTTATGTTGGTTGAGGGATAAATATTGGCCAGGACACCGGGGATAACTCCCCTGCTCTTCTTCGAAATAGTGCCATGGGATCTTTTACGTCCACCTGAGAGAGCAGACGGGGGCCTCGGTTTAACGTCTCATCCGAAAGACAGCACCTCCGACAGGACAGCACTCCCTCAGCACTGCCCTGGAGTGTTAGCCTAGCTTTATGTGCTCAAGTCCTTGGAGTGGGACTTGAACCCATAACCTTCTGACTCAGAGGCAAGTGTGCTATCAACTGAGCCACAGCGAACCCCACTATTTAAGAAAGGAGGGAGAGAGAAAACGTGGAACTACAGACCAGTTAGCCTGACATCAGTAGCAGGGAAAATACTAGAATCTATTATTAAGGACGTGGTAACAGGGCACTTGGAAAATAATAATAGGATTGGGCAGAGTCGACATGGATTTATGAAAGGGAAATCGTGTTTGACAAATCTGTTAGAGTTTTTTGAGGTTGTAACTAGCAGAATAGATAAGGGGGAACCAGTGGATGTGGTGTATTTGGATTTTCAGAAGGCATTCGATAAGGTGCCACACAAGAGGTTATTAAACAAAATTAGGGCTCATGGGATCGGGGATAATATACTAGCATGAATTGAGGATTGGTTAACGGAGAGAAAACAGAGAGTAGGAATAAATGGGTCATTTTCGGGTTGGCAGGCTGTAACTAGTGGGGTACCTCAAGGATCAGTGCTTGGGCCTCAGCTATTCACAATCTACATCAATGATTTGGATGAGGGGATCAAATGTAATATATCCAAGTTTGCTGATGATACAAAGCTGGGTAGGAATGTAAGTTGTGAGGAGGATGCAATGAGGCTTCAAGGAGATATAGACAGACTAAGCGAGTGGGCAAGAACATGGCAAATTGAATATAATGTGGAGAAATTTGAAGTTATCCACTTTGGCAGGAAAAATAGAAAAGCAGAGTATTTTTTAAATGGTGAGACATTGGGAAATGTTTCTGTTCAGAGGGACCTGGGTGTCCTTGTACACGAATCACTGAAAGTTAACATGCAGGTACAGCAAGAAATTAGGAAAGCAAATGGTATGTTGGCCTTTATTACAAGAGGATTTGAGTATAAGAGTAAACATGTCTTACTGCAATTATATAGGGCCCTGGTGAGACCACACCTGGAATATTGTGTGCAGTTTTGGTCTCCTTACCTTCGGAAGGATATACTTGCCTTAGAGGGAGTGCAACAAAAGTTCACCAGACTGGTTCCTGGGATTTGGGGATTGTCCTATGAGGAGAAATTGAGTAGACTAGGTCTATATTCTCTAGAGTTTAGAAGAATGAGAGGTGATCTCATTGAAACATACAAAATTCTTACAGGGCTTGACAGGGTAGATGCTGGGAGGATGTTTCCCTTGGCTGGGGAGTCTAGAACCAGGGATCACAGTCTCAGAATAAGGGGTCGGCCATTTAGGATGAGATGAGGATAAATTTCTTCACTCAGAGGGTGGTGAATCTTTCGAATTCTCTACCCCAGAGGGCTGTGGAGGCTCAGTCGTTGAGTATATTCAAGACAGAGATCGATAGATTTTTGGATATTAAGGGAATCAAGGGATATGGGGATAATGCAGGAAAGTGGAGATGAGGTAGAAGATCAGCCATGATCTTATTGAATGGCGGGGCAGGCTCGAGGGCCCTAATGGCCTACTCCTGCTCCTATTTCTTATGTTCTTATGGCCTACCCATCACAAACCCATGCTGGTTTTCTTTGGTCATCTGATATTCCCTAATGATAGATTTCAGTAACTTCCCCACAACTGAGGTTAAATTGACAGGTCTGTAGTTTCCTGGTTTCTTCCTTCCTCCCACCTTAAATAATGGAGTGATATTAGCAATTTTTGAATCCAAAGGCACAATTCCTGAATCTAAAGTGCTTTGGAAAATTATGACTAACACATCTGAAATTTCCTCACCTATTTTTTTAAATACACTGGGGTGGAAACCATTAGGGCCGGGAGATTTTTCTATCTTAAGTCCAATTATTTTCTCCATTATCATTTTTTTTTCCATTTGAAATCTAGTAAGTTCCTCCCCTTGACTTAGATTTAGATGCCCTTGTATTTTGTGCTCTTCCTTCATTGTGAAAATGGATAAAAAGTCCTCATTTAACAAGTGTGCCATTTCCTTATTGTCCATTTTGTCTGTCTTTAATGGGCTCACATTCCCCATGATCACTCTCTTTTTCTAAATGGATTAGACAAATGTTATTGTTAGCTTTGATACATTATTATAAAGTATATTCACTTTACTATGAAATAACACAGCTTAATGACTCATTACAGGGTGGGCTTGTAATTTCGCTGTATGGGGAGACGGGCTCTTGTAAATTTTCTGTATGTTGAGCTCAGATTTTTGGGGGAACGGGCATTTGGATTTTCCAGGTATGGTCTGATTTTTTTTGGATGGGACGCTTGGACATTTTGTCAATGGGGGACTTGGACTTTCTGTGTACGGGGCTCACATTTCTGTGCAATCATATGCAACCGGGTTGTTACACATGTATCCAAAAGCTTTGCGGAACACCTCCGTTCAGTCCGTAAGGGGGACCCCGAGCTCCCGGTGGCCTGTCACTTTAATTCACCGCTTCACTCCCACTCTGACCTCACCGTCCTCGGCCTATTACACTGTTCCATGGAAGCGCAGCGTAAGCTCGAGGAACAGCACCTCATCTTTCGTTTAGGCACGCTACAGCCCTCTGGACTCAATATCGAGTTCAACAATTTTAGATCATAACCTCAGCTCCAATCACATTTATATTTTATTTTTTCCACCCTTTTATTTGCCCCCCCCCACCTTTTTTTTCCTCCTAGAAGCTGGCAGCTGTCCTTCATTCTGCCAGTGGATTTCACACTTCTTTCAGTCTTAATCTGTCACATTAACACCACCTCTAGCCTTGCATATCTCTTAATGTCTCTTAATGTCTCTTCATCTCCCCCTTTGTTCTTTTATCCCCTCCCCCTTTTCCCAGCTTTACTCTGGCCTTAAATCTATTTGATTTCCGGCTCTTCACAGTTCTGACGAAAGGTCATCGACCTGAAACGTTAACTCTCTTTCTCTCTCCACGGATGCTGCCTGGCCTGCTGAGTTTTTCTAGCGTTTTCTGTTGTTATCCAAAAGATTAGACAGGTGCGCGAGCATATGATTGCTTTGGGCATACATTACATTCACAACTCTGGTTTCAGACATTCCTCCAGCCTTGTCGGATTAGGTAGGCTTGGATACAGAAGATAAGAACACAGGAACAGGAGCAGGCCGTTCAGCCCCTCGAGCCTGTGATTATATTATAATCAGCTTATTATGATCAGAAAATGCAGCAGTTTATATGATGCCCTAGATTTTAGTGGCTAAAATTGTCTCATTGTGGGTTAAAAATGTGTGAAAGTTGTATTTTTTATTGTAACTTTGGGAGAGGAATGGTTCTTGGTGATATTTGTAATGAATGCAGTAGCACCTTGGTACAAAATTCCTCCGAGTTATTTTGTAGCTTTTAACGACGGCACAGGCATGATGGGCCGAATGGCCCCCTTCTGAGCTGTAAGATTCTATGATTCTAAGTCAGCAGTTTAATGATTGCATTAAAGTAGGGAACGGGGACTAAAATAGAACATTTGTTGCACATACCACTGAGAAAGCCCAACCCACCAAATGACTATAAAAGTTGCATTTGTGCAAACGAGCAACACAATCCCTCCGGCCAGGAGCGATAGCGATAGCAAGCGTGGCCTGCTATTTACGATTGTCTGAGGGGAGGTAGCTTCTGCCAATTCACCTGAATTTGGCTGAAATAGAGTATCGTGCAGTATTCTAGCACTAGATTTGCGGAGGTTTTCAGGACAGAAATATTTGGAAAACAAACTGAAAATTTCACCCTCTGCTTATTCTAGAATCCATTTCTGTTCATTCATTATATGAGAGAGATTTGCTCCCATACAGACAGTTGCCTGCTAATGAGGTCCCTAAGGCAGAGTGTGATCCTACCTTCTTGCTTAGATTACAGGAGCTCACGGCATGTGCTTTGTAGCTGGTGCATCAGTCACATCAAAAGACCATGTGCGTGTCACTCTGAATTATTACATAGGATTACATAGGATATACAGCACAGAAACAGGCCATTCGGCCCAACCAGTCCGTGCCGGCGTTTATGCTCCACTCGAGCCTCCTCCCGTCTTTCCTCATCTAAATCTATCAGCGTAACCCTCTATTCCCTTCTCACTCATATGTTTGTCTAGCCTCCCCTTAAATGCATCTATACTATTCGCCTCAACCACTCCCTGTGGTAGCAAGTTCCACATTCTCATCACTCTTTGGGTAAAGAAGTTTCTTCTGAATTCCCTATTGGATTTCTTGGTGACTATCTTATATTGGGATGGCCTCTAGTTTTGCTCTTCCCCACAAGTGGAAACATTCTCTCTGTATCCACTCTATCAAAACCTTTCATAATTTTAAAGACCTCTATTAGGTCACCCCTCAACTTTCTTTTTCAAGAGAAAAGAGACCCAGCCTGTTCATCCCTTCCTGATATATATACCCTCACATTTTCTTGTAAATCTTCTCTGCACCCTCTCCAGTACCTCTATATCCTTTTTATAATATGGCAACCAGAACTGTACGCAGTATTCCAAATGTGGTCTAACCTAGGTTCGATACAGGTTTAGCATAACTTCCCTACTTTTCAATTCTATACCTCTATAAATAAACCCTAGTGCTTGGTTTGCTTTTTTTATGGCCTTATTAATCTGTGTCGTATTGTTTCTTCATTTATTCAAGTGGAAGTTTTAATTCCCTCCTCCAAGCATGCAGCAGACACAACCTTAAATGTAGAGTGATTCCATTTCTGTCGGCCATTCTGAGTGGTGTTCAGCCCTCCCTATCTGTGCAACCTCCTCCAACTCTCTGAGATCTCTGCGTTTCTCCATTTCTGGCCTCTTGTGCATTCCCGGTTTTCATCGCTCCACCACTGGCGGCCGTGCCTTCAGCCGCTTGGGCCCTAAGCTCTGGAATTCCCTCCCTGAAGCTTTCCACCACTCTACCTCCCTCTCCTGCTTTAAGACACTCCTGAAAAACCTACCAAGCTTTCGGTCACTGGTCCTGCTTACGTGGCTCGTTGTCAGATTTTGTTTGATAATGAAGCGCCTTGGGACGTTTTTACTATGTTAAAGGTGCTATATAAATGGAAGTTGTTGTTGTTGCTGCTGCTCCTTTGATGCAACGCTCAGTCTCAGTGAAACCCCTGCACTTAATGTACCATCCTTTGAAGCAGAAATGTACAATTCTCAGAAGCTGAACACCTAAAATAATTCATAATTTATTCCTAAAATTGTGCGAAGCTGTGATTTTGTGGTTAGTTATTCAAAAACCACAATCAAAGAGAAATACTGAAAGGAATGTTGATGTAAGTTTAATATAAGCCGAAGGTTATTTGATGTCCTGGATGAAATGCTAAGCGTCGTGTATTGAAAAGATTATGAAATATTTGCCAATTAAATGTTCACATCTCAAATGCATAGCAAATTTTCTTTTGATACTGTGAATATTTCATTTGCAATAATCCATCCGAAGCAATGTGTTTCAGGGCATGAATATACATTATTTATTGCACAGCAGGTTACCTCATTTATTTTCTTTACTCTCACAATTTTTCACCTATATTCAAAGATGTCAGGGTCAAAGGCTCTCGAACCAGTTATGCATTATTCGCTGTGTCCATATGCAGAGCTACAAAGCAACTCAGTCCATCGCTTCTAGGCTTGCCACCACAGGTTAGTCAGTGCTGCTGACAAGAAGTTTAATTGGAAATACTGGTCAGAAAACATGCAGGGAGGAAATGGGAAAAGGCCAATCAACTTATCTGTACTCTCCGCACGCCTTTCACAGACTCAATCCCCTCAATCTTCGGAGGAAGAGACATTAAAAGGGCGCGAAATTCGGTTACGCCCCGTTTGGGGGCGGTAACCGAGTTAAGGCTGGACATTTAGCACCCGGCTTGGAAGTACCGCCCTGGCCGTTAAATTTGGCTTACCGCCCCGCACAGGAAGCGGAGCGCAATATTAGGCGCTCCACTTCCTGGTGGGGTGGTAACCGTGTGAAGGAATAAGCCATATAACCTATTCAGAAAAATACACTATCTTATGAAAGAATTCTGGCCTTATTAAAACATGACAAACTGGGTTTGGAAATCTAGAAACCTAACTATGAAAAAGCTGTGAAAGCATTCTGGCTATTGAGATAAGGTAGTTGTTGACCCTGAATAAATTATCTTATTGAAACAGAAGGTCAAAGGCTCCAGCCGGCTGAACTTTTCAGAACGAAACAATGGTTTACCATGGATAAGGTGTTCTAATTTACACTTCGTAAAGAAGCACATAAAGTAAGGAACATGTGCCCTCGTAAAGATGATATCAAGTAAGAAACACCTGCTGTCACACCATTTTTTATATGGTAAACTTAGAACACCTAGAGATGAGATACAATTCTGTAATGCTACCAGCTGAGCTGGCAGTAAGAATTGCAGAGGTCAGCAGAAAAATGACTAGAGATAATTAGCTTGCATCAGCAGAAAACCTTACAGGAAATATCACTGGAAAAGGGTATAAATATTGAACTCTCAAATGGGATAGTCGACTCGCTTTAATCGGGCAAAGCGATTCTCGGCTTCAGAGGCGGCTCTGTAGTCTCCAACTCTTTGTACCTCGGGGATCAAAGGTATTTGATTTTGGTGGATATCCTGTAGAACACTAAGAACTGTAATACTGTAGTGAAGTTAAGATTTGAGAGTAAGGTTCTCTGATAATAAGATTGTAAGCTTTCTCTTTTTGGAGTTGTTAATGTTGCGATTGACTCACCAACTGTAAATTACATGTCGGTTCTTTAATAAATCTATATATTTTTAGAATTGTCTCACATAAGACTTCTGTATCAAAAACTCGCAGGGCTGGATTTTGAAGTTGGAGTCGGGTTGGGGTCGGGAATCATACATTCTGGCTTGTGAACCCGCCTCCATCGAGATGTGGCCAACCCACTGTATTTTCCCTTGATTGACCTTGTTGAGCCCGCCCAGTGGGCTCAGCAGGCCAATTAAGGGCCACCTGGCAACAGGTGACGTCACAGACTGACATTTCATCTGTCAAGAGCTTTTGACAGATGAAATATCAGCGTTTGACAGCTCTGTGAAGCTGTCAAACACTCACAATATGATTTCTAACTTCAGTCCTTCCTTTCAGGCTGAGTTAGAAATCATTCCAGCACAGAAAACAGAAGGCTGCAGGTTTTGACAGAACCACGGCTTTCCTGCTTTCTGTGCCGGTGAGATTTCTAACTCCCGAGAACTGAAGGGCTGACACCTGCAGGAGGAAGTTAAGGTAAGTAAAACTTTTTCCAACACTTAGCACTTACCTTACACACTTACCTCTTCACACATGGACCCATCACTCACCTGCCCAGCGGACATATCGACCCCTCCAACCCCTGCAGACCCACGGCCCGACCCGATAACTTGGAGTGGTTGACACCTGTCGGGTAGCCCAGACTTTTCTTTTTAAAATAGGGATTATGCAAAAAACTGCCTGTTAGCTACCTGTTAACAGGCAGTTAATTGTCACTAATCCCTTCCCGCCTCGGGGAGTCGGGTCTCAGACCAGGTCGGGTACCCGCCGCCAGAGAAACTGGCATGGAGGCGGGTTGGAGTCGGGATGGGGTCGGGACCCCCGAATCTGCAACTTTAACCACCCCCGCCTCCAAATCCGACTCCATGGGTCATTGAAAATCCAGCCCACAAACTCAATCTCTGTACACTCTTTGGTGAGGAGTTGCAGAATTCTGGAGGAGTTTTCCGGACCCTCATAATATCCAGAACGTTACAGTCTAGCTAAACTTATTAAAAGTGCTATCTGGAGGACAGTAACATTTTCAGGTTGTTCCTTTCCTTTAGGGAGAGATAGTCCGGACCTTTAGACCCAATTAAGCGTCTTTAGGATTCGGCTACCTCAAACTTTAGTTGAAAGTGAACGTCTGAGGAATACGTCTGATCCGGGGTAGCCCTAAAGGGGCTAGGACTAGTAAATATCCCTTCAACCGAGGCGATGTCGGGGCGCGATTGGTAGTGCTCGGCGGAGGCTCTGTGGAGTGCTGCCACATTTCAACGCCCCGCCCCTTCAGTTAAAGGGGAGGGCCGCTGCGCACTCTGCAGGGCCTCCGATGGCCCAAACTAGGCCACCAGGGCGGCCTCGTGCCATGGCAACAGCCCGGCGCCGAGATGCGGTGCAGGGCTGCGCGATGGCGGCCAGGACCACGCCACGGCCCACCACGGAGGGCCGACCTGGAGGTCAGCCAAAAAAAAGAAAATGGCGGCGCAGGGCACGGCCGCACCTCCATTTTGAATACCGCCCCGCGAACAGAGGTCGGCCCGGTTCGCGACCTGCGAGGCTGGCGCTGACATCGCCCGCGGCAGCCTTGCGGGGCGCAGCCGAATTTCTGCCACAGGGCCCTAAGGGGTCGTGGCGCACGGCAATGACATCATCGCCAGCGGCGCAGCGGCCCGAGGCGCTATCGGGTAGCGTCTCAGCAACGCCCCGCCCAATTTCTTGGGAGGCGCTTCTTTTGCCCCCCCCCCCAGGCGATAAGCCCTTTGTGCCCCATTAGCACCCCCTGGAGGTGCTAATGGCAGGCGCAAAGGAGCCGAATTTCTAGCCCATTGAATCTACCACTTTGACAAGTGGAAATGTGGTTAGAAACTGTTGAAAATGGGAGGAAATGTGGTTGATAACATGTTGGTGCTAAAGGATGGAAAGTGGCAACTGAATGAAAGGTACAATGCACACATCTCCCTCATGCTGAATTACTTGTTTTGGAGAAAAAACATAGAATTCATTGGAAAAGAAAATTGGGCGTGGTATAAAATGGGCTGCTGATTCTCTATCGCCCGTTTTGCGCTATCCCCAAAGACCAACTTCACCCCCAATGAGTCTCAATCCCACCATAGTAAATTGTCAAATTGAATTTAATTAAGCTGGCAATCTGTGGCCTAGTACCAAAAACAAAATGTCCATGAAAGCTGCTGTTTAGTTGCTACAACAATTGGTTCACTAATGTCCTTCTGTGAAGGGACCAGCTATCAATATTTGGTTTGCCCTACAGATGACTCCAGTCCCATGCTATGTGGTTGACCTCAAGACATCTAGGGATGGGGCGATGGATCCTGCCTTGTCAGTGTTGCCCCATCCCAAGTACAAGAGCAGGCTTTCTTTTTGATATATCACAGCCTGAATTATTCACCTTATCACCAAATTCTTCAATTCCTTCTCATTTCAGAAACACACGTGCTTGTATCTTGAACCCATTTACACTATCTACTTCCGACTGAGAATCAGCAGCCAACAAACTAGCACAAGGAAATACCTCAAAATATGGTTTGAACATCCTTTTGGCTGCCTACTTATTTTGTTAGTAACCTGAAAACATTGTACTAAAATGAATGCTTATAACATAACACATTAGGAAAAATACATAACTCACAACCGCATCATTAAACTTACCTGGAAGGAAGATTTTCTGAATCCATGCTATCAGTGGGGAGTCTTGGCTATAGGCCAAAATCGCGGGCACTCTACTCATGATTTTCCATCCATTAATTTGAATTAAAAACACACTCCCATGGTATCCCTAAATGTATTGATGGTGGACGAGGCTCCCCACTGGTGGTACGAACTTAAAAAATCGGGCCTGTAAAGTTGTCTTTTGTATTTGCCAAATGGTGTCCATAACATGTGTGTTCAGAGGCTGGTCCCTGCCTCAGAAGCCTGTGACTTCAATTCCATTTTATTTTCTGACTCTCTGAGTGAAGAGGCTCAACCAAGTGGCATAGTCCCAGACTGCACCTGTGTTAATGAGCGTGTCCACACTACACTATACTGACACACTACAAGAAAGAATGAACAAACTTGTAATTATATGGTGCCTTGCATGTCTGCAGGGCATCTCAAAGTGTTTCACAGCTAATAGATTACTTTTGAAATGGAATCGCTGTTATTTAATAGGCAAAAGTAGAAATCAACTTTGTGGGACAGCAAGGTCCCACAAACAGCAATGAGATAAATGATCAGCTAGTCTATCTTGGTGCACCCTGTCCCGTTCACCCATCACCCCTGCTCTCGCTGACCCACATTGGCTCCCAGCCGCTCAATGCCTCAAATTTAAGATTCTCATCCTTGTGTTCAAATCCCTTCATGGACTCGCCCCTCCCTTTCTCTGTAACTTCTCCAAACCTACAACCTTTCAAGAACAATGCGTTCATCCAACTCAGGCCTCTTGTGCATCCTTCACTTCTTTCACCCTATCATGGACGGCCTTGCATTCAACTGCCTTGGCTCTGAATTCTGGAATTCCCTCCCTAAACGTCTCCACCTCTCCACCTCCCTCTCCTCCTTAAAAGCCACCACTTTGACTGTTGTTATTGTTGTTGGTAAAAAATAAATATGCTGCCTCAGAGACACATTCCAACTTGACTGGACAGAATTCTGTATCCCTCTTCCTTCAATGCCCATGCCCCACCCCCTCCCTCCCCTATTGAGTTCCATTCTCTGTGCTCCACATCTCCACCACTTTCCCGGCTGTGGACCATTTTTGTGAGATGCGTGATATTTATGCCACGTCAGTCATGATGCATGCCATTGGCAAATTTTGGTAAATAATCGTGCAAATAACTGAGAAAAAGAAAGAAGGCATTGAGGAGGGAAGAATAACCAAATAAATAAAATTATACCGATGGATAACACTGCTGTAGGTTGGAACCGCAGCAGGAAAGCAGTAAACAGCAAAGCCACGCTCCAGATCAAGGGTTAAAAAGTGTATATGGTGCTCACCTATCGTGATGTTATTTCTCTTTTTCCAGAGTAAAAAGTAATGGCCCAGAAATTCATCCCGCGACGCGAGAGTACGCACTGCGTACTCTCGCGTATTCCCACTCCAATTGCCGGTTTTCTGCATGCCCTGCGCATGCGCTGAAAACCGGCACTTGGTCTTTTGAAAAGGGGGCGGGTCCTCGGTGCATCGCGTGCGCGCTACAGGCTGCGCGCACGCTGTGCACTTCATGCTTTGGACGTGCAGGTAAGTACGGAAGATTTTAGAAATGGAAAAAGGAGGAGTAAGACCCACTTTTAACAAGGTAAGTAGTGAATTAAGTATTTTTTTGAATTTTTTTTAACAGGTATATCTTTTTTAGAGACTTTAAAGACAGGTAAGTTTATTTTTATAACTTTTTAAAAGATTTAAAATTTTTCAAAAATTTAATTTTTTATTTAAAATGGTTAATTTATTTAACTATACTTATTTTATTAATGTGATGGTTTTTTTTTAAATTTAATTGAGGTTTAGCTGTTATTTTGGGGGGGTGTAAGATTCATAGATTTCACAGCACGTATGTGAAACTTATGAATGGAAGATGGTGTGCTGCCATTGGCTCTAACTGAGTCATGTGATCCCACAGCTCGCACAAATTCACTACGCCGGTGGGATACGCAAGCACTGCCCAGCTGATGTCTGGAACATCAAGTTCGTGCGAGCTGGATCTGAAAAAGCACAAGCGGAGTGAGAGATCGCGGGGAAGCCTTACCCCCGCGGGAACAGAGCGAGATCAATTTCTGGGCCAATGTGTTTTATGCAGTTGAAACAGATGATTAATTTTTTTTTCACCCGCTATATCTTTCGGCTGTAAACTTTCCCCAAGTGTCCATTCAGAACGATGCACTTGTATCATGTAAATGCTGATAATGTTTGTTATAGATATTGAACTGCACAAACGTGTTGGGAAACATCATTTGCACTGCACTGTAATCAATTATAGAGCAGCAGTAAGGATTAGGCCCTCATTGTCTACTGCCAATTCCGGCATATTAAATAAAATAACCTGAAATTGAATTCTAGCAACACCATTGCAAAGAGCTTAAAATATGTGAAAATGACTGACTTACTTAAGTTAACTGCTTAATTTAATTGGATCTGATCCCTAATTCTTCTGTTCACTGACAATAATCATTTATTGCTATGCTAAACTCTTAATGGAATATGTGGAGTGATGGTAACACTGCTAAAAATACTTTTATCCTCCACAGTGCAATTCTTCATAATTGAGTACTTTGCTGAATAAAAGATGGCCAACTTCCTTGAATTTTCCACATAACTTAAGTTCCTGTTACCCTGAATTGCTCACCATTGTACTTTTTCACAAGCAATAATATCCTTATTATGATTAATTGACTAGAATTGCAGACGGTACATTTAATGTGCTTGAGCCCTACCTGAGAGTAATCACTGCTTTTGTCTTTCAGTTGTCAGCTGTGGCTCAGTAGGAACCTCTGAGTTTGAAGGTTGTGGGTTCAAGTCCCACTCCAGAGTTTTGAACACATAATCTAGGCTGACACTTCAATGTAGTACTCAGGGAGCGTTGGCTCACTAAAACAAATAATTCAGCATGAGGGAGATATATGTATTCTACCTTTCATTTAGTTGCCACTTTTCATCCTTTAGCACCAGCATGTCATCAACCACAATCCTTCACATTTTCATCCGTCTCTAATCTTATTTTCACTTGTCAAAGTGATAGATTCAATGTCTCTTCCTCCGAAGATTGAGGGGGATTCAGTTGATAAATGGCTTAGTGTCAGCTGTGGCTCAGTGGGTAACACACTCGCCTTTGAGTCAGAAGGTTGTGGGTTCAAGTCTTGTTCCACGGGACTTGAGAACATAAATCTAGGCTGACACTCCAGTGCAGTGCTGAGGGAGTGCTGCACTGTTGGAGGTGCCGCCTTTTGGATGAGACATTAAACCGAGGCCCCGTCTGCTCTCTCAGGTGGACGTAAAAGATCCCCTGGCACTATTTCAAAGGAAGAACAGGGGAGTTATCCCTGGTGTCCTGGCCAATATTTATCTCTCAACCAACATCACAAAAACAGATTATCTGGTCATTATCACATTGCTGTTAGTGGGAGCTATCTGTGCGCAAATTGGCTGCCGCGTTTCACACATTACAACAGTGACTACACTCCAAAAGTACTTCATTAGCTATGAAGTACTTTGAGACGTCCGGTGGTCGTGAAAGGCACTATATACAGGAAACTCTTTCGTATCCAGCACCGACGGGACCGGGATAATGCCGGTTGATTAAAAATTCCGGATAACGGAGAGGTATATCTACCGATGCTATTTTTAACAAACAAAAATAAAAAAATCAAGAAATGTGCAGTATAATTGGGTACTCCCCTACAGAATGTTGTGTTAAATGGATGGTGGAAGATGCTTGATTAAGTACAGTAATGCCAGTGAGGGTAATCCAT
The DNA here is from genome assembly GCA_030390025.1 of Squalus acanthias. Classification (NCBI taxonomy): domain Eukaryota; kingdom Metazoa; phylum Chordata; class Chondrichthyes; order Squaliformes; family Squalidae; genus Squalus; species Squalus acanthias. The sequence continues at coordinate 248,703,094 of CM059425.1, forward strand.
AACTCTTTAATTACTTAACAGTAAAACAAAACTTATAAACGACTGTATACTGTAGTTTTCGGAGTATGAATTCTGCCGGTTATTAGAGAATTCCGGATATTTAGGTGCCGTTTAAACGAGAGTTTCCTGTAAATGCAAGTCTTTCTTTCTTTTAAGAAGAGTACAGACTTGATAAGCTGATTGGCCTTTTGGGTGTCAGCAATGGTTCACTGGTAGCACTCTCACCTCTGAGTGAGAATGGTTGTGGACTTGAGCACAACTCCAGGCTGACACTCCAGTGCAGTACTGAGGGAGTGCTGCACTGTCGGAGATGCTGTCTTTCTGATGAGATGTTAAACTGAGGCACCATCTGCCCTCTCAGATCCTACAGCACTATTTGTTTGCATGATACAATGAGAATGGAGGTGTTGACTAATCATTAGCAATCAATCTTTAACAATTAGTCTACAACAGACCCAGAAATGACATGAGAAAACCCCCCAGTGGTGGAGAGCTTTGGGAACCATAGGTCCAAAGTCACCTTTGGCCTCCCAAGTGTGCCACACTTACCATATGTCATGCCTCAAATTTCTAATTTTTTTTCTGAAAGAAATCTATCGAATTAATGAATCAATACTAACTGATTCCAGCGTCTCCCTGGGGAGTCTGTTCCAGAGATTGACCTCTCGTTCACTGTGTTTCTGCAGATTAGGCATCTGGAGAGTTGAGCCCAATCGACTGTAATATGTGCTGCTGTTGGTGTTGTTGTTGTTGCCGTGGTTAGTTATTGTTGTGTAACTTCCACGACCGAATTTGATGTTATTTCAGTGTTGATTGTGAGTATGTACGTGGCATTTAATCTTTAAAAAACCTTCAGTTGTTTGACTTCATGTCCAAGAATTCATCCTTGGCATCTAGGCAAAGGACTGCAGCCATTTGTCTATATGATTACAAATTTCACATTCCTAAAAGTCCATCAGGCAGCCACCTCAGGACCTCCTGCCACCAAGGGAGGACCGAGTAGACGTTGAAGGTTAGCATAGAATGATACAGCACAGAAGGAGGCCATTTGGCGCATCGTGCTTGTGCCAGCTCTTTGGTAGAACTATCCATTTAGTCCCACTCCCCTGCTTTTTCCCCATAGCCCTGCAAACTTTTCCCCTTCAAGTATTTATCCAATTCCCTTTTGAAAGTTATTATTGAATCTGCTTCCACCGCCCCTTCAGTCAGTGCATTCCAGATCACAGCAACTTGTGGCATAAAAAAAATTCCCCTTATCTCACCTCTGTTTCTTTTGCCAGTGTCCAGAAAGGTTAAGCAGCTGCAATGACCTTCCCTGTTCTGCCTCCTGTATCCCAACCCAGATGCCAATGACCACGGTGGCATAGTGGTTAGCACTGGTGCCTCACAGCGCCAGAGACCCGGGTTCGAATCTGACCTCGGGTGACTGTCTGTGTGGAGTTTGCACATTCTCCCCGTGTCTGCGTGGGTTTCCTCCGGGTGCTCCGGTTTCCTCCCACAGTCCAAAAATGTGTGGGTTAGGTTGATTTGGCTATGATAAATTGACCCTTAGTGTTAGGGGGGATTAAATATGTGGGGTTATGGGGATAGGATGGGATATGTTAGGGGGAATTAAATACGTGGGGTTACGGGGGTAGGGTGGGATATGTGTACTGTGGGGATTAAAGCAGCGACAGGGTACTGGCTTTGGATGATCAGCCATGATCGTATTGAATGGCGGAGCAGGCTCGACGGGCCGAATGGCCTACTCCTGCTCCTAGATTCTATGTTTCTATGACCAAAATCTACAGGGGTAGATTTTTGCCTTCATTGAAATCAATGGAATGAAAATCATGTGGGTTTTATAAATGGCGCGTGATGCACCTCGACACATCATCACCCAGGCGGTGAAGACAAAGATCTACCCCACTGTGTATATTGCACACTAGTATTAATATGAAAGTAAGGACTGAAAGGGCCCACAATTGTAGGCCCCAATGGGATGCACCACCAGTCATAAACAATAGAAAGGCAATGTCTTCAATGAAATGTTTTTATCACTGTCACAATATGCGCAAAATAGTTTAGGGCAAGGTGAAGAATGCCTGCGAGAAAGAGTACTAGAATGTTTTGTAAATGCCAGTCCAACAAATCGTGGTTGACCCTTTACTTTCAATGTAAACAAATGTGAGGTCATCCACTTTGGACCTAAAAAGGATAGAACAGGGTACTTTCTAAATGGTAAAAAGCTAAAAACAGTGGATGTCCCAAGAGACTTGGGGGTCCAGGTACATAGATCATTAAAATGTCATGAACAAGTGCAGAAAATATTCAAAAAGGCTAACGGAATGCTGGCCTTTATATCTAGAGGACTAGAATACAAGGGGGTAGAAGTTATGCTGCAGCTGTAAATAAAAACCTTGTTAGCCCACACCTGGAGCACTGTGAGCAGTTCTGGGCACCACACCTTAGGAAGGATATACTGGCCTTGGAGGGAGTGCAGCGTAGATTTACCAGAATGATACCCGGACTTCAAGGGTTAAGTTACGAGGAGAGATTACACAAATTAGGAGTGTATTCCCTAGAATTTAGAAGGTTAAGGGGTGATCTGATCGAAGTTTTCAGGATATTAAGGGGAACAGATAGGGTAGATAGAGAGAAACTATTTCCACTGGTTGGGGATTCTAGGACTAGGGGGCATAGTCTAAAAATTAGAGCCAGACCTTTCAGGAGTGAAATTAGGAAACACTTCGACACACAAAGTTTGGTAAAAGTTTGGAACTCTCTTCCGCAAATGGCAATTGATGCCAGATCAATTGTTAATTTTAAATCGGAGATTGATAGCTTTTTGTTAACCAAAGGTATTAAGGGATATGGGACAAAGGCGGGTATATGGAGTTAGGTCGCAGATCAGCCACGATCTCATTGAATGGTGGAACAGGCTCGAGGGGCTGAACTCCTGTTCCTATGTTCCTATGTTCCCTCGGAAGTGGCCCAGTGAGCCACTCAGTTGTATTGAACTTCTACCAACGGTTCAAGGAGAAGGCCCACCTCCACCCTGTAAGGGCAACTAGGGATGGTCGCTAAATGCTGTCCTTGTCAGCGACGCAAATCTCCAGAAAGAATTCAAACAAAACCTCCTCTTTATCAGATAGCCAGCATTGACATTGTTTCTTTTTGACTCTGCATTTTAACTTATACAGTTAACAAGAAAATGTATAATTAGATAGCATTAAACTTTGTGACTGACGGTCAATGTAGTTTAGACAGTGATCAAAAAATGCTCCCTGTAAAGTTTTGGCATTCAGAAGAATAATTGCTTTCACAGTAAGCAATACTGAAATGCAGGTCTGAATCAGTCACAAGAAGGTGACTTTGCAGTGTCACCAGGGATTTGTGTGCATTTACTATGCGAGAGCACCTTTTTGTTGCAAACAGCATAGTGAAAATGTTAAATTCTTTCATTGCTTCTAACTTGCTGCTTAACACTCAGATGTCTCTGGGTGTTTCTGTAGAAATGATTTCAAGCAAGCGTTTGGCCCTTTGCAATCCACTGATGTCAGTGGACTACTAATTACTTATCTGAATGTTGCAAGAGCTGCTCTATACAGTGACTTGTGTGTTACCAGATCAATGTTTTGTGGGTCACATGCAGGGCTGGAATTTCGATGGAGGTTATTCCAGCCTCCTGCCGTCACTTACGCAGAAGATCGGCAGAATCCGCAGAGAAATCGAGGTTTGCGCCATTTACGATATTTCTCCAATGTGTCTGTCGATCTTCCGATGACGTTATGACAGAAATTCTGCTCCGCGGTCTTCAATTGCTGGGATTGTACCTTAGAAATGAGAGGCAGATGGTGCCACGAACTGTCAACTTAAGAGTCAATTTTATTGATTGCCCGCTCCGACTGGGAGTCTATATCAGGAACTGGCAGGAGTTAAGCTCACGATGTTCCATACATTCATGGAAATGAACTGCAATCAGAAAACCTGCCCTTCAATCTGAAGATGAGAATGCTGAATGCACTGCACTGACAGACATCGACCATGATTTCTGTGTAATGGAGAGGTGGATTTCTGTTTCTGGTGTCAACTTTGAGTCAGAAGGTTGTGAGTTGAAGACCCATTGGCCACATAGTCTCGGCTGACACTGCAGTGCAGAATGGAGGGAGTGCAGCACTGTCAGAAGTGCTGTCTTTTGGATGAGACGTTAAACCAAGGCAGAGTCTGCCCTCTTCAGGTGGAGATGTAAATGATCCCATGGCACTATTTCGAAGAAGAGCAGGAGCGTTCTCCCAGTATCTTGGCCAATATTTATCACTCAACCAACATCACTAAAGCTGTTGAATTGGTCATTTATATCATTGCTGTTTATGGGACCTTGTTGGGATCAAATTGGACACCATGTTACACCACCCGATGTTACAACAGCCACTACACGTCAACAATACCTCATTGACTATGAAGCGTTTTAGGACATCCTGAGGTTGTGAAAGGCGCTATATAAATGCAAGTGATTTCTTTCTTCATTACGTGGCTACTGAAGCAGAGGCTATAACATAATTCAAAATGGAATTGGAAGGGAAGAATATTAAAGGGCATGGGGAAAGGATAGGGAAATGGGATTACAGTCGATAAATGCAGGTGACGAGCTAACACAACACATGAATGATGGGCCAAATGGCCTTCTTCTTTGCTGTAATTTCTGTTATTCCATTGTATGAATTCTGTTTCTAGTGGCTACTGGTCAATCAATCGTGAAATTGATCGTGGAGTGGAGAAATTGGGGTTCGTAACGCCCGTTTTTGGGCGCTAGGAGGCCTCTTAATCTACGAAAATGGCGTCCGCAATGCGCGCGCACGCTTCCAATGGGAAGTGCGCTGGCTGCCATCTTCGTAAAGGGGTTGGCACACGTGCAGCTAATGGCTGCCTGCAGCATGCAGTGCAGGCAGATTATGACGTAAAGCAGCGTGCAACGCTGATCTGAGGCCAGTGCTCCCATTTTGGAGCTCCACGCTCCAGCCGACGCCCTCTCTTCAGCTCGCACAGCTGAACATGATGTTAAGCGGCATGAAGGACCCCCCCTCCCACCACTGCTATTTAAAGGGAACATCAACTACTTGCATGTTAGTTGCTGGATTATTTCTTCTGGCTGTTGTTGCAATTTTTGGGGGTGCTTTTTCATACTTGTTTAAAGTTTCAATAGTCTGCAGGGAGTGGTCTGGCTGGAGCTGAAGTATTTTTTTGATGACTTAAAGGCTGGTGCACAAAGCAATTGCTTCCAGACATGGGTGGATAGTAGTAGGCAACGTTTCTGTTAAGTGGCGTGGCTGCGCAATGGTCTGGAGGTCCTGCGCAGGCCACTCGCCAGCTTTTAAATGGAAAAGAACGCACATGCGCAAAAATTTGAATGAGCCGCGCAGCCCCTTAAAGGGGTCGTGCACCCCCCAAAACATTTAGAGAGAACATTGCTGGTAGGGCTTCCTCTTGGCATTGAGCATGACTGGGAGAATGAGCAGAGGCCACTCAGAGCAGGACAAGCTGTTAGAAGAGGGAGGAGGAGGAGGAGGTGGAAGAGAAGTAAGAGAAAGGGAGGCTGCAACCTAGACAGCCCCCTTTCTGCCTGGGCTCTACATGAACAAATAATTCATGAGCGTGACCAGTAACCTCAACCCCAATTCTCTATTCACCAACAGTCCTACATTCCCTACCTTTCCCCTGTCACTGACCTTCAGATCGTCCTCTTTCCCACAATGCAAAAATAAAAGCCAGCACAAAATACACATTCCAAACCAAATTTATAAATTAAATCATGCCATAGAAAAATAAACTAATCACCCTTGTGCATTCACTTAGTGCTTCTTCCATGTGCCTTTGCCTGTCCTAGTGCTCCTACGAGGTGCTTCCCCAGTGGTTACAGCATGTCTGGTGGAAGGCTGCTGGCTTTCAGTGGAGGAGACTGCAGATGGCCTTGGAGGGCGACCTCGAGCAGCTATGTGCCTAGAAGGCCCGGCTGCACACTGCACCATCTCGGCCTGGGCTGCAGCAGTCTGGGCTGGCTGGTTGACAGGCAACAGCAAGGGCACTGATGGAGTGGCAGGGGTGGGAGCGCAAATGTTGTCATCCCGAGAGAGGACAGCAGCTTCGTACTCCATGGAGCCACTGCCACTCTCCCGGGGCAGCGCCTCAGCAATCCTAGTTCTCTGTTGGAGAACAGATTGCTGAAGTGCTGTGATGCCCTAGAAGCCCCTTTGCACACTGGTATCAACAGTCGTGATGGCAGCAGTCTGAACTTCCATGGCAGCAAGCTGAAATTGCATGGCAGCAATCTGAGCTTCCATGGCAGCACTCAGCCGTTGGGAGCTGAGACATCGGCCATCAGACGCTGCATCGTGGTTGGCTACACATGTATGTTGATGGAGATGGCCACCAGTGCACTAACCATTTGGGTGTGTATGCGCATCAGCCTTCTTCTGTAGCCTGGCCCATTGAAGTCCTCATCTGAGTCCTCTGCAGCAGAACTAGTGTGCGACCTCGCTCTCCGGTGAGCTGGCTCCTGCGCTATCCTTTCCCCCAGCCCTGGCTGCATCGCACTTGTGCCCGGTATCGCACCACGTGTAGATCCTCCCTCTATCCTATCCTCTAATTTACGCAGAGTGTCAGAATCTGAGATGGTGGCTGCGACTGTGAAATCGAGTAACAGTGTCCTTCATCTTCACTTTCTTCTTGCTCTTCCTCCACTCCCTGGGCAGGTTCCAGTTCTTGAATATCTGAAATGAAAAACGGACAAGGGTTGGGTTATGGCGAGGGGAGAGGAGAAAGATGCTTAAACTATCTGCAGCTTGTAAGTCAGAAGGGATTGAGGGATGATTGAGAAGTGGGATGAGAGAAGAAGGATTAGGTGCGGATACCCTCATCTTCAATCACATCAGCTCTGCCAGTGGCCACGACCTCAGCAATTGCCCTTCCCGTAATGGCCAGCACTGTCTCCTCCATGGGCGTTAAATCCTTCAGGTGTGCCTCTCCCCTCCCATTAATTCCTGCTGCCTCCTGTTGTGCGTCACCATCTCCTGCAAGAAAGAGGGAAGTGTGTCAGTGTGTGTCGCACAATACATTTGGATGTGACTGTCATGGTTGAATAGGTGCCAGTGTGAAATATGGGTGCGAGGCTTGCAATAGTGCTCAGTGTGTGAGGGTGAGGTAAAGAATATGAATGGTAGGTATGAGTCCTGATTGATAGAGATTGTTGGTAAGTGAGTGATGGAGGAGCAGTGAATGAGAAGTGGATGAGACTTGTGATGCAGTTGACAGGGTATGACATTTGAAGATGTCTTGACTACTCGTGTGAGATCATTAAACCTCTTCCTGCACTGCATCCAAGTCCTCAGGGCTACAATCCCAGCATAAGCATGTGTCTGGAGGGCCTCTGCCCCCGACCGCCCCCCCACCCCCGAGGATACAGGACATTTCTCCTTCTTTCCACCTCTTTATTTTTTATTTGTTCCTGCGATGTGGACATCGCTGGCAAGGCCAGCATTTATTGCCCATCCCTATTTGTCCTTGAGAAGGTGGTGGTGAGCTACCCTCTTGAACCACTGCAGTCCGTGTGGTGAAGGTATTCCCATTGTGCTGTTAGGGAGGGAGTTCCAGGATTTTGACCTAGCGACGATGAAGGAAAGGCGATATACTTCCTAGTCAGGATGGTGTGTGACTTGGAGGGGAACTTGCAGGTAATGGTGTTCCCATGCGCCTGCTGCACTTGTCCTTCTAGGTGGTAGAGGTCACGGATTTGTGAGGTGCTGTCGAAGAAGCCTTGGCGGGTTGCTGCAGTACATCTTGTAGATGGTACACACTGCAGCCACGGTACGCTGGTGGTGAAGGGAGTGAATGTTTAAGGTGGTGGATGGGGTGCCGATCAAACGGGCTGCTTTGTCTTGGATGGTGTCGAGATTCTTGAATGTTGTTGGAGCTGCACTCATCCAGGCAAGTGGAGAATATTCCATTACACTCCTTACTTGTGCCTTGTAGATGGTGGAAAGACTTTGGGGATCAGGAGGTGAGACACTTGTCACAGAATACCCAGCCTCTGACCTACTCTTATTGCCACAGTAGTTATGTGGCTAGTCCAGTTAAGTTTCTGGTCAATACTGACCCCCAGGATGTTGATGGTGGGAGATTTGGCGATGGTAATGCTGTTGGATGTCAAGGGGTGGTAGTTAGACTTTCGCTTGTTGGAGATAGTCATTGCCTGGCACTTGTAGTGGCACGAATATTACTTGCCACTTATCAGCCCAAGCCTGAATATCATCTAGGTCTTGTTGCATGCGGGCATGGACTGCTTCATTATTTGAGGAGTTGTGAATGGAACTGAACACTGTGCAATCATCAGCGAACATCCCCACTTCTGACTTTATGATGGAGGGAAGGTCATTGATGAAGCAACTGAAGATGGTTGGGCCTAGGACACTGCCCTAAGGAACTCTTACAGCAATATCCTGGGGCTGAGATGATTGACCTCCAACAACCACAACCATCTTCCTTTGTGCTAGGTGTGACTCCAGCCAGTGGAGAGTTTTCCCCCTGATTCCCATTGACTTCAGTTTTACTAAGGCTCCTTGATGCCACACTCAGTCAAATGCTGCCTTGATGTCAAGGGCAATCACCTCTGCAATTCAGCTCTTTTGTTGATGTTTGGACTAAGGCTGTAATGAAGTCGGGAGCCGAGTGGTCCTGGCGGACCCCAAGCTCTTCCACCAAGACCTCCAGTGCAGTGTCCGAAAACCTTGGTGCATGCTCTCTCCCATGGTCAGCCATTGTTGAATCTTCCACAGTACAATATTAAGAATGATCTCAGGACTACCAGCAGCCACAATGCACTTCCCCTTCAAGAGGTGCAGGCTAGCTTTATGTAGTGCTAGCCACACACGATATTGTGCCCCCTGTTGATGCGCCAGCAATCATGGAAATAAGCAGGCAGCACGAAGTTGGCGTCCTGCCTGCATTGCAATCAACGGGTGTGAGTCTATCATGCATCACGTTCCCTGCGACCATTTTCGGGCTTATCCAATTTAACCCCTGGAGAGCCATGACCCAATGCAGTATGCAGGTCAAACAGCTTTAGTGGGCAGTGGAATAAATGGACCCTGATGGGGGTAAGGGGGGGAAGTTTGAATGATGAAGAGGAGGAGTGGAAGAGAGGATGGGAGAAAACAGGGGGAGGGGTGGGGGAGAGGGAGAGAGGAGAGAGGAGAAGAGAGGAAAGAGAACCAAGGGAGCTGAGGAGAGAGGAGTGGAGGAGGAGGTAGGGAGGTGAGGGGGAGAGGCTAGGAGAGGGGGAAGGGAGAGGGAAGTGGAATGGGAGAGAGAGCGAGGACAGGTAAAGGAGGATTGTGTGGAGAAGGAGGTAGTAGAGAAAAAGGGGCCATGGGAAGGTTGAATGAGGACAGGGAAGAAGATTAGCGGATGAGGAAAATGTCTGAGAGGTGGACAGTGGAAGGGGAAGGAAATGGGACGGGGAAAAAGGGGAGGGAAAGCTGGATGAGGGAAAGAGGAAAGGGAATGGGGGAACGGAAAAGAGGGATGAGGACTGAAGGGAAATCTATTTTAAACATCCCTGACAACAAGAGAAACTTTAATACAAAAGAGAACTTTTAATGATGGCTTAACCACTTTGAAAAGCAAGTTGAGAACAAAGAATATGGAGGAACATTTTAAACAGACATTACTCAGATAAAAGAAGCAGTTGTGGCCAGGGGCAGGTCTGGAGTTGCTATGCAACCAGTGGAACCGACCAGCACTGTCTTGAGACAAGACCCTCATTAAACTGCAACGAGTGACACGCATGTTGAAGTAACCCCACTAAACTTTGAACCAATCGTGAACAACAAAGGGAAAAGCCATGCTTGAAAGAGCCAATCAATAAGATGTACATTTGAGAGCCGTGAGAGAAGCTTTGAACACAAAGGCCCAGAAATTCGCCTCTCCGGCTTGCCGCGGGGGTAAGGATCGGGCGCGCACTTACCTACCGCGCCTGCCGTTGTGTTTTGGGCCCACGGGAACTTCAGCTCCTGGTCCTGCTCCAAGAGCCGGCGCGCAGTGCTTGCGTGTCCCAGGGGCGCAGTTAGTGCGATGCGTCCCCTGGGATCACGTGGGCCATGGAGAGCCAATGGCAGCAGACAATCTTTCATTCATAGATTTGACAGGAGACCTGTCAAATCTATGAATTGAAATCGGCCCCAAAAGAACAGCTAAACTTAAAATAAATTAAAAAAAAAACATCACATTTTTAAAATAACTATATTTAAATAAATTAACCACTTTAAACAAAAATTTAAATTTTTGAAAAAATTAAAATACTTTTTTAAAGTGATAAAAATAAACTTACCTTTCTTTAAAGTATCTAAAAAAGATAAACCTGTTGAAAATTTTTTAAAATTATACTTAATTAACCACTTACCTTGTTGAAAACGTGTCCTGCGCCTCCTTTTTAATAGCGTAGTTTCTTCAATACTTACCCTCGCGTAGAAACCTGAAAAAAAATCTAAGTTTGCTGTGTGCGCGCAGCCTCTACCGCGCACGCGGTTCACCTAGGAACCGCCCCTTTCACCATACCGGAAGTTCCGGTTTCCCGCGCATGCGCAGTCCATGCAGGAAACCGGCACTTCGGGACGCATTACGGGTGAGTACTACTCACCCGGGAAGGGCCAAATTTTTGGCCCAAAGAATATAAGAACTGACACAACACCTGGGCTGGGATTCTGCTCACCTCGGTGGGTCTGGTGCGGGCGATGTCGGTGGCAGGTCACAGCCCCACTCTTGGTTCCATCCCTCTGTCCAAAATGAATTTACATTGATCGGGCTTGTCAAGAGCGATTCCCAGCCCAGTTAGAGGAAGCAGGTCTGGTGACGTCATTCATGACGCGTCATCAGCCAGTTTCCTTAAAGGGACCACGTCCACTTTACTTTTGATGTTTGTGCTGTCAGAGTTCTACAGCATTGAAGTGCTGCAAACACTGACAATGACTGCACAGAGGTGCAGGGCTGCACCCAGGTTCTCCCATGACTCCCTCCATATGCTTATGGAGGGAGTCAGAGCAAGCAGAGAGGTCCTCTTCCCTTCCCATGGGTGGAAGAGACATCTCCAGGAAACCAACACAGCCTGGTTGCACATTGCGGAGGAGGTCACAAGCAGGGATGTCATCAGGGGGTCCTGGGTGCAGTGGCGCAAACCTTTCAATTATCTCATTAGATCACAAAACATTAGTACAAAGCCACACTCACCTTCATCCTGCTGTGCCTCTCATCACATCCCCATCACTCTGCCTTCCCTAACCTACTCCTGCACATCCTTACTCACACCAACTTACCTTGCACCTCCACCCATCCCTCTCTCTCTATCTACATTATCACATCCCCCTTTCACGAGCCACAACTCACACTCACCCTCATCCTAGTGCAGTCATACCAACTAACAACACACAAGGGTAGCCACTTGGGTGTTTTATCTAATGTTCATGTAAAGTTTCTGTTAATGCGCTGTCAAACATTGAAACCTTTATTTGGAACATTTCCTGTTCTTGCACAGATTTGTGTGCACCTTTGGAAGTGGCTTAGTGAGTTGCAATGAATGGTGAGACATAACGATACCCCCCACAATGGTGATGAGTGTGAAAGGAATGGCTTGGACATTGTAGGGATGCTTTATGGTGTTGGTGTGGGGTGGTGCCAACCTGGCGCATCATGTGGCAGCCAGGATGCACAGCGTAAAGTGAAGGAAATCTGGCTATGGTGAGGCCATCCCTGGCCTCCCAAGCAGCAATGTGCTCGGGTGCTGATGCCCTCTGTCCTGTGCAGCATCAGGTGATTGCAGAGAAGGCTGGTGTTGTTGTTGGTGATGCTGGTGCTGAGGCTGATCGTGGTGGGATTCTGAGGACCAAGGTGAGCGAGTTTCAAGGGCACCCATGCTGATGGAATAGATGGCAGGTGAAGTCGAGATGACAGAAGCATTCTGTCAATGGTGAGAGAGTCCTTCCAATTAGGTGAAAGTGGATGGAAAAGTGGAAAGCCTGCAGAATCTGTGCTGGAAATGGACTGAGAAATAGCTTATGGCTGCAGAAAGTGATGATCTGTCATAGAAACATAGAAACATAGGAGCAGGAGTAGGCCATTCGGCCCTTCGAGCCTGCTCCGCCATTCAATATGATCACGGCTGATCCTCTATCTCAATACCATATTCCCGCTCTCTCCCCATACCCCTTGATGCCTTTTGTGTCTCGAAATCTATCTATCTCCTTCTTAAATATATTCAGTGACTTGGCCTCCACAGCCTTCTGTGGTAGAGAATGGCACAGGTTCACCACCCTCTGAGTGAAGAAATTTCTCCTCCTCTCAGTCCTAAATGTCCTACTTCGTATCCTGAGACTGTGACCCCTCGTTCTAGACCCCCCAGCCAGGGGAAACATCCTCCCTGCATCCAGTCAGGTGGGAGCTTTTACTGTTCATTTGAAGCTGTCAAGTAATCAGCTGGAGCAAAGGCCACTGAACCCCCGCCTCAGGTTGACAGACATGGTCCCCGAACAGCGAGGTTCCCGTGGCCATGAAGTTAAAGTTAAAAAGGTAAGTTAAAAAAGCCTGTTAAGGATCTGTTAAGTTCATTATAATGGGTTTAATTGGGTCACCCGTTGCTGCCCGTCGGGTCTGCTCAGCGCTGACAGTCCCGACATTGGGAAAGGCGCATTGCGGCAGATTGACAGCGGGTTCCCGACCCGCTGTCAAAAAACAAACACTTTTCCACCCGACCCGCCATGGATCCCGCCCGCTGACACCCTGGAAAATTCCAGCCGTAGTTTTTTACTGCAGTCGGCCAGGATAAACCTATCCTGGTCTAACGAAGAGAAGACGTCTAAAGATTCCAACAGACTTCAATAAGCACTTGAACCAGGCACTTGAAGACTCCAGGACAGGTTAAGTTGGGTTCTTATTTAACCTGTGTGTTAGTGGTTAAATAAAAGATCTCTGGGACATAGTGTATCCGTGTGGTTTTATGTTAAAGTGGATTCAGGTCTACAAACCCTACTCTAACGCCTAACGTGGGAGATGTGAAAGTCATAAATAATTCCTACAGGAGGTGTACAGAAGAGGACGGGGAAGGAAAAGCGAGGGGAAGAAGAGTATAACAGTGGGATGAGAGGATGTTGGTGGCCAAAATTCTGCTTGGTGTAGGGTGGTGCTCAATGGGTAACATTCTTACCTCTAAGTCAGAAGTTCCTGGGTTCAAGTCCCACTCCAGAGACTTGAGCACAAAATCAAGGCTGACACTTCAGTGCAGTGCTGAGAGAGCGCTGCAGTGTTACATACAGTCTACAGCACAGAAACAGGCCATTCAGCCCAACTGGTCTATGCCGGCGTGTGTACACCACACAAGCCACCTCCCACCCCACTTCATCTAACCCTATCAGCATATCCTTTTATTCCTTTCTCCCTCATGTGCTTATTTAGCTTCCCCTAAATGCATCTATGTTATCCGCCCCAACTCCTCCTGGTTGACTCTAATATCTGCTCTACTTTGAATACCATCATGGGATATTTTGCATCCACTTGAACAGGAAGACTGAGCTTCATTTTAATGCATCCAAAAGATGCATACAAGTATTAACAATTGTGATTGTAAACAGATAATGACCACTATTAAAAAAAAATACTACATTTTGTCTACTTTCTTCTGGCACGGACAAGATGGGCCGAATGGCCTCCTTCTGTGCCGTAAATTTCTGTTTCTATGATTCAATTGATAATTGCAACAAAAAAAAGAAAGTGCGATCATTTGTGAAGCTACTAATTCAAATTACAGATCCAAGCCATGCAAATCACGTTGTGCCAATAGCAAATCCTCTGTGGAACACAGCTGTATTTATTACTGGTGTAGTATGTTACTGATGATCACAGCTGTCACTGGACTAATCCAATGTGATCAGGCCCATCAAGCAACAGTCAACATTATAAATAGACTGACACTTTACCAGTGGTACAGTCCGCTATCATTCATCTTTCCTCTACTAGCACTGTTGAAGATGCTGTCTTTCAGATGATAAAGCATAGAAGGAGGTTATTCAGCCCATCATGCCTGGTAGAGCTATTCAATTAATTCCACTCCCCTGCTCTTTCCCAATTCATCTGTCAATGTTTTCCCTTCAAGTATTTATCCAATTCTCTTTTGTAAGTTACTATTGAATCTGCTTCCACCACCCATTCAGATCACAACAACTCGCTGTGTAAAAAGAATTCTCCTCATCTCTCCTCCAGTTCTTTTGCCAATCACCTTAAATGTGTGTCCTCTGGTTACCGACCCTTCTGCCACTGGAAACAGTTACTCCTTATTTACTCTATCAAAACTGTTCATGATTTTTGAACATCCCTATCAAATCTCCTCTTAATCTTCTCTGCTCTAAGGAGAACAATACAAGCTTCTCCAGTCTCTCCACATAACTGAAGTCCTCCATCCCAGGCACCATTCCAGTAAATCTCCTCTGCACCCTGTCCAAGGTCTTGACATCCAGACCGTCGAAGACTTGCGCTCCTGGGCCTGCAGGCATATGCCTGCGTAAAGGCCCACCTATCCCAGGAGCACGTGCAGTTCGCATTTACGTACGGAATTCCCCATAAGCCTAATAGAAATCACCTAATAAATACAATTTCACAGCACTGAAATAAAAATAAATAATCACAGATTCAAAATTAATTAAAATACCATTTAATTAAACATTTAAAATAAAAATGTAATTTTTTGAAAAATAAATGTCAACATTTTTAACAAAAGTGAGAAGTCGCACAACACCAGGTTATAGTCCAACAGTTTTATTTGAAATCACAAGCTTTCGGAGCTGCTGCTCCTTCGTCAGGTGAAGTGAAGGATTACAAATGGGCACAGCCTATATAGACAGAGAACAATGTCTGTGTAGCGTACAATGTCAGACGACTACAGTTAATCTTTCTGACTGCCTTTTATCACACCTCGGCAGAGAGACAATCAGGTCAGTCAGGAAGACATTATATCAAAGACATAGCAAGATACAACTAAGACAATTAGGTGGGGTCACAGGGGGTCTAATGTGTCAAATGCTGCAGTCTGTATGGAAAACCATAAACTTTAAACGTTTTACTTTTTTTACTGGAAATCACATCTGTGAACAAGCCAACGATGACTCGAGTCTGGATGACTCTACGTCAGGTGGGGTTACATGTAGCGTGACATGAACCCAAGATCCTGGTTGAGGCCGTCCTCATGGGTGAGGAACTTGGCTATCAGTTTCTGCTCGATGATTTTGCGTTGTCATGTGTCTCGAAGGCCGCCTTGGAGAACGCTTACCCGAAGATCCGAGGCTGAATGTCCTTGACTGCTGGAGTGTTCCCCGACTGGGAGGTAACAATCCTGCCTGGCGATTGTTGCGCAGTGTCCATTCATACGTTGTCGCAGTGTCTACATTTTTAACGGGGACAAAATTGACCTAAACTAATTTTAAATGTAAGTGAAAGTTTAAATCAGTTTTAAAATTTTTACTTTAACATTTATTTAAACCCTTACGCTGGTCAACGAAGGCTTTTCGCCTGCTTTTACCAGGCATAGTTGTTTGGTGGGTATTCGCTGGGCAGTAGTTGGGCAAATAGCCCAGCCCTGCGCCAACGAAAGTGAACTTACAGCGGATACGGACGATCTGTCAAGAAGAAACTTGACCGATCGCAAGTTCCGAGTTTTCGCGCAGGCGCATCACACGCGGAAACCCGGAACTTGCGGGGCACTTACGGCCGCGTACACACAGCGTACACCATCATTGGCCCCGTAAAACCCTGCCCTTATTTCAGCTGATTATTGACGATGCTTCACGTTGAAGGGAAGTTAATCTCACTGTCTTCTGCATGTTTTTCTGTAAGATTGCGAACAAAACAGTTGGGTATTGTGATTTTATTTAGAGGTGCAATAAAAGTGCAGTCACCTGAGCTTATTCTCAGCATTTTTATGGCCTTTTGAATATTAAAATATCATTGTAGCTGTGCATTGAAACTAGATGATGCCGGATCTGTATATGCCAGAACATTTCTGAGCTTTCACTGTCAAGTTTATAAAGGGAAAAGAAAAGACTTACATTTCTATACGCCTTTCACGACCACCGGACGTCTCGAAGCGCTTTACAGCCAATGGAGTACGTTTTTAAGTGTAGTCACTGTTGTAATGTGCGAAACGCGGCAGCCAATTTGCGCACAACCAGCTCCCACAAACAGCAATGTGATAATGACCAGATAATCTGTTTTAGTGATGTTGATTGAGGGATAAATATTGGCCAGGACACCGGGGACAGCTCCCCTGCTCTTCTTCGAAATAGTGCCGTGGGATCTTTTACATCCACCTGAGAGAGCAGACAGGGCCTCGGTTTAACGTCTCATCTGAAAGTCAGCACCTCCGACCGTGCAGCACTCCCTCAGCACCGCACTGGAGTGTCAGCCTAGATTTTTGTGCTCACGTCCCTGGAGTGGGACCTGAACCCACAACCTTCTGACTCAAAAGTGAGAGTGTTATCGACTGAGCCACTGCTGTCAACTATGATAGTACTTAAAAAAGCAAATACTGCGGATGCTGGAAATCTGAAATCTGAAATCTGAAATCTGCAATAAAAACAGAAAATGCTGGAAATACTCAGCAGGTCAGGCAGCATCTGTGGAGAGAGAAACAGAGTTAACGTTTCAGGTCGATGACCCTTCGTCAAAACTCGAAAAAGTTGGAGATCTGTGATAGGATGGAAGGCAGGAGAGATTAAGAGACAAAAGGGATGATGGTGCAAGGCAAAAGGAGATGGTAATGGGACTTTTTTTTCTCTCGTTCACATGGCAGCTGTTGATGATTCTGCCATTGCCATTTACACCTCATCTAGACTCATCTTTTGTTTCTTAACTTGTCCCATAACCCTCTCCTTTTGCCTTTGTCACTTAATCCCTCCTGCCTTCCATCCTATCACAGACCTTCCCTTTGTTCTTTCCTCCCCTCCCCCTCTTACCCTGCCCCTACACTTGCTGAAAAACCTGTTACATCTCCAATTTTTTCCAGTTCTGACGAAGGGTCAGTGACCTGAAACGTTAACTCTGTTTCTCTCTCCACAGATGCTGCCTGACCTGCTGAGAATTTCCAGCATTTTCTGTTTTTATTTGTTAGTATTCTACTCGAAGAATTATCTCTGTGGCTCAGGCGTAGCACTCTCACATCTGAGTCAGAAGGTCGTGGGTTCAAGCCCCACTCCATGAGACTTGAGCACAAAATCAAGGCTGTCACTTCAGTGCAGTACTGAGGGTGTGCTGCGCTGTCTCGGAGGTGCCTTCTGTCAGGATGAGACTTCAAACTGAGGCACTGTCTGCCCTCTTGGGTGGATGTATAAGATCCTCTGATTTAAACAAGATCTCTTCTAACTGTTCTGCCAGTATTTCTGACTTTCTGAGATACCTAAAGCTTTCACAGCTCTCTATTAAAAGTCAGACTGCACTTGCAGCCTTCCTGTCTCCCCGAAAGCTTGTCTCTTTCTCTCTCTCATTCTCTCTCTCTCTATCTTCCATCTGTTCAAAAGACATTCCAACATAATGGATGTGAGGTGTTTTTCGATTAGCTAGACAAGCTAATTAATTGCTGATTGCTTAGTCTTTGTGGAAAACAACTTTATTTTACCATATTAATGACCCTACATCTAGGTGCTTTTTGTTTTAAATTGATGAGAATGCACTTTGCTAAAATAAATAAAGTAACTCCTTTCTTTCTGTGGGAAAATGGCTAAAAATGCCACAATGTGCTACCCACTTATCCCAACTTCTTGCTACTATCTGTTGTCCAAGGAGATACCAAATTCTGCTAATATGATGGGGCAGATTTTTTTAAAAACTAGTGCTCCTACTGCAGTGCATCAATCGGAGTTCAGGCATGAAGGTCAGCATACCCCATACAACGTTCTGTCCGTTAAAAGGACTGCTTGGGAAACCCTGCAGGGCCCGCCGCTGCCCTTCGCACCTGAATTCTTGCGATGTACTCCCATTGCACCGACAGTAGTTCCGCACCTGGAGTACCCTTGTAGCTTTTTGTTGATTCATGGATATTGGACAGCAAGCAAACAAGAAATCATCCAAATCATGGAACAGTTGTTGGCCCAAAGATAGGAAGGATAAGACTACTGTGGCCATATGGCTGGTCCCAGACTCTGGGAAATATCGCTTCCCACGATACCTCCCATACCTCCTTATTTAGTTATTCTCCAAGTGTCAGCTGTGGCTCAGTGGGTAGCACTCTCGCCTCTGAGTCAGGAGGTTGTGGGTTCATAATCCCACTCCAGGGACTTGAGCACATAAAGCTAGGCTGACACTCCAGTGCGGTGCTGAGGGAGTGCCGCACTGTCGGAGGTGCCGTCTTTTGGATGAGACGTTAAACCGAGGCCCCGTCTGCTCTCTCAGGTGGACGTAAAAGATCCCATGGCCACTATTGCGAAGAAGCGTAGGGGAGTTATCCCCGGTATCCTGGCTAATATTTATCCCTCAACCAACAGAACAATAACAGTTTATCTGATAATTTAAAAAAAAATTGTTTATGGGATGTGGGCGTCGCTGGCAAGGCCAGCATTTATTGCTCATCCCTAATTACCCTTGAGAAGGGCATTATCACATTGCTGTTTGTGGGAGCTTGCTGTGCGTACATTGGCAGCCGCGTTTCCCACATTAGAACTGTGACTACACTCCAAGAAAGTACCTCATTGGCTGTAAAGCGCTTTGAGACGTCCAGTGGCCGTGAAGGGCGCTATATAAATGTAAGTCTTTCTTTTTCCAAGTGCTTATCAAATCTCTCTTAGATTTGGTGATACAATCAGCCTCAGCTGCTTCTCTTAGCAGTCCATTCCACGCCTTCGCCACTCTGCATAAAGTAATTAAATCTAAACTGTGTTTTTCAGCTTTCCTCTTCTAAGTTTGAGGTTGTGCCCTCTTGCTGTAACAATTCAAGGGAGCTACAAATCACTCCAAGTAATTGAATGAAGAGTGTTAATAACAACAGCAACAACACATTTATATATCGCCTTTAATATATTAAAAAAAACTCCTTCAAAGAGGCATGAGGAAAAACTGAACACCGAGCCAAAGAAAGAACGATTAGGAGGGGTGGCCAAAATGTTTTGTCAAAGAGGTGGGTTTTAAGGAGGTTCTTAAAGGAGGAGAGGGAGGTACAGAGGGCAAGAGGCTCAGGAGGGAGGGAATTCCAGAAGGCGGGACCGATGTGGCCGAAGACATTGTCACCACTGCTGCGGTGAAGGGAGGACAAGACAAGAAGAAGGAGTCAAAGGAATAGAAAGTTTGGGGGGGGAGAGTCAGGGCAGGAGGAGGTTACAGAGATAGTGAGGGGTGAAAAAAGAAAAGAAAGACTTGCATTTATATAGCGCCTTTCACGACCACCTTTACAGCCAATGAAGTACTTTTTGAGTGGAGTCACTGTTGTAATGTGGGAAACACGACAGCCAATTTGCGCACAGCAAGCTCCCACAAACAGCAATGTGATAATGACCAGATAATCTGTTTTTGTTGTGTTGATTGAGGGATAAATATTGGCCAGGACACCGGGGATAACTCCCCTGCTCTTCTTCGAAATAGTGCCGCGGGATCTTTTACATTCACCTGAGAGAGCAGACGGGGCCTCGGTTTAGCGTCTCATCCGAAAGACGGCACCTCCGACAGTGCAGCACTCCCTTAGCACTGCGCTGGAGTGTCA
This sequence comes from Squalus acanthias, assembly GCA_030390025.1. Lineage (NCBI taxonomy): Eukaryota > Metazoa > Chordata > Chondrichthyes > Squaliformes > Squalidae > Squalus > Squalus acanthias. The sequence continues at coordinate 248,722,850 of CM059425.1, forward strand.
ACTTAGATTTTTGTGCTCAATTCTCTGGAGTGGGGCTACGAACCCACAACCTTCTGACTCAGAGGTGCGGTGAGGTCAAGGAAGGATTTGAGCAACAAATGAGAATTTTAAATTCGAGGCATGGGGGAACTGAGAGATAATATAAGTCACCAAGGTTCGGAAGAATGCACAGTAACATTTTTAAATCCATTCAAAAAGAACATGTTTAGAATATCATTACACATAATGACCAGGGTAGTTTATCCACCTTCCCATGCTTAGGTGTGAGGTGTGGCTCAGGGGTAGCACTCTTGCCCCCTCATCCAAAGGTTGTGAGCTGAAGTCCCTCTCCAGAGATTTGAGTGCATAATTCAGGCTGGCACTCCAGTGCAGTTCTAAGGGAGCGCTGCGCAGTAAGAGGTGCTGTCTCTTGGATGAGACGTTAAACTGAGGCCCCATCTGCCCTCTCAGATTGATGTAAAAGATCCCATGGCACTATTTTGAAGAAAAGCAGGTGTTCTAGTCAATATTTATCCCTCAACCCACACCCCTAAAAACAGATTACCTGGTCTTCATCCCATTGTTGTCTGTGGGAACTTGCTGTGTACAACTTGGCTATCACATTTCCTACATTACAACAGGGACCACACTTCAGAAAAAGTACTTAACTGCCTGTAAAGTGCTTTGGGGCACCCTAAGGTCATGAAAGGCACTATAGAAATGCAAATTCTTACTTTCTTCTTTACATTTAGCTATAAAGTGCATCTTCCTGTTAATTGAGTAAATGATCGACCTCGGAATATTTTAACCTTCTAAGCAGCAGAATGTTTGAAATTGTCTTCATGTTCAATTGGTAACTGGTAAGAAAGAAATTTGTTTATTTGTGATTTCTCTTCCTTGACTAGAGAGAAGACTTGGGCCGGAATTTGCGGTGGGTAATAACAGCGAACTAACAGCGTTCACTGTTACTACCCCTTTGAAACTGACCGCAACTTCAGGATGTAGCGCATGCGCATCTAAACGCGGAAATCCTGAAGTTGCGGTTAGTCATTCACTGCTCCGACACTGGCTGCGCTGTGGACACCCCCACCCCCCCCACCCACCACCCTCATAGGGGTGTCACAGTCACAGAATTAGGGGTCAGCCACCTAGGACTGAGATGAGGAGAAATTTCTTCACTCAAAGGGTTGTGAATCTTTGGAATTCTCTACCCCAGAGAGCTGTGGATGCTCAGTTGTTGAGTATTTTCAAGACAGAGGTCAATAGATTTTTGGAAACTAAGGGAATTAAGGGATATGGGGATAGTGCAGGAAAGTGGAGATGAGGTAGAAGATCAGCTATGATCTTATTGAATGGCGGAGCAGGCTCGAAGGGCCAAATGGCCGACTGCAGCTTCTATTTCTTATGTTCATAGCCAGCAATCAGGGTAATCAGTGAAACTGACGAAAACTTGGGCTTTTCCAAAGGTCTTTGATTCACCGCTGACCGCAAATTCCGGGCCCTTAAGGTCAGTAAGGGTGTAGTGGGATATCACTTGTAATTCTGGTTAACTGCTCTTTCCTCTCAGACTTACCAGGACTAAGAATGCTCCAGATATTTCACTTCTATATCCCGCTCTAGTTCCTGACTAATTTAGCTTAAAACCGTTGCAGAAACCTCGGAAAGTGTTATACACTTGTTTCTTGAGATTGTACATGGTAAGTTACTCAGCTAAGCACTGGATTTAATTGCCGAGGATGTGAAGTACTTAGAACAGTTTTTTTTTTCACAGTAGAATTTCTCTCATGGGTATTTGACAGGCTGCCTTTAGACTCCAGAGGATAAACAAGCTGCAGTGATGTGTGAATTCTTTATCCCTCACATGGCAAGACTTGTGAGGAGCACAGCACTGAAGTTCTTTGCTGAATGCATAGCAGGCATTTTCTGCAGGACTGCCTATTAGAACATCACATAATGCAATGAAAGCTTTCGATGGGCAACAGTTTTGCAGAGTTCAATGTCCAAAAACATCTTTGATCGAATGGATTGAAAAGAAAAGAAAATAGAGATCAAGTCAGTCAGAATTTGTAAAGAGAAAATTCAGGTATAATGATGTTTTAGATATGTACCCTCCCTTCATCAGTTCTGGTCAATGGGTACATGTACAAAATGCAATTATTTAATTTGCTCACTTTCCTTTGTGTTTTTTATGACTTGGGTCTTTATTAGTTGTGTCCCTCTAAAAAGGGGGGCATTTTTGTTAGATTTTTGGGGTTGACGACACTGGGGAATCCCAATATCTCGTTATGAGCTGTAAAGAAAAGGAATAGGCTGTCTCTTTACAGATGCTGACTGACCGGCTCTGTATTTCCAGTATTTTCTGCTTTTATTTCAAGTTTCCAGCATGTGTCGCTTTTCCTTTTAATTTTGATCTAATGGAGTTCTCTCCCCCACCCCCACCCCCCAATCCCCGCCCCCGACTCATTCTGGACCACTCATTTCAAATTGCTAATATTCTGTTATATTCAATAGCCTTTTATGAAGATTTGTAGGAGTGAATTGGGATTGTTCTTGTAAAAAAACAAGGCTGATTATTTTTCAATGGATTTACTTGCACTCAATATTCACTATGTCGGAGATTCTTCACAAATTCAACCGCCCACTGTACGGTGCATACATCGAGCGCAAGACAGCTTTTGGTTCTGTCAACATAAATGCCCTAAGGAAGGCTGTACAAGGCATTGGTGTCCCTGACATTCTCCTGAGGCTATTTCAAGATCTACGTAATGACCAAGGGGTACGGGCCCGACTAGGGGAACCACAAATCTGAGATGTTCAACACCAGATCTGGAGTAAGGCAGGGAGGCCTCCTGGCTCCAACCCTGTTCTGCCATGCACCAAGGAGCCCTGGTAAATTGAAGTCAATGGCGATTAGAGGGAAACTTCTCAGCCCAGGACATTGTGAGAAGTCGCACAACACCAGGTTATAGTCCAACAGTTTTATTTGAAATCACAACCTTTCTGATCGCTGCTCCTTCATCAGGTGAAGTGAAGAGATGTATATCGGCACAGCATATATAGTCAGAGAACACTGCCAGACGATTACAGTTAATCTTTCTAACTGCCCTTTATCACACCTTGGCAGAGAGATAATCACGGCAATCAAAGGTGTGGATGATGTTCAAACAGGTCAGTCAGGAAAACATTACATCAAAGACAATGAGGTGGGGTCACAAGGGGTCAAATGTGGCAGATGCTGGGGTCTGTATGGAAAACAAAAAACTTTTTTTGCTGGAAATCACAGCAGGTCCGGCCGCATCTGTGTAGAGAGAACAAGCCAACGACGACTCGAGTCTGGATGACTCTACGTCAGGTGGGGTTACATGTAGCGTGACATGAACCCAAGATCCCGGTTGAGGCCGTCCTCATGGGTGCGGAACATGGCTATCAGTTTCTGCTCGACGATTTTGCGTTGTCATGTGTCTCGAAGGCCGCCTTGGAGAACGCTTACCTGAAGATCGGATGCTGAATGTCCTTGACGGTGAAGTGTTCCCTGACTGGGAGGGAACACTCCTGCCTGGCGATTGTTGCGCGGTGTCCGTTCATACGTTGTCGCAGTGTCTGCATGAGTTCCTCAGGGCAATGTCCAACCATCTTCAGCTGCTTCATCAATGAACTTCCTTCCCTCATAAGGTCAGAAGTGGGGATGTTCGCTGATGATTGCACAGTGTTCAGTTCCATTCGCAATTGCCCTGATAATGAAGCAGTCCATGTCCGCATGCGGCAAGACCTTGACAACTTGGGCTGACAAGTGGCAAGTAACATTCGTGCCACACAAGTGCCAGGCAATGACCATCTCCAACAAGAGAGAGTCTAACCACTTCCTCTTGACATTCAATGGCATTACCATCGTTGAATCCCCAACCATCAACATCCTGTGGATCACCATTGACCAGCCACATAAATACTGTCAAAGCCTTTCCACCACCTACAAGGCACAAGTCAGGAGTCTGATGGAGTACTCTTCACTTGCCTGGATGAATGCAGCTCCAACAACACTCAAGAAGCTCGACACCATCCAAGACAAAGCAGCCCGCTTGATAGGTACCCCATCCATCACCTTAAACATTCACTCCCTCCAACACTGGGGCAACATGACTGCAGTGTGTACAATCTACAAGATGCACTGCAGCAACTCGCCAAGGCTTCTTCGACAGCATCTCCCAACCCTGCAACCTCTACCACCTGTGTCAGCTGTGGCTCAGTGCATAGCACACTCGCCTCTGAGTCAGAAGGTTGTGGGTTCAAGTCCCACTCCAGAGACTTGTGCACATAAATCTAAGCTGATACTCCAGTGCAGTGTTGAGGGAGTGCTGCACTGTCGGAAGTGCCATCTTTCAGATGAGACGTTAAACCAAGGCCCCGTCTGCTCTCTCAAGTGAATGTAAAAGATCCCATGCCACTATCTCGAAGAAGAGCAGGGGGAGTTAACCCTGGTGTCCTGGCCAATATTCATCCCTCAACCAACATAACAAAAACAGAGTATCTGGTCATTATCACATTGCTGTTTGTGGGACCTTGCTGGGCACAAATTGGCTGCTGCATTTCCTACATTATAACAGTGACTCTACTTCATTGGCTGTAAAGCGCTTTGAGACATCCGGTGGTCATGAAAAGTGCTATATAAATGCAAGTCTTTCTTTCTAGAAGGACCAGGGCAGCAAGCGCATGGGAACACCACCACCTCCAAGTACGCCTCAATGTCATACACCATCCTGACTTGGAAATATATTGCCGATCCTTCATCGTCGCTGGGTCAAAATCCTGGAACTCCCCGCCACTGTGGGAGTACCTTCACCACACGGACTGCAGCGATTCAAGAAGGCGGCTCACCACCAATTTCTCAAGGACAATTAGGGATGGGCAATCGTGAATGAATAAATTAAACAAAAAGGGAGGCGTCCAACCCTGTTCTGCCGTGTAATGGACTGTTTCCTCCACCTTCATCTCTGCAAATATCAACACTGCCATCAATCAGACCTCTTTTAACCAGCTGGACTACACGGACGATGTCACCCTCTCGAGTCAGGTCACGAGCGATCTGAGAGACACGTTGGAGAGCTTTCAGCGCGATGCAGCTATCTTTGTGCTACTACTTTCTTGGGCCAAAGACAAAGGTCCAGAGTGTCGGCGTCAACTCTGCGATACAAGACATTCAACTTGATGGACAAAATGTAGAGGCAGTGGCTGGCTTTATCTACCTAGGTAGCAAAGTGTCATCAGATGGGCGTTGCGAGCTGGACATTCTGAGGAGAATCGGCTTAGAAACTTCAGCAGTGAAGACCCTGCACACGATCCGGAGTCAAAGGAAGATGAAAATTCCTATGAAAGCACGGATCTATTGGGCCTGCGTGCTTCCAATGCTTTTGTATGGATCTAAAACATGAACGCTGCTTAAGCAAGACATCAAGCGACTGGAAGCATTTCCTACGCATTGTCAGAGGCGAGGGCTGGGCACGAGGTGGTTCATCTTTGTCCACAACACAGATGTGGCAACGAGAACCAGGCTTGGGAAGATCCAAGTCATCATTGATCATCACCACCGACCACTCTATGTCATGGCATCTATCTCGTGGACAAAGCTCCCATAAAACAGACATTAAAGCTGGGGAATCAAGGTCTGGGAGAGGACGCTGATCTGCTCTGGATTGAAGGGTTGCCACGGAGGTTGTCCATGGTTGGCCTGGCTTTATCAGATCAGTAACGATCCAGTGGAACTCTGTGACGCTCAGAATGAAGCTATGCTGGTCATGGCCAGTCGATGCTATGGATCTCTGCGAGCTAAGCATAATCCCTTGCTTAATGGAAGTATTCAGTATCCACCATTGTCTCCCTAATATTGATAGCATAAACCCCACTGTCTTCGGGGACTATTTTTGAACAGTAGTGAGAGGAGAGCAATATATTCGCATCTATTGATTTTAGCTTTTAAAGTCAGGCAGTTGATGCCTCAGAGTCGTAACCAGGTGTATCCTTGACATTTTACCCACAAACACATTGATTTCTTAGTAGCTGCAATACCTGGAGCTATCTCAATTATTAAGAAAACTGTTGGCTGTGTGCTATCAATATTAGCTGTCGCTGCTTTATTCCACTGTCACATCAGGGTTGCCCAAAAATGATACATCCAAAATCCAAATGCTAGAGCAGAACCGTCATCATGAGGGAGAGACGGTGCCATTTGTAGGTTAGAAAGGAACCACTGACCAATGCAGCGAACGCATTCAATCCCATCTCGTGTCGATGCAGCATCCCCGCTTCACATTAATTAAAAAATAAATCAAACTATTTTCATTCTAAAGAAACATTTTTGAAACATCCTTTTTGTTAAGAGACTTGGGTGAAGGCCTGACCATTCGTGGAAAGCACCAGGGAGGCTGAAACGAACAGGAGAGATGCCAAGATAAATCAAGCAGTGGTAAGGCGTTGCCAATCGGACGTCCCAATGCTGGGGGCCAGGAAAATCCTTTGTGGAGCCGGCCCATAGGTAAATCCCGGGGATGGGGCAAAAGGAAGGAGGCATTCCTTTAAGGATCCTGTTGAGGACTGCTGGTTAGGCCATTGTAGATCCAGAAAAATTGAGCATCACATGCGTGGCCCAAGCTCTGCCCAGTTTATGATTAATTTTGCGGCGGGGTTCTAAAACAGGTTTAGGCCCCTGGTTTGTATATTCAAGGGGCTTAGCTCTTGTTTCAATCTTTCTTCTTAGTGCCATACAGAGGAGGAAGGATTCAGCTCTCTTTAACCCATCCATCCAGGCAAAAGCAACTTAAGTCCCCTACCCCCTCCCCTCATGTCATCTAACTGGAGTTTGAATTACCCTTGGGTTTCGCCTCGACTACCACTGCCAGAAAGTCATTCCAGGTGTTGATCACTCTTTGCATGAACTTTCCTGACGTCTGTGCTAAGGTTCTGACGAAGGGTCATCGACCTGAAACGTTAACTCTGTTTCTCTCTCTCTCTACAGATGCTGCCCGACCTGCTGAGTATTTCCAGCATTTTAACACAGGAACATAAGACGTAGGAGCAGGAGTAGGTCATTTGGCCCCTCGAGCCTGCTCCGCCATTCAATAAGATCATGGCTGATCTGATCTGATCTTGGCCTCAACTCCACTTCCCTGCCTGCTCCCCATAACCCTTCACTCCCTTACCATTCAAAAATCTGTCTATCTCCACCTTTCCGTTTTTATTTCAGATTTCCAGCATCTGCAGTATTTTGCTTTTGTATCTGTGCTAAGTTGTCCTTTCACCAGTGATAGCCAATGCCTCACGTCTTGCCTTACCCTGAAGTTGGGCTCCTAAGACCCAACTTGCAATTCGAGCTCTCTCCCTACACGTACTTTACTCTGGCTTGCTGAAGATCCCAGCATTCTAAGGAACGTAAGTAGTGAGTTTTGAGGAAGAAGCACTGACTGATTTACCACTCAAAGTTTGCCGCACAGCCCCCTGTTGGTCACTTCTGAATTTGCCCCAGTTTCTCCAGGGTTTACTCCTTTGCTGCCAGTGATTAGCCTTGTGTCTCTTCGTTACACCATCTCTAGGGCTTTAATTTTTATTTATTCATTCTTTGGGTATATTTATTGCACACCACTGGTTTGGCCCAAAGTGCACTAAGTGTCAATGACGTAGGGTGAAATTAGGAGTTACATGTCAACCAGACTTGCTGAGAATAGGAAGTAGGAAGTCCCTTCCCTGAAGGAATTTTACAATAACCTGGCAGCACTTTTTCCACTGGTGCCAGCTGAAAAGTAACCAAATGTATTGAATTCAATTTCCTAAATTGGCACAGCAGGGTTTGAATTTATGACCTCTGGGCTGGTGGTCCAGTACCATAGCCAATAGACTACCATACCTATTGACTATGCCTTGCTGACTAAAACTAAATACAATAGTCTTGGAAGCAAAAACAGAAAATGCTGGAAATACACATCATAGAATCATAGAATCTTACAGCACAGAAGGAGGCCATTCGGCCCATCATGCCTGTGCCAGCTCTTTGAAAGCGCTATCCAATTAGTCCCACTCCCTGCTCGTTCCCCATAGCACTGCAATTTTGTTTCTTTTCAAGTATATATCCAATTCCCTTTTGACAGGTACTATTGAATCTGCTTCCACCACCCTTTCAGGCAGTGCGTTCCAGATCATCAACAACTTGCTGCATAAAAAAAAATTCTCATCTCCCCTCTGGTTCTTTTGCCAATTATCTGCAATCTGTGTCCAATGGTTACTGACCCTCCTGCCATTGGAAACAGTTTCTCCCTAATCTACTCCATCAAAACCCTTCATAGTTTTGAACGCCTCTATTAAATCTCCTGTTCACCTTCTCTAGGTCTATCAGCATCTGTAAAGAGAAAAGGCAGGTGAATGTTTCAGGTGTCAATGTTTATTAAAACTGAAAGATAAGAAAGCTCCTTTGAAAGTCCGGAGAAAAGGAGGGGGATGGAGCAACAGATACCCCACAGAGAGATAGTCGGTGGGCTCAACAGAAAAGTAGGAAACAATTGGATGATCTAAAATATTTTCTCAGTGAGGCAATGAAATGATATGAAAAGAACAAAAGATGCAAAAATAGCTAAGACGGTGGTGCTAATTGTTGTACCACTACTGCTGGCCTGCAGAGAGATGAGCTAGCACAGCACTGATCTGTGAGTGAATCTGTGAGGCTCAGCTCACTAGATCCAGTCACTGAACCATTAGGGGAATCTCATGGGATCTGTGCTTCATCTCAAGCTCACCTTCTGAATGCATGAGCTGTACGCTGAATAGCTGATGCTTATTTCTCCAGGTTAACAGCACACATTTTTGCTACATTAAACCTACCTTATCTATCATATTAATTGAGCCCATGAGAAGGCAGTGTAGCCAATAAGGCGTTTGCTGTAAATACATTTTGGGCCATGAATTATAAAAGAGATCAAAGGCTACCCTTAATTAGATTCACAATATCTCCTTTTATGGTGACATTATATAAAGCTATGTTGCACTTCAATCAAGGCTGCAATATTTTCTATAAATAATTGAAATGGTTTACAACATAGGAATCAGCAATGAAATTTGCGGCATGATTTTCAGACCTCCAGTCTTATTGAAAAACTCACAATATTACTTCTAAATGCATTCTAAATTATGGCTTCTGTAAGGCGAAACAAGAATTCCATTGAGCTGAAATGAATTAATGCCTTGAAGGAAATATCAATGTGTTTGTTGGCATAACACTGCGGCACCAGATTCTCAGCAAACCAGGAAGTTTTCTTTCTTTTATTTCAAGACTAGTTTAGTCTCACAATGGCCGTAGCCTCTAGAGTGTTGTGATGGCATCAGCTCAGTGTTACACTTTTCACCACACTGTTTCAGAATGCCCCTGAGCCGGACCTCGTCAGTTTGTTTCATGCGGTTCCTCGTCAATTTTTCTACCGGATTCAAATTATGGTGGAAAATGGAGGAAAATATCAAAGACGCTGCAAAACACAGTGGGGTCAAAAAAATGTTAGAAGGACCACAATTTAGGATGGGACCTGGATAAGCCCGACTCCAGGCTTGCATTAGGGATTCTGCAGGGCCTAGTAAGGTACGAAGCCTCCATCCACCCTAAATAAGGCCAGCAGTTTAGGAAGGGACAGGAACTCCCAATGTCAGAGTTCCCGCTTCCCCGATCCCTCAGTTGCCGTACGGATGATCAATGCCCGACACGCCTGGTGAGACCAGGCATACTAGGCCGATGAATGGCAGTTGTGGGATCCACCTTGGGGGTCGAGGCCAGGGCGTGGTCTGAATCCCAAAGATTAAGGTAATTGTTTAAGATTTTTGGCCATTTGTCAGACGTTTCCTGGAGGCGGAGGGGGATCGCGGGAACCCCATGGAACTGGCAACTTACGCCGCAGTCTGGGGTAAAGCAGAAGCCCTACATGCGCCCCTAGTGACACGGGTGCCCGCCATCAGCATGCTAATTCAAGAGCCTCCCCCTGACCCTTTGGCAGGGTCTACGCCAGACTTCCTGGACACTTATGCCGGATATGCCCTCGCGGATTTTCAGCCCCCGTTATTCCAAAACCGGAAGAATTTAAATGAGGCTATATTGTGGGAATATCTAATAATATATTAAACATCGAGCAGATAGAGTGGATTTCCTGTAAGTGTGGCACTTACTTCCTGTAATGTTTTCCCATCACCCCTTTCCCTGTCATGCTTGATTGATCGTGCCCGAGTGTTATAAAACCACATAGCCTCTGACTCAGCATGAGTAAAGCCACGGTAATACACCTGACAGTACTATAGCCTTTGAAACATTCACATAGCAACAGGCTTTGTCCCCAACTACCAACATACCGCATTTTTTAATTATTCGTTCATGGGATGTGGGCGTCGCTGGCAAGGCCGGCATTTATTGCCCATCCCTAATTGCCCTTGAGAAGGTGGTGGTGAGCCGCCTTCTTGAACCGCTGCAGTCCGTGTGGTGAAGGTACTACCCACAGTGCTGTTAGGGAGGGAGATGCACTGCAGCAACTCGCCAAGGCTTCTTCGGCAGCACCTCCCAAACCCGCGACCTCTACCACCTAGAAGAACAGGAGCAGCAGGCGCATGGGAACACCTCACCTGCAAATTCCCCTCCAAGTTACACACCATCCTGACTTGGAAGTATATCACCGTTCCTTCATCGTCATTGGGTCAAAATCCTGGAACTCCCTACCAGCACTGTGAACTTGGAGGTGGTGGTGTTCCCATGTACCTGCTGCCCTTGTCCTTCTAGGGGGTGAAAGACGTGGGTTTGGGAGGTTCTGTTGAAGAAGCCTTGGCAAATTGCAGCAGAGCATCTATAGGTAGTTCACATTGCAGCCATGGTACACTGGTGGTGGAGGGAGTGCATGTTTAAGGCAGTGGATGGGCTGCTGATCAAGTGGACTGATTTTTCCTGGATGGTTTTGTGACAGATCAGACCTTCCCGGTTCCATTAGTGAGCCAGACTGGCTGCTCAACGATCAGTGCTGCCATGGGATACTGTGTATCTGCCTGCCTCATGTATCAGATTAGTGAGTGTGCAAGGGCGATTCACATGATTCCAATCTTCTAAACCAATGAGCACAGGATTGAGCCCTTGCTGGGTGTACAAAGATACCAGGAACTTCTCACGAGCAGCATAGTGAACAGCGTGACTCACCAGAAAATGTGCAAGTGTCCTCTCTCAGCATGACAGCATGCTTGCTCCCTCACTCTCTGCCAGTGCCCTTATTAGTGCCACACAGCCAGCTGGGCCTGACTGCTCTGGCTCACGCTGAGATGCTGTAGTCTGTATTTGGACCTCCAATGCCCAGAGCTACTCAAAGTCATCCATCACGGTCATCTGAAGCATCCACAATGGAAGCTCATTAGCCTTCCACCTCCCAGGCCACAATGACTAGGGAAACACTTTGTAGGAGCACTAGGACGTATAAACAAGTACACAAGACAGGCACTGAGGGGTTGCACAAGAGTGATTCATAATTACTCCTGTTAAATATTACGCACAGATGGAATTGAGTAGTTAGGTAATTTTTTTGTTTGTTTGAGATTTGGTGTTGGTGTTAATATTTGTAAGAAGTCACACAACACCAGGTTATAGTCCAACAGCTTTATTTGATTTCAAATAAAGCTGTTGGACTATAACCTGGTGTTGTGCGACTTCTCACATTTGTCCACCCCAGTCCAACACCGGCATCTCCACATCATTAATATTTGTAGTAAAATGAGGGCAATACCCGTAAGGCTGGACTGAAGGAAGGCAATCGGATGGTGGCAGTAAGGATGGAGGTGAAGGATTACGGATGCTATTGGGGATGGGGGAAATGATTCATGTGAAGTGCTATTAGATGAGCTGCTCTTTAAGAGCGCTGGTAACTAGAGGCACTGGTGACGGATATTGCGCCTGCTCTTCCTCCTTGTCGTGCTGCTCTCCTCCTCCTCCTCCTCCTCCTTCTGCTGCTGAAAGGTCCTTGCTGCCTGTTGCTAAGTTGCTGAGCGTGCTGATCACGTGGTGAGCCAGGCGCTGGGGCAGACCAATTTCACAAAAGTGTCCGACAGCAAGCGTAGGATCCTTATTTAAATCTGATAATTAGGCTTTTTAAACGATGCGCCCTGGATGCTTATGGCGGAGCCTGATCCTTAGGCGTCCATGTTACGCCTGTAAAACCGACGCCGCGCGATCGAATTTCGTGACCCATCTTTCTCGGTTACACTCATAGAAACATAGAAACATAGAAAATAGGTACAGGAGTAGACCATTCGGTCCTTCGAGCCTGCACCGCCATTCAATGCGTTCATGGCTGAACATGCTACCTCAGTACCCCATTCCTGCTTTCTCGCCATACCCCTTGATCCCCTTAGTTGTGAGTGTTATATCTAACTCCCTTTTGAATATATTTAGCGAACTGGCATCAACAACCTTCTGTGGAAGAGAATTCCATAGATTCACCACTCTCTGGGTGAAGAAGTTCCTCCTCAGCTCAGTCCTAAATGGCTTCCCCTTAATCCTTAGACTGTGACCCCTGGTTCTAGTTTTCCCTACCATTGGGAACATTCTGCCCGCATCTAATTTGTCTAAACCAGTCAGGATTTTAAATGTCTCTATAAGATCCCCCCTCATTCTTCTGAACTCCAGAGGATACAAGTTCAGTTGACCCAATCTTTCTTGATATGTCACTCATTACACATCCCCATTACATTTGGGATCAGTGCTGTTGCTCTCTATGCCCTTTTTAATATCCATGCACCTTTTTTGTGATGTGGTGACCAAACATGACTGAACACAGAGCTCCAAGCCTTAGCATAACCTCTGTCGACTCGTACTCTGTCATTCTGGACACATATCGCAGCGTTCAGTTTGGTTTTCTAATTCTGTGTTGCATTGTCTCGAACTGAAAGTGATGAGTTCACTGTTAACCCCCAGCTTCCTGTGCCAATTCAGGTCCGTCCATCCTCTGCTCAGTGCGCAGAAAAGTTTGAGCAAATATGACTCGAAGGAGAAACAGATTTATTGGCCGGGTAAGGAGACCATATATTCAGTCCAGCACTGAAGTTCCATTTAATTTAATAAAAAGGCTTCCCTGATACTTTTATCTGACCCAATATTCACAACTAAAACCAACCCTATTACTTTCAATAGGCTGAATCCTGATGTCAATGCTCATGGTTATACAATGAGTTAACCAGGCTAAGAGATTGATGGAGCAGTGAATAAACTATGATTTGTTGAGTGCAGAATAATTTATCACACTCATCTAAGTTGGCAACCGTGCTCTGACTCGGAGGCTAAGTGACATCGGGCAGTAATTGCCATGGCTTTCTGTATTTTTTTCCTGATTAAAAAAAAAACCTAGGATAACTTTTGTGTAAACAACAATAAAAAAACCACTCCACTTGGGCCCGTCGCCCAGAAATTCTAGAGGCTCCGTTGGCAGGACAAAGCCTCACTGTGGGCAAGTTAGGAGTGGGGATTTCAGGCATGTATGCGGGCAGCTGCCTGAGCCGTCGAGTGCTGCAGTAAAGTGGGTGCATGACTGACGTCCTGGCCCAAACTGCTGGAGCTGTGTTTATTAATTCTATTGACACCGATATATGGTACTGTTATGCATTTGTACATGGGCGCGCCAACCCTCCAGGATTGCCCCGGAGTCTCCAGGAATAAAACATGAATCTCCAGGACACGGCTGTGAGCAAACACAGGAGAAATATCACAGGGGCGTTTAAAAATTGTGGTTTTCAAAAAATGTTATTTGAACACTTTTGTTTATTAGTTAGAAAAATATGGGAAAAAAGACTGACTGGCAGTCAAAGAATCATCCAATCGGGTAATGAAGGGGGTGATTTTGCCAGCCCTGGGGAGGCGGGTTTGGAGGCGGGACTGCCGGGAAAATGGCAGAATCTGGGGGCGGGTACCCATCCCGCCCCCAACCCGCCTCTGTGCCATCTTCCCAGGAGGTGGGTAGCCGACCCGCGCCGGGTCCCGTCTCCTGGAGGCGGGAAGGGGATTACAGCCACTTAACTGCCTGTTAACAGGTAGTTAACAGGCAGTTAAGAGGATTATCCCCATTTTCCCAGCAGAGGTGCGGGCTTCCCGACGTCGGGAAACCCCGCCAGGGTCAGCGAGGCGAGCAGTGGGTCTGCGGAGGTCGGAGGGGTCCAAAAGTGCGCTGTGGAGGTGAGTGATGGGTGCAAATGTGGAGAGGTAAGTATGTGAGGTCAGTGAAAAGTGTTAGAAAAAGTTTCCTTACCTTTGTTTCTTCCTGCAGGCTTCAATTGTTGGGGATCCGCAGGCTCCGGCATCTCCACGGCAGAGATGACAGAATGGCTGCTGCATTCTCCGATGCAACAACCATCTGCTTTCTGCTCAGGAAATAGGTTTGGTGAGCCTTGAGTACAAGAACTCACCAAACAACAGAGAACGTCAGTGTTTGACAGCTTCTCAAAGCTGTCAAACGATGACAATTCATCTGTCAAAATTTTTTGACAGATGAAACGTCATACGCTGACGTTCTCTGTCACCGGCTTTCCCTTAATTGGCCTGCTAAGCCCGCTGGGCGGGCTTAACAAGGTCAATCAAGGGAAAATAGCATGGGTTGGCCACAAGTCGATGGAGGCGGGACTAAAACCCGACAAGCAGCAGTCCCGCCTCCAACACGCCCCCATTGGCAAAATCACCCCCGAAGAGTCTACTCGCTTTCTAATTGGCCATGCACCGAGAGTATGGGCGTGTTGGGCGTCGAATGGCAGGAGTGTGAGGGCGGGACAGTTGGAGGCAGGAGGTCATGTGACGGCACCTCCCGGGATATGTCCAACCAGAGTTGGCACCCCTAATTGCACGTCTCCATGATATTGTGTGGGTGGTGGGAGAAAGGGTAAACAGTGACACAAAGAAAAGGAATATACATGCTGGGCCAGTGCATCACTCCTCCAAACTCTCCCTTCTCCCCTCCTTCCATGGGCCAGGTGCCAAATAAGCCAAGGACCGTTATCCTCAAATCGAGTCAGCTGTTTCAATGGAGATGGTTCCTCCCCAACTCTGCACATTCACTCGTGGTGTGACAAGCAGCCTTTTGCCTGGCAGACATCCAGACATTAACTGTTGCCAGAACAGCCAAAGAGCCAGCCCTGTGGTCAGAGCATGTCCCTCCTTGTGTGAGCATATTGCAATGCAGTAATGTGGGTAGGTTCTGGTAGCATCGCCGGTTCAAAGTATCCATTTCAATAGTGATATGCGTGTCATGCCAAATTTCTGTCTGTAGCTTGTCTGCAGTTGTATGGAAAAGAGGAAAGCTCGTTTGAATATTCTTCAGGAGGAATTTTGATAGAGTAGATAGGGAGAAACTGTTTCCACTGGCAGGAGGGTTGGTAACCAGAGGATACAGATTGAAGGTAATTGGCAAAAAAGCCAGGGGGCAGATGAGGAGAAATGTTTTACTCAGCGAGTTGTGATGATCTGGAACGCGCTGCCTGGAAGGGTGGTGGAAGCAGATTCAATAATAACTTTCAAAAGGGAATTGGATATGTACTTAAAAAAGCAAAAATTTGCATGGCTATGGGCAAAGAGTTTGACTAATTGGAGAGCTCTTTCAGAGAGCCGGCACAGGCATGATGGGCCGAATGGCCTCCTTCTGTGCTGTGATCTATGACGCCTTCTGTGAGGGTGCTGCAACTGACAATTGTGGTTCTTGCCGTAGATACTAGGACTCAATGCTGATAAAATATGCAAAGGTGCATACATTGAGTTTGACATTACTGATTCCATTAAATTTGCACTCAGTGACTACTGCAAGGGGCTTCAGAGCACATCTCATCACTGAAATCTCCTCTTCTGTGTAACACAATCTGCCCCATTTTCAAATAAGGGACGTTCCCTCAATCTACTACCCCTATCCTTACAACCCCTGAGCCCCCTTTGCCCCCACATAAGCGTACCAATAATCATCAGCTGGGTGAACGGGGGTAACTTTAACATTTATCAAAGTCGTTAGAAAAGAAAATCAGGCGAGGTTTCGAATGGGTTGCTGAATCGCTAGCACCTGTTTATCGTCCAGTGATAGAAGTTAACATTACGCCCAAGAAGTTCGAACCAAATAAGTGCACCCTTTCCTGTATTACTCTACCCTCCATGAATAACAAAGCATGATGTCAGTGCACTTGTTATTTTATTGCAATGAAGTCCAAGTGGACACAAGCCTACCTGCTCTTTCTCCTTTGAGTCAGAAGGTTGTGGGTTCAAGTCCCACTCCAAAGACTTGAGCGCATAATCTAGGCTGACACTCCCAGTGCTGTACTGAGGGAGCGCTGCAAGTCGGAGATGCAGTCTTTTGGATAAGATGTTAAACCAAGGCCCTGTCCTCCCTCTCAGGTAGACGTAAAAGATCCCATGGCACTAATTTGAAGAAACGTAGGGGAGTTCTTCCTGGTGTCCTGGCCAACATTTATCATAGAATAGAATCATAGAATGGTTACAGCACAGAAGGAGGCCATTCGGACTGTCGAGCCCGTGCCGGCTCTCTGCAAGAGTAGTTCAGCTAATCCCACTCCCCTGTCTTTTCCCCATAGCCCTTCATTTTTATTTCCTTCAGGCACTTATCCAATTCTCTTTGAAAGCCACGGTTGAATCTGCCTCCACCATCCTTTCAGGCAGTGCATTCCACTCAACCTCAATTTACCTAACCACCCCAAACGCCCCCCCCCCCCCCCGGCCCCCCCCCCACCCCCACCCCAACTGGGACTGCCACTGGCCACCCCTTCCCCACCCGCCACATACAAACGGAGACTGGAGGAGGGTGGGGCTGACTCCAAAGGTTTTCCTAGTGTCCAATAATGAACTTTGAACCCCGACCCAAGAAACTGGGTCAGGGTTACGGCGGTGTGGGAGGGGCAGGTGGAAGTAAGTCCCACCCAACCTAAACATCACCACCGGGAGAGAGAGTCCAGTATAGCAAGTCCCTCAACATCTGGAAAGGTGAGTTCATATTTTGGGCAGAACTGTTTTCTGATGAAGGGTCTCCACCTGACCGGTTAACCTGTTTATTCTCTCTGCAGATGCTGACTGACCCGTTGTGTATATTTCCAACATACCCTGGCTACACCAGTAGTAGTATGACCTTATTAATGAATTTCCGGAACAAAATGGCAAGTTCGTATTCATTATAACTGTACTGCCGGAGATGTCGGAGATGCCATCTATCAGATGAACCGTTAAACCGAGGACCCCGTCTGCCCGCACAGATGCCCGTAAAAGATTGCACAGCCGATATTTACCTCAACTAACATCACTAAAAAACAGATTATCTGGTCTTTACCTCATTGCTGTTTGTGGGAGCTTGCTGTGCGCAAATTGGCTGCCGTGTTTCCTACATTACAACAGTGACCACACTTCAAAAAGTACTCCATTGGCTGTAAAATGCTTTGGGACGTCCAAGACATCCAATTGGGAATTCGGAAGGAACATCTTTACCCAGAGAGTGGTGAGAATGTGGAACTCGTGGTTGAGGCGAATAGTATGGATGCATTTACAGGAGGCTAGATAAGCATATGAGGGAGAAGGGAATAGAGGGTTACGCTGATAGATTTAGATGAGGACAGAAGGGAGGAGGCTGGAGTGGAGCATAAACGCCGGCATGGACTGGTGGGGCCGAATGGCCTGTTTCTGTGCTGTGTATCCTATGTAAGTCCTGAGGTCGTGAAAGGCGCTATAGAAATGCAAGTTATTTCTTTCCATGATGAATATCTGAATGTCTATAATAGAATTTTTGATGCTACCCCTAAAGAATAAAAAAGATGATTGAATCCCTACTGGTCCAGTGGCCACTTACCTAATTATTTCGATGTAGTGCTTGTTGTGAAAAAGTCTCAAATACCTTCCAGTATCCCAATTCTGTTGGAGCAGGAATTCTTTCTGTCTTAGCTTTGGTTTAATATTGCCCATTAAGGAGCCGAGCAGCTTCAGAGTAGCTCCAAAATGACTGGTGGATGTCCAATGGTGAATCACAACTCTTTGTTTTATTCAAATAAATACAGCGGAGGCCTGCTGCATTGCAACATTTAACGTTGGCGCGGTTCTGTTCTCAGTGTGCCCGCAATAAGCCAATGCTGCCACAAAACCAAACTATAGCAAGCACATAACTCCATTAATTGCTATTTACGTTGTAATTTGCGGTACAATATTTTTGCCTAGCTGTGGCGAAAAATATTACATTGCCTTTCAGCGTTCATTCATAGCCATTGAAAGCAGGCAGATTACAAACACCTCCAGTAGCACTTTAGTCCTCTTAGCACATCAGATTCAAGCTGTTTTTCAGCTACGTGAGGCTTGAGGGATCTAAACACTACCGTAATTAAATAAGACAAATTATTCTTATCTTTGTTTACCACCATAAACCTGAAGCAATATGTTTCTTTTTAATTAAATGTGACACTCTCTTGTTTAGGAAACCATTCCAAAAGTGTTTGAATGTAAAAAGATAATAAAGTTAAATTATTTTCTTTTGAATTGTAAAAACTGTAATTAAGCTTAAACCGGATATTTTCGGACAGGATGCATTTCTCTGATATATCCTTATCCTTCTTAGACACATTCCACTACTCCGACAAATAACAGACTCTCAATATGAAATATTGCTGGGATTTTTAGTGTTTTTTTTAGTTTAGGGTGAGACTGCATCGTTCCAAGGTATGTGCTTTCGTGGATCTCTCCACATCACACACCACCCTTATCTGACATAGTGGATCAGGCGACCTGCTACGGTGCACCCCACCTTTGGTGAACATGACTTGCCCGGACAATTTTGAGAAGTGGACAATCTGGTGAAGGTTTTCCAACTTCTCTTCTCGGCAACTGGTGATCGTCCTGCCATTTACTGGGGGGAGAAGGTGTACAGAAAGTGCAGAGGTCAGCGCAGAGGTGAAAACCGTTAATAGAATCATAGAAATTTACGGCACAGAAAGAGGCCATTCAGCACACCATGTCCGTGCTGGTCGAAAAAGAGCTATCCAGCCTAATCCCACTTTCCAGCTCTTGGTCCGCAGCCTTGCAGGTTACGACACGTCAAGTGCATATCCAAGTACTTTTTAAATGTGATGAGGGTCTCTGCCTCTACTACCCTTTCAGGCAGTGCGTTCCAGACCCCCACCACCCTCTGGGTGAAAAAAATTCTAATCAACTTATCTCTAACCCTTCTGCCAATTACTTTAAATCTATGCCCCCTGGTTATTGACCTCTCTGCTAAGGGAAATAGGTCCTTCCTATCCACTCTATCTAGGCCCCTCATAATTTTATACACCTCAATTAAGTCTCCCCTCAGCCTCCTCTGTTCCAAAGAAAACAACCCAAGCCTCATAGCTAAAATTCTCCAGTCCTGGCAACATCCTCGTAAATCGCCTCTGTACCCTCTCTCGTACAATCACATCGTTCCTGTAATGTGGTGACTGGAACTGTACTCAGTACTCTAGCTGTGGCCTAACTAGTGTTTTATACAGTTCTAGCATAACCTCCCTGCTCTTATATTCTATGCCTTGGCTAATAAAGGAAAGTATCCCATATACCTTCTTAACCATCTTATCTATCCGTCCTGCTACCTTCAGGGATCTGTGGACATGCACTCCAAGGTCCCTCTGTTCCTCTACACTTCTCAGTATCCTACCATGTATTGTGTATACCTTTGTCTTGTAAGCCCTCCCCAAATGCATTACCTCACACTTCTCTGGATTGAATTCCATTTGCCACTTTTCTGCCCACCTGACCAGTCCATTGTTACCTTCCTGCAGTCTACAGCTATCTTTCTCATTATCAACCACACGGCCAATTTTTGTATCATCTGCAAACTTCTTAATCATGCCCCCTACATTGAAGTCTAAATCATTGATGTATACCACAAAAATCAGGGGACCTAGTACTGAGCTCTGTGGAACTCCACTGGAAACAGCTTTCCAGTCACAAAAGCACTCGTCGACCATTACCCTTTGCTTCCTGCCACTGAGCCAATTTTGGATCCAACTCGCCCCTTTCCCTTGGATCCCATTGGCTTTTACTTTTGTGACCAACCTGCCATGTGGGACCTTGTCAAAGGTCTTTCTAAAATCCATGTAGACTACATCAGATGCACTACCCTCATCGACCCTCCTTGTTACCTCCTCAAAAAATTCAATCAAGTTCGTCAGACACAACTTTCACTTAACAAATCCATGCCAACTGTCCTTGATTAATCCGTGACTTTCTAAATGATGATTTATACTGTCCCTCAGAATTTTTTCCAACAATTTTACCACCACCGATGTTAGGCGGACTGGCCTATACTTACTTGGTCTATCCCCTTCTCCCTTTTTAAACAATGGTACCACATTAGCAGTCCTCCAGTCATCTGGCACTATACCTGTAGCCAGAAAGGATTGAAAAATGATGGTCAGAGCTTCCGCTATTTCCTTCCTTGCCTCCCTTATCCGCCTAGGATACATTTCATCAAGGCCTGGCGAGTTATCTTCTTTTAAAGATGCTAAACCTCTTAATACTTCCTCGATGTTTATCCCATCTAATATTTTACACTCCTCCTCCTTAACTACAATGTCTGCATTGTCCCTCTCTTCTGTGAAGACAGACCCAAAGTATTCATGAAGAACCATACCCACGTCTTTCGCCTCCACACATAGGTTACCTTTTGGTCTCTTTCCTTAGTTATTCCCTTGCTCTTTATGTATTTATAAAACATCTTTGGATTTTGCTGATCTTACTTGCCAATATTTTTTCATGGCCTCTCTTTGCTTTCCTAATTTCCTTTTTAATTTCACCCCTGCACTTTCTATAGTCCTCTAGGCTTTCTGCAGTATTGAGCTCTCGGTATCTGACAAAAGCTTCCCTTTTTTTCCTTATCATACCCTGAATTCTCCTTGACATTCAGGGGGTTCTAGATTTGGGAGTCCCACCCTTTTTCTTTGTGGGAACATATTTGCTCTGAACCCTCTCTATCTCCTCCTTGAATGCCTCCCACTGCTCTGACACTGATTTACCTTCAAATAGCTGTTTCCAGTCCACTTTTGTTAACTCACATCTCAGCTTAGTAAAATTGGCCTTTCCCCAATTCAGAACTTTTACACCTGGTCTATCTTTGTCCTTTTCCGTAACTGCGCTAAATCTAACTGAATTATGATCACTACCACCAAAATGCTCTCCCACTGATACACCTTTCACCTGCCCAGCTTCATTCCCTAAAACTAAGTCCAGAACTGACACCTCTCTTGTTGAGATTGTTACATCCTGGCTAAAAAATTTCTCCTGAATGCATTTTAAGAATTCTGCGCCCTCTATTCCTTTTACACTAATTCTATTCCAGTTAATATTAGGGTAGTTGAAATCCCTGACTATTACTGCCCTATTGTTTTTGCACTTCTCAGAAACCTGCCTACATATTTGCTCTTCTATCTCCCTCTGACTGTTTGGGGGTCTATAGTACACTCCCAGCAGTGTGATCGCCCCTTTTTTGTTCTTCAGTTCAACCCATATGGCCTAATTTGATGATCCTTCACTGATATCCTCCTTCCTCACAGCTGTAATTGTTTCTTTAATCAATATTGCGACCCCCCTCCCATTTTAACCCCCTCTCTATCTCATCTGAAAATCCTGTAACCAGAAATGTTGAGCTGCCATTCCTGCCCTTCTTTCAGCCATGTCTCAGTAATAGCTATTATATCATACTTCCACGTGTCTATCTGTGCCTTCAGCTCATCTGCCTTGTTCACTAGACTGCTTGCATTGAAGTATATACCATTAAGCACTGCCAAACTCTTTTGCTGTTTGTTTTCTAACCTTTGCTTCCTCTGCCTTCCAAACTCTCTTACTAATTTACTGCCTTCCATTTCCAGCTTTGCTTCTCTCCCTACTAAACCTACGCTCAGATTCCCATCCCCCTACCAAGCTAGTTTAAACCCTCCCCAACAGCACTAGCAAACCTCCCCACGAGGATATTGGTCCCAGCCCTGTTGAGGTGCAACCCGTCTGGCTTGTACAGATCCCACCTCCCCCAGAACAGGTCCCAATGCCTCAGGAATCTAAAGCCCTCCCTCCTGCACCATTTCTCCAGCCACACATTCATCTGGTCTATCCTCCTATTTCTGTACTCACTCACGCGCGGCACCGGGAGTAATCCAGAAATGACTACCTTTAAGGTCCTGCTTACTAATCTTTTTCCTAGCTCCCTAAATTCTGCCTGCAGGACCGCATCACTCTTTCTATCTATGTCGTTAGCAGTGATATGGACAATGACCTCTGGCTGTTATCCCTCCCCGCTCAGAATGTTCTGCAGCCGCTCAGTGACATCCTTGACCCTGGCACCAGGGAGGCAACATACCATCCTGGAGTCACGTCTGTGGCCGCAGAAACACCTGTTTGTTTCCCGAACTATTGAATGCCCTATCACTATTGCATTATTGACCTTCCTCCTCCCCCCACCCCCCCCTCTGTACAGCTGAGCCACCCGTGGTGCCATGGTCTTGGCTCTGGCTGCACTCCCTAGAGGAACCATCGTCCTCACCAGTATTCAGAGACCGAGATGCACTCAGGGGACTCCCGCACTACCTGCCTGATCCCCCTTTTCTGTCTGGCAGTCACCCATTCCCTATCTGTGTGCAACCTCTTAAGCTACGGGGTGACCACCTCCTGAAACGTGCTATCCACGTAGCTCTCAGCCTCGCGGATGCACTACATTGATGCCAGCCGCAGCTCAAGCTCTGAAACCCGGAGAGTGAGCTCCTCCAGCTGATGACACTTCCTGCACATGTGGTTGTCCAGTACACGAGAAGCATCCTGGACTTCCCACACGGCACAGGATGTGCATTCGTTGATTTATTGAAACCAGGAACATTAACTAGCGTAGAAGATTTGTTGGTTTGTCGCGGTCAGGAATATTTCTGTATCTGGACTTTATGTTGTTGAGGCTCTAACTCTGCTCCCCTCAACAGGCCTCAACTCCCCTTTGCTCGTCAGTCTCATGCACAGCAGCCACAAGGTTGGCCATCAGACCAAGTAGAAAATGGGTCAAATGTCAGGGTAAAGCTCCGTCTATTCTGTCCCAAATATATGCTTTACCTCAGTCTCCAGAAGCGTACCAATATTGCAAGGGTAATTCTCCAGCTTTGCGCTGTTGGCCGGGAGCCTCACCTGCCAGGAGCGCATATCGGAAACTCACGCACAGCGCACTCCCGTCTTTCCAATAGGTGATGGCAGTGGGTGAGGTTCCTCACCGAGAGTGCAAATTCAGAAAATTAGCCCTGACCACTTCCCTTTCCCAGCCATCTTTAAAAAAAAATAATTCTCAGGGTGTGGACGTCGCTGGTAAGGCTGACATTTATTGCCCATCCCTAGTTCCCACAACTGAGTGGCTGGCTAGGACACTTCAGAGGGCGATTATGAGTCACCCACGTTGGCGTGAGACTGGAGTCACATATAGGTAAGGACAGCAGGTTTCCTTCCCTAAAGGACATTAGTGAACCAGTTGGGTTTTTAGGACAATCCGACAGCTTCATGGTCACTTTTACTGATATCAGCTTTATATTTCCAGATTCTGAAACTGCTATGTCGGGATTTGAGTTCACGTTCACCAGCATTATTAGTCAGTGACATAACTATTACACTTGTAATCTGATTGACAACTCAACTGCAAGTAGTGCCAAGTTATCACTAGGTTAATTCCTCAGAAGACAAAGAAATATCAAAGGAAGACTTTAAGATTTCGTCCATTGTGATCACCAATAATAATTTCTAACTTCTAGTCTCACTTGGAGCTTGTTAACTTCTATTTTCTAGTTCACATTGCTTTGGTTTCTGAACATGAATAATGGACGTCTCAGATTTTCATTTTTTTGCCAAATACTACAATATTTATGTCTGCTAACCTTTCAATCTACCAACTGA
Organism: Squalus acanthias; assembly: GCA_030390025.1. Classification (NCBI taxonomy): domain Eukaryota; kingdom Metazoa; phylum Chordata; class Chondrichthyes; order Squaliformes; family Squalidae; genus Squalus; species Squalus acanthias. The sequence continues at coordinate 248,746,770 of CM059425.1, forward strand.
ATGCCCAGGTTCAGAAAATATTGCTTTTTCAAACCGACACCCCGTCTGTGAAATAAAGCACCAACAAACTCCTGTAAGTGAGCCCAAGGTCTCTATAGCCGCAGTCTCTTGAGAAAGAAACTGTATTTGAGGACTCTCCTTTAATACAACAAGCTCCAAAGCAACCATAAGCAGCCTACTCTTTCCTACTAAGGCCCCAAATGCTCTCTCAAGTGGATGTATAAGTTCCCATGGCACTATTTCGAAGACAAGAAGGAGAGTTATTGCTGGTGTCCTGGCCAGTATTTATCCCTCAATTAATAGCACTAAAAAATAGACAATCTGGTCATTATCACATTGTTGTTTGTGGGCGCTTGCTGCGTGCTAATTGGCTGCCGCATTCGCTACATTACAGCAGTGACTACACTTCAAAAAGTACTTCATTGGCTGTAAAGTGCTTTGGGGTGCCCTGAGGTCGTGAAAGGTGCAAGTCTTGCTTTCTTTTTCATCTAGGTGCAAACTGAGGGCCAATATCCTAAGCGGTGGTTGGCTGCTCTTGTGCTACAGATAATGAGGATAACTGAGGTGGCCATCCACTCAGACTTTTCACACATCATCAGATACTTGCAGATGAGCAAAACCATTCGGTCGATCTTAATATTCCTGACTAACCGTTCTGTACCACTGATTAACTCATAGACCTCTATAGGATCACCTCTCGGGCTGCAAAGCCCAAGGGGGAAAATTCGGTTGCTTTGCGCCTCCCGTTAGCACCCTAACGGGGCGCAAAGCAACTAGCGCCTGGGCGCGGGGCCACCAACGCCTCCCGCGAAATTCAGTGAGAGGTTAGCGGCGGCGCTAACCGTTAGTGCCCCATGGTGCTGTGCCACTGGCAATGACATCATCACCGTGCGCAGCGCCCCCCTCGCGCCCCAGCCGTGATCTTCGGTAGCGCCCCCTGATTTACCGCCAGACGCTATGTCCGCCGGGGTCAGGGGGGCCTACCTGTGGCCGGGGCAACGCTATTTAAAGGCGAGGTGCCGGGTGACAATTTTTGTTGCTGGCCGCCTGCCAGCACCTGCCTCCGGTGCCGTCCCCGGCCTCCTTACCCGCCCCCCTGTGGAGTGCCGGCTGCGCTCCATGAGCCCGGCACTTCTCTTGAGTGTCAGGCTCTTTTGCCGGCACTCCCGATCCCCGGGGGCTCAGCTGGGCCCCGGGTCGCTGCTGCACAAGACCCCTCCCCTTTAAGAAGAGGAGGAAGGGGTGCAATACCGCGCCGCGACGTGCCGCAGCGATATTCCCTCGCAGCGCCCCAAGAGGGAGGCGGGGCGCTAACAGTAGCGCTCCGCTTCCCTCTTGGGGCGCCACCGGTCAATTTCAGTCGCAGGGGAGCTAATTTTTCCGGGGCGTGACTCAATTTTTCGCCCCAAGTCTCGGTATTCTTTCTTAAAACTTAGACAGCTGACACCAGGTATCAGCCTTATGGTTCTTCTCTGCACTGCTCCCATCACTTGAATGCCTCTCCTGTTTCTCAGCAACCAGAATTAGACAGAATACACAAGGTGTGGTCTAAACAGAGCACTTTGATCATGACTTCCAGATGGTTGAGAAGTTGCTCAACTGTGAACTGCATTTGAGAAAATTCTTCACACATTGCTACATTACAACAGTTGACTACATTTCAAACAAGTACTTCATTGGGCGCGAAGCGCGATAGGACATCCTGAGGTCGTGAAAGGTGCTATATAATACAAGTTTTTTCTTCTTTCTTTCTTTGGCTGAGAGGCTAGAGGTGTACATTCTTGACAACCCTTGCAGGCTGTTCAGCACAGCCTCAAAGAATGTCATGAAGACCTTTTGCTCATCAATCATCTCTCTTCTGAAGACAAGCCCAGTAGGGTACAATTTTCTTGTCCATGCAGCAGAACCGTATCCCTGGACAGCATCTTACTGTTCCTCATCTGTCTCCTTCACTTACTCCTCTTGACATGTAATGAATGCCCACTCCTCAACCAGACTATCTAAATACCCAGCATGCTTGGATCTGTGATGATGCTTGTGGAGTGTGTGTCATGACTCGCCATGAAGTGCCTGGCTCCAGACTACCATTGGTTCCCATCACCTCACCTTCAGAAGACCTGTGGAGAGAGAAAAGGGAAGATGCGTCAAAAGGATTTCAAGATCAAATTCCTACTAACATTGCACTAGTGCAGTAGTGTAATATTTGCCTCCCTGGGTGAGGAGCCTATTAAAATAGGGAAGAGGGGCTAGCTTTGCAAAAAATCAGCAAAGGTTGGTCCTCCTTTCCAATGGCTAGTCAGCCCTAATTTTGCTCACATCATAAAATCAGGGCTTAAATGCTAAAGAGCCTTTTATGGAAGAAAAGTTAAAAAGTAACCGTACTTTTTACATATTTCCTATTACATTTCAGAGGAGCACAAACATTTACATTCAAAATCATACAGGCATGCAAAATGTCTGGAGAAAATAATATGTTTCAAGATGTTGAACTGTAACACGGTGGCATAGTGGTTAGCAGTGTTGCCTCACAGCGCCAGGGACCCGGGTTCGAATCCGGCCTCGGGTGACTGTCTGTGTGGAGTTTGCACATTCTCCCCGTGTCTGTGTGGGTTTCCTCCGGGTGCTCCGGTTTCCTCCCACAGTCCAAAGATGTGCGGGTTAGGTTGATTTGGCTATGATAAATTGACCCTTAGTGTTAGGGGGATTAAATACGTGGGGTTACGGGGATAGGGTGGGATATGTGTCGGTGCAGGCTCGATGGACCGAAATGGCCTCTATCTGCACTGTGGGGATTCTGTGATTCTGTGATGTTCTCTTTGTACCCTGAGTGAGATTTCTGTCAGAGAGTTTAGTGCTGTACTATTAGGGTTTCTCCAGGTAAGGTTGTGGAAAAGCTCCTTAATTGGCATTTTCCATTTTTGTTTCTACAAGACCTTAACCTTTTTCTGCTACATGGTCCTGTAGCCTTTCCTTTCCAGAGGATGAACAGCTTGACAGGGATAAGCCCCCGAGGAGCTCAGAGAGTGCACAGAAATATCAATATAATGATACTTCTCCCAACATTCAGTTCTGGATATCAACATTGATGGCAGAGGCTTATCCGTATCTCACTCTAGGTCACCAGGAACAGTAGATCTCTACTGGTTTTATCCCCGATTTTAATCGCTCAACCATTGGCGGCCGTGCCTTCAGCTGCCAAGTCCTTAAGCTCTGGAATTCCCTCCCTAAACCTTTCCACCTCTCTCCCTCTCTTTCCTCCTTTAAGATGCTCCTTAAAACCTACCTCTTTGATCAAGTTTTTGGTCATCTGCCCTAATATCACCTTAAGCATTCACTCCCTCCACCACCGGCGCATCGTGGCTGCAGTGTGTACCATCTACAAGATGAACTGCAGCCACTCGCCAAGGCTTCTTCGGTAGCACCTCCCAAACCCGTGACTTCTACCACCTAGAAGGACAAGGGTAGCAGGCGTATGGGAACACCATCACCTGCAAGTTCCCCTCTAAGTTACACACCATCCTGACTTGCAAGTATATCATCGTTCCTTCATTGTTGCTGGATCAAAATCCTGGAACTCCCTCCCTAACAGCACTGCAGGAGTACCTTCACCTCACGGACTGCAGCAGTTCAAAAAGGCAGCTCACCACCACTTTCTCAAGGGCGATTAGCCATAAATGCTGGCTTTGCCAGAGACGCCCACATCCCATGAACGAATAATAAAAAATCTCCTTATGTGGCTGTGAGTCTGCTGTCCTGAACAGTGTCAAGTCACTTTCCTCCAAAGGGCTATTTACCTTTGCTTACCTGCTGGTAATTTGCTGGTTCCACGGACATCAGTACCTCACCCAAAGTGCCCAGCAGGGAGGGCAGTGTGTGTCAGCAGGATATTCATTCTGGGGGACACGACAGCTGATCCTGTCCTTACCTAATGTCCACACCCCACCACTTTCCAACAGGGGTCACGGGCCAGCAATCACTCCCCACCCACCACCTTGCACCCCCTAACTCAGGACCACTGAGCCCAATTTAATCATAGCAACTGCTGCCCAGCTGAAAAAGAGCACTTGCAATTCTATAGCGCCTTTCACAACCTCAGGTCATCCAAAAGTGCTTTACAGCCAATGAAGTAGTTTTGAAGTGTAGTCACTGTTGTAATGTGGGAAACACGGCAGCCAATTTGCGCGCAGCAAGCTCTCACAAACAGCAATGTGATAATGACCAGATAATCTGTTTTTTTTAGTGATGTTGATTAAGGGACACCGGGGATAACTCCCCTGCTCTTCTTTGAAATAGTGCCATGTGATCTTTTACGTCCACTTGAGAGGGCAGACGGGGCCTCGGTTTAACGTCTCATCCAAAAAACGGCACCTCTGACAGTGCAGCACTCCCTCAGTACTGCACTGGAGTGGAGTGGAGTGGAGTGTCAGGCTAGACTTTGTGCTCATGTGAGACTTGAATCCACAACCTATTGACTCAGAGGCAATAGTGCCAGCAACTGAGCCATGGCTGGGATCAACTAACTCATCAAAGACTAGGCAACAAACCTGCCAACTTCTGGATCCTTTGCCTTAGCGCAGCAGCAGTTTAGTTGAAGCAATTATAATATTTAATGGACATTGAATTATCTGGTCGTAAACTTGTGGTAATAACACAACATTTGAGCTAAATGAATGTTATTAAGTGTCAGGAATGTACATTCCACTTGGAGCTACGACAGATGATACCAGCTTTGCTCACTTTGTAGTATTCCAAGGCTGTAGATTCATTATACAATTTCAGAGAGGCATGTACTTAAATGTATCTTGTGAAGTAATTGCATTGCTTTATTGCACAGCGCTTACATTGGCACTTTGATTTGATGGTACAGCTAAGCTTTAATTAGCGCCGCCCCGGCCGCAGTTGGCAACAACATGCTTCCTAGTTTGGCCAGATCATGGAAGCATTAAAAGTTGTACCTGCATAGTCAGGGCTCTTGCAGGGTTGAGTTTTTACCCTATTTAGGGCTTCAATGGCCCAATATAATGGAAGAAAGCCTATGATGACTTGTGACATTGTTCAAAGTTGGGGAGCCAGTATAGATGTGTGTGAGAGGGGGTTATCTGGCTTGTGTAGGTTTCTACAAAAGGCGCCAATTGTCAGAACCCATGTCCCAGAGGGAGCCCAAACATTTGGCAGGAAAAATTAATTTGCTTTGCACCTCCCGTTAGCTCCCTAACCGGGCGCAGTGCCGCCAACGCCTCCTGCGAAATTCAGCGGGAGGTTAGCGGCGGCGGTAACCATTAGTGCCCCGCGGCGCTGTGCCGCCAGCGATGACGTCATCGCCCCGCTCGCGCCCTGGCCACGATTTTCCATGGTGCCCCCTGACTTACCGCCGGACGCTGTGTCCGACGGGGTCAGGGGGGCCTACCTGCGGCCGGGGCGGCGCTAATTAATGGTGAGGTGCCGGGCGGCCATTTTTGTTGCTGGCCACCTGTCAGCACCTGCCCCCGTTGCCGTCCCCGGCCTCCTGTGCTGCCCCCCCCACCGCGGGTTGCCGGCTGCGCTCCATGAGGATGAAATAGCGGAGCACTTAGCAAATGGGGACAGGATAGGACAGAGTCAACATGGATTTACAAAGGGTAAATCGTGCTTGACTAATCTATTGGAATTTTTTGAGGGAGTAACTGGTAAAATAGATGGCAGAGAGCCAGTAGATGTGGTGTACCTGGACTTCCAAAAGGCCTTCGATAAGGTCCCACATAAAAGATTAGCATGGAAAATTGAAGCTCATGGGATAAAGGGGAAAGTATTGACGTGGATAGAGAACTGGCTGTCAGATAGAAAACAGAGAGTTGGAATAAACGGCTCACTTTCTGAATGGCAGGCAGTAACAAGTGGGGTACCACAGGGATCTGTCCTGGGTCCCCAGCTGTTCACAATTTACATTAATGACCTGGATCAGGGAGTCGGATGCAGCATTTCCAAATTTGCAGACGACACTAAACTAGGAGGGGGGGTGGGCTCAGAGGAGGAGACCAGGAAGCTCCAGAGCGATTTGGACAGACTGGGTGATTGGGCGGATAAATGGCAGATGCACTATAATGTGGACAAGTGCGAAGTTATCCACCTTGGGTGCAGGAACAGGAGGGCAAATTATTATTTAAATGGCAATAAATTGGGAGAGGGGGAAGTACAGAGAGACCTGGGTGTTCTTGTACACCAGTCACTGAAGGCGAGCATGCAGGTGCAACAGGCGGTCAAGAAGGCAAACGGTATGCTGGCCTTCATAGCAAAAGGGTTGGAATACAGGAACAGGGATACCTTGCTGCAGCTGTACAGGGCACTGGTGAGACCACACCTCGAGTACTGTGTACAGTTTTGGTCGCCTCATCTGAGGAGAGATGTTCTTGCCATGGAGGGGGTGCAGCGGCGATTCACCAGGCTGATACCAGGAATGGCAGGATTGACCTATGAGGAGAGACTATGTAGTTTAGGGATGTACACACTGGAGTTTAGAAGATTGAGAGGGGACCTCATAGAAGTGTATAAAATTCTGACAGGTCTAGACAGACTAGATGCAGAAGGAATGTTTCCCTTGGCGGGTGAGAACAGAACTAGAGGACATAATTTAAGGATAAGGGCTAAACCATTTAGGACAGAAATGAGGGGGAATTTCTTCACTCAGAGGGTGGTGAACCTGTGGAACTCATTGCCACAGAGGGCAGTGTACGCCAGCTCATTAAATATATTTAAGAGGGAATTAGATATATTTCTACAGGCAAAAGGGGTTAAGGGTTACGGAGAGAAGGCGGGGACGGGATACTGAATTGGAGGATCAGCCATGATCTCATTAAATGGCGGAGCAGGCTCGAAGGGCCGGATGGCCTACTCCTGCTCCTATCTTCTATGTATCTATGTATCTATGAGCCTGGCACTTCTCTTGAGTGCCGGCCTCTTTTGCCGGCACTCCGATCCCTGGTGGCCCAGCTGGGCCCCGGGTCACGCTGCGCAAGGCCCCTCCCCTTTAAGAAGGGGAGGAAGGCCTGCAGTACCGTGGCGTGCCGTGCCGCGATATTCCCTCGCAGCGCCCCAAGAGGGAGGCGGGGCGCTTCCAGTACCGTTCAATTTCGGCCGTGGGGGCGTTAATTTTTTCGGGATGCTAATAGTAGTGCCCCGGCAAAGTTAGCGCCCCAAAGGGGGCGTGATTCAATTTTTCCCCCTTGGTCTCTTTTTCTAAGGAAGGATATACTTGCCTTAGAGGCAGTGCAATGAAGGTTCACTAGATTGAGTCCTGGGATGAGAGGGCTGTCCTATGATGAGATATTGTGTAGAATGGGCCTATACTCTCTGGAGTTTAGAAGAATGAGAGGTGATCTCATTGAAACATAAGATTCTGAGGGGGATTGAGAGGATAGAGGCTGAGAGGTTGGTTCCCCTGGCTGGAGAATCTAGAACTAGGGACCATCGTCTCAGGATAAGGGGTGGGCCATTTAAGACTGAGATGAGGAGGAATTTTTTCACTCAGAGAATTCTCTGTCCCAAAGGGCTGTGGATGCTGAATCGTTGAGTATATTCAAGGCTGAGATTGATAGATTTTTGGATTCTAGGGGAATCAAGGGATATGGGGATTGGGCAGGAAAGTGGAGCTGAGGTCGAAGATCAGCCATGATCTTCTTGAATGACGGAGCAGGCTCGAGAGGGCGTATGGCCTGCACCTGCTCCTAATTCTTATGTTCTTATGTTCTTACCCATTCTGATTGGCAAGGTGTTTCTCTATTTGTTGTAGGTAGGGCTGCACTTCACTATGGGGGTGGGAAATGCACCTCCCTGCAGCAAGCAGTAACATCTACATTCACTTTTGGGTTGTTAGTGGTTCATTGTGCAGCACATACACCTGAAAGGCCCAGGTCTGGGTTAATATCTCTATTGGCTCCCAGTCCGGCAATACCTCAGTTTCAAAATTCTCATCCTTGTATTCAAATCCCCAGCATGCCTCGACTCTAAACTCTGGAATTCCCTCCCTAAGCCTCTCTGCCTCCCTACCTCTCTCTTTTCCCAAAGTCACTCCTTAAAACCTACCTCTTTGACCAAGCTTTAGGTCACCTGTCCTAATATCTCCTTATGTGGCTCGGTGCCAAATTTTGTTTGATAATCGCTCCTGTGAAGCGCCTTGGGACGGGTTACCACGTTAACGGAGCTGTATAAATACAAGTTGTTGTTGCTGCAGGAATTGTGAGTCTGGTCATATTCTCTGTGGCCTCGCAGACTGCTGTCCAGAACAGGTCGATGTGGGGGACTAACCGAAATACGTGTACCAGTGTGCATTTCCGAATATCATCTCTCCAACAGTCATCTCCCAGGAAGAGCTGGAATACATCAAGCCTTTGTGAGCTGTGCTACCCTCTACGTAGTGTCCTGAGCTGGCCCTTGTGCATTCTGCGGCAGCTGATAGTTATGAGAGTCTGCTTCTATATCTCTCTCTTTTTCTCCTCTGCTTGGTCTTATTGTCATGCTCCATTCAGGTCACATATCCGCAGCATAACTAAGACCGCCTATTTCCACCTCCGTAACATCGCCCGTCTCCGCCCTTGTCTCAGCTTATCCGCTGCTGAAAACCTCATCCATACTTTTGTTACCTCTAGACTTGACTATTCCAACGCACTCCTGGCTGGCCTCCCACATTCCACCCTGTGTAAACTTGAGGTGATCCAAACCTCGGCTGCCCGTGTCCTAACTCGCACCAAGTCCCGTCCGCCCATCACCCCTGTGCTCGCTGACCTACATTGGCTCCCAGTTAAGCAACGCCTCGATTTCAAAATTCTCATCCTTTTTTTCAAATCCCTCCATGGCCTCACCCCGCCCTAGCGCTGTAATCTGCTCCAGACCCACAACCCCCCGAGATATCTGCGCTCCTCTAATTCTGCCCTCTTGAGCATCCCTGATTATAATCGCTCAACCATCGGTGGCCATGCCTTCTGTTGCCTAGACCCTGAGCTCTGGAATTCCCTCCCTAAACCTCTCCCCCTCTCTACCTCTCTTTCCTCCTTTAAGACGATCCTTAAAACCTACCTGTTTGACCAAGCTTTTGGTCACCTGCCCTAATTTCTCCTTATGGGGATCGGTGTCAATTTTTTTTTCTTACAGTACTCCTGTGAAGCACCTTGGGACGTTTTATTACGTTAAAGGCGCTATATAAATATAAGTTGTTGTTGTTGTTGCTGTATTTTCTTATTACCTGCGGGCAAACATAGTGAAAAGGGCCGAGGTGTGCTTGTGGATGTCCATTGACAAGTGGCAGTACAGCGGCCTGACTGCTGAATGAAGTGTTTTCATTTGGAGGCGTGGTTATGTTGGAGGAGGTGAAGTTTGTCCACCAGCTGCTGGAAGAGAACAATTTGGCCCTTGAATGAGGAGCTAGCCTAGCCTGATGATGTAACCAGTGTTAGCCGTGGTCAGTTGGTAGCACCCTCGCCTCCGAGTCAGAAGGTTGTGGGTTCAAGACTCACTCCAAAGACTTGAGCACAAAAATCTAGGCTGACACTCCAGGTGTCATCTTTTGGATGAGACATTCAGCCATAAATGATCCTATGGCACTATTATCCCCGATGTCCTGGCCAATATTTGTCCCTCAATCAACATCAATAAAACAGATTATTCGGTCGTTATCAAATTGCTGTTTGTGGGAGCTTGCTGTGCGCAAATTGGCTGCCGTGTTTCCTACATTACAACAGTGACTACACTACAAAAAGTACTTTGTTGGCTGTAAAGTGCTTTGGGATATCTGGTGGTCACGAAAGGCGCTATATAAATGCAAGTCTTTCTTTCTCAGGCCAACTTCAGAATCTGCCATGGTGAATGTATCCGAGCGGTCGCCATTGCAACAGATTGGGGAAAGGGCCAGTGTGCTGTGCAGCATTGTCAGAGAGATGCAGACCTCTTTCCAAGCTGAGTGTTGCTGTCATGATGGGATGTTTCCTGGCCTTTTACAGATTTTTCAAAGGATTTGTGAACTGCAGGCTGTGGACCTGGTAGGCGTATCTATGGGAATTCGCAACCACAACACAGTTAGATCCAATGTAAGCATAGAAAATGAGAATGAGAAACCAAAGAGAAGGATGGTAAACCAGAAAATGGTGAAGTTCAGTGAGATGAGAAGAAATCTGACCAAATTCACTGGACAGAAAAGTTAGCAAACAGGCCGATAGATCGGGGAAAGATGAGGGGAAGATATTCTGCGCAGCGAGTTGTGATGATCTGGAATGCACTGCCTGAAAGGGTGGTGGAAGCAGATTTAATAGTAACTTTGAAAAGGGAACTGGATAAATACTTGAAAAGGAAACATTTGCAGGGCTATGGGGAAAGAGCAGGGGCGTGGGACTAATTGGACAGCTCTTTCAAAGAGCCGGCACAGGCACGATGGGCCAAATGGCCTCCTTCTGTGCTGGAAGGTTCTATGATTGATTCTTTGATTCTATGCTAGAGGGGCTCTGTCTACAATCAAATAGGCAAGAGTAGAGTCATAGAAACTAGGAGCAGGAGTAGGCCATTCGAGCCTGCTCCACCATTCAATACGATCATGGCTGATCATCCAAATCCAGTACCCTGTCCCTGCTTTCTCACACAGAATTCCCATCGAGCCTGCACCGACACATATCCCACCCTATCCCCGTATTTAATTCCCCCTAACATATCCCACCCTATCCCTGTAACCCCACATATTTAATCCCCCCCTAACACTAAGGGTCAATTTATCATAGCCAAATCAACCTAACCCACACATTTTTGGACTGTGGGAGGAAACCGGAGCACCCGGAGGAAACCCACGCAGACACGGGAGAATGTGCAAACTCCACACAGACAGTCACCTGAGGCCAGATTCAAACCCGGGTCTCTGGCGCTGTGAGGCACCAGTGCTAACCACTATGCCACCGTAGAATCATAGAAATTTATAGCACAGAAGGTGGTCATTCGGCCCATCTTGTCCGTGCCATTCCAGTCAAGTGAGGGCAGTCCCACCAAACTGGACAGCGGAGGAGAGGCATTGGAAGGGAATGGTTGGGTTAACTGTGTCAAAGGCTGCAGACAGGTAGAGGAGAATGAAGAAGGGTATTGCACGCACTATAGGGCTGAATTTTAATGGGGAAGGTGGGTTGGGGACGGGGGGAGCTCCGAAGCGGTCGGGAAACCCGGGAGAACGGGTTTCCCGCAGGCCCTGCTGAATTTAACAGGGAAGGGAGGGAGGAATCATGTGGGAGCCGGGAGCGGCCGGAGGAGCACAGGGTGGCGGGGTGAGGGGGGTGGGGGGAGTTGGGGGTGAACAAGATCACGGGCCGGGAGGAGAGCACAGGTGGGGGTCGATGAAAGATTGCGGACCGGAAGGAGCACGAGGTGAGGGGGGTGAACAAGATCGCTGGCCGGGAGGAGAGCACGGGTGGGGGATGGCAGTATCCAGAAGATTGCGATCACGGGCCGGCTGGAGGAGCGGGGGGCGGGGGGGGGGGACGGCCGTCTCCACAGCACCGTGATCGCGGGCCGGGAGGATGAGCGGCGGGGGTGGGGTGTGGCCATCTCCAGAAGATCGCGGGCCGGCCGGAGAAATGGGGTGTGGGTCTCCAGAAGATCGCAATCGCGGGCCGGCCAGAGGAGCAGGGGGGAGGGTCTGAAGGGATCGGGGGCCGGGAGCAGCACAAGGAGGGCTAGAGGAGCATAGGGGTAGGCCTCGTGGGTGGGACCGGAGGCCTGGGATGGGGGAGGTCTTGGGGAGGAGAATTAGAGGCCTCATGGTGGGGTCTCCGATTGCGGGGGCGGGGGGGTTGGGTTAGGCAGGGACCCTGGATTCAGGAGGTAAGTGTAAAGGCACTTACCTCCTGGATCCGGCAGTCCTCACCTTACTTTAGCTGGCGGATTTCACGAGGCCTGCAAAACCCGACCAGCCAGAGTTAAATACAAAATGGAGGTTAAAGCAGGAGCTGCCAGCCTCATTATAATATTTAAATAGACGACCTGCCTCCTGGCAGCGGATTGGCTGCCCGCCCCCGTCCCGCCACCATTAAAACCGGAAGTAGGCGGGTTGGAGGCGGGTTCAGGTCGGGATTCAGATTTTTAACATTTTAACTACCCACACGCCCCCGGCCCACCCATTTTTATTTAGGTTAAAATTCCCCCCAATAGTCACCGACATAGGGAATGTCTTTTGTGACTTTTGACTCGGGCTGTTTTACTGCTTTGGCAGAGACATTGTTTGAGAGATTCAGGCAGGCCACTTTGCATCGTTTAGCAGCAACACAGTTTATCAACTTATGGTAATTGGCTCCAGCCTGTGGGAATCAGCTTGAGCTGCTCCGCTGATACTCAGTGTGGGAGAAATGAAGCAATGCCGAAAAAGACACGAAAACCGACTCAATTAATGGCAAGATTTGTGCTGTCTGCAAACAATATTTCTTTTTAGTCCAGCAATTTCACGGCGAGTCATACAAGAATCTTACGGCCACATGAAAGGCATTCACGCTGATTAAGGTAACAGGCAAACATCCACTTAGGAAAAGCCAATAAAAATTTTACGTGCCCAGATGGTACAAAACCAATCTCTGGATTTGAGCTTCTCATACCCTGGCTCGATTCTCCTTTGAGGAGAACAGTTTTTACAATTGGAGGGCTGACAGAAAGAGCAGATACTACAGTCAATTGATCACTGGCAGAGGCAGAGCAAGTACAAGGATGCTGTGAGTAAAATATCATCTTCTATAGCGTGTCGTCAACAATCCAAGAATGAGCAGCTATTCCATACGTCTTACCCACCCGCTCGTGCCCTGACTTAACCTCCCCTTTTCCCTCAACCTTAGTTCTATGTCTCCCTAATATTTCTAGATGCTAGTCTAAATGGATAGACACTCTCTCCCCTTTCCCCCCTTTATTTTTGGGTGAGTGTAGTTGTATCTGTTTTTGGTGTGATATATGCAGTGAGACTATATATATGTACGGTTCACAGGGCAGGATTTCTGGGGCAGGCCTTTTGAGGAGGATTCGGTTTTGGAGTAGAATCTCTGCCCGCACCGTCGATGCGCTCCCGATCCCGAACCCAAATCCTGGGGTACTAGGGTCGTCCTGGTGGGTACCCGCACCATTTACAGTGCCAAAGGGGTGCCCACCTCTGCTCGGGGCGGAGGAAGGAAGGGGTTTAACAAGGGGGCCCTGTGCCCTGTTTGCAGAGTAGGTAGACCAGCATACCTGGCCCAAGAAGATCCACAAAGCAAAACATGGTTACACTTTCTCTGGAGAACGTGTTTTTAAAGTTTAAATCTGCCCGAGGCCCTTAGCAACGCTGGATAGCAGAGACACACAGGTACCCTTTGCGCTCAACTCTGTTAGGAGGTAATTGGTAGGAGATGGGTTGTATGACGTATTTCCTTTATTTGCAAGGCATTGTAATACACACACCCACCACCGAGGCCAACATTTCTGACTGGGGCTAACAGGATGGACTTGTTGTAACCGGGTCCCACCCCAGATTCTCACCCCACCCTCCCACAAACAATTTATTTGGTTGTCCTGTTGCTGTGGAATTATGGTCCTCATATACATACTGCAGACTCAATATTGGGGGTCATTTTAACTTAACCCTCCCACTCCCTATGTCAACTTCCTTATTTCATACAAACCGATTCCCTGGAAGAATTGCACCCTGATAGATGATCATTTATTGCCCAGACGACAGTAGGATCATTTCAAAGCCTGAGATTGGTTGGAACCACCTGAACACCGAAAATATTCATTTGCTTTTTTCCTAAAAAGGCTGCTTTGCCAGAAAGAAAGAAAAGAAAGAACGAACGAGAGGAAAAGAGAGAGAAAGAAAGAGAAAGAAAAGAAAGAGAAAAAGAAAGAGAGGAAAAGAGAGAGAAAAAGAGAGAGAGAAAGAAAGAGACAGAGAAAGAGAGAGTAAGAAAGAAAAGAAAAAGAAAAAGAGAGAAAAAGAGAGAAAAGGAAGAGAAAAAGAAAGAAAGAGAGAGAAAGAAAGAAAGAAAAAGGGAGAGAAAGAAAGAAAGAAAAAGGGAGAGAAAGAAAGAAAGGAAGGAAGGAATACAGACTTATATTTCTATAGCGCCTTTCACGACAACAGGACGTTCCAAAGTGCTTTACAGCCAATGAAGTACTTTGAAATGTAGTCACTGTTTTAATGTAGGAAATAAATGCCGTCTGTGACTTTAAGCTGCATGCCTGCTGTCTTGTTTTTAGTCATGTTATTGGCCTTCTGCAATTTGTATTATTACAATTATTAGCAATGAAATATTGCATGCAAACGGTGAAAGAAAACTCGCTGTTAACAATCATCTTCCTGTTTTGAGTATCAACCATTCACATTTGGGGAGACATTGTAGTCTTCATTTCACTCTGGCAGAGTGAGTAGAGTACACAGTGATTAGTGGTTCAATTTTGGAGGCAAACAAAGCTTAAAGGACGTTTAACATGCTGCAGTGCATTAAATAAATATAACGGGATTACACGGTATTTTCTGTCATGTGGCAAGTTCCCCTTTGTTATAAATAACAAACCAACATTAAAAAGAAACCGTTAAACTTTTCTGCGAATGAATTTTATTGCTAAGACTTTGATCTATTTCCGCATCCTTACTACGTGTGCACACAGCGAGATTAAGCAGCCTGGACAGCTGTAAAGACGACTCCAGCTGTTACCCCAGTACTAGCATATTAACGGCAGCAGTGACGCACTTTCCTTCTCTTGACAATAACTCAGCCACCCAGAAGGATGAAAGTCAGTCGAGCGTCTCTTTGGACCCCACTTTGCCACTGAGAGAATTATAAAATGTACCCAATGCGCAATGCGCTTTATGTAACCATTCCAGACGTGGGACCTGCAATGTGCCAGAAGGTGATGTCCTCACAACGTGTTCCTTAACAGTCACCGACAGACTAAGTCTGCCCCATGTTGGCTGTGTGGGTGCCACGTGAAGCCAAAAGATCTTCCGGCTGGTCCTGTACATTTCAACTGTCGATTCGTTAAATAATGTCCTTGTGGCGGATCGCCACCTAAACGGGCATTATCCACTCTTCCGTCCGTGGACAAATATCCAGCACCTTCCCTTTAAGGCACCTTACCTTTAAGGCAGGAGTGGGCGGGGCCTCAGGGTTTGCCCAGAGAATTCTGGGAGCTTTTCTGTTCAGCCATTTTGTGCCATGTTGTGATTAAAAAGTCTCTTGTTTAACACACATGGATTCAGCCTTAATTCGTGTTTCGCGGCAGCCTCAACATTGGTGACCCCGACGCTCAGAACGGATTCCAAGCGCTGCAATGGCAGACACGAACGCAGTTTCCGTGAAACTGCCGGAGTTTTGGGAAAACCAGCCCGAAGCCTGGTTTCTCCAAGCTGAATCGCGCTTCCGGCTGCAAAGCATCACCACAGATGGGACAAAGTACGACTATCTCGTCACATCACTCAGTAGTGCCACAGTTTCGAAGGTTTGGACAACGCTGCAGAACCCACCAGAGGAAGGCAAGTACGCACATCTCAAGACAGCGCTCCTTAAAAAAATTACGGCCTCGGAATATCAGCGAAACTGCCACCTCCTCGACCTTCCAGGCCTCGGTGATGCCTCACCGTCAGACCTCCACTCCCACATGCTCTCCCTCACCGACGAGAGCCCACCCGGATCCCTCTTCCGCATGCTGTTCCTCCGCCAGCTCCCTCTCAGCATCCACCCAGCGATCGTGGCATCCGGCCTCACGAAACTGGAAGCCTTGTCCGAAGAGGCCGACATGCTGCTGTCCGCTCACTCCAGCCGCGACGTCACTCCGGACCTGGCAGCCAATGCCTGGGCGCGCCCCTCACCGGCCAGCACGCGGCCACAAGGGCCTGCCACCAGGCCCACGGGGCCTTCACGCCCCACTAACCCGGGCCACTGTTACTACCACGCACGGTTCGGCGCCAGGGCACAACGGTGCACACCTCCCTGCTCTTTCAAGTCCGCCCCCGTACCAGCCCCCGCGATGGCCGTGGGCCACGCGGGCTCCCTGCTGTTCATCACGGATGACAAAACAGGCCGCCGGTTCCTGTGCGACACTGGGGCTCAGCACAGCATCATCCCGGCCTCCTCCCTCGACATCCAAAAGGGCGAACGAGGACCGGCGCTGGCTGCTGCTAACGGCTCGGAAATCCGGACGTATGGCACCCGGACAGTCACCCTCGGCCTCGCTGGTCACCGCTACCGATGGGAGTTCATCACTGCCAAGGTGCTCTCCCCCCTCATTGGCGCAGATTTCCTGTGCACCCACGGCCTACTGGTAGACATCCCTCGTCACCGCCTTGTGGACATGAACACCATGTCCCCCATCCTGGGCGCCATGGCCCCCCGTCAACCCGCCGACATGGCGTCACAGTGCCACACCCGGGCCACGGATGACTACTCGGCACTCCTGGCCGAATTCCCGGCCCTTACCAATCCGACCTTCTCCGCGGAGGCCACCAAACACGGGGTGGAACACTTCATCCCCACCACAGGCCCCCCAGTGTACGCCCACGCCCGCAGGCTGGACCCGGCCAAACTGGAGATCGCACGGACCGAGTTTGCCACCATGGAACAGCTCGGCATCATCCGCCGCTCCAACAGTCCCTGGGCCTCCCCACTCCACATCGCCCCCAAACCAGGCGGAGGTTGGCGCCCCTGCGGGGATTACCGCTGCCTCAATGACGCCACCACCCCTGATCGGTACCCCGTGCCGCACATTCAGGACTTCTCGGCTAGACTGGCCGGCCGCTCAGTCTTTTCCAAGGTCGACCTGGTGCGCGGCTACCACCAAGTCCCCGTCCACCCCGCGGACGTCCCCAAGACGGCCGTAATCACCCCCTTCGGCCTGTTCGAGTTCCTGCGGATGCCCTTCGGCCTCAAAAACGCGGCCCAGGCATTCCAACGGCTCATGGACTCGGTCCTTCGGGACCTGAAGTTCCTGTTCGTCTACCTGGACGACATCCTGGTAGCCAGTTCCTCCAAGCAGAACACCTCGAACACCTTCGCATCCTGTTCGGGCGCCTCAGCGACCACGGGCTCATCCTCAGCCCAGCCAAATGCCAGTTCGGCCTGGACAAGATTGACTTCCTCGGCCACCACATCACCCAAGATTGACTTCCTCGGCCACCACATCACCCATGCTGGGGCCATTCCCCTGCCCACCAAGGTGCAGGCCGTCCAACAATTTCCCCGCCCCACCACCATCAAAGGCCTCCAGGAGTTCCTCGGGATGGTGAATTTCTATAACCGCTTCATCCCCAAAGCGGCGTCCCTCATGAGGCCCCTGTATGAAACCCTCCGGGGCAGGAGCGGCAAGATGGCAGTCGAATGGACGGCAGACGTGTCCGCCGCCTTCGATTCCACCAAGACTGCGCTCGCCAACGCCACCCTGCTCGCGCACCCACAGCCCAATGCCAGGGTAGCGCTCACCACGGACGCCTCCGACAACGTGGTCGGCGCCGTGTATGAGCAGTGGGTCAACGGCGCCTGGCAACCACTTGCCTTCTTCAGCCGCCAACTATGCCCCCCGGAGGTCAAGTACAGCACCTTCGACCGCGAGCTCCTCGCGCTGTTCCTGGCGGTCCGCCATTTCCGGTTTTTGCTTGAGGGCCACCCCTTCATTGCGTTTGTCGACCACAAGCCCCTGACATTCGCAATAGCAAAGACAACCGACCCCTGGTCCGCCAGGCAGCAGCGCCAGCTCGCGGCAGTGTCTGAGTTCACCACGGACATCCAACACGTCTCCGACCGAGACAATGTGGTAGCCGACTGCCTCTCCAGCCCCGCCATCCACGCCACACACCTAGCAGTCGACTACGCTCAACTCGCAGCAGACCAGATCACCGACCCTGATCTGCTCTCCGCACCCACCAACCTACCAGGGCTACGCCTAGCCGAAGTCGCCTGTGGCCCGACCGCAGTCACGGTCAAGTGCGACATATCCCTATGTCAACCTCGGCCTGTCATCCCAGCGTCCTGGCGCCGCCGGGTATTCGACATTCTCCACAACCTCTCCCACCCCGGCGCCCGCGCAAACATCAAATTGGTAGCCAACCGCTTCGTCTGGCGGGCCTTCGCAAGGATGTGCGTACTTGGGCCAACTCCTGCCTAGCCTGCCAACAGGCCAAGGTACAGCAACACACGAAAGCACCCCTCGAGGAGTTTACCTTCCCCTCGCGGAGATTCGACCACATCCATGTGGACATCGTCGGGCCCCTGCCGCCGTCGCAAGGCCACACGCACTTGCTGACCATCGTTGACCGCACCACCCGCTGGCCTGAGGCAATTCCACTGACCTCTACCCCCACTGCCGACATCGCCAGAGCCTTCGTCAGCACCTGGGTCGCACAGTTCAGCGTCCCCTCCGACATGACGTCGGACAGAGGTCCGCAATTTACCTCTGAACTCTGGACCGCCGTCGCACGCAATCTCGGGGTGACCATTCACCGCACCACAGCGTACCACCCCCAAGCCAACGGACTGTGTGAGCGGTTCCACAGATCCTTGAAGGCATCTCTTCGAGCCAGCCTCCAAGACGGCGCCTGGACCGACCGACTTCCGTGGGTCCTCCTCGGCCTGCGCACCGCGGTTAAAGAAGACCTCCACGCATCAGCAGCAGAGCTCGTGTACGGTCAGCCACTGCGCATACCCGGCGAGTTCCTGCCCACCGCCACTACACCCTGGTCAGCCGACCAGCAACGCCACGACTTCGCCTCACCAGCGCTGCAGTTCGCCCCTGTGCCCATTGCCCGACATGGCGAATCCACCTCACACGTCCCACTAAGCCTGCACCAGGCACGGTTTGTTTTCGTCCGGCACGACGCCCACCGCGGACCCCTTCAACCCCCGTACGACGGGCCTTACAAGGTGCTACAGGCTGGGGACAAATTTTTCACCCTGCGAGTGGGCGACAGGACCGAAAAAGTGTCGGT
This sequence comes from Squalus acanthias, assembly GCA_030390025.1. Classification (NCBI taxonomy): domain Eukaryota; kingdom Metazoa; phylum Chordata; class Chondrichthyes; order Squaliformes; family Squalidae; genus Squalus; species Squalus acanthias. The sequence continues at coordinate 248,765,701 of CM059425.1, forward strand.
TGACCGACTCAAGCCAGCACACTCGGAGCCCGGTGAGCAGGTACCTGTAGCTCGTCCACCTCCACGTGGCCGACCTGCCCTCAAGCCGGTTCACCCGGCTGCTCCACGCCCGGCCATTCCACGTCCACCGGCATCCTACAAGAGCCGCTCCGGCCTGCCCATCAGACCGCCGCACCATCTCGTCCACACCTCCTAAGCGGATTCTGGGGGGAGCTGTGTGGCGGATCGTCACCTAAATGGGCATTATCCACTCTTCCGTCCATGGACAAATATCCAGCACCTTCCCTTTAAGGCACCTTACCTTTAAGGCGGGAGTGGGCGGGGCCTCAGAATTTGCCCAGAGAATTCTGGGAGCTTTTCTGTTCAGCCATTTTGTGCCATGCTATGATTAAAAAGTCTCTTGTTTAACACACATGGATTCAGCCTTAATTCGTGTTTCGCGGCAGCCTCAACATCCTTATCATTTACATGCCAGTTTACATGGAGTGCAGAGGTTCAGGAAGAAGTCCCACTGCCATCTCCCCAAGGGCAACTAGGAATAGGCAATCAATGCCGGCAATTCTCAATGACAAAATGGGGTCCAAAGGGACGCTCGACTTGACTTTTATCCCGAGAATGATTATATTTTTAAATAGTGCCACAGAGTCTAAATTATGAATGAAGAGCCCAAACATTGATGATCAAGGAGCAGAAGTGACGCAGCCTGCTCTCAGTGTTGTGGCACCTCACGTTACAACGACATTTTCACCGATAATTGCCTGCTGTGCTGAAAGGTCAGAATGAAGGACGTGATGAGCAGTCAATCTTCAAAATGATGCGCGGCGTTAGCAGAACATTACTCTGCTGCATTTAAGCATCTGCAACGCTCCTTTGTAAAATGTCACCTGCAAAGGCCGCTTGCTCTTCGCTTGCCCTCATAGAATGATAAGCTTTTATGTGCATGGTTGCATTTTGGTTTCCTGCTGTTGTTTCATTTAGCGATTGAAACAACTCTCTTTTCGGTCTGGTTAACAAGCTACTAATGCAAACAAAAACAAAATTTATGCTTACTTGAGTGAACATCAGAGGGCAGTTAAGAGTCAACCACATTGCTGTGGGTCTGGAATCACAAATAGGCCAGACCGGGAAAGGACAGTAGATTTCCTTCCCTAAAGGACATTAGTGAACCAGATGGGTTTTTATGACAACCTGGTAGTTTCATGGTCACCATTACTAACTTTTCATTCCAGATTTATTAATTAACTGAGTTTAAATTGCACAGCTGCTAGTGGTGGGATTTGAACTCAAGTCTGTAGATTATTAATGCATTAAGCCTCTGGATTACTAGTCCAGTAACATAACCACTATGCTACCATAGCCCTTACTAGGACTTATGTCATATGAAAGTAGAAGTGGTCTCTTTCTGTGCTGTTATGACTCTATGACTAAGTTACACATGTTTATTATAAGTGTGCTCAAAATAACTTTTACATACAATTACATAGAACTTACAGCACAGAAACAGACCATTTGGCCCAACTGGTCTATGCCAGTGTTTATGCTCCACACGAGCCTTTTCCCACTCTACTGCATCTAACCCTATCAGTATATCCTTTCTCCCTCATGTACTTATCTAGCTTCTCCTTATATGCAACCTTTTCTGCCAGGTTCAAATGCAGTGCGGAACAGGATAGTCGCAGAAACCAAGGGGTCGATTTTAGCACGGGGGTGGCTATCTGGGGTGCGGGGACCGAAGCGGGTGGCAATGCATCTGGAAGCCCAGAGCGCAAGGCTCAATTTAACTCCCGGGTTTCATTTCAATACCGCAAAACTGCATCCGCGTCTGAGGCCCGCACGAATGATGTCAACACCACCAGGCGGATTGGAAAATCCTGGGAGGTTCAGGTCAGCGCTGGAAAGGGTCCCTGGCAAGGTAATGAGGAAAGGGATAGCAGCAATGATTGCTGTTAGGAGAGGGGGAGCAGAGGGCGGGGGGGTGGGGGGGCGGCAAGGTATCATTGCTCATCATGAAGAACTTGTCTTTTCTCTCCACCTGACTAGTGCCCAGACGTGGAGGTGCGGTGGGGGTGGGGGTCAGGGGGGGGGGGGGGGGAGCGTGGAAAGGGGGGAAAATTGACCTCATTATTTCTAAAATGGAATTGTCATCTACATTTGGCTGCCTGTAATTAGTTTAAGGCTGTAAGTAGTTTAAGGTTAATCTGCAACATATTGCTCCTGTTACTGTTTATGCTGCAATTTAACAGCTTACCACAGTAGTTTTAGTCATTTAACAAACATACTGAGAGAGTACAAAGTTACACATTGTTGCCTTGGGGCATGGAGTTCCTATTTCTCAACCAGCCGTCACTTGGTGATATTTCCATTCTCTAAGAGAACATTTCTCCCATTTGATCATAATGAAGAGAATGTTACTCTTCCTGAAGACAGCAACTGTACAGGTATCTTGTAAAATTACACGTTTAAATCATGGGCCAGAAATTCGGCTCTCCGGCTTCCTGCGGGTGCAAGCATCGACTTGCCTACCGCACCTGCAGTTGTGCTTTGGGCCCGCAAGGAATTCGGGTCCTGGGCCTCCTGCAGCTGCCGGCGCGCAGTGCTCGCGTATCCCAGGGGCGCAGTTAGTTCGAAGCGTCCCCTGGGATCACGTGGGCCATGGAGAGCCAATCCTAGCAGGGAATTTTCATTCATAGATTTGACAGGAAGACCTGTCAAATCTATGAATAGAGATCAGCCCCAAAACCACACTAAAACTTCAAATAAATTTTTAAAAAACCATCACATTTTTAAAATAACTATAAATTACATAAATTAACTACTTTAAACAAAAATTTAAATTTTTGAAAAAATTAATTAAACTTTTTAACGGTGCTAAAAAATAAACTTACCTTTCTTTAAAGTATGTAAAAAAGATAAACCTGTTGAAAAAATGTTTAAATTGTAATTAATTAACCACTTACCTTGTTAAAAACAGGCCTTGCGCCTCCTTTTAAAATGTGCAGCTTCTCCATACTTACCCTCACGGAGTAACCTGAAAAAAAAAACGAAGTTCGCTGCGTGCGTTCGACTTCTGAACCCCTTCCTTCAGTGGAACGGAAGTTCCGGTTTCCCGCACATGCGCAGTGTATGCGTGAAACCGGCACTTCAGGTGGCCTTATGGGTGAGTACGCAACGCATACTCACCCGACAAGAGCCGAATTTATGGCCCAAGACCTTAAATTTAAAATATTGGAACTCCCTGCATCCCACTTTCAATTAATCTGAATCCTCACCAATAAAAATCAAGTAAAATTCTTCACGCTGTCCAAGTTTGCAAGTTTCAACAGACAAAATAATTCAGTCATGTCTTAGGAAGAACACCCCAACCAACCATATTACAAAGTACTATTCCACTGCTGTAATTAACTCCCTGCTTTTCTTCAAATAGTGCCATGGGATCTTTAGTTACTAACGCTTCTCATTCATCAACTAACCTTAGGTGACAGCTTTTGCTCAGTAGTTGCACTCTTATCTCTGAATCAGGTTATAGTAACATGGGAACAGGAGTAGGCCATTGTAGGGGGTGGTGGTTTGTGTCAGCTTTACCTCTGACTTCTGAGCGGTTTGAATCGCTCCCACTCCCTTGGTTCTAGACCTTGGACTTATTTGGGGGTTGTGACAAAAGGTGCAGCAGACAACTGAGTTTGATGAAAGAACTTCAATCTTTATTAAAAGGTAAAACACAAATAATAACACTCTTAACACTCTAAAGGTGGGGAACACTTCGGTACAAGCGAGGGAAATGACAGTAGAACAATACTTCACCCCTCCCAACCCCACTTTACTAGCTAAGTTAGGCTTTGAAGGACCAGGGATAATGCTCACCAATCCTTTGACAGTTGGGCTAAATCGTGGTTTTGGGGTTCGTTGTTTATGTCGGTTAGTGTCTGCCGTACCCCGTACGCGGTAGAGGACTTCACCTGCGTATCTGGTCAGTCTTCGCGAGTCCGCTGATGCAGTAGGATGTCGTTTTGGATTTATCTGGTGAGTACCCAATTTCTTTGGTTAGCAATAGGGTTTAGAGTCTTTGGGAAAATCTTACCCAGGGGTAAGTCAGGAGCAGATTGTAGATTGGAAACTTTGCGGTTCTTCGGGTTTTCTTCCCTTGAGTTGGTCTTTGTTGGTTGCGGTGGCCTGCTATTACCCGGTCAGTTGGGGATAATATGCGGTTGTTGGTTTCGTGAGGCCTTTGGTTTCCGCAATGGTTTTAGGCCTTGTCTAGTGTGTCGGTCGACCTCGTGGAGCCGTCGGTGGCTTTTTGGCTTGTTGCTCCGGGTGACTGTGTTGGGACCGTTGTTGGAGGTCCGTCGAGGTGGTATCTTCACGAGCTGGACTCAGGTGTGTCTGAGTGGTGAGCGATGCCGACTCGCTTCCAGCTCGGCTTGGGTCTGTGATGTTGCTCCTTGTCTCCACACTCGACTGTGTGTGTGATGCTGATGACCCGCTTGTCTCAACTGTCGAACCGCTTAACAAGCCTTCATATACCAATCTGGCATAAAAGGAAATCTAAAAAGGTGACTCAACCGTGGATAACAGGGGAAATTAGAGACAGCATAAAATCCAAAGATAGGGCGTATAAAATAGCCAAAAAACGCGCCAGAGCGGAAGATTGGGAACAGTTTAAGATAGAGCAAAGGAGGGCAAAGGGCTTAATCAAGAAGGGCAAAATAGCTTACGAAAGCAAGCTGGCGGAAAATATAAAAACTAACTCCAAAAGCTTTTATAAGTATATCAAGAGGAAAAGACTGGTGAAAACCAAAGTTGGTCCATTGCAGTCAGATACGGGGGAATATATAATGGGAAATAAGGAAATGGCAGACCAACTAAATGCATACTTTGGGTCAGTCTTTACGAAGGAAGACACAAAAAACCTCCCTGGGATATCGGGAAAAATAGGGACATTGGCAAAGGAGGAACTGACGCAAATCAATATCTCTAAGGATATGGTGTTAAGGAAGCTAAAGGGATTGAAGGCGGACAAATCCCCAGGGCCTGATAACATGCATCCTAGGGTACTGAAGGAGGTGGCCCTAGAGATAGCGGATGCACTAAGCATGATTTTTCAGAATTCATTAGACTCGGGAACAGTGCCCATGGATTGGAGGGTAGCTAACGTTACCCCACTATTCAAAAAGGGGGGTAGGGAAAAAGCAGGTAATTACAGACCTGTAAGCCTTACATCAGTTGTGGGCAAAATGCTGGAGTCCATCATTAAGGATGAAATAGCCGAGCACTTAGCAAATGGGGACAGGATAGGACAGAGTCAACATGGATTTACAAAGGGTAAATCGTGCTTGACTAATCTATTGGAATTTTTTGAGGGAGTAACTGGTAAAATAGATGGGGGAGAGCCAGTAGATGTGGTGTACCTGGACTTCCAAAAGGCCTTCGATAAGGTCCCACATAAAAGATTAGCATGGAAAATTGAAGCTCATGGGATAAAGGGGAAAGTATTGACGTGGATAGAGAACTGGCTGTCAGATAGAAAACAGAGAGTTGGAATAAACGGCTCATTTTCTGAATGGCAGGCAGTAACAAGTGGGGTACCACAGGGATCTGTCCTGGGTCCCCAGCTGTTCACAATTTATATTAATGACCTGGATCAGGGAGTCGAATGCAGCATTTCCAAATTTGCAGACGACACTAAACTAGGAGGGGGGGTGGGCTCAGAGGAGGAGACCAGGAAGCTCCAGAGCGATTTGGACAGACTGGGTGATTGGGCGGATAAATGGCAGATGCACTATAATGTGGACAAGTGCGAAGTTATCCACCTTGGGTGCAGGAACGGGAGGGCAAATTATTATTTAAATGGCAATAAATTGGGAGAGGGGGAAGTACAGAGAGACCTGGGTGTTCTTGTACACCAGTCACTGAAGGCGAGCATGCAGGTGCAACAGGCGGTCAAGAAGGCAAACGGTATGCTGGCCTTCATAGCAAAAGGGTTGGAATACAGGAACAGGGATACCTTGCTGCAGCTGTACAGGGCACTGGTGAGACCACACCTCGAGTACTGTGTACAGTTTTGGTCGCCTCATCTGAGGAAAGATGTTCTTGCCATGGAGGGGGTGCAGCGGCGATTCACCAGGCTGATACCAGGAATGGCGGGATTGACCTATGAGGAGAGACTATGTAGTTTAGGGATGTACACACTGGAGTTTAGAAGATTGAGAGGGGACCTCATAGAAGTGTATAAAATTCTGACAGGTCTAGACAGATTAGATGCAGAAGGAATGTTTCCCTTGGCGGGTGAGAACAGAACTAGAGGACATAATTTAAGGATAAGGGCTAAACCATTTAGGACAGAAATGAGGGGGAATTTCTTCACTCAGAGAGTGGTGAACCTGTGGAACTCATTGCCACAGAGGGCAGTGTACGCCAGCTCATTAAATATATTTAAGAGGGAATTAGATATATTTCTACAGGCAAAAGGGGTTAAGGGTTACGGAGAGAAGGCGGGGACGGGATACTGAATTGAAGGATCAGCCATGATCTCATTAAATGGCGGAGCAGGCTCGAAGGGCCGGATGGCCTACTCCTGCTCCTATCTTCTATATGTATCTATGTATCTATGTAACTTTACCAAATTGAAGTGGCCTTATCTGCCCGCCAAATCTGCTCAGCTCATTGTCTGGTTTTGGCGGGCTCGTTAACGGTAACGACTTTACTAGCGTGTTAGCTGGTTTTGAACAGGCCTTCAATCTCATCAATTGAACATGGCCTTATATGCACGCCAAATCTTGTCTTACTCTTTATAAGGTTTTGGCAGGCTCGTAACCAGTAACTGTTCTGTAAGTGTCAAATGGCTTTTGGGATGGCTTGCATGCTGTCGATCTCCTCAGTTGATCACTGGTGATTGGTTTCATGTTTGGTTTTCTAGGCTGGACTCGGTCTTTCTATAGAATGGGTCTGAGTGGTTTTTATTATGCATGTTTCTGATGGGCCCTGTAATCAGTTTTGATGGGGCCTGTATTTTGGGTGGGACTGTCTTTTCCCTGGGTCTATTGTTCAAATGTTAATGTCTGCTGGGGCTTGAGTGAGGTCATCCTGGTTCCCCAGACAGTGTAATTAACTGCAATAGCCAAACAGCTTTTACAGAGGTCGACCCCACCTCCTTGTCCCTTTACAGGCCCAGACATGTTTTTAAAATGCCAAAACTTGGTTTTTGGTCTTAAGTTCCTTAGGTTAGGCATTTTTATCACTCTGAGGTAGTTCCAAAGTCCTTTTTCCTTAGGTTGTGGGGATCTGTAAATTTTGGAAAACTTACACCATTCAGCCCCTCGAGCCTGTTCTGCCATTCAATGAGATCATGGCTGATCTGTGACCTAACTCCATATACTCGCCTTTGCTCCATATCCCTTAATACTTTTGGTTAACAAAAAATCTATCAATCTCAGATTTAAAATTAATAATTGATCTAGCATCAACAGCCATTTGTGGAAGAGAGTAACAGAATCCCCACAGTGCAGATAGAGGCCATTTCGGCCCATCGAGCCTGCACCGACACATATCCCACCCTATCCCCGTAACCCCACGTATTTAATCCCCCCTAACACTCAGGGTCAATTTATCATAGCCAAATCAACCTAACCCGCACATCTTTGGACTGTGAGAGGAAACCGGAGCACACCCATGCAGACACGGGGAGAATGTGCAAACTCCACACAGACAGTCACTCAAGGCCGGTATTCGAACCCGGGTCCCTGGCGCTGTGAGGCAACAGTGCTAACCACTATGCCACCGTGCTATTCCAAACATCTACCACCCTTTGTGTGTAGAAGTGTTTCCTAACTTCACTCCTGAAAGGCCTGGCTCTAATTTTTAGGCTACGTCCCCTCGTCCTAGATTCCTTGCCCCATTACAGGACTTAAGTACATAACCTCAGCTGACACTGAGGGTGTGCTGTACTATTAGAGATTCCACCTTTCAGCTGAGGTGTTAAAATAATGTCCCATCTGCCTTGTCAGGTGGATATAAAAGATGCCTTGCTCTTTCAAATATTTATCCAATTCCTTTTTAAAAGCTATTATGGATCCTGCTCCCACCACTGGTTCTGACAGGACTGTCCTAACAAGCTCTGCATAAAAAAGTTTACCTAACCTCTCTCCCTTTTTTCTTTTGGTTTTGATCTTCAATTTCTGTCCTTCAGTTACAGACTCACTGATCAGTGGCGACAGTTTTTCACTAATGTACTTCATCAAACCCCACTGAACCATTTCTATTCGACAGAAAAGAGCCCCAGTTTCTCTCGCCCCTCTTTCTAAGAAGAAAGGACCTTGGGGGAAAAATTTGGTTGCTTTGCGCAAAGCAACTAGCGTCCGGGCGCGGCGCCGCTAACGCCTCCCGCGAAATTCAGCGGAAGGTTAGCGGTGGCGGCAGCCAGTAGCACCCCGTGGCGCTGTGCCTCTGGTGATGACATCATCGCCGTGCGCAGCGCCCTGCTCGCGCCCCGGCCGCAAACATGGCTCGCGTCCCCTGACCTACCACCGGACGCTATGTTCGACAGGTTCAGGGGGGAGTTCTTGTGGTCAGGGTGGCGATAATTAAAGGGCAGGTGCCGGGCAGCCATTTTATTTTGGGCCACCTGCCAGCACCTGCCCCCTCTGGCCTCCTCCTGCGGGGTGCCGGCCGCGATCGGATATCCCGACACTCCCCTTGAGTGCCGGGCTGTTTTCCCGGCACCCCGCCCCCCAGTGGTCCAGCAGGGCCCCGGTGCGCGCTGTGCTAGGCCCCTCCCCTTTAATCAGGCGAGAGAGTCCTGTAGTACCGCGGCGCTATGTGCCGACGAGCGAGGTGCTGCTGCACGTAGTGCCGCGATATTCAATGGGAGCGCCCCAAGAGGGAGGGCAAGTGTTTCCAGCAGTGCCCCGCCTCCTGCTTGTGGCGCTACCATTGGATTTCGGGCGCGGGGGTGCTAACTTTTTCAGGGGCACTAAAAGTAGCGCCCCAGCGAAGTTAATGCCGCAAAAGGGGAGCAACCGAATTTTCCCCCCCTTGTATTTACGTAGTGCCTTTTACGTCCTCAGGAAATGCCAAAATATTTTGCAGCCAATTAATTATTTTGAAGTGTAAACGCTATGTATTTTGTAGGTCTTTTCCACTTTAAGTTTAACCAACTCTTTCAGTATACTTCATTGTCTATGGTTAGCCTGTCTTATTGTTTTATCTCCTTCTCTCGGGTTCTTTCATTCCCACCATCACGTTCTTCTATGGGAGCCAAAGCAAAGCACTCGTTTAGTTTCTCTGCCATTCCTTCATCCATGAGACTTCCTTTCTTTAACTATTTTTCCCTATCCTTTCTTTAACTATTTTCTTTTTTTTTTGTTGTTGTTATTAGTCCGTGATTTGTTACATTCCACTTTTCTCAATCTCATTTTGATATGAATTTCTCTGCTCATTCAAGGAGCTTTTGCCTCTGGGAATATGTGTAGCCTAAAAATTAGAGCCAAGTCTCTCAGGAGTGAAGTTAGGAAACACTTCTACATGCAAATGGTTAAGGGATAATTACTAGTCCTAGCCCTTTTCGGGCTACCCCGGATCAGGCGTATTCCCCTGACGTTCACCTTCAACTAAAGTTAGTGATAGCCGAATCCTAGAAGACGCTTAATTGGGTCAAAAGATCCAGACTATCTCTCCCTAAAGGAAAGGAACAACCTGAAGATGTTACCGTCCTCCAGATAGCACTTTTAATAAGTTTAACTAGACTGTAACCTTCCGGATATTATGAGGGTCCGGAAAACTCCCCCAGAATTCTGCAACTCCTCACCAAAGAGTGTACAGAGATTGAGTTTGCGAGTTTGATACAGAAGTACTATGTGAGACAATTCTAAAAATATATAGATTTATTAAAGAACTGACATGCAGTTAACAGTTGGTGATTCAGTCGCAACATTAACAGTTCAAAATACAAATAGCTTACAATTCTTATCATCAGAGATCCTTATTCTCAAATCTTAACTTTGTTACATTTTTACATTTCTACTTATTCTTAATCCAGGATATCCACCAAAATCAAATACCTTTGATTACCCGAGACTCAAAGAGTTGTAGGCTTACAGAGTGGTTCTGTAGCTGAGAATCGCTCTGCCCCTTCCAGCGAATTCTGTCTTCCCATTTGAAAGTTCTATATTTTATACCCTTTTTGCAGTGGTATATCCTTTGAAGTTTCCTGCTGATGTAAGCTAACTATCTCTAGTTATATTTATGTTGACTTCTTTCTATTCTTACTGTCAGTTCAGCTGTTAGCTTGCAGACTTGTGTCTCTACCTTTAGGTGTTCAAAACTTATCATAAAAAATGGTTATAACAGATGTATCTATTTGATGCCATTCTTACGAAGGTCTTCTATTCAATTCTGAAATCACCTCAGCTGGTTATAAGCAGACTTCGTGTCTCCTAGTTGTTCCAAGTTCAACACAAACACAATGTGATTGCTTGGTGCATCTATTGATGTCATATTTACAAAGTCTTCTGTTTGTATCTTTTACAACGTGTAAATTTAAAACACTTCAACCGAGTACATGATTGTCTTCCTAGCTACTTCAATTGGTTGTATTACAGACTTCGGGCTGGATTTTCATTGACCCGTGGAGGTGGGTTTGGAGGCGTGTGGGGGGTTAAAATTGCAAAAACTGGTGGGCGGGCACAAGCCCGCCTCCATCCCGCCTCCACGCAATTTTCATTAAATCGTGTCTGCTGGTCCCGCCTCCGTCCCACCTCTTAGAGGCGGGATAGGCTGTTAAGGCCCTTAACAAGCACTAAATTGGCTCTATAATGCCATTTTGAAAGGCTTTTGTGATTTTAACCCTTTTTATACATGAAGCACGCCTGTTCTGAACCACGAATGAGAAACCTGGCGGGAGCATACTTGGATAGGGTGGGCGGGCGGGCTGGCTGGCTGGCTGGCTATGGGGATGCATATGTGGATGGATGCATATATGGATGGATGGGGAGGAGAAATATCTGGGAGTGGTGGTGTAAAAATATCTGTGAGCAGACTTAGGGTTGCTGCTGCTCATTTTGCATCCAGGTCCTCTCACAGCAAAGGCCAGGCAGTCTTTGCAGACCTTCAATGCAGCAGCAATGATGACATCATCAGAGGCGACTTTCAGACTGAAAACACTAATTGGTTCATGAGTTCCCTCATGCTGGAACTCAATTGCCCAATTAGGTGAAAATTGCATCAATCTCCCACATCCAATTGCAGTCGGGTGGATAACATGACCCCAACCCGCCCCAGTATCAAAATCCAGCCCTTCGTGTCTCCTTGTTTCATTTGATATCATATTTATGAAGGCATATGTTTCTTTAATGTACTGTGTTTCTGTTTCAAAGTGTTGGTTTATGACACCTTAACTGGGTATTCTTATTGTGTTCTTCCGAAAGCTCAGACTTTCTGGAAGCTCCAATCTGCTGCTTCAATGGAACTATTGTTTTAGTGTCAACAACTGATTCTTATCTCAAAAGCCTGTATGGTGTTTACAGCTTTGTGTTGTTGAGGCTTTTAGATTTTTAAACCCAGTCTGTCATGTTTTAATAAAGTCAGAATTCTGTTCATAGGATGGTATATTTTTTTGAATATGGCTATTCCTTCACAAGGGTGGCAGATGTTTGGAACTCTCTTCCACAAACGGCAGTTGATGCTGGATCAATTGTTAATTTTTAAATCTGAGATTGATAGATTTTTGTTAACCAGAGTGAGTAGCACACTCACCTCTGAGTCAGAAGGTTGTGGGTTCAAGTCCCACTCCAGGAACTTGAGCACATAAATGTAGGCTGACACTCCAGTGCAGTGCTGAGGGAGTGCTGCACTGTCAGAGGTGCCGTCTTTCGGATGAGATGTTAAACCGAGGCCCCGTCTGCTCTCTCAGGTGGATGTAAAAGATCCCAAGGCTCTATTTCAAAGAAGAGCAGGGGAGTTATCCCCGGTGTCCTGGCCAATATTTCTCCCTAATCAACATAACAATCAACAGATTATCTGGTCATTATCACATTGCTGTTTGTGGGAGCTTGCTGTGTGCAAATTGGCTGCTGTGTTTCCTTCATTACAACAGTGACTACACTCCAAAAAAAAGTACTTCATTGGCTGTAAAGCACTTTGAGACGTCCGGTGGTTGTGAAAGGATCTATATAAATGCAAGTCTTTTTTTTTAAATGATCAATTCTTTGAAATGTTCCCATTGTGTGTGCACTGTCTTATTCTACCTATTTTTCATTCCAATTAATTTGGACATGTGTCCTTTACATTATTGATTTTTTTTCAATCTGGTACTTTTATCTTTAACTGTTCCTTCTGCTTTTCAATTTTAATATCAAACCTAATTATGTTATGGTTGCTGTTTCCTGAATCTTACCCCACCGTTATATTACTTACCTTGGGGCTTGGTACTAATCTAGTCATATCTTTACACCTGTCACACGATCGACACTTTGAAATGTTTAGTGTCACTTTTCAAATCCCAGTGAGTATATTATCTAATCCATCACTGGGATCTCTCCCAAAGATACCGTGCCTGAAGAATTTTTAGTGTATTGTTCTATTAATATTCAGTGCAGGCACTGGCCTTATGTCTATCTGTATCTATCCCAAGGGTATCTTCTAAACTCTTCTGTAATTTCCCCCCCCCACCCCACCCCACCACCCCCCCGCTCCCCCCCCCCCCCGCCCCAACAGTGTCAGCCCATCCTTTCTAAAACCATTTAGAAGAGTAGGGTAAGTGGCCACTGGCATTTATTTTCCATTGCTTATCTGTGGGCTTGTGCTCTGCGCGAATCTCTTTAAAACTCAACGTGGGGGCGTTTTGATAGCTGTCAACATTTATTAGATACTTCAGCTTAAGCCACTTGATCTTGAAGCTTCATGCAGATGCTGCTGATTTTCTCATCATTCATTTCTCTGACATTATGATCTTGCATTACTTCAACCTCAGCTTCAAAGGTCAACAACTGCTTACGTCTTGCCTTCCCATTGAACTCACATATTTTAAATGGGTGAACGCCTCTGTTAAAATGATGGAGGGACAAACTTAATTTGAGTGTGATAAGTATTTGTACGATAGCAACGCTCATTTGATTTCCACACTGGTGTCGCATAGGACCAATGGCATCACTCTTCATTCTGATATCTAGGAACTGTGACATTACAAAAATGTTTCTGTTAGCAGTTTATCATCATGTATGTTTTGTTGGTCTAGACATGCTAATTTAATGAACAAGAAATCAAATCTATATTTTGACTCTGTGCCTCCCGAAGTGTGCCTTAGGGACCATGGAACAGGAGGAGGCCATTCAGCCACTCCAGCCTGTTCCACCATTCAGTGAGATCATGGCTGATCTGTATCCTAACTCTACTTACCCAACTTGGCTCCATATCACTTAATAGCAAAAATCAATCGATCTCAGGTTTTAAATTAGTAATTGAGCTAGCATCTACTGCTTTTTGTGGGACAGTGTTCCACATATCTTGCCCACTGCCGTACGTATTGGCGATATCGTGGGCATGTGGCTTCGATTTTACGTCCATTAACATGATCGGTGCAGCAGATGGGTGAGGCTTCTCCACCAGGAGCACGAACTCGTGAAGTCAGACCTTCAACAGCCATTCTCTTTCAAAGGTCCCGGATTTTGCTTTTAAACTCACGGGGCCGATTTTCTTTTGTTAAGCTTCTGCCCAAAGCGGGAAGTCAGTGTAAAAGCCCAAGCTGCCCAGCTGAAGCCAGTGTCTGAAGGCCTGAACCATTTTCCGGTTTGGCCTTCATCAGCATAATTCATAGAGTCATATGAGTCATAACAGCACAGAAGGAGGCCATTCGGCCATCGAGTCTGCACCGGCTCTCTGTCGAGCAATCCAGTCAGTCCCATTCCCCCGCTCTATCCCCGTAGCCCTGCAAGTTTATTTCCCTCAAGTGCCTATCTAGTCTCCACTTGAAAACATTGAGTGTCTCCGCTTCCACCACTTCTGTTGACAGCGAGTTCCAGGTCCTCACCACTCGCTATGTTTAAAAGTTTGTCCTCACATCCCCCTGTATCTCTTGCCCAAAACCTTAAATCTGTGTCGCCTCGTCCTTGTACCATCAACTAGTGGGAACAGCCTTTCCCCGTCTAGCCTATCCAAACCTGTCATAATCTTGTACACCTCTATCAAATCACCCCTCAACCTCCTTTGCTCCAATGTAAACAAATCCAGCTTCTCCAACCTGTCCTTGTAGCTAAGATCCCCCATCCCCGGAACCATTCTGGTAAATCTCCTCTGCACCCTCTCAAGGGCCTTCACATCCTTCCTAAAGTGTGGTAACCAGAACTGGACGCAATACTCCAGTTGTGGCCTAACCAGCGCTTTATAAAAGTTCAGCATAACTTCTCTACTTTTGTACTCAATACCCCTATTTATGAAACCCAAGATCCCATATGGTTTGCTAACCACTCTCTCAATATGTCCCGCCACCTTCAGGGACCTATGCGCATTAACTCCCAGGTCCCTCTGTCCCTGCACACTCTTTAAAACTGTGCCATTAAGTGTATATTGCCTCTCCCTGGTCCTTCTGCCAAAATGCATCACCTCACACTTCTCTGTATTAAATTCCATCTGCTACTTGTCTGCCCATTCTGCTAGCCTTTCTATGTGCTGTTGCAGTCGATTAGTATCATCCTCATTGTTTGCCACACCCCCAGGTTTGGTGTCATCAGCAAATTTAGAAATTCTACTCTGTATTCCAATATCCAGGTCATTTATATATATCAAAAAAAGCAGTGGCCCCAGCACTGACCCTTGGGGAACACCACTGTCTACCATCCTCCAGTCTGAAAAACCGTCATTGACCACAACTCGCTGTTTTCTGTCCTTAAGCCAATTCCTTATCCAAGCTGCCAAGCTTCAGGTTCGCCACACTGGAGGGCGTGGAGAAGTTTGGTTCGAAGTGCGACAGTTCCATAGACAAGCTGAGCCGGAGGTCAGTAGTAAAAAGAGCGGTGGTGGGGGGAGGTGCAACGGGGGTGGGGGGTTGGGGGGGGGGAGGGGGGTGCTTGGAGGGTTGGGGGGTGGTTGAGATGTTGGCCCACCCAGCAGCCAGCAGCAGTAATTTTTCTGCTCTTCCTGTCCCAACAAACATTTTTCCCCAAAAGGTTTCCAGGCTGTTTCTGGAGTGGCCTCCAGCGATCCCGTTAAGTAACCGGCTGCACAAATTCTGCCCATTTGTGCCTGAAAATTAAAAATAGAGTCCTGCAATCAGCAGAGGACCCCTATTTTCATGTCAGCACCATCCACCAAATCTCGAGCTCCCTGGATGACTAAATAAAGATTAAAGTGAAACAGAAAAAGGAGGTTTATGACCATTTACATCCAAAGGGAAACCAAGTTATAGGAAGAGACTGGAGAATCTGGGATTGTTCTCCTTAGAGCAGAGAAGGTTCAGGGGAGATTTAATAGAGGTGTTTAAAATCATGAGGGGTTTTGATAGAGTAGATAGGGAGAAACTGTTTCCACTGGCAGGAGGGTCGGTAACCAGGGGACACAGATTTAAAGTAACTAGCAAAAGAAACAGGGGAGATGAGAAGAAATATTTTTACGTAGCGAATTGAT
The DNA here is from genome assembly GCA_030390025.1 of Squalus acanthias. Taxonomy (NCBI): domain Eukaryota; kingdom Metazoa; phylum Chordata; class Chondrichthyes; order Squaliformes; family Squalidae; genus Squalus; species Squalus acanthias. The sequence continues at coordinate 248,781,310 of CM059425.1, forward strand.
ATGATCTGAAATGCACTGCCTGAAAGATTGTTGGAAGCAGATTAAAGGAATTGAATAAATACTTGGAAAACAATCAAACATGAAAACACTGAACTGGAGGAGGGCTAATCTCAGTGAGTTGAAAAGGGATCTGGCCCAGGTGGATTGGAATCAAAGACTGGCAGGTAAAACAGTAAATAAGCAATGGGAGGCCTTCAAAGAGGAGATAGTTTGGGTACAGACTGGACACATTCCCATGAGGGGGAAAGGGAGGAAGTCCAAATCTCGAGCTCCCTGGATGACTAAATAGAGATTAAAGTGAAACAGAAAAAGGAGGTTTATGATAAATATCAGGCTCATAATACAGTAGAGATCCAAGCTGAATACAGAAAGTACAGAGGAGAAATGAATAAGGAAGTAAGAGGGGCAAATAAAGTGTATGAGAATAGATTAGCGGGTAACATAAATGGGAACCCAAAGGGGGAGAAATTCAGTATCGCCCCATTTGGGGCGCAATTATCGGCCGGGCGCAAAGATTAGCGCCTGGCGCTAATTATCGCCACCGACTGCAAACTTGACTTTTATCGCCCCTGGAGGTGATTGGAGCGCTAAATCAGGCGCTTCACACCTGTCTTAAGGCGCAAAGGCCGAGGAGCGAGGCGCTACCTCAGAGCGCTGGCGAAGCTCATGTAATGTCAGTCAGCAATGGAACACACACACAATGGCATGGGCGAGTTCTTAAAGGGGATGGTTAATCTTGCTTTCCATCCACATCCTGCTCAGTGCAGCCTTGAATCTCGGCCTGGAGAGACCTGCACATCAAATCTGCTGGAAAGAACAATGGAGAGTACCAGGCAAAGAGCTCAGAGTGCAGCCCCCACAGTCTCTTCTAAATCGATACAAGGAATGGCAAATCAAAATGAACCTGCAAAGTGCTGCTCAGTACCCAAAACTCCTTCACACAACGTTGAATCTCTCCAGAAGTCTCTCTCTCTCTCTCTCAGAATGCGTAGTTCAAAAATGGCACCAACAATAAAAGGCAGGAAGCGGTCACCTTTAAATAGCGCTCCCCTGCTATGGTGGGTTGACGGCGGATTCGGAACCCGCCGTCAATCAAATCGAATTTAACCTCTGACACACCTCCAAACCCGCTCTCTGAAGGCTGGCACAATCGCGGCCAAACATTCTAACCCCGATTCTCACCCAATCTTTCTTTATTAACTTCCTTAATGCTTCCGCACAGAAGATTTTACTGTATGTAGCTATTGTAAAGACCAACATTTTATTACTGTTGCTGTAATGATTTTCTGGGACTGTTACATCCTGTCTGATTCCTATACAAGTAATCTATGTGCTTTGCTTAAATACATGGTCAGAGAGTATAGAAAGAAAACAGTTTAACAGTGAGCACAGAAAGGCAAGATTTCATTGAAACCACTTCCACACTTGCAGCTTCTGTGTAGTTTCTGAATTAATATGAATTCCCTCCTTAAACCCCTTCATGTCTCCACCTCTCTCTCTCTGCCTTTAAGACACTGAATATATTTAGGAAGGAGATAGATAGATTTCTAGACACAAAAGGCATCAAGGGGTATGGGGAGAGAGCAGGAATATGGTATTGAGATAGAGGATCAGCCATGATCATATTGAATGGCGGAGCAGGCTTGAAGGGCCGAATAGCCTACTCCTGCTCCTATTCTTCTATGTTTCTATGTTCTATGTTTCTAACCCGGAACTTGCGATCTGCCATGAGTCTTCTTGACAGATCATCCACATCTCCGGGAAAAGGGCCTCTGCGGGCGGAGAGTTGCGCTGTTTGCCCAACTTCTGCCCAGCGAATGCCCGTGAAATTCTTACGCCTGGTAAAAGCAGACGTCTTTTGTTGGTTGGGCCGGCCCACGTGATCCCAGGGGCGCTTGCGATCTGCATACCCCCCTGAGATATGTGAGCCTCCACCCGCGGGTGCCCGGAGAGGCCCAGGACCGCATGTCTCCGTACCTGCATATTTTGGTTCTGTCTTCACAAAGGAGGACACAAATAACCTCCCAGAGATGTTGGAAAACATACGGTCTGATGAAAGGGAGGAACTGAAAGAAATCAGTATTTGCAGGGAAATGGTGTTAGGGAAATTGACGGGATTGAAGGCCAATAAATCCCCAGGGCCTGATAATCTACATCCTAGGGTACTTAAGGAAGTGGCCCTAGAAATAGTAGATGCATTGCTGATCATCTTCCAACATTCGATGGAATCTGGATTGGAGGGTAGCTAATGTTACCCCACTATTCAAAAAGGGTGGTAGAGAGAAAGCGGGGAATTACAGACTGGTAAGACTGACATCGGTAGTGGGGAAAATGCTAGAGTCCATTATAAAGGATGTAATAGCAGAGCACTTGAAAAACAGTGACAGGATCGGACAAAGTCAACATGGATTTACAAAAGGTAAATCGTGCTTGACTAATCTACTGGAATTTTTTGAGGATGTAACTGGGAAAATAGATAAGGGAGAACCAGTAGATGTGGTGTATTTGGACTTTCAAAAGGCTTTCGATAAGGTCCTGCATAAGAGATTATCGTGTAAAGTTAAGGCACATGGGATTGGGGGCAAGGTATTGACTTGGATAGAGAACTGGTTGGTGGACAGAAAGCAGAGAGTAGGAATTAATGGGTCTTTTTCCTAGTGGCAAGCAGTGACTAGTGGGGTACCGCAGGGATCAGTCCTTGGACCCCAGCTATTCACAATATACATTAATGATCTCGATAAGGGAACTAAATGTAATATCTCCAAGTTTGCAGATGACACAAAGCTGGGTGGGAGTGTGTGCTGCGAGGAGGATACCGAGAAATTCCAGGATGATTTGGACAGAGTTGGGTGAGTGGGCAGAAGCTGTGGCAGATGCAATATAACATGGATAAATGCGAGGTTATCCACTTTGGTGTCAAAAACAGAAAGGCAGACTATTATCTGAATGGCAATAGATTGGGAGAAGGGGAAGTGCAACGAGACCTGGGTGTCCTTGTGCACCAGTCGCTGAAAGTAAGCATGCAGGTGCAGCAGGCGGTGAAGAAGGCAAATGGTATGTTGGCCTTCATAGCGAAAGGGTTTGAGTATAGGAACAGGGATGTCCTGCTGCAGTTGTACAGGGCCTTGGCGAGACCACACCTTGAGTACTGTGTGCAGTTTTGGTCGCCTTATCTGAGGAAGGATGTTCTTGCCATGGAAGGAGTTCAGCGAAGATTCACAAGGCTGATACCTGTGATGGCAGGAATGACATATGAGGAGAGATTGGGTCGATTGGGCTTGTACTCACTGGAGTATAGAAGAATGAGAGGGGATCTCATCGAAACATATAAAATTCTGACAGGTCTGGACAAACTAGATGCAGGAAGAATGTTCCCGATGGTCGGAGAGTCCAGAAGCAGGGGTCATAATCTAAGGATAACGGGTAAGCCATTCAGGACAGAAATGAGGAAGAGTTTCTTCACCCAGAGAGTGGTGAACCTGTGGAATTCTCTACCACAGAAGGTAGTTGAGGCGAGGTCATTAAATATATTCAAGGATGAGTTAGATATATTTCTTAAAGCTAAAGGTATCAAGGGATATGGGGAGAAGGCAGGTACAGGGTACTGAGTTTGGATGATCAGCCATGATCTCATCGAATGGCAGAGCAGGCTCGAGGGGCCGAATGGCCTACTCCTGCTCCTATCTTCTATGTTTCTATGTTTACCTCCCGGACCACCAGGTACGCGGGCATTTTATTTGCGAATCGGCGGCATTTCCCCGCGGGCAGCATCCGACCGCAAATTCAGGGCCAACATCTTGTTCCATGTCTTGGCGTCCATTTTTGTCTCTTTACGCCTCTGTTATCCCTGGTGCCCTGGCCAATATTTATCACTCAATCAACATAACAAAAACAGATTATCTGGTCATTATCACATTGCTGTTTGTGGGAGCTTGCTGTGTGCAGATTGGCTGCCTGCGTTTCCTATGTTACAACAGTGACTACACTTCAAAAGTACTTCATTGGCTGTAAAGAGCTTTGAGACGTCCGATAGTCACGAAAGGCGCTATCGAAATGCAAGTCTTTCTTTCTTACCTTTCCTTCTTCCTCAGCAATACACCTTAACCTGAACTTTAGAAGAATATTGCCATTGCAGTAATGAGACGTTTCTGTTTCTCACACCCGATAACTTCATGGCCTTACTAACACAGAAAACTTAATGGCATTTAGAGTCAAATTGTCGGCTGTTTTTAATTGTTAACTGATGTCCAATGGAAATGAGGTTGAATTTTGATTAACTCATTGACTTTATTAAGGAAAGGAGTAATCCATCCCATCAGCCTGGGATGTTTTTAAACCCATGGCCCACAGGTAACAAGACAGGCATGTTAATCCGCTGTACCATTCAATTTTTCTCATCTCATTTAAAAGAAAATCGTTGTACATTTACTTGGACAAAATCCAAAAATATCAGTGATACTCAGGCTTCTCGATATAGTTCTGGTGTGCAGCTTGTTAACCTCCAGATCGGCCAGGTGCACTACAGGGATTTCCACAGCACCTGCTAATCTGTTTATTGAACTAATGAGGAAAATGTTACTTACGCAGCGAGTTGTTGTGATCTGGAATGCGCTGCCTGAAAGGGTGGTGGAAGCAGATTCAATAGTAACTTTCTAAAGGGAATTGGATAAATGCTTGAAGGGGAAACATTTGCAGGGCTGTGGAGAAGTGCAGGGGAGTGGGTCTAATTGGATTGCTCTTTCAAAGAGCCGGCACTGGCACGATGGGCCGAATGGCCTGGCTCTGTGCCGTATCACACTATGATTCTATAATGAGCTTGTCAAGGGTTGAACTCCAGAGACTTTTCTCTTCCTCTCATCTTCTCTCTTTTTCTGCTCACCTTTCTTTCACGTACTGATTCTTGCTAGTGTGCGTTTTCACAGGGACCGACAGCCCTGAAATGCCTCATTCAAATCGGCTAATCTTTGTGTGTGTGTGTGTGCGTGCCCAGGCAGTGATTGTTGCTGGGCCGTTCCAGCAGAAGAGGGCAGGACAGACAACCCAGACCTTGGCCCACACGTCTTCCCCAGATATTCCGATCCCTACGGGTGTGTACGAGCTGTGTACCCACCCGTAGGGACATCGGAAATGCCAGTTTCAGGCATGCACCGCGCATGCGCTGAAAACCGGCATTTCCGATCAGTCAAGAATGGTCTTGACAGATCCTCCGGCTGCCCTGGAGAAGGGCCTCTGCGGGTGGATAGTTCTGCTTTTTGGAGACCCTCCGCCCGCAGAAAACCCTTACAATTCTTACGCCTGGTAAAAGCAGGCGTAAGGCCTGCTTTTACCAGGATAAGAGTTGAAAAAAGTTTAAAAAAAAATTCCACTGATTTATCATTTAAAAATATTTTTAAAAAGGTACGTTTATTTTTAGCTCCGTAAAAAACTTTAATTATCTTTTTCAAAAAATTAAATTTTTGTTTAAAATACTTAATTTATTGTAATTTCAAGTCATTTTAAAAATGTGATTTTTAAAAATTTATTTAAAGTTTTACTATGTTTTTGGGGTGATCTCCATTCATATATTTGACAGGTCTTCCTGTCAAATGTATGAAGGGAGATTCCCTTCTTTGATTGGCTCCCCATGGCCCACATGATCTCAGGGATGCTGCGAACTACCTGCGCCTCTGGGATACGTGGGCCCTGCGCACTTGGAGTTTGGAGAGGCCCAGGAGCGGAAGCGTGTGCATCCTGGGAGCCCTCAGGTAAGGGCGTAGATTTTTCCAGATCGCAGGCCTGCGCCCGCGTGAGGCCTGCGATCGGAAAATACGGGCCGATATGAATGTACTCCATATAATCCAGTCTATCTTTTTTTTAAACATGTAAATAATTTAATTGGAAAAAGAGTTTTTTTTTTATTGCTTTTGGGCACCCAAGAATTTCCTATCGTGACCTTATGCTCTCCATCATATGATACCAGAATAAGCCACAGTTCACAAGTCCCCTTGTCATTATTTAATTCAAAGTAATATTTCAAATGTACCTTCTTCAAGATATTAAGCGGAACTGATAGGATAGATAGAGAGAAACTTTTTCCACTGGTTGGGGAGTCTAGGACTAGGGGACATAGAGCTAGGTCGTTCAGGAGAGAACAACAACAACAACAACTTGTATTTATATAGCGCCTTTAATGTAGTAAAATGTCCCAAGGCTCTTCACAGGAGTATTATAAGACAAAAAATTTGGCACCGAGCCACATAAGATAAATTAGGGCAGGTGACCAAAAGCTTGGTCAAAGAGGTAGGTTTTAAGGAGCGTCTTAAAGGAGGAAAGGGAGGTAGAGAGGTGGAGAGGTTTAGGCAGGGAATTCCAGAGCTTAGGGCCTCGGCAACAGCAGGCACGGCCACCAATGGTTGAACGATTATAATCGGGGATCCTCAAGAGGGCAGAATTAGAGAAGTGCAGATATCTCGGGGGGTTGTGGGGCTGATGAGATTACAGAGATAGGGAGGGGCGAGGCCATGGAGGGATTTGAAAACAAGGATGAGAATTTTGAAATCGAGGCGTTGCCTAACTGGGAGCCAATGTAGGTCAGCGAGCACAGGGGTGATGGGTGAACGGGACTTAGTGCGAGTTAGGACACGGGTAGCCAAGTTTTAGATGACCTCAAGTTTACGTAGGGTAGAGTCTGGGAGGCCAGCCAGGAGTGCATTGGAATAGTCAAGTCTAGAGGTAACAAATGCATGGATGAGGGTTTAAGCAGCAGATGAGCTGAGGCAGGGGCGGAGACGGGCGATGTTACGGAGGTGGAAATAGGCGGTCTTAGTTATGCTGTGGATATGTGGTCGGAAGCTCATTTCAGGGTCAAATATGACACCAAGGTTGCGAACAGTGTGGTTCAGCCTCAGACAGATGTTAGGGAGAGTGATGGAGCCAGTGGCTAGGGAACGGAGTTTGTGGCAGGGACCGAAAACAATGGCTTCGATCTTCCCAATACTTAATTGGAGAAAGTTTCTGCTCATCCAGAACTGGATGTCGGACAAGCAGTCTGACAATTTAGAGACCGTGGAGGGGTCGAGAGAAGTGGTGGTGAGGTAAAGCTGGGTGTCGTCAGCGTACATGTGGAAACTGATGCTGTGATTTCGGATGATGTCGACAAGGGGCAGCATGTAGATGAGAAATAGGAGGGGGCCAAGGATAGATCCTTGGGGGACACCAGAGGTAACGATGCGGGAGCGGGAAGAGAAGCCATTGCAGGTGATTCTCTGGCTACGATTAGATAGATAAGAATGGAACCAGGTGAGTGCAGTCCCACCCAGCTGGACGACGGTGGAGAGGCGTTGGAGAAGGATGGAGTGGTGTCAAAAGCTGCAGATAAGTCAAGAAGGACGAGGAGGAGGGATAGTTTACCTTTGTCACAGTCACATGGATGTCATTTCTGACTTTAATGAGAGCCGTTCTGGTACTGTGGCAAGGGCGGAAACCTGATTGGAGGGATTCAAACATTGCCGGGCTATCTACTACCAAAATTTAAAAGTGAATAGAAAGAGAGAACTTGCATTTATTTGGTACCTTTCGTGACCTCAGGACATCCCAAAGCAATTCACAACCAATGTAGTACTTTTGAAGTGTAGTCACTGTTGTAAGCCAATTTGTACACATCAAGGTCCCACAAACAACAGAGATAACTGACCAGATAATCTGTTTTTGGTGATGTTGTTTGAGGGATAAATATTGGCCAGTACAACTCTCCCCCCTCTTCTTCAGATAGCGTCATTGGATCTTTTACAGCCACCTAAGTGGGTAGGTAGGGCCTCAGTTTAACATCTCATTTGAATGATGGCACTTCTGACAGTGCAGCCCTGAAGTGTCAGTTTAGTACCTGGAGTGAGAATTCAACCCACATCCTCCTGATATAGAGGAAAGAGTACTTGCACTGAGCCAAGGTGACACCTTAATTAGAAAGGATTTAAGTGTAATGAATGCTAATTCACTGAAATTTCAAAGTTATTAGCATAGCTTATCAAGCACTAGGA